>CM060447.1:49045246-51545246 GCA_030545235.1 Helianthus tuberosus
GTGATTCTTGAGCCTAAAGTGTGTAGATTTTCGAGAGCAACAAAACCCCCATCTCAGTTTTTAGTAACTTTTTGCTTATTTGCAAGATATTAGGGCTGCAAATTTTGGGTTTTGAAAGGGTGTGGACCATTTACTTGTTGTTACATCTTTCTACAGCTCTTTTTCATTTACATTGCTAAAGGTATAACATTTACTAACTTTTGGGTTTGATTATTGCATGGTATGTGTTTCTTCCGAAATTTTAAGCTTTATTGTCTCAAGAGTAGGTTGTTTATGATACATGTATAATACATTAGCTTGAATGTTGGGTAAAAACATGGATTTGGATGGGATTGAGCGTAGAACAAATGTGGGGATGTAATTATACCCACTTGTTCATATGTATAAGTATGAACATTATGATGAACATCATTAGAAACCTTGTAGAATTATAAGGTAATTGTGAAAGTTTGATTCTTTTTAAATGCTAAAGTTTGCTACTTGGTAAGTTTAAAAATTGGCTGCTTTACATTTAGATGTTAAACTTAAGTTCATCATTATGGTTTATATTTAGAGTTGAGTGTTTAAAAGGTTTAAAGGGTGTATTGATTGTGTTGTTGATGTTGTTTTGTAGACATGGCTAGCCGTAAACGATCAAAGACCGCTGATGTAGAAGCTTCATCATCAAGTAGTGTCTCAGCTAAATGAAAGCAACGTTGCAATTTGCCAGATATAGAAGACAAACTGTTTAAGCAGAACTGGGATTGGTCTAGATACAATGACACAACGTTTGGGGCCCAATGGGACCAAAACCAAAATAAACAATTGTATCGCTTTACCAACAAACAAACGGAGATCAAGTTATGGCAATACAAAATGTCTAAAGTGGGTTCAGTAGACAAAGTTTGTGTATGTGAAAGAGTGGTGAATGAGGAGGAATTTCGACAGATTGGGATTACACAGAGGTTCGAAAGGTTGGGATGGGAGAGAGTCCTTGATTGGTGCGAGGGTGTAACTCCAAGAGTTTACTTGAAGGCGGTAACAAATTGGTATGCCTCATTACGGTTAGAGAACGAGAATGAGCATCCTAGTTAGTGGCGATTGGTAGATGATACTGGAAAAGGTTCCATGACGATGAGCTTTGAAACTATGAACCAAATTGTAGATTTTGACTCTTTGGGGGTAGATAATTACTTCTATTATTCAACCAACACATTCTGGTCTAGAGAATTGGTTCAAGCTGATCCAGTCGGTCTACTGGATATTACTCTACCCAATTATACCACTGGTAGATACGACCGAAACCATCTGTCCTGTGAAGGGAAAAATTTGCAGAATATCTCCTTAGAAAACATCATGGTTAGATTGGGAGATCGTGGGAAGCTGCGAATGTGGGACCTCTGCATATTACACGCACTACTTGTCGGGACACCCAAATTGTCATGGCGTCATATAACCATGATGAACATTTGGGACACGAGGAATCAGTACAGGAGAAAGATGATTCCCTGTGTTCGCTTGATCAGTGCTATGATTTTTCAGCAAAAGCGTTTGAAAGATAACTCACTATGGATACTCAAGGGTATTGATACGATCGATTTTGCCCAGCTAAGATCAGGCGTAAACATATATGTGGAGGTGCTGAATAAGAAGGCTAAGGTGGTGGATCGAAAGACTGGTTTTCAGTTTGAGTATGTGCAGAGGAATGAGGATGAAGAAATGGGAGAAGGTGATGGAGGAGATGACGAAGAAGAAGAGGCAGACGAGGAAGAAGATAGGGGCGAAGGCCCCCTAGGCAAAGGTATGCGAGACAACATAATGAATCGTCACACACGGTGGCGCAGTTCATCAATAATCGACGAAGATCAGCCTACTCTAGTTACCCTCTTGGGACACAGGATACATATGATAACGTTTTCGCGGTTATGGGGGAAAACCGTGAGCTTCATGAGAAGAGACATCAATGGGAGCATGATTTCTTGACCCAACAACAAAATCAGTGGAAGGCCGAAGCCGCCCACCGGGCAAGGGTGAAAAAACACATGGAAGAGCTGCAGATACAACAAGCGCTCCGAAGATCCCAAATGGAGCGATTGATACAAATGCAGGAAGAAGAGACGGCCTGAAGACGGGCATGGGAGGAAAGGGAAGAGAAACAACGAAATGAGATGTTCGAGGCCCTCATTGGTCACCCATACCAGCCGAACCCGCCAGTTGACCCGAACGAGAGATATCAGCGGTGAGGGCGAGGTATGTTTGTGTTGTTGTTGTTGTATACTATTTTGTTTTCGTTATTTTTTTTATTTAGTATTATTTATTTTCGCCTAGTTAAATGAACGTTGTGGGTGTGTTCCCTATATAACCCTCACGAGACCTCTCGTCCTCCCAAGCTATTGGGGGTTTAAAAGGGCTTGTTGCATAAGCTAAATGCAACCGGGATTCCTACGAAAGTTAGTTAGGTTTGTTGTTGTTGTAAATTATTATCCACATAAATCAAAGTGAAAGAACGTATAGCTTGGTAATATTTTCATAAAAGTGGCAGAACTAGGTAACTAACAAATTTTGATGGTTGTGAGAAGCATGCTTCTACACAAGGGTTAAGATTTGTAGGTACATTGGGTTCGTGGGACAACCGCTTTCATGAAGAGGAGAGGAGCATACGAAGAATGAGCTAAAAAAAAAACCAGGTGCATACGTTTCTTTTTACTTTTGATCTTCAGATTAGCAAATAAGTGGATTGTAAAGTGTACATTATTTTCCGGGGTGAAATTTAGGGGAAATAGCCGTGTCACATCCCTTGTGCGTTTAATACTCTAGTTCTTACACATTGAGGACAATATGTACTTCAAGTGTGGGGATGGGGGAGTAGTAAAAATTTTCGTTTTTGACCCGTTCATTTAAACACTACACATTGAGGACAATGTTTACCTCAAGTGTGGGGATGGGGGAAAATTTCAAAAACAATTTCAAAAATATCTTGTTTCAAAAGTGATCTTAAAAGCACAAGTAGCTAAGTCAACGAGGGATGACACAACCCATTTGGTCTATTGTCATGGTCAAGTTCGAATTAATAGCATGACGGGTATTTAGCGGGTGGTTATTTGGGAATAATCCGCCTAAGAAACTAGTAGTTTATGCATGTCACATACCATACCCTTTTAGATATGTGAGGTTTTGAGCCACTTTTATATCATAGATTACATACCTATGTTTCTTTGTTTGAGTGGACCATTAGTCATATATTGTAGAACTTGCAACTTTTGATACGTTTGAGACTATAGACCGAATACAAGCACGAGAATGATTAAGGCATTAGGTAAACCTTTTCTCTTAAAACCATTTATCTATCCTTACCCAAACAAATCCCCTAGTCGCCCATTTTGAGCCTAATCCCTTTGTTTGATCACCCTATAGCCCATAACCTTAAACCTTTTTCTTTTAAACCCGTGTGATGGAAATTCGATTATAGGAGTCGTATTTGTATAGTTGTTCTTGATTGTTTGCATATATATAAAAAAAAAGAGAAAAATCAGAAAATATTATGAAAAAGAATTGAAAATCGTTGAAGAAGAAAAATACAAAAAGAAGTGTTAGTATTTGTTGAATAAAAGGCGAAAAGTTGTTGCCTCGTAATTGGTATTTATAGTCAGTGTTGTTTAGAGTAGTCTTTTGTAATAAAAATCGAATTTCCATCACCTTAGCTACTTTAAAATATCCTAATTCCTCCGCTTAGCCTAGCCCCGTTACAACCCTTACAAAGACCTTATGACTTGTGCTTAGTGTTCGTGATCAATGGTGGAGAATGATTGAGTTGCAAGCTTATGCGGGTATGTGTTCTAATCGGTTTTGAGTGAATATCCTTTGAAGTGCTAATACATTATAAATATTAGCCAATTTACAAGCCGAGTGGAGAGAAAATTGTGAGGGATATGCATGAATTGTTGGTTTCACGGGCGGGTTAATCTTGGGTAACCATTTTTGTATGAGAAATCATTTTACCGTTAAATATGTTGAAAATTGTAAAGAGTTTGAACTTTTGTATGACAATTGACCTTAACCTTCGTCTCGGGAATGGGCAGTGTATTCTTTGTTCGACCCACGTGAAAGTGAAAAACAGATTTGCTTGAGGGCAAGCAAAAGACAAGTATGGGGATGTGATACGTGGTCGAAAACCGGTGTTCGTTATGGTTTAAGTTCATGTTTTTATGTGACTTTTAATCACGGATAGCCTTCTTTTAATGAGGATTGTGTTTTGCAGGTCTTATAGAGTTTAAGGAGCTATTCGGGAGCTATTTGGAGTACCGGGAGCGAGCGGGATCAACCGGAACCATGTGAAATGAAGAAACAATGAAAAACACCCTAGAGGGGGTGTTGGCGACGCACTATGGGCGTCGGCGATGAGTTGCGTCGCTAAAAAATGGCGTAGACAGCATGAAATTGCGTCAGCAGAAAAATGGAAGATCTAGGCGGCGTCGACGACACGGACCCCTGCTCTCTGACGGGTTTTTCTTGTTTGTTGCTTGTTTTGGCCAGTTACAAGGGGAATTTTGACCCAATTCGGGGGGTTACACTTCATAGAGGTTTGAATACTCATCTTGGAGCCAAGAATCACCATCTATCACCTACCATTTCATCTATCATCATCTCTACAACCCGAATCAACACCCTAATCATCATCAATCAAGAACCCTAATTCACCATCGCATCCTTCATTCCAATCCGTCATCACCAACCTTCCATAACCCTAACCATCCATCCATTCATCCACTTTCAAACTTCACGATGATCCAATTCAAGCTTTCTACATCCAGTGATCAAGTTTCTTCGATCATGCTCGGCTAAATTCATGGAGGTTTCACCCCGATGTAGGTTTTTGTAAGTCTAGGGTTTTAACATTGTTCTTGGATTGATTTTCTGACAAATTTCTTTTTTGATTTGAAGCTTATGACAATTGTCTTGCATTTGTATTGAATTCATAAATTGTCGAGTGAAGATTAAATTTGACTTTATGAAATGTTTATGTGCAATTATGCCTTGTCTAGGTTAGAGTTTACATGTTCTTGGTAACGAAGTGCATTGTGGTCCGTTCTTTATAACGTTGATAGCTCTTGGCTCCTAAGCCGTGTAACACTAAATTCGTTAGTCACTTTTGCAATTGAATCAATTCTAAAACTTGTAGAAATCCTAGGAATGCAACTACCGAACCGGGTGTGAGTCTTCTTTTCTATATATTGTTTAAATTTCTAATTACATTTGTTGCAATTGTTAATTGTGCGTAATCAATCAAACCAATCACTTAGTAGTTTTAATTCACTTATCTCAATTAAACAAAAATACAAAAATATATCATAGTCCATTCGCAAACCACAGACTCTTTGTGGTTCGACCCCTTGCTACCACTAACTATTTGTAAAGGGTAATTTGGGACTATAAATATTATCTTTGACCGGAGCGCGACACTCCGATCAAATTTTGGCGCCGTTGCCGGGGATTTATCTTTGACCCTATAGACCAGAATGTGTTGGTTGAATAATAGAAGTAATTATCTACCCCCAAAGAGTCAAAATCTGCAATTTGGTTCATAGTTTCAAAGCTCATCGTCATGGAACCTTTTCCAGTATCACCTACCAATCGCCACTGACTATGATGCTCATTCTCGTTCTCTAACCGTAATGAGGCGTACCAATTTGTTACTGCCTTCAAGTAAACTCTTGGAGTTACACCCTTGCACCAATCAAGGACTCTCTCCCATCCCAACCTTTCGAACCTCTGTTTAATCCCAATCTGTCGAAATTCCTCCTCATTCACCACTCTTTCACATACACAAACTTTGTCTACTGAACCCACTTTAAACATTTTCTATTGCCATAACTTGATCTCCGTTTGTTTGTTGGTAAAGCGATATTGTTTATTTTGGTTTTGGTCCCATTGGGCCCCAAACGTTGTGTCATTGTATCTAGACCAATCCCAGTTCTGCTTAAACAGTTTGTCTTCTATATCTGGCAAATTGCAACGTTGCTGCCATTTAGCTGAGACACTACTTGATGATGAAGCTTCTGCATCAGCGGTCTTTGATCGTTTACGGCTAGCCATGTCTACAAAACAACATCAACAACACAATCAATACACCCTTTAAACCTTTTAAACACTCAACTCTAAATATAAACCATAATGATGAACTTAAGTTTAACATCTAAATGTAAAGCAGCCAATTTTTAAACTTACCAAGTAGCAAACTTTAGCATTTAAAAAGAATCAAACTTTCACAGTTACCTTATAATTCTACAAGGTTTCTAATGATGTTCATCATAATGTTCATACTTATACATATGAACAAGTGGGTATAATCACATCCCCACACTTGTTCTACGCTCAATCCCATCCAAATCCATGTTTTTACCCAACATTCAAGCTAATGTATTATACATGTATCATAAACAACCTACTCTTAAGACAATAAAGCTTAAAATTTCGGAAGAAACACATACCATGCAATAATCAAACCCAAAAGTTAGTAAATGTCATACCTTTAGCAATGTAGAAGAAAAAGAGCTGTAGAAAGATGTAACAACAAGTAAATGGTCCACACCCTTTCAAAACCCGAAATTTGCAGCCCTAATATCTTGCAAATAAGCAAAAAATTACTAAAAACTGAGATGGGGGTTTTGTTGCTCTCGAAAATATACACACTTTAGGCTCAAGAATCACTTGAATCGGCTGAGAATTTAGGGAGTTATAGAAGTGAGAAGATTAGGGTTCATGTGAGTTTGTGGAGAAAAGATGACGATGTATGAAAGAGAGAATGAAGGGGGAGATCGAGGGTTTTAATTTGGGTTTTGATTTGAGGTTTGGTTGGATTTTTGGGTTGTTTGGGTGTAATAGATATTTGATTTGGTTAATTGGTGAGGTAAAACAAGTCGGGTTGGGTTTAAAATTGGTTCGGGTGACTTGGGTTTGACAAAACGAAAGGATAAATGATGCTTCACAAAGTTGGCTTTAAATATATATTACCACCACAACTGAACTACCACCAGGCCAGAATGCTTCGCGTCAGCGACGGTTTTGCTGGCGTCGTTAACGCTGCCTAGAGTCTTCAAAAACACCCGACGCCATCCTCCCCTGTCTACGGCTTCTATGTTTCAACGCCACCTTCTCAAATGCCGTCGGCGACGCTGGTATGTGCGTCGTCGACGCCGGCTCCATCAACAAAACTCCTTCGACGTCATTGTTGGCTGCCTACGCCACATCCCTTTGACGCACTTCTTCACACGGCCGTCGACGACGCCGGAATTTGCGTCGTCTACGCCGTCTCACACCACACAAGCCTCCGACGTGGTACTCCCCTGCCTACGCGATTTTCTGTGGACGCCAACCAGAAGCCACCGTCGACAACGGCATCTCCGGCGTCAACGACGCTCAACAGTGGCCAACTTTTATGTTTTACGTTGATTATGAATGTCTGCATTTATTTGTATTGTTGGAGAAGATGATAAGGTCATAAGTGACATCAGGCTGATGTCATGGCTGGCATAAAAGACTTATATATATTTTTTTTACTATTATTCTTATTATGTTTTCAAAACGTTAACGTTTTATTTTAAAACAATTTTTTTTTTTGAAACTTAATATTTGAAAGTTATTTACAAAACTAAACTATTTAACAAAACTAAATTAAATTATCAAAACAAAATGTTTATTATTTTTATTTTAATAAACCAAACTAACACTAAATTAGACTAAAAACCGAAATGCGTTACGAAGCGTTCAAACTAGATTAAACATCGAAACGCGTTATGAATCGTTCGACTATCATTTAATGATCCCTACTACCCCCGAAAATAAGTGTATTGTCCCCAATACACAAAGCAAGCTTAAAACATACCTTTCGTCTTCAAATCTTGTTCGTGATATTCGGAACTTCACACATCAAACGGTTAGTATGAAACGAAAACGATAAGCATAGAAACGATACGAAACCACAATGTAAATATACAATACTCTACAACGCACATTACCGGCCCTTTAATTTACCTCATATGTTGGTACGCTTACCAAGAAACGTACCAACTCCACATTTGTGTCCTTTTTCTCCTCGTTACCATCAAAAAACGGTTTAAGGCGATGCCCATTAACCGTTTGCTTCGACCCATCCTTCGGGTCCTTGATTGTAACATCTCCAAACTTCCCGACCCGTGTAATCACGTACGGGCCCATCCATTTGCTCTTTAGCTTACCAGGAAAGTATTTAAGCCTTGAATTGTAAAGCCAAACCTTTTGACCCACTTCAAACTCCTTCGGCTTCAACTTCGCGTCATGTGCCCTCTTCATATCATCCTTGTATTTCGAGGCGCACTCATACGCTTCTTCCCTAAGCTCCTCCAACTCGCAAAGCTTTAACTTTCGCTCTTTTCCTGCATCATCATATTTCATGTTAACCTCTTTGATAGCCCACCAAGCACGATGCACAAGTTCAATCGGTAAATGGCAATTTCGCCCATAAACTAAGCGATAAGGTGTAGTTCCAATAGGTGTTTTATGAGCCGTTCTATAGGCCCACAAAGCATCATTCAACTTCGTCGACCAATCCTTTCGGTTGGGTCGAACGGTCTTTTGCAAAATTTCCTTTATTTGCCTATTGGAAACCTCCACTTAACCGCTTGTTTGTGGGTGGTAAGGGGTAGCGATTCGATGGTCAACACCATACCGTTTCAAGAGTTTGCCAAAGTTAAAATTCTTAAAGTGAGATCCCCCATCACTAATGATCACTCGGGGAACCCCAAATCTCAAAATTATGTTCGTTTGTACGAAATTGCAAACAACGGTATGGTCATTCGTCTTGGTGGCAATCGCTTCGACCCACTTGGATACATAATCGACCGCCACCAAGATGTATAAATTGGCATGGGAATTGGGGAATGGGCCCATGAAATCGATCCCCCACACATCAAAAATATCTACAATGAGGATCGGTTGCATGGGCATTTCATCCCTTTTTGAAATACCCCCTAACTTTTGACACTCTACACAATTTTTAGCGAAATTAAAAGCATCCTTGAAAATAGTCGGCCAATAAAGACCGATATTGAGCACTTTGTGCCCGGTTTTGTGACCACTGAAATGCCCCCCACAAGCAAATGAATGCAAGTGCATCAAGACACTAGGAATCTCCTCGTCGGGTATGCATCTTCGAACGACTTGATCCGGACAAAACTTGAATAAGTCCGGTTCTTCCAACGTGTAGTACTTGATTTGAGATAGGAAGTGCAACCTCTTCCTTCTATTCCAATGAGCCGGAAAATCACCTGTAACCAAATAATTAACGATATTAGCATACCATGGTAATATTCCAAATTTTAAAATTTGCTCATCAGGAAAGTTCTCATTGATTTCTTCACGGGAAGAATCCTTCTCCACAACCAATCGAGACAAGTGGTCCGCAACCACATTCTCACTCCCTTTCTTGTCTCGGATCTCCAAGTCAAACTCTTGTAGCAAGAGAACCCATCGGATTAATCTCGGCTTCGCATCCTTCTTGTCCATGAGACACCTAACTGCAGAATGGTCAGAATACACAATGACCTTAGTACCCCATATGTAAGCACGAAATTTATCCAACGCATATACCACCGCAAGTAGCTCTTTCTCGGTTGTTGTATAATTTAATTGTGCATCCGAGAGAGTCTTACTTGCGTAGTAAATGGCAACCGGTTTCTTGTCTACCCTTTGACCCAATACGGCCCCCACCGCATAATCACTTGCAGCACACATAATTTCGAATGGTAAAGACCAATTCGGTGATTGCAAGATTGGGGCCTCCACCAACTTTTTCTTCAAGATGTTAAAGGCGTTTTGGCAATTTTTATCAAAATCAAATGTTTTATCCTTTAACAACAAATTGCATAGGGGTTTTGTTATGTCACTAAAGCTTTTTATGAACCGCCTATAAAACCCCGCGTGTCCCAAAAACGACCGAACACCCTTAACACTTGTGGGATAAGGCAAAGTGGATATGACTTGCACCTTTGCTCTATCCACCTCAATCCCACGACTCGAGATGACATGCCCCAACACAATCCCTTCATGAACCATAAAATGGCTCTTTTCCCAACTCAAAACCAGATTTTTCTCAACACATCTTTGCAAAACTTTTTCGAGTTGGTCAAGGCATGCATCAAATGATGACCCAAATATTGAGAAATCATCCATGAAGATTTCCAAAGACTCCCCCACCATATCTGAAAAGATACTCGTCATACACCTTTGGAAGGTGGCGGGGGCATTACAAAGTCCAAAGGGCATTCGCCTAAATGCGAAGGTACCATATGGACAAGTAAAAGTAGTCTTTGCTTGGTCTTCCGAATGTATAGCAATTTGATTGTATCTGGAATAACCATCCAGAAAACAATAAAATTTTTGTCCAGCCAATTTCTCAACAATTTGATCAATAAATGGTAAAGGGAAATGATCTTTGGAAGTTGCAGCATTTAACTTCCTATAGTCAATACAAATACACCACCCGGTTACCGGCCGAGTGGCAACCTCTTCACCTGCGTCATTTGTGACGACTTGAATACCCGCCTTCTTCGGAACTGTTTGTGTCGGGCTCACCCATTGGCTATCCGAAATAGGGTATATAATATCCGCATCTAGCCACTTCAGTACTTCCTTCTTAACTACTTCTCGCATGTTCGGATTTAGTCTCCGTTGTGTGTCGCGAGAAGGACTCATGCCATCTTCCGTGATGATCTTGTGCATCACCACCGAGGGACTAATTCCCTTCAAATCCGCAATGGTCCACCCGATAGCGGCTCTATGAGTGACCAAAATTCTCATCAACTTCTCTTCTTGCTCCCCGGTCAAGTTAGATGCAATGATAACCGGGAGCGTGCTACCTTCACCCACATATGCATACTTAAGATGCTTGGGTAGCATCGGAGGCTCTTCCAATGACGGTTTCAACTTTGTGTCAATGCTTTCCGGAAGACTTTCCACTTGATGTGTCCAAGTGGGCCTTCCTTCCCTTGCCGCCATAACCTCCAACTCTCTCACTTCTTCATCCATGCTCCGATTTGTCTCTCCTTGTAACCTGTCAAACATGAAACATTCCTCTATTGTGTTTTCCTCATCGACACTAATGTCGCATAGAGGTATACACTCGTCAACGATGTCCGCCATGTAGCATTCATCGCTAACTAGAGGATCCGTTAATCCTGAAAAGACATTTATCCACAACCGACGGTTACCAAAAGTCATGTCGACCGTACCCGATTTGCAATTAATTTGGGCATTCGATGTTGCCAAAAATGGTCGACCGAGGATCACCGTTGGTTGCTTGGTTCGGTCCAAAGAAACATAATCTAAAACAAGAAAGTCCACTGGATAGTAAAAGTCCTCGACCTTGACTATTACATCCGTGACTATCCCACGGGGTAGTTTAGGGGTCAAGTCGGCTAACACCACGGTGGTGTTAGACACTTGAAGTGGACCAAAATCGTATTGGTCATATAAACTACCCGGCAAGATACTCACACTTACCCCAAGATCCAAAAGTGTCCGTGTCATTTTGAATTCACCAACTTGTATTGAAATAATGGGCGCCCCCGGATCTTGAAGTTTTGGTGGGAGTGCACCCGAAAGAATCGAACTCACATTTTCAGTCAAATCAAGTTTCTTAGGAAACTTGTGAGTCCGTTTTTGGGTGCATAAATCCTTCAAGTATTTAGCATATGAAGGTACTTGCTTAATTGCATCTAGAAGTGGTAAATTGATTTTGACTTGTTTAAAAATTTCCCACATCTCTTCTTGTTGTGGGCCTCGCTTGTTTACCACTTTCTTAGATGGTCCCAACAAAGCTTCGGGATAAGGGGCGGTACTAACCTCCACGCCCTTTTCCTTAGCCTTTGGGACGGGAATGGTTACAACAGGTGTAGTATTATTAATTTTAACATCATTTTTCTTTTGACCCATTTGACCTTTTTTACCTTCATCATCACTCGCATCTTCCACCACCCCTTCAACAAACTCGGGTGGTGGTGGCTCAACACCACTATCTATGACTCGACCACTACGTAAAGAAATTTTATTTATTGGTACCTCACGTGTGTTCCTCGAGTTCGACCCTTGATGCTTAGGGTTCACCGTGGAGTCCTCCTCCACTTCCACGAATTTGAGCCATCTCTTGAGCAAGTTGTCCCACTTGCTTCTCTAATGCCTTTTGAGATTTATCCCTCACTTCGAACTCTTTCCGCATTTCAGTTTTAATTTCTTGATTTGAATTCATGAGAGCTTGATGTGAGTTGGTAAGAGTGCTCATAGTATTCATGATGGCATCTAGTTTCGAATTAATCGAATCGTCACCTTGGGAGTTTGATGCACCACCCCCATTTCCACCTTGGTTGTAACCCCGTTGATAGTTGCCTTCACGATTTTGATAGCCTTGGTTACCACCTTGGTTGTAATTCCTTTGGTAACCCCCTTGGTTACCACCTTGACGGTTGTTATACGAAGACCCTCCTTGACCACCTTGATTCCCCGCTTGGAAATTCGGGTTCATTTGATTCGAGGCATTACCATACCAGAAATTAGGGTGATTTCTCAAGCCCAGATGGTAAGTGTTGGAGTTCATGTCATATTGCTTTCGATCCCCATACACTTGGTTTACCTCCTCGGTGTAGTCACTCGACCCCGTTGGACATTGCTCGGTTCTATGCCCAATATCTCCACATTCTTCACAAACCGCGAATTGTACCGCGTTCACTTCTTCTTTATACAAGCCATTTGCCGCTCTAAGGTAGAAATTCGATCCTTAGAATCAAGATCGGGAAGTGACCGGGAAATGGGATGTTTCTTAGCTCTATCGGCCGATTCCTTCTCTTTTGACCGTTTGCTCATCCGCTCCAAAAAATCCCAATCATCATCTTCGTGATTGCTCAAGAGAGTCCCGTTGCTCGTTGATTCATGGCGGTTCCATGTATTGTCATCTAGACCCCGTACAAAGCACTTCACCAATTCCCACTTTTCTATTTGGTGATGTGGGCATCTCTGCATCAATTCTTTGAATCGAGTGAATGCTTCATGTAACGGTTCACTCGATAATTGCCGAAATGACCTTATTTCATCCCTAGCGTCGTCGGTCTTCTCCATCGAATAGTATTCGTCTAAAAAGACTTGTTGCATCTCTCCCGATGTCCGGATGCTATTCGCTGGAAGTGTGAGAAACCATTGTTTTGCCTTGTCTTTCAACGAAAATTGGAACAAGCGAAGTTTGACCTCCTCTAATGCGAAATTGTACCCCCCAATCGTGTTGCATATCGATGAAAATTCCGCCAAGTGTGTATACGGTTCATCATTAGACCTCCCGTTGAAATGGGGAAGTATATTGATGTAATGCGGTTTGCAATCGAACATTCTTCTTTCGCACACAATCGGTGAATCATTCTCGGTGACCACCGGTCGGAAACGGTTATTCACTCCCCGTGGAGGTTGTTGACGACGTTGTGGACCGTTAACCTCTTGATCGACCGGTCTTCGATTGTCTCTTCGGGCACCTCTTCTATCCCCACCTTGATTTCTACCTTGGTTTCCTCTTTGGTTACCACCTCCCACGAAACGAGGAATCCGATTAGGGTTACCATTGTTATTATTGTTGTTGTTGTAAAACCCATCATCTCGGTTCCGTTGGTTATTGTTTCGTGGTTGACGGTTGTTTCCGTAACCATGATTTCTCACGTTCCCGTTCCCGTTCCCGTACCCATAATCATCATCCCCCACAAAGTTGGCATTTTGATAGCCGAACTCGTCATCTTCAAAGCCTCTCGCATTGTAGACATTTCCCCTATTCACGTATCCCCAATCTTCCTCGTCATTGACCCGATCATCATAGTAGCCCCCATCATCTGAATTTTCTGTATGAACACTCACATGCTCCGGCGATTGATAACCGGGAACACTATAAGGTTCGTCATCGGGAATGGCGTTTCTCAAATCGTCTATGTAGAAAAATGGGTCTTCGTTCGCGGGATTGCCACGATCTCGGTTGCCTCGGCGGTCGGAATTGACATTTCGATCATCAAGGTTTAGGGGTAAGGATTGTTGTCGATGAAGGTTTTGTTGTGGGGGTATTCTTTGGGTGTTGTTGGGATTTTGATTTTGGAAAGGTGGTGTAGGTGGTCCGGTATTGTTATTACCACCCGGTCGCTCTTGAGGTATAGGTTGAATGTTTTGGGCGGGATTGAAGTTGCTTCGGTATTGGAATTGATTTTGGTTAAGGTCTTGGTTTGAGTTTTGGTTTGCCATCGAATCGGTTTTATTGGTCGGTGTGAGTTGTGGTGTTTGGTTGGTTTGATTAGAAGCAAGAGTTGCTTCTAACCGGCTTGCTAGGTTTCTTCTTGCGACTCTTTCGATTTCCGGTTCGTAGACTAAAGGTGAAGTCCTCCCGGAGTTCCGCGTATGCATGCACTACCTGTAACCTGCACAAGTAACACACCCGCGTAACAAGGAAAAAGACAAAGTGCAAAAAGAAACTAAACAACTTAAACAGATAATCACGCAAATTCAAACAATAATCCAAACACAAAGCTCACGCACTCCCCGGCAACGACGCCAAAATTTGATCGGAGTGTCACGCCCCGGTCAAAGATAATATTTATAGTCCCAAATTACCCTTAACAAATAGTTAGTGGTAGCAAGGGGTCGAACCACGAAGAGTCTGTGGTTTGCGAATGGACTTTGAATGAATTGTAAAAGATGTCACACTTATGAAGCTCGCTATGATATATTTTTGTATTTTTGTTTAATTGAGAGATGTGAATTAAAACTACTAAGTGATTGGTTTGATTGATTACGCACAATTAACAATTGCAACGAATGTAATTAGAAGTTTAAACAATATAGAGAAAACAAGGCTCACACCCGGTTCGGTAGTTGCATTCCTAGGATTTCTACAAGTTTTAGAATTGATTCAATTGCAAAAGTGACTAACGAATTTAGTGTTACACGGCTTAGGTGCCAAGAGCTATCAACGTTATAAAGAACGGACCACAATGCACTTCGTTACCAAGAACATGTAAACTCTAACCTAGACAAGGCATAATTGCACATAAACATTTCATAAAGTCAAATTTAATCTTCACTCGACAATTTATGAATTCAATACAAATGCAAGACAATTGTTATAAGCTTCAAATCAAAAAAGCAATTTGTCACAAAATCAATCCAAGAACAATGTTAAAACCCTAGACTTACAAAACCTACACCGGGGTGAAACCTCCACGAATTTAGCCGAGCATGATCGAAGAAACTTGATCACCGGATGTAGAAAGCTTGAATTGGATCATCGTGAAGCTTGAAAGTGGATGAATGGATGGATGGTTAGGGTTATGGAAGGTTGGTGATGACGGATTGGAATGAAGGATGTGATGGTGAATTAGGGTTCTTGATTGATGATGATTAGGGTGTTGATTCGGGTTGTAGAGATGATGATAGATGGAATGGTAGGTGATAGATGGTGATTCTTGGGTCCAAGATGAGTATTCAAACCTCTATGAAGTGTAACCCCCCGAATTGCGTCAAAATTCCCCTTGTAACTCGCCAAAACAAGCAACAAACAAGAAAAACCCGTCAAAGAGCAGGGGTCCGCGTCGCCGACGCCCCCCTGCGTCGCCGACGCCGCCTAGATCTTCCATTTTTCTGCTGACGCAATTTCATGCTGTCTACGCCATTTTTTAGCAACGCAACGCATCGCCGACGCCCATAGTGCGTCGCCAACACCCCCTCTAGGGTGTTTTTCATCGTTTCTTCATTTCACATGTTTCCGGTTGATCCCGCTCGCTCCCGGTACTCCAAATAGCTCCCTAATAGCTCCTTAAACTCTATAAGACCTGCAAAACACAATCCTCATTAAAATTAGGCTATCCGTGATTAAAAGTCACATAAAAACATGAACTTAAACCATAACGAACACCGGTTTTCGACCACGTATTAGGGTCCTTTCAAACACCCCTTCGACATCACTTAGCCATCTTTTGCATATTATCGGGTCAACCTCCCCGTTGTAAATTGGCGGTTTACACGCCATAAACTCTGATGCGTGTGAAGTGTGTATGGTTTTTAAGGTATATTTTAAGCCCTTTTACACTTTTTAGTCAAGTTTTAAATTTATAAAACACGATATTTACTAACACTAAACACATATGGGCAAGTGCACCCATCGTGAGCGTAGTATAGTGTTGGTAAGATACCGAGGTCGTCCAAGGACACAAGATCTTTTAGTACCGGTTTATCCTCAACGTCTAATCAAATCAAAAGTTTAGAAAAAAGGTTTTAAAACTAGAAAAATAAAACTAACTAAAATGCTGAAAAATAAAAATAAAAATAAAAACAAATAGACAAGATGAATCACTTGGCTCCGACTCGTGTTTAGTGTAACCTTTGATTATTTCCGCACTTTTGCACTTTTTAAGAGATTATCTTAGTTATTGTAGTGGGCCCCTCTTTTGAAGGTGACGTTACCCTCAACCCAGTAGTTTGAGTCAGCAAGGATACATTCCTAAAGGGTCGGATTATTGAAAGATAATTAATTAAGTTATTAATGCATATTATGGTAGGCCCCTCTTTTGAAGGTGACGTTACCCTCAGCTAAGTAGTCTGAGTCAGCAGGGATACAGTCCTAAGTAGCCGGGTTAAAGTATTAATAGTAGCTTACATATGAGGGGATCAAAGAGTTTGGACCCCCGCCATCCAATACCGGTGGGTATTGAAGGAGGTCCTACTAAATTTGACCCAGGTCCTTGCAGGATCTATACACTGAATAAGGCAAGACTCTTACCAAACCGTTCCCTTAACCCCCGACCAGGTAGCCAACATACCTCCATATAGACCGTGGAGATATGAATGGTGAAAATCTTTTATTTTATATAGACAGTAAAATAATGCCAAGACACCACGGACAAACGATAAGGAAGAATCACCTTCAACATAAGAAACTAGTTATTAAAGTCATTAATACATAACCAAGTAAAAAGTGCGAAAAGATTAAAAATAAAAAAGTATTACCCTAGACACTTGTCTTCACCAAGTGATGTAAGAGACTTAGGCAAACATGGCCTTTGATTGTCAAGAACTCTTACGATCAATCTTGGATCCCGAGACGACTCACACACTCTATGATGGACAATGGATGATGGTGGTGGATGATGGTGTTATGGTGGTGGTGGGTGGTGGGTGAAGTGTGAGAGAGGTGGTGTGCCAAGGGATGGTTTGCAAGTGAGCCAAGCACCCCTATTTATAGCCTGAACAGTAGCTCGGGCACGGCCCCGTGTCCATCCTCTTCTCTGTATTCATTAATTGCAGTTTGTCTGCATTAGTTGACCACGCCCCCGTGTCCGTTGGGCACGCCCCCGTGTGCAGAAGCGTATCTGTACTATCAAGATTTTCCTGGATTCTGCGAATCTTATAGTTGACCACGGTCCTGTGTCCGCTGAGCACGGCCCCGTGGTGGGCGATAGAAGCTTCTATAGCTTTGTCTTTTATGCTGGAACTTGGGCACGCCCCTGTGTTCACTGAGCACGGGGCGTGTTCAGCCTTCTGTTCTCTTGTTTTGCTTGGGAAGATGCTGTCGGGGAGGTCGGGCATGCCACGTTTGTTCCTTTTCTTGTATTTATGTTAGATTTAGCTGCCTTTTTGCTTCTTTTGTTAATTTGAGCTCATTTAATCCTGAAAATACAAAAGGAAGACAAAAGCACACTTTTTCCAACATTAGTACTAAAAAAGTGTTAGTTTTATGCCACAATTGATGTAATTTATATGTTGCATTTTGAGAATTTAGCATAAAGCTTTTCTTTTCTCAACAATGTCAGAAGTGTATGCAGATGCACTGCATGTTCCTCTTTACTCTTAGAGTAAATTAGAATATCATCTATAAATACAATTATGAATTCATCCAGGTATGGTTTACATATCTTGTTCATCATGTCCATAAATGCGGCTGGGGCATTGGTTAAACCAAAGGGCATGACGGTAAATTCATAATGACCATACCTTATTCTGAAACAGTTTTAGGAATGTTCTATTCCTGTACTTTCAGTTGATGATATCCTGAGCGTAAGTCGATCTTAGAAAAGAATCGAGCTCCTTGAAGTTGATCGAACAGATCATCGATTCTCGGTAGTGGGTACCGATTCTTTATTGTAACCTTGTTCAAGTCTCGGTAATCAATGCATATACGCATCGATCCGTCTTTCTTCTTAACGAATATCACCGGTGCTCCCCATGGTGATGAACTTGGTTGTATAAAACCTTTGTCAAGAAGTTCGTCCAATTGTTTCTTTATTCCTGCATCTCCGTTGGTGCTAATCGATATGGTGCTTTGGCAATCGGTGTCGTTCTTGGTATTAGGTGAATTCTAAATTCATCCTCTCTATCAGGCGGTAATCCAGGTAACTCTTCTGGAAAGACGTCTGAGAATTTAGATATCACAGGGATATCTTTTAATTCTTTTCCTTTAGTATTAATGATTACGGAAATCATGTATACTACTCCTCATTTCCTTTCATAACTTGCGGCTTTCATCACAGAGATGAATTTTGTCAATCTGGTTGGCTTATCTCCTTTGATTGTGATATTTTCACCTGTTGCCGTACTTAATTGTACTGACTTTTGATCACATAATATAATAGCACGATAAGCTACCAACCAATCCATTCCTAGTACAAGATCGGATCCGGCTAGATTCATTGGATAAAGGTTAGCAAAGAAATGATGGTTTAGGATTTCTATTCTTGCTCCCTGCAAGATTTCACTAATCTTAACAGATTCTCCGTTTGTTGTCTCTACCAGACAATCTTGTTGGAGTTTGGCTAAGGGTTGGTCAAGAAGTTTGTAGAAAGAAGTATTGATAAAACTTTGGTTTGCACTAGAGTCAAACAATACTTTGGCAAATATATTATTAACTAAGAACGTACCGGCAATCACATTCGGAATCATCTTGGCTTCCTCAGCTGTCAGAACAAACGCTCTGGCATTCTTCTTAGGCGCTTCAGTTGTCTTAGCCTTGTTGGTTGTGGCTTGAGCTAGTTACGGACAGTTTGGTTTGATGTGCCCAGTTTCTCCACAATTATAGCATATCCTGGCACTATCCTTTCTCCTACAATCTTCTTCCTTATGTCCTGGGTATTTGCAAAAGTTGCAGGACACAACACACTTTCCTGAGTGCTTCTTTTTATAAAACTTACAGTAGGGTGCAAAATAACTTGTTTGGCCTATATGACCAAACGTTTACATACATAACAAAACATTGTTTTTAACTACCAATTCGCCCATCCGACCCATTTCGGATTTTATCATTAGATCCCTTTTTCCATTAACCAAGGATTTTCATCATTTTATATGTTCTGATCCGTATTATTTCGTATCGGAAACGTATTTCGGATATAGCTTTTGTCATATTTACAATCTATGAATAAATGCATGTCTTATAAAAAGGGTGTAAGCTTTTACTTACCTCGCGTCCGCGCAAACAATCTTCGCATCCATGATCCGTTTGACCCGTTCCTCCCCAAGCCCCCACCTAGCTTATTTAGAGTCAAACTATATCATAACATCCATAAGATGGTTAGATTGGTCATTTTATACAATGACCATCACCCTATGGACCCCCTTTTTTTTACACACTTATCAATCAAAGCATGCCATATATTCAACAACTAGTTTGTAACTTGTCATTTAGCCAAGATTAACATCAATTAGGCAAGTTCATATCACCGAAAAATAGGCTGTTTTTGGTGACCTGTTTAACCTGTTTACAAGTCTTCAAAAATTATGATTTTTTTATGTAACTTACCTCTCGGAGGTTTAGGCCTTTTGTTAATATTTCAAGATATAACTCTTTACCAAAAATTCGTAAAAATTCATTTACTAAGCTGCAATCAGATTCGTCACTTCTGACTGCAGCTTACGAAAAAATTCATTTAAAATTCCTCGTTTATCCGATTGACGAAATTCCAATTGGAGGTTTTTGGAATTACCGGAAGTTACCTACAGTAAAAATTTGAGATCATAAATCAATTCTTAAATTGAGTTATGACATTCGTAATGGGCTGCAAATTCTGCCAGAAAACGCAGCCTGAACCTTCAATACCGAAAAATTCATAGAACATTCAATTTTCGTTGAAAAAATGCAATTCCAGTGGGGTTTTAAAGATATTTCCTGGAGTTACATTTTAGACTCAAGAAATACATGTTTTTGTCAAGTTTTGTCCACGTTAAAGCCAATACAAGTCGGCTGTAAATTCTGATCAGAAGCTGTTTGAATTCAGCTTTCAATTAAAACATGTTTATGACATTATAACACTATTTTTTAGCAATCAAAACCATAAAAACATCACATACACGAATTTAGCATCAACAAATCTGAATTTACTTCATGGAACTCAAATTACACTAGAATAACTATCAAAATCCTAGTGTTTTACATGTTTCTACAAGACCCACTTATCACCTTCAATGGTGATTATGAATTTTGCTACAATTAGGCATGATTTCATCATATACTTTTCTAGGGTTTACCTCTAGACACTATATTGTTCCTATATCACATATATAACAAACATGCAACCATAGTTTCGAATTCTCTAAGTTTACTCAGAAATTCAACTAGAGATTTCTCATGAAATTTACATACCTTTTGACTCCTTTTTCAGTGGAGATCACTAATTCGTGCTCAGATTTTGATTTAGAATTGATTTATACGTTCAATTTGAGAGATTAGACAAGAACTAGGGTTGTGGGGGTTTCTCCTGGTCGCCCTGTGCTTCTGATCGAACTCAAACACACACAATTGTGTGTTTTGAGTTTTTAATTTATGTTTTATTATTGTTAGTTTCGAACTAAACACTTTTAGTCCCTCAACTATTGTTTAGTTCTTATTTTTAGTGTTTTATCCCACTTATGAGTTACTACAAGACTTTTATCTAACTAGGTTATTATTATTCCTAGTTAACTTATTGGATTCCGGGAGTTAAAACCCGTCTTATTTAAGTCCCGCTAAGTCGGCCTGTCATAAGCTCTGTTTTTCTCAAAACTTTTATTCTCTTTTTATTTAATATTAGGTTTAATTATTTAAATCCTAATATTTACCGGGTTAATTTTACCACTAACGGTATTTTACCCGTCTTTTAGTATTAATGGGGTTTGATTACCAAACCCGTTTTCGGGGTGTTACAAGTCTACCCCCCTTAAGGAGGTTTCGTCCCCGAAACCTTATTTACGTAGTTTGTTGGTTTAATCAAACGAACCTAGTTTCGTTTTCAAGGCACCCGTTTCTTTTGGTCAAAGTTTTCATTTATATTGACGCGTACGTCTTTCACGTGTAAGGCCTCGTGGGCCGTTACTTTCAGTTCGTGTCCGTTATCCTTATTAATTATCTATTTTGGCGGTTAGACTTGTTAGTCGCCGTCACTTCATACCCCGTCACCCGGGTATTCTATTGCCAACCCGCCCCTTTGCGTGTTTTCTGATTTCATATCTCGTAACTCACGTTATGACGTGGTTATATTATGTATCACCCTCTCTTTTTGTGACCGTGACCACATCACGTCTTGTTTACGTTTATGTCGACTTTTCATTACCGTAAATCTTTCTCTTGAATGTATCGCCTTGCACCTGTCAGTGTCAAGATCTTTATTCTTTGACACTAATCATTTTCCGAATTCATCTCATAATATTCATATTTGTTAAAACGTTGTTTCTTACTAATACTAAATTTTAGTTTAACGCTTTTCTCTTTGACTATGTCAATTACTCATGTCAAGGAAATTGACAACCCACAATTTAATCTTTTTCCGTTCTCGTTTTAGACGGGGAATCATAATCAGTTCCCTCTTTTTACGCTATTGACCCGTAGGTGCTTTCACTTAGTCTCATAGGCTAATTCTTTAGATTTTTCCCTTTTTAAGGTGAGACCCAACAGTTCGTTTCCTTCTATTTATGACCCGTGAGTCATTTTGGTCCGTAGACTTTAACACTACTTATAATCCCGTAGTTTATGATGATCTCGTAGATCATCTTTTATTTTTGTCTTTATGCAAATGTACCTAGACATCCCTTGTTTGTTTGGAATCATTTGTTTTTACTTTTGAACTTTAGTTGACCTTGACCGTAGTCTAAGGCTTCATTCATAACCCATTTCGGACTAATCTTCCGACTTTATGACTCCTCACGTCATATACACGTCGGTTTGCTCTGCGTTTACCGTTTCCCGGTTCATACTTATACTTCTTTACAGCCCATTACTTGGGTTCTTTTATCTTAATGTTTTTAACGCCATTGACCCTTTACATAGGTTTATTAATATTTCGCGCTCTTATTTATTCAGTTCGCGCTTACTTGCATTAGCAAGCGTCATCCTTTATTTAACTCGTTTGACTTATTCGTGTGAATTTCGTCACTTATAAGTGTCAAGCCTCATTCTTTGTTCGACCCGTTCAACTTTAAAATAGTTGAACGTAATTTTTCAAAATTTCTATCTACAGCATCCTATCATCTTTTAGTCATGATACGAAACCTGAGTCTTTTGACTTTCCTTCCGAGTTCCCGCTTCTCGGTTTACGCATGTGTTTAAATCCCTACCCATCCACCGGGTGTTTTACCGAAGTCGTTATTATTGCAACCCTTCCGGTATGCATTAAGACTTCGCTTTGATTTATTTGGTCGTCTTAGCAAAATCCATCGCTTTCATTCGACCATGTCTTTTATTCTTTATGTGACCATCCTTGACGGCCTTATAGATTATGAATGACGATTATCATCGTCATCCTTTCTTTACTACGACCAAAGTTAACAACTTTGATTTTCTTTTTCGTGTGGGCAATACCTTCGCTTTTATGATCCGACGGATCATCTATACTTTGGTTTTACTTGCCCATTTTATCAACCATGGCTCTTTCGTCCCTTCTCTCGGGCTCATTATTCTAATGTAATACGCTTCCGTCACCCGGCTTGTGTTTACATTATTCTCAAGTATTTTGCTTATTTGATTCATTTGGGTACTTTTAATTTATCCCATTTACCCTGTCCTTACTACATCGGATGTAAGTATGTCCATCATAAAAAGTTCATGGTACCACGTGCTCACCACTTACTTGGCTAGAATAAGCGATCAATACCTGGTATACATGACCTTTTTATAATTTTCACATTACACCCCATGTAAGTAATGCCTCTATTTGTTTCTCTTGGAAACAATATCCCCGATAGGTTTTCTATTCGGGTTTTTCCAAGTTTTTAATCTACATATGCAACTTTCAATCTCTACGTATTTGTTGCATATTACTATTCACGTAATAATTTAAAATGCGCACCTGTAAATGCTTGCCCTAACAGGCTTTTTATGTCGTTAACCTTGCTCACGATCGTCACGCGATTTAGGTCCTTGATGAGTATGCTCTGCTTGTCATACCTCGGACCGTTCCACCGTCATATCCGCAATTTGTTAAACTCTCGCTATCTTCAGATGTGAGTGTCCTTCAATTAAAACATTTACAAGAATTAGTAACATCAACTTCAATAATCGCCCGTATTATAATACAAGGCTTTTCTACTATACGCGTCAACGCGCGCAATTTCGTCAACTATATTTATCATTTAATTGAGGTAACGTGTATCACACGATAGCCCTATGTGTTGTTTACAACACTTTAGCATGCTTGACGTGTGCGTATATATACATAATTTTGCAATGAATTTACACACGATTTGGTTTTAAATTTATAAAAATGATTATTACTTTTACATCAAAACACACACGAAAGAGGCAAGTGTACCCCGTCACATATGTAATAAAGTATCGGTAAGAACCAAGTATCGATCCAAGGAAATGGGCGGAGAAATAATACTAGACCTTTGTCACTAAACTACCGGTAAAAACATAGGTTTGTTTGATTTAAACTAAACTAAAGTAAGCATAAACAAATACATAATAAAAACATAATAGATAATAGATAAAAAGCCTTGCTAAATACACAACCAAAGCATGTCAACTAAGTCGGTTTTGGCACTAGAAGCATTCGGTCAATATTCCAATTTAAGATAATTAGTATCCCTTTCGGGAATCCTAACATGACAATCATTCGGAAAGCTAAAACGATAAACACACTTTAACCACCTAAAATTGTTCTTTAACGTGCAATTGATAAATGTCTATGAAAATCTCTTAAACATAAGTTAGTCATCCGTTAGGAGTTTTCTAACCGCACTTAATCAAGGAAAGAGACACCGATAAACACAATGCAACCACCGAGACAAGCATAAACTAGATTAAATCACAACCGAGTTCATTTTACAAATCTTGCACAATAATTCACTAAGATAGCAATTTTGGCCTAAACTACTAACTAAGCTAATAAATCATGGCAAGAATTTATAACGACACCATCTAACCCGTTAAGGTCCTTACGTGACGGCAAGCTCTCTTGATTAACAATAATTACATTTTATTAAATCACTAACCATTTCTAGTATCATGATGCATACATTTAAACCAAGCTAATCTAGTTAACCAAGTTCAAAGTTTACTAATACAAGATTAATTAAGCTTCATTTTTCAACTATCTTAACTAACCAAATACCAATCATCCAACATAATTACTTATAATCAAGAATTCAATATCAATAACAAGGTTGCAAACTAATCATCAAAGATTAACATAGAAAATACTTCAAAGTGTCATTACAAACAAAGTTTAACAAACTAATGGTTATAATCTAGCAAGGGATTGTTGTGTTTTTGCCCAAAGGCTACAATAATACATAAACAATAATCTAAGTACTTGAAAGATTAACAAAATCATGGAAAGATTAGAAAACCAAACCATAAACAAGTACTAGACTAAGGATCCGGGTAGTAATGGAGCTAAACGGCACAATGTGGCTTGAATCCGGGTCAAAAGCAAAGCCTCCGGAGCCTGTAAATTCGCCTGTGAAGCTCCCAAAAATCCAGAATCCCGAACAGAATGTTTCTGTTCTGTTTTTATATTTTTTCGCTGTCGCACGGTCGTTCTTCAGATGGCACGACCGTGCACTTTAAGCAATTATTGGGGATGGGTCACCATACTGCATACGTCATCAGATCTTTGACCAGATACAATATCGCACGACCGTTCTTCGGATGGAACGGTCGTTCAGTTCCGGGTTCTTGTTGCACGAGCTGCTGGGCCGGGCGTTCATCACCAAGATTTTGGCTGATCTTCGGAGTCGCACGGTCGTTCTTCGGATGGAACGTCCGTGCGTCACCGGTCTGGCCTTGTTTATCTTGCACGCCTAGTCGCACTGCTCGTTCATTGCCGGACTAATCAACATCTGTCGGAGATGCACGGTCGTGCATCAGGTCGCACGACCGTTCCACAGGCCCAGGTCAGAATCCTTAACAGAATGTCCGCAGCTTCGTCGTTTTGTCCGGAAAGTCCTCGTTTTTGCTATCATCTTGTCTGGTATGCTGTTTTAGGCCTGTAAACAAAAGTGTAGATATTTAAGTATCCGAATGACGGTTTTACGGCCAAAAACGCATAAAATAGGGGTAAAACGGGGGACTAAAATATGTGTAAATTAACGAATATCAATGCTAAACTATTAACATACATGTACTTACCGGATTTGCGATCAAGCCTCGAACCGAACACGCTTTACTCTTTAACCATGGGCTCTTATTACCAACTTGTAACGCCCATCATGTTTTAACGCATTTATAATAATATTGCACACATTTTATATTAAAAATGTGAGCTTACAAAAAACTTTGTTTGGATAACAACCACACATGATCAAAGTGTTTAAGTTAACATTCTAACTAGTCTAAACAATCAAATGCAATTTTTAATGTTTACATATTTATTTAAAACAAAATAAATCAATGCGGAAGCTTGTTCGATGTGTTCGGTTCTTGAAAGTCGCTTGATCTTCATCCGGAAATCTTGAGAGCATTAACCTAGTGCCAAAACCACATAAACTGTTAGTTTTGACAATGTTTAAGCACGTATAATCAAGTTCTAAGGCTCAATAATGGAAACAAAATGAAATTTCTGACATATAAGTCGGTCTCGCCCCGCGACCGGTTTCGACTCATTCTTCGCGGCCCGCGACCAGCGTCGCATGACCATTTTGTTGTTCCGCCGTCGCGTAGCGCGACGGCCTTATTTTTCCAGCAGGTTTGCTGTTTAATGCTGCAGATTCCCTGCTATGTTTTTAACCAAATTATCAACTTCAAACTAGCATAAGTTTTAATCTAGACCTCCGTTTTGCATGTTTCTTTTTCCTACGTGTCCGTAATCAAAATACGGACTTGTTTACCATCATAGTTCGTACTAAAAACTGGTTTATAGGCAACTAGTCTATAAATCCCCTTTTCCTATTATTCGACTCATTTAAGTTACATTACAAGAATGCTATTAAGAGTCATTTCTAGCATTTCCTACCCAACCCGGGCTTATCAAGCAAAAACGTTTTCACACCTATTAAGGGTTCGCTTACACATTTACATTCTCCGATTTATATGTATCTTTCGAGTCACTTAATCCACATTTAACTACTTAATTTATTTTGACCCGTTTAAAGGTCTTTTAAGCACTTAAGCATCAAACCCGTTTTTCCCTTTTCGCACTTCGCATTCCCTTATTAATCAACTACTTATCGTCCACCACAACTATATTTGTGGTGGATTTAACAAAAGATACTAATTAACCCGAATATTACCCTTCGGTTAGCCATTTTACGCGAATGACCAATTCTTAGACATTCAACCCACGAAATTTATGCCTACAACTCTTATACCTATCTAAGGGTTGCATAGTCATGATACGAGTTTCTAAACAACTTCTATGGGTCGTTTGCCCGACTTACCCATTAAAGGCCTTTTTGTCAATTTTAATCCCCCACTTTACGGCGAAGGATTTTCACTATCCATTTGACCCAAAATCGCGCTTATAACTAATATCTTATTTATGCGTACCTGGCCCGGTCAACATATAGACCCGTTTCATTTTTATACCTTGCTTTTATTAGTCACTACTCCAAGGCGACGCAATTATTCAAATTTTGTTCAATCCTGTGGACATACAACTTGACAACCAAATGTAAGTTGATATTGCCAAATGGTGTTATCATCACCATTGACTCGTTTGGCCTATATGACCAAACGTTTACATACATAACAAAACATGGTTTTTAACTACCAATTCGCCCATCCGACCCATTTCGGATTTTATCATTAGATCCCTTTTTCCATTAACCAAGGATTTTCATCATTTTATATGTTCCGATCCGTATTATTTCGTATCGGAAACGTATTTCGGATATAGCTTTTGTCATATTTACAATCTATGAATAAATGCATGTCTTATAAAAAGGGTGTAAGCTTTTACTTACCTCGCGTCCGCGCAAACAATCTTCGCATCCATGATCCGTTTGACCCGTTCCTCTCCAAGCCCTCACCTAGCTTATTTAGAGTCAAACTATATCATAACATCCATAAGATGGTTAGATTGGTCATTTTATACAATGACCATCACCCTATGGACCCCCTTTTTTTACACACTTATCAATCAAAGCATGCCATATATTCAACAACTAGTTTGTAACTTGTCATTTAGCCAAGATTAACATCAATTAGGCAAGTTCATATCACCGAAAAATAGGCTGTTTTTTGTGACCTGTTTAACCTGTTTACAAGTCTTCAAAAATTATGATTTTTTTATGTAACGTACCTCTCGGAGGGTTAGGCCTTGTGTTAATATTTCAAGATCTAACTCTTTACCAAAAATTCGTAAAAATTCATTTACTAAGCTGCAATCAGATTCGTCACTTCTGACTGTAGCTTACGAAAAAATTTATTTAAAATTCCTCGTTTATCCGATTGACGAAATTCCAATTGGAGGTTTTTGGAATTACCGGAAGTTACCTACAGTAAAAATTTGAGATCATAAATCAATTCTGAAATTAAGTTATGACATTCGTAATGGGCTGCAAATTCTGCCAGAAAACGCAGCCTGAACCTTCAATACCGAAAAATTCATAGAACATTCAATTTTCGTCGAAAAATGCAATTCCAGTGGGGTTTTAAAGATATTTCCTGGAATTACATTTTAGACTCAAGAAATACATGTTTTTGTCAAGTTTTGTCCACGTTACAGCCAATACAAGTCGGCTGTAAATTCTGATCAGAAGTTGTTTGAATTCAGCTTTCAATTAAAACATGTTTATGACATTATAACACTATTTTTTAGCAATCAAAACCATAAAAACATCACATACACGAATTTAGCATCAACAAATCTGAATTTACTTCATGGAACTCAAATTACACTAGAATAACTATCAAAATCCTAGTGTTTAACATGTTTCTACAAAACCCACTTATCACCTTCAATGGTGATTATGAATTTTGCTACAATATTTCATCATATACTTGTATAGGGTTTACCTCTAGACACTATATTGTTCCTATATCACATATATAACAAACATGCAACCATAGTTTCGAATTCTCTGAGTTTACTCAGAAATTCAACTAGAGATTTCTCATGAAATTTACATACCTTGTGACTCCTTTTTCAGTGGAGATCACTAATTCGTGCTCAGATTTTGATTTAGAATTGATTTGGACCTTCAATTTGAGAGATTAGACAAGAACTAGGGTTGTGGGGGTTTCTCCTGGTCGCCCTGTGCTTCTGATCGAACTCAAACACACACAATTGTGTGTTTTGAGTTTTTAATTTATGTTTTATTATTGTTAGTTTCGAACTAAACACTTTTAGTCCCTCAACTATTGTTTAGTTCTTATTTTTAGTGTTTTATCCCACTTATGAGTTACTACAAGACTTTTATCTAACTAGGTTATTATTATTCCTAGTTAACTTATTGGATTCCGGGAGTTATAACCCGTCTTATTTAAGTCCCGCTAAGTCGGCCTGTCATAAGCTCTGTTTTTCTCAAAACTTTTATTCTCTTTTTATTTAATATTAGGTTTAATTATTTAAATCCTAATATTTACCGGGTTAATTTTACCACTAACGGTATTTTACCCGTCTTTTAGTATTAATGGGGTTTGATTACCAAACCCGTTTTCGGGGTGTTACAGATGACACTGTTATCTCTTTGGTTTCTGTTATTCTCATTATTCTTGTTTTCCTAATTTACTTCGTTGTCCATCTGAATTATGAATATTTAGCAAGTATTAATTATCACAGAATATATTTAATACAAATATTTATACACAATCACACAAACAATTTGATAAAAAACGTCGATCATTGCGACTTTTACTCTTTCTATATATATGTGTCAATTACAAACTACAACTGCAAATCACATATACTAGTAGTTATGCATCCGTATCTATTTTAGTCTATCTATAGATTATATATATATATATATATATTATCAAAATACAAAATTACACATATATCTAAGCATTTTCTAAGTATCATGTATATCACGCTCGACATGCTTCCACATAAGCTTTTCTTCTATTTGCCGAATCCTATCTCCTTACTCTACTAATTCGTCACCGAATTAGCGAAGTTCCTCTAAATTTTCCTGGCTCATAGGTGGCATGGGTGTTGGTATTGGATCAGGGTGTCGAGGGATAGGTTGTCCATAAGGGTATGGATTATGTATCACACTCTGTGTCCACCATTCGCTGCTCTAAAAGGGATCTAAAGGGTTAAGGTCAGTGTACTGAGCTATGGGGTTTGGTGGGGGAATTCTGGGAATTTCATAGGGATCTATGTCTGGGATTGGAAACTGGTCTTCCTGGCCGGGTTCTAGCATCTGTTGGTCTGGGAATAAAGGTAACAGTGGCGGTTCGGCTATTTGGTTTAGGGTAGAGTCTACTGCTGTAGTGGCTTACATATGGAAGCCTGCAAGCTGTCTATCTAGTTCCTCTTCCCAAGGTGGCCTATTGACTGTTTCCTTAGTTTGTGCATTTTCTTCCCTATTAGCTCTGACTATCGCCCTCTGTTGTTGTAACTTCTTCATTCTCTTTCTTCTCTCATGTGCTCCTCTATTAAACCAACCTCTCTTTTTAGTAGTAAAGGGTTCCTTAGAATGTGCCTTAAATATAAATATCACTTCATCAGTATCGGCTGAGTATCCTAAGGGATTAGGTTGAGATGATGTTCCCTCATCTTTTGGTGAACTATCTAAGTGACGATAAGCGTCCGAAGTTCCTTGCTCACTCATACTATAAACTAACAAATAGTCAAATAACACAAAATAATATTTACACATAAGTTATTTCCTAACACAGAATTTAGGTGTCAGCAGAACACTTATTTGGCTTAAACCAGTGGCTGTAGCTCTGATACCACTCTCTGTCGCAACCCCTATCCCGGGAGCGGGTGCCGCGAGATCCAGATTAGTGGTATCGGTGTTTATTAATTTGGTAGTGGAATACATCAGGACCGTAGTTAGGAAATATTTTTATCAGAGTTAAACACCAAACTTTTTATAATAATAAATAATTGGGGTAAAACCAAAGTTCATTTGACAGTACATTTGTAGGGATAAACCCTAATTATTGAAAACAAAAAACTCCTTTTTAATTAGGTAACTTTTATAGCCACTTTTCCAAGCCTTCAGTGCTCTTCAGCTGGCTTCTATTTGGCTTTCACATCGTGTTACCTGAAACGCGTTTTAAAAACATTTTATCAGCAAGAAATACTGGCAAGTACATTTCATTTTGGTAAAGCATCAGTTGTTTACACATTACAGTATTAAGGGCGATTACAATGTTTATATCTACACAATTACTCGGTCAGTACGTGTCACTCGACGAATCTGTGACTATAGCCATATCACACTTTGGATACCCGTGCCCAATTGTGAAGGTTATCAAGTACTGTATATAAACCCTATAATACTGGCAGCAATTGTAGAATCACAAAGACTTAATCACTGTAATTGTTTTTGAAAACATTTGAGGTTTTGGTAAAACATTTTGACTCACAAAAATGTACTCTCAAATAGTGAGAAAAAGTGAATGTACTTACATTGTAAACTTAGGTGATACTACTATAGCTTCCTGGTGATTCTCCTGGTTATTATCTATTAAAATTAAACAATTCATACGTGTTAGTAAAATAACCCAAAGCACATTAACCGTACAACTCGAGACATAACTCCAATGACTGAGTCAGGCAAAGCCTTGACATGCATTACGAAATTCTAGATCAATTGGGTGTAACACGAGATAGAACTCCAACGACTGAGTCAGGCAGAGCCTTGACATACGTTAAGGAGCCCTAAATCGATCGTGTAGGGTAATAGCAGGGTTATAGTACTTACAACGAGGCAGAGCTTCGCTTATAGTGGGTATTATGCCCTGGTATAATTTTTGCCAACGGAAATTGAGAGAGAATTTTAGATTTTGAACGAATTGAAATGAACTCGTCGACCTCTATTTATAAGCCAGATTTAAGGCGGCTCGCGGCCCGCGTAGACCTTAGCTAACTCTTTCGCGGCCCGCGAGAAAGTAGACTAGGGTTTAGGGTTGATGGGTCACCGAGTATAGGCTTGCCACGTGTCGACACGTGGCGGCTTTGTTTGTCCGGCAAGTTACTAGTCCTCGCGCTCCGCGAAAGACAAAAGGTGTCTGGGTCGCGGCCCGCGACAACCTTATATATATTGTTTTTCTTGATTTTTATAAGTATAAGGGTATTTCGGGCTCGTTTCTCGCATACGGGGTATATAATGAACGTTTTAGGGTTTTAGGAGGGTTGTTATACCATGACTTTCAGCCACTTAATTTTTTGTTCAAACTCCACCACTGATTTTGGATGGATCTCGTATAAGTGCCCAAACTTCACAGACGATTTTGGCAGTTTACTCTTTTTAATGTTTTTCTAATTTCTTATTATTATTTTCTTATAACATTTTTTTTCAAACCATTTTCAATATAAATGTTTTTTTTTAATTCTTTAAATTATTTATTTATCACCGAACTATAGTTTTTGTTACAGACAAAACGACATTAAATTAAATTAAATTAAACTACATATACAAAACCCATGGCCGGGAATAGTGCCAGGCAACTGCCTGGCACCCGGTCATTAGGCGGCGAGGGCAGCAAAGAAAATTACAGTTTTGCCCATGATTCTTGGTTCTTATTTCCGTAAGCAAAATCCGGTCACCCTGGCACTATTCCCGGCCATTGGGCGGCGAGGGCGGCAAAGAAAATTACAGTTTTGCCCATGATTCTTGGTTCTTATTTCCGTAAGCAAAATCCGGTCACCACCACTGCCGCAGGCTCAACGGTTCCGACCCTCGGCGCCAATCAACCACGTCACCGGAGAGGCCATATGTTCACCCGTTAACGTCGGTTTCGGAAAATGTAAAATTGCCTGAAACGAGCTACATGCTGTTGAATTGTACTTCAACGATGTCGATTCACACAAAAATAAGCCACGCAAGGTTAGATCGGCTTGCCGGAAGTTTGCCGGAAAACTTGCTTCGCCGGCACCCAAGTTGGACCACATTTTGACTTCTTTTTTTATTATTATTCTGCCATTTTCCACACCCACCACCGCAGCAAATCGAGGACGGCTGCGGAATTTGGCTAAATTTCCGACAAGGACGAACGACGGGGTTGCATATTTTGATCTAAACAAATTTTAGATTCCTTGTAGATTTCTTTTGAGAAATTCACATTAAAATACCAAAGTAGCAATTTACAAATAAGTGGCAGGTAAACGGGCAACAAGCTGCGCCGCAATCCCCTTTTGAATTGCAAAACCAATCCTACTAAAGACGAAACGACCCTTAAAGGTTGAGAGATTACTATTCACAACCTGTTGGACCCTGTTTAGAAATTTCACAGCCTCTGGGGCTAGGGAACCAAATGTATCAAAAGCGAATGGGATAAACAAGATCCGGCGGCCATGGTGACCCATGGTTGGTCGAGGGGAGGTTAAGGCTTAAGATCATGGTGAAAGAGAGAGTGAGAAGATAGAGAATGGAGACCGTTCAACCTTCACGTGAAATCCAACGGTGGCGACAAAGGTGGACTTAAAGATGGAGACGGCGGTGCCATGTGGTGGTCTACGGTATATGGTAGTGAGAGGAGATATCGGCGTTGAGAGCTCCCCATCTACCATCGTACACCACGACTGCAAGGTTGACGATGGTGGAGTGATGGTTGTTCTGGCTACCTGTGGCGGAGTCATAGTTTTGTAGAAAAGAAAGTCATGGTTTTGTAGAAGAGAAAATTTGTAGTGTCAAAATTGAAAAGCAAGATATGGAAGAGATCTGGGAGTCTTCGATACAGTACAAGAAAGTTAAATTTAGTTAATAATTCAACTGAAATCCGAAATTAAGTTGTTTTCAACTTTTCATATCATTATTTTATCTATATTTATGTCATCCACTAAATTATACATGTGGCACACAAAAACTAAACGTCATTTCTGGCCCACAGTCACTAGATGGGTTTTTTTTTTATTAAAACTAGCGGGTTACCCCGCGCTACGCGGCGTAATTTAGTCAGTATCGATTCGGTTCAGTTTGTTATGATACCCACACTCACTATGACAACTAAAAGTGTAAACAAAAAAATTGTGATATGTCTAAAACGATATAAAGTAAAAAAAATAAAGTGAGTTGTATTGGTATAAAAACAATTTCAAAATATTAAGCATATCAAAGAACAACCGAAGTATTCATGTTAATAATAATAATAATAATAATAATAATAATAATAATAATAATAATAATAATAATAATAATAATAATAATAATAATAATAACTAATGAAGAAATAGATAGTTAAAAGGAAATCAATGAAAAGGAAGAATGAAGAAATAGAAAATAGAAAAAAACACTAAAGAAAAAGGGAGAAAGAATTATGTTTGAATAACTTGCAAGGAAAAGTTGAAAGTTTGATGATAAAACGTAAAACAGCAAAACTAAACTATTGTTCGTAATGTTTGAAATTAATACTATATAGTAATGAGCTAGGCTCAACAAAGATAAATATAACAGTTATATAAATTCATCATGTCTAAGTAGGGTAAAGATAACGTTTTTGTGACTCCTTTTGTTTTAAACTATTTTTTACATCATTATATTACAAGAAATAAGACATAAAATTGAATACCAAAACCACAGGTTTCATAATATCACGTATAAAAAGTATATGAAAGGAAAATTCCCCAACACAAGTTTGATAACGTTAGCTTTACGTTCGCTTAACATATACATGTTCAGCATTCCCGCTGCATCGCACATAGGGATGCTTAAGTTCTTAGGATTTTAATTTGTTTTGTATTTTCTATGGTTCTTTGTTTCATTCTTAGTTCTTAGGGTGGAAATCCATCCGATGACTACCATTGTGCTTACTTTTTCGTTTAAGTTTTATTAACAATCGGTCTTCCCCGCCGCGAAGCGTGGGCAGAAACCACTAGTTGTTAACAAGGATCACAATTTATCTTTATTTGATAAAGGACATCATTTTCTGTACTTATATTAATAAATTTCTTTCTAGAAAACCAAATCTTTCCTACACAAAAATGAAAAACTTATTAACAATTAAATCAAGCCAAATCTTGTTAGTTTAGCTCTATTAATATTATACATTTGCCTTTCACATTTGCAACCTAAGGGGTATCTACTTAAGATTAAAATATTCTTTAAGCAGATAAAAATATTTAAAGTGCCTGATAAATCGAATTTGTAAAAACATTCTTACATAAAAAGCCAAAAAATGACAACGTTAAGATAAATATTATAAAAATGTATATTGTAGAATTCTTGTTGAAATTATTGGATAATGTTTGAAGTAAAATATATAAATTAAGGTCAATTCTAAGAAGAAAGTTACTATTTAACTTTAAAAATAATATATATGATTTTAATAGTTTTAAAAAATGATTAGTAAAGGAATTCAAAAAAAAAAAAAATATTTACAGAATATAAAATTTAAGCATGAATTATAAGAAAATGTTAATAAAAAGTTAGAAAAAATATTAGAAAACGTACACTGTCAAAATCAACCCCGAGTTTGGAGCTCTTTTGCCAAATCCATCCAAAATACCACTCATTTAATGTAAGATTTTATTGGTGTAAGAGAAATGGATGGACTCGACAACTTTTATTAAACCTAAGTGGTTTTATAAGAGAGAACTTTTTAGATGGATCTGCCAAGTATACCCTAACCTTAGGGATGATTTTTGCAATTTACTCAAAAAAAAAAAAATCGTAACCTTGTTTCTAACTTTTGGTTTGACCAAAATGAATCCAATAACTAAAATGTTTTTTTTTTTTATATTTTTTCCTCTTACATGCAAGCAGTTTTTAAACACTTAAAACACCCTTTATTGCACACATTAAAATGAAAAAAAAAAGAGATCAAATAGAAAAAGGGTTACTTTGTAGAATAATAATCAAGTTTTAAAAGTGTTCCAATTAGGTCACTCAAGTTTTAAAAATGTTCCAATCAAGTCACTCAACATTCATTTTTCATTAAAATTAAGGGTCTTTTCATCCATTTCATAAGTAACCGTGGTAATGTGGATTTTTTTTCTTTTTCCCTTTTATTTGATGCAAATGTCGAGTGATGACGTGGATTTTAACTTATTTTTAAAATTTTTAATGTAATCAAAGTGTTTTTATTTTTAATAAATATAATTTCATATATTTAAACAATTCGACCCTTACATCTTATGCTCCGTTTTTTTTCTTGACACACGGAAAAAAAGGACATGGCTTGATTTGAATGCTAGGTTATCTAATTTGGACAAAAACGATACTAGTGACCTAATTAGAACACTTTTAAAACTTTGTTACTATTCTATGACAAAAATACTTTAAATTACCGCTAGCCTCCTTAAACAACAGTGTTGGAACATAAACATGTCTAGATGGGGTATAAAGTACGACGAGAATTAGGGTGTTAAACATATCATGTTAACGGTGGGTTGACGTTTCAAACACGATATGACTTGTGTTGTCATGGTTTAACATTGACACCAGCTAATTAACACACACTTTTCTTAGTTTTAAATGTGTTTTTGTATATATGTTTTGGCTTTAACTATAGAAAAAAAAAAAGTTAAAAATTTGTGTATGTATTTATTACATTTGTTTCTTAAATATAAAGAGTTTTTATACGTATGGAGAAGAATGTGAGATGAAATGACAAATATGAAGATTGTTGTACTATGCAGTAAGTAAAGAAGGATGCTTAAAAAAGAAAACAAGTATGATATATGTTGAATCTTAACAACAAAACAAGGTAAATGACATGAGCGTAACAATCCAATTATCATGACATACTAGCTAAATATAAAACTATGTAACAAGGATTTGATTACTAGATGGTATCCGTCTATATACAAATGCATCGATTAGAAGGTCAAATATATTGTATTTGTATATAAACGGATACCATCTAATAATCAGAGTTGGATGTCATGATCATTGGGTTGTTACGCTCATCATGTGTTCTAGCATAGACACTTACCTATTAGAACTCATATATAATTCGTTGACAAGTTGGTCTATTGGTTAGTTACTTAGTTTCTCTCATTGAGATCTCAAGTTCAACTCTCACTAGCATCACTTTGAAGGACATTGATGATGGCAATGAAGTTTCGCCAGTTCGAAACGAGCTGAACCGGGTTTTACCGCAGTGGGCCTTCGGGTAGCGGGTTTTTCCCGGAACCGGTGGCTTGGTGGCCTGGGTATGCATCCAACTCTGACCGTTATGGAGGAGGGGATGCATTTGCTCGATTGAAAGCATCTCAGGATGCTTATCCGGTGATTTAGCTGGCCGTCAAAAAAGAGAACCCATATATAATTAAAATTTATGGATCACTTCCTAAAAAACTACGATAGCAGTCAAACCATCGTGACTCTACGCCTGATAACTTTTGAGCAACGTAAGTAAACTTCCACAAAAAACTACGATAGCAGTCAAACCACCGTGACTCTACGCGACTCTATGCTTGATAACTTTTGAGCAACGTAAGTAAACTTCCACAATGTTATTGTTTTTTAGGTGTACTCACCAAATTTTGTGAGTAAGATAGTTCTTTTATTTTTCTGAAAGACAACTTTTACAAACAATTTCTTTCACTATTTTATTTTTTAAACTTCAACTCCTCAAACTTCAACTTCCCCTTTCCTACCAATTTCTTTCACTTTTTGAAATATATATATTCACCATTTACAAATTCCAATCAGTTTCCGGTTTTTGAATCATTGCAATGAATCTAATTGTATTATGAAAGTTAGGATGACTTTTCATCCCCATCCAATGCTTTTCTATAAAGACAAATTATCTACATCGACTTATCGCACCTTTCCATTGGAAGCTTGGCCCTACTAAGGCCAAACGGTCATTCATTACAATAGGGCCCACGTTGGCACAGAGAGTGACATGACGTTCAACTGAAGAAAACCCCTAAAGACCTCCTAACCAGTTGAGTGCCCCCACCCAAAGTGCAATGGGTGGGACTCGAACCCGGGTCTCAGGGGGAAAACCAGAATGCCTCAACCATGTTACGATGGCATCATTGGCATCCCCACCCAACACTTAACAGATCTTGATCATCCAATGTTTTTCTTTATCATTAAGTTATCTTTGTTCACAACTCCATTAATTGCATTGCACGACTTCTGGATTTTGCATTGGAATTTCTCAATAGGGGTTTCTTTGCCTAGCCCACTATGTGTTTGATAAATTCCAAGCAGGTTTGTGGTAGACTTATTATAAAACAACATAATCTGTTGATTCCAAATTTGGGCTTTTAAGGTATTGGGCTTTATGGGGGCTTACAGGCTTTGTTTGGGCTCAAGGCTTATGGTCCATTTATTCCGTATTTTCTAGCTGGGTTCGTATACAATTAAGTGATTTTATATTTTTAATTATTAATTAAAAAAAAAGTAAATTACATTTTACGTTCTTTAACTTTGAGCCAAATTGCAGATGTCCTTTAACTAACGAAATTATAGTGGATGTCCTTTATGTTACTTTTTCTCAACAGGCGGTGTCCAATTGCCCTAACCCTGTTAATTTTTTCTGTTAACTCTTAACACTTGTCACTCACATAAGGGCATAATGGTAATTTTTAACTTAATAACTAAAACAAATTAATTAAAAAATAATATATATTAACAACAAAATAAGAGAAAATAACCATTATGCTCTCATGCGAGTGGCACGTGTTAAGAGTTAACATAAAAAGTTAACTGGGTTAGAGAAAAGGACAACGCTTGATGAAAAACAGTAATATAAAGGGTATCCAGTGTAATTTTGTTAGTTAAAGGACATAGTCTACAATTTGGCTCAAAGTTAAAGGACGTAGAATACAATTTAATGTAAAAAAATGCATCAAGCCCAATTTGATCTGATGGCCTCAATGCCATTTCGTTCGGTTGCAATCTATAGAAACAATGAAAATTCCAGCGCCATTTCGTGTTTTCCAGTTGGGTTCGTATACGGTCACACTGTAATCGACGTCATCACGACAAAGATGAGGGTGGTGATATAAAGAAACAATGAAAATCTTATTGTTTTATTTCATAGAAATCGATAACTTCTATTAACAACTACAACGATTAGTTAAAACAATTGGTAAACAACGAGATGGATGTTTAAAGTCGCGATCTCTGACCCTGAACGCACCGGCGGTGCGCTGGCTTGTGCAGGCATCGTTGTGGTTACAAGCAGTTGCTAATCGGATGTAGAGAGCGGAATCAGGGTGATAATGGTCATAGGATAGATGAGTGGCATGTTACTCATCAGAATCTCAACGTTGTGTGCAGTTTCCGGCGTTAGAGTGATGAACAACATCGGTAGGTGAGTATACTAACATGTTAGTGTTAAATTGCTATACATATAAATTTAGCATGATATTAAATTTTTTTATATCCCACCGCAATAACCAATATCTCAAGTATCGGTCCTTAGATAGTACATCAAGTACAATGGCCATGGGGCCGTGCCGTTGACATACGGGGCCGTGTAAGCATCCAGACTGACAGCTCATTAAATGAAGACAAAGAATAAGGAAGGCACAGGGCCGTGTAAAGCCTCTGTTTCCACCTATAAATAGGGGTGCTTGGTTCAATTGTAATCCATCACTTGGCAAACCATTTATCTCACACTTGCCACCACTCCAACACCATCATCCACTGCAATCGTTAGAATTTCGAGTGTGTAGTAGTCTCGGGATCCTAGATTGATAGTGAGAGCCTTTGTCAAACTATGACCATGCTTGGCTAATCTCTTACATCACTGATGAAGACAAAATCTTTTATGTATTACTTTTGATTTCCAATCTTTGGTTAATTTTTTAATTGGGTTTGTATTAATGACTAGTTTTTTATATTGAAAGGGAACTTTATCATATCATCTCTTCATGTTTTGTTGATTCACTGCCTGGAAGGGGGTTAGAAGGGTTGTTTGGGTAAAGTTATTACCCTGTTCAGTGTATAGATCCTGCGAGGACTTGATTAAAGCTTATTAGGACTTCCTTTGAGGTAGATAGTATCAAATTGGGGGAAGTAAGAACGGCTTGAATCCCTTATAAACAAACTACTAATTAAACTTTAAACCAACCTTGCAGGACTGTATCCCTGCTGACTCAGACCAATATGGTCCGTTGCCTCCAAAAGAGGGACATACCACATTTTGCAATAATAACTTAGTTAATTATATTTCGATATTCCGGCCTTGCGGGACTGTATCCCTGCTGACTCAGACCAATATGGTCGAGGGTAACGTTGCCTCCAAAAGAGGGACATGCCACTATAACTAAGATAATTTCTTAAAAAATCCAAAGTGCGTAAATCATCAAAGAATACATGAAAGATGAGGCGGAACCAAGTGATTCTATCTTGTTTATTTGTTTCGTTTATTACTTTAGTTTCTTTCTTTATTTTTCTTATTAAAAACCTTTTCTCAAAAAATGGGTCGATCAGACGTTGACGATAATCCGGTATTAAAAGCTTTTGTGTCCTTGGACGACCTCGGTATCTTACAATCACTATACTACGCCAACGATAGGTGCACTTGCCCTAGCATTTTGTAGAGAGTGATAGTGTTATATCGTGTTTTATAAGTGTAAAACTTGATAAACGAGTAAAAAGTACTTAAAAATATATAAAAAAAATCATATACACCCTCACTCAAGTCAGTACCTATTTAAAAAATGACAAATTAGAAAAATATATATAAAACTAAAAAAACAAGATATATGTTTTTCTTTAAAATTTAAAATAAAAGTACCGATCCGATACGTGTATCGAAGATTTTGTTAAAACTACTTCTTTATGGGATGTCCATTTTACCACAACTTGGTCACCGGCTTGAGCCTTCTCCTCCTCGGTTTTCTTCTTGTGCCTTCTCTTTTTAACATTTCGGGTCGGCCATATGGATTGTTTTGGTCAAAGGAACGGTTTTAGGGATGCATTTTGTTTTTTTATAAAAGTAGAAGAATTACTATATATTACTAAATGAATTGAAATGAATAGTGATTTTAATATTATAATAATATATAGTTTTTTTAATACTTTTATTATTTTAATATTATAATAATAGTTATTTTTTTTAACTTTAATCCTTTTTTTAATATCAGGGTTGGGATAAGCTTGGTGTCAACCGGTATCGAACCAGTACTGGTATCGAAAATACCGGTACGGTCCTGTTCGGTACCAGTACATGAAGGTAAAAACCGGCACTAATACAGAAAACGCCAAAAGTTGGTGCCGAATTGATATTGGAAATCTTTTGGTTCGAGAAATTCAGTGCTACTACTCGCTACCATTTGCTCATCCCTGATCACGGTTACCGTACGAACAACGGTATCGTACAACTTTTTTTGTTGATTTTCTTTAACTTTTAATTTTTTCTTTTTTTAGTTTCAGGGGTAGTGATGAGCTCGGTGCCAACCGATACAGAATCGGTACTGATACCGAAAATACCGGTATGTGAAGGTAAAAAACGGTAGTGAACCAGTACCAGGAACGGCAAAAGTCGGTACCGAATTGGTACTTAAGATCTTTCGGTTTGGCAAATTTGGTATCGGTACCCAGAACAATTTGCTCATCTCTGACCACGGGTTTCATACGAACAACATCGTTACCATACAACTTTTTTGGTTGATTTTCTTTCGGTCATCTTTTAGTGTTTTTTTCTACATTTTATTTTTATTCTTGTCAGCAGTTCCGTTCGCAGTACGCTCGTAGTGATTTCAAAACACATGTAAACACAGACTAAATAACAAAAGAAATTCGCCACAAGGCAGCACACTTCTTTAAACCTAGTTTGTATAAAATTTGGAGTGTGGTAGAAGAGAGTTGGGCAAAATGGTTGAATGTTGTATGATTTATATAGTAAATAATTAATTTTAGTTTTAATATATTTTTTTTGTAAAGCTGTTGGTAACGGCTATAAACACAACCAACCACACCTCACCATGTCGTCTTCGCTTTTGCCCCCACGCCGATCACCATCCTCAAACCCTACACCCTCGCCATCTTCAAACCCTTGGACGAGGCGGTGTTTAGGCGTGAAGGAGCTTCCACCCTCCGCATCAAGCCCCACACCGTTTGTCTTAGACCGTGGGGTATGGTGGGGCGGGGGTTTGGGCATGGGTTGACACGTGGACTTCGAGGGGCACCGCTGGTCAGTTGCATGTTGGGTCGGTATGGCGGGGCGTGGCTAGCCCGCGTTGGTTGGCCACGTGTTATAATTTTTTTTTCAATTAGTATAAAAATACACACAAAATAAAAAAAATGTTTTTTAAATTTAAATTAAATCCTAGCCACCTATAGCCTAGCCAACCCAGCCAATGAGAGCCGGCCACGGAAGACCGCTAGGCCCGCCCAACGTCCGGGCTGAAACCCCCGCCTAAGGGGCCACGCCGAAACCCAAGCCCACCCGAGGTGGTGACTTAAGCGTTTGTACCCAACCCACGCCCCAACCCCACCCCATACCCGATAGTCTTAGATAGGCGTGTTTTGTGAACAGAATTTTCTTTAATATGACTCAAGTTGTCAACCACTAAAGATTTATTGTCCTCTTCCCATTAACTCAAAGTTATCATTTCCACACCATCCATTTCTAGCAATATGAGTCAAGACGTCAACCACTAAAAATTACTTGTCTCCTTCCCATTATTTTAGAGTATTCATGTCGACACATCCAATTTAGCAAGTTTTCAGTGATATATCTCAAATAATGCAACTTTTATACAATTATGTATGGCATTCTTTTTTCTTAAAACTAACAGAGAATTATATTGTATAAAAGTTTCATCATGTTTATCGAATTGAAGTTGTATAAAAGTTTCATCATGTTTACCAAATAAAGGTTGTATAAAAGTTTCACAATGTTTATCGAATAAAAGTTGTATAATGTATGTGATAGCCCCATCGCAGGCGGCAAGGGGAAGCCGGAGGCGATGCTGACAGGCACAAATGGTTGGTGGTGTTGGCCCTAGCCGGAGCTCGCCGGCCCGAGGATGAACCCCACACGCTCGGTCTTATTTACCAAAAAAGAGTTGAATTAAAAATATTACCAAAATTTTGTTCCTGAAAGAGTTGATTGTCTCTCCTCTTTAATCTCATTGGATAACCTATATTTAAAATAAAATAAAATAAAATAAAATAAAATAAAACCTATTTTGAAAAAAAAATACATAATAATTGTTGTGTTTTAATACTTTGGAAAACATGCTTTATATATTTTATGTAGAATGAATATAATCGTATGATGTTTATTGTATTCATTTTTTTTATTTTCATTTTCCTTTTTCAGTTTTATGCTATATTTTCCCCCATCAACATCATAAATTTAGCTTTAGACTTTGATTTTTTTCTTCTATTTTTTGACCTGAATTAAAATTTTTGTTTTTATTTTTTTCTTTCTCTAGTCATGGAAGTTGATTATATAATGCACAAATATTCTTCATCTTCATAAACTTAAACATCATGGCGAAATCTATTCATGTGTTTATGCTACTGGTACTACATGTTCTTATATCTGCCTTGGCCAATAAGGTTTCTTCATTGAACCATGCTGATGAGTGTTCTCTGTTACTCCAATTCAAAGAGAACATGTCTATTAACAATCATTCAAAGGTTGCTTCATGGAAATCAGATGGTGCGAGACGACATTGCTGCTTATGGGATGGGGTCGAGTGCAGCTTAGGTCATGTGATCGGGCTCGACTTGAGCAGCAGCTTTCTCTCTGGCCCCATCTCTTCCAACAACAGTCTCTTCAACCTCATTCACCTTCATACGCTTAACCTTGCTGATAACAATTTTTGTTACTCTAAAATTCCATCTGGAATAGGACGACTCTCGCAGTTAGCATATCTGAATCTGTCATATTCTGCCTTCAGTGAAGACATCCCAAAACAAATCTCACAGCTTAGGAATTTGGTTTCCTTGGATCTAACAGGAAACTACGGGTTAAAGCTGCAAAGTTCCGACTTCCAAAATCTTGTTCAAAATTCAAGTGAGACTCTAAGAGAACTCTTTCTCTCATGGGTCGACATTGATTCTGAACTACCTGATAGCTTGGTAAATTCGTCTTTGTTGACATCACTGGTAATGAGTAATTGCGGGCTACGTGGTGAATTCCCAACAAGTATATTTAACATGCCAACACTACAACTTCTTGATGTGCAAGGTAATATTAGTGTATATAGATGATTCATGTGTTTACAGTTGGGTTAGTTTTTGTATGTGTGCAATGTGCTCAGAGTTTGTTATGGTAGTTAGCATCTAGATTCATCCTCTATATATATATATATATATATATATATATATATATATATATATATATATATATATATAGGACAAGGATCCGTTAGGAATCACCCTTTATTGCGAGAACCGCGACACCCAATGTGAACACAACCAAAAATACCTAAAAATAGCTAAAAAACACACAATTTTTTTTTAATATTTAAAAAAATCGCTACTTTTAATAGCAAAAAAAATACAATTTTTTATTATTTTTTTTAAATTAATTTTTTTTGCTACTAAAAGTAGCGATTTTAATGTAAAAAATATTAAAAAAAAAATTTGTGTGTTTTTTTGAATTTTTTTTATTTTTTTAGATTTTTTGGGGGTTTAGTTTTTAGCATTTTAGCTTGGGGGTGGGGTTAGGTTTTGGAGTGGGGGGTTAGGTTTTTTTAGCTATTTTAGGTTGTGTTCACATTGTTTCTCGCGGTTCTTGCAATAAATGTGTTTCTCGCATGAACCTTACCCTATATATATATATAGTGGATAGTTCAAATGAGAATAAATTTTTTGTAAGAAGAAAAAAGAAGGAATTTCAACAAATAAGAATGATTTATTTTACTTCATTTAATATAAGTATTTAATGTTACTATAAGGGTACATTGGTAAATCTACACAGGTCATTAATTTGTAGTCTTCCTCTTTAATAGCTAATTACATTAAATTTTTGTAACTTATCTTCAAAATATATATTTTTTCAAAAAAAAAAAATTAAATAAAATAATTTAAAGTGTAAGATAAATTACGAGTTGTGTAGGATAAATTTCAACGTGTAGGATGAATTTCAGCGTGTAAGATGAATTTCGAAATATGTAAGATAACTTTTGATGTGTGTAGGCAAAAAAAGTTAGTGTAGAATACTAGTCTTTATGACTAATTAATTAGTAAAAAATGATAATAAATGAGATAAGTGAAAAAACTATTTAATGTTTTACAAAATTACACTTTGTTCTTTTTCTTCTCAATTAAACTTTCTTCTCAAATGAACATTCCCCTATATATATATATATATATATATATATATATATATATGATATTTCATTGTATTACTTGATTCATGATTGATATGAGAGCTCTTTACTTTCTTCATGGTATGAGAGCCATGCTCTGCCCTTTCTGTTAATTTTTCGGAGAGTTGTTACAATTCCGGCCAAAATCTTTCAACTTCGATCTATTTTGTTATAACTTCCACTAGTTAGTTAGAATTCCGGCAGTATTTTACAGCCAAACTCATCAACTCCGGTCATCTTCGTCATTATTTTTTTCCGATCAACTTTTTGAGCTTCTTTTCTTCTTCTTTCTTTATTCATGGCAACATCTTCAAACTCTAATTCTTCTTCAAACATGATTGATTTCACTTCAAATTCTACACAAACTTTACCAAATATCACCAGTTTCATGCCAATTAAGCTTCATAATGATAATTTTCTGAATTGGAGGCATCAAATTCTTACTCTTTTAAAGGCTCTAGGTCTATTACATTTTCTGAATCACGAGATTGCACCACCCCCGGTTAACTCAGATGCTAGAGAAGCGTGGATCAGATCTGATGATTTTGTCTCTGTTTTTCTGAGAGGTAGTGTGTCTCCTTCTTTGCTTCACCTCACAAATGGTGTGAATTCTTCCTCAGCACTGTGGAATCAAATTGAGGATTTGTTTTATAATCGATTAAGTCCGAACAACGGCAACGATGCTCAAGATTATCATCAATTTAGTGGTGGTGGTTGTGGTATTGATCGAGATTACGATGGTCGACGATGGCAAAAATGGAGATGCCATCTGAAATTTTCAAAGAATGGCTGTATAACACACTCAGATAATGATTCTAGGGTTTTTACAGAAAATGTTTTTGGTGGTGAACATTTGAATATGCTTAGTCATTCAATTGGATCTCATGGCCCATTTGGTTCACAAAACATTGGAGATAATTGGGGTTCCATTTTGGACTCAGGCTCACAAATCTTTAATAATTCAGTGTGGACTCAGCCACATATTAATTCATTTGGGCCGAACAATCTTCAACAAACTAATGTTACAAGTGGGCCAACCTCTTCTCTTTGTCAGCTCACCACCATAGTAGATTCTAGTGGATTTGGGCCACATTTTGGATTATCGGCGGATTTTTTCTGGGTTATGCGTGCTTGTTGATTCATGGATACCCGAATCTGGTGCCACTGTGTATATGACTGCCGACTCTTCTATTGTATTTGATGCTACTCCCTACAGCGGCTCTGAGCGAGTCGTTGTATGCAATGGTATGGCTCTTACTATTTCTCACATTGGCACTGCCACACTTCATTTATCTGATCGTACTCTTACTCTTAGATATGTTCTTGTAGTTCCTGGCTTAGCCAATAACCTTTTATTGATCACACAGTTAGTGATAGATCATCCTATAGCTGTTGGTTTCTCATATCTTGGTCTGTCCATTCAGACTCTTGATGGACAGCTCCTTCATCACACGCGTGATACTCCGCATCAGCTATACTCACTTGCTGCTTTCACTTCTGTTTCTCATGCGACTTGGCATTCTCGATTGGGTCATCCGTCTGATGATGTTTTGTCTAGATGTTCATTTTTACATCTGACAAACAAAACCCAACACACACATTGTATTGCTTGTAGTGTTTCAAAATCAACTAGACTACCTATTAAATAAGTTATATCCCACTCTACTTTACCTTTACATATTATACATTGTGACATTTGGGGTGCCTCGCCTATTATGTCTAGAGATGGATACCGATATTTCATTACTTTCATTGATGATTCTAGTCGATTTACATGGATGTATCCTTTGACTTGTCGTTCTCAAGCGGTTGATTATTTTCGGCATTTCAAACCGCTAGTTGAGAACCTCTTCTTTTGTACCATCAAACATCTTCAGTGTGATGGTGCTTTTGAGCTCATTCATGGTTCTATGGCTCATTTTCTTTCAGATTCTGGCATTGCTTATCGCATTTCATGCCCCAATACTCCCCAACAGAATGGGGTTGCTGAGCCGAAAAAACGCCATCTTTCTGAGGTAGCTCGAGCTTTATTGTTTCATGCTCGGTTACCAAAGAAAATCTGGTATGATCCATATGCCACTGTTTCCTTCCTTATTAATCGGTTAGCATCACCGGTTCTTCATGACTCATCTCCTTACGAGGTTCTATTTTGATCTCGTCCCGATTACTCTCTTCTTCGTACCTTTGGGTGTTTGTGCTATCCGTTTCTAGGTGATACTCGAGCGGGTAAACTTTCACCCAAGTCTAACCCTTGTATTTTTGTTGGCTATACTCTATCTCATCTCGGTTATCTCTATTACGATCCTCATACTTCTCGTACGTATACCTCTCGACATGTTCGATTCCATGAGTCAATTTTTGACATTCTAGGGAGTTCTACTACTCCCACGGCTTCTTCAGGTTCTATTCCTTTCTTCATTCCTCCTCCTTCGCTTCCGACTTATGTTTCTTCTCCTTCTACTTCATCTCCTCCTATTATCCCTTCCTCATCTTCTCCTGATATCTCCTCTCCTGATATTCCTTCACCTTTTTTTTCTCCCCCTTCTCTTCCTCCCCTTGTTCCAACTCACCTGATGGTTACGCGATCTCGTGATCATACACGGCAGCCGCGTCAGTTTCCTGATCATGTTCTTTTTCATGTATCTACTACTCCCACCACTGAGCCTTCCACATTTCGACAGGCTCAACAGTACTATGTTTGGTGGGATGCGATGCGTTCTGAGATTGGTGCTTTACATGCCAACCAGACTTGGCATCTGGTTCCGGCTCCCACTGATGCCAACATTGTTGGTTGTAAGTGGGTTTATAGGATTAAGCATAATCCTGATGGTTATGTGAGTTGATACAAAGCCCGACTTGTTGCCAAGGGTTTTCATCAGACTGAGGGTGTTGATTATACTGAGACATTCAGCTTGGTGGTTAAACTCACTACTATTCGTCTTGTACTCTCTGTTGCTTTTTCCCGTGGATGGGTCATCAGGCAGGTTGATGTCAACAATGCCTTTCTTCATGGTGATTTATCTGAGACTGTTTATATGTCACAGCCTCCAGGCTTTGTTGACTCTTCCCGACCTCATCATGTTTGTTTACTACAGAAGGCTCTTTATGGTCTGAAGCAGGCACCCAGAGCTTGGTTTTACAAGCTATCATCGACTCTTGTTTCTAGAGGATTTACTCAGTGTCTCTCTGACACCTCTCTCTTTGTCTATAGTCGGGATTCGGTGATTAGTTATGTCTTGGTTTATGTGGACGATATTATTATTACCGGGAGCTTTTCTGAGTATGTTACTGGATTGATTGAGTGCTTACATTCACAGTTCGCGCTCAAGGATTTGGGAGTTTTATCATATTTTTTGGGTATACAGGCTACTTTTACTAATGATGTTCTACATCTATCCCAGCAGCGTTATCTACTTGATTTATTACAGCGCACTGGTCTAGCTGAGTGTAGACCTTTATCTACTCCAGTTGTTTCTGGAAGTCAGATTTCCCATCATACAGGTATTCCGTTGTCTGATCCTACCTTATATCGGAGTACAGTTGGTACTTTACAATATTTGGTCTTGACTCGACCCGAGATTGCTTATGCGGTTAGTAAGGTGTCACAGTTCTTACAGACACCTATTGATCGTCACTGGGTTGCAGTCAAGCGTATTTTGCGATATCTTCGGGGGACGATTTATCATGGATTGAGTATTCGACGATCTGATAGTCTTGATATACATGCTTATTCTGATGCTGGTTGGGCTGGATGCCCAGATGAATGTCGGTCGACTACTGGATATTGTGTTTTTCTTGGACCCAACCTCATTAGTTGGAGCTCCAAGAAACACCATACTGTTGCTCGTTCTAGCACCGAAGCTGAGTATCGTGCTTTAGCTCACACTGCTACTGAGATTCGTTGGGTTATGTCATTATTGAGTGAGCTTCATATTTCTTCCTCTTGTCCACCTACTCTCTCGTGTGACAACATTGGTGCTACTTATCTTGTAGTTAATCCTCTGTTTCATCAGCGCACGAAACACCTAGAGATTGACTTGCATTTTATTCGTGATATGGTGTTAGCACAGACTCTCTGTGTACGATATGTGCCTACTTTTGCTCAGCTAGCGGATCTTTTGACCAAAGGGTTGTCTTTAGTTGGTTTTGACACTCTGCGGTCCAAGCTTCACGTGGATTCCCACGTTCATCTTGAGGGGGCATATTAGTGTATATAGATGATTTATGTGTATACAATTGGGTTAGTTTTTGTATGTGTGCTTAGAGTTTGTTATGGTAGTTACCATCTAGATTCATCCTCTCTCTATATATATATATATATATATATATATATATATATATATATATATATATAAAGAGGATATTTCATTGTATTACTTACTTGATTCATGATTGATATGAGAGCTCTTTACTTTCTTCAGGTAACTCCGACCTTATCGGCTATATCCCCGAGTTTCATTGTAATAGTGAACTTAAACATCTGATTATAGCGGGAACACATTTTCAAGGATCCATATCAGCTTCAATCGGGAATCTCACACACTTGAACATCTTGGATTTAAGTAGTTGCGCTTTCACGGGGACTCTACCTGCATCTGTAAGCAACCTAACACAGCTTAGGGAACTTCATCTCAGTTATAATGGCATGATAGGTCAAATACCATCCTCTTTTTCAAATCTGACACAGCTTACATTGCTGGATCTTTCTCATAATGAGTTCACTGGTAGCCTTCCGTCATCTATTGGGAATCAGACACAGCTTAGAGAACTTCACCTCGGTTATAATGGCATGATTGGTACAATACCATCCCCTTTTTCGAATCTGACACAACTTACATTGCTGGATCTTTCTCATAATGAGTTCACTGGTAGCCTTCCCTCTCTAGAAAGGTTTGAAAACCTCAAAAATTTGATCCTCTCCAACAATAATTTTGATAGATGGAAGTTGCCTAATTGGTTCGGTAAGCTAAAGAAGATGACTCATTTGGATCTTGGTTATGTCAATCTATATGGTGAAATTCCATCATCGTTTTTTAATCTCACACAAGTTGAAAGCTTATACCTTTCTAGAAATCAGTTAAAAGGAGAACTTCCAAGTTCATTGCTCAATCTCCAAAATCTAGAAGAATTTTATTTGGATGGTAACGATGTCACCATGGACTTTCATCTTTTTCTTTCTCTCAAGAAACTTAAATATCTGGATCTATATGGAAACAATGTCACACTTTCAGTCAAAGATAACCACACAAATGAAACTCAACCGCAGTTTGTAGCTTTATGGATGGAATCCTGCAACTTGAAAGTCTTTCCTGAATTTCTACGGTTTCAACAACAACTAGAGTATTTGTTCCTCATTAACAATAAAATTGAGGGCCTGATACCGGGATGGATGTGGAGCATTAGCAAAGAAACACTGAGTATACTTTCACTTAGCCAAAATCTCCTAATTGGTTTTGAGCAACATTCACCAGTCGCTCCTTGGGTTAGTTTAGAGACACTGGACCTGAGTCACAACATGCTGACCGGAGAGATTCCACCATCCATATGTGACTTCTTGTATCTTTCTTTGCTTGACTTGTCGTTCAACAACATTACCGGCTCGATTCCTCCTTGCTTGGAGAAAATAAGCAATTCTTTGGTAGTGTTGAATCTTAGAAGCAACACTTTGCAAGGAACCATACCCAACGTATTCACCAATGAAAGTAAGCTTGAGATGATCGATTTAAGTGAGAATAATTTGGAGGGGCGGTTACCTAGATCATTGGAGAACTGTGAATCACTCCAGTTCCTAGATCTTGGACATAACTTTATAGAAGACATATTCCCCTTCTGGTTGGGAACACTTTCAAAGCTACAAGTTCTCATTCTCAGGTTCAACAAATTTCATGGTATTATAAGAATACCAAGTGACATCAACGTCAACTTCCCATTGTTGCGCATAATTGACCTCTCATACAATTCATTTTCGGGTGATTTACCACATCAGTATTTTCAAGTGTGGTCAGCAATGAAGGAGACCGAGGCCAATGCAACATATATGTCCATGCCTCGGATGTGGAAAGATTATTGGTTCTCGATTCAGTTGACCAACAAAGGTGTAAATATGGAGTATCAGAAGATTATAAAAACCTTTTATGCAGTTGATCTCTCAAGTAACATGTTTAGAGGGAAGATTCCAGAGTCTATTAAAACCCTTACTGGTCTTCAGTTGCTCAACCTTTCCAATAATGAACTTTCAGGTGTCATCCCACCATCCATGGGGAATCTCATACGTCTTGAATCGCTGGATCTTTCTAGTAACAAGCTTTCTAGAAGGATACCTCAAGAATTGGAACAACTGAATTTCCTTGAGTTCCTAAATGTATCCAACAACAACCTCATTGGACCCATACCACAAGGTAGACAATTCAATACCTTTTCGAACGATTCTTACATGGGAAATCAGGCGTTGTGTGGATACCCTTTATCCATGAAATGTGGGGATGCAAAAGTGTCCGAGCCTTCAAAAGTTTCATTCAAAGAAGACACTGAGTCTGACTTCCCCGATGGAGTTGATTGGGTTGTTATAGTTATTGGTTTTGTAAGTGGGCTAATAGTTGCACTCGTTTGTGGGGATCATGTAACCAGAAGGTATTACAAGTGGTTTCTCCAAAGATTCAGAAAGTGAACAAGTTGAAGATGGTGACCACTATGAAATGTTTGGAGTTAATGAGTGCATTAGAGGTACACGATGATAAGAAGATAATATATATGTTGTGATATTTATGTTGCATAATGTTTCAGTTTTCTAGAAACAATAAGGTAGTGTTCGTTTCATGGATTGTAATGGAATTTGAATTGGAATGGGAATTCACGCAGAAATTGAAATTTGACTTGTAATTTAGGTGATTTGTCCACTTTGCCATCTCTATACTATATCCAATTTTATTTCTCAAGTAACACACAGTAATACATAAGGAAACAACCAGGTTTACAATTATAAAAAAATAAAATAAAATAAAATAAATTGATCACTTGAGAACACAAGAGTTTCCAACAACTAGCATTGCAGTCATATCAAAAAGCCGCATACTTTGGATTAACTAAACATTTAATACCGATAAAATATAAAAAAATAATAGATAAAGCAAGACATGTGATTGGTTTAGATTGACGTGGGCCCCACCATCATTACCTTTTCTTCATATTAACATAGTTAACCCATTAACAAAATCTTCGTTCACTACCACGGTTAACTAAGGGGCGCGGTGTAGCAGTCGTTAACGGCCTACGTGGCACTGTTAACAAAGCCTTAGTTAACCCACAAGAACCAGCCTAACAAAATGTCAGTCGTCTATAATATTTATAGAGCTTTAACACAAGCAGTTTATTACTTTAGGTTTTGATGGCTTCAAAAGAGCTTACCGATGTCATGAAAATAAATAGTTACATGTTTTTAATTTTTAATTGATATAGCATTATATTTTATGTAATGCAAATATAATCTTATATTTTCAAGGTTGTAAAAATCACGTCTAGGCAGTGATTAATAGGTCATCGGAGGCGTGTCGCCTGGATTTTGGCAAATCGGTCAAACTAGGCGGCAGTGGTCAAAATTGGTCAAAGTCGAGGGAAATCGGTCAAAAGTCGCCCAAAATCAGGCCTAATCGGTCAAAATTGGACCAAATCGATGTAATGGAATGAGTTCTTACCTCAATTTGAACCAAAATCAAACAAACATTGAACCAAAATTGGGGCTACGGCTTCTTTATGGGGCGTCATGTCTGATGAACAAGAGAGAGGGGAAGAAGCGGCGTGTAATGAACAAGATGGTGGAGTTATATTTAATTAAGTTTGGGTTTTTTAACATTTAACCCCTCTATCTTTCATAAGTTTACATATACCCCCAAACTTGTAAATTTGTATATAAAAAGTATAACGTTAATTACATATTTTTATAAAATTGTAAAACCATACATAAAAAGTCCATCCGATTGATCCTTAGGTGGTACCTCACCGGCCGACTAACGGCTAGCGATCTCTACAACATTGTATATTTTTAAACTAATTATAATGCATTCCAATTTCTAAATCCGGATGCCCTGCCTGGCCGGTTTGACAAGTGAACAAGTAATGCAACAAATTCGGTTTTCAGTACATTGATATTAAGTCATCAATGATGTGAAATATACTTCGAGAAACATGCTTCTGAAATATTTGTTTATAAAGGATTTAGAATGTTTTACAATAATACTGATCACTTTTTATAATATTCATTGTAAAATGAAAAGGTTTGTGATATATGAACCTAGCAAAGCGATTAATCAAAGAGAAATTTATACATTTCCTGTTTGTTGGGCATCTGTGTAAACTGTCAACTCACCTGAAACACATATAAGGTTGTTGGGATCACAACAGTGGTTTAATAAAAATGTTTGACTGGTGATCAAATATTAAGATCATAAACACCATCTTGTGTTTAACATAAACAATCCAAAACAAATCTACAATAACAAAAAACACTCACTTTGGTTTGTCTTGTAATGTGACCATTGACTTCAAAACTCCTGGACCGATCTTGTCAGCAAGAACACCTTGTTCCGATATCAAAAAAGTCTTCTCTTTTACATAACTTTGTAGCTTCTTAACATCGTAGTCTAGCTTCGTTTGATCTACATCTCAAAATAAATATAATACAAAAGTAAATATCCCTCACCTTTGGTAATCTAATGATGTAGTTCTAGGGGTGTGCACGGTTCGGTTTTATGGTAAAACCGAAATGTTCGGTTTCAGTTTTTTCAGTTTTAGCAACGGTTCGGTTCGGTATTTAGAACAAAATTATATAACATAAAAAAAATAGTATAATCTAAAATTTAAGAATCTCTTTTAGATGTTTACACTTAAGTTATTATATTTAACCTTTTTAATTAATATTGTTCACTAAGCCTAACCTTCTAATATACTTTTATGTTTCTCCAAATTTTTATTAAGACATTATCTTTTATAAAACTTTGAAGACCATTTAATTTTTATACTAAATTTTGTTATTTCTTGTAGACAATAGATAAATCATTTCAATTATAAATAAACATGTTAATATTTTTATTATAAATACTTAACATTCAAGAACAAAATTAATACTTCCTACTAGCACAGGTCAAACACTTAAACAACTTAAACTTAAACATAAAGATATGTGGACTAGACCTACTATTGTAACTTATCGGTTCGGTTTTTTTCGGTTATTGAAAATAATTATCCGAAAACCGAACCAAATTTTTCGGTTATTAAAAATCCGAAAACCGAACCGTCGGTTATTGTTTCGGTTCGGTTTTTTCGGTTACGGTTTGGTTATTTCGGTTTTCTACTCCCCTAGTAATAACAACGTTACCTTTCTCCAAGATGGTATGGGCTGCATGAAACGGGACCCGCGCAAATATATCGGTTCCGGAAAACATCATCCATGTTTTTTCCTTAGAATCGTGATTCCCGCAAGTTGCACAAATCTCCCTAACTAAAGGCCTTGATTCGTCAATTTCTTTCATCACCAACTCGAACGGTGAAGGGACACTAGTTACTGTGGTCCGGGCCCGCTTCCTTAATGCAGTTAACGCTTCCCTGTTCCCGTTTCTCATTCTATCAATCTCAACTAACTATTATAAAAAATCCATTAGTTTAAAAAATATGAGAAAAATTTTAGTTAAAGTGAGGGAAATTTAGTTACCTCGTGTCGTGCAAGTAGGAGATTCTCTGCTTCTGTCTCGATTTCACGTAGTTTTTCTTGAAATTGCTTCATTGTATCGTCCATTTTTAATCTGTCGAATATAAACTCTCATTAAAATAATGGATTGTATAATCTCTTCATTCAACAAATGAAACCCTAGGATAAGACCAGAGGTAATGAACTAGTTATGTACGCATATGAATGAATAAAGATGAAGCATAAGAGCATAATAACAAAGATCATTAGAACTAAAACATAAAACAATAATAAGATGAGATTATGCGTTCACATATCTTCCAACTGATAATCTACTTGCAGGCAGCAACAATGAATGTTCCAGCTAATAAGAGTGTGTTTGACCAAAACACCCTTGCACATCAAAATCTCATAATGATTGGTAATTATTATACAAGTTCAACATACAGTCCAGTTCTTGGTGTTATAAGGGGCAAGGTGCTCCGATGAATTTTTGTCACAAAAGCCGATGCTCTCGTTTTTAACTTTTAAGAAAACTCTAAAAAAATAATTATAGTTAATTTTAACTTGTTATTTGTTAACTTTTAAACACAAAAATATAACACATTCTAATCATCTCTGGTCAGATTTGTTCAATGATAGTCTAATTTTAACTTGTTATTTGTTAACTTTTCAACACAAAAATATAACACATTCTGATCATCTCTGGTCAGATTTGTTCAATGATAGTCTTTAACTTTTTCAAATACTCAGACCCATTGCTCACTCAATGGTCATATTTGTTTAACCTGCTTTGAAAAACTCGGACCCATTGCAATAATAGACAATCTAGTTTGTTCAAAGACTGGTCAACTACATAAGGCACCACTTCATAAACAACCAGTATACAGTATACTGAACACAATTACAACTATTACTTAGCACTAAAAAAAACTATGACATCTAAACATTTGTAGATTTAACTAAGCCATAAATATATCATATATCATTAAAAAGTTAAAATAATCACTCAGAAACTGTAAGAGCAGATTTTTCTTTCTAAGTTTTTTTTTTCTTCTTATTTTATAGATTTATGATCTGCAAGCATTTTTCAAAAACTAGTAGTGGCAAAGTGAGTGGGTTGGGCAGGTTATAGGTTTGGATGGGTTTGGGTCAGGATGGGTTTGAGTCACAATGGGCTAAAAATAAATAAAATTTAATAAAAAAAATCAGAAAAAAGGTACTGTTGTGCCTTCGACAACCTATGTCCAATCCAGGCATAAGTGATAGACACCAACATTCAGTGCACCTCTATATGCATCTACACGACATGATTTAAACTGACCTGATTAACTCAAACCCGATAACCATATAATGTATACTTCATATAGGGAAATAGATTTAAACCGACCCAAATTGATAACTAGTAGCAAAAAAAAAAAAACAACACCAATGCATATGCTGCCATAAAAAATAACTTAAAAACAACTTTTAAATATTAAATTGTACAGGTTATATCTAATGAATGGTAAACATGTTTATATGATATGCTCAAAGTTGCGCAAATTGCAACAAGGAAGGGCATCCAGCGAAAATAAGCAAACGATTACAACAGTTCCTAAATATAGGCAATTTGTCGAACAGTTGGTGGGCATACCAAATGGCAACCTAATTTCAATATCATCACAAACTAGCCCTAATCTGAAACATATAATTTACCCTATTAAACTGAATAAATGTATAATTTCCGGAAATCTCACCTCAAAGAACAAACCCTTATCCCGTAATTGAAGAACAAACAGATTGATCAGTCGTTGGTTTCTGGAAGAATGATCGGAGGAGTTGGTCAGTGTTTTGGAACAATGATGCGCTTTAGGGTTATGGGTTACCCAGTAGAATCCTGTTTGGTTTCCTAACTTATTTCCCTGACTTGTTTCTTTTTTAAAAGAGTAAATTACGTTTTTGGCACCTATGGTTATATCGCTTTTACTTTATTAACCAAAAATAAGAATTTTTAATATATTTGCTCCCATGGTCTCTATAACTAATCATTTTGGCCCATAAGTCTAGAGATCATGGGGGCTAAAATGGTTAGTTATAGAGACCATGGGGGGCCAAAATGGTTAGACTTAGGGGCCAAAATGGTTAGTTATAGAGACCATGTGGGCAGATATGTTAAAAATTCTTATTTTGGGCTAATAGAGTAAAGGTGATATAACCACAGGGGCCAAAAACGTAATTTACTCTTTTTAAAAAGGCCCAAAATGACATATATTGGTTTTTATCGCGAGGCCTATCCAAAGTGCGGGATTTTGAGTGTTAGATGTATCATGTTACCAGGTAGGTGATTCAAACCCGATACGACCCGTGTAGTCATGGGTTGACCCTGGCACCGCCTAATTAACCCAAACCTTTTCTAACTTTAGTATTTGATATTCAAGTGACATCCGTAACATACTCAAGAGCACCAATAACATTAACAACGCCAAGTACCAAAAATACTGTTAAGTGAAGAATAAACTAAGGTACAATGATCAAAATGTGATCATATGCTCATTATTCCTATATAATATAAATTAACGTAGGTCTTATGAACAGTCCACAGATTGGACAAAAACAGAGTGTTAATTATTGTTGTGCCATCCTCTTTGTATAAGGAATAGAGAGAGACAAACAGAGAGAAACGAGAGAGAGAATATGGTAAAGAGAGAGAAAGAGGTTTAGGATCGGCCACAAATCCTTAGACCACCCGTAGTGATAGTATGAAGTGGCGTGATGTTGCCGACTTCACACCACATAACACCGGCCACGCCACCCCCAAGGGTGTGTTTTGTCAAAAAAAACTTCGTTGGGCGTGTTTATTAAATAGTCGGACAAGTGATGGTTTGGCTAATAAAGTCGTTAGGCAACGGTCAACTTTAAAAAAAAAAACTTCAACATCACTCTCTGTATATAAACCCATACTCACACCTCACACTGTCACACACACCTCTCGTAAAAACAAACACATACCTACACCAAATACATAAAAACACATACCCACATCAAATGCGTTCCAATATAGCATATTGCGCGTTAGCTTTGGATTTGGTCCAACATGCATGGTCGGTTCGGTATATTTCACGAGGTGAAGAAGAAGGGCAAGATGAAGACCAAGGCGAAGATGACGACGAAGTAAAAAATGAAGATGAGTATGGCGAAAGCGAAGATGAAAATTAAGACGAATAGTATTATTTGTGTGTTTTTTTAATATTAATGTAATTTTTTATTTAATGTAATATTAATTGACGTATTTTCCTAAAAACGAAAAGAATTAAAAATAAATAATTGGGAAATCATTCCCACGACAATATCCAACTACATCACTTTTGAACTTCACCCCCCGTAATGCCCCATGCTGACGGGGATGTCACATGTCGTTTCATGCCCAAGGGAGGGACTTGGAGATCAAGCCCCACTACACATGGTCTTACGACGGATTCACGGCGGCGACATCACTACCTTACGTGTACACCACCACAACACACTAACCGGAGGACGAGGGTTCCATCGTTGATGTCGGTTTGGTGGTACAAGCTGTTAGATATTTTAGTGTAATCGGGATTGACTTGGTGATCAAAGCGAATAATAATATACATCAAGCAAGTTAGGAGGTGCGGGAGTGCACGCTTGTTTGAGTTATTATTATTCAGAGTGTACGGGCGGAGCCCGTACCCTACGGGGGTTCCAAGGGGGCAGCGCCCCCTTGGCGGGGGTCCGGGGGCAGCGCCCCTGGGAGCAGGGTCCAAGGGGCGGCAGCCCCTGGCGGGGTCCAAGGGGCAGAGCCCCTGGCTGGGGTCGAGCTGCCAGAGGCAGATATCTGCAAACACCCCCAAACTCGTAAACACAGTTTTGATCACAATTTCTCTGGTTCAATCAATTCACGCAAAAACACATACTCAGGTTCAATTTTTCGAAATCAGAGTTGTATCCGATTGAATTATTCGGGTGAACCACCGAAATAATTTGATCTGAGAGTGATTACACGCCTCTCTGATCATCCGTTTTCTGAAATTCCCCAACACAAGCGACGGTGGTTCTACTCACATGGTCCAGGTGGTGTACGAGGTCGACCAGAGGCAGCGATGCAATTTGGAACTAGGGTTCGAGTGACGACATGCAATGCCGCACACTTAGGTTTTCACCCCAAACAGGTACGTATTCCTACGAATGAGTTTGGACTTAACATCCATTGCTCTATTTCTTTACATGAGTATAGCTTATTGGGTCGAATTGATTTATGAGGGTGTTTTGATGTTGTCTTCTTCGTGTACTTTTTACTCTAAACTAAACCTATATAATTATCTATTGAATATGATTTAGTTTAGACTTATTTATTAGGAACAAGTTGTATACGAAGCTTCAAACTTAGAGATAACTAAAATTCAAAGAAACAAGGAGTTGACATCCCTAAAAAACTAAGAAACCACCATATTATTGTTTTTAGTCTTACTCACCAAATTTTGTGGGTAAAACAGTTAAAAGTGAATAAAAAAAAATCTGTTGTATTAAAAAGTTTTGTTATTAAAAAAAGGGGTAGCGACGCAGCTTGTTGCCCGTTTACCAACTATCTCTATGCAAATTATTATATAATAATAATCAGGAAGTTATATATTTTTGTTAACATTAAATTTCTTATTTTCTTAAACTAAAAATTATCGTAATAAACATCAAACATGAATGAATAACAACATTGAAGGCGATTGTGACAAATCATTTGATATAAAGAGTCCATGTTTGCTCCTACCCGTGCGATCATTAATCAACCATCACTTCAAGCTCCCCTTTCCCACCAATTTCTTTCACTTTTTGAAATCAATATACTATCATTCATCAGTTTCCACTTTCAGAATCATGCCCATGAACCCCATCTGGGTTGTATCACGAGACTTACGGTAACTTTTCATCATCTAATGCTTTTCTTTATCATCACGAAACTATTAATTGCATTGCATGGCTTCTGGGTTTTGTATTTGTATTCCTCAATTGAGGTTTCTTGGGTTTCTTTGCCTTGCACACCAGGTGTTTGATAAATTCCTTCTGTGAGAAATGGGTTTGATTTTGTATAAATAAGCTTTGGTTCCATACAGGGTGTCATTGTCATTCCATTGTGTGTTCATTGTTTGTTTTGACTGGATAATCAAATGGAAGCTTTGGATTTGATTCAGAAAGTTGTGATTGTTTTGGTTTGTTTGTATCTGTCTTGGAGGATCATTAGATACTTATGGAGCTTTGTGGATGTTGAAAAAGATCCTCTTATTGTGCTTGTTACTGGGGCTGCAGGCATGTTCTTGACCAACTATCAAGTCTGCTTGCATAGTTGTTTTCGCAATTAATTGTTTACAGTTTATTATTTTGGTCTTAATCTTCGAGTTCGGTCTTACAAACTTCTTTTGCAATAAAGTTCTTAGCTTTTTGAAAAGAAAACTTATAAAATATGTTAACAAGTAGTGTCTTGTTTTCATTGTATCGTTACATGCTCGTCTCTTGATTCTTGCAAGTAACTAAAAAATAAAATCATCTTATGTATCAGGTCAAATAGGCTATGCCCTACTTCCGATGATTGCGAGAGGGGCAATGTTGGGTCGAGATCAACCTGTAATTATACACATGCTTGATATCGAGCCAAATGCTGAAACATTAATAGGGGTAAAAATGGAATTAATGGATGGAGCTTTCCCTCTTCTTAAAGGTTAATATTCAACACATCAATGTTCATGTACAGTTGTTTATAAAAAATATGAATATGAATTGTGTTTGACTTCTTGAAGATTTTTTTTATGTATCTTGTAGGTGTTATTGCGACAACTGATGTTATTGAAGCTTGTAAAGGTGTTGATGTTGCAATAATGCTCGGTGGATTCCCTCATAAAAAAGATGATAACAAAGATTTAATATTTAGTAATGTTGCTATATATAAAGCTCAAGCTTCGGCTTTGGAACAGCATGCTGATCCAGATTGCAAGGTTTGTGTCTATTGTTTATTTGATAGGTGAAAATTGAAAATATATATATATATATATAAATAAAAGATAAATTGGCAGGTGCTTGTGGTCGCTAATCCTGCAAATACAAATGCACTAATCTTGAAAGAATATGCACCTTCGATCCTAGAAGAGAATATTACATCCCTCACAAGATTAGATCATAATCGTGCATTAAACCAGATAGCAGAGAAATTAAATGTAAATGTCGGTGATGTAAAAAACGTTATAATTTGGGGAAATCACTCTTCGAATCTATATCCAGACGCCAATCATGCTACAGTCAATACTGGTGTGGGACATGAATCTGTGAAAGAACTTATTGATGATGATCATTGGTAGGTGTTATTTATATTCTATTGCCTTAAACTCTCTAAAATTTATAACTTTATTCAAAGACTAAAATGCCATTTTTGTCCCTGAGGCTTGGTCAGTTTTACGACTTTCGTCCAAAGGTTTGTTTTTTCGCATTTGGATCCAAAAGGTTTGAAATCTTGCCATTTTCATCCGGATCGTTAACTCCCTCCATTTTTCTCAGTTAAGTCAGAGGTATTTCCGTCTTTTTTGTTAATTAAAGGGCAATTCGCTCTTTTTCACTTTATGTACAAGCATTTAACATAATGTACAAGTATTCAAAAGATCGAATTGCCCTTTAAGTTAACAAAAAGAACGAAAATACCCTTGATTTAACGGAGAAAAATCGATGGAGTTAACGAGCCGGACGAAAATGGCAAGATTTCAAACCTTTTGGATCCATATGCGGAAAAACAAACATTTGGACGAAAATCGCAAAACTGGCCAAACCTTAGGGACGAAAATGGCATTCTACTCTTATTCAAAATTTGGATCACTTATGTTGTTGATTATGTTTAATGGTTCAGGTTGAACACAAATTTCATCACAAATGTACAAACGAGAGGTCAAACTATTGTCAAAGCTCGAAGGTTGTCTTGTGCATCTTCTGCTGCAATTTCCGTGTGTGATCATATGCGGGATTGGATTCTCGGTACTCCAATGGTATGGTTTTGTCTTCAAATTTTCCTCATTTTATTTTTTTCTTTATTGATAACACTGAGATCCCGTCACTAGAAACTCATGAGTCCCCCAGTACAATGCTAACAGATTTTATATTTATTTTATAATCTTCTTAATTTTATTTTCATATTTCGGGACTCAGGGAACTTGGGTGTCGATGGGAGTTTATTCTGACGGGTCTTATGGCATCCAACCGGGCTTGATTTATTCTTTTCCGGTCACTTGTGAGAAAGGCGAATGGTCGATCGTTCAAGGTATTTTTCCATTGAACATCCTATATTGTATATGGTGTATATGAACTTCAACTTTTTTAATGTGGGAATGATGAATTGATTAGAAATTAAATTAAATAATTATTCTGCAATGGTGCAGGACTAAAGATTGATGAGTTTGCTAGGGGGAAGATGGATGCTTTACAAAGAGAGCTCATTGAAGAGAAAAGAGTGGCCTACTCTTACCTCCATTGAAAATCTTATTTATATTAAAGCTTGTGGTTATTAATGTTAATATTAACCATAAATAAATTAATTTCTCTTTTGCACTTATGAATTTACTATTTTATCCTTCATTTCCAGGTTCACTTGTTCATAACCAAAAGGGCAACTTTGTTACACTTTTGTTCCTTTTAAAAAATAACAACCTGAAAATTTATAGGTAAATACAACAATTACCTCAAAATACAATTACCAAATTATGTATCATAGTTTGTACTTCGTAGTGACAAGTGAAAAGAACCTATACCAGTTTTGGTTCAAATTTAAAATGTGTGGGCATAGGTTGAGTCTGAGAGAGTGAGAGTGAGAGGGGGAGAAATGGAAGATGGGTTTTTGTTTTGAACGAAATTTATAGCCAAGGTAGGCGTGCATCCAGAATTTCTTTTATATAGTAGGATTTAAGGCCATGTATCTTACAACTAAATACACCAGTTCCAGACCCAGGTTTAGAAAAAGGAACCAACCCGGAACTGGTTCCACCTTTACCCGGTCAAAACCTGGACCCGAACCATTCAATACCCAAAAAAAACTCGACCAAACTGGTCAAAACTTGGTAAAAAATCCGAACGTACCCGGAACCGGTTGTTGACTTTGTTGACCAAACCCGGACCCGGTTCCTACCTGGTTCCATTTCTAAAAAACCCGTTTTGTGCACCTCTATTCCTAAACCCTAAAGTATACGTGAATCTATACACGATATGGTGTCACATGTAGGGATGCTTAACTAGTTCAACGACAACTCGGGTTGGCTCGTGTATCTTAACCTTAACGAGCTAAAATTTTGAGCTCGAGCCAACACATTTTTCTTTACAAATTTTAATAATAAACTGTTTTTTTACAGAATTTACAAATATACTTGATATGTATGATAATCTAGATAACTTTTAAAAGTTCAATACATAAGCATATTAATTTTTAGGACTACATAAGTTCCATAAGGTAGTTACTAAATAAACTATTAAACTAATAAACTGTAATTGTTCAAAATACACAACACAATCTGTAGTATTTCACCTCAGCAGTTCATTGACCTATTTAATTGAACAGGATTAAACAACTCGATACGTATTTTAGATATAATAAGCAAAGCCCTTATTATTTTTGTGTCATGTTTTCGGTTGTATGAGGGTATTGCCATATGAATAGTTGATCTTAGTCCATAAAAAAAGTGACACATAACCAAATAATGTGATACATATAAATGTAAATTAGTCCAAATTGCATAAAGATTCTGCCATAACCAACATCATTCATCTAAGAAAGTAAAATTTGTCCATAACACCAAGAACAACAACACCTAATTCTAGCTAGCTCCCACATCACCACTCAGATGGGCTCGGAAGCGGCTCAATGTTATCAAACATATCCATCGGAAAATCATCAATGAACGTATCGGGTGCCATCATTATCGGATCATTGCCCTCTTCCCTTCCACAGCTCCCACCACTCTCTCCTTCACCACCTACAACACAAACAAATGTAGTATAGACATGTTAATAAACACACACGCGCAAATAAACATTAACATATTCTTGGTTCTGAAATGAACGCCTCTATGTGTGTGTGTGTGTGTATATTATATTAATATATCTATGGATATATGACTGTATACCTGGTGGCATGTAAGGGAAGTGGACCATATCAGAAGTACCACTTTGGCCAAAAACAGCAAAGAAATTGGGGTCTGCCAGCTGGTTGAAAATGTCATGTGTGTTGAAAGGTGGCGGTGGTGGCGGAATATGATGGAAATCTTGTAGTAAAGGTGGCTGGTTACAAGAGTTTTCCTCAACGGGAATGGTGGTGTACTCGAATGGACACGGTGGTTGGTTTTCATCCTGGCTAAGCAAGCCTGCAGCGGCGGTGGTGGCTGCAGTGGTGGTGGTGGTGGTGGTGGTGGGATCAATAAGTTCAGGCAGTGGCATCATCTTGATAGGTTCACAGTAAGATGATGAACAAGATAATGTTTTTGGTGAAGTGACTGATGACTCTCCATCTGTTGAAGAACTTCTTTTTGGAGCCTGAAATTGTAAATACAAAATAATTACATGTATAAATTATAAAAGGGGTCACTTTATTTTGACTTCTAAGGTCAAACAATCATTAATGTTGACCCTTCAAAGTCAAACAGAAGTAGAAAATGAGATTGTTTACCTCAAAGGGTGGAACTTTATGAAGGACAGGCGTTTCCCGGACCGATTTGTGGGATTTTTGTGACGGTTGTGGTCGAGGCGGTGACTGAAGAACCCGAGCCAATCTCTTTTGTCTGCTACTCCAGAAATTCTTGACATCATTGTCTGTTCTTCCCGGCAAATACGTCGCGATTCTTGCCCATTTGTTCCCAAATTGCCCCTGCAATTCGATCACTGTTCTCTCCTCTTCTGCAGAAAACTTCACACCACTGATAACACACACACAGAAATCAAACAAATTTGTTCATCAAGTTCAAAATTTACACTAAAAATTTATAAAAATCAAACTAAACCAACAGAAAACATGATAAAAAAAAACATCCAAATTAAGTCAACTGAAGTCAAATTCCTAGAGTTCATAACCATTCAGTCAAACATAAACACAAACACTTTGTGTGTGCACACCAACATAACACAATTACACAAAAAGCAAAACTTTTCAAGTCCCCAATCACCATCACAACAATCACAACTTCAAAACCCACAAACCAAAACACAAAACCATCATCTAAAAACCAACAAATTTCCAAAAAGAAATCGGAAAACATTACCTTTTAAGATCGGGTCGAAGTTTATTAACCCAACGAAGGCGACACGACTTCCCGGTTCGCTGCAGAAGACCTTTGGATCGAATGGAGCTCCACTCTTTGGCCCCGTAGTCCTTAACATGCTTCATAAGAACTTCATCTTCTTCAGTTTTCCATGGGCCTTTCTTAATCTCCCCCATTTCATCGTACACTTTTCTCTTTCTCGTTTCCATAAACTTTTCCAACTGCACACACTCGATTATTGTTTCTAGATTCTGGGGATGTGTGTGTATGTGTTGTGTAATATTTAGAGGGTGGAAGTGTGTGTGTGTGTTTGTGGGGGGTGTAGTGACGGTTAAGACGGTTACTGCTCCTATCGCCCATGTTCCCCCTTTTTTCTCGCTTTCGAAAACATGGGTTTGGGGTTTTTCATATTTGGTCCTTTGAGTTTTGAATGGTGTCATGGTTGGTCCTTGTGGAGACAACGTGGTGGACGTACTTGTTTAATTATTTTGACCACGTTTTGGTTACATTTTGGATCGGGTCGATATTATAAGGTTATAGTTCCTGTAGGGGTGTGAATTTCAGACACGACCTAAAAACACGATACGAACTTAACGCGAAATTCACGGGTTTAGATTTAGTCTAGATGGGTGCGGGTCAGTTTCAGGTTGAACCCGCGAACCTGTTTAGGTTAACGGGTCGGGTTCGGGTTAACCCGTTCAGGTTGGCTGGTTGACCCGTTTAACACATTTATATTATACTTTATTTTTTACAACTTATTTTATGTCTTAAATTAAATAGGGTGTTTATTTTATGACATGATTATAACTTATAAAGAGAAATTAGCATAAGATTTTATAATTTAATATAGTTTTGTTATATATATTTGTGTTTTTTAAGTAAATTTTAATTTTTATATATTAATTTTAGAAAAACAATAAAAAATTCGGGTTGAACGAGTCGTGTTCGGGTCAACCCACAAAACTTCGGGTCGTGTTCGGGTTCATATGTATGATACGATTTTCCGGTTCAGGTCCGTGTAAAATTTTCGGGTTCGAGTCGGGTTGAACCCGCCAACCCACGGCCAACCCACGAACACGACCCGTTTATCACCCTTAAGTCCGTTGACTACCCGTTAACTTATTTTAATTTGACATTGAAAAGTTGATTGGTTAATTTGACATTGAAAACTTGATTAGTTTTATGTATAACAAAGATATTAGTTTTCTAATAGCATATTACTTTATGTAAAAGGCACCTTTGGATATGTACTTTTATAAAGAACTCAACGTTAACATGTTATTCACGTTTTAACTTTTTTAATCCTATTAAAAAGAAAATAACACATATTGTCATAAGATAGTAAATACTTTCTTAATAATTCTACTTTTATAAATTATGTCGATATGCATTTCTTCTATTATTAGTTAGTTGGAGTTTTTTTCCCAAACTAGTATAGATATAAAAAATATTTACCTATTTGGGTACTTTGAAAAATATTTATCTATTTGGGTACTTTTCTATATCTCTTTAATTTTTTTTACCTAATTTATACATTTCTTTTTATTTTTCTACCCAAAGTAAAATTAGATTACTCACGGAATTAGAATCAACAAAAATATGAGTAATTATTTTTTGTAAAAAAATAAAAAATTCTGCAAATATTAAAAAAAAAATATGCAAAACTTCTAAAAAAAATCTACGAAAAATCCAAAAAATTTGCAAAAATATATTAAAAAATTCTACAATAATTTTGCAAAGTTAAAAAAAGATCTGCAAAAAAAATATTATAAAAAAACCCATATAATCTATAGGGTAATAGTTGGTGGATTTGATGGTCCACATTGTGTAGTTCGTTTGGGGTTAATAACTATAAAAAAACCAAACTACTTATACGTACAGAATATTGGAGAAATAATCACTATTAATAAAATTGGAATAATTAAAATACTTATGATCTTTTCTCAAAACTCAAATTTCAAGAAATTCAAAATTTGTGACTTTATTTTATAAATTGCTTGAGTTTAAATAAACTTGTTTGAAATATCAAACTTTCCACCAGATTACTATCACTTAATCGATATAACTTAGGGGAGTAAATTTGTGAATTTATTGTTTTTTTTATGAGTTTAGTTTAAACGGGGCCTGGACAATTTCAGGTTATAAAAAGAAAATAAAAAGGAAAAAGAAATGGAGTTTTTTCTCAAACTAGTGTAGATTATATGGTTTTTTATAATATTTTTTTGCAGATTTTCTTTTTAACTTTGCAGAATTATTGTAGAATTTTTTAATATATTTTTACAGATTTTTTTTGGATTTTTCGCAGATTTGTTTTGTAGAATTTTTGCAGAATTTTTTATTTTTTTACAAAAAATAATTACTCATATTTTTGCTGATTCTAATTCTGTGAGTATTCTAATTTAACTTTGGGTAGAAAAATAAAAAGAAATGTATAAATTAGGTAAAAAAAATAAAGGGATATAGAAAAGTACCCAAATAGGTAAATACTTTTTGTATTTACACTAGTTTGGGAAAAAACTCTAGTTAGTTGTATCATATGTATTTGATTTAAAATTTTAATTAACATATTCATATATATGATAATAAAGGAATGAAATGAATAGTAAAAAACACCTAAGGAATGGAATAAAAAACACCTGTGTGCCTTACTGTTTACCACGTGTTTTGTTTTATTATGACGCTTCTCATCTTTCAACCGCCTTTCTAACAAAAGAGACTCAGGGAGATTAGAGTCAAGTTGAAGAGAGATTGGGGATATGCTGAAGAAAGACATATGCAGAAGATACAAGAGAGATCCGGAGCTGTGTCTCCCGTCACCGGGCACGTGCTCGCCTCCTACCAATCAAAGATGTAGAACCTGTCGGAGGTGTCGGTTTAGTCAACTAAGTGCCTGAGTGAAGTGGTTCTTGGTTCCTGTGAAGAATCGAGGGTTCAGAGGTGGAGGTAGGGTTCCGCCATGAACGGTGACGGCGTGGTGGCAGGAAGTCGAAATAGAGACGGCAGGTGGGTATCACAAGGATGTCGGCGGCGATTCAGGTTGTCATATGGTTATTTTTGTTGGTTATCACTACGTTCTTCGATATCTAATTTTTAAGAAAGAAAACTGGTTTAGGGTTTAATGATCAATGTGCTTAATTGACAGATAAAAGATGTGATGATGAATCCGTAAAGGTCGATAATAGAAGAAGGCCATCTGCAATCACTAATTCCCTTCTCGGCTTCTTATTTAGCCAGGTATATTGTTTGATGAATGCTGGATTTGTGTATACTACTGGTTTTGGGCATGTGTGTTTGAACAACTTTTCAACGTAGTCTATGTTTTCTAATTTTTGTATTTGATTTGATGCCTTCTATGTGTTTGATGAAATGCAATATGTGAGTTTCTTCTCATTTGGAGTCCTGGATGTTACCTAAATATCCTTAAATTTGATATTTGTGGGATCTCTGTTTTGGCCAAAAGAAGAAGTCTAGGAATAAATCGACAAGGAATTGATTATATTCAAGAATGTGTTGAATTAGATTCAATTAGTTACCTGAGCATTTTTTAAGATTATTTTCGCAAATCCATTAATATTTCACATAATGCTTTTATGTTAATTTATGCTTTCATTATTTTAATTGTAGGAGCACCCGTATTTAATATATACCAAGATACACGTTACATTTGTGTGGAACAAGTGATTGGATGAAGCTACTTCTTGCTGGTAAGAGTTCTACTCAGAAATCATTGAACTATTTGTGTTGTTTACTGATACATTATAAGGTTATTAAAAATTGTTCTAATTTGTTTCTTAAAGAGACATGTCTGGGTTTACACACATGTAAGTAAAGTTTTATATGAACTAATATAAAATAAGAAATTAGATATTGAACTTTATATAAACTTGATGTCAATCAAAAGATGAAAACCATGACCTTTCGTTTATCTAAAAGGTTCACTGTGATCACTGTTCGGTTTTGGGTTTGTACTGGTTGGGGTCGTGTGTTATCTGGTTGGGACCAGTTTCAAAGCATAGGGTTACAACCTGGTTTATACTCAGCAGCTCACGGCTTCATCATTTGCTCCATGTTCAAGTTGCTTATTCAAAACCCTAGCACCTCCCATTTATGCACTTTCTCACGGCTCACGGCTGCCCAATGTTTCCGGTTGGATTTCAGATATGTTTTTGTGTTTATAATAATCAGTATCACTTTATGCACCCTCTCACGGCTCACGGCTGCCGAAAGCAACATCACCAGCATCTCTATTATGCATAGTTTAATGTATTTTAGGTTCTCTCAAGAATATGAAGTTATTTTTCAGTTGGTTTAATTAGAGGTGGCGAGATGGCAACTTAGATAGTGGGTTAAAGCAGGTTGGATGCATCTATGTGCTAATTGAAAACTACCAGGATTGCGAACTGCTATAATATTGAAATGGGTCATGTGTTTAAGCAGCACAACCTTTTCATGCAGTGTTGGACTTAGGAGTAGCATAGGCTGAACATGATGATTTTAGAGACAGAGAAACTGTTTGAGATGTAAGAAGAGTAACTGAAAATTGCAATTCTTTTGATTCTTTGGTATGGTATGCAAGTCTTTGAGATCAGAGTAAAACTCCATTTGTTTAAGTTCTTTCACTCACTCAGTTTCTCATTCTTGCAGATTTCATTTATCTAGACTGCATTTTACTGATCTTTGCAGTTAGGTGATGATAAAAGTCCCATTCAAAGAACATTTGGTAATCAGGTAATATTATACGGAACTCATAACTACCTCGGGCTGTTAGTTTCACCTAACATTAAATCTTTTATAAACATAATGTGAAATTTTTGCTGAAGGTGTCATTTGACATTAAGCTTCATAAATATCTGAATAGTTATAGTTTTTTTATCCTACTTAAAAGTATGATTGTTAATTTATTCTGGTCATTTTTATAATCTTTTTTTGTGGCCATTCTACTGTGTATTTATAAACTTAAAAAAGTTTATATATGTTTTACAACACATAAAATCAGGCCCCACCTGGTAAAAATAATATGTTGATAAGTGACCCTTTTGAAATATGTTGTAGAGTGACCGTATGAGTAACCGTGGGTCAAACATTGAGCACGAAGACAAGATCTGGAATGGGAGAACTGGCTATCCTTCAACATTCCAGTAAGTTAGTGGTATGACTTTTTAGGTGATGTTACTTTTGGGTGTATTGTTTTTTTTTTTTTTTTTTTTTTTCTGGTTTGGAGTTCTGTACTAGCAGCTTGCTAGCTAGAACCAACTTAAGGAGCCAATTCTCCTAGGAAAAAATTGTCATTCAATGTTGATGTAAGCTTATATGAAGTTGTTAATGTATAATTTAAGGCCATGTGTAGTGATAGAGCCCCATAGTGGGGGGTTATGTAACAAGTGGTAATTGTGTAAAAAAGGGGAGGGGGGGGGGGGGGTTATGGGGCTTTATATATATGTGTGTGAGTGGGGAAGGAATGGTAACGCCGTGATATACATAGCGGGGATGCAAAAAACTTACCTCATAGCACCGGCCGTAACAGTGTAGTCGGGCGCTATGGGGCGCCATAGATGGCACCGGCGTGATATGCAGCCCTACTACAGAGGGCCTAATAACTGTTGGTATATATTAGAGCTTCTGTCATTAAATAACTGTTGGTATATATTAGAGCTACTATCATTAAGTTTGTCTAAACGTATTTCTAAGCTGTTCTGGTGGTTGAAATTGAGGACAACAAGGAAGCAACACCTTTTGAAAAGCATATAGTAGTGCATGTGAACTCCACACTTTTGACACTAAAACCATGTAATCTGGCCACTTTATAGGCACATTTTGAATGTTACAAACCAACTTTTAACGCAGAAGGATACTAATGCAAATATCGTTAGTAATTCAAGTATCCGTTAGTATTTAACACCGAATTCATTCACTCGCGCAACGCGCGACGATGAAATTCACTAGTTAAAATTTAAAGCTAACATGTATTATGTATGTGTACATACATATTTATATTATTAAAAGATATACTCTTGTTTAACAGGACTTAACTACTTGTATGATAAGTTGGTTGAAAGGTACTAAGGTCTTTGTATTTTTTTAAGCAACTAAGGTCTTTGTACATACTCAATTTGCATAAATATTAGACCATATGTAGTGGTACACATAAATAATACCCTTATTCATGGATGTTGTGCGTTATGTGACAGTCCAGTCAGCAATGAGGCAGTATGAGAGGTTTTTCTAAAATGGGTGTAGTGAAGATATTGGCATTGTGGGACATTATGTTAAAAATGGGTAAAAATTAAATTAAATAAAAAAACATCAAAAAAATTTATTGGACAAACCTTTAAACACACAACTGTGATTGGTCAAAAGAAATGAAGAGAGGCGTGGAAAAAAGAACGGTTTGGGTCAATTTTTTGTAAAAAACGCCCAGGGGCAGTCAGTGTGTGTGTGTGGGGGGGGGGGGGGGGGGTAGGGAAAAACGCCCAAAACCCCCCACTACGGATGGTCTTAATGTAAAATTTATTAAACTTTTTTTTGAAAGGCAAATATTTATCGAATTTCTAGAATATCTTTTGATACAGCAAAACTAGAAAACATTTATAGGTGGCAATCATTTTAATCAAATCCTTATAAACAAAACTAAGGAGTATATATGTAAAATTTTAGAAAACATCCTAGTAAATGAGCATCACATGTCATACTTAGTCTCAAATACATATATTTGTTTAAAAAAAAACAGAACTATTATATATAAAAATCTTTTATTCTTGAAACTTTTTTGTTAGGCTTGAAAATTCGAGAAAGCATTCATTCAATTGAATTGACGAAAACACTAAGGCAGGGTATCGGAGGCGCCACCCCGCCACATCTGCATCCATAGCGCCTCGGGGATGCCATCCTCCTTCCGCTAGCACGTTAACGAGCAGCCTTGGTATTTTTGAAGTTGAAGGTGGTTAAATGGGGGCACTATCTTCAGCCAAAGCCACACCCTGCAAGTTAAAGGGGACGCCATCTTCAGCCAAAGCCACTCCCTGTGTGACGTGGACATGACGTGGCGCTGAGGTGACGTGATAAAGCCCCTAGGGGCTTTATACCACACCATCCAGCCTAATAATTCATGTACGAAGATGTTTGAGTGCGTGGCGAAGTGAATTTTAGACGGATTTATCCACTGTAAGTTGTAATAGATCACTACGATTTTATGTGTGTTCAACTGTTCAAGCGTATGTGTTTAAACATGTTTATGTGAGAAGTGTATTCATGTCCTTGACACACAAGTTCACTTCATGTATCCCTTTACTTTATAGATAATTTGTATTATGCATGGTGAATAAAACTTTTAAAATCAAACAACGTTGCAAAATTGATTTGTTTGAAAACAATTTGTCCTTTATCTAATTGTAAGTTCTTTTCGTAATTTTGTCGCAACAAAATTAACATCTTTCATATCATGCATAATTCACAATCTATTGTAAGTTCTTTTCGTATTTTTTCACAACAAAATTAACATCTTTCATACATAAATCACAATCTAATTGTAAGTTTTTTTCGTATTTTTTTCGCAACAAAATTAACATCTTTCATAATAAATGATTTAACATTAAATTGCAAAGCAAAAAAATAAAAAGACAATTATGCTTTCATACTACTACTAACAGATCGATATTCACACATTAAACCATTTTTTCGATAAATAATTTATGTAATATCTCATATAAAAGTCGACCTCTTGATTTTGATAAATAATTTATGTAATATCTCATATAAAAGTCGACCTCTTGAAAGATGCTGAAAAGATGTGAGTGATGTCTATTCTAACCCGATTATCAGCTTAAAATAATGTTGTGAGAGTTAATTTATTGAGTAAACTGCAATTTTACCCCCTGTGGTTTAGGCCAATTGGCACTCTGATCCCCTCTAACGAAATAATTGCAATTTTACCCCCCAACCTTGGTGTTATGTCGCACATTTACCTCCCGGCGTCAATTATTTTAACAGATCTGTTAACTTTAATGTGAAATGACTATCCTACCCTTTAATATTACCCCCCAACGTTCTTGTTATGTCGCATAATTACCCCCCACTAGTAAATTACTAAATTGTCCTCGCATAGTTACCCCCTATACTTTGAGTTAAGAAACAATATTACCCCCTGCAACTTCCAAAACCTTCCAGCGAAAAAAATTTGACCACCCAAAGTCAACTACACATGGAAATTCACAAGAAATCTGATTTAAACTTAATAAACACTTGTATACTCAAAATCAGAAACCTATAAGCATTACAATGTATTATAAACATTATAAACACTTGTATTCAAACCTGTTCATGTATAACCACCTATAACTACCAACTTCCAGGTATTTAAACCTGTTCATGTATAACCACCTATAACCAACCACCTATAGCTGAATCAGAAACCTATAAGCATTATCAACACTTGTATTCAGAACATGTTTGGCTGCAGCATTTGTTATACCTGGTGCAGCATTCAGAACATGTTTGGCTGCAGCATTCAGAAACCAAAATTAGAACATACCTGGCTGCAGCATTCAGAACATATATGGCTTAACAAAATCAAAATCAGAAACATTACAACAAATCTGCAGCATTCAGACATTTGGCTGCACACTCAAAATCAAAATTAAAATCAAACCTGTTCTATGTTTCCATGTATTCAGTTTAAACACATACCTGCTGATCAAGCATATATAACTTGGGGCTGTTATGAGTATTACACATACCTACTGATCAACTATACCTGCTAACTCACAATCAAGCATACCTGTTCTATGTTTCCATGTATTCAGTCCCTTCTCTTATGGCTGCTGCTGTTAGCTTGGGGCTGTTATGAGTATTACAATTATACCCCTCAACTAATTCCTTATGCTAACAATCAGTTTCATACCTGCTGATCATTTATAACCACCTATCAGTCCCTTCTCTTATGACTATTACAATCTGTCCAAACAATAACCTGCTGATCAAGCATATATAACTAACTCACAATAGACATTCAAAAACAAGCATACCCAACCTATCAGTCTCAAGCATATATAACTAACTCACAATAGACATTCAAAAACAATTTGTCCAAACAATAACCTGCTGATCAAGCATATATAACCACCTATCAGTCCCTTCCCTTATAACTCACAATAGACATTCATTCCAATAGACATTCAACAGTTAAATAAGGATCATTTTTAAATATCATTAGTCCTATATTGTCATAACCAAGGATCATGATATATACACTAAATGCATGTTTAACTTAACTTAACCTACATATTACACAAAACATCCTAATATATTACAGTTCAACTACGCAACCATTTCCTGCTGAGGGGGAAACTGGAAGTGCAGGAAAGGGCGACCTCGCATTTTAACAACCAAGGAAACCACAATCGATCCTAGTGAAACCCGAATCCTCATGTCCACTGCAAACACAGAAAGATCCATGTTCAATAACCCCTGTTTTTTAACCTGACATTACTTGTTCATTAACCACAATCACAATACTTGTTTGATTTTACCTGACAACTGCGAGAACAGGGAGGATTGCCGGTGGACAGTGTAACATCCCGAAAATATGGATTCTTAATTTTTGCAAATTTAATTGCAAATAGATTGGTAAAATAAACTAACTAGAAATGACACTAACCTAGTTAGATAATGACTTGTGTGTAGTTAAGGAAATATAAAAATAAACTAAGAGAAACTAGAGGGACCAAAAGTGTTTAACTTGAAACTAGTTTTAATAAAAATATTTTATTAAAACATAATCACTCCAATTGGAGTCTGCTGGAGATCGACCAGAACAGGGGGTGCGACCCAAGCTTCATCAAAACCCTAGTTCATCACAAAACTCACAAATTGAGGGCTCAAATCAAGTTAAAATCGAAAATCGAGCATAGATTATTAATCCCCATTGCAAGGGGGTTGTAAGGTATGTAAAATTTAGTGTTAATTCTCTGTTTGAAATTCTCATGAGCTTGGGGAATTCGAAATTTGATGTTGCATGTTTGCTATTTGGATAGAATAGGGATGATATAATCTCTACGACTAAAAACCTAGACAATAATATGTGAAATCATGGCTAATTCCTGAAAATCTCAAGAACACAATGAAGGTGATTCATGGGTTTCGTGGGAAACTAGTAAACACAAGGGTTTAGAATGATTATTCTAGTGTAATTTGGTCATAGAAAGTGGTTTATGAAATTATGATGTTTAAATGTTATATGAAAGCTTTATTGATGTTAAGATTAGCTAAATAGCAAGCTATGAATTTGAATGTTGTCACACCCCTTTCTGCGGCGGAAGCACGAGGTGTGATCATGAAAGGTTCTCATTGCATACGAAAGGTAAACATACTACATGCTCGTAAATATAACATCAAATACCAAACATTCCATAATTTGAAAACATAGATTTTAGCGTTTACATCATGAGATAGCATAAAACATTGTCTTGAAAGTTTACAACTTTATTAAAAGGTAAACATAAACGACATCCACAAGCATGAGTAAGACCGCGCGCACATCCACTTTAGTTACCTGTAATACATGTAAGTTTTGAAAAACGTCAACATAATGTTGGTGTGAATTCATGCAGTTCTTGTAATGTACGTTTGTATACTTTGTATGAAAAACACGGTATGTATCTCGTATTAGTCACGTATTCTTGTATAAATCATGTATTTCTGTATGTATCAAGTGTTAATGGGTTGCAAAGCCATTAACATGTGACACGACATAGGAAGTCACCAAACCATAGGCATTTTTCTGTAGTCGATTCACGACTGAGACACAAAAACACTACTCGGTACTAGTTGTCACCAAGAGTGGGGCTGCCCTGAAACCCATTAGATCTAACCTTTTGTTCTGCGGTCTAAGTATGTACACGATTAATGGTGCTTATAGTACCCTATTCGTGACACGATTCCTCGTATCGTTTCTCGTATCATTTCTCAAAACGCATCATACTTGGTACTAGTTATCACCAAGAGCGCTTCTTGTTTTTGTATCATACCATTTATAAACATTGTAATATTTGTAACATGTATTTCACCCCCGAAGTTATAAAACTGAAAACAGTTAAGAGAAAAAGGGGGAGCATGAACTCACAACTTTGCGTTCCTTGCGTCGTAAACTTCACCGGGTTTTGCTTATAATGCGTCGTGACCTAAACGTGTTTTATTATCGTTAGTCACTAGACTTGTATCGCACAATTACAAGTCCCTATCTCTTGTATATGTATTCTTGTGTTAAAAATAATTTATATTTTTAACTAAGTGTCTTACTTATATTATTTTCTCAAAAATATATATAAGTTTCTTGTATTTTGCACCCGAATTATGTATCTTGTATGTCGTATGTGTATTTTTGTGTTTTTACTTCTCAAGAGTATTTAGTGTATTTTCAAGTCCTAATACACTATCATGTATATTACATACTACATACACTTAGCACAAAAGTTGGTGATCAATAAATATATATATATTTTTTCTCAAAAATATACATACTTAATATCCATTTTTATTCTTGAAGAAATCCTCATTTCTTAACACAAAAGTTTGGGAAACCTTGGTAAATGTTTTAGATACATTCTTAGGGGATAAGTTTATCAAAAACTTATATTTTACTAAGTGTCAAAATTTATAAAAATTTTGACAGAGTTTCCCTTAAAAATGGAGGTTTCCCATGTTTTCAAAACATGTGTTTATTTTCTTTTAAAATCATCATCAATCATTTTCGACAACAATTATCAACAACATATACTAATTTCTCTATTTCATGAACTTGAGAATTTATAAAAATGTGTAGTAACTTACTAGTGTAATTAGTAAGTCTTGTTACCCTTTAAAGTGTAGTTGCTTCTTTAAAAACTCCATTTTTAAAGAATATGATTCTTTACAACTTATGTTCGTGTTTTCTAAAAATACTTCTTCATGTATTTTTTTCTTGTTACACATGTGTTTCTTTACTTTGTTAACCACTAAAAATAATGTTTATTTATGTAAGAACCAAGGTTTAGTGAAACTTGTATTTTTAACTTGGTTTCTTGGTAAATCACCCTTGAAATATTTAGATTTACAAGACTTTAAACCCTCTTTGTTCATCATTTTACAAGACACTTTATATTACTTCAAGTTCATAAACTTTTGTGAGGATGATCCATCATCTTTAAACGTGTTCATCCTCTCACCTTGCTAGATTATGTTTTAAATCATGATCTAGCAAGATTACATGATGACCAACATCATTTCTACCAACAAACAATAACTAACAAGCATAACAACTCATGTACATCAAGTTTCTTCATATTTAAAGCTTATGTTCATGTTTACTTCTTATGTATCTTAGTGTTCTTCAAGATTAACATCATATATCATTCTTTAACCACCTAAATAAGATGTAAGATGGAGTGTATGATGTTCTTACCACTAGCTTAAGGCTAGGGATGTTCAAGAGAGGAAATGTGGTGGATAAAAGAAGATGAGAGTGGTCCTTCAACTTCCGAACACACCGAGCTTCGTTGTATGCACTTTAACACCCTTGGATGCTCTTAGAATGATTGAGGAAGTTTGAATGATGTTGATGGTGGTTGTGTGTGGGTTCGGCCGCAAGCAAGAAGAAGAGAAGGAGAGAAGTGGTGTTGAATGTGTAATGAGCTTATGAAGTTAAGGTCTCCATGTGTTATACTTATACCCATTTTTTCCTTGTTTCCCTTGTGTAATATGCCACCAAAGAAGCAACATGATCCATTATTTAATCACCATAAAATCAAGATGGTGGGGTCCTTGTCTAGAACCGGTTAGGGGGGGGGGGGGGTAGCTAGTTAGGTTTCAATTACTAGTTACTAATCTAGTTAGGAGATAAATGATGTAGTTAGTGGTTTATGGTGTGTTATGAAATATATAGTGTGTTAGGGTGTTCGGGGACCCTAACTAGCTTAGAAAAATAAAAACAGTGCTTTTAATAATATTTTGATGTTCCGGGTAACGTCCGGTTGTTCGGTTAGACATCGGTTCGTTAAAGTGCTAAAGTGCACCGTTTAGTGTCTTTTAAGTATCCTTTTGTAATACCTTCAATTCCCGACACTTAGGGAAGTATTTGGGATGATAAGTCATAACTTCTGCATAATATTTCAGTGTCATAATGCTGATTATAGTTGAATTTACTGAAATTATGCACTTAAAGTGCGTTTCGGGTGCTTTCTAGTGCTTATTTTAGCTTCCGGAATGTCTATGTGTTAACCCTTGTATGTACTCTTGGGTTTTAATGTATTCTTGTTGTTGGGCCTACACCTAGGCCTCAATTCTAATGTCTGACTGCTTTCTGCAGTTCTGTTGACACAATGTGTCTTACCGGTGAGTTTACTAGTATTTCTGACGCAACGCTCTTGTTAATGCATAAAGCAATATTTTGTAGTATAAAACATGCATGAATTCACTTGTATAGTATGTAATCAGACAATGTTGACGTTTAAGCACATAATTCTAGTCATTAAATAATAATTAAAGTGTACGGAAATTACCGGTTTGGTGCCAGTTGTCACAGTCTCCCCCCGTTAAAAGAATTTCGTCCCGAAATTCAGGCTGAGCTAACTCTCGCAGGAGTCTTCTTGAACAGGTGGGGGTACTTTTCTTTGAACTGGTCTTCACGTTCCCACGTGTACTCGGGTCCGTGCTTAGAGTTCCAACGTACTTTGACAAGTTTAACGGTGCTCCTCCTGGTCTTGTTGACTTTCCAGTCTGTAACCTCAACGGGTTGTTCTGTAAATCGGAGGGCGTCATCAATATGCACTTTATCCGCAAGGATGATCACGTCTTCTTGTGTTGGACTCTTCTTGAGGTTGGATACATGGAACGTATCATGTACTCCATTAAGTTCTTCCGGTAATTCCAACTTGTATGCCACGGTACCGATTCTTTCCAAGATTCTGAATGGTCCGATGTATCGTGGATTCAGCTTTCCACGCTTTCCAAATCTTACCACTTCCTTCCAAGGTGAGACCTTCAACAAAACTTTGTCTCCCACCTCGAATTCTAATGGTTTTCGTCTTCGATCAGCGTAGCACTTTTGTCGATCTCGAGCCGCCTTAATGCGCTCTCGGATCTGCATAATCCTGTCGGTTGTCTCTTGTACAAGTTCAGGACCAACCATACGTTTATCTCCAGCGTCTACCCAACATAAGGGCGATCGGCACTTGCGGCCATACAGAGCTTCGAACGGTGCGGCTTTTATGCTTGTATGATAACTGTTATTGTAGGAAAACTCAACCAAAGGTAGGTGAGTATCCCAGCTGCTGCCTAGGTCCATGGCACATGCGCGAAGCATATCTTCTAACGTTTGTATAGTCCGTTCGCTCTGGCCGTCTGTTTGTGGGTGGAAGGCCGTGCTTAGATATAGTTGGGTCCAAAGGCCTCCTGAAAGGATTGCCAGATTCTTGAGACAAAACGTCCATCTCTGTCTGAAATAATTGAGATTGGCCATCCATGACGTGCCACAATTTCTTTTAAGTATATCTCAGTAAGCTTTCCAGTGCTGTCTTTTTCTCGGATCGGTAGGAAGTGCGCAGACTTCGTTAACCGATCTACTATTACCCATATCATATCGTGCCCTCTAGGGGTCCTGGGTAACTTTGTTATGAAGTCCATCGAGATTTGCTCCCACTTCCACATGGGTATCGCTGGTTGTTGTAGTAGGCCGGACGGTTTCTGATATTCAGCCTTAACCTTAGCACAGGTCATGCACTTTCCAACGTAAACAGCAACATCGCTTTTAAGTCTCGTCCACCAATAGTATTCTTTTAAGTCTCGATACATTTTGTCCTATCCTGGATGGATCGAGTATCTCGATTTATGCGCTTCATCAAGGATGACTTCTCGTAGGCCACCATAGAGCGGAACCCAAATACGCTTCTTAAAGTGTAAGGCTCCCTCTTCATTTGGCACCATATATTTCAACATACCCCGGAGGTATTCAGCTTTACGGTTTTCCATTTTAAGGGCTTCTTGTTGTGCGTCTCGAATACGTGCAGTGATGTAACACCTCGAAAATTCACGTCCTATAATGTGTAGACACGTGTCATATGTTTGAACGTGTGAAAGAATGTTATAGAAGGACTAAAGTTGACAATCATGGAAAGTATGTGAATATACGGGTTCTAAATGTCAACAGTGAATAAATATATTGTACATTAACCCTACATGATGTTTATAGCATCAAACGAATAAATCATGGATCATGCGAAGCTAAAAGTGAGAGATTACAAACTACAGGGGTTAAATGTGTCAACATGTTTAAGTTGTACCTCTGAGCGACCTTTTGACAAACCCGAAGCTTTGTAACTGATATTTATGCTCACTAGAATGCGCGATATAAATTTCGTAAAGTTTCGTTATCGTATGAGAAAGTTATGATCAAATTCGTGTGCAAAGGGTTAAAGAGTAAGCGTTGAAAGTTAGGACTTTTCGGGTAACAATAAAGTTAACCGGGGACTTAACAAAGTGGGTATATGTTTTAAAGCCCTTATAAATCAATTTGGAGGGTTCAAGATGCAAGAAACAAGTGTCTAATCGAAGTTTGAAGAGCCAAGGATCAAATCGCCAAAATCTAAAATTCAGATTTGTGCAGACAAGGCGTCGCGACACGCGAAGCCCAGGGGGGGGACCTTCGCGACACGCGGGGGACTGCCAGTTCTGAGTTTCTTGGGTTTTTGCCTGCTGAGTGCAATCTGCTCGATTTCATCCGATTTTCCACATAAAGGGCGACCCCTAGGCATCCCCTAAGCACTAGGAACACTTGTTAATCAGTTGTGGTGGGATGTAGACTTGTGTGTCAACTTCTTATGGTGATTAATTCACTATATAAAGGACCAAAGTTTCAACCAAGTTCCTCACACCTTCTCTTGCACTTCTGATCATTCTTGGAGCTCCAAAGCAGTCTCAAGTCATCACATTTCATGCATAGGACCTTTGTAAGTTTGCTTGACCTTTCTTAATTAAGTTTTAGCTTAGTTTTAGCTTAAAAGTCAAACCGTCATAATTAACGGTTGACTTAACGATTAATCATTGTTAGTCCAGTGATTAGTCGAAGTGAAAGTAGTTATACGTTGGTAATTATGTGGGTAATAAACCCTCAAAAGGGTTCCCCCTGATTCCCACTCTAACTAGGTCAAATGTCGGGTAAAACTTGTTAAGAAAAAGTCAACAGAATGTTTAAATTACAATTTATGCATGATTAGCAATGTAGAACACATACAACCTGTTTGATCATTAATATAACTTGGTAATTAGTGTAAGAACATGTCTAAACATGTTCAACCCGACAATTTCCTGTTTTGACCCGGTTCGAAACCGAAAGTCGCATAGTTTGACTTATACTTTGACTTTCAGTTCTGACCCGTTTAGGCATGATTTAGAAATGCCTTAGAGCTTTATTTGGACCAGGTTACATGCTAGTATAACCCTCTGTGATTATACACCTCGGATCATTAGTTATCCAATTAATATGCATGATTCCGTTAATTGCTCATATGTTGACCATTATGCCCTTTTCACCTTAAAACATGATTTTTGAAAATGTAAAAGAGTAGAAACCTTAATTACTGATATATAAACTTGCATACAAAATTTGACATCAGTTTGAGGTGTAGGTTAAGAGTTATGCTCGTTGGCGTAAAATTAAAGCTTTATGTTAATTAAACGGCGTATTTAGCGTATAGCCTACTTAAACATACTTTTTGATATCAATCTCTTTACCCACTGATGTAATATATTATTTTGGGATTTTTAAAGATTTTTAATTAATTTTAGGCTGAGCATAACTTATAGTCGTAGGCTTAATCCGGTAATTGTCGGTTTTGCCCTTACGGGCTATAAAATGAGTTTTATACATCTAAATGACTCCAAACCTTTTGATACTGATCACATATGATAAATAAAGTATTTTAAGCCTCCTGGAATAATAAAAATATCAGCTTTATGTATCAAACCCGGAAATGGCTTCTAATCGCCTTTTAAGCGTTTTTAACGCATAGTATGTGCTATAATCATATTAAACATACAAGGGTTGATACCTACTGATATTTGAGGAAAATTATAATATTCTAACAGTAATCAAAGGTTGTTAAACCCAGACTTCAGTTTTGAGCTTTTCGGCTTATGTGAAATTACCAAAATACCCCTACGGGGCATAGTTTGGTTATAATTGATAAATTTCACATATATACTTTACCCTACTGTTATAACATGGTAAAATAAGTATTTTTTCTGATTTCATCAGACCTGTAACTCAGGTTAATACTTAAACTCTTTTACAACCTTTAAAATGACCAAACTACCCCTACGGGGCATAGTTTGTGTTTAAACTCATTTCGGGCATAATAAATGATATCTTACTGATGTCACAACATATTTGGAGCATATTAACTTAGGAAACCTGTAAATGGCTCTCATTATTACCCGTTACGCTTATTACGCGTTCGGTTCGGTTTATGTAACAAGTTTACATAAATTAGCCGAAACGGGTCAAACCTTATCGGTTTTATCTCAAAATCCAGAATGTGCATGAAGGACCCATATTAAACAAGTCTCTGAACTTGTCGGTTCTAAATCACATTCTATCCGGTCTTCGCTTAATCGTGCGTACGAACCGTATCTTTGAAACTAACCGGTAGAAGCTTAAGCTTAACTAAAGACCCGTTAGGATTCTAATTGGTTATTATAAACCTTCGTTCCAGATTAGGAGAACCAGTAAAAGCTACTTGCAATTTGCTTATTGTGATTTATACATTGCTCAGGTAAATACTTTTAACTTATTTTCCCTATACGGGCTTGGGTTACGGTATATAGCATACCGCTTGATCGGGCATCAAATCTTCCATCGTTGGGTGGTTAATTGAATAATTTGATCGGCTCGTTTAAAAAGTCTTGTTACTTAAAGCCTTTGGGGGGGTTAATGACCATGTCCCGGATATCCTTGGCATCATTTTACGAAATGGCCACGACTTAAGCGCGGGGTGTAGGCGTACACCCGTCAGTGCACAAAAGAATATTATGGTGTGTCTATTGATCTTTAACCCGGACAAGATCCGGGCTACTGAACGCACAAGGAACATGTAATTCGTACACAAGATTATAATATTAAATAATTCTCCCAAGTTAAATAAAAATGTTTATGCCACGTGCATCCAAATCAATTTTCAATCATTTTCCAAAATGAGTCAGTTGATTGTATTTACCAGTGTAAACTGACGTATTTTCCCAAAAAGATTAAATGCAGGTACTAAGCGTAATTGGCTGGGATTTCTCCTTAGCATCACTAGAAGTCTCGCAAGCTTAAGATGCCTGAAGTCTGTTGAACTATTAATTCTATTTTATTTTCGATCCATCTGTGGATAAACTTCCGAATATTGTGACATTTGATATTACAATATTAAATTCGGTTGTATTATATCTTTTAAATTTGCTTCCGCTGTGCATATTGATTATTGTGTTGTTTGACTATTATGTTGCCAACCACGTCACGATACTCCCCCACCGGGCCCACCGGTGACACGTGGAAATCGGGGTGTGACAAGTGAGGTTCGTTCGAATCGTCATTTCCAATGCTCGAACCCTTAAGGCCTTAACCCTTTCTTTTCGGCTTAACGCGTCTGCTACAACGTTTGCTTTTCCAGGATGGTACTTGATCTTACAGTCATAACCGTTTAGCAGCTCGACCCATCGTCGCTGACGCATGTTTAGTTCTTTCTGATCAAATATGTGCTGTAGGCTTTTGTGATCTGTGAAGATTGTACATCGAGTACCATATAGATAGTGTCGCCAGATCTTTAAGGCGAATACCACTGCGCCTAGCTCCAGGTCGTGAGTGGTATAGTTTCTTTCATGCACCTTCAATTGTCTTGAAGCGTAAGCGATGACTTTCTGGCGTTGCATGAGCACGCAACCCAAACCTTGTCGTGAAGCGTCACAGTATACCACGAAGTCTTCAGTGCCTTCGGGTAAAGATAGTGTTGGTGCATCGCATAGCTTATTTTTGAGCAGTTGAAAGGCTTCCTCCTACTTGTCACCCCAGTCGTATCTCTTATCTTTCTGTGTAAGGGTGGTTAGCGGTTGAGCTATCTTTGAGAAATTCTCGATGAATCGCTGATAATAGCCCGCTAAGCCCAAAAATTGTCGAACTTCAGTTGGGGTTTTGGGGGCTTCCCATTTCTTTATTGCTTCAATCTTGGATGGGTCTAAATGAATGCCCTTTTCATTCACAACGTGACCAAGAAATTGTACTTCGCGAATCCAGAATTCGCATTTTGAGAACTTTGCATAAAGCTTCTCTTTCTTCAGTAGTTCCAGAATAGTTCTGAGATGTTGCTCATGTTCTTCTTTCGTTCGCGAGTAAATCAGGATATCATCGATAAATACAATCACGTATTTATCGAGATATGGTTTGCATACGCGGTTCATCAGATCCATAAATATCGCTGGCGCGTTTGTCAGTCCGAATGGCATCACAAGAAACTCGTAGTGCCTATAACGCGTTCGGAATGCGGTCTTTGGTACGCTTTCTTCTTGTATCCTTAACTGATGGTATCCGGATCGAAGGTCGATCTTGGAATAGTAGCTTGATCCTTGCAACTGGTCAAATAAGTCATCAATCCTCGGTAATGGATACCGATTCTTGATAGTGAGCTTGTTCAGTTCTCTGTAGTCGATACACATCCGTAGAGTTCCATCCTTTTTCTTCACGAACAATACTGGAGCTCCCCAGGGTGAGAAGCTTAGCCTTATGAATCCTTTATCCAATAACTCCTGGAGTTGTGTAGATAGTTCTTGCATTTCAGATGGTGCAAGTCGATAGGGAGCCTTGGCTACAGGAGCGGCTCCTAGAACCAAGTCTATACGGAATTCGACTTGTCGTTGCGGAGGTAGTCCTGGTAGATCTTCGGGAAAAACATCAGGGAATTCTTTCACCACATGTATGTCTTCGAGTTTTGGCTCCACAGCCATCTTATCTACAACGTGCGCTAGGAAAGCAACACATCCTTTCCTTAAGCACTTCTGTGCCTTCATAAAACTGATGATTCGTAGAGGCGCGTCTCGTCTTTCTCCATGTACGATGAGAGTTTCATCATTTGCCAAAGGGATGCGAATGATTTTCTCATGACAAATAACTTCAGCTTTGTTCTTGGACAACCAGTCCATTCCGACCACTACATCGAAGCTACCCAATTGAATAGGTAAGAGGTCGATGCTAAATCTTCACTCACCAAGTTCTAGTGTGCAGCCTTTAACAACTTCGCCCGATTCTACAAGTTTACCGTTGGCTAGTTCTATGGAGTAAGGAATATCCAATCTACTAGGCTCTATCCCAAGCATACGTTTAAATTCCACAGACATGAAACTATAATCGGCACCAGTGTCAAATAATATGGATGCAAAGCGATTGTTAACGAGAAACGTACTGGTGACCACGTTAGGGTCCTCGCGTGCGTCCCTTGCTCCAATCACAAATGCTCGAGCCTGAGCGTTGTTTCCCCCTGGGAAATCTTTCATGAAGTGCTCCTTGCTTCCACAACTGAAGCATCCTTGGTTACGCCCAGCTCTATTACCACTCCGGTTACCGTTGCTGTTCCCACCATTGTTTCCATTCCCGTTCTTTCCTTTACCCCAACAGTCTTCAGTGCGGTGACCCAACTTTCCACACTTGTCGCATTTTGAAACGCGACACACCCCTTCGTGGTGACGCTTGCAATGATTGCATTTGGGCAGAGTGCCCAGGTATCCTTTAGCTGGAGCGTCATTCATGGTTGCAAGAGATTTTGCCCCCTGAGGTAGGTTAGGGCCACGCTTCTTGTTGGAACCCTTGTTGTTACGGGTTGCTTGATTCAAGTTTGCATATTTCCTTTTCTTGTCACCAGACGACTCAGCATGCGTCTCGACATTTTCTGTTGGGTTCAGTGATAGCTTCTTCATTCGAACACAATCTTTAGTAAGGCTGACAGCCAGAGTTACAGCCTCGGTGATTGTTTGAGGTTTGGCCGAAGTTACCATGCCACGGAATTCTGAGGCCAGTCCCCAAATGTAGCGTTCAACGCTCTTGAATTCGGGAGTCACCATGTAGGGAAGCACTCTAGACAGATCGTGGAACCTTCGAGTATAACCATTGATGTCAGTACCTTCCATGGTCAAGTGCCAGAACTCCGTTTCCAGTCTTTGGAGTTCAGCACGAGAGCAATACTTCTCTCTCATTCTTTCCTTCAGTTCCTCCCAAGTTAGGCCATAAGCGGCATCATCGCCCAAAGTTTGGACTTGCAAGTTCCACCAAGTCAGAGCTTCATCGACAAACAACCCAGTAGCAAAAGTGACTTGCTGATCAGCGGTACACTTGCTCATACGGATGGTAGCTTCAGTCTTTTCCGTCCAGCGTACAAATGCTACTGCACCTCCTATGCTGTCGTAGTTCATTGGTTTGCAGTCGAGGAACTGCTTGAAAGTGCAGCCTTGAGCTGCGTTGCCTCCAGATGAATCTCCATTCCCATTACGTCTCGCGTTGCTTGGCCCGCCACTGTCTTGAGTTCGGTTTGCCTCGTATTGGGCGATAGCAGCGGAGATCCTTTCTTCCAGTAGAGCGTTCAGCTCTTCAGCAGTTCTTGGCAGTGGGGGAGGAGGAGGTTGATCACGAGCGTTCACAGCCTTCCTGGGTGCCATGTTCTGACAGAACATAACACAACAGGGTTAGACATTTGTTTGATATTGTCATACTAGACAGTAGTAGTATATATATACACAGGCATATACCACATAAATGACATCAAACAATTTTCACTCTAGCAGAGTATTTAATAAGCTGGTGTTCACGTTTGACCTTTTCTTTCACTGAGGGAATTTATACGTGACAAGACTTGCTGTGTTTTCTGTGCACTGAGTTCCATAATTATGTATGCATCCATAATTACGTAACTCCTTGCACAGTCCGCACAGTTCGTTTCATCCTCATATTTCTTCCTTCAGATGGGCCATTGTTCTCAGGTAAAGTCACGTATACTAGTGGTATTCTATTCCTAGTATATGTATATGCTAATTATCACACACATTTCCAAGTAATTTCTCAGTCACAGACGAGTGCTACTCTAGTGCACCCTAAGTCTCGTAGTGTCTTTTCTAGACTCATGTAAACAGTTTCTGGTAGTGGATGTCGCGGGACGTTTTATGCAATGAAAACTCTTTGAAAAATTGTTTTCGTGAAAGGATCCTAGAGATTGTAGACTAGACTCGAGAAGGAATCCTGGTTCACTACAATCGCAGCTCTGATACCAATCTGTCACACCCCTTTCTGCGGCGGAAGCACGAGGTGTGATCATGAAAGGTTCTCATTGCATACGAAAGGTAAACATACTACATGCTCGTAAATATAACATCAAATACCAAACATTCCATAATTTGAAAACATAGATTTTAGCGTTTACATCATGAGATAGCATAAAACATTGTCTTGAAAGTTTACAACTTTATTAAAAGGTAAACATAAACGACATCCACAAGCATGAGTAAGACCGCACGCACATCCACTTTAGTTACCTGAAATACATGTAAGTTTTGAAAAACGTCAACATAATGTTGGTGTGAATTCATGCAGTTCTTGTAATGTACGTTTGTATACTTTGTATGAAAAACATGGTATGTATCTCGTATTAGTCACGTATTCTTGTTAAATCATGTATTTTCTGTATGTATCAAGTGTTAATGGGTTGCAAAGCCATTAACATGTGACACGACATAGGAAGTCACCAAACCATAGGCATTTTTCTGTAGTCGATTCACGACTGAGACACAAAAACACTACTCGGTACTAGTTGTCACCAAGAGTGGGGCTGCCCTGAAACCCATTAGATCTAACCTTTTGTTATGTGGTCTAAGTATGTACACGATTAATGGTGCTTATGGTACCCTATTCGTGACACGATTCCTCGTATCGTTTCTCGTATCATTTCTCAAAACGCATCATACTTGGTACTAGTTATCACCAAGAGCGCTTCTTGTTTTTGTATCATACCATTTATAAACATTGTAATATTTGTAACATGTATTTCACCCCCGAAGTTATAAAACCGAAAACAGTTAAGAGAAAAGGGGGAGCATGAACTCACAACTTTGCGTTCATTGCGTCGTAAACTTCACCGGGTTTTGCTTATAATGCGTCGTGACCTAAACGTGCTTTATTATCGTTAGTCACTAGACTTGTATCGCACAAGTACAAGTCCCTATCTCTTGTATATGTTTTCTTGTGTTAAAAATAATTTATATTTTTAACTAAGTGTCTTACTTATATTATTTTCTCAAAAATATATATAAGTTTCTTATATTTTGCACCCGAATTATGTATCTTGTATGTCGTATGTGTATTTTTGTGTTTTTTACTTCTCAAGAGTATTTAGTGTATTTTCAAGTCCTAATACACTATCACGTATATTACATACTACATACACTTAGCACAAAAGTTGGTGATCAATAAATATATATATATTTTTCTCAAAAATATACATACTTAATATCCATTTTTATTCTTGAAGAAATCCTCATTTCTTAACACAAAAGTTTGGGAAACCTTGGTAAATGTTTTAGATACATTCTTAGGGGATAAGTTTCTCAAAAACTTATATTTTTCTAAGTGTCAAAATTTATAGAAATTTTGACAGAGTTTCCCCTAATAATGGAGGTTTCCCATGTTTTCAAAACATGTGTTTATTTTCTTTTAAAATCATCATCAATCATTTTCAACAACAATTATCAACAACATATACTAATTTCTCTATTTCATGAACTTGAGAATTTATAAAAATGTGTAGTAACTTACTAGTGTAATTAGTAAGTCTTGTTACCCTTTAAAATGTAGTTGCTTCTTTAAAAACTGCATTTTTAAAGAATATGATTCTTTACAACTTATGTTCGTGTTTTCTAAAAATACTTCTTCATGTATTTTTTTCTTGTTACACATGTGTTTCTTTACTTTGTTAACCACTAAAAATAATGTTTATTTATGTAAGAACCAAGGTTTAGTGAAACTTGTATTTTTAACTTGGTTTCTTGGTAAATCACCCTTGAAATATTTAGATTTACAAGACTTTAGACCCTCTTTGTTCATCATTTTACAAGACACTTTATATTACTTCAAGTTCATGAACTTTTGTGAGGATAATCCATCATCTTTAAACGTGTTCATCCTCTCACCTTGCTAGATTATGTTTTAAATCATGATCTAGCAAGATTACATGATGACCAACATCATTTCTACCAACAAACAATAACTAACAAGCATAACAACTCATGTACATCAAGTTTCTTCATATTTAAAGCTTATGTTCATGTTTACTTCTTATGTATCTTAGTGTTCTTCAAGATTAACATCATATATCATTCTTTAACCACATAAATAAGAAGTAAGATGGAGTGTCTGATGTTCTTACCACTAGCTCAAGGCTAGGGATGTTCAAGAGAAGAAATGTGGTGGATAAAAGAAGATGAGAGTGGTCCTTCAACTTTCGAACACACCGAGCTTCGTTGTATGCACTTTAACACCCTTGGATGCTCTTAGAATGATTGAGGAAGTTTGAATGATGTTGATGGTGGTTGTGTGTGATTTCGGCCGCAAGCAAGAAGAAGAGAAGGAGAGAAGTGGTGTTGAATGTGTAATGAGCTTATGAAGTTAAGGTCTCCATGTGTTATACTTATATCCATTTTTTCCTTGTTTCCCTTGTGTAATATGCCACCAAAGAAGCAACATGATCCATTATTTAATCACCATATAATCAAGATGGTGGGGTCCTTGTCTAGAACCGGTTAGGGGGGGGGGGGTAGCTAGTTAGGTTTCAATTACTAGTTACTAATCTAGTTAGGAGATAAATGATATAGTTAGTGGTTTATGGTGTGTTATGAAATATATAGTGTGTTAGGGTGTTCGGTGACCCTAACTAGCTTAGAAAAATAAAAACAGTGCTTTTAATAATATTTTGATGTTCCGGGTAACGTCCGGTTGTTCGGTTAGACACCGGTTCGTTAAAGTACTAAAGTGCACCGTTTAGTGTCTTTTAAGTATCCTTTTGTAATACCTTCAATTCCCGACACTTAGGAAAGTATTTGGGATGATAAGTCATAATTTTTGCATAATATTTCAGTGTCATAATGCTGATTATAGCTGAATTTACTGAAATTCTGCACTTAAAGTGCGTTTCGGGTGCTTTCTAGTGCTTATTTTAGCTTCCGGAATGTCTATGTGTTAACCCTTGTATGTACTCTTGGGTTTTAATGTATTCTTGTTGTTGGACCTACACCTAGGCCTCAATTCTAATGTCTGACTGCTTTCTGCAGTTCTGTTGACACTATGTGTCTTACCGGTGAGTTTACTAGTATTTCTGACGCAACGCTCTTGTTAATGCATAAAGCAATATTTTGTAGTATAAAACATGCATGAATTCACTTGTATAGTATGTAATCAGACAATGTTGACGTTTAAGCACATAATTGCAGTCATTAAATAATAATTAAAGTTTACGGAAATTACCGGTTTGGTGCCAGTTGTCACAAATGTGAATGATATAAAATTCTGCCCGTTAAGTGTTTGTAAAAATGCCCCTAAGAAGGCTCGAAATTGAAATATAAAGTTTAAACGCATGCTTGTGATGATTTGACAAATTATGCGGTATATGGTTGAAACGGAGTTCTAAACAAATTGTGATTGAACTCTATAGGAAAAGATACCGGAGCGTCAAGTGGACAAGCCGGTGGCGATTTGCGTTTGAAGGGCGTGCACTAAAGGTATGTAACTTGATTCGTTACATTTGGGTAAATTTTGATATTTAGCATATATGTAGTTGAATTGTGGAATAAAAGTTGAGTTGGATTAAGGCGATAATGTTCGCTATGTCGAATAGTAGGCCAAGAATTTGGTTAGACCTCGTTGGTAGTCATCAAAATGGAGGATTCCTTAGATGAGCCAAACGGGTCGAATAACCAAATAAGGCATGGTAATGCATTATAGTATGGTTACTCGGCCTTTGTTATTATTCATAAAAGACATATTAAAATATGAAAATCAGTGTGTTGGTTTGTTAGAATGAGAAATCCAAGAATTGGGTTTGGGCAAAACAAACAAAAAGTCAAAATACAAACTTACAGGGACTACCGTAAGTTACGGTGTCCACCGTAACTTACGGTAGAGATCTGGAGCTTACGGTGGTTTACTACTGATTTACGGTAGACCAGAAATTTCAAGTGACTACCATAACTTACGGTAGATACCGTAAGTTACGGTAGAGTCCTGGAATTTCTGTAAATTTTTGCATATTATAGCTAATCGAATCCGTTTTGATTGTAGTTTCGATTATGTAATATTTCTAAGAACTCTAACACTAAGATTTGTTAAAAATATTCAGTTTTCAGGTTTTGCAAGTATGTGGATGATGATGATCAAGCATGTTTTGAAGAACCGAACACGAACTTTTGAAGCTTCCGCTTAAATTAACTTTGATTGGATAATGTTTATGATGTAAAAAATCTACTAATCATATTTTGAATGTTTAAATTAGTTAGTAGTTAATTAGTATGTCATCCTTATAAAACTTTGATTTTGTCCTTATTTCGAAGTAAGGTACCGTTATATATATATATAATCTTGCATATTTACATTAAATCCTTATAAAATTAAGACGGGTGTTACAAGTTGGTAATCAGAGCTTAAGGTTGTCAACAAAGTGTTCGGTTCAAGCTTGATCAATCGTCCGGTAAGAATCAACTTATTATTTTAATAGATTATACCTTATGTAAGAAATGAGATGCGAATTAATGTGCATGGGAAGGGTGTGTTAACACACTCAAACCCAGAAAGCGCACAAAATGCGAACGGTAAAAGCAAGTCACGCACTTGGATAAGCCGAAGCAAATAAAGCTATGTTATAAATGAAATGTTTAATGTTTAATGTAAACATTTCGGTTTCAAGAAGTCGAAAGGAAACAATAATGATCCGGTGCCAACAAGCACCGAACAAATGAAAGAGATAATTGCCGAAGAAGCGGGGAAGGCAATTGAAGGTAGTCTATCCGGGTTTATAGACAAAATTCAAAGCACGGTGTTGTCACTTGTCGAAGAACGAGTTAAAAGGTTGGAGGATAGTGTCAACCTTATGAAGGAGAAATCGGGAGAACGTAAAGGGTATTCATACAAAGCCGCCAATTTACAACGGGGAAGTTGACCCGATAATTTGCCAAAGATGGTTGGGCGACATTGAAGGGGTGTTTGAAAGGACCCATTGTGATGAAAGTGACTTTGTTGCTTACGGAATGGGTCAGTTGAGAGGTCAAGCCAAAGATTGGTGGGACAATAAAAAGAATGAAATTGGAGCCGAAGCGGCAAGAGCCATGACGTGGGAGGAGTTTAAGACGCCGTTTCTTAAACATCATAGTCCCAAGGCGGTCATTAATAAAATCAAGGAAGAGTTCATGCAACTTAGGCACAAGGGTGAAACCATAGACAAGATTACGGCGATGTTTATGGATAAGATGAAGTTTAGTAGTGAATTGGTGACGAACGAAGAACAGAAAATATATTACTACTATAACATGTTGAGGGCTGAATATAGGGAGTTTATGACTCCTTCAAAATACGAGACCCTTACCGAAATCATAAACGTTGCTCGGGAACGGGAAATCGAGTTGAAGAAACAAGTTGAAAGGGGTGAGCGAAGGGCACATGATGTGAATCTAAGCCCTACAAAGAAAGCTCGAACTGGAGAATCGGGAAAGGAGGTGGATGCTAAAAGTGGGTCGCCAAGTTGTAAAGTGTGCGGGAAAGGACACAAGGGAGAATGCCGGTTCAAGGACAAACGATGGCCCATATGTAGTAAGACGGGGCACACGGCGTCGCTATGCCCGGGTAAAGTCTCAGTTTGCTATAAATGTTATCAACCCGACCACAAAAAGTCCGAATGCCCGGACTTAGTCGGAAAGAGAGGCGTTAAAGAATCTCCAGCAGAAGCTCCCAAAGCGAAGGCTAGGTCCTTCCAACTTACCGCGGCTAAAGCAAAAACAGAACCCGATGTGGTCTCAGGTATATTCACAATTAACTCAATTCCAGCACGTGTATTATTTGATACGGGTGCGAATAAATCCTTCATTTCGCATGGATTTATTCGACATCCTTCATTTGTATTGACAAAATTATCTATGCCCTTAGAAGTTGAAATAGGGGACAACAAAAGTTTTATAGTTCGTGATATTTGTCGAGGCTGCAAATTAAGCATCGATGATGAAGAATACCTGATAGATCTAATCCCGATGTCAATGGGAGAATTTCAAGTAGTCGTTGGGATGGATTGGCTATCTCAGCACCACGCAAAGGTTGTGTGTTTTCGTAAGGAGATAAAGTTAATATCTCCGAGCGGGAAACACGTCATTATCTATGGAGAAAAGGGAGGTAGCCCCATTATATGCTCATTGTTGAAAGCTCACAAGCTTATGAAACAAGGATGCAAGGCATTTATGATATACACGAATGAGCCCGAGAAATAATCACTAAAGATTGAAGATGTACCGGTAGTACGGGACTACGAAGATGTGTTTCCGGAGGATTTACCGGGGATACTGCCTGAACGGGAAGTAGAGTTCGGGATCGAATTGATTCCGGGCGCAAAACTCGTAGCTAAAGCACCGTACCGACTCGCACCATCGGAATTACAAGAATTGATGTCCCAAATTCAAGACCTGCTTGACAAAGGATTCATAAGGCCGAGTGTGTCTCCTTGGGGCGCACCGGTACTGTTCGTGAAAAAGAAAGACGGAAGCATGCGCATGTGTATCGATTACCGGGAGTTAAACAAACTCACGGTAAAGAACCGATACCCGCTTCCGAGGATAGATGATCTATTCGACCAACTACAAGGTGCGAACTGGTTTTCGAAAATTGACCTTAGATCGGGATACCCCCAATTAAATGTCAAGGAGGAAGATGTGCTGAAGATGGCTTTCCGCACGCGATACGGACATTACGAATTCCTCGTGATGTCATTTGGGCTAACAAATGCACCCGCAGCTTTCATGGACCTCATGAACCGGGTTTGCAAACAAATGTTGGATAAGTCAGTCATCGTGTTTATCGATGATATTTTGGTGTATTCAAAAAGTGAAGCTGAACATGCACACCACTTACAAGAGGTGTTAGAGACACTTAGACGAGAGAGGTTGTATGCGAAATTCTCTAAGTGTGCCTTTTGGTTACGAGAGGTGCAATTTCTCGGCCACATCATAAGTGCCGATGGAGTGTTGGTGGATCCGTCAAAGATCGAGGCCGTGTCGAAATGAAATCTCCCGAAGAACCCTTCGGAAATTAGAAGCTTTTTGGGGCTTGCGGGATACTATAGGAGATTCATTCAAGATTTCTCCAAGATTGCATCACCGCTAACAAAGCTAATCCGGAAGGAAGAAAAGTTCATTTGGGGTGTTGATCAAGAAAGAGCGTTTCAAACGCTAAAAGAGAAGTTAACTCAAGCTCCGGTACTAACATTGCCGGACGGGGTCGAAGACTTGGTGGTTTATTCGGATGCCTCACTATCGGGGATCGGATGCGTTTTGATGCAACGGGGCAAAGTTATAGCTTATGCCTCGAGGCAATTGAAGATACATGAGAAGAAATATCCCACGCACGATCTCGAGTTGGCTGCGGTGGTATTTGCATTAAAAATATGGAGGCACTATTTATATGGGGTAAAGTGCACCATATTCACCGATCACAAGAGCTTAAAATACTTCTTCGATCAGAAGGAGTTAAATATGCGACAAAGGCGATGGTTAGAAATGGTGAAAGATTTCGACTGTGAATTGAAATACACTATCACCCCGGAAGGGCAAATGTGGTGGCGGATGCCCTAAGCAGAAAGGCAGATTATGTCCCGATACGAGTACAAACGTTGCAGCTCATTGTGACCTCGGGCTTACTTGAACGAATCCGAGAGGCACAAGATGAAGCCGTAAAGACGGAAAACTGGAGAAAGGAAAGGATTGTTGGTCAAGTTAAAGATCTCGAAGTAGGCAACCACGGTTTGAAAACACGTTTCAATAGAATTTGGGTTCCTAACACGTGGAGTTAAAAAGCTTCTACTAGATGAAGCTCACAAGTCCCGTTATTCCATCCATTCGGGTGCGACCAAGATGTATAATGATCTGAAACAAAATTATTGGTGGCCCGGGATGAAGAGAGATGTGGTGAAATATGTGGAGAAGTGCTTGACTTGCTTACAAGTCAAGGCAGAACACCAGAAACCTTATGGGAAATTGCAACCTTTGGAGATTCCGGTTTGGAAGTGGGAACATATCACTATGGACCTACTGACCAAACTACCTAAAACGATTCGGGGATTCGATGCTATATGGGTGATTGTGGATAGATTGACAAAGAGTGCTCATTTTATTCCTATACGCGAGACATATACTTCGGAAAAGATGTCTGAAGTATACACTAATGAAATAGTGGCACGTCACGGAGTACCGGTATCTATTGTGTCAGATAGAGATACCCGATTTACTTCAAACTTTTGGCTAGATTTTCAAGAACAAATGGGAACGAAACTTTTCATTAGCACCGCCTACCATCCCCAGACGGATGAGCAGAGTGAAAGAACAATACAGACGCTAGAAGATATGTTACGAGCATGTATCATCGACTTCGGTGGAAGTTGGGATGTTTATATACCTTTGGTCAAATTTTCATATAACAATAGTTACCATTCGAGTATCGGCATGGCACCTTATGAGATGCTATATGGTAGAAAATGCAGAACCCCGGTGTGTTGGGGTGAAGTGGGACCACGCGAATTGGCACATACAGACATAATTCAAGCCACTAATGAGAAAATTGAAGTGGTGCGAGCCCATTTGAAAGCGGCCCAAGATAGACAGAAGTCTTATGCCGATAAAAGGCGAAGACCGATTGAATTTCAGATAGGTGATATGGTTATGTTAAAAGTTTCCCCATGGAAGGGCATTATCAGATTCAGAAAAAGGGGGAAACTAAGCCCGAGGTTTATCGGGCCATTTAAAATCATCGAACGGGTTGGCAAGGTGGCTTATCGCCTCGAATTACCGGAAGAGTTGAATGGAATACATGGCACATTTCACGTGTCGCAATTGCGGAAGTGTCTGGCGGACGAAACATCTTATATCCATTACGATGATATCGAGGTGGATAATAGCCTGAATTATGTGGTAAGACCATTGGAGATTTTGGATCGGAAGGTCAAGCAATTGCGAAACAAACAAATTGATCAAGTTAAGATCAAGTGGGAGCATAGGAAAGGCTCGGACACTACGTGGGAGTCCGAAGAGGAGATGCGACGTCTCTACCCCACATTATTTGGTATGTACTTTGGTTTCGGGGACGAAACCCTTTTAAGGGGGGTGGACTTGTAACATCCCGAAAATATGGATTCTTAATTTTTGCAAATTTAATTGCAAATAAATTGGTAAAATAAACTAACTAGAAATGACACTAACCTAGTTAGATAATGACTTGTGTGTAGTTAAGGAAATATAAAAATAAACTAAGAGAAACTAGAGGGACCAAAAGTGTTTAACTTGAAACTAGTTTTAATAAAAATATTTTATTAAAACATAATCACTCCATTTGGAGTCTGCTGGAGATCGACCAGAACAGGGGGTGCGACCCAAGCTTCATCAAAACCCTAGTTCATCACAAAAATCACAAATTGAGGGCTCAAATCAAGTTAAAATCGAAAATCGAGCATAGATTATTAATCCCCATTGCAAGGGGGTTGCAAGGTATGTAAAATTTAGTGTTAATTCTCTGTTTGAAATTCTTATGAGTTTGGGGAATTCGAAATTTGATGTTGCATATTTGCTATTTGGATAGAATAGGGATGATATAATGTCTAGGAGTAAAAACCTAGACAATAATATGTGAAATCATGGCTAATTCCTGAAAATCTCAAGAACACAATGAAGGTGATTCATGGGTTTCGTCGGAAACTAGTAAAACTAGGGTTTAGAATGATTATTCTAGTGTAATTTGGTCATAGAAAGTGGTTTCTGAAATTATGATGTTTAAATGTTATATGAAAGCTTTATTGATGTTAAGTTTAGCTAAATAGCAAGCTATGAACTTGAATGTGAATGATATAAAATTCTGCCCGTTAAGTGTTTGTAAAAATGCCCCTAAGAAGGCTCGAAATTGAAATATAAAGTTTAAACGCATGATTGTGATGATTTGACAAATTATGCGGTATATGGTTGAAATGGAGTTCTAAACAAATCGTGATTGAACTCTATAGGAAAAGATACCGGAGCGTCGAGTGGACAAGCCGGTGGCGATTTGCGTTTGAAGGGCGTGCACTAAAGGTATGTAACTTGATTCGTTACATTTAGGTAAATTTTGATATTTAGCATATATGTAGTTGAATTGTGGAATAAAAGTTGAGTTGGATTAAAGCGATAATGTTCGCTATGTCGAATAGTAGGCCAAGAATTTGGTTAGACCTCGTTGGTAGTCATCAAAATGGAGGATTCCTTAGATGAGCCAAATGGGTCGAATAACCAAATAAGGCATGGTAATGCATTGTAGTATGGTTACTCGGCCTTTGTTATTGTTCATAAAAGACATATTAGAATATGAAAATCAGTGTGTTGGTTTGTTAGAATGAGAAATCCAAGAATTGGGTTTGGGCAAAACAAACAAAAAGTCAAAATACAAACTTACAGGGACTACCATAAGTTACGGTGTCCACCGTAACTTACGGTAGAGATCAGGAGCTTACGGTGGTTTACTACTGATTTACGGTAGACCAGAAATTTCAAGTGACTACCGTAACTTACGGTAGAGTCCTGGAATTTCTGTAAATTTTTGCATATTATAGCTAATCGAATCCGTTTTGATTGTAGTTTCAATTATGTAATATTTCTAAGAACTCTAACACTAAGATTTGTTAAAAATCTTCAGTTTTCAGGTTTTGCAAGTATGTGGATGAGGATCAAGCATGTTTTGAAGAACCGAACATGAACTTTTGAAGCTTCTGCTTAAATTAACTTTGATTGGACAATGTTTATGATGTAAGCAATCTACTAATCATGTTTTGAATGTTTAAATTAGTTAGTAGTTAATTAGTATGTGATCCTTATAAAACTTTGATTTTGTCCTTATTTCGAAGTAAGGTACCGTTATATATATATAATCTCGCATATTTACATTAAATCCTTATAAAATTAAGACGGGTGTTACAGAGAGGGGCATCGCCGGTGGACAGGGGCATCGGCGGTGGTGTGGTCGCCGTTAATGGCTCTGCTTGTGGAGGTGGAAGCATTGTGTCCTCTGATTCACTCATTCTCTGGTGGACAAGCTTAAGAAGGATCGCCGGTGGGTGTGGTCGCCGTTGATGAGGAAGAAGGAGTGGGGGGAGTGTGATCGATAAGCTTAGGGGGTAAGATTGAAGTTGGAAGTTGTTGGTGCATGCGTCTGTCGACTTCGTCTTGTATCGAGTCTTATTTGTATTTAAATAGATCAGGGCACGAAATACGAGGAAAATGTCAAATATAGGGTGAGTGACAGTTTCAAACGAAATTAACATATGTAATTCCGGTTGAAGCTAATCTCGCTTGAAATGTAATTCCGCTTGAGATATGTTCAAGCGAAATTACATCCCCTATATATACCTTGTACCTGATTCCGTTTGAGAAAGTCTTGAAATTTCCGGTCAGAGCAACGAAGTGCTGCCGAAGTGTCGTCTCGCTGTAAAACATTATTATATCAATCAAATCGACAGTTAAAGTGATATTCTAGCTGAATTGACCTTAGTACGTCTGTTTCTGCCTTTCGTATTGAGCAAAACTCTTCTGAACGACTCGTTCGGGTCTGAAAACGATCCTACAAGTGGTATCAGAGCTCAGGAAGAAGAGTTCTTACCAATTCAGCTGCAAATTCTGATTTCTACACATTCTTTTTCAAATTGAAAGTGATTTCACGGTCAAAATGTCCTGATTTTCACACATGATGTGCGCAATACTGTTTTAACAAAACCTTGAAAGTTTCAGGTTAAAATTCGATCTAAAAATGACAAAATTTGTAATTCCGTTTCAAACACATATCGAGAATGATGACATCAGTAGCATTTCAAACGGATTTAGTTTTTAATTCCGCTTGAAACCGGTAATCCGCTTCAGTTGGGTAATTTCGCTTGAGTAATACCGCTTGAATCACTAATTTCGCTTCAAGGTCCTTATTCCGTTTGAAAGAGGGTGATTCCGTTTGAAAAGGAGATTTCGTTTGAGAACTTTAATTTCGCTTGAACAAACTGTTTTGTGAAATTTAAAAAAAAATCTAAAACATGATAAAATGAAAAAAATGAGTTTTGGTGTCAAAAAAGATGAAATGATAGTACATCAGTAGACAGTTACAGTATGCTAAAGACATGTAATGTTTAAATTGCGTTAAACGGTCTCACTGATGATATGCCGATAGGTTTTTACACATTTAGTAAACTTTTTCGGGATATAAACTTAAATTCAAACTTGCTTATTTCGTGGGGAACACTACTTGGATATATAGGTAACCCCTGAAATTTCGTTTGAAGGATCTCTCTTTCTGAGATACTAGGTCTTTATACTCAGTGATATCTGGGGTATTATCCCGGGACTTCTGATAATGCGGAAGCAATGGCCTAGTCCCTGGAGAATACTTTACGCTTGCTTGAAATATAGCGTCGCCCTCAGCAAAAATGATGAAACAATAAAATTGATAATCATTGCTGTTGTAAAAAAAGATCCTCTAAAGGGGACCCACCAAAAGTCGAGCCGTCATCTCTCTGCTGAACGGAAGTTCTGACCTGAGCTCTCACGGTTTCGCAATTTAACCCTTTACAGATATCATCTGTGGTATACTCACCTGTAAGACTGAATATTGGGATCTGGATACGGGAGTATATTCAAGAGGTGGGACACATGAATGAGTTTAAGTTCTTAATACACCTAACTCATATCCTGAATCAGTTGAAATTTGTGTGAAAATTTAAGTGGATCAGTATATTGGCAATCTAAGTGAATTGTTTAATTCTTAATGTGTAAATAAGCTCAACGGTACTTGTGACTTGTCAAAAACTGATATGATTCTCTTACACAAACTCACAAAAATATTGTCTGTATATATTTTTTTTACTGCATTTCATTCTATGTTAAAAAATCCAAAAATATTTTCAGTGTGTTTTAGCATAAATTTTGAAAAATACAAAAAGATTTTCGACAACTGATGTTGGAGAGTTGATTTTCAAAATTCCAAGTGCTAAATATGATGACAATTAGGGTTGGGAGAGTGTTTGTTTTGAAAAGAAAAAAGTTATTCCTGCAAGTGGTTTATCAAAGTTTAAAATTGTAAAATCATTGTTTGAATATTTTATCCACAAGTGATTTATCAGAGTGTGAGATTGATTTTACAAGTGATCATTAGAAAATTTATTGTTGGGTAGAGTTTTTGTGGAGGATAGAGCCAGAAATCGATTCTGAACATGTAGAAAGTGTGAGTCAGGTTACGATTCTGGAACTGCTGACGTTAATGAACTTAAGGAATCAAGAGATCTGATCAAGAGAAGATAGAGCTAGATTGAGATTCTGGGATTGAAGATTATTTGTTCGAGAAGAGTCTATTGGTGATGAAAAGAGAAGAGAGAAGATTTGAGGATACTTACAGCGTCAGATACTTCAAAAGAGAAGCCCGAAGGCTGATAAAGACTGAAGATACGAAGACTCGACACTGAAGACTCGTCAACATTCGAGGGGGAGTCTGTTGGTGCATGCGTCTGTCGACTTCGTCTTGTATCGAGTCTTATTTGTATTTAAATAGATCAGGGCACGAAATACGAGAAAAATGTCAAATATAGGGTGAGTGACAGTTTCAAACGAAATTAACATATGTAATTCCGCTTGAAAGTGTCATGACACATTCAAGCGAAATCACATAGGTTAATTCCGCCTGAAGCTAATCTCGCTTGAAGTGTAATTCCGCTTGAGATATGTTCAAGCGAAATTACATCCCCTATATATACCTTGTGCCTGATTCCGTTTGAGAAAGTCTTGAAATTTCCGGTCAGAGCAACAAAGTGCTGCCGAAGTGTCGTCTCGCTGTAAAACGTTATTATATCAATCAAATCGACAGTTAAAGTGATATTCTAGCTGAATTGACCTTAGTACGTCTGTTTCCGCCTTTCGTATTGAGCAAAACTCTTCTGAACGACTCGTTCGGGTCTGAAAACGATCCTACAGAAGTAATAGTACAGGGGTAATAGTATTATATAAGGTAATATTAAGGTAAAATTACATTTATGCCCTTTGACCCCCTTTGTCCGTTTAAAGATAACCAGGGAATTTGACACCGGGGGGGTATGTGCGACATAACACCAAGGTTGGGGGGTAAAATTGCAATTATTTCGTTAGAGGGGTCAGAGTGCCAATTGGCCTAAACCACAGGGGGTAAAATTGTAGTTTACTCTAATTTATTTTATAACCTGGTATATAGAAACTGATTACAAGGCTAGATAAGAGCTTAGGGTGGAGGGTATGGTTCAATCACTCTAGGGTGTTTGAGTCATTCTCTACCCAATAATAGCATGCCATGTCAACTCCCCATTCCACTCCTCATTTTACACTCAATCATTAGGTATGGTTCAAACACCTCTCAATTAAAAAAAAAACTTGATTGGTTGTATCTCTCCTCTCTCCTCTCATCGGTGACTATACACCGAAATCAACCCTCCCCACTCACCGATGGACCCGGTGTGGTTCACCGATCGGTGACCCCCATCCCCGAATGAGTCCCCGCAACCATACCGCCTGCCCTTAGGATCCTCAAAACAGGGGTCCTAGTTTTTTAAAAACCTTTTATATAGTGTAATATTGTTTTAGGACAAAATAAACTAAATAAAAGCTATATTTATTGCATGGTTCAACCGAAAAAACCAACTTTAATTTTCCCTATATTAATTTGCAAAATTACTCTCCCATAGTAGTTTACTGTTCAATTTTACATTCTTTGATTGGTCATTATGCACTCTTGGGACACACAACAAGTCAACAAATTTGCAAGTTTACTCCACTACCTTTCCCTCTCTCCTCTCTTTACTAATAAATAGCTTGATACCACCAGTTAGCAAGTTAGCAGCCACCTTAGAGCTGGTAACTTGGCACCACACCACCACCAGCCACCAAGTCTTTGGTTGTTGTTGAAACCACGACCGGGTACTATCGGCTCAGCCGCGACACGTTATCTTTACCGGAGGTGGTGTCAGACGGGTTTCCATTGAGATAAGAGAGAGTGAGAGATAGTGTTTGATAGGGAGAATGTTTGTAGAGAGAGAAACATGGTGGTGGCGTGAAGGTGGTGACCGGTATTGTAGTGGTGGCAACTAGATATTGGTTGCGGTGGTGATTGGCGGTGTTCGGAGGTGGTGACACTCGATTGTGGTGGTTTTGCGTTAGTGGTGGTGGTGCAGGGGTGGTGGTGCTATGGTGATGACAATGCTGAGGACAATGCTGAGGGTCGTGGCGGAGGCAATTTTATGGTGTGGATTGTTGATTTTGGAAGAGAGAGAAAGAGAGGGATGATATAAAACTATTAACTACTCCACACTGCACAATGCTTGAAATGGCGTTCAAAAGAAAAAAGATTGTTTGGAACTACAAATGCAATTTAATAGTTTAATAATACCTTGCTTAATATTTTTGTTAAAAACCAATACCTTTATCTTTAAACAATATTGTATATTTCATCAAATGTAACTGACCACATATCTAAGATTATCAAAGTTCCATATATAGTATTCCATTTAAGATTTATATTTAGTTCGATTAAACATAAAATTGAAATTTGTACCGGGAACGCCTCTCATTTTTATAGTTCTCAATTGATCAATGTAAATCCTTTTGGGCATTTGGGTTTTCTCTTTTTTGTTGTAGCGAGTGCCCGTACTATAACAAACCAATGTTATATATCGTTTCTTTTACGTAATGGTCAATAATACATGTGTGTAATTAAACGTTTTAACAACTATTTTTTTTTGTTTGGTTTAATGGTTCCGCCGCAATGCGCGGGTCCTAAAAACTCGTATAAAAAAAAGACGCAATTTCAACTCCAATCAATATACAGTTCATCTTTAATATAGGCCGTCATCGTCATTTTGGCTAACTGTAATGTAGAGTGCGCTCATTCCGCACCAATTGGTGAGAAATTAGAGTCAAAATTAGGAGAAATTAATGGTGTCACAAGGATAATCTAGGTTGGTTAACAACTATTTTTATAGTACTCTATTTAATGCAATTTACTCAATGAGTGTTGCCCTAAATCCATAATTGGTAGTTCGAATATTTGAATATTGATATTGTGCTTGCGAATTCATGATTGAGTCTTGGAAGGCAGAAAGCAGAACCAATGTTTTTTTATGTCAATTCAAAAAGGCCACGACCTTGTAGTTCACTAAGGACCTCAAGTAAATGTTAGGCCGACTGCGTAAATTATTTTCTTTTTTCGAAAGCCAAGCGTGTAAATTAATTGGCCACAAGTCACACTTAGGCTGGTAGGTGTGGAGTGGCGTCCCTGCCACATCACACCGATAACACCTGTAATACCACCCCTTCGACACCATTAAGGGGCAGTATCATCACCTCCACCAATGTATTGGTGAGCGCCATCCATTCTATGTGTGAAGCCCCTTTTCCTATCCACAAATCGCCAACTTTCTTGTTTCTTTTTTTCTTTTTTCTCTTTTTTAATCTTTAGTTAAAACATAGCATCAAAGTTAAAAGGGTGGGGTAGTTGAGCTCTCCTGCCTAAGTGGCGCTAACGTGACACAATAACTAGCATACGAGCTTTATATCACACTATCCAACCTTATAACTTATCAGATATAACACAGATATAACACTGTGACACCCTCTACTCTACACCTAAAATTTACCGCACCTATACTTCATAAGAATTGAACCCACAGCCACTTGAGACTCAGGCCACTTGTTGCATATATTTATAAATTTATTTAATTTTGTCTTTTTAGCTGCAAACACACATTATAACACTCTACTTTACATCTAAAATCACCGCACCTACACTTCGAAAAATTTGAACCCACGACCACTTAATTTAAATATATAAGCTCACATAGTGTATTTTTATGGTATTATGTATAAACAATATACATTATTGACTTTTTAGATCATTATTATATGTGTAATAACTATTATTACGTTATATGCTATATATATCGCGTATTCAAAGAAGTAACATTATATTTAACCTCGTAAGCCTGATCACATTTTCCAATCGACCACTTAATTTAAATATATAAGCTCACATAGTGTATTTTTATGGTATTATATATAATCAATATACATTATGTACTTTTTAGATCATAATTATATGTGTAATAATTATTATTACGCTAAATATCGCGTATTCAAATAAGTAACATTATATTTAACCTCGTAAGTATGATCACATTTTCCAAGTTCGGTGGTATAGCTCGGACTCATACTCGAACTCATTTATCAAGTAGACTCACATATAGGCTTAAGCTCACCTCAAGCTTGTTTAATCTGAGGTCGATTCAAGCCCGTTTAAAGATTTCTTACGATACTAATAAGTAATAACATTATACATGGAACTAATAAAACCATAAAACCTTAATAAATAAGCAATGTTAACAACTAAGAATTTCAGACTTTTGGATAGGTATTATCATGAATTAAATTATTATGTGTCTACCATTATATGTATTTACTCATTGATCTTAAAATGTACATGATTATTGGAACATTGGTTACCTGATTGACCCGACAAAAAAAAAAAAAACCCTTAAATTCCCAAACATCCGAAGATCAAAACATGATAAATGGTAAGATGATTTATTTGTAAATAACCTGATGAATTGTAATAATGGGTATCGTAGAAACTAAACCGTATTTACAGTATCGCTTAGTGCTCGAAGAATGCATCCAAGGCCGGCTTTCTGTGTAAGTTTTTCATGAATCTTTAGGCATTGTTCACAGGTTGGGCGATCGCCTGTAGACAATCCTCTATACAAATACCTGTCGAATGTAAAATATAAAACATAAAATTTAAATTATAAGTGCAAGAGTTAATATCATTTAAACTTTTTTAAAAACAAAAACAAGGAACTAACTTCATGAGGATATCATTGTACTCAGGGTCCAAAGAAGAAAACATTAGATCCACAGCTTTTATTGCCATTATTGCTCTATGCACCACATTCCAGTTTGCAGACTACACAAAACCCGCACAGACCGTCTTTTATTTCAACCAGTTAGATCAAAGTATTCGAAAAGTTAACGCGATGAATCATAAATGTCGTATCAAGTGATCAAACCTTGCATCTTTCATCTTTGGTTTTGGGTGGAGATCCTTCGAGAGCGGTTTTGAGTGCTTCTACCGGCCTGTACCTGAGATCAATTCACCATTCATTTATTGCGGAAAAGATTAAATTTGTTTAGAAAATTAATTATAGATATGGTGAGTTAACTGACTGTTTGATTAAACTCTCGATCTTTCGAGACTTTTGTTCGATCCTTGTGATCATGTCTTCTGCGTCCACCATTTTTGCACAATTTTGTTCCGATCTATGGAGTTTGGAACTGAGATGTTAAGGGGCTTCAAGTGAAAATATTATAACAGGATCCATACATGTAGGTAGGCCTTTGCTATTTTTAGGTGTATGATAAATTTGGTGTTTCTGTATAATGGAATGTTTCCATCTAATTAATTAAAATTCGTGTGAAATTTAAACCAAGACTAATATTTTTTTTTTGTACAAATTATGGTATAAAGTTTTGATAATTTGTATAACTCTAAGTTGAGCTCTTATATCGGGAGGTTTTATAGTGATGTGATTTTCAAGCATGAATCATCTAAACTTTGGTACATGCCTACACGGTGAAACGTTATTACGTGGAATTTCAACTAGGTGTTGCAGTCCGCGAGCCACGTTGGCAGTGGCGAAGACCACAACGGCCACCGTTTAGCGCGAGCGCAATCAAGCCCAAGTGAATGTGGTAACGGGACGACATGTGACCATTAGGGGTGGGACCCCTTTTTTTGAGCGTTGGGTATTTATTAAAAAAAAGTCAGTTTTTAATTTAAAAGCCTATTTAAACCCTTAATTCGTTTACAAAAATATCCACTTTCTCACCATTATTTCCACACCTACCTTTATAAAAAATACCAATCTTCCACCCACCTTTAAAAAAACAATGAATTCCCATTTATGGGGCTCGAATGCTTGCTGGGTTGCGTTAGAAAGCGATGGAGACAACGAGTACGAAACGGAGATGGAGCGTAACATGAGCCAAATGCCACCGGTCAGCTTTGTTATTCCGGAAACACAAGACAATCCGGTTCAAGTTCTAAAAATAAAAGTACTCAAAATGGATCCAAGAAAACCGGAAGAGGTGGAACTTCGAAAGAGAAAGCCGGAAGAAACGTCCGGAACAAGACGTGTCACGACTCCTTGGACGAAAGAGGAGAAAATTGCATTGTGTCGGGCTTGGATTGAAATATCGGAGGATTGACGTGCCGATATATTATCTCATGTATTTATTTTTTGCTTACGTACACTTTTTTATATACTTTTTTTTTATATTTTTTGTATATGCTTTTGCTTTTGGTTTATAAACTTTTTTTTATATACTTTATTTTCTGTAGCGGACTACCAAAAAGCTAGATTATTTTGGGGAAAAAAATACTAGAGGTGTTCTACAAGTAAGTGGGTAGTGAAGCACGTAATCAAGATATGATATCCAGACAGTGGGCTGAAATTTGCAAAGATGTCAGTTTATTTACGAATTCATAACAGAAATATGCAACGAATGCGACCAAGTGGGAGTGATGACCTTCAAGTTTACTCATTCACTCGCGAAGAATAGAAACAAGAGGTGCTTCGTAAGCACAAGGTTAAACGAGGACTATTTGTGGAACATTCTACGTCATTGTTCGAAATGGACCAAGTTAATTAGCGTAGATGAAATGGCCGACTAGGGGTCAAAGCGTACGAATTCGTCCGGGGCATTCGTCTCCTCTAGCTCAGATGCTCATGTAGGGATTGATGTAAACACCGACGAGTATGAAGCGGCAGAAGAGACACCACGTCTTCTGGCTGGAAGGTACCGGTTAGAAACCAGAAGCCGACAATTGTAGGTCCCGATTTTCGGAGGATCGATTTCGAAACCAAACCCTTGTTTATCACAAACACAGTCACGAGTGCGGAATCCTCAGTTACCAATGAATCACAGTCAATTGATTAGATGAGAACAAGGTTCAAACAAATACACACAATGTTTGACAGTAAACTTTCACAGTAGGTATGCTCTCATAGTTTCACACAGAAACATGATGTGTTTATATAGGCAGCCCAGCCCAAGTGTTGACGAAACACAGAATGGGCTTGACGAAACTCCATGGTCGACGAAAGACAAGGTCTTTCGTCACCAATCACGACGAAACATAGAGTTACCCTTAAAAGGGAGTTTCACCATACATGTACTCGACGAAACATAGGTGTTTCGTCGAGGGCTGCACAATTTGATATGCTGCAAACTGTTAGACAGTTTGCAGCAGATATGTATAAACACACAAACACAAGTATACCAAATATGCAACATGCATAGTCATATAACATTACATAACAAATGAGACAAACTTGTCGGACCCAAGTAGGATAGGAGGATATCCAACTAAGGTCGACGGCGAATACAAACTCGATAACTAAAAAGACCGTATGAATACATCGCTAAACTAGAACAAGTTACAAACACAAATAATGCACCAACAAACTCCCCCTTGTCCGTTACTTGGTCTTCGGTCTTCAATCTTTAGTGTTTCAGCGTCCAGGTGCTTCCAACATGAATTCCTCGGTAAAAGTAGTAACAAGCGACGCGCTGAAATCGCAACGCTTGATGCGCATCCTTGTCATCATAGAATATATCATGCCGAAACAGCTTGCAGATGTCGTTCGCCGACATATTCACGATCCACATCAGATCTAGCATTCTAAAGTTTTCACGATCACCATTAAACACAATCACCGCTTCATGAGTATCCGAATCGTAACACCATAACCTCATATCATCAAGAAAGTTCTGTTTCATCGGCATTAAAGGGATCTTGTCCATGACCTTCGCGGGTTGATAAACAAGCTTGTATCGCGCCGTGTTGGTCGATGGATCCAAGGTGAACTTGATTTGTTGATAGATGGGGAACTGAGGCTTGTACAATTCGTCTTTCCAGCCTGTCCTTTTGTTTAACTTTATCTTTCGTGCAAACAGCGTAGCTCCTTCGAAGTTTGAGCGATTAACGAGCTCTAGCTTCGTCAAAGCTGCAACGTCGTAGAATGGTAAGGACAATATGCTCAGCAGCGAACTGAAGTACTGAATACCGAATTCACGCTTGATGGCAACACAGTGGATTTCCTTCACGAACATCCAGCTCAGAATTTTTCCATGCGGCTTAACTTTCTCAAACTGTAGAAAATCAACCTGTGCTTCGGGAGGCGTAGGCCTTTCAACCTTTGAAAAGAAACGTTTTCTCCATTCTTGGAATGAATCAGTCGGATTATCAGAAGACGTTCGATTCTTTAACTGCTCATCAATGTCTTCTTGATTCTCTTTCATCCATTCTTCATCAAATGAATCAAACTCCATTCCGTCAGCACGAACATAAATTGATTTGCCTGTTTCGCCTTCAAACACTATTTCTTCAATGTTCTCAGTATCAACAGTCTCTGGTTCAACAGGCATTTGATCAATCATAGAATCTTCAATTGTTTTCATTTCGTTCAAGGCAAGCAGTTGTTCGTGAGAAAGATCCGCAACAATCTCTCCTTCTTCAAGAACTTCTCCAGTGATAGGATGAACAGCCTGCAAAGCAAGATCAGCAGTGCTAGGAACAGAAGATGTACCAGGCAAAGAACTTTCGATGTAAGAACTACTTTCATGCTGTTGTATCTCTTCAACAACTCCACTAGAGGTTCCTTGAGCAGATTCAAGCTGCGAAGGCTGGAAGACAACAAGTTGAGAAGAGGTAGTTGCTGGCGGTTGCTCTGATGTGGCAGAAGGGTCGGGGTTCCCCTGATCCTCTGAATCATGATCCCTTTTCTTCAACACTTCTTGTTGCTTACATCGATCATTCCACAGAATATTGACCCGCTTTCTAACAATCTCAGAGCTTTCAGTTATTTTCTTGACCCCATCAACTATCGTGGTGTTTCGAGAATCGTACCACTCTTTCATAAAGTCATGCCTTTCTTTGAGAGCATCGGCCAACCTCTGAAGCTCGGAGCTTCTTTCTTTCACGCGGTTCATTTCAATACCACGAGTATTATCCGTTGCTCGCATCTGTTGCAACTGACGCTCTCTCTCTCTTCATCTGCAGCTTTCAAACGAGCATTTTCAGCTTCCAGTTGCTCTATCTCAGCTTGTTGGCGAGTGATTTCTGCTTGTTGTCGATCAACAGTGGAATTCAACTTATTTATCTCCAACTGTTGTTTGATCATGTCGCCTTTTGTAAGTTGGATCACTGCCGATTGCCTATTGTTTTGACCTGCAGCAGCTTGCAGTTGAGAGAATAGGAAATCTACCTTTTCATCTTGCTGCATCTGAGAGAATATAGTCTGTCTGTGCTCTGCGGTCGGATGCGAAGTAGTTGCACGAATGGTCGATGCAATAGAGTGAGCTGGAGCTTGAGGAGTCACTGTAGGAGTTTCAGGAGTTGAAGTCACTACTGGAGATGGTTCTGCAGATCTTGGAGGAGATGCCACCATTTCAGAAGCTTCAGTGGCCGTGAATCCAAGATTTGGACCCATTTCCGCTTCTTGTGAAGGTTCTTATGCAGGGACGGATTGTTGCACAGATGAAGTACCAATGTACTTTCTAGGTTTCTTCTTTCGTCGGGCAACAGTTTTCTTTTTCTTCAAACATTCAGCTTCGGTATCCGAAGGAACGTATTCAGCATCATCATCCTCCCGTCTAATTTTCCTTACCTTCTTCACACCACGTTCATCGAGATAATACTCGTACCCAGGCTCAGGTGGATTGTCATCCGATTCAGTATCCTCCTTATCATCACCAGCTGTGCCAGCAGTCGATGCACCAACACCAGATGTACCTACGACACCAGCACCTGCATCACCACCATCACCACCTTCATCATCACCATCACTGTCAGAAGAATCAGAATCTTGTCGACCAAACTTTTCTACCATTTTTTTCTTTAACTCCGGCTCCTCATCATCAGATTGGCTGTCATTGTGACGCCATTTGTCATCTTCTGGAGCAATGTAGTCGGTTTTATCCAGAGTACCGAACAACTTCCTAGGCGGCTCGCTTTCTGTGTATCTCTTTATTGCAAGGCACTTGAATATCTTCAAAGAATGCTCGATCATAGAGTCTATCTTCAGGATGTCATCGCCGGCTTTTGGAAGACCGGGATGCTGAACATTCATGATCATCTGTAGAAAACGAGGATACATCCATAATTTATTCCCAGATGTTCGACTACCAGTTCTCGTCATGTTCTCCTTCATGTTGGCAAATATATACTTTGAGATGCTAAACGGTTTGTTCAGCACCAATGCCATCATGAGACCAACAAGATCATTTCTTGCCATGTTATATCCTGCACGTCTGTTGCTGATACATTGAATAAGTACGTGCAAGAGAAACTTGTATCGCATCGGCAAATCTCCCTTGTTGATTTGAGTACTGAAGATGTCACCAATACACTTCATCCTTAGCAAACAGCCACGAGTACACATGATTGGAATAGATGACGGTGCATTCGGATCGTCTTGCAATTCTAGAACGGTGTTTAAGATTTCCGGTGAGACATTCACATTCAGATTATTCACTTGCCCTTAAATAACTTCAGTTCCATCAACTTGCACAACACTTGCAGAATTCCAGAATTCTTTAACGAGCGATTTGTAAACTGGAGTTGAAAAGGTGACAGCTTTATTTATCCACGACTCCGTTATCCATCGCGTAATCTCTTTCAATTCACTGATCTTTCCTTTGGGATCCCGATAGGCAATCATATTGTGACGCTTCTCGAACATCACAAGTTCTTCCGATTTATCAGTTATCTTTGTCGCGGCCTTACATTTCTTTTCTTTCGGTGCCATCTGTATTCGAAAACGTCCATAATAAGTTAAAATGTCACAATACGTGCATTAGACATATGTCAATACAAGTTCAAGTGTGAATTGGACAATTATCATTCAAATACACTTGTTCTGTGAAAGGGCATTAAACTTGATAATCTTCTAAGTACTGGACGACGAAACATTAGCACTTGCGACGAAACTCTCTTCTTCACGGCGAAACACCCTTGGTCAAACAAAGTCAGAGTTGACCTTGACCAGTGGAGTTTCGTCGACAGCCTTTCGACGAAAGTTGTACCATTTTAAAAGGGGTTTCATCGTCATCTGAGTTTTGTCGTCTTCGGTTTGAAGAAACATAGGTTTCGTCGTCCAAGGGGGTTTCGTCGATATCAGTTAGGGTTTCGTCACAGGTTAGGGTTTCGTCGAATTAGGGGTTTTCAAATACAAAGGGATTTTCATCGATTGACGGTTAATCGATGATCGATTCACAAACAAGCACAGTTTTGACACTTTGTAAAACCCAAACAAACCAAAACGAACCCAGTAGTTTAACCGGCACGAGTTTTGACTGGAAAAACACCCAAAACTGTCACACCCCCAAAAATACCACAAGCGGAAACCCCCGCGAGGCGTGTGACGTACCAGGATCTAGCCACTAATCACATTGAACCAAATACATATAGGATAAAATAAAACCTTTCATTAAATGTAAATGTATCATTCAAATACCATTTAGTAAAATCAACATATTCAGCGAAAGCATAATAGTTTGTTTAAGTAAAGTGTTTAACAATGCAAGATTGAGAAGCTTTCCAAATGCCATGACCCATGATCACTCCAGCTTCCCAGACAGCAAGTTCCATAACCGAGTACCTAAGGCCCTGCAAGCATGTAGAAAAAGTGTATCAGACAGGCTGGTGAGTTCACATATTTATTTAACCGATTGTTACCAAGTAATGACTTATTATACGTTATGCTGATAATAACTCGATACCGCAGACGACCCGTTTTGCCCTTCTCCAATGCTCTATCAACATTGGTCAGTTTTAAGTTATTAGTTCACGCCCGTCCTATCCAGGTACGTCGTGAGGGTGCCAAACCTAATAGCACTATCAACTAATAACCCGTTGCCCTACAAGCAACTTATCAATGGTAGGATGGGACTTAAGTGATAGAAAGTGAGTGTATTATCCAACGTTAACCTTTACTAAAAACTGCCTCATATTCCCTACAAGAATATGGGTTTGAGGAAACGGCCTCACATCCCCTACGAGGATATGGGTTATTGAAAACTGCCTCACATCCCCTGCAAGGATGTGGGTTTAGGAAAACCCGTTTAACTGTTTTGTTTGTTTGATTGTCCCCACTGGACACATGCTTGTTTTGAGAGAAGTGAACTCACCTTGATTTGCTCGGTATGATTAGTAACTTGTTCACACTTAGTTAATCGAAGCCTATGGTGTTCACGTACATGTAATCAGTTTACATTCACAATGTACAAGTTTACGTTTAAAATCGTAGCATGCATTCAAGTAACAGTTTCTGAACAACACATAACAGTCATTTTAAGTCATACATATCCACCCTTCCCTCGCATATTCTCGCAACAGTATTCAACAGTCAAGTGTGTTACTCCCATCCAAATCATGTTTTTCCTTATTTATAACTAAAATCATTAACAACAAAAATCAACACATAGTCATTCAGTAGCATAAGTGTTCTAAACTATACTCTGTTCGCAAGCATATGTCCTAATAACGAAACCCCAAGGTGACGAAACTCCACATGTTTCATCGGCATTAGAGTGACGAAACTCCAATATGTTTCGTCATGTGTGGGTGTGACGAAACTCTAATATGTTTCATCGTGGCCTTATCAGCTGCTAGTCATGCGAAAACCCTAATTGTAACTGTTTCATTCATGACGATACAATCAATTTGAAATCATTACTCAATCATCAATTACATTCCACATAGTTCGGATTATCATTTGATCCTGAACACATAATTATCGTTAAAACAGTAATCGTCCCCTAACAATGGGTAACTCCTTGATTATCAACATTCAACAAGATCATCACTAATACTATCAAGTTTCAGAATTCCATATCCGATTATTTCATGTATAACCAGATCAATGTTTCTAACATACACCCTAGATGATTACTATATCTATATCATCAACAGGATACTCCAACAGTTTCATTAAAACTATACATATTCATGATTAACATTGTCGATAAGCAACCCACAGATTACACAAAACCTAAACAAGCAATACATATTAAAGCAAGTCTTGTCGCACTCACTGGAGAATCGAAAGGAATCACAGTACTTGAATCGGTGAGAGGGGAAAGCTTTGTGTGAGTGCAAGGTTGTGCAAGGGTGCCGTCAGTATAGAGGGGAGGAGATATTAGGGTTTCGTTAAATAAAACTCCGTGTACAATACGTAAATATATAACTGAACCATGATTGGGCCTTACTTGGGCCAAAAACCCATCTCGGCGAACCATTCTCCGACGAAACATGGTGATGGCGAAACACCAAGGTTTCGTCGAGTAGGCTTGTGGTGAAACACCCATGTTTCGTCAGTGGGGGGTTAATGGCACAAATCCTATATTTCGTCATGCATGAACTAAGTTTATCCACTTAGACAGTTCATAAGTTCACAATTTAATTAAACTATATACAATACACCAAACATAAATCAAACATGAAAAAGGTTACACCTCAAACGAATTATGAAAACACTTGCGAAACGAGAAACGTGTCGAGGAAAGACCTTGGAAACTCGGGTTGTCACAAAAACACTTAAACATCAAACAATTTCCCATCCCCTGTTTTTGTTATCTGAAACCCAACCCAAATCAAAGTTCAAATCAATGTACAAGTCCTTATACAACCCTATATCTATCAGATTTGATAAAAAGCAAAACATAAACAAGGATTTATATGAGGAAATCGAAACATTTAGAGGTGACCGAGCGTTTGTTAACAAGTTTCAAGCAAAACAACCGGTTCCTAATGGTTCGAATCATTTAAACGAGCATTTGAGTACCTTGATTTTGATGAAAAAGTTTAAAGAAAATGAAAGGTTTTGAGAGATTTGAAGTCGGTGAGAAGGGGTATGGGTCTGGAGTGTTGGGGAAGATGAACAGGGGGTTAGGTTTAAAAAAGTGATTTCTTTGAACATTGGGACCCCTTTAAATACTTATGACCCCGACGAAACTTTATCTTCGACGAAACATGACACGGGCTCGACGAAACTCCTGATTGGGCTTGGTTTGGGCTTGAACAGTGAGCCCATGATGCAAGTTAATGAAGCCCAGGTGAGTTTCATCGTGATCTCGACGAAACATGGTGTTTCGTCGTGAACCAAATTCAATTTTCACCATTTTTGACCAAGTTTGAAAATAGTTGACCTTGACCATGGTCTTTCGTCGACATTTAGGTGTTTCGTTGACCTTAGGGATTTTCGTCAATACTTTTCCCAAAAAATTACCAAGTCTTTAAAATTTTGCACACTTTTGAACAGATTTTGTTTATTTGAACAGATTTGCATTCTGATTGAGTTTACCAAATGCAAGGACATTTTATGAAGTAGGTTTCAGGCTTCCGGCAGAAAACTCCAAGTTACAACTTCGGCTAATCAAAAATGAACTTTATAAACTACACTAAAACAGAATTTAAAGTGCGGTAAACTAACGAAAAACTATAAAAAGCAATAAACAACTGTACAAAAGCAATCTTTTTGCGAGTTTCCAGGAAAAGGAATCATACCAGCTTACGGTCTTAGTCAACATGATGTTTGTTTTATGTTTAAAGCTTTGGATAAGTATACTACCACGATTATCGGTATTGTTGTCCACATAAGCTCAAATTGATCAGATGTAATCATAATAAGGAGATACGATTAACGGTAAGGATTATACTTACAAGTCGATGTTCATCCACTCACGACACATTCCCGTATCAAGGTATGCACGAGAGTTCATCTTACCGGTGAGTATACCGTTTATCATATGTTTGACCGTATAAAAGAATGTGAGATACTCACTTATTTTGATTTAAAAACAAGCCCTATGTGATAGAATCACTTATTGATGAGGAACTTGATTTTCATATGCATGAGGGCACAGGAGCAAGTCCGTGAACAGGTCAGTACAACATACAGCAAAAAGACGAACTTGACTCCCGGATAAATGTGATATTTTAACACTTATTTGTTAGACATGTGATTGTTGATCACTTATTGAGGTCGAATGCAATATGTACACGTATGTATAGTATCATGGAAGATCTAAACTTCGTCTCCGTTATTTTTCGGTAAAAGATATAACCATGATACCCAGATGATAAGACAGCATAAAGACCGAATATCTCAGAACCTCGGCAATCTCTCAAACGAAATTTCGGTACTAAGACCATATGCCAATGAATGGTTCCCACATGACTTGAAGTCTGTTAGGTTTGTATCATCCTGCACATTTTAGTCTGATTGTGAGGATACTTATCATTTCTCAATTTTTCATTTTACATTTTACATTTTGAACACGTTGACCGACCACACCAGTGAATATCATCATCTTCCTTTATCCAAGAAACTCATTTTTGGTTTTCTAATTTTTTTTTTGAATTTTTGCTTTTCTATTTTTTGATTTTTTTTCAAACTTAAAGACAGAAAGAAAAGACATATTTTTGGATTTTTTAAATTTTCAAATGTTTTTGTATTTTCTTAAATTTACTCCCCCTAAAATGCTAAAAGGTTACGAAAACGAAAATCTTTTTGTATTATTTAGAGTTTTTAAAGAAAATATTTACAAAAACGATTAGCCAAAGAAGTTTTACTCGGGTATCACCTTAATGCCATTGACCAAAAGTAGATAATCAAAACGTGATTTATCAAAAGCTTTAGTGAACAGGTCGGCACGTTGGTGATCGGTGTGAACTTTAACAACATCGATTAATCTTTTGTCAAAACAATCACGTATGAAGTGATATTTAATTTCGATGTGTTTGGTATTGGAATGCTGCAGAGGATTTTTAGTGATCTGTAAGGCAGCATTGTTATCAACAAAAATAGGAGTAGATAGGAATTCAAAACCGTAGTCGCGCATTTATTGTTGAATCCACAAGACTTGGGAGCAACAACTAGAGGCAACAATGTGTTCTGCTTCACAGGTTGATGTAGCAACACTGGTTTGCTTCTTGCACTGCCACGTGACCAGGTGATTTCCTAAGAATTGACATCCAGCTGTTGTTGATTTGCCATCAATTTTGCAACCACCAAAATCAGAATCACTGTATGCAATCAAGTCGAAGCTATCATCCCTTGGGTACCATAGACCGGTGTCCGGACAACCCTTCAAATAGCGGAAAATCCTTTTAACAGCTCCCAGATGCGAGGCCTTCGGGTTGGCTTGATATCTTGCAAGCAGGCACGTCGAATACATGATGTCTGGCCTCGAAGCTGTGAGATACATTAGAGATCCGATCATAGCGTGATAGTATAAAGAGTTAATGCTTTCACCCTTCAGATCCGGAGTAATCCCGTGATTCTGCGAAAGTGGGGTACCAATGGGCGTTGCATCGGACATCTGGAATCGGCTCAATATGTCACCAACATATTTAGTCTGATGGATGAATATCCCAGACTCGGTTTGTTGAACTTGTAGGCCCAAAAAGAAATTCATTTCCCCCATTGCGCTCATCTCGAACTTTTCTTGCATCACACGCTCGAATTGGCTGCACAAAGAATCATTAGTTGAACCAAATATTATATCATCAATGTATACATGCACCAACAGAAGATCTCCATCTTGTTCCTTGATAAAGAGGGTGCAATAAATAAGACCTCGTCGAAAACCATTTTCCAGCAGATAGTTGGATAAGGTTGCATACCAAGCCCTAGGTGCTTGATGTAAACCATAAAGAGCTTTGTTGAGCAACCAAACCCGATCGGGGTGAAAAGGATCTTCAAAACCCGGAGGTTGTTCGACGTGCACCTCTTCTTGAACCACACAGTGTAAGAAAGCACTTTTGACGTCCATCTATAACACCCCAAAAATATTTATTAAGAGAATAAGTTAAATTGAATTAAAAATTTAACTTAGTTGGTAAAATGTGTTAGATAACTAGCTTAGTGATGATATATGCCTAAATAAAACAAATGCACAAACTAGAAGGGGGAAAGGTGAAAATTAAAAAAAAAAACAAAAGGATTAATAAAATTAAAACCCAAATTCACACACTCTGGTGTGTGGGAGTTCGACCAGAACAAGGGAAAAACAAGGGAAACCCTTGTTCTTCCTAAAATCACTCAATTGATCAAGGAATTCAAGGCTAATCACTTGCATGATTCTAAATTTTCGGTCATCTACACATACTCAGTAAAGTGGTAAGTTAAATCTCTTGATTTGGTGAATTATAGGAAATGGGTTTCAACCCAATCATGTGTTCATGTTAAAATATGTGCAATTAGATGTAAGGGTTGGGTTTATGTGTGAATTTGATCATTTGAAAGACTAGTTGCATAAAACCATTTGATATGAAATATTAGAGATGTAGGATGATGAAAATTAGGAATGATCATGTGTAAATTTGGCATATGATGATGTTGTAGTACTTGAATCTTAGGCAAAGTGATGTAGGATAAAAGAATGATATGAACTTGATTGATTATTTACGGGTTATGAGGTGAACTAGAAGGAATTGTACTTCAAAAGCTTATATGTAGTGTCCTACAAATGCGAAACCCGCCAAGTGCTCGATAAAATGCCTTAAAGAACATATTTGTGAAATTCGGAAGAAATTGTGATAAAGTTGCCATGTGTTAGACTATGAAAATAATGAAATGATATTTGAATGAACTAAAAGATGGAACGAATATGTTAATGTAAGCGTGAAGGAAGAAAGCTCAAGTGCTGAGAAAACTGAAAACACGCAAGATCGAGGTATGTTATTTATGCATACTAAATTTTATTAGTAAATTGTTGTTTGTGCTAAAGCCATAAATTTGATAGTTGTGATAGATAAATAGTAAATGGTTTGATCCGTTGTGAATGAATTGCATGAACCGTAGATTTGTAAATGAAATGTTTTATGACCGGTCCTTTATAGGAGAACCGGATAATGAGAAAATGAGTATGAAAGGAATAAGTTTGTTCGTCCTAAACGAACCGAATGAAAGTTATATTATGAATGATATTATCCGTTACTAACGGATAAGTTATGAATGAACGCAACCAACTCGATCCGTCGCTCACGGATTTGAGTGTATGTAAAAGATTGAAAGGAATGTATTCGTTCGTTATAAACGAACCGAATGAAAGTTATGTATGAATGAAAAATGCTCGTTTCAACGGGATAAGAATGGCATGTTATATCCAATTTTGAGATAGTATGTTTGACCCGTTTCACGGGGTAAGAAGATGCACGTATGTGATGAATGTATGAAAGGGATTAACTTTGATTTACTAGTCTAGAAGTAACGTACTAACGAGTTTAAAATTTTGATGTAGGCAAATCCCTAACTTAGACGTGATGGCGAAGTTGGAACAAACACACGAGTGAAACTTGTCTATATGCGCTTCCGCTATTTTGTGATGATGTTATGGTCAAAAGCTACTTTTGTTGTAATTAGTTTTTGAGTAGTAACTAGTCTTTTTAAGTCAACATCTTAAATCTTTTAAAACATAAATGTTGTCGTTGATTGATATATAAACGTAATGCCATGGCGTTGTATGTCCTTTTGAAAGTGTCTTTAAATTCTTGTATTAAGGATTACTAAAACAGGGTTTGCTCTCGTTACGGACGGGTCATGCCCGAATTTTGTTAAAAAATTTTATGTTATTATTTTTTCTTTTGAATGTTAAATATGAGGGCGTTATAAGTTGGTATCAGAGCCTAGGTTTGAGGGATTCAAGTATCATGTGCTTGAACTAAAACCGAATGCTCGTGCAGGTGTGTGTTCATTCCGAAGCGCTATGCAAGTAAGTAAATTGTAAACTTTGTTCATACTTATAAATAGAAGTGGAAAAAGGGGAATTTTAGGCAAATTGCTTATAAGCTGAATTTTTAAGTGTACAATGATGTTAAACAGATCCGTATTTAAATTACCAACGCGTAGGAAAAAGAATTACGTAAAACGGACCTGTAGATTGAAAGTTATGGGAGTTTTAAATTGAATTAGAGTAAAAACTAGAGTTGGGCAAAATGCAGGAATTTTTAACTGACCTGCTGGAAAACTGGTTCCCCCGCGCCACGCGACAGGGTCCTTGATGTGTGGCGCGACACGCGACAGTGCTCGCTGGCCGCGACAGAGTTAGAGCAATCTGTCGCGTGCCGCGAGAGACCCAAAAACGTTCAAAACATTTTATTTTTGCTGTTTTGATTATGGGATTTTGTTAACCAGTTTTTAAGGCCTCATAATCAATGTTTAAGATAATTTTTATATTAAGAGTGATGAGGGAAAATATATACGAAGGGCGAAAAGGAAAATCGATGCGATCAAAGATTTTGATCTACACGATACAACATGATCGTCGATGACGATAATGCATGAAGTATGAAATGTAAAAAAATGATTGTAGTATGATAAAATGAGTTAACTATGATGAAGGAGAGTATGAAAAGAAATTTAATAAATGAAATGAATGTTTTATGTAGATGGCGGACAATGTCAACGTGAATGATAATGTAGCGGCACGAAATGAATGACGATCGTAAGAGTCTGAGTTTGAAACGTATGATTATGAATAATGAATGAAGTAAATATAGATTAAAGTACTTTGATGCGTGAAAGAATTTGATTTGTTAATAAATGAAAATGATGAGATTAGTGGTAAAATAACTTGAAGAATGTGAGTTAGATGGAATTCGTATGAGAATTCAAATAAATGTATGCTTGATCAAAATTATGCATTAGAGGCTTGTACCTTGTGCTTGGATGGTGTGATACTTATGTGTATTTAATGATTTACTTTGTTATGATTAAGAGGCAAATATGTGCTAAATGTGAATCATACGAGCTTATTAGTAAAGGGTATGTTGGAATTATGTTATATAGTTACCTTGAATAATATTTGCTATTTGTAGAATTATGAAGCATTAGCACGTGAAAGTACGTGAATGTGAATGTATATGTGTATCGTTTAGAGGGTCACGTAAATTGTATATATCATAAAATACGATTATGAAATGCGTAGGATATTAATATTATAGCCTATCATATTTAGATGAATACATGTTCAAAAGTTTAAAGTGTGTAAGCAAGACAGTTGACTTTCTGAAAGGCAACAGTATAGGGATATCATGGAATGGCCATTAGACACAAATGTTTATGTAAAGAGTTAATGTGTTATGTATTAAGTGATTTACGTGTTATGCTTGATGATAGTTTAGTTGTATGGATTGAAAATGAGATAACTATTAATAAATTATGTCTCATTTGTACGAAATTTGACAAACGAAAGTCAATTAACGTATGAATAGAAATAAAGTGAATAGTTGAATGTATGCTCACATAAGCTAACAATGTTACGAATGTAATAATATGTAAGGATGGAAATCTTGTCAATTGACTCAAGCATGGATGGCAAACGGGGTAAGGGGAAGCAATGAGGCAAGCATGAACATGGATGCTAAACGTAAGTGATTTCGCAATTACTTCGAATTTATTTACATGAAGATGTATACGTTTTTGAATATTCGAAATCAAAGTGAAACATATAAATAATTAATGAGAAATGTTAAGGTACGTTTTGTTGAAATGGTTGAAATAATGTTAAACCGGTAAAACCTCATTTTAAGGGTAAACCGGCCATAAATTTTAGTTGAGAAGTTTTAAGACGGAAATGAGAACTTGGTAATGTTGATGAAAGGTATGGAAAGAATATTAGTTAAGATGTTAACTAAAGACATTTTGTAAGTATGTTCGAATTGAAAGTAAATATAACACGTACTAAAATACTTATATACAATAAGTACTAAGTGGTGATTGACTTTAAAAGGTTAAATTGCAGAAATCAGTAAATAATAATTATTTACAAATTTTGGAAGTATTACGTAAGAAATGCAATGTGTAATGTAGGATACTCATTAGTAAGGGATATGTGAGAGAACCTAGGTGAATTAACACCAAATACAGTGAATAAACAAATGGAAATGGTATATTAAGGGATGGTCATGTATTGACCGAAGCTCGAGAAAACACAAGAATCATCTCACTTATGTCCAGTCAAGCTAGTAAAAAGGGGGTCTAACGATTCTTAAAGGATTGGATCAAATGTAAGAAATAAATATAAGAATGAAAAGTTTAAGCTTGCGATTGAATGTGAATCAAACTTAAGAAAGAAGGGTGAGAACACCACTAGAAATAGGATGTAGAGTGTCGCGTCGAGACGCGCTACATGAATTAGGACATGGAATAAAGTGTTAGGACACAACACTTGAAGTTGAATGTGGAAGATTAATACGAAAACGTATCATAAAAAAATGAAAGGTTGGATCCGTAAGCAAACACAGATCAAACCAACAAGAATGAAAGGTAGAAATTTAAAAGTTTGAATCCGTAAGTGAAGACGGATTAAACAAGTAAGAATAAAAAGTAAGAACGAACCTCAAATGAGTAAATATTTTTAAAAGCGAATTTTATCTAAGTTATGTTTTAAATCTTGCGCATATGTATATATATATATATATGCGTATGTATATATGCAAATATGTTTGTATGCAAGGATGGTTGAAAGGAAAAATGAATCCTACGGGTCAAATGGAGATCGCCATTTGAACCCGGTATTTAATGTTTGATTTATCAAGTTTTATACTTATAGGTGAGCTTAACGTATGGGCATGCATTGTCACAGATTGGAAAGAAATAATCGCCGCAAAGTATGAATAACGAGTCAAGGGATTTGACTCGCGCCAGGTATGTATAAAAAGGCTATATTTTTAATAGGAGCTTAGGGCTCGACTAGAGAGGGATGTGTCAGAATAGGATAACTGATACACATATGTAAAAATGTATTTACAATTAGACTTCCGAGAAGTCAAACGAAGTAAAATGAAGTCCTTGCAAGTATGCAAGTATAAAAAAAGAAGGTACGGACGTGTACCTCGATACGTCCACTATAAGTAAGAGGTGTCAGTCTGACCTTGACCAACAAAATGAAATGATTGTATGTAAGAAATGGAATGTATGATATGTTTTAGCATGTTCGTAAGAAATTTGTGTAAGAGACATAGGCAAACAAACACCATGTAGGACGCAATTATGAAAGGTTGTGTGCTAACCATTTATTTATAGACAAGAATGATGGAATTCTTAGTGAGATGATAGTAATAAAGCTGGTGGAAGGATGCTCACGAGTGGGAGCATATTTCATGAATGAATGAGACCAATTCTGGTACGGAAAGTACATATAAAGAAGCGGATCGATCCGGTACACGGATAACTGATTTATGCAATGAAGGTGAGGTTAGTAAAATGTTTAATTTTTGATTGATGATTAAGAATCTGTAGATTTATTTGTAAGTGTGAACAAAATGAATGGTAGGATAATTATGGTATGGTATGCAATAATCGACTTGTAATGGTCAGCGTAAGAAGGTATGTATGTCATTAAGAGAAAGATCTAAAGGCCTTAAATGAAAATTTGAACTGATTTGGTTAAGCGCTCGTATGAAGCTCGTGCACAACATACCTGGTTGGTATAATAAGTAGTTCATGCAAAGAGCTAATAATAAAGTGTTGCGAAGGATTAAATTTGAGGCTAAACTCAAAGTTGTAATTAGTTCAAGTAACGGTAGAAACCGTAGAATGATGCTTTATATCGTATTTAGTATGAAAAAGTAATTAGAAAGAGGGTAGCTTTGTTTTAGTACCACTAAGTCGTTAAATGTTTATAGTATGCGTATAATGATATGCTAAGCCCTCATATGAATAAGAAAGTAATTAGGAGAACGTTAGTAACGGGATGATGGGGTTTGCTCATGGTTACAATAATAAATTTATTTCGAGTATGATACGTGAGTGGAATGAAATAAATCATTTTTTTATTAGCAAATGTATGAATATGTTACGCTTAAATAGAAAGATAGAAACAAGCTGTAAACATAGGCTTGTACGACCAATAGTATACATTTGGAATAAATTTCAATGAACGAAGCGCTAGTGATGGTGTATGCTAGGAACTTGCATTATAAAATGAAAACGACTCTAATAAGATCTCTTGATCAGATTCCGACTTATATGTGATTATGAAAGTAATTTACTTAATTTAAGAACGTAGGAACAATGCGTACACATATGTTCATCCATGAATGAAACTTTTGCCAACATCCCGAATGCATTTATGTCATAGTAAGCATTGTGAATGAACAGATGAAAAAGTAAGAGTAGAATTGGTCTAGTTGGAATGAGAAAGGTTTCGGGGACGAAACCTCCTTTAAGAGTGGTAGACTTGTAACACCCCAAAAACATTTATTAAGAGAATAAGTTAAATTGAATTAAAAATTTAACTTAATTGGTAAAATGTGTTAGATAACTAGCTTAGTGATGATATATGCCTAAATAAAACAAATGCACAAACTAGAAGGGGGAAAGGTGAAAATTTAAAAAAACAAAAGGATTAATAAAATTAAAACCCAAATTCACACACTCTGGTGTGTGGGAGTTCGACCAGAACAAGGGAAAAACAAGGGAAACCCTTGTTCTTGCTAAAATCACTCAATTGATCAAGGAATTCAAGGCTAATCACTTGCATGATTCTAAATTTTCGGTCATCTACACATACTCAGTAAAGTGGTAAGTTAAATCTCTTGATTTGGTGAATTATAGGAAATGGGTTTCAACCCAATCATGTGTTCATGTTAAAATATGTGCAATTAGATGTAAGGGTTGCACTACAGGATAAGGTTTATGTGTGAATTTAATCATTTGAAAGACTAGTTGCATAAAACCATTTGATATGAAATATTAGAGATGTAGGATGATGAAAATTAGGAATGATCATGTGTAAATTTGGCATATGATGATGTTGTAGTACTTGAATCTTAGGCAAAATGATGTAGGACAAAAGAATGATATGAAATTGATTGATTATTGACGGGTTATGAGGTGAACTAGAAGGAATTGTACTTCAAAAGCTTATATGTAGTGTCCTACAAATGCGAAACCTGCCAAGTGCTCGTTAAAATGCCTAAAAGAACATATTTGTGAAATTTGGAAGAAATTGTGATAAAGTTACCATGTGTTAGACTATGAAAATAATGAAATGATATTTTAATGAACTAAAAGATGGAACGAATATGTTAATGTAGGCGTGAAGGAAGAAAGCTCAAGTGCTAGGAAAACGGAAAACACGCAAGACCGAGGTATGTTATTTATGCATACTAAATTTTATTAGTAAATTGTTGTTTGTGCTAAAGCCATAAATTTGATAGTTGTGATAGATAAATAGTAAATGGTTTGATCCGTTGTGAATGAATTGCATGAACCGTAGATTTATAAATGAAATGTTTTATGACCGGTCCTTTATGGGAGAACCGGATAATGAGAAAATGAGTATGAAAGGAATAAGTTTGTTCGTCCTAAACGAACCGAATGAAAGTTATATTATGAATGATATTATCCGTTACTAACGGATAAGTTATGAATGAACGCAACCAACTCGATCCGTCGCTCACGGATTTGAGTGTATGTAAAAGATTGAAAGGAATGTATTCGTTCGTTATAAACGTACCGAATGAAAGTTATGTATGAATGAAAAATGCTCGTTTCAACGGGATAAGAATGGCATGTTATATCTCAATTTTGAGATAGTATGTTTGACCCGTTTCACGGGGTAAGAAGATGCACGTATGTGATGAATGTATGAAAGGGATTAACTTTGATTTATTAGTCTAGAAGTAATGTACTAACGAGTTTAAAATTTTGATGTAGGTAAATCCGTAACTTAGACGTGATGGCGAACTTGGAACGAACACACGAGTGAAACTTGTCTATATGCGCTTCCGCTATTTTGTGATGATGTTATGGTCAAAAGCTACTTTTGTTGTAATTAGTTTTTGAGTAGCAACTAGTCTTTTTAAGTCAACATCTTAAATCTTTTGAAACATAAATGTTGTCGTTGGTAGATATATAAACGTAATGCCATGGCGTTGTATGTCCTTTTGAAACTGTTTTTAAATTCTTGTATTAAGGATTACTAAAACAGGGTTTGCTCTCGTTACAGACGGGTCATGCCCGAATTTTGTTAAAAAAATGTTATTATTTTGTCTTTTGAATGTTAAATATGAGGGCGTTAAACCATCTGGTAGATTTTGAATCCTTTAAATGAAGCATAAGCTAGAAAGATCCGAATAGCTTCCAGACGTGCAACTGGTGCATAAACTTCATTGTAGTCAATGCCTTCGATCTGACGAAATCCCTGAACAACCAATCTCGCCTTGTTTCGAATGACTACTCCACGATCGTCCTTCTTGCATTTGAAAACCCAATGTGTGCCAATCTTCTTGTAATTTTCCGGCCTTTCAACAAGCTTCCAAACACCTAGCTTTTGAAATTGCTGCAGTTCATCCTGCATGGCTTCAACCCAAGAATTATCCTTTAAGGCTTCTTTCCAAGATTTCGGTTCTTCTTGTGAAACGTAACACGCGAAGGACCAATCATTTTGAAGACCAGATTCTCTGATGGCTTAATACAAACCAACATTTTGGTTGTTTCTCACACACCGCGTTGGACATCTCCAATAATATTATGCTGCGGATGAGTATCATGAATTCTCGATTCAGGAAAATCAGGAACACGAGCATTAATACCCAAATTGTTAATATTAAGATCAACAACCAACTCCTCACCGGGCATAGGCGTAGAAGTGGATGCATTCCCTTCAGCAGTATCAACATTCTGCACATGAGGAGTTCCTACAGAAGCACCTTGAACAGGAGCAACCGGAGCCGAAGTGCCTTCATTCGCATCATGATATTCATCATCTTCCGATGACTCATTGTATTCAGTAGCATCTTCAAATACCTTATTTTGTACCGTGTTGTTAACCGAATTAGAAGCTTGGGGGTTAACAATAACAGGTCTTACCAAAGGCGAGCCAGCAGCGTTGTCACTATCGAATAGCATTTGAGCAGCTGCAGATGCTTCGTCAAAGGTTGGCAGATTAAAGGAGTCGAATAGTCCATCATAATCGAACATCCAAGGATCACCCGGAGCTCTAACAGAATTTGTGTACCTTTGAACCCTTACTTCACTCTATAGCTCAATCTTTTTGGTATCCAGATTCCATACACGAAAATTCGGAGTAGCATATCCAAGGAAGAATCCTTCGATAGCTTTTGGACCAAACTTTCCTTGCGGCTCAATCATAGTACATGGACCGCCAAAAGGTTCTAGGTGAGAAATGTCCGGTTTCCTTTTGTGTAGGAGTTCGAAACATGTTTTGTCATTCCTCTTAACTGTGAGAACTCTATTAAGCGTGTAGCAAGCAGTAGACACAGCCTCCCCCCAGAACTGAACAGGAAGCTCCAACTCTACCAACATCGTTCTTGCAGTTTCTATTAACGTCCGATTCTTCCTCTCAGCGACACCGTTTTGTTGTGGAGTTGTTGGTGCACCTTTTTGTGTCTGTAACTAGTCATATTTATCGTTGTAATTTGTACGGTCTTTTAACGTTTATCGAGTCTGTATTTTCCGTCGACCTAGTCGGATATCCTCCTATCCACTTGTGTCCGACTAGTTTGTCTCCTATTGATATGTAATTATATACGAACAATGCATGTTGCATGTAAGGGTATAAATGTCTTTATATGTGTGTTTATGTGTTGACTGTTTTGCTGTCTGTTTGCGGCAAACAACACAGCATTTGCAGCCTTCGACGAAACCCCCTAGGTTTCGTCGAACACCTAACGACGAAACTCCCAAGTGTCCAAACATAATGTTTCATCATGATCAATGACGAAACTCCCTTGTTTCGTCGTCTATTGGGTTTCTTCAGGCCCAATGTTGTTTCGTCGAGCCCACATATGGTTTCGTCGAAGTGAAAGCCCAGGATGCTATATAAACACTTTCTAGTTTCATTCTGAAACTAGATGAGAGCATACCCTGAAAGTTATACTGTCAAACTGTGTGTGTATCAGTTGTTCTTGGTTCTCATCCCATTTAATCAATAGATTATGTTTCATTGGTTATACCGTATCTGTTATTAACTGTGTTTGGTTTGGCATCGTTACGGGGATTCCGCACCCGTGACATTGTTTGTTATAAACAAGGATTTAGTTTTCGTTATCGATCCTCAGATTTCGGGACCTACAAGTGGTATCAGAGCATTGGCTCTTATCCTTGTTTAAAATCAAACATAGTTGGATTTTTATCAAGTATTGGAAACTGTTGTTTATGATTTTCTGGAAATCTTGTTCTTGAAAAACTCATATTTTCTTGAAAAAGTGCTTAAAATCTGTTTGTATCTTGCTTATTTGCCAAAGTTTTTGTTAAAATCCTTTGTTACATTGCTTCTTCATAAGATAAAACCGGGGTTTTCAGTAAAAGTTTGTGCGGATTTGCGTTTCGGAAAATTGTTCAGGTGACCGGAAGTTCATATTCTGGGTTGTATCTTCATATCTTCATAAAATATTCAAACTGTTCTTGTGATATTCCTTGAATTTGAATTAAAAGAAATTGATAAAAGTTTTAAATTGATTAAATATTATTCACCCATACTATTAGGTGAATCAGGCATGTTGTGTGTTGAAAATTTTGTACTGTGTCAGTAAAGAGATAAGATTTAAGTTGAAAAATTTTACCAACTGTCACCCATTTGTCTGAACCTTATCTCGATGAAATCATTACCTGACGAAACCCTTTTAAGTTTCGTCACAAGGACTTTCGACGAAACTCTTACAGTTTCGTCATAATCACCTCGACGAAACCCTCTTGTTTTCGTCAAATTCACTTCGACGAAACCTCAGAGTTTCGTAGAAGGAGTTTCGTCGAGATCTGTTGTCAATTTTAAATAGCGGACTTGCAAAAGTGTTCTAACTTTGTGTTTTCAAGTGTTTTATCAGGTAAAGTTGTTCATATATCAAGCATGAGTTGTACGAATCCATGGGATTGGAGTACGGACCCATGACCAGCTCAAAATCAGACTTCGATGGCCGCATATTTAACGAATTCCATACCTCAACAACAACAGTCAATAAGTGCAAGTCAATGGGCATTGGTGTCGAATCAAAATCAAAGCATTCAGAATCTTTTGCTTAGCGAGAGTGAAACGGGCATCAACAATCGCCCACCAAAGTTGAATCACATGAACGACTTTCCATTATGGAAAGGTCGTTTCCACACATACGTTCAAGGGCAAAGCACCGAACTTTGGACGTGTTTCATTACTGCATGCAACCCTGCCCTCGAAGTAGCAGCATCAACTTCAGCGGGTTTTACTAATATGCTTGAAGATGACAAGAAACCCTATGACTTAGAGAAAAAGGCGTTTGCTATTCTTACACAAACGCTTCACAAAGAAATCTATCATCAATTCGGCTATTGTAAGAACACGAAAAATTTATGGGATGCATTGGTAGCGAGAGGAGAAGGAAATGCAGCTACTAGAAAGATACGCCATGATTTATTGAAGAAAGAGTTTGAATCATTTCAATTCTTGGATAATGAAGCCCTAAATGATATGACTTCTCGTTTTTATCATTTGATTAGTGAAATGTGTTCCTATAATGTTAATGCAACTCATCAGGAAATGATTGCACGGTTTGCTGATGCTCTACCTCCTAAGTGGAGTCCATTCATTGAACTTCTAAAGCATACGGGCGCTCTGGATACAGCCAATGGCACTCTCTATGAATTCATTCAGAAGTTGGAGCACAAGAACGAAGAGGAAATTCGGAAAGCTAAAAGGATTGCACCTCCTCAAAACACAGAAATGTATTTGCCGGGTTTTGGTCCTTCAGCTAGTTCTAGTTCCATTCAGCAACCAAAGCTTCAAACGGCGTTTGTATCCAATACAAGCTCATCTCCGTTTCCACAGTTCGATCAAAGTGCTTATCTTTCACAATCCATACCTCCACCTCAAGTTACCACTACTCAACCACAGTTCAATCAAAGTGCTTATCTTTCGCAATCTCAACCCCAACCTCAAGCCCAACCACAACAACAACAAGCACATTATACCAACAATCCTTCACCCCAAGACATCAACATTGTCAGAGTTGATACTTCAAACCTCTCAAAAGTTAGCATTGAAGTAGCAAAGGAGCATATGGAACTCATTAATACAATGGTCAGTGCTTACTGCGGTTTGGTCGCAGGTCAAATTGGAAACATCAATATGACCAATGAAGATTATCAACAAATCGACCGTGATGAAATGGAGTTGATGGATATAAAGTGGGCGTTTGCAAGTGCAGTTAGAAGGGCAAGGGATTTCATGAGTCGAACGGGAAGAACTTCATTGGTAAGTAAGAAGGATACGAAGTACGGGTTTGATAAAGATGCGGTTACATGTTTCAATTGTGGCGAAAAGGGGCACTTCAAACGTGAGTGCACCCGACCAAGCAAACAAGGCAATCAGAACCCATTCAGAAATCAGACAAGTACTTCCAATGTCAATGTCAATCAAGAAAATCGTGATCGAAGGATGGTAGCGGTGAACAACAATCAGAACCAGAACTAGTCTGGACCATCAAACGCCAATCGAGCATTGACCGTTCAAGCTGATGCAGGGTGTAATTGGTCGGTACAACTTGGAGAAGGTGATCAAGAAGGAGGAGGAACAGCGTGTTATGCAAAGATCATAAATCACATCAAGAACGTTCACAAGGAAGAATTTTCTGAAAGTGACGACAGTTCGGGTTATACCAGGAGTTCTGATGAAGAAAGTTCTACTTCGGGCGATTATCATTCTGAATCTGATGTGAAGGAAGAAGCGAGTTCTGATGTTGATGATTTATTGACTGAAGCAGAGGAGTTGAAGAGTCAGAAATCTGTTCTGGTCAAGAAGGCTGTTGTAGCATCTAAAGAAATGGAGAAATTCTTCTCTGAAGACGGATCTTTTTCTTATCAGACTGCCTTTATGGCAAATGTCTCAGCCTCTACGAGTCAGGTAAAATCTGAAACTCCTGCTCCTAGTGTTTGTAATGTTTGTGCTGATTTAAAGCTTGAATCTGAAAAGCTTCATAGTCATAATCAAAGTTTGGTTATTGAAATGTCTAAGTGCAAAGAGGCAAATATGGCTCTGGTTAGAAACGAAAAGGATTTTAAATCAGTAATTGAAACCTTAAAGAAAAGTGTTTCCGAAGTGACCAAAACTGTTTATCATAAACAAGTTAGTATTAACGATTACATTAACATCGTTGAGGAAACCAAAAAGGAACTAGCCATTGCCAAATGCGAGCATGATGCAATCAAGCTCAAGTTGGAGAGTTATTCTAACTCCCGATTTATGCTCGATCACATTATTAACGTTCAACAACTGAAGGGAAACAAGAAACGTGTTGGGTATAGGAAGTGTCCACCCCCTTTGAGACACAGTTATACTCGAATGCCTGATGAAGAGGATATGCCTCGTTTTGAACCCAGTGTGCCTCTTGATTATGAGGAAGTTACTACTGGCCTAGGGTTCAAATCGGACAGTTCTTCATGTACATCATCTGAGCAAACAGAAACTTCAACATCTACGAAACAAAGTCCTCCAATCATTGAGGACTATGAGTCGTCTGATGATGAATCAGAATCGGATATGAGTGATCAAGATAAATCACTTGACAAGATGAAAGGAGTAGAAATTCCAATTGAGAATCATATTCTTTCTGATCCTCCTACTCCTGCTGTTCAACCAGTTGTCAAACAAGTGATAGATCCTGTCAAGAATGACAAGAAATCTGTGTCTACCGTTAAGAGTAATAACATGTTGTACACTTTGGTTGGTGATTCTAAAATCTATTCAGATCACGATTTTCCAATTAAAAATGTCAATCCATCTTTGATTGATAAAGTTTTTGAAGATAATACAAACAAGTTTTTGGGAAAGACAATTCCAGGAGTCATTGTAACTCAATGTGACCCAATTCCAAAAGCTGAAATCAAGAAACAATTTGGAAATCAAAAATCACCAACAAAGCAACAACCTATTACTGCTAAGGGTAAATAACCAGAAAAGCGAGCTCAAAAGCCTAATGTTTCTCAATCTAAATTTGAAACAAAAAGAGCTCGTTATCAGAAGAAAAACAGTAATGTCAGATTTGTGGAATCGAAGGGTACGGATAAAATTGAGACTTTTGAAAACAAATCAAACACCGATTTTGTACAACAAGTCAAAATTTTAAAACGTAATAGCCAAAACAATTACACTCAACATACAAACGGGTGTGATGAAAAAGCAAGTACCTCGGGTTCTACAGGTTCGACATCTGTTTGTCGATCAGATTCTCCTAAGTTTGTGGAAAGGAGAACATGCTTTAAGTGTGGAGAGTTTGGACACATCATTAAAAATTGTCCAAACACTCCCAAGGATAAATTTGTTGAGAAAGAACCACCTGAAAAGGTTCACCCTCAACGTCGTCCCGTTTCACCAAAACATGATAAAAGAACTGTTAAGGAACAAGAAACGAAGCAACGACGTCAAAACGCCAAAGCTGTTGAAAAGGCTTTAAAAATCTGAAGTCAAAACGGTCAACAAGGAACCAAGTTCTTCACAATTTTTAAAACCAGAAGTTTTAGAATATGTTCATAAAAATATATCTGGTAAAGCAAATCAAACTTGGAACCCTAAGACGGGTGAAAATTCAGGGGGAGGTGTTGTGTTACAAAATCATCAAGAAATCGAGATCATCTTTCGTGATGCTCAGGGACGACCCAAGACCACTAAGGCTTGGGTCCCCATCCTCAACTGATCATTGATGATGTGTGCAGGGTGTTCCAGGAGGAACTATTAATAGTCATTGGATTGTTGATAGTGGAGCATCTAGGCACATGACAGGCGACTTACGGCTTCTTTATGATGTGAGAAATATTAGAGGAGGCTATGTCGCGTTTGCTGGAGACAAAGGCGGGTACATCGCTGGAGAGGGAATGATCTCCAATGGTGTTGTATGTTTCGATAAGATCAATTATGTTCGACAAATTGATCATAATCTTCTCAGTGTTTTGCAGATCTGCGATAAAAAGTTCACCGTGCATTTTAATGATGACGGTTGTTATGTGCTGAAAGCTGGTTTCAAAATTCCAGAGGAATGGATTCTCTTATTGGCTCCAAGAGTTAATGATCTTTATATTCTTGATATGAGCCAAGCGATTACGACTTCTGCACAAGTCACATGTTTTGTCTCAAAAGCCACGGAGAAGGAGTCTATATCTTGGCACAGAAGAATGGGGCACATTCACTTAAGAAAAATGAACCATTTGGTGAAAAACAATCTTGTGAATGGCGTGCCAGTGAGAAGTTTTCATCTACAAGATATCTGTGTTTCGTGCCAGAAAGGGAAACAAACGAAGAAGTCTCACCCTTTGAAGAAAATCAACACTGTTAGCATGTCTCTCGAACGTCTTCATATGGACCTCTTTGGACCTATGAGACACAAGACAACATTTGTCACGGCCCCCGACCCGGTTTGACCCGTTTCTGGAGCCGCGGGACAGAAAATCCCGTGGTATTTATTTAACAGCGGAAGTTTTCATCAGGATCTTTTTAAAACTGCAATTTTCCTGATTATTTTATTTCACAACTCGGGATAAAAACCCGGTAATTTACAATCATAAGATTTCACGGAGAAATCTTTATTTTACAAAACATGTTTCTTTATTTTATAATGAGCCACTTCCTTAAGCTTGTAGTGCTTCACGGAACTTTTCCTTGATCACAACAGATCACCTGAAACATGTTTGAAAAAGGTTTTGTCAGCGGGAAATACTGGTGAATCATTCTTTTTAATAAAATGACACGTTTGTTATAATTTACAGTATTAAGAGAGATTACAATGTTTCAGATATCAACCAACTACCCACAGTATTTGTCACTCGGCTCGTTTCGGTGACTGTGGTCATATCACTATTGAGTCCTGTCACCCAATAGTGAAGAATATCACTAATTAAGTTCGCCCACCTAAAGTGATAAAAACAGTAGTAATGTGCACAATACCCCACATACCGGCTGTATTTTGGTGATTACATAAACTTAATCACTGTAATTATAACTTTGAAAATATTTTAAGAATTTATAAAGCACTTTGATAAAAAGAGAATGACTCACATTGCAGATTTAATTGAGCAGAGCCTAGCCTACTGATTAGCCTTTTAACCTAAATTTAATAACATGCACACAACTCGGTTAGTAACTTAATACAACATTTACGATAACTCACGAGATTAAACCTTCACATCGAATGACAAAGTGCGATACTTAAACATCCATTGATTTAACAACGAATGACAAAGCATAAACCCTAATATGGGCAGCACTTAAACATCCATTGGATAGTTTAATCGATCGGACATTGAATCGTAGCAGGGATCGAGTTATTACCCTGTATTGCGGCAGCAATTAGTGATCGTGTGTGTTTTGATAATAAACAGAACGTAACTCAGTGTACGTAGCGAAATTTTACGTCGTTTTAACTTCTGAATTCAAGTCCCAAAGTCCACTATTTATACACGAAATTTTGACCCCCTCGCGTGACGCGAAGGGTCACCTATTTCCATAGGGTAGCCACGTCCCTAACTAGGCTTGCTGAGTTGAAGAAATCTTAAAATTCGATACTGACAACAAGTTATTTAGATAATCGTAACTAGGGTTTACCCCCCCCCCCCCCTGAGTTTTAGGGGCCCTGATCCTGATTCTGATTGTTCTGAAAATTTTAGGGTTTGTACAGAATCTCTTGGGTGTCTCAATTAGGGTTTCCTATTGGATAAAATAATAAAATAAATAGTACTTTTGATACGAGTTGTTACATCCTCCCCACCTTAATAGAAATCTCGTCCTCGAGATTTACTGGAATAATTGAGGATACTTTCGCTTCATCTCTGATTCCAGCTCCCAAGTGTATTCAGGTCCTCTCCTTGAATCCCACTTGACTTTGACCAATAATAGTCGTTTATGTTTGAGAAACTTGATCTTTCGATCTTCTATTTGAAGTGGTTTCTCTACGAATTTCAGCTTTTCGTTTACCTCTATGTCTTGTAGAGGTACTACCAGTGATTCGTCTGATAGACATTTCTTGACTATATGAAATACATCATGTACTCCAGCTAACTCTTCTGGTAGTTGTAAACGATAAGCAACTGGTCCTATACGTTGGATTACTGGAAATGGTCCTACGTATCTTGGACTTAACTTTCCTTTCTTACCGAATCGGACTACTCCTTTCCAAGGTGAAACTTTTAATAGTACTTTGTCTCCAACTTGAAACTCGAGTGGCTTGCGTCTATTGTCTGCATAGCTCTTTTGACGATCTCGAGCTGTCTTCAATCTTTCCTTGATTTGAGTAATCTTATCGGTCGTCTCTTGCGCTATTTCAGGTCCTGACAATTGACTTTCTCCTATTTCTGCCCAACAAACTGGAGTTCTGCACTTTCTTCCATATAGTGCCTCGAATGGGGCAGTTTCAATACTTGAATGATAACTATTGTTATAGGAGAATTCGATCAGAGGTAAGTGATCGTCCCAATTTCCACCAAAATCTATTACACATGCTCTAAGCATGTCTTCCAGAGTTTGTATCATCCTTTCACTTTGCCCATCTGTTTGTGGATGATATGCGGTACTTAGATTTAGTCGAGTTCCCATTGCTTCTTGGAAACTTGTCCAAAAATGAGAAGTGAAACGACTATCCCTATCTGATACAATGCAGAGTGGAACTCCATGTAAGGATACTACTTCATCTACATACAACTTTGCCAATCTTTCCATGCTAAAGGTTTCTTTCATTGGTAGAAAGTGAGCTGATTTGGTTAATCAATCCACAATTACCCAAATCGTGTCATTACCTTTTCTGGTTTTGGGTAACTTAGTAACAAAATCCATTGTTATGAGTTCCCATTTCCATACAGGCATTTCTAACTGTTGTAGTAGACCTGAAGGTTTCTGATGTTCTGCCTTAACTTGTGAACAAGTAAGACACTTAGAAACATAACTAGCTATATCCTTTTTCATTCCTATCCACCAAAAGTTATTTCTTAAATCTTGGTACATCTTATTGTTTCCCGGGTGCATGGTATACCTAGATTTATGAGCTTCTTCTAAAATTTGATTTCTTAATTCTCCTTGCTTAGGTACCCAAATTCTTCCTTTGTGGAATCTCCAAATTCCATCAGCTCCTTGTTCTAATTGTTTTATTTGTCCCTTCATTCCTTCAGCATCATCCTTGATTGCTGTTTCTTGAATATTCTTCAATTGTTCCATTAAATCTAACTGTAGATTTAATCTAAGAGCACGAACTCATCGTTGTTTCTCATGGTACTTACGACTTAAGGCATCTGCAACTACATTTGCCTTTCCTTCATGATATTGAATATCACAGTCGTAGTCACTTAGGATTTCCATCCATCTCCTTTGCCTCATATTTAACTCTTTTTACCCAAATATATATCTTAAACTTTTATGATCTGTATATACAGTAAACTTACTTCCGTACAGATAATGTCTCCAGATTTTCAGGGCAAAAATTACGGCTCCTAATTCTAAGTCATGAGTCGTATAATTTTCTTGGTGCTTTTTCAATTGTCTTGAAGCATACGCAATTACCTTCTTGCGTTGCATTAGCACACATCCAAATCCTAGTTTTGAAGCATCACAGTATACTTCAAAATCTTCAGTCCCTTCTGGTAAGGCTAAGATTGGAGCATTGGTTAATTTCTGTTTTAAGATCCTAAAGGCTTCTTCTTGTTTAGGTCCCCATTCAAACTTAACTGCTTTACACGTTAGCTTAGTTAATGGTACAACTATCTTGGAAAAATCCTTAATAAACCGTCTATAGTATCCAGCTAAACCTATAAAACTTCTAATTTCCATTGCGGATTGCAGAACCTTCCATTTAGTAATTGCCTCTATCTTAGCAGGATCTACATGAATACCTTCATGATTCACCATGTGTCCTAAAAATTGCACTTCTTGCAACCAAAATTCACATTTCGAGAATTTGGCATAAAGCTTTTCTTTTCTTAACAAAGTTAAGAGTGCATGCAAGTGCTCACAATGTTCTTCCTGGCTTTTGGAATAAATAAGTATATCGTCGATAAAAACAATTACAAATTTATCCAAATACGGTTTACAGATTCTATTCATCATGTCCATGAATGCTGCAGGTGCATTCGTTAATCCGAAGGGCATGACTGTAACTCGTAATGACCATACCTAGTTCTGAAAGCAGTCTTAGGTATGTTTTCTTCTTATACCTTTAATTGATGATATCCGGAGCGTAAGTCAATCTTAGAAAAATATCTAGCTCCTTGAAGTTGATCGAAAAGATCATCAATCCTAGGTAATGGGTATCGATTCTTAATTGTAACCTTATTCAATTCTCTATAATCAATACACATTCTCATCGAACCATCCTTCTTCTTTACAAACAACACCGGTGCTTCCCACGGGGATGAACTAGGTTGTATGAAACCTTTACTTAATAATTCATCTAATTGCTTCTTCAGTTCTAACATTTATGTGGGAGCTAACCGATAAGGTGCCTTGGCTATCGGTATAGTTCCGGGAATTAAATGAATTCTAAATTCTACCTCCCTATCTGGTGGTAATCCTGGTAACTCTTCTGGGAATATATCTGGGTATTCTGAGACTACAAGAATCTCCTTAAGTTCTTTACCCTTAGTACTAATGATTACTGAAATCATATATACTATTCCCTGCTTTCGTTCATAACTAGTAACTTTCATTACTGATATGAACTTCATGGGCTTACGTGGTTTATTTCCTGTAATTATAATTACTTCTCCAGTGGGTGTCTGAATTTCTATAGAGTTCTTATCACAAAGAATTCGAGCATGGTTGGCTACTAACCAATCCATTCCTAACACAACATCAAATTCGGCTAATTTCATAGGTAATAGGTTTGCAAAGAATTTATGACCTGAGAGTTCTATATTTTCTTTTTGCAAAACTTTATCTATGCTAACAGAATTTCCGTCTGCCGTTTTGACTGTAAAGATCTGCCTAAGGTTGGGTAAAGGTAAGTTAAGAGCTTGGCAGAATGAAGTATTGATAAAACTTTGGTTTGCACCAGAGTCAAATAATACTTTTGCATACACGTTGTGAACTAAGAACGTACCAGCTATCACGTCAGGAATCATCTCAGCTTCCTGAGTAGTTAACTGAAAGGCTCAAACATTCTTCTTAATAGCTCCATCGGCTGTCTTGGCTTTGTTGTCTGCTGATTTGACCAATTTAGGACATTCTGTTTTGAAATGCCCAGCTTCTCCACAATTAAAGCAGATTATGGTTTTCCTTCTGCAGTTTTCCTCACGATGTCCTACAGTTTTGCAAAAGTTGCAGGTTATATTGCATCTTCCATAATGTTTCTTTTTGCAATTCCTGCAGAACTGAGGAGTTGAAGATTGCCCTGTTCCTCTTCTCTTGAAGCTGTTATTACTACCCGTACGAAATCCTTGGGTAATTTTCTGAGCCAGTTCCTTTTTCCTATTATCATCTCTTGTGCGCACCAGTTCATCAGTTAGGGTGTTGGCTAATTCCACTGCATCGTCAATAGTGCGAGGTCTCGCAGCTTTAACGATATTGCGGATTTCACCAATCAATCCCCAAATATAGCGAGAAATGAGTACCGGTTCTGGCGAAGCCAGCGTTGGTACCACTCTAGCATATTCAAAGAATGTCGAAGTATAACTGCGACAATCTACACCCATCATTCGATGATTTAGGAACTTATTTGCCATCTGATCTTTTTCATATTCGGGACAAAATTTTCTTTCCACAAGACTCTTAAATTCTTCCCAATTCATAGCATACGCCATCATCCTTCCTTTTGCTTGTAACACCGTGTTCCACCATTCTAACGCCCCTTCTTTAAAAAGATTTGACGCGTACATGACCTGATCGTCCCTGGCACATTTACTTATTGTAATCACTGCCTCGGTCTTCTCTAACCAACGCAGTGCCGCAGTCGCTCCTTCATTACCTGCAAACTCAGAGGGTTTACAAGCAAGAAATTCTTTGTAAGTGCAACCAGGCGTTGCAGCTTTCATTTTCTTAGGGAGCGGAGCCTGCCGTGGATTATTATCGTGATTAGTATGATTACCGCCTCTATTTACGCTATTGCTGAAGTTATCTTCAGATATACGTTTGCTAGGAATGATTGGTTGAGGTTCGATTGGATTTCTAACAGCAGCAACTATTGCTGGAATAGCGTTGGCTATCCCTTGAGCAACGATATTTTCTATATCTTGCCTATTTAAAAATTGCTCCTCCGGGTGTTGCTCAGATTGATTAACCTCATTAACTGGTTCATTATTAGTGTTTTCCATCTGATGATATATATATATAATTTATTAGTATCGATTAAATAATTATACAAAACAATCATACAAATTTAAAATACACACATATAGCCAAAACTATCGATTTCTCGATTCCCATTTTATATATTTTATAGTATGCATCAATACACACTATTTACAAAGTTTTATTTTAAGTTATTTCATAAGATTATATTATTATTGCTATTATACAACCACAGTCTCATAAACCTACTATCCCTCGTCAGTTATTATTTCAGTAACGGCGCTCCCTCTCATCGTACTTCCAGGAGATCTGTTCTCCTACTTCCCTGATCCTATTTCCTGCATCCATTAACTCCTCGCCAAAGTGGCGGAGTTCAGCTAAATTCTCATTGCTCATAGGTGGATTAGGTATAGGTTCTGGGTCAAACCGTGGAAGAAAGGAATAAGGACTATTAAGCATGTTTTGGAACTGCCAATCATTTGTCCACCATTCGTCCATTCCTAAAGGTTGGGTGTGAATTATAGGTTCTGGGATTACTGGTTCCAAATTGATTGGAAGTTGAGTTTCAATAGGATGAGTAAAAACATTTGTATTGATAGGCTTAATAGTATCACAGCTTGCCAATATAAAATCTAGCTCCTCCTGTAATGTCATTTCCTGGATTTGCTTAGAGCTTTCTCCAGTTTCTATCTGGGTTTGTTTAGAACCTCCTCCAATCTCCATCTCCATCTCCATTTGCTTAGAATATTCTTCAAACTGTATTCCTATCTGCCTAGACTCTTCCCCGACTTCAATTCCCTTCCCTTTGTCTAAGGGATTTTCTATTTTGGGAATCTTTCTAGTAGCGGGTTTCCTCCTACGCACACTCCTCCATCCCACCAATCTCCTCCTTTTCTTGGGCTTGGGTTTCTCCGGAGGTGGAGCATTAAATTCAATAGGTTCTTCTATATCTGGTATATACCTATTGAAATCTCTGGAAACCTCTATTCTTACCGGATAGAGCTTTAAATTCTGAAGGGCGTCAGACAAGTCACTCATGCTGTTTAGTAGACATGCAAAATACACACAAATACTAAGTTAAAATTTCATAGATAACCTTTAAATATTATTTCATATCGCGTGACTACAAAACAACTGAAATTTTAAAACACACTAGGTTTTATTGTAAACTTATTTATTTACTGGATAAAGTTTCTGGACTTGTAAATAATAAAGTTGCTAAAACTTGAGTCAGATTATTTTAAAGATTTTTATTAACTGCTACGGTGGCTAGCATATAAAGATCTGCCCATTTCTCATCTAACTTGTCTTCCCAAGGTGATTTACTGTTTAATTCCTGGGTTTCCTGTTTAATCTTCTTTTCTCGGAATTTCTTTATTTTCTCTTTACTTTTCCTAATAATCAAACTTCTTTTAGTAGGAGAAAGTGGTTCCTCATATTGTGCCTTTCGCACAAATATTCCTTCCTCAGGAATTACAGACTGATTTGAGGATTTTGTTTGGGATGAACTTCCCTTCTCGTTGGATGACCTATCTAATTTAAGATAGATGTTTGACAGCTTTTGTTTACCCATACTGTACACAAATATTCAAATAAGAAAACATATAATCACATAATGGCAAGTAGAAAAATTAAGTATTTACTAAATACTTAATTGGCTTAAATCAGTGGCTCTGATACCACCTTTTTCTGTCACGGCCCCCGACCCGGTTTGACCCGTTTCTGGAGCCGCGGGACAGAAAATCCCGTGGTATTTATTTAACAGCGGAAGTTTTCATCAGGTTCTTTTTAAAACTGCAATTTTCCGGATTATTTTATTTCACAACTTGGGATAAAAACCCGGTAATTTACAATCATAAGATTTCACGGAGAAATCTTTATTTTACAAAACATGTTTCTTTATTTTATAATGAGCCACTTCCTTAAGCTTGTAGTGCTTCACGACACTTTTCCTTGATCACAACAGATCACCTGAAACATGTTTGAAAAATGTTTTGTCAGCGGGAAATACTGGTGAATCATTATTTTTAATAAAATGACACCTTTGTTATAATTTACAGTATTAAGAGAGATTACAATGTTTCAGATATCAACCAACTACCCACAATATTTGTCACTCGACTCGTTTCGGTGACTGTGGTCAGATCACTATTGAGTCGTGTCACCCAATAGTGAAGAATATCACTAATTAAGTTTGCCCACCTAAAGTGATAAAAACAGTAGTGATGTGCACAATACCCCACATACCGGCTGTAATTTGGTGATTACATAAACTTAATCACTGTAACTATAACTTTGAAAATATTTTAAGAATTTATAAAGCACTTTGATAAAAAGAGAATGACTCACATTGCAGATTTAATTGAGCAGAGCCTAGCCTACTGATTAGCCTTTTAACCTAAATTTAATAACATGCACACAACTCGGTTAGTAACTTAATACAGCATTTACGATAACTCACGAGATTAAACCTTCACATCGAATGACAAAGTGCGATACTAAAACATCCATTGATTTAACAATGAATGACAAAGCATAAACCCTAATGTGGGCAGCACTTAAACATCCATTGGATAGTGTAATCGATCGGACATTGAATCGTAGCAGCGATCGAGTTATTACCCTGTATTACGGCAACAATTAGTGATCGTGTGTGTTTTGATAATAAACAGAACGTAACTCAGTGTACGTAGCGAAATTTTACGTCGTTTTAACTTCTGAATTCAAGTCCCAAAGTCCACTATTTATACACGAAATTTTGACCCCCTCGCGTGACGCGAGGGGTACCCCTGGGGGCTTCGCGTGACGCGAAGGGTCACCTATTTCCATAGGGTAGCCACGTCCCTAACTAGGCTTGCTGAGTTGACGAAATCTTAAAATTCGATACTGACAACAAGTTATTTAGATAATCGTAACTAGGGTTTACCCCCCCCCCCCCTGAGTTTTAGGGGCCCTGATCCTGATTCTGATTGTTCTAAAAAAATTAGGGTTTGTACAGAATCTCTTGGGTGTCTCAATTAGGGTTTCCTATTGGATAAAATATTAAAATAAATAGGACTTTTGATACGAGTTGTTACAACATTTGGGGATGCTTATTGTTTAGTGGTTACTGATGATTATTCTAGATTTTCTTGGGTAGCTTTTATGGCTCACAAAAGTGATACTCCTGGCATTCTCAAGGATCTTCTTACAATGTTGGAAAATCTCTACACGTTGAAAGTTAAGAGGATCAGAAGCTACAATGGAACTGAGTTCAAAAACCGTGTGATGGATGAGTTCTGTACTTCTAAGGGCATTCTTCATGAATACAGTTCTCGATACACTCCACAACAAAACGGTGTCGCGGAGAGGAAGAATCGGACGATAATTGAAACTGTAAGAACGATGTTGGTAGAGTCCGAGCTTCTTGTTCAGTTCCGGGGGGAGGCTGTGTCGGCTGCTTGCTACACATTAAACAGAGTTCTTACAGTTAAGAGACATGGCAAGACTTGTTTCGAACTTCTACAGAAAAGGAAACCGGATCTTTCATTTCTGGAACCTTTTGGCGGTCCATGCACTATGATTGAGCCGGATGGAAAGTTTGGCACAAAAGCTATCGAGGGTTTCTTCCTTGGATATGCTACTCCGAATTTTCGCGTATGGAATCTGGCTACCAAAAAGATTGAGCTATGGAGTGAAGTAAGGGTTCAAAGGTATACAGGTCCTGTTAGGGCTCCGGGTGATCCTTGGATGTTCGACTACGATGGGGTATTCGACTCCTTTAATCTGCCAACCTTTGCCGAAGATTCTGCAGCTGCTAGAATGTTATTTGATAGTGACAACGCTGCTGACTTGCCATTGGTTAGACCTGTTATTGTTAACCCCCAAGGTTCTAATTCAGTTAATAACACAGTTCAAAATGAGGTATTTGAAGATGCTACTGAGTACAATGAGTCATCAGAAGATGATGAATATCTTGATGCGACTGAAGGCACTTCAGCTCCAGTTGCTCCTGTTCAGGGTACTTCTGTTGAAACTCCTCATGTGCAGGATGTTCATACTGCTGAAGGAAATGCATCCACTTCTACGCATATTCCCGGTGTGGAGTTGGTTGTTAATCTTAATATTAACAATTTGGTTGTTAATGCTCATGTTCCTGAAAATCCTGAAATGAGGATTCACGATACCCATCCACAGCAGAATATCATAGGAGATGTCCAACGCGGGGTGCAGATGCGTAATCAGCTGAGAAACAACCAGAGTGCTGGTTTGTATTCAGCCATTAGAGAATCTGGTCTTCAAAATTATTGGTCCTTCGCTTGTTACGTTTCACAAGAAGAACCGAAATCTTGGAAAGAAGCCTTAAAGGATAATTCTTGGGTTGAATAAATGCAAGAGGAACTACAACAGTTCCAGAAATTGGGTGTTTGGAGACTTGTTGAAAAACCCGACAACTACAAGAAAATTGGCACCCGTTGGGTTTACAAGTGCAAAAAGGATGATCGTGGAGTGGCCATTCGCAACAAGGCGAGATTGGTTGTTCAGGGCTTTCGTCAAATTGAAGGCATTGATTACAACGAGGTTTATGCACCAGTTGCTCGTCTGGAGGCTATTCGGATCTTTCTAGCTTATGCTTCTTTTAAGGATTCAAAGTCTATCAGATGGACGTCAAAAGCGCATTCTTACATGGTATTGTTGAAGAAGAGGTGTATGTCGAACAACCTCCAGGTTTCGAAGATCCTATCCATCCTGATCGGGTTTGGTTGCTCAACAAAGCTCTCTACGGGTTGCATCAAGCACCGAGGGCTTGGTATGCAACTTTATCTACTTATCTGCTGGAGAACGGTTTTCGCTGGGGTCTTATCGACTGTACTCTTTTCATCAAGGAACAGGATGGAGATCTTTTGTTGGTACAAGTATACGTTGATGATATCATTTTTGGTTCTACTAACGATACTTTGTGCAGGCAATTTGAACGTGTTATGCAGGAGAAGTTCGAAATGAGCGCAATGGGAGAGATGAATTTCTTTTTGGGCTTACAAGTTCAACAAACTGAGTCTGGGATATTCATCCATCAGACTAAATATGTTGGTGACATCTTGAGCCGATTCCAGATGTCTGACGCAACGCCCATTGGTACCCCACTTCCGACTAATAACGGGATTACTCCGGACTTGAAGGGAGAAAGTTTCAACTCTTCTTATTATCGCGCTATGATCGGATCTCTCATGTATCTCACATCATCGAGGCCTGACATCATGTATCCAACTGTGACAACTGTGTTCTGTAATCATCACATAATGTAAAACAATGTCAGTTATCAATAAAACAATGTGCTTTGGTGTTATTATATGTGTTTTGGTGTTATTATATGTGCAATTGTGTTTAATGATTTTACAATTTGATTCGATTCCGATTTCAAGCTTTAAATCACTTTCTGGAAGGTTATACGCAAACTGGTGCTTAAACGCAATCAGTTTAACGCAACGTACACTCCGGAACTGTGACGTAAGCCAAACATACCCTAAATATCCTTTACATAACTTAGAAATAAATTTCGAAGGATTCGGTATGGCAAAAACATGTTTATTTTAACTAAAGAACTAATTACGACAAAACTGCGAAACGAACGTTGGTGACCGCCCGGATAATATTTAAATCCCACAAATATTCTGTAATGATTAAAACCTTAATTTAATCAGGTTCGTGTTGAAAAATAAATTAAAACGCTTAAAAACGTTATTTTTTTTCAAGTTTAAGCGCGTACCGTGTGTTTCTGCGCGACACAGTGCTTTTACTGCGAAACACAGACAACGTAGCCAGTCTTGGCAACTGAAATTTATTTCAGTAATATTTTGGCGAGTTTATTTTTATAGAATAATAAAAATAATTCAAAACGCCATAAATCGGGCTTTGAACGCTAGATAAAATAACCAGTACATAATTAAACACTTTAACGGAACGATACCCAACCGAACAACCGGACATTACCCGAAACATAAAAATATTGTCAAACACATTGTTTTTATTTTTCTAAGCTAGTTAGGGTCCCCGAACACCCTAACACACTAGATAAATAATAACACACTTGAACACCAAAAATTAACACTAACTTGAAACTAGATCTTGTAACTAGCAATTGAAATCAAACTTATACCCCCCCTCTTCCTAAGGACGGTTACAAGTGTACCCCCACTTGTTGATTTCTTGCATTTGTTGAATAGATTGGTTAAGTACTTAGGGAACACTAGATCCAAGGGTTAATGCAATGTTGGAGGTCTTGTAGTATTTAACCATTAGGTCACCCATTCTTCATCTTCACAAACTAAACACCATCCATTTCTCTTCCTCTCTTCTTCATTTCGGCAGCCAACAACCAGCCATCATACACCCACCGTCAAGCCTTTTTCTAGCAAACCATACATACACAAAGGTGCTAGAGACCGAACAAGTAAGCTTGGTGTACTCGGAAGCTCAAGGACCGCTCTCGATTTCTTTTATCCACCACTTTTCCACACTCGAACTCCCCTAGCCTTGTGCTAGTGGTAAGCACTTAGATCCTTTCATTTTACATGATTGTTGTGTGGTTAATGATGTTTACAGATCAAAAAGATAGGAAGTCTAAAGAACTTAAACAAGTCTTGAACATCATCTAACATATGATAAAGTAGTGTTAAAATGATGATGAAATATGATAATGCATGATAAATCTGAAATATATAAGTGATAATCTGCTGTAAGTATTGTTGTGATCGCTAAACATGTTAACGGAATCAATCGAACACACTTTATAATGTTAAAAGACTGAAAACAGTAGGCTGTTTGGTGATTACAGCCAACTTCAGTTGGCTGTAATAGGACCGTAACTTAACGAAAAATGTACTTTCTGAAGTCTAGAATTATGTATTATGAAATACGGTTCTAATGGCACCGGAATCATAATTTTTTGACTCCGTTTACTATTTTTAAAGTGTCATTTCGTAACAGCAGCTAGAGCTGCATTTTTGCTGCTGAAAATATGCGTTCTGTTTTCTGTCATAACTTGAATTCTGTGTAGAGTTAGATCACGCAATTCGTACTGTAGATGACCACCGATGTATTTGTAATTCTCTCACTGGAATTTCGTAAATCGGACTTTTGATGAATTTTAAATAAATTATTCCGTGGACTGCAGTCAGAAAAGATAAATCTGATTTCAGTCCGGAAAATGAGTTTTTATAAAATATTAGTAATGAACTGGACCCCGATATTTTTATAAAATAATATTTGGATCGTTTAAGACGTTCTATAAAAATTTGGGAATTTTTGGAATAAGTTAACCATTTTATTTAAATGTCCGAAAACAGTCCAGTTTCATATATATTAAAACGGAAATGACATAAGTAGTAATTGCATGCCATAGTGTGGGTTTTTGATTATTAAAATCATTCTTATTTAATTTAGGGCGGATAAACAATTTGAGGGATTGTGTTAACATTTAAAAACGTACCCGAAGGTGAGTACATAGTCCCCTATTTTACTATTTTCAATTGTTTTGGGGTGATTCATATGTATCTAAACGATTTCGATGTTTTAACGATTGTTTCAAAACGAGTAAGATGGTTTATACAAAACTAAGAACGATTTCAATGATGTGAACGAACTTGTGGTTGTAGTTACATAACGAATGACATTCATTAATTTCGGCCAAACCGACTAGTATTAGGTTATGGTACCATAGGATCCGACAAATCCCGTTATCAACTAGCCCCATGGTTATGTGTGGGTTAAGTGGGTAACGACTGAATCTGATGATTGTTAACTTACCCTTTGGAGGTTTGTTAATGCGAGAATGAGTTGAACGATGAACGAGTCACAAAGGTTTGAATGTTATTAGCGAGATGACCAAAAGTAGTTTTCACAATTAAAACGAGAACGATTGGGAACGAGAACGATATTAAACGATTGTACGATTTTTGAACGATTATGAATGATTTAACGAGAACGAGTTAAATGATGTCACACAACGATGTTTACAAAACTATATAAACCATACGAGTTTTATTACGAGAACGATTTACGATTTGGTTTACGAAAACAAGTGTTTTGGGTTAAGATTCATGGCACCGAGGGTTATAAATTATAACCAATCTGTTTTGATTTGGTTATTCATTTTACAATACAAACATTTTACAAAACAAGGTTTTCTAATGTCGATTAACGAAGTTGTACGAGTTATTTCGACATGCAAACAAGCCATGAATCTGACACTCTCACAAAACCTATGTACTCGCCAGCATTTCTTTGCTGACTTTGTTTTTACATATGTTTCAGGTGATGTTGCTTAATGATGATTACGAATAGGATGCATGCTCACTTAGGACTGGACGAGGCCTTAGTGATTTATTAACGATAATAGTCTATGTTTGAATTACTTGTGTAACTCTAAGACAATGTTTAATATTTATAAAAACGAAACTCTTTGTATCCATGGTTTGAAACAATAATTCTGTTACAACACTCCCCGACGTTTCCGCCATGGTTTGTTGTTTTACGTGGTCGGGGTGTGACAGAAGAGTTGGTATCAGAGCCAATGGTTATAGGGAATTAGGTTATTAGTAAAATTTTGACCTAGACTATAACTTTCTAGGACCCCAACGCAAGTTGATTTGCGTTTAGAATTTTTTTTTTAAAACAAAACCGTCACCTACCCTTAGGTGATAGTTCGACTCATTTTTTGCTTGGTGCCTTTTGAGTTTTCAAAATCTCGTCAAAGTTTGGGTCTAAATAATGTGAACACGTGCAAACTGGAAGAGTGAATGCCTGTACCCTGAGTTTTCTGTCTAAGGCTAGAGTGTTCGTACAAATCCACATAATCGGACCAGTCACTCTTACCTGGGAACTCTTGGGGTGAGTGTTCACTTATAGGCGAGCATGTCTTCGCGATACGTTATTTTGATTCATTACTTTGATTAGTCACTACGTGTCGTTTGTTTGTTCGAGGTAACAAACAAATGATCGCCTTCCTTATGATTCGTCGACATTTTCAATACCTCTCTTGTTTTTTCCTAATTGTCGACCTCACTCATTTATCATATTTCCTTGTTAGACAATGCCTCCTCGAGGTGATGCACAATCTTTTACTGCTGAAGAACTCACAGCCCTTGTTTCTCAACAAATGGCTGCTGTGCTTCCAGGCATTGTGACCCAAATCCACGAGCTGTACAACAACAATAACAATAACAATGCACAATGTAATTTCAAGAGTTTCAATTCTGCTAAGCCGCTAAAGTTTTCTGGATCACAAGGGGCAACTGCACTCCTTCAATGGTTTGAAAGTATCAAGAGCACATTCAGACATGTGCAATGTCTGAATGGGCGTAAGGTTGAATTTGCATCCAGTGTGTTCGAGAAGCGTGCTCTTACTTGGTGGAACGGAGTGATGCGCGATAGGGGTGCCGAAGTGGCATTGGCATAGACATGGGAAGAGCTTCGAGCTCTCATGATGAGAGAGTTCTGCCCCCGTCGCGAAATTCGAGCTTTGGAACGAGAGTTTGACGATCTGAAACAAGACGAGGGAGAACACCGTGCGTATACGGATCGATTTGAGGAGCTCAGTCTTTTGTGTCCTACTATGGTTAACTCGTTGGAGAAAGCGATAGAGAGGTATATCGATGGTCTACCCGATTCCATACAGGATATTGTACCTGGCGTCAATCCTGCTACTGTTCGTCAAGCGATCGAGTTATCTGCTACCCTGACTGAGTTGCAAGTCAGGAAGGGTAAACTTACCTGCAAGGGTGATAAGAAGAAGTCAACTGATTCTGCTAAAGACAAGGAAAAGGGTAAGGGTAAGAAAGGTGAGTCATCGAAGAAGTCAAGAAAGCGAAAGGGTGCTCAGAATTTTGCAGTAACTGCACAAAATACTCAGAACCCTCAGAACCCACCAGCTCAACCTCCTGCGAAGAAAGTGTATGCTGGTACCGCACCTCATTGTGCTCGCTGCAACGGTCATCATGTTGCACAACAAGCTTGTAGGCAATGCACAACGTGTGGTAAGCTTGGGCATCTGGCCAACGTCTATCGTTCGGGTCAGAATCAGATTATTCAGAATCAAGCCCCAGTTCAGGGGAATGCTGCTAGATTCCCACCGGGTTCATGTTTCAACTGTGGAGAATATGGTCACTTCCGCAACAACTGTCCGAGGTTGGCAAATACGAATGTAAATCCGAAGGTAATGTCAATGCCAATGCGAATGCGAATCCCGCTCGTGGACAAGTATTCAATCTGAATGCAAACGAGGCTCGAGCTGACAACCTCGTCATCAATGGTACATTTCTTGTTAACAATCGACCTGCATCTGTTCTTTTTTATTCTGGTGCCGATAGAAGTTTTGTTTCATTATCTTTTGAACCTTTGCTTGCAATACCTAGAACTAAACTGAGGAAACCCTTATCTGTCGAAGTTGCTACTGGTAAACCTCTTGTCCTCAATTATGTTATCCGTGATTGTCAGTTAAACCTTGATAACCATATTTTTCCCATTGACCTCACGCCGATGCAACTTGGGAGTTTCGATATTATCGTGGGGATGGATTGGTTAACCAAACATCATGCTGAGGTGGTTTGTTTCGATAAGATTGTTCGTATTCCTCTTCCGACTGGCGATGTTCTGGAAGTTCGTGGCGAGAAACCATCTGGTGGATTGAAGCTTATGTCGTGTATGAAGGCCCAAAGATATTTGCAAAAAGGATATGTTGCTTTCCTGGCACATGTCACCGAGGAGAAAGGCAAGAGCAAGAGTATTCAGGATATTCTGATTGTTCGGGATTATCCGGAGGTGTTTCCCGATGAACTGCCTGCTTTGCCTCCAGTTCGTCAAGTCGAGTTTCATATCGACTGTGTACCCAATGCCAACCCGATTGCGAAAGCACCGTATCGTCTTGCACCATCGGAGATGCAAGAGTTATCAAAACAGCTTCAAGAGTTGTCTGATAAAGGATTCACCTGTCCAAGCTTTTCGCCTTGGGGAGCTCCTGTTCTCTTTGTGAAAAAGAAAGATGGATCTTTTCGAATGTGTATCGATTATCGTGAGCTTAATAAGCTTACCATCAAGAATCGATATCCCCTACCTAGAATTGATGATCTCTTCGACCAGCTGCAAGGTGCTTCATGCTTTTCCAAGATCGATCTGCGATCTAGGTATCATCAACTTCGCGTGTTCGAAGAAGATATCCCCAAAACTGCTTTCCGTACAAGATATGGGCACTACGAGTTCACTGTCATGCCTTTTGGTTTGACAAATGCCCCAGCTATCTTCATGGACTTAATGAATAGGGTCTATAAACCTTATTTAGATAAGTTCATCATTTTGTTCATCGACGATATTCTCATTTATTCAAAGTCTCAAGCAGAGCACGAGCAACACCTTCGTTTGACATTGGAACTACTAAAGAAGGAACAACTTTTTTGCTAAATTCTCCAAGTGTGAATTTTGGCTTAGAGAAGTTCAGTTCTTGGGTCATATTGTCAATGAGCAGGGTGTTCATGTAGATCCATCCAAGATTGTTGCAATTAAGGATTGGAATACACCGACGACACCTACAGAAGTTCGTTCTTTTCTTGGTCTTGCTGGTTATTATTGACGGTTTATTTCTAATTTCTCAAAGATCGCGGTTCCACTCACTGCTTTGACTCAGAAGAATAGGCCTTTTGAGTGGGGACCTAAGCAAGAAGAAGCATTCCAAACGCTGAAACGGAAGCTCTGTGATGCTCCTGTTTTATCTCTACCTGAGGGAAACGATGATTTTGTAGTCTATTGTGACGCGTCGAATCTAGGACTTGGTTGCGTTCTTATGCAACGAGGTAAAGTCACAGCTTATGCGTCTAGACAGCTGAAAGTTCACGAGAAGAACTATACGACTCATGATCTTGAGTTAGGAGCTGTGGTTTTTGCGCTTAAAATCTGGAGACACTACCTCTATGGAACGAAGTGTGTGGTTTTCACAGACCACAAAAGTCTCCAGCATATTCTCAATCAGAAGGAGCTGAACATGAGGCAACGACGTTGGGTTGAACTCTTAAACGATTAGGATTACGAGATCTGCTACCATCCTGGTAAGGCGAATGTCGTGGCCGATGCGCTTAGTCGAAAGGAACGAGTCAAGCTTCATTATGTTCGAACTCTATCTGATGTTCAATCTCGTGTCCTTCAAGCTCAACGATCTTGTGTGATCAAAGGCTTATTGAAAAATGAGCTACCTCTTTAACTTGAGCTTAAACTCGAAAGGAAAAACGATGGTTTACTCTATTTTAAGGATCGTTTGTGGATTCCGAATCAGGACGATCTTCGCACCTTGGTAATGGACGAATCTCACAAGTCTCGATATTCTATCCATCCTGGTGCTGATAAAATGTACAAGGATCTTCGTACTCAGTTCTGGTTGCCTGGTATGAAGAAGGATGTTGCCTTGTATGTATCGAAATGCCTAACTTGTCTCAAAGTCAAGGCAGAACATCAACGACCTTTTGGTTTGCTTGTACAACCAGAGATACCAGTTTGGAAGTGGGAGAACATTGGAATGGATCTCATTACTAAGTTACCGCGTACGTCAAAAGGTCACGATGCTATTTGGGTTGTAGTTGATCGTTTGACAAAATCTGCTCACTTCTTACCAATCCGTGAGGATTTCTCCGCTGAAAAGCTTGCCAAGATCTTTGTAGACGAGATCGTATCACGACATGGTGTTCCTTTGGATATCATTTCCGATCGTGATGCTCGGTTTTCATCTCATTTCTGGAAGACCATGCAATCTGCTTTGGGAACCCAACTGAATCTAAGCACTGCTTATCATCCCCAAACAGATAGTCAATCTGAGAGGACGATTCAAACTTTGGAGGATATGCTTAGAGCATGCGTGATAGACTTTGGTGGTAATTGGGATTCTCATCTACCACTGATCGAGTTCTCATACAATAATAGTTATCATGCTAGCATTAAGATGGCGCCATTCGAAACTCTCTACGGTCGAAAATGTCGTTCACCTGTCTGTTGGAATGAGATCGGTGAAGCTCAGCTTACTGGACCTGAGCTCATTCTGGAAACAACAGACAAAATTAAGAAAATCCGCGATAATCTTGTGACCGCTAGAAGCCGTCAAAAGAGTTATGCAGATTTGGGACGCAAGCCCATGGAATTTCAAATCGGAGACCGTGTCCTACTCAAGGTGTCACCTTGGAAGGGAGTGGTGAGATTTGGAAAGAAAGGAAAACTTGCACCATGATATGTTGGACCATTTAAGATTGTTGAAAGAATTGGAAAGGTTGCCTATCGACTAGAGCTACCCCCAGAGCTTGGAAATGTTCATCCAACTTTTCACCTGTCTAATTAGCGAAAGTGTTTAGCTGATGCTGATCTTCACATCCCTCTCGATGAGATTCAAATCGACGAAACGATGCACTTTGTCGAGAAACCTGTGAAGATAGTGGAACGTACATACAAACAGTTGAAGAACAAACGGATTCATTTAGTCAAAGTTCGCTGGGAATCCAAACATGGCGCCGAGTTTACTTGGGAACGTAAGGACCAGATGAAGGCGAAATATCCGCATTTGTTTTCACAAGAATCCTCTAAATAAAATTTCGGGACGAAATTTCCTGAAGTAAGGGAGACTGTGACAACTGTGTTCTGTAATCATCACATAATGTAAAACAATGTCAGTTATCAATAAAACAATGTGCTTTGGTGTTATTATATGTGTTTTGGTGTTATTATATGTGCAATTGTGTTTAATGATTTTACAATTTGATTCGATTCCGATTTCAAGCTTTAAATCACTTTCTGCAAGGTTATACGCAAACCGGTGCTTAAACGCAATCAGTTTAATGCAACGTACACTCCGGAACTGTGACGTAAGCCAAACATACCCTAAATATCCTTTACATAACTTAGAAATAAGTTTCGAAGGATTCGGTATGGCGAAAACATGTTTATTTTAACTAAAGAACTAATTACGACAAAACTGCGAAACGAACGTTGGTGACCGCCCGGATAATATTTAAATCCCACAAATATTCTATTATGATTAAAACCTTAATTTAATCAGGTTCGTGTTGAAAAATAAATTAAAACGCTTAAAAACGTTATTTTTTTCAAGTTTAAGCGCGTACCGTGTGTTTCTGCGCGACACAATGCTTTTACTGCGAAACACAGACAACGTAGCCAGTCTTGGCAACTGAAATTTATTTCAGTAATATTTTGGCGAGTTTATTTTTATAGAATAATAAAAATAATTCAAAACGCCATAAATCGGGATTTGAACGCTAGATAAAATAACCACTACATAATTAAACACTTTAACGGAACGATACCCAACCGAACAACCGGACATTACCCGGAACATAAAAATATTGTCAAACACATTTTTTTATTTTTCTAAGCTAGTTAGGGTCCCCGAACACCCGAACACACTAGATAAATAATAACACACTTGAACACCAAAAATTAACACTAACTTGAAACTAGATCTTATAACTAGCAATTGAAATCAAACTTATACCCCCCCCCCCCCTTCCTAAGGACGGTTACAAGTGTACCCCCACTTGTTGATTTCTTCCAAGGGTTAATGCAATGTTGGAGGTCTTGTAGTATTTAACCATTAGGTCACCCATTCTTCATTTTCACAAACTAAACACCATCCATTTCTCTTCCTCTCTTCTTCATTTCGGCAGCCAACAACCAGCCATCATACACCCACCTTTAAGCCTTTTTCTAGCAAACCATACATACACAAAGGTGCTAGAGACCGAACAAGTAAGCTTGGTGTACTCAGAAGCTCAAGGATCGCTCTCGATTTCTTTTATCCACCACTTTTCTACACTCGAACTCCCCTAGCCTTTGCTAGTGGTAAGCACTTAGATCCTTGCATTTTACATGATTGTTGTGTGGTTAATGATGTTTAAAGATCAAAAAGATAGGAAGTCTAAAGAACTTAAACAAGTCTTGAACATCATCTAACATATGATAAAGTAGTGTTAAAATGATGATGAAATATGATAATGCATGATAAATCTGAAATATATAAGTGATAATCTGCTGTAAGTATTGTTGTGATCGCTAAACATGTTAACGGAATCAATCGAACACACTTTATAATGTTAAAAGACTAAAAACAGTAGGCTGTTTGGTGATTACAGCCAACTTCAGTTGGCTGTAACAGGACCGTAACTTAACGAAAAATGTATTTTTTGAAGTCTAGAATTATGTATTATGAAATACGGTTCTAATGGCACCGGAATCATAATTTTTGGACTCCGTTTACTATTTTTAAAGTGTCATTTCGTAACAGCAGCTAGAGCTGCATTTTTGCTGCTGAAAATATGCGTTCTGTTTTCTGTCATAACTTGAATTCTGTGTAGAGTTAGATCACGCAATTCGTACTGTAGATGACCACCGATGTATTTGTAATTCTCTCACTGGAGTTTCGTAAATCGAACTCTCGATAAATTTTAAATAAATTATTCCGTGGACTGCATTCAGAAAAAGATAAATCTGATTTCAGTCCGGAAAATGAATTTTTATAAAATATTAGTAATGAACTGGACCCCGATATTTTTACACAATAATATTTGGATCGTTTAAGACGTTCTGTAAAAATTTGGGAATTTTTGGAATAAGTTAACCATTTTATTTAAATGTCCGAAAACAGTCTAGTTTCATATATATTAAAACGGAAATGACGTAAGTAGTAATTGCATGCCAAAGTGTGGGTTTTTTATTATTAAAATCATTCTTATTTAATTTAGGGCGGATAAACAATTTGAGGGATTGTGTTAACATTTAAAAACGCACCCGAAGGTGAGTACATAGTCCCCTATTTTACTATTTTCAATTGTTTTGGGGTGATTCATATGTATCTAAACGATTTCGATGTTTTAACGATGGTTTCAAAACGGGTAAGATGGTTTATACAAAACTAAGAAAGATTTCAATGATGTGAGCGAACTTGTGGTTGTAGTTACATAACGAATGACATTCATTAATTTCGGCCAAACCGACCAGTATTAGGTTATGGTACCATAGGATCCGATAAATCCCGTTATCAACTAGACCCATGGTTATGTGTGGGTTAAGTGGGTAACGACTGAATCTGATGATTGTTAACTTACCCTTTGGAGGTTTGTTAATGCGAGAACGAGTTGAACGATGAACGAGTCACAAAGGTTTGAATGTTATTAGCGAGACGACCAAAAGTAGTTTTCACAATTAAAACGAGAACGATTGGGAATGAGAACGATATTAAACGATTGTACGATTTTTGAACGATTATGAATGATTTAAACAAATGAACGATGATCTATAATGAGAACGAGTTAAACGATGTCACACAACGATGTTTACAAAACTCTATAAACCATACGAGTTTTATTACGAGAACGATTTACGATTTGGTTTACGAAAACAAGTGTTTTGGGTTAAGATTCATGGCACCGAGGGTTATAAATTATAACCAATCTGTTTTGATTTGGTTATTCATTTTACGATACAAACATTTTACAAAACAAGGTTTTCTAATGTCAATTAACGAAGTTGTACGAGTTATTTCGACATGCAAACAAGCCATGAATCTGACACTCTCACAAAACCTATGTACTCGCCAGCATTTCTTTGCTGACTTTGTTTTTACATATGTTTCAGGTGATGTTGCTTAATGATGATTACGAATAGGATGCATGCTCACTTAGGACTGGACGAGGCCTTAGTGAATTATTAACGATAATAGCCTATGTTTGAATTGCTTGTGTAACTCTAAGACAATGTTTAATATTTATAAAAACGAAACTCTTTGTATCCATGGTTTGAAACAATAATTCTGTTACAACACTCCCCGACGTTTCCGCCACGGTTTGTTGTTTTACGTGGTCGGGGTGTGACACCAACGTGCCTGCTTGCAAGATATCAAGCCAACCCAAAAGCATCTCATCTTGGAGCTGTTAAAAGGATTTTTCGCTATCTGAAGGGTTGCCCGGACACCCTTCTTTGGTACCCTAAGGATGATAGTTTTGACTTGGTTGCTTTTAGTGATTCAGGTTTCGGCGGATGCAAAATAGATGGGAAATCCACAACGGCTGGATGTCAATACTTAGTAAGTCGCTTAGTCACGTGGCAGTACAAGAAGCAAACTTGTGTTGCTACATCAACTTGTGAAGCTGAATACATTGCTGCCTCAAGTTGTTGCTCTCAGGTTCTATGGATCCAACAACAAATGCGCGACTACGGTTTTGAATTCCTATCTACCTCTATTTTTGTTGATAATAATGCTGCTTTATCTATCACTAGAAATCATGTCCAACACTCCAAGACCAAGCACATCGAAATTAAGTATCACTTCATACGTGATTGTTTTGACAAAAGATTAATCGATGTTGTTAAAATCCACACTGATGAACAGCGTGCTGACCTGTTTACAAAAGCTTTTGACAAATCTCGTTTTGACTATCTTTTATTGGTCAATGGTATTAAGGTGAAACAAGAGTAAACTTCTGTCGGCTGATCGTTTTTGTAAATATTTTCTTAAGTGTCAAAAATCCAAAAAGATTTTCAGTTTACTTATCTTTTCGAATTTTAGGGGGAGAAATTTCAGAAAATACAAAAACATGTGAAAAACTCAAAAATCCAAAAATATGTCGTTTACTTTCTGTCTTTAAGTTTGAAAAATCAAAAATTCAAAAACAAAAGAAAACCAAAAATGAGTTTCTTGGAGAAAAGAAGGGAAAGTGATGATATACACTAGTGTGGTCTGTCAATATGGTCAAAAGAAAAAGAAAAATTGAAAAATGATAAGTAGCTTTACTAACGATGTATCGGTAGGCTCACAATCAGACTAAAATGTGCAGGATGATATAAACCTAACAGACTTCAAGTCAGGTGGGAACCATTCATTGGCATATGGTCTTGGTACCGAAATTTCGTTTGATTGATTGCCGAGGTTCTGAGATATTCGGTCTTTATGTTGTCTTATCATCTGGGTATCATGGTTGTATCAAACCGTAAAATTAACGGAGACGAAGTACGAAGTCTAGATCTTCCATGATACTATACATACGTGTACATATTGCATTCGACCTCAATAAGTGATCAACAATCACATGTCCAAACAAAATAAGTGATAATATATCACATTTATCCGGGAGTCAAGTTCGTCTCTCTGCTGTACGAAAGTACTGACCTGTTCACGGACTTGCTCTTGTGCCCTCATGCATCGAAAATCAAGTTCCTCATCAATAAGTGATTCTATCACATAGGGCTTGTTTTCAATCAAAATTAGTGAGTTTCTCACATCTTTTATACGGTCAAACGGATGATAAGCAGTATACTCACCGGTAAGATGAACTCTCGTGCATACCTTGATACGGGAATGTGTCGTGAGTGGATGTACACCGACAAGTAAGTATAACTCTTACCGTAAATCATATCTCCTAATTATGATTACATCTGATAAGTTGAGCTTAGGTGGACAACAATACCGATAATTGTGGTAGAATACTTATCTAAAGCTTTAAACAGAAATCAGAAACCGTTTTGACAAAGACCGTAAGCTGGTAATGATTCTCTTACCTTGAAACTCGCAAAAAGATTGTTCACTGTACAAATTCTTTATGTTATTGTCTTTCGTTAGTTTAACGTACTTTAATTTGTGTTGTAGTGTAAGTTGTAAAACTTGTTTTGATTAGCCGATGGTTGGTATCTCGAAGTTTTCTGTCGGAATCCAGAAACCTACTTCATAAAACGTCCCTGCATTTGAAAACTCAATCAAAATGGAAATGTGTTCAGTTAAACAAAATCTGTTCAGTGTGCAAAATTTTCATGCCTTAGTGTTTTTGAAAAATGGTGTCGACGAAACCCCCATGGTCAAAGTCAAAAGTTCAACCTTGGTCAAAACCTGATTTGGTGTTCGACGAAATCCCCGCGTTTCGTCGAGGTGACGACGAAACGCCCTGGCCCAGTTTGTTTCGTCGTGGGCTAAATTTTAAGGCCCAAGTCCAAGCCCAAAAGAGAGTTTTGTCGAGCCCACATTGCGTTTCGTCAAGATGAGAGTTTCACCGAGGTAAGGCTGTGTATTTAAAGGGTCCTAGGTCAATTATTATTCACTTTTTCAAAACATTACCCTGTTCATCTTCTCCATCACTCAACCGCCATACCCATTCTCGAACTCTCAAAACCCTCATTTTACCTTGAAATCTAACAAAAATCAAAGGTACAAAAATGTTCATGATCATGTTTCTAACATAATGAACCGTTTGTTTTTGTTTGAAACCCTCGGAGACCCTCTTTACTTGTTGTGTTCATGCTCTAATCATGTGTGTTTTGTTTTCTCATAAAGACATATAGGTTTAGATGTTTACCTTGTTTAATCTATGATTTGGGTTTGGGTTCCATGTAACACAAAACAGGGGTAGGTCATTGTTGAGGTTGTTAACTGATTTGGGTGGTTTTCAGACAAAATTCATGTTTACATTGCATTTTGGGTGTGTTTCCTACTTGGGTTGGGTTAAACAAAGTGTTGATCTTGGTTTGTAATGATTTGTTCCTTGTTTAAACTCCATACGGCGAAACCCCCAATTTACAAAACCCTAACTGTTCAAAACCCCCCAAATCGACGTAACTCCCTTTACGACGTAACTCCTACGACATATCCCCCTTCACGACGTAACTCCTAAACGACGTAATGGATCCGTTTCGTCGAAGTACTGTCGACAAAACTCTGCTAGTCAACGGTCAACTCTGACTTTAGTTGACCAAGGGAGTTTCGTCGTACATAAGGGAGTTTCGTCGAAGATTCAGTTTCGTCGTCCATGCCTTAGCAAATTTTTCAGTTTGGTGCTTGTTCACAGAATATGTGTAATTATGTGTTTAATGTCCATTTGATGTTCAAACATGTTTGTATATAAGTTTAATACACTTGTTGTGACATTGTGACTTATTGTGGACATTTTCATATACAGATGGCACCGAAAGAAGGAAAACGTAAGAAACCGACTAAGAAGGAAAACAAGTCGGAAGAGGAGACAATGTCTGAAAAGCGTCATAATCAAATTGCTTTTCTGGATCCCGAGGAAAAGATCGCTGAGCTGAAAGATATCACTAAATGGATCAGGGAATCGCAGATCAATCATGCTGTCACTTTCTCAACGCCTGTATACAAATCTCTTATCAAAGCCTTCTGGGATTCAGCAAGTGTTGTGCAAGTAGAAGGAAAGGAAGTTATCCAGGGTCGTGTAAATGATGTGGATGTTATTGTATCTCCGGATAACTTGAACGATGTTTTACAACTACAAGACCATCCGGATGCTCCATATTCTGTACCTATCATGTGTACGCGAGGCTGCTTGTTATGAATTAAGTGTACAGGAGACATCTTCAGCAATCAAATCAACAAGGGTGATCTGCCTTTGCGCTACAAGTTTCTATTACACATTCTCATTTAGTGTCTTAGCAATAGACGTGCCGGATACGATATGGCAGGCAATGATCTAGTTAGTTTTATGGTGGAGTTGGTGCTAAACAAACCGTTTAGCATCTCAAAGTACATATTCGCCAATATGAAGGAAAATATGACGAGGACTAGAAGTAGAATAACCGGGAACAAGTTCTGGATGTATCCGCGGTTTCTTCAAATGATCATGAACGTCCAGCATCCTAATCTTCCTAAAGCCGACAACGACATTCTGAAGATAGAACCAATGAACTTGAATTCATTAAAGATAATCAAGAGTCTTGCTGCCAAGAGATACAAAGAAAGCGATCCTCCAAGAAAGTTAATCGATGCTCTTGGGAAACCAGATTACATTGCTCCAGCTGATGATAAATGGCGTCATGATGACAGCCAATCTGATAACGAAAAGCCGGAGTTGAAGAGAAAAATGGTTGAAAAGTTTGGTCCAGATCCAGTGGATTCTGAGTCGTCGAAAAGTGATAGTGAAGACGATGGTGATGATGGTGGTGATACAGGTGCCGTTGGTGCATCTAGTGCTGGTGCGGTTGGTGGTACATCAGCTGGCGATGACGAAGAGGATTCTGATTCAGATGATCATCTAATCGAGCCTGGATACGAAATGTATCTCGATGAACGTGGTGTTAAAAGATACAGGAGGATTGGACAGGAAGATGATCCTGAATACGTTCCAGAGGATACTGAAGCGGAACGTTTAAAGAAAAGGAAAGCTGAGAAAGCTGCTGAACGTCAAAAGAAGAAATCAAGAAGATACTTGAGTACCTCTGCTCGGCAATCTGTTCCTCAAGAGCCTGTTCAAGAAACTCCTGTGGTATCTTCAGCTCCTGAAACTCCAACAGTAACTCCTCAGGCTGTTTCACAAAGATCAATGGCTGCTGCAATTAGAGCAACTACTTCTCAGCCTAGTTCTGAACGCCAAAGGATATTCTCGGAAATGTCTCAAGACGAGAAGAACAACTTCCTATTCTCTCAATTCGAAGCGGCTGCAGATCGTATTCAAAGGCATACTGATTTCATAAGGATCACGAAGAATGATCAACTCAGTCAATTAGTGGAAATAAATACGTTGAAGTCCACTGTTGATCAACAACGAACTGTGATAGAACGCCAACAAGCTGAGATTGATCATCTTAAAGCAGAAAATGTACGTTTGAAAGCTGCAGACACAGAGAGAGAAAGAAGCAGCTCTATCCTTCAAAAGTTGGCTGAAGATCTTAAAGGAAGGTGTGACTACATGAAAGAGTGATATGAGTCATGAAATATAACGATACTTGATGGAGTTAAGATGATAAATGCTGGCTATGAGTTTCTTCGAAATCGGGTTGCTACGCTATGGGATGATCGATGTAAGCAACAAGAAGTAATGAAGAAAAGGGATGACGATCCTGAAGATCAAGGGAATCCTGATCCTTCTACTACATCACAGCAGCCGCCAGCCGCTACATCTTCTGCAATCGTTGTTGCTCAGCCGCCAGCGATCGAATCTACTCAAGGAACCTCCTCTGGAACAGTCCAACAGATTGAAGGTACATCTTCTGTTCCAAGCAGTGCTGATCTTGCATTGCAGGTTGTTCATCCAATCACTGGGGAATTACTTGAAGAAGGAGAAATTATCGAGGATCTTTCACATGAGCAATTGCTTGCTCTAAATGCAATGAGAGAGATTGATGATGCTGAGATTGATAAGATGCCGAGTGAGCCTGACTCTACTGATGTTGAAAACATTGAAAAGATTGTTTTTGAGGGAAATGAGAAGAAGTCCGCGTATGTGCTTCAAGACGGGACTGAATTCGCTCCTTTCGATGAAGAATGGTTACAAGAGAATGTGGAAGTTATAGATGAGCATTTAAAGAACCGTGATACTTCTGAAAATACCACAGATGCGTTCCCCGAGTGGCGACAACAATTCTTATCGAAGGTTTCCAAGCCTGTGCCAGATGTTGAACAAGTTGATTACTTACAGTTCGAGAAAGCGAAGCCGAGTGGAAGAATCCTTTGTTGGATGTTCGTCAAGGAAATACATTGCGTCGCCATCAAACAAGAATTTGGAATTCAATACTTCCGATCGTTGCTGAGCATACTATCTCTGCCTTTTTACGATGTGGCAGCATTGACGAAGATTGAGCTCATTAATCGCTCAAACTTTGAAGGCGCAACCTTATTCGAACGGCTGATAAGGATGAACAAGAAGTCTGGCTGGAAAGACGAGTCATACAAGCCTCAGTTCCATATTTATCAGCAAATCAAGTTTACTCTTGATCCAGCAACAAACACGGGTCGTTACAGGCTTGTGTATCAGCCTGCGAGAGTTGTAGATAAAATCCCATTAATGCCGATGCCTCAGAACTTTCTCGATGAAATGGCGTTATGGTGCTACGACTCAGATACGCACGAGGCAGTGATTGTCTTTAAGTGCGACCGTGAGAATTTCAGAATGTTGGATCCGATGTGGATCGTTAACATGCCCGCGTCCGACATTGACAAGTTATATCGGCACGACATTTTCTACGAAGACAAGGACGCGCATCAAGCGTTGCGATTTCAGCGCGTCGCTTGCTTCTGCTACTACCGAGGGATTCACGCTGGCAGTTCGTGGTCCGAACAACACTGAAGATTGAAGATTTGAAGACCGAAGACGAGTAACAGACAAGGGGGAGTTTGTTGGTGCACCTTTTTGTGTCTGCAACTAGTCTTATTTATCGTTGTAATTTGTACGGTCTTTTAACGTTTATCGAGTCTGTATTTTCCGTCGACCAAGTCGGATATCCTCCTATCCACTTGTGTCTGACTAGTTTGTCTCCTATTGATATGTAATGATATACGAACAATGCATGTTGCATGTAAGGGTATAAATGTCTTTATATGTGTTGACTGTTTTGCTGTCTGTTTGCAGCAAACAACACAGCATTTGTAGCCTTCGACGAAACCCCCTAGGTTTCGTCGAACACCTAATGACGAAACTCCCAAGTGTCCAAACATAATGTTTCGTCGTGATCAATGATGAAACTCCCTTGTTTCGTCGTCTATTGGGTTTCTTCAGGCCCAATGTCTGGCCCAATGTTGTTTCGTCGAGCCCACATATGGTTTCGTCGAAGTGAAAGCCCAGGCGGCTATATAAACACTTTCTAGTTTCATTCTGAAACTAGATGAGAGCATACCCTGAAAGTTATACTGTCAAACTGTGTGTGTATCAGTTGTTCTTGGTTCTCATCCCATTTAATCAATAGATTGCGTTTCATTGGCTATACCGTGTCTGTTATTAACTGTGTTTGGTTTGGCATCGTTACGGGGATTCCGCACCCGTGACATTTTTGTTATAAACAAGGATTTGGTTTTCGTTATCGATCCTCAGATTTCGGGACCTACAGGAGTGTAGCGAGAACTGTATTCATGAAGAATGCCCTTGGAAGTACAGAACTCATCCATTACATGGTTTTTGAACTCAGTTCCATTGTCGCTTCGGATCCTTTTCACTTTCAACGTGTACGAATTTTCCAGCATAGTAAGAAGATCTTTGAGGATTCCAGGAGTTTTACTCTTGTGTGCCATAAAAGCTACCCAAGAAAATCTAGAATAATCATCAGTAACCACTAGACAATAAGCATCCCCAAAGGTTGTCTTGTGTTTCATAGGTCCAAAGAGGTCCATATGAAGACGTTCGAGAGGCATGCTAACAGTGTTGATTTTCTTAAGCGGGTGAGACTTCTTCGTTTGTTTTCCCTTTTGGCACGAAACACAGATATCTTGTAGATGAAAATTCTTCACATGCACACCATTCACAAGATTGTTTTTCACCAAATGGTTCATTTTTCTTAAGTGAGTGTGCCCCATTCGTCTGTGCCAAGATATAGACTCCTTCTCTGTGGCTTTTGAGACAAAATATGTGACTTGCGCAGATGTCGTAATCGCTTGGCTCATATCAAGAATATAAATATCATTAACTATTGGAGCCAATAGGAGAATCCATTCTTTTGGAATTTTGAAACCAGGTTTCAGTACATAACAACCAGCATCATCAAAATGCACGGTGAACTTCTTATCGCAGATTTGCGAAACACTCAGAAGATTGTGATCAATTTGACGAACATAATTGATCATATCGAAACATACAACACCATTGGAGATCATTCCCTCTCCAGTGATGTATCCGCCTTTGTCTCCAGCAAATGCGACATAACCTCCTCTAATGTTTTTCACATCATACAGAAGCCGTAAGTCGCATGTCATGTGCCTAGATGCTCCACTGTCAACAATCCAATGACTATTAACAGTTCCTCCTGGAACATCCTGCACATTATCATTTAATGATTAGTTGAGGATGGGGACCCAAGCCTTAGTGGTCTTGGGTCGTCCCTGAGCATCACGGAAAGTGATCTCGATTTCCTGATGATTTTCAAACACAACAGCTTCCCCTGAACTTTCACCCGTCTTAGGTCTCCAAGTTTGATTTTGTTTACCAGTTTGATTCTTATGAAAAGATTTTGAATCTTCTGGTTTTAACGGTTGGGATGAACTTGGTTCCCTTTTAACATATTTGACTTCAGATTTTAAAGCCTTTTCAACTGCCTTGACGTTTTGACGTCGTTGTTTTGTTTCTTGTTCTTTAACAGTTCTTTTATCATGTTTTGGTGAAACAGGATGACGTTGTGGGTGAACCTTTTCAGGTGGGGCTTTGTCAACAAATTTCTCTTTGGGAGTATTTGTACAATTTTTAATGATATGTCCAAACTTCCCACACTTAAAACACGTTCTCCTCTCAACAAACTTAGGAGAATCCGATCGACGAACAGATGTCGAACCTGTAGAACCTGAGGTACTAGCTTTTTCATCATACCCGTTTGTATGTTGAGTGTAATTGTTTTGACTGTTACGTTTTAAAATCTTGACTTGTTGGACAAAATCGGTGTTTGATTTATTTTCAAAAGTCTCAATTTTATCAGTACCCTTCGATGCTAGAAATTTGACATCACTGCGTTTCTTCTGGTAACGAGCTCCTTTTGTTTCAAACTTTGATTGAGAAACTTTAGGCTTTTGAGCTCGTTGAACTGGTTGTTTACCTTTAGAAGCAATAGGTTGTTGCTTTGTCGGTTGTCTTTGATTTCCAAATTGTTTTCTAATTTCAGATCTTGGAATTGGATCACATTGAGTTACAACAACTCCTGGGATCGTCATTCCCAAAAACTTGCTTGTGTTATCTTCAAAAACTTTATCAATCGAAGATGGATTGACATTTTTAATTGGAAAATCGTTATCTGAATAGATTTTAGCATCACCAACCAAAGTATACAACACATTATTGATCTTAACAGCAGACACAGGTTCCTTGTCATTCTTGACATCCTTGACAGGATCTATCACTTGTTTGACAACTGGTTGAACAGCAGGAGTAGGAGGATCACAAAGAATGTAATTCTCAATTGGAATTTCTACTCCTTTCATTTTATCAAGTGATTTATCCTGATCACTCACATCTGATTCATCATCAGACGACTCATAGTCCTCAATAATTGGAGCACTTTGATTCGTCGATGCTGAAATTTCTGTTCCATCAGATGAGGTACTCGAGGAACTGTCCGATTTGAACCCTAAGCCAGTAGTAACTTCCTCTTAATCAAGAGGCACACTGGGTTCAAAACGTGGCATTTCTTCTTCATCGGGCATTCGAGTATAGTTGTGTCTCAAAGGGAGTGGACACTTCTTATACCCAACGCCTTTCTTGTTCCCTTTCAGCTGTTGAGCGTCTATGATGTAATCGAGCACATATCGGGAGTTAGAATAACTCTCCAATTTGAGCTTGATTGCATCATGCTCGCATTTAGCAATGGCTAGCTCTTTCTTGGTTTCCTCAATGATATTAATGTAATTGTTAATACCAATTTGTTTGTTGAAAATAGTTTTGGTCAATTCGGAAACACTTTTCTTTAAAGTTTCAATTACAGATTTAAAATCCTTTTCATTTCTAGCTAAAGCCATATTTGCCTCTTTGCACTTAGACAGCTCAACAACTAAACTTTGATTATGACTATGAACCTTTTCGGATTCCAGCTTCAAATCTGCACACAAATTACATACACTAGGAGCAGGAGTGTCGGATTTTACCTGACTCGTAGAGGCTGAGACATTTTCCATAAAGGCGGTTTGATAAGAAAAAGATCTGTCTTCAGAGAAGAACTTCTCCATTTCCTTTGATGCTACAGCAGCCTTCTTGATCAGAACAGATTTCTGACACTTCAACTCCTCTGCTTCATTCAATAAATCATCAACATCAGAATTCACTTCTTCCTTCACATCAGATTCCGAATTATAACCACCCGAATTTGAGCTTTCTTCATCCGAACTCCCGCTATAACCCGAACTATCATCACTTTCAGAAAATTCTTCCTTGTGAACATTCTTGATGTGATTGATGATCTTTGCATAACACGCGGTTCCTCCTCCTTCTTGATCACCGTCCCCAAATTGTACAGACCAATTGCATCCTTCATCAGCTTGGACAACTAATGCTCGGTTGTTGTTTGAAGGTCCAGACTGGTTCTGGTTCTGGTTGTTGTTCACAGCTACCATCCTTCTTTTACGATTGTCTTGATTTGCATTGGAAGTACTCATCTGATTTCTGAATGGATTCTGGTTGCCTTGTTTGCTTGGTCGGGTGCACTCACGTTTGAAGTGACCCTTTTCGCCGAAATTGAAACATGTAACAGCATCCTTATCGAAACCGTACTTAGTATCCTTCTTGCTTTCCAAGGATGTTCTTCCTGTTCGACTCATGTAATCCTTAGCCCTTCTAACAGGACTTGCGAACGCCCACTTGATATCCATCAACTCCATTTCATCACGGTCTATTTGTTGATAATCTTTGTTGGTCAAATTAATGTTTCCAATTCGACCTGCGACCATTCCGCAGTAGGCACTGACCATTGTATTGATTAGTTCCATATGCTCCTTTGCTACTTCAATGCTAACTTTCGAAAGGTTTGAAGTATCAACTCTGACTGTGTTGGGGTTTTGGGGTGGAGGATTGTTGGTATAACATGCTTGCTGTTGTTGTGGTTGGGCTTGTGGTTGAGATTGTGGAAGATAAGCACTTGGATCAAACTGAGGTTGAGTAGTGGAAACTTGAGGTGGAGGTTGGGGTTTCGGTATCCAGGCACTCAGATCGAGTTGAGGTTTTGAGAAAGCATGAGCTTGAGAAATGACATGCGCTGGCGGAAGATATGCACTCGGATCGAAAATCTGAGGTGGAGCTGACTGTAGAAACGGAAAAGAGCTTGTATTTGACATAAACGTCGTTTGAAGCTTCGGTTGCTGAACAGAACTAGAACTAGCTGCAGGATTAAAACCACTCAGATACATTTATGTGTTTTGAGGAACTGCAATCCTTTTAGCTTTTCGAATTTCCTCTTCATTCTTATGCTCTAACTTCTGGACGAACTCATAGATACTAACCGCATCCAAAACGCCCGTATGCTTTAAAAGTTCAATGAAAGGACTCCACTTTGGAGGTAGAGCATCAGCAAACCGTGCAACCATTTCCTGTTGAGTTGCAAGAACAGCATAAGAATACATTTCACTAATCAAATGATAAAAACGAGTTGTCATATCATTTAGGGTTTCGTTCTCCAAGAATTGAAATGATTCAAATTCTTTCTTCAACAAATCATGGCGTGTTTTTCTTGTAGCCGCATTCCTTTCTCCTCTCGCTACCAAGGCATCCCATAAAGCTTTTGTGCTTGTACAATAACTGAATTGATGAGAGATGTTTTTGTGGAGTGCTTCTGTGAGAATAGCAAATGCCTTCTTTTCTAGATCATAAGCTTTCTTGTCATCTTCTAGCATATTCGCCAATGTCGCCGCACTTGAACCTGCTTCTTCGAGGGCTGTGTTGTATGGAGAAGTGAAACACGTCCATAATTCGGTGTTTTGCCCTAGAACGTAAGTATGGAAACGACCCTTCCATGATGGATAGTCGTTCATGTGATTCAGCTTTGGCGGGCGATTGTTGCTACCCGTTTCACTCTCACTGAGCAATAGATTCTGAATACTTTGATTCTGGTTCGACACCAATGCCCATTGACTTGCACTTATAGATTGTGGAGGCATAACATTCCTTAACCACGCGGCTGCAGAGGTTTGATCTTGACCTGGTCTTGGGTCCGTGCTCCAATCCCATGGACTCGTACTCATGATTGATATATAAAAGTGAATACCTAGTCACACACCTCAAAACAAACTGTTATGATAGATTTGCAAAGCCTCTGTTAAAAATTGACAAGTTTCTCGATGAAACACCAGGTCTTTGGCGAAAAAAACCAAGTCTGATGAAAGTTGGTTTTTCGTCAAACACTCTTCCCACGAAACTCAAGAGGTTTCGTCGAAGTACCTTTGACGAAACATTGGGGGTTTCATCGAAGTTCCTTATGGCGAAACACTAGGGGTTTCATCACTTACGTCTTTCGTCGAGATAAGGTCACTGTGAGTTGGTGAAAGTTGTCAAAAGTAAATCTTATCTTTTGTTTGACAGAGAACACACGATTTCAACTTACAACATGCTCATCTTACCAACCAGCATGGTGTCCAATATTTTAATCCTTTTTTTTAATTTCCTTTTAATTTTAAAGTCCAAGAATATCTCAAGAACACTATGAAGATTTGATGAACAACCGATGAGTATATGAACTTTCCGGCCAGATTTTTCACCGGAGAAATTTTCCGAACCACAAATTTGCACAAACTTTCAATTAAAACCCGGTTTTATCACGTAAGCAAGTAATACAACAAAGGTTTTTGATAAAACTTTGGCAAACAAACAAGATCTAATAGATTTTTAAGAAGCTTTTTCCAAAAATTTATGAGTTTCAAGAACAATTTTCAGAAAATCAACAACACTTGAAAAAATCCCAACTATGTTTGTTTTAAACAAGGATAAGAGCCAATGCTCTGATACCACTTGTAGGTCCCGATTTTCGGAGGATCGATTTCGAAACCAAACCCTTGTTTATCACAAACACAGTCACGAGTGCGGAATCCTCGTGACAATGCCAAACCAAACACAAAAAGTAACAACACGAAGTAACCAATGAATCACAGTCAATTGATTAGATGAGAACAAGGTTCAAACAAATACACACAATGTTTGACAGTAAACTTTCACAGTAGGTATGCTCTCATAGTTTCACACAGAAACATGATGTGTTTATATAGGCAGCCCAGCCCAAGTGTTGACAAAACACAGAATGGGCTTGACGAAACTCCATGGTTGACGAAAGACAAGGTCTTTCGTCACCAATCACGACGAAACATAGAGTTACCCTTAAAAGGGAGTTTCGCCATACATGTACTCGACGAAACATAGGTGTTTCGTCGAGGGCTGCACAATTTGATATGCTGCAAACTGTTAGACAGTTTGCAGCAGATATGTATAAACACACAAACACAAGTATACCAAATATGCAACATGCATAGTCATATAACATTACATAACAAGTGAGACAAACTTGTCGGAACCAAGTAGGATAGGAGGATATCCAACTAAGGTCGACGGCGAATACAGACTCGATAACTAAAAAGACCGTACGAATACATCGTTAAACTAGAACAAGTTACAGACACAAAATAATGCACCAACAACAATGAATTTTGTGTTGTTCGGAGAATCTCAAGTAGTATGGAGGCGACGGTACTAGTGAAAAAAGTGAAACAAAGGTTAGGAATTTGGACTTTCTTACAAAGGACTTCAGCAACTTATTACCAAGTCGTCGGGCGATACTTGAAAAGGAGCAGGAGCGTATCGCAAAGGAGCTAGAGAAAGATCAAAGCACAGTGGACTAGATTTCTTTATGTGTGTTCTTTAAAAAAAATGTTTTATGTTTTCTTTATTTAGTTGTATGTTCTATGTTTTATTTTATAAAATTTATGTTTTTAATTTATATTGATTATTTACATTTGTTTAAAAACAAAAAATACTCGCTCAAGCCACCGCTCACCAGAACCACAACTGTGTGATGAAGCTTCAGCAATGGTTTTATCCAATGCCCAGTCAGCGTCCAGTCAACGTAAGGTGAAACAATATTACAAGATAAATCTTGGTGCTCACTTTGGCTAACTTTAGCCACAACGGGTCTTAAGGGTAAAAATAGATTGTTTTAAAAAAAGTTAAAGAGTTTACTTTTTTGTTCAAAGTTCTATAATAAATCATGGATGAAAGCTATAATATCTTGAATTGATTTCTTTAACTTTTTTTCTTCAGTTTTTATGCAACGTCGGAGTATCTCTTGAATTGATTTCTTAAATTTTTTTTTCTTCAGTTTTTATCCAACGTCGGAGTATCTTTTTTGAACATTAGATTCTTGACTAGTTTTCTGTACAATTATCTGGCTTAAAAAAGGAGATTGTACATCATCAATTCATCATCAACTTGTAGGAAAGAAGGTGGAAATTTCTATGCAACCAAAGTTCGTGATGAGGCTTTAAAGCTTAAGAAGAATAGAATATGTGCTTCCTGAGTGCATACGCTTGAAATATTGTAAAAATCTAACTGTAAATAAGAATATTCTTCCACTAAAGAAAAAGTTAAAGTGATAAATAATAATTGACCATGTAGAAGCATGGAATAACTTAACGAACAAGACAAGATATTTTACTATGGATTTTGCGAAACTACGTAGAAAGTAGCAAAGAATCAAGGATAAAAGGCCACGGAGAGGGGTGCTTGTGTAGAAAGAATTTACATAAAATGAGATTATGGGAAATCTAGTATCTATAATTTGTGGAGAAAGGAAAACACCAGCCAACAGATCATCATCATCGCAACGGGATACATCAACGTCTTTTAATCGGAAAGGTCCAAGTTTTGCTTCTTCAAAGTCTGGAAAAAGCTTCAGGAAAAAGTATGAATACATCCCAGACAACTATTCATCCTTAGAACAGGTTCATTCTTCATATCTAATTGTATATGTGTAGTTTTGAAATATTATAACTTTCCAATTCAAGTTACATAAATTAATTAATCTAGTAGGAACTACTACAAGCAAAAGATTTCTTGATCATGTGTCCTGTTAGGGATAAATCGTAGTTTCTCAAAATCCTGGTTGATTAAGGTTTATTAGTGCTTAGAAGTAGTAATTGTGGAGAGCAGATTATGTTAATTATATACCACAAGGGTTGGACTTGATTCTTAATTTCCCTAGGAGAACTCCGCAAACGTCGTCTCCCTTGACTCCTAGCTAACCAGCCGAATCTCAGCTGAGGCGCTTGGGTGTCCGTAAATCCTGTGCCATAGCAGCAGTAGATTATCAAGTAGTTGTTCCCCAAGGATACGATCCAATAGAAGTTGAATAATTCGGTTAAAAATCTTCACAGGGAGTGTTTGTTAGGTATAAATCGTCCATGAAACATATGATCACAAATCACAAAGCATGGGAATATTAAAAATAGAATGATAAAGTTTTCATGGTTTGATCCAAGGAAAAAGACCTTATGCATGTATGCCTATCTTATCCACCTATATATGTTTTTGGATACACATTGATTTAGGTTTACAACTGCCAAAGAGTTATGTTTATAGAGATTGGATTTGTGTTAAAATCTCCTTAGTGCCAAGCCCATAATTCATAATTCTAATTCGCTCTTGGAGAACTCTGCAAAGGGCATCCCCCCTTACACCCGCTCACTACATAGTTGGAGTGTCCACGACTCTCCGCAGTATAGTGGCAGCAAAGTATTCTATAACTTGTTCCCCGAGGATAGAATCCCACACCATGTAAAACAAATTGTGTGTCGCAACAATTCTGATTAGACTCCACTTTACAATCTCCACATGGAGGGTGATAACATCAACTCAAGTGTGTTACACAATGTAAAACAAGTAATCCCATTTGGTGAGCTGAGAACTACATTTCATCTGCCTATCTATAGAGAGATTCATTATTAACGAGTCAGGTAGCTAGTTAAACACAACCAAAACATACTTATCTCAAGTTCACATCATCCTTGAAAGCAGATGAATTCATGACGTAAACACGGGTAGGCTCAAACTGATTCAGGCCTCAAGCGAAATTTTAGTTTTGTGCCTTTTTTCATGATCAGTATATTTTAATACATCTACAAATTATCATTCCATATTGGTGAATAAGAAAGAAGTGCAAATATAAAAATAAATAAATTATCTCACATTGATGAGATAAGAAAATATCAATGACATAGGTGCTGCATCCAACATTGATGGGGAAGAAAGTGGTGTCAAAGAAAATTACTTTAAAAAGGCTCCTCAAAGCCACGATTTGCAAAATTATTAGAGTTTAAAGTCTTTCAATGTTAAAGGGTATAAGGCTCTTGCCCTATATTTAAACTCCAAAATGAGCCTATATAGCAAATAAGACTTCCTAGACAAAAAGAAAATAAAATTAAAAAATAATAATAATAAAGCCCTTAAGGTATCACTATATTCTCTGATATCAACATTGAACTGTTCTCCCTTTTCACACAGGCACTAATTTCTATAAGTTCCTAGTTTATTATGTAATTTCGATGTGTAACATCATATGTTTCTTTCACTGGCCTTTCTTTATGGATCTTAACATACCTCTAAGTCTCTATACGCTCTTGCATCTTCCTTACTCTATATGGAAACTAGTTGATTATGTATATATTCTTTAGATAACCTTACTAAGGTGGTGTTTGTTTTTCTAAAAAAGATGTGCGCAAGCTTTTTTGTCTGCGCCGCGCAGACCACGCGCAGACATTGCCATCTACAGAATGTTTGTTTTTCCGAAGACGTTTCATTAGAAAACGTATGCGTGAGCTCTTCTTGGTGCAGACTTGGCCCAACCACTTCTAAGATCTTCTAAGGTTTGTAGAGGGTTAAACACGACCATCGTCCACCACCACCGTCCACCACCCACCACCACCGTCCACGTCCACCACCCACCACCACCACCACCACCGTCCACCACCACCCACCACCACCACCACCGTCCACCACCACATATAAAAAAACAAACAGTCTTCTTCTTGCAGATTGCAGAGGTTTGGTCCACCTCTTCTTCTACAGATGTCTGCAGATGTGGTCCGCAGACTGTAGACATTTTACCCCTTAAAAAACAAACAACACCTAAGAACATGGTTGCAAAAGTCGCTAGGCGCTCCCTAGTCGGTCAAGCGGGGAGTTGAGAGTACTCGGTCTAGGCGGAGAGTACTCGGGGAGTACTCGGACATGGTAAATTATAAAGAAATTAGTTTTCGGAAATTAAATGTATGTTAAATAATATAAGTTTACTAATAATTATAACAAAATACGTGAAAATAATATTCATTCTTTAATATGATAGGCATATAAAGTATATTTTATTTATTTTAAAGTCAAACTCGGTCTGAGTTTACCTACTAGATCCGATTTTGGCTAAGGTTGACCACGTTTGATCGATTCCGAGTAATTAGTCGGAGTTGAAGAAAGTCGCCTCGGCAGCCTACCTTGGAGCGATTACTCGGAGAGTACTCGGACTTGGAAACCTTGTTTTACAACCATGCCTAAGAATCAAATCTCAAATACCTTCAAATGTTACCTTAGTGGTTCTGTATAAACTACTAACTATGGTAAGGTTTCTTGACTAGCTCTTACATAATGAAGATAATAACAAAAGTCTCGAACTTCATCATTAAATTTAATATTAACACATTAGTCTTGACATTATTGAACTGAAATAGTCTGCTTAGTAGGTAACATGCGAGCCTTCCTTAATACATTTTTTATAGGCCAGTACTCTGTTGACAACAAACAATGAAATTGCGAGTCACATTCTTAGGCACACATCCCATATCACATCATGTGTGATGCATCTTCTCATGTTCACTTGTGTATGTAGTCTTTGGTTAGATTCGTCCAAAAGTTTAATTCACGGCCTTCAAACTTGTAGGTAACATGTGGGCCTTCCTTAATACATTCTTTTATAGGCGAGTTCTTAATTAATACATTTTTATAGGCTAGTTCTCTGTTCGACAACAAACGATGAAATTGCGAGTAATCTTTTAAGTGACATTATTGTGAGTCACATTCTTAGCCACACATCCCATATCACATCATGTGTGATGCGTCTTCTCATGTTCACTTGTGTATGTAGTCTTTGGTTAGATTTGTCCAAAATTTTAAGGGTTATTGGATTTTATCACCCCAAACTATTGGCTATTGGCCGTTGCCACCCCCAACTATCACTTTGACGTCCGTCACCTCCAACTTAACACTTAGTGTGTTTTGTCACCAGATCGTTAATTGATCACTAACTTTTGATCATGTTACTATACTTTTAGGGGTGTCATAGGAATCTTAAGAAGGTTTTAGGGATCTTAGGACACCCCAAATGTATAGTAACAGGATCAAAAGTTAGTGATCAGTTAACGACGTGGTGACAAAACACACTAAATGTTAAGTTGGGGGTAGCGGGCGTCAAAGTGATAGTTGGGGGTGGCAGTGGCTAATAGCCAATAGTTAGGGGTGATAAAATCCAATAACCCAAAGTTTAATTCACGGCCTTCAAACTTGTCAATCTTCGTCTTGCTGTCTTCTATTATTGCTCTTGATGAACCTAAAAGGCCTTGTATGAACTCTTGGGATAAATCATCCAACAAACATATGATCATGATCACACAAACATAATTCTATGAAACTTGAATCAAATAAAGCATGAAACCCATAAAGACCAGTTTTTACAAGGTTGGGTCGAAGGGAAAGACATGATCCACAGCCATGGTAACAAAAGCAATCTTATTGTTTCTATTTTTGGTAGAGATTTATCTTGATGTAACATTACATAAGAGTTGTATTTCTAGAGGTTTTATATGGTTAAAATCCATATGAGCCGGCCAATAACTGGGTTGCTGCTTCTGGAGAACCAAACTGATTGCTGATGCATCCCCTTCGAAAAGGATTGTTTTAATAAAGCATACATGAAACAGTTTCTTGCACATGAATGCCATTGTAAAGTTACTACTTGTGCATAGAGAGATATGAACTGGATTTGAATTTCATTTTGTAGGTTACAAAGGCACTAAGAGAATCTGGATTGGAGTCATCTAACCTTATCCTTGGAGTAGATTTCACTAAGAGTAACGAATGGACAGGTTTGTTGGCATGAGAAAACTCTAGCATTAATACTTTGCTTTGTGATTCCATTACTTTTGCAATGATTTCTAATCATTTTTCCTAACTTTATGATAGTTTTAGATTCTATATCTTTAGTACAATTGTTGGATGTTCTTTCAATTATCTTTTCAATCTGTGTACATGTGGACCAGGCTTTTCAAGAAAAAAAGTTACTCTAGTTTGATAGTTAGGCCATAAAAGATAGTCTTCAAGTATTATATCCACATCCTTCTAAATAGGGACACTCTTTAGTCAATGATAATACTACTATAAAATAAGAAACAGAACATGAATCTTAGCATATACGATAGATATATGTAAGCACATTGCCGAATCACTTATGTGTACGTGTTCGATTTTCCCATTTTGCCACAATTATAATCAGTAAGATTATAAAAGCTAGGAAATCTAAACCCCAAGGTTTGTTTGTGATAGGTAAAGCTTCGTTTAATAACCGCAGCCTTCATGCCATTGGGGATTCTCCAAATCCATATGAAAAGGCCATATCAATTATTGGAAAAACTCTTGCTCCTTTTGATGATGACAATTTAATTCCTTGTTTTGGATTTGGTGATGGTAGGTCTTCATCCCAAAAACACAATTTTGAAAGAAATGTTTACTAGTCGTCTAAATATGTTCATTATTTTTCCTAGCAACAACACATGATCAAGAAGTGTTTAACTTTCATGATGATGGCTCCCCATGTCATGGATTTGAAGAAGTCTTGACTTGCTACAAGAGGGTTGTCGCAAACGTGCAGCTGGCTGGTATATTTGATATGTTTCTGTTCTTGATGGAAAACAGACTATTATTGAAAATTGAACCCATAAACAAATTTCTGTTTGAAGGACCAACATCTTATGCGCCTGTTGTCGAAGCTGCCATGGATATAGTAGAGAAACGTGGAGGTCAATTCCATATACTAGTTATCATAGCAGATGGCCAGGTCTGTATTAAAGATCAATCTCCCTATCTCTAACAACAAGAAAAAAAAATCAATTTGCAAGTGTGTTGCCCCCATGCAAGAGCTAAAACTTCCTCACTGTAATTGGTCTTTTAAAAAGAAACACACCCCAATTCATGCTTTTCCCAATATTTTTCCCACGGATTAAAAGTTTCTATTCTCAAACTATAATATTCTACTGCAAATTCAGCTTTATGCATTGAATGATGTTTTTGTGATGGAGGTTCATCTTAAGTGAAGGTTACAAGAAGCGTCAATACAAGTAATGGGGAACTCAGTCCACAGGAACAAAAAACTATTAGCTCAATTGTTGAAGCAAGGTATAAAATTCAAATGACAATCAACTTTCTCTATGTGTAAAAAATGCCTTGGTCCATGCCTTTTAAATTATTTTTCTCACTATCAGTTTGAATCATGTTTCAACTTGCTGGGTGATAGATTCCCTTTGACTAGTCTCCATTTATGTTTTTCTAATATATGGTGATGAAATAGATTAGTAGACTATTATTTTACTGTTCTAGTTACCCTATTTTATAATCAAACTCTAGAAATCTACATCCTTTTTTGTTTTAGTTTGTATCCTCTAGTAATCGTCCTTGTTGGCGTTGGCGATGGTCCTTGGGACGACATGAAAAGGTTTGATGACAAGATTCCTACTCGTGGATTTGATAACTTTCAGGTACAAAGACATCCCTCACTTTCAATAAAATCTTTTCATATTCAAGTTTTTTTTAGAATGTTTATTACTGATTTTCTTTATAGAGGTTTGGTTATTAGGAATTTTTTTTAAAGGTTGGAGGGATTTGTTGGCAGCGGAAGTTTAACTTCATCACTAACATAATTTCCAGAACTTGATTCACCATAATCATGTTGTGAATTCATAATGAATCAATCGTACAAACAACACACACTCGAAACGAATAGAATGATTTGGATATTGTATTGAAATATCTTGGTACCGGTTATGATCCCGGTAAATCGTTTATATACATATTGAGAGGGACGGTTGTTATCGGCGGTTACTTTTTGCGGGAGTAACCACCATTTGAACCGGTATGTCATATGTGACATGTCCCTTTACATATTATCGATACACACACATATATATATGAGTATAGTAAAGTTATAATACATAATACACATAATGAATATAATATAATCGAGTTTATATATTGTTGATGCAGATTTTGTGTCCGATGCTTGTCGAATAGATTAGTTTTATTTTACGCTGAATTTGTAATAGTTAGTGAAACGGTCTATCGAACGTGTATAGACCCGCTCGTTTGAAGTGGTCAAACGAGAGGGTTATTTGGTTGACCGTGTGGGTTTTGCTAGACAAATGTTTTGTGTCGAAGGATAAGGCATCGAAGGATAGTGTATCTCCTTCGATGAGCTCGAAAGATATCATGGACTTCGAAGGATATGCCATCCTTCGAAGTATATGTGGATCCTTCGATGGCTTGGTGATCGACAGATGATCTATCGATCGGTCTGTTAGATCCTTCGACCTTACAACCTGTGTTGGGTATAAATACCAACACTTTGTCATTTGCAAAATTAAGGAAGTTGGAGGAGGTTTGAGACCTCACCGGGAGAGATCACCACTTGGTCTCTCCCCGGATGTATACTCCTTTGGTATTAGTTCGGTTAGCTTGTTAATCGGGCCGATTTGTAATGTTTTACTACCGGATTAATACAAAGTTGTTTGTTTATCATCTCTAGTCTTCCCGTGTATGAACATAATCACACGAATCACGGTTTCGGTCACGAAACTCGGTCCTACAATTGGTATCAGAGCCATGGTGCCCGATTTAGTAAATCTAACCGTTTACTAAGTCACATGTGCTCTAGATCTGTGATTTTTGTGCTTTTTGTTCAAGATGTAAAAATGGTGAAAATCAAGAAAAACTCAGATCTGGACCCGAATATTCAGATATGTGCTGAAACGAGTGTTGGGTTTTATGTTTTTCACCTAAACATTCAAGTTATCATCATCAAAAACTGTATACAAAGTGTTTTCATCAAATCTGCAGATTTAATCAGAGGCTGTGTTCTTGATGTTCTTGGCAGCTTCCTATTTCGAAAGATGTAAAGGTACCCCGAAAGATGTAAGGAACTTCGAAAGATCAAACAGTGTTTCGAAGGGTCATCTTGAGGTTTTCGAAGGGTCATCTTTTCAACAACTTCGAAAGATCAGACAGATATATTCGAAGGATAATCCTCACCCTCAACTCCGAAAGATAATTTTGAAGGATCATCCTCTCCCCGAAAGATATATTCGAAGGATCAGCCTTGAAGATCAGCAGTGTACGAAGGATCAGCCATGTCCAACTTCGAAGGTGTTTCGAAGGATCATCAACTTCGAAAGATGAGACAGACTTCGAAGGTCTTCAACAACTTCGAAAGATATATACTTCGAAGGATCATCAACAATTTCGATGTTGTGTATCGAAGGATCCAGCATATATCTTCTGTTTCGAAGGATCCAGATGTTTCGAAGGATCCAGAGAAAAGAGCTGCTGGAGTTGTTGTGTATCGAAGGATCCAGATGTTTCGAAGGAGCCAGATGTTGTGGAATTTTATGAGATCAGACAGATTGTTGGGGTTGCTCATTTAATTCACTTGGAGTCGGGTCGGGTGTTCGCGAAGATTATTTGAACCGGGCTTCCAAATTTCAACATCAAATTCGTACGGTTCAAGAAGCGCGGGGGATGATGCGGAATGATGAAACCATTTTGATTTTAAAAAAAAAAAAAAAAAAAAAAAAAAAAGGATGATGAGAACTTGATTATTTTTGAAAAATGTGGGGTAGTCACGGTTACCGATGCAAATGTCAAAAATGGTGACGCGACTATTATGGGCCAAAAACCAAAAACGGAATGGTATGTTCACTTCCGCACGTCAATGTTTATGATTGTTACCGGTTATTCGTAAATGTTCGAAAGCATTTTGTTTATTGTCATATTCTCGCATTTGAAGACGAACGTATGAACCTAGAATGTCAATACCGGTCCTAACGAGTTCACAAAGTCTTTGGAGGGATACAAGTCGGATCCTACGGGGTACTAGGCGAAATTTCTTTATCAACTAGAATATGCAACGAAGAAATCCTTTTTTGTTTATTGTCATATTCTCGCATTTGGTAACGAATGAATGAACCTAGAATGTCAATACCGGTCCTAACGAGTTCACAAAGTCTTTGGAGGGATACAAGTCGGATCCTACGGGGTACTAGGGGACGTTCTTATTCAACTAGAATATGCAAAGAAGAAAGTCGTTTTCGTGATTTTTCGGAACCGAGAACATTCAATAAAGATTGACGACAGTTCCGCTTAGTGGAGGGAATTGGTGAACATTTGACGACAGTTTCTTTGAAGTGGAGAGAATCTGTTAAGGTTTAGAGATTTTACCAAAGAAATGGGGGAATAAAACGTATGATGAATTTCTTCGGTAAATTTCTAAACGCAAACACAGGTGGTAGAGTTGTGATTTTCTGGTGATACAATCGGTTCGGCGTGGAATGTTTTGCACATACACATATTTGAGGATTTTAATTAATTCTCCAGCCAGCGTGAAGGGTTTTGCACGGAAAAATACAGGTTTCTAAAGTCTACAGTAGTTACAAAAGCGCTGTTCACTGAAGACCTGGGGAATCTTTATGAAAGCTGATAGTTCAAGACTGAAGGCCTGCAGGATTCGGTTTTGGGTTTGATGTTTCTTTGGGATTTTACAGGGATCTGGGGGTAACTCAATTCGTTGAGTTTGCAAACGATGTACTTGGTCTAGCTGACTTCCTGAGTACTGATGCTGAAGATCCGTAGTGCATTACGTGGTCAACTTCACAAAGGCGAGACAATGAGATCTGGATGTAGTTCAACTAAGCATGCTGGTTGAGCTTGCAAGGGATACACTTGGTCTAGCTGACTTTCCTGAGTGTTGATGCTGAAGATTAAAGTGCATTACTTGGTCGATTCCACAAAGACGGTTTACAGAAGACAGTTCACCAGAAATCTCTATCAATGTAGTATGCTTGAATGAAATGAAGTTCTTATGACAAGATCAAGACTTGATGCAGTTCTTAAAGATTGGAACCCTTATCAAATGCCGGTTGGAGTATTGGAAGATCAGCGGAAGATCGGTCAATTGAGGAAATTGCACAACACCCAACACGGATACGTGTACTTTAAGGGGGAAATATTATACAAGGAGCATCAAGATACTACTTACCTGGATCATCGGTCAAGGGGGAATTTGTTAACACAGAGAAGATGAATACTTGACTGAAGATCGATTGCAGTTGCATTTTCAGCATTCGACAGCAACGGACAAGGGGGAATTTGTTGATGCAGATTTTGTGTCCGATGCTTGTCGAATAGATTAGTTTTATTTTACGCTGAATTTGTAATAGTTAGTGAAACGGTCTATCGAACGTGTATAGACCCGCTCGTTTGAAGTGGTCAAACGAGAGGGTTATTCGGTTGACCGTGTGGGTTTTGCTAGACAAATGTTTTGTGTCGAAGGATAAGGCATCGAAGGATAGTGTATCTCCTTCTATGAGCTCGAAAGATATCATGGACTTCGAAGGATATGCCATCCTTCGAAGTATATGTGGATCCTTCGATGGCTTGGTGATCGACAGATGATCTATCGATCGGTCTGTTAGATCCTTCGACCTTACAACCTGTGTTGGGTATAAATACCAACACTTTGTCATTTGCAAAATTAAGGAAGTTGGAGGAGGTTTGAGACCTCACCGGGAGAGATCACCACTTGGTCTCTCCCCGGATGTATACTCCTTTGGTATTAGTTCGGTTAGCTTGTTAATCGGGCCGATTTGTAATGTTTTACTACCGGATTAATACAAAGTTGTTTGTTTATCATCTCTAGTCTTCCCGTGTATGAACATAATCACACGAATCACGGTTTCGGTCACGAAACTCGGTCCTACATATATTCGAACAGGATTCTTGTTGGTTTGAAGATGACATTAGTAGTTTTTATCTCAAAAGACAACTCACCGTACTTTGGCCTTATTAACTGCAGTTTGTTAATTTTACTGGTATCATGTCCAAAGAGCTAAACCCAGCTAACAAGGAAGCAGCTTTTGCACTCGCTGCGCTTATGGAGATCCCGATACAATATACGGCAGTCAATGAACTTGGCTTACTTGGGTATGCATACCATCAAGTTTATGATGTATTTTAGTTTATTCTCCATTTTTCGTCAGAAGATAAACATGATCAATGATAAAGAAAAGGAATACTTAATTTCTGATACACTTTCAGCAAATATGATTAATCTTGAATGATTCTTTTAATGTTTGTATTGGCCAAACAAGACAAGTGACTGGGAAGGCAAAGAGAATTCTTCCACGACGACCTCCTCGTCCAAGGGGCCGCACACAGTCTGTAAATGACCCAACACCAACACAAGATGATGAAAATAAGGTTCTACCACTTCACTCAATGCTACAATAGTACTTTCATTGACTTTGGAGATCAAACTACTTATTACTTCAAAACTGATATGAAATTATTCTAAGTTTTGGAAAAAAAAAAAAAAACCTTAACTGCATTGATATTGATAAAGGTTTTCCAAACTAGGAAACTGTATCTTTAAATTTGTTACAAAACTCACATCCCTTTTTAACTCAATAATAAAGTTTGACCTCAAGGGTTTAGTTTCCCCCTGTATTTTTATTAGACTTGACTCCTTTCTTTCTTTTTTTCTGCTCCAATGAAGATCTGCCCAATCTGTCTAACAAACGAAAAGGATATGGCCTTCGGATGTGGACACATGGTGAGTCGCGTTGCTCTTATTAAGTTTATATTCTTGTTTCTGTGTAAGACATCTTATAAAATGAGTAGTGGCCCAAAAGTTTTGTTCGAAGGTGTCACAAATATATAATGTTGTGGCATGTTTTCTGCCCATTAATCTGATGTGGCACAAAAACCACTTGTTGTCACTAAAATCATCACTAATTTACTAAGTAAGCATGACTACAAAAGTGTTACTTGCAGTGAGATTTGTTGATTATTTATTAACTAAGTGATGCAACAGGCTTGTAAAGAATGTGGATCACAATTAAATCGTTGCCACATATGTCGTCAACAAATCAGCTCCCGGATCAGGCTATACACTGGGTGATTATATGGCCATGCATATTATGTACAAATTAATTAATTAAGCTATATGAAAGTTTAAAATTAAGTTGTTTAAACTGATGTGGTGGTATCTAAATGGAAAATGCAAACTATATGGGATACTCTAGGTTTATTACTTCATTGATGTGTCCATTTTTGTCATCCTAAAATGGATAGTTGGTAGTATCCTCATATTTTATGTCTATCCATTAGACTGTGTGTATTTGCATTCATGAAAACTTCCAAACATTATGTATCGTTGTTTGGAAATTAAATAATAATCTTTGTGTGTTAATTTTATACAATAAATGTTTGGCTAAATTTTCTGCTTCCGTAGATTATAAAGATATAAAAAAAATTGAGAACGAACTCCCCGCCCTGAACTGAACGGCTGAACAGATATTCCTTGCAATTCATTACTGAAAAGTCGTACCATTTTGTAAAAGGTATCACACTATCATAGACAACCAAGGTCTCATTTTAATGGAATCAAAGCAGATGCATTTCTCCCAGCTTTGACACCAAGTAATTGGTAACCATGCATGCTATCAAGCATGTAATTTTTTATCAACACATGATCATGACTCTTTTATTTATGTTAATGAACCGGAAAAACTCAAAAAATACCTAGCCCTAACACATCTATTTATACTTAACCAAAACATGGAAAGGAAACTAATTTGACTCAAATACTAAACTCTAAAAACTAGGAATTATCTGAACTTAATTTGAATTTTAAATAACCGGCTCCTCAGACTTAGGATGGATCAACAATTATCAAACAGTAATTAAACAAACAGGTGTCCACTTCAAATCCTATAAATAACATTAGATCAGTGGCGAAGCTTGAGATTTTAGACCGAGGGGACGAAAGTCACCGGACCTAAAAATTTCTATAAAACCGGAGGGTCGAAAACGTATATACCCAAAAATTTCTATACGAAAACTACATACTCTCAACTACTGAGCGACAAGTTCGGGGGGGGGGGAGGGGGTCGGCCGCCCCCTCCCGCCCTTAAAAGCTTCGCCCATGCATTAGATGATGCAAAAAAATGAAATATCAACATGTGACAAAACCAAAATATACAGGCCAACTTATCTTATGGTAAAGATAAAATATCACCATTTAATTTTTGATACGCTTAGTTCACATGCAATTCGTAAATATAACTAACAGCCGCAACCTGTAAAACAAAATCAGCAAGAGATTTGAGACTAAAGTGACTCATGAATGTATGTTGCATTTCAGAATTACTTACTATTACTTAATAAAAATGGTAGCTAATCAGGGGAAAAACTGGAACCAAGGGTGGGGGAGACACGTTGTGGACCTTTGGTTAGTACGTAGCCGAAGAAGATTCATGTAACTGTTTAGCACTCATTTAACAATTGTAGTGCACACGAAACTGTAGAGAGCTAAGAATTGTAGGTCCCTCGAGGAGGATGAGGTTAAACCTTAACCTTGTTATATTAACACACTAGCAAGTGCGGAATCCAAGCTAGAGTGCAACCGAGTTGAGACAAGTATAAACACAAAACACACAAGGTTCACCGATTAACACCACTTGTATTAATGCGTATGAAAGGTTCCGGTTACAAGCACAGGGTTTACAAATCTGTATTGCAAACTCTCTAATGTGTGTGTGTGTTCTTGACAGAATGCTCTCACTATCTCTCGAGTGTATCTTTCTATCTCTTGTGTCTCTCCAAGTCTGCCTAAAACAACACACTGCATGGGTATATATATATACCCAGCTCAGCAAGTCTGACCGAAGGATCCGATAGATGTCTCGAAGGATCATCTATCGATGTTAAACCTGTCGAAGGATCAGGAATACTGATTGAAAGATCATCTTTCGATCAGACTTCCATCGAAGGATTCACAGTGACCTCGAAGGATGATCTATCGAGGTCTATCCATCGAAGGTCCAACTTTCGAGCTCATCGAAGGATCTAAACTATCCTTCGATGAGACATCCTTCGAGCCAGACAATTCACATTCATAAGCTAACTGTTTGGCCAAGTCAAACCAGGAGGATGGTTGACTTGGTCAAACTTACAAGACTATAAAGAACATCGTTTTACATCGTGACTGAATACAGACAAAGTACAGACACAAGTGCACCAACAAACTCCCCCTTGGCTGTAGCTTTGTCTCGATCTTGTCTCGATCTTGATCATTTTTTATCTTCGTGTCTTCAGGACTCTGATGTCCTTTCAAGTCTTCGATGTCGGAGGATCTTCAAGGTCTTCACGTTTTGAAAGCAGAAAGTGTATCAACAAACTACCCGTATCATGTAGGAAGTGTGTTGACACACTCCCCCTTAACATAAGCTCCCCCTTGAGTTATGCTCGTGAATGACTTGTTCTTCAATGCTTGAGATCCTTGTGGTGTTGATGATGGTCAGCGGCAACTCGATCAACTTCATCTTTTGAGTGCCTTCACGTCGTGTCTTCATTCCGAAGCTTTGTCATCGACCATGTTCTCTTTGCCTTTAGAATCTGCACATGCAAGAAATCTAAACGCGTAATGAGAACAACTGCTTGGAACATAGTTAGTATAAACACATGACACACGGATGACCATGTAACAATCAACCACCGTCCGACAGTTTGAAAGTTTAATAAAATTTGTCAATTTTAGATTTTTAACTTTCAAAACTTTAAAATTTCGACCGTTTATGAAGATTTAGTCAGTTCGGTTTTCGTTCAGGTTTCAGGCAACGAAGACTCGAGCTCCAACATCGTACGATCAAAAATAAAGTAGAAATAAAATCTTTTTGGCTTTTATAAAGTTTATATCAAAACACACCTAAAATCTTTTTGGTATTTTTGAATAAATTAAAAGACAACAATTTTAATATCCTTTGAGTGTTATCAAACGACATCACCGCTAATGTCGTGCTGATATGCACCAAACGACGAAACTGTTTAAAAATAAAACAATAAGAGTTAAGCAGTAAATAAATATATACAAACATTCTTTTTGCGAGTTTCGAGGGTAAGAGAATCATATCAGTGAACAGTCATGCCAAAACGCTCTTGTTGTTCAGTTAGTTAACATTAAGATAAGCATCCTATAACGATTATCGGTATTGTTGTCCACTTAAGCTCAACTTATCATTTGTAATCATGGCGAGGAGATACGTTAAGGTATGATTTATACTTACGGACCGGTGTTCATCCACGTCACGACACATTCCCGTATCAAGGTATGCACGAGGGTTCATTTTACCGGTGAGTATACCGATTATCATCTGTTTGACCGTATATGATGTGAGATTCTCACTTATTTTGTTTGAAAACAAGCCCTATGTGATAGAATCACTTATTGATGAGGAACTTGATTTTCGATGCATGAGGGCACAGGAGCAAGTCCGTGAACAGGTCAGTACTTTCGTACAGCAGAGAGACGAACTTGACTCCCGGATAAATGTGATATTTTATCACTTATTTGTTTGGACATGTGATTGTTGATCACTTATTGAGGTCGAATGCAGTATGTACACGTATGTATGGTATCATGGAAGATCTAGACTTGCGTCCCCGTTTTTTTTTTTTTTTTTTTTTTTTGGTAAAAGATACAACCATGATACCCAGATGATAAGCAGCATAAAGACCGAATATCTCAGAACCTCGGCAATCTATCAAACGAAATTTCGGTACTAAGACCATATGCCAATGAATGGTTCCCACCCAGTCTTCAGTCGATTTAAGTTTATATCACCCTGCACACTTTAAAATGATTGTGAGCCTACCGATACATCTTATATAGAGCTGCTTAACATTTTACATTTTACATTTCAGTTCAAAGAGGTTTAGACAGACCACTGATGTACTATCATTTTCTCTTTTGCTCGCCAGGAAACTCATTTTTGTTTTTCTATTGTTTTTGGGTTTTTGAAATTTTTCAATGTTTTTGGATTTTCAAATTTTTGGATTTACTCCCCCTAAAATCAATAAACTAAGACAAATTTAAAACATAAAGGTATTTACAAAAATGATTTTCCGATGTTGGTTTACTCTTGCTTGACCTTAATGCCGTTTACCAATAATAAAAAGTCAAATCTTGATTTGTCAAATGCTTTGGTAAAAAGGTCGGCACGTTGGTCATCGGTGTGGACTTTAACAACATCGATTAGCCTTTTCTCAAAGCAATCACGTATGAAGTGATATTTGATTTCGATGTGTTTGGTCTTTGAGTGCTGCACAGGATTTCTAGTCATCTGTAACGCAGCAGAATTATCAACGTAAATAGGAGTAGTTAGGAATTCAAAACCGTAGTCGCGTAATTGTTTTTGGATCCAAAGAACTTGGGAGCAACAACTTGAGGCAGCAATGTATTCAGCTTCGCATGTTGATGTAGCGACGCGCGTCTGCTTCTTGCACTGCCATGTGACTAGGCGATTTCCTAAAAACTGACATCCAGCCGTTGTGGATTTGCCGTCGATTTTGCATCTGCCATGATCAGAATCGCTGAATGCGATCAAGTCAAAGTTATTATCCCTAGGGTACCATAGACCGGTGTCAGGGTAACCCTTCAAATAACGAAAAATCCTTTTTACAGCTGCAAGATGTGAGGCCTTCGGGTTGACTTGATATTTGGCAAGCAGGCACGTTGGGTACATTATGTCTGGCCTTGATGCTGTGAGGTACATAAGAGATCCGATCATTGCGCGATAGTATGAGGGGCTAACAGCTTCACCCTTCAAGTCTGGAGTAATTCCATGATTTTGTGGCAGTGGGGTACCAATGGGCGTTGCATCAGACATCTGGAACCAGCTCAAGATGTCACCAACATATTTAGTCTGATGGATGAATATCCCAGACTCAGTTTGTTGCACTTGTAGGCCCAAGAAGAAGGTCATTTCCCCCATAGCACTCATCTCGAATTTATCCTGCATAATGCGCTCGAAATTCCTACACAAGACATCATTAGTAGAACCAAAAATAATATCATCAACGTATACCTGTACCAGAAGAAGATCTCCATCTTGTTCTTTGATGAAAAGAGTACAGTCGATAAGACCTCTTCGAAAACCGTTCTCCAGCAGATAGGTAGATAAGGTTGCATACCAAGCTCGCGGAGCTTGATGAAGACCATAGAGAGCTTTGTTGAGCAACCAAACCCGATCGGGATGGATAGGATCTTCAAAACCTGGGGGCTGTTCGACGTACACCTCTTCTTCAACCACACCATGTAAGAATGCACTTTTCACATCCATCTGATAAACCTTGAATCCTTTGAATGAGGCATAAGCCAGAAAGATCCGAATTGCTTCCAGACGTGCAACAGGAGCATAGACTTCGTTGTAGTCGATTCCTTCTATCTGACGAAAACCTTGAACGACTAAACGTGCTTTGTTCCGAATAACCACTCCACGGTCGTCTTTCTTGCATTTGAAAACCCATCGAGTGCCAATTTTCTTGTAGTTCTCAGGTCTTTCAACAAGCTTCCAAACACCAAGCTTTTGAAATTGCTGCAATTCTTCCTGCATGGCTTCAACCCAAGCATTGTCTTTCAACGCTTCTTTCCACGATTTTGGTTCTTCTTGTGACACGTAACACGCGAAGGACCAGTCATTCTGAAGACCAGACTCTCTTATAGCTGAATAAAAACCAGCATTCCGGCTGTTTCTCAGCTGATTACGCGTCTGCACACCGCGATGGACATCTCCTATAATATTCTGCTGGGGGTGGGTATCGTGAATCCTCATTTCAGGATCTTCTGACACACGTGCATTGATACCCAAATTGTTAAGATTAAGATCAACAACCAACTCCACACCAGGAATGTGTGTAGAGGTGGATGCATTCCCTTCAGCAGTGTCTACATTCTGCATATGAGGTGTATCAACAGAGGCACCTTGAACAGGAGCAGCTTGAGCCGAAGATCCTTCAGCTGCATCATGATATTCATCATCTTCAGAAGATTCATTATAATCAGCAGCATCTTCATAAACCTCATTTTGAACCATATTGTTGACAGACGAAGAAGCTTGTGGGTCAACAACAATAGGTCTAACCAAAGGCGAGTCAGCAGCGTTGTCACATTCAAACAACATTCTAGCCGCTGCTGATTCTTCGTCAAAGGTTGGCAGATTGAAGGAGTCAAATAGTCCATCATAATCGAACATCCACGGATCACCCGGAGCCCTAACAGGACTCGTGTACCTTTGAACCCTCACTTCACTCCATAACTCAATCTTTCTGGTAGCCAGATTCCAAACACGAAAATTCGGAGTATCATATCCAAGGAAGAAACCCTCGATAGCTCTAGCTCCAAACTTTCCATCCGGCTCAATCATAGTACATGGAGCACCAAATGGTTCTAGGTAAGAAAGATCCGGTTTTCTTTTCTGAAGGAGTTCGAAGCAAGTTTTGCCATGTCTCTTTACTGTAAGAACTCTGTTTAACGTGTAGCATGCAGCCGATACAGCCTCCCCCCAGAATTGAATAGGGAGTTCCGACTCTACTAACATTGTTCTTGCAGTTTCGATAATCGTCCGATTCTTCCTCTCCGCGACACCATTTTGTTGTGGAGTATAACGAGAACTGTACTCATGAAGAATGCCTTTAGAAGTACAAAACTCATCCATAACTTGATTCTTGAATTCGGTTCCATTGTCGCTTCGGATCCTCTTCACTTTCAACGAATAGAGATTCTCCAACATTGTAAGAAGATCCTTGAGGATGCCAGGAGTTTCACTCTTGTGTGCCATGAAGGATACCCAAGAAAATCTAGAATAATCATCAGTAACAACTAGACAATAAGCATCTCCGAATGTTGTCTTGTGCTTCATAGGTCCAAAAAGATCCATATGAAGACGTTCAATAGGTATGCTGACAGAGTTGATTTTCTTCAAAGGGTGAGACTTCTTTGTTTGCTTCCCCTTTTGGCACGAGACACAGATATCTTGTAAATGAAAACTTCTCACAGGCACACCATTCACAAGATTATTTTTCACCAAATGGTTCATCTTTCTCAAGTGAATGTGTCCCATTCTTCTGTGCCAAGATATAGACTCCTTTTCCGTGGCTTTCGAGACAAAGCAAGTGACTTGAGCTGATGTTGTAATCGCCTGTCTCATGTCGAGAATATAAAGATCATTAACTCTCGGAGCCGATAAGAGAATCCATTCTTGTGGAATTTTGAATCCAGGTTTCAGCACATAGCAGCCGGCGTCATCAAAATGAACTGAGAACTTTTTATCGCAGATTTGCGACACACTGAGAAGATTATGATCAATTTGCTTAACATAATTGATCTTATCGAAGCACACAATACCATTGGAGATACTTCCCTCTCCAGTGATGAATCCGCCTTTGTCTCCCGCAAATGCGACATACCCTCCTCTAATATTTCTCACGTCGTATAAGAGCCGTAAGTCGCCAGTCATGTGCCTGGATGCTCCACTATCAACAATCCAGTGACTATTAATAGTTCCTCCTGGAACACCCTGCACATGTCATTTAAAAACATCAGTTTAGGATGGGGACCCAAGCCTTAGTGGTCTTGGGTCGTCCCTGAGCATCACGAAACGTGATCTCGATCTGTTGATGGTTTTCAAACACATTAACTCCCCCTGAACTATCACCCTTTTTAGATCTCCAAGTTTCTTTTTGCCTACCAGATTGAGTGTTATAAATTGTTTTTGACGATTCTGGCTTTAACGGCTGTGACACACTTGGTTCCCTTTTGACTGTTTTAACTTCCGGTTTTAAAGCTTTTTCAACAGTTTTCATGTTCTTACGTCGCTGTTTAGTTTCTTGTTCTTTTACTGTTCGTTTATCATGTTTAGGTGAAACTGACCGACGTTGAGGGTGAGCTTTTTCAGGTGAAGATTTCTCAACAAACTTTTCTTTTGGAACGTTTGGGCAATTTTTAATGATATGCCCAAATTCCCCACATTTAAAACATGTTCTCCTTTCAACAAATTTGGGAGAACTTGATTGACCATGGGATGTAGAGCTCGTGGAACCAGAGGTACTAGCCTTTTCATCACATCCGTTTGTATGTTGAGTGTAATTGTTATCACTGTTACGTTTTAAGATTGTGACTTGTTTTACAAAATCAGTGTTAGATTTGTTCTCAAAAGTTTCAATCTTATCAGTACCCTTGGATGTCACGAACTTGACATCTTTTGCTTTCTTCTGAAATCGAGCTCCTTTTGGTTCAGACTTCATCTGAGAGACTTTATGCTTTTGAGCTTGTTTGACTGGTTGTTTACCATTTGAAGCACTAGGTTGTTGAGTGGTTGAAGATTTTTTATTACCAAACTGTTTTCTAATCTCAGCCTTAGGAATTGGATCACATTGTGTTACAACAATTCCCGGAAGTGTTTTTCCCAAAAATTTGTTTGTGTTGTCTTCAAAGACTTTATCAATCAAAGATTGATTTACATTTTTAATTGGGAAATCGTGATCTGAGTAGATTTTATCATCTCCAACCAATGTATACAACACATTACTGCTTTTAACAGTAGACACACATGTCTTATCAACTTTGACAGAATCAATCACTTGTTTCTTAACAGAGGAGACATCAGTAGTATCAGGATCACAAAGAATGTGATTCTCTCGTGGAATAACTACTCCTTTCATCTTGTTAAGTGATTTATCCTGATCACCTACATCCAATTCTGATTCATCATCCGATGTCTCATAGTCCTCGATAACTGGAGGACTTTGCTTCATGGATGATGACGTTTCTTGTTGCTTAGAGGATGTGTTTAAAGAATTGTCCGGTTTGAACCCTAGGCCAGTAGCATATTCCTCAACATCAAGAGGCACACTGGGTTCATACCGAGGCATTTCCTCCTCATCAGGCATCTTGGTATAGTTATTCATCAAAGGAGGTGGACATTTCTTATACCCTATGCCTTTCTGATTTCCCTTCAGTTGTTGAACATCGATAATGTGATCAAGCACAAATTGGGAGTTAGAATAACTCTCCAATTTTTGTTTGATCGCATCATGCTCGCATTGGGCAATGGCTAATTGCTTCTTAGTTTCTTCCACAATGTTGATGTATTCATTTATACTTACTTGCTTGTGGTAAACTACTTTGTTCACTTCGGACACATTTTTCTTTAATGTTTCAATTACTGATTTAAAATCTTTTTCGTTCCGAGTTAAAGCCATATTTGCCTCTTTGCATTTGGAAAGTTCAATAACCAAATTTTGATTATGACTATGAAGCTTTTCTAGTTCAAGCTTCATTTCAGCACATGATTCACAAACACTAGGAGCAGGAGGTTCAGAATTTACCTGACTCGAAGAGGCTGACACATTTGTCATAAATGCAGTTTGAAAAGAAAAAGATCCGTCTTCAGAAAAGAACTTTTCCATTTCCCTGGATGTAGTAGCAGCCTTCTTGATCAGAATTGATTTCTGACATATAAGTTCATCAGCTTCATTCAATAAATCCTCAATACCAGAACCTGCTTCCTCCTTCACATCAGACTCTGATTGATTATCCCCAGAAACAGAGCCTTCTTCATCAGAACTTCCAGAATAACCAGAACTGTCATCACTTTCAGAGGACTCTTCTTTATGAACATGCTTGATGTGATTGATGATCTTTGCATAACAAGCTGTTCCACTTCCTTGATCACCTTCACCAAACTGCACAGACCAGTCACATCCCTCATCAGCTTGAACAGTCAAAGCCCGATTGGGATTTGAAGCCCGATTGGGATTTGAAGTTCCAGGCTGTGCCTGATTGTTATTAATTGCCACAATCCTCCTTTCATGGTTTTCTTGCTGGGCATTCACATTTGCAGTACTCGTCTGGTTTCTGAAAGGGTTGTGATTGCCTTGTTTTGTTGGTCGAGTGCACTCACGTTTGAAGTGCCCTTTATTACCACAATTGTAGCATGTAACGGCGTTGATATCAAACCCATACTTTGTATCTTTCTTTCCTTCCAACGAAGTTCTTCCAGTTCGAGCCATGAAATCTTTTGCCCTTCTTACTGCACTAGCAAAAGCCCATTTGATATCCATCAACTCCATTTCTTCCTTGTCGATCTGTTGATAATCTTCATTGGTCATGTTGATGTTTCCAAGCTGACCTGCTACCAAACCACAGTAAGCACTGACCATTGTATTGATAATTTCCATATGCTCCTTAGCAACTTCAATGCTGATGTGTGAAAGGTTTGAATTATCGACTCGGATTGTGTTAGGGTTTTGAGGTTGAGGTTGAGGATTGTTTGTATAATGAGCCTGTTGTTGTTGTTGCGGTGGTTGGACTTGTGGCTGTGTTGGGACGGGAATGTAAGACCTCGGATCAAAAGCCGGAGCAGCAGTTGATTGAGGAAACGGAAGAGAACTTGTGTTGGACACAAATGCAGTTTGCAGTTTAGGTTGCTGAGCTGCAGCGGATCTTGCCAAAACATCGAAGCCTGGAAGGTACATTTCTGTATTCTGAGGAGCGGGAGCTCGCTTTGCTTTCCTGATTTCTTCATCATTTTTATGTTCCAGTTTCTGAATGAACTCATAGATGTTAACCGTGTCTAGAGTTCCAGTATGCTTCAACAACTCAATAAACGAACTCCATTTTGGGGGTAATGCGTCAGCAAACCTATTCACCATGTCTTGTTGAGTAGATACAACCCCATAAGCACACATTTCACTAATCAAATGATAGAACCGTGTGGTCATATCGTTTAGAGTTTCGTTTTCCAAAAACTGAAACGATTCAAACTCTTTCTTCAACAAATCATGACGAGACTTTCGAGTAGCTGCATTGCCTTCACCTCTAGCAACTAAGGCATCCCACAATGTTTTCGTGGTCTTGCAGTAGGAGAACTGATGATAGATATCTTTGTTGAGTGCTTGTGTAAGTGTAGCAAAGGCCTTTTTCTCCAATTCATAAGCCTTCTTGTCATTTTCGAGCATGTTAGCATAGCCTTCTGAAGTGGACGCTACAACCTCAAGATTAGCATTGAATGCATTGATGAAACATGTCCAAAGATCGGTGCTTTGCCCTTGAACATACGTGTGAAAGCGGTTTTTTCCATGATGGAAAGTCATTCATATGGTTCAGCTTTGGTGGACGATTGTTGCTGCCCGTTTCGCTTTCACTAATCAAAAGATTTTGAATGCTTTGACTTTGATTGGATACCAAAGCCCATTGACTTGGACTGATTGATGGCGGTGGAAACATACTTTTCGCCCAAGCTGCAGCAGAGGTTAGCTCTTGACTAGATTGTGAGTCAATACTCCAGTCCCAAGGACTTGTACAACTCATTTTGATGAAATACTAATAGACGACCTACACAAACACAAACTGTTAAGTTCAAACAGACACGAATTGAAAGATACAGACTTGTTCGAAAGATCAAGACTTGTTCGAAGGATCAACAGTGTTCGAAAGATCACTGTTGAGTTTCGAACAAAGACTTCGAAAGATTCACAATTTGATAGATCCTTATCTTTCGAATAACTATCTCGAAAGATTCACAATGAAAGATCCTTATCTTTCGAAAATGTATCCTCCGAATTGATTCCCTTGAGCTCGAAAGATAGATCACAAACTTCGAAGGATGGGTCGAAAGATGATTATCTATCGAGCCTTCCTTGATCGAAAGATGATCGTTCGATATCGAAAGATATCCTTCGATCGCTTCTGACACAACTGACACTGATATGATAGGTTGGTGAAAAGGTGATGGATTGGTAGAGTCAACTTTCGGCAAAAGAGTATGATCAGACCGTACTTTCTCTACCAACTCAGATTTTCAAGTAAAATATGCCCAAAATGGCAAATCTTATCCAGAAAGTCCGGTCACCGGAACACACCGGAATTTGGCCGGAAATCACCAAATATCTTAAAAACAAGTTTTAAGTTACCCAACCCGCTTTTTAACACTCCCGGTTGGTTTAGAACACGTTTTTATGCCAAGAAATCACAGAAAATCACTAAAAACGGGAGCTAAACCAAGTGTTCAAACACACCAAAACTTGAACAAACCCGGTTTTTAACAAGGTAAAGAGCCACGGCTCTGATACCACTTGTAGGTCCCTCGAGGAGGATGAGGTTAAACCTTAACCTTGTTATATTAACACACTAGCAAGTGCGGAATCCAAGCTAGAGTGCAACCGAGTTGAGACAAGTATAAACACAAAACACACAAGGTTCACCGATTAACACCACTTGTATTAATGCGTATGAAAGGTTCCGGTTACAAGCACAGGGTTTACAAATCTGTATTGCAAACTCTCTAATGTGTGTGTGTGTTCTTGACAGAATGCTCTCACTATCTCTCGAGTGTATCTTTCTATCTCTTGTGTCTCTCCAAGTCTGCCTAAAACAACACACTGCATGGGTATATATATATACCCAGCTCAGCAAGTCTGACCGAAGGATCCGATAGATGTCTCGAAGGATCATCTATCGATGTTAAACCTGTCGAAGGATCAGGAATACTGATTGAAAGATCATCTTTCGATCAGACTTCCATCGAAGGATTCACAGTGACCTCGAAGGATGATCTATCGAGGTCTATCCATCGAAGGTCCAACTTTCGAGCTCATCGAAGGATCTAAACTATCCTTCGATGAGACATCCTTCGAGCCAGACAATTCACATTCATAAGCTAACTGTTTGGCCAAGTCAAACCAGGAGGATGGTTGACTTGGTCAAACTTACAAGACTATAAAGAACATCGTTTTACATCGTGACTGAATACAGACAAAGTACAGACACAAGTGCACCAACAAGAATAGGAACCGTGAGAGACGTGTGGAAATGCATTCGTGAAATTGGGATTTAGTTAATGGATCCCATAAAATCTTGATAGAGCTTTGAATGAAGTTGGATTGTAAATTCACTTTTATCTCCATAATTCTGAGCCATATGTTGCAACTTTTGCTGTTTACGTAACATCACCTTTACGTTGTTGGGGATCAGAACTTGAATTTGCAGCGGAAGTATTAACATCATTCGAATACATATTTGATAATGAACCGAATTGGATTTGCATAGTGTGTGTTTGTGATGAAATCAAGATATAAAACAATAGTGGACAGATCGATATTGAATAAGGAAATGTCTTGGTACCGGATATTGTTTCCGGTGACATCAATATATACATATGAGTTTTTGGCGGTTCGGGAATGGGCGGGTAACTGTTCTTGACAGTTATTTGAAAAGCTTTCCCGCTTATCTACCGATTATTACATAAGTATATCATTAACTAACTAATAAGTGGTTCTAATTATATATATCCGAACAGAAATAATAATATGTAAACATAACTTAGTTTAATAAATCTAACATAACCCCCTTAAACTAGGTTATGTTTACGAGCTTGATCCAGTACGCTACGATTTGCTTCATCCATTGCCCATTTTGCATAGTTGAAATTGAAACGCTTCCTTCGTTTTCCTTTATTCCAGTCTTCATCATCAACACCTGCAAATAAGGCAACTAGTTCCATCTCGGCAGAATCTTGTTGAGTAACTCCTGCGTTCTTTGAACTTCCTTGACGACCGCCGGTGGACGTTCCTTCTTCCAAAACAGTCTCCTTGTCCTGCATTTTCTTTTGAACTTGCTTGAACTTGTAGTAGTACTCTAGGACATCAAGATACGCGGCATATGTGACTCTCATGTAATCACCGTCTTCATAATTGAATCCCAGATCCTTAGCTATTGCAGGCCATGTGTTTTCCGTGGTTACATTTCGATAACCCCCGTCCATGGCCACGAGTAAATACAGACTCAGCAGATTAACCTTTCTCATGTATGAAGCTATTGGTGGAACCGTTCTAGTTTTTATTCCCATGTAATTGAACAAGAACCATTTAACCAATTCTTCAAACTTTGAATCAAGTATATGTTTATACTTGAGAACAAAGTCTCGATCATCTAATAAATCCATAAACGCTCTGCAGTCTTCGAATTCTTTGAATTCCATGGCCTTAACAATCATGATACTCCAATCTGTCTCTTGTGTAGACAGATGAAGTTCTTCAAAATAGGAATTCAAATATTTTTCTTTGAATTCATCATCATACACGCTTTCATCTAATATTCTCTGTTTTTCATTTAACCCGATTTCCTCCTCTCTTGTGAGACAATTCAAGTTATTCACAGGATTATTCACCGGAGAAGAAAACATTGGATAAATTCTACAAGTATCACCGGCCGTTTTGACCGTATATCCTTGCAGTGTCAATTGATCCAAACTTAATACATTTCGATCGAGTTCCGGTGAATAAAAAACGCTTTGAATTCTCATGGTTTCATTTCTTGTTTTTATTTCTACTGATCCAACCCCTCGTGTGAACAGGAAATTATGTTCACCAGTGCGTGTATCAACCCCAATGATGTGTTTAATTCGTTTAAACACGTTTAAGTTTCCGGCAATATGATGTTTAAATACAGAACTTACGTACCAAATGTCGCTCCATAGCCCTCCTTCGGTACCAACGACAATCATTTCTTGATGATTGTTAATCTCTCCTTCTTGTCTCTGTATACCCTCATTTACTGCTTGCCGTATTAACTGTGTCGCTTCATTGGTTTCTTTCCTTTTACACGCGTGAATCTGATGCCCTGGTTGGTGACAATAGTAACATGTCTTCTCTCTCTGATTTCGTTTGGTTTTGCCTTTTGCTTCATCCGTGCAGTGTTGACAAGGGAGCAACGTGGAACTGGGTTTAATTTCGGTTTTGTTCATCTTCCCCAACACCGCTCTGATACCACTATGTTGGGGATCAGAACTTGAATTTGCAGCGGAAGTATTAACATCATTCGAATACATATTTGATAATGAACCGAATTGGATTTGCATAGTGTGTGTTTGTGATGAAATCAAGATATAAAACAATAGTGGACAGATCGATATTGAATAAGGAAATGTCTTGGTACCGGATATTGTTTCCGGTGACATCAATATATACATATGAGTTTTTGGCGGTTCGGGAATTGGCGGGTAACTGTTCTTGACAGTTATTTGAAAAGCTTTCCTGCTTATCTACCGATTATTACATAAGTATATCATTAACTAACTAATAAGTGGTTCTAATTATATATATCCGAACAGAAATAATAATATGTAAACATAACTTAGTTTAATAAATCTAACATACGTCTCCTACGAATGAGTTTGGCTACAAAACTAGTCTCAGATTTTGATGAAGTTTTGCACTTATTGCATAAGAAAAGAAATCAAATTGTAAGCTGAATTCAGTAATGGTGCGCCAACTCCTTCACGAGTTAAAGAAAACATATGCTACATATCTTGAACCAAATAAGGATGAGTTGCTTCATTAGGCACCTCAAATTGAGAATCTTTGTCGAGCTCTTGTTTGATACCTATCCTAATTCAAGGAGTGTGGTAGCTATTTGGATTGCACATTGAGAACCTGGTACTAATTATGCAGAACCTGCACTGTAAGTTAATGTCTTCACCCTTACCAACTTATCTATGGACCACTTTGGAATAAAATGCCCTGAAAGGTTAAAACTGATAAAGTGGTCTTCCTGAATAGCATGGTGGATACTCAAAACTAAAAACTAAATCGTATTTCAACGTTTATTAAACTAACAGTGTGCTAATGTTTGAAAATCATATGAAAGCTGTAGGGAGAAACAAAGCTCAACATTTACATACTAGATAGTTTCTTGTAATGCATCCCCATTGTCATAAAAATGCCGACGGCAATTGTATAAAAATTGTTAAATGTTTTGGTCAAAACGTAAAACAAGTATAATAGATCGACTTGGCTAAAATATTTAATTTACTCTAAGCTGGCTGGGTTGCACCGTCCGTTACCCACATTTAAGTCCTAACACTAAGGCAATATTAAAAAGTAAATGGATCCTTCAAGTAAATGGAATTCTTCATTTCAAATAAGAGCAAGCTCAGAGGCTGGAAGAATTCAGTATCAAGATCAGTTATCAAATCACAATGTTATTACAGGCTTCAAGTCAGGTCACCTTTGTTTGTTTGAGATGTCCAAGATAATGTTCTAACACTAAAAAAGTTTCAGGTTTTAGCTCTTGGATCACTCCATGTTCCGAGGACACGAGTTTTTCTTTCAATCATATAAACAGTTCTAGTTGTTCAATTTGTTTCAGTGTGTTAAATATGGTTTCAAATTGTTGCTTGGTATGGTTTTGACCTTAAAATGCATTTCAAGAAACAACTATCCCTTCCCAACCAAATTCACTAGTTATCACAATGCGCACTTAAGCATGATACTATAACAAATATGTTAGAAATATAAACTTAGCATATATATTTATTATTATTATTATTATTATTATTATTATTATTATTATTATATAATATTATAGTTATTATAGGTTTATTATGGATATGGCAATTATTCTCCTTAACTGCCGATTATATAGGTATATATATACAAACATTCATGTATCATTAGAGTTACCAAGATATTTCAATAATATCCATATACGTATGTTTCTTTGTGTTTCTGTTGTTCTCCGTATACAAACACACACTCGTACATAATCACACACACGAACACGGATACGATGTCGATTAAGATGATGGCTTCCGCTGTCCGGATCGCCAACATGTGGTATCAGAGCTCATGGTTAGAAAACGAAGAATTAGGATCAAAATTACATGATCCTGGGAAGATACGGATGAAGAAAATGGAAAACAAACACGGGAAGAGGCGAGAAACAAATAGCGATTCCGATTATATGAGTCCCCGATTACGCGCGATTGCAATCTTGAAACAAGAGATTGCAATAATGGAATTGCAAGACGAAATTGCAATAATGGAATACGAATCGGGACGTCACGATGATAACGGAGATGCAGGCGAGGTAATGACACGGAAAGAAGAAGACGTTTCCGAAAGAGATGAGATGGCCTGTGAAGATGTTCTGGATAAAAGGAATGAAGAACAGGAAACGAAGGATGATCACGAAGAAGAAGAGAATCGATCAAGAATATACGATTCCGGACACACCCGGATGAAGAAGGAAAATAGGGGATATGGAGACGTACAAGAATCCAATCCCGATCGCACGACTCCGCGATCACGCGAGTTTGGAGAATGGAAGCAAGAGATTCTAATGAAAGTAGAACACGAAATCGATTTATTAGAACGAGAATCAGAAGGGAGACAAGGAGAAACAGGGAAGTTCGAGAATCCGATGTCATCGGAATTGTTTCTTCAAGAAACAGAGGACGATGAAAAAGGGATGAGAAGAACAATGGCACAGATTAGCGACAAGCAAAGAAAAGGTATTGCGACAGAAACAGGACTTTTAGCGACGGATGAAAAGGTAGTAGCAACAACAGATTGGAAATTAAGCGATCCCGATATCGAAAATTTCAGAACTATCTTACTCGGCATCACGAAACAAATCAAGGTGGATCTATGGACGCATCATGACAAGTTTAAAGAAAAATGCGTTTATCATCAAAGCCGACGTGACGAGTCATTACCGATGCTAACTTTAGGGGATGGTGTTAGAAATATAAACTTAGCATATATATTTATTATTATTATTATATAATATTATAGTTATTATAGGTTTATTATGGATATGGCAGTTATTCTCCTTAACTGCCGATTATATAGGTATATATATACAACATTCATGTATCATTAGAGTTACCAAGATATTTCAATAATATCCATATACGTATGTTTCTCTGTGTTTCTGTTGTTCTCCGTATACAAACACACACTCGTACATAATCACACACACGAACACGGATACGATGTCGATTAAGATGATGGCTTCCGCTGTCCGGATCGCCAACAAAATAAACGTACCCAATATAATCCCACTTATGTCAGGGGAAGGTGTGATGAGGGCAAACTTTTCCTCTATCCCAGGAGATAGAGAGATTGCGTGCTCCCGCCAAGACCCCAGCTCGATTTAGCAGAATACTATATATGCACCAAATCTAGTAGTGTATATCCGAACAACAATAGCTTTTTACCAGCTAATCAATTAAATTTCCAGAACAAAAGGGACTTGCATAAACTCAGACATGATGAACAAAAAGAATTAAGGATGTCCATGCCGGTATCTGTTGTATTACAGATCTGAAAAGACAGTACTATGAAGACAAAGCAGAAATCAAATGTCTAAATTCGATTGATATGATATTTATGACAGTGAAAAGAATCATATGGAATCACAGCAATGAACTCTTTCGATTTCATCATATGGCAAGCCAACCAATTTTATGCAAATGAAAATACTTGGAACTACTATGCAAAAACCACTCTGGCAGGATCTATATCAAAACTAAAAAATAAATGTATTCCAGCTTCAAATTGCCATTCCAGCTTTGGCTGGGTAGCAGACTCTTGCCTCTTGGAGAAAGACCAGGATTCAAACCTAACATGAGGTGTAATTTAGTATTTATTGGTGTAGGGGCGGATCCAGCCCACATTTGTGGGTTCCTAGGAACCTAGTGCGTTTGGAAAAAAACCGAAAAAATTAGTGAGAACTTTGTAGAATTTAGAAAAAAAAATAGTGAGAATTAATGAGAATTTACCAAAAGGAACCCATTAGAATAAAATCCTGCATCCGTCATTGATTGGTGTAGTTTAGGAGTAAGGGTAGAAAGCAACTATTGTTACACTAATAATGTTTTAAAATCAAATGTTATTTGATGTGCTGCCGTTTTTAATTACATGAGTTGTCTTATATATCAACTAACTATATTGAAATGCCCCAGAGAATAAATAAAGCAATGGGCCAGGAACTAATGTAACATGTAAATCAATATATCAAACACTCAAATATTCAACTTTTAAAGAAAGTTAAGAACAAAAACAATACTTCACCATGCCACATTATTTTTATGGAGTTTGTTTTATTAAACTTAGGAATGATAATCATTGAAAACTAAAACCAAACAGTCCACTTATTATTATGCAACTAAAAAACAACAGATTTAAAAGCGTTTTGACGAAAACGGCCCATATGTCTTGCGAAGAGTCTCTGGGGTATGGCCATCGAGGGAACTCCCAGGAAAGAGAACCTGCAAAAGTAGTACAGCGAAGTACATTAGCGACCACATAATGATGTATAAATTTATTTATAAAAGTGAATACATATGTAGAGTGTTTTCTTTACATCAAGATCATTCTGCACTTTCTTGGTTCTCTTCTTCTTGGACCTAAGTGGCCTTTTGCCTGTCATGGCAATCAGATCTTTTTCAATCTCCTCTGGTGTGAGCGAAATGGAGAATCTTAGCGGTTTTGGCTGACCACCTTCTTCTTGTAGATCCAGCTGCTTCTTCAACTTGACATTTTGGTTTTTTGCAGCAACCCTACTTGAGATTGTTGTCTCAGTTGGCTGTGATGCATTGGTCCCACTGTTTTGTCCTAGGATTTGATCAGGACTTTTCTTTTCAAAATGTGCCAAATCAGCAAAAGCATGAATTTGGGGATAGTTTGAGTTTTGTGAAGCCATTGTTTCTTCAAGTTTGTAACACAAAAGTGATTGAAATATGATAAGTGATTTCATGAATATATAGACACACGGATGTTTGACAACAACGATAATAAAAGGGCAATAAATGGTGTTCATACTCTTAATATCATATGTTGATAATAAGATTTTCTTTCAAAAGTGGATTTGAATTTACAGCTAAGACCAAAATTTCATTCAAAATAGTTTCATATTGAAGAATTTACTTGTTTTCTATTTGTGTTTCTTTTTCTTAAGCACATCAGTAATGTTGAGTTAATACATTTTGTAATACTAATTACATTACCTATTTTACACGTGTGATTATGTGTTAATTCAAACTGTATCAGGTTATGTCCACCTTTGTTTTGCTTGATTAAAAAATTAGTATTAAATGGTAATGGGGAACATTAAATTGTTAAGGACTAATATGACGCTCTTAGTTTTCACTTTTCAGGTAAGCTATTAATCCTCCTTCAATAAAAAAAGAAAAAGAAAAAAAAAAGAGAAGGTATTTAATGTCAAAAATTAAAAATGGACTAATAACTTGTAATTTTATTGGATTTGAAACATTATAAGATAATATCTTGTACCAACATTTACTAAAAATAATATTACATATTTTTTAATCCTTGTGCCTAACTACTTATTTACCAAATATTATACTAGAACCAATAAAATATTAGAACCATTTAAGACTTTATTAGAACATAGTGAAACTTTTCTAACTAAGGTGAATTCGCGCTCCGTGACAGGGCGAAACGACATTTAACAAAATTTTAATGCAAATGTAAGCATGTAAAAAACAACATTAACGTAATGGAACAGACAGAAAATAGATTAAAAAGAACTTAAGAAATAACAAATAAGAGTTAGAAACAAACAAAAGTTTAAAAAGTATTATAAAAACCGCGTGTGGTAGCAGGGCGCGTATAAGGGTAACTCGATGTTGGTGCACTTGTGTCTGTACTTTGTCTGTATTCGGTCGATGTAAAACGATGTTCTTGTTAGTCATGTAAGTTTGACCAAGTCAACCCTCCTCCTGGTTTGACTTGGCCAAACAGTTAGTATTTGATTGTAAAATGTCTGAGTCGAAGGTTGGGCCATCGAAGGATTATGTCTATCCTTCGATGAGCTCGAAAGTTGTCCCACGAAGGATACTGATGGACCTCGAAGGATATGCCATCCTTCGAGGTATATGTGGATCCTTCGATGGCTTTGTGATCGACAGATGATCTTTCGATCAATCTGCATGGTCCTTCGATCAGACTTGCTGTGTTGGGTATAAATACCCATGCAGTGTGTTCACAGACCGAGAGATGCACATAGACAGACTCGAGAGATAGAGAGCATTCTGTCAAGAACACACACACATACACACTTAGAGAGTTTGCAAAACTGATTTGTAAACATTGAGCTTGTAACCGGAACCTTTCATTCGTATTAATACAAGTAGTGTTAATCGGTGAACTTTGTGTCTTGTGTTTGTGCTTGTTTCATTCCGGTTTGCATACTAGCTTGGATTCCGCACTTGCTAGTATGTTAGTATAACAAGGTTAAGGTTGAACCTCATCCTCCGAGAGGGACCTACAAGTGGTATCAGAGCCGTGGCTCTTTTCCTTGTTAAAAAAACCGGGTTTTATACAAGTGTTTGGAGTGTTTTGGACAAAAACTCACATGGTTTGGCAGCCGTTTTTACTGTTTTTCTCGCTTTTCTTGACGTTAAAACGATTCTAAACTTATCGGGTGTGTTATGGGAAGGCTTGGGTAACTTAAAAATCTGTTTTTAAGTGGTTTTGGTATTTTCCGGCCAAAATTCCGGCTTCTCCGGTGACCGGTTTCTGGGTTCATCCTTCGATTTTTGGCAATATTTTATTATTCAAAACCTGTTTTGCATGCAGAAGATATGGTCTGACCATACCTTCTGCCTTCTGCCGAAAGTTTCTACCAACCCATCACCTTTTTCACCAACCTGTCACTCTTTGTCAGTTGTGTCAGTTGCAATCGAAGGATATCTTTCGACATCGAAAGATCATCTTTCGATCAAGGAAGGCTCGATAGATAATCATCTTTCGACCCATCATTCGAAGTCAGAGACATATCCTTCGATCAAGGGAATCTATTCGAAGGATAGTTATTCGAAAGATAAGGATATATATTCGAAAGATAAGGATCTTTCAAACTGTGAATCTTTCGAGTTAGTGAATCTTTCGAAACCATTGTTCGAGATTCAACAGTGATCTTTCGAACACTGTTGATCCTTCGAACAAGTGTTGATCCTTCGATTGTGGTCTGCTTTAGTTCAACAAGTTTCTGTTCTTCGAGCTTGGATCTTTCGGCTGATCTTTTGATTGTTTTAAGTGTTATTTTCAGGTATTCTTTTTCTTGATCAAAAATGAATTCGATGTGGGGTATTCCCTTACCTGCATCTCCTGCATGGGCCGAATCTCCCGTACCTGTATCTTCGCAAGCTAATGCTATATCTACCGGTCAATGGGCATTCGTATCAAATCAAACTCCAAGTGTTCAAAGCATTTTGTTAAGCGAGAGTGAAACGGGAAGTTTGAATAGGCCTCCAAAGTTGATGCACTTAAGTGAATATCCAGGATGGTTTGATAGATTTCATACATACGTCCTTGGTCAAAATACAGAATTGTGGTTGCGTTTCATCACAGATTTTGATCAAACAATAGAGCTTGCCGCATCATCTGCTGCTACGTTTGCAGATCTTACGGAAGATCAGAAGAAGGTCTATGATTTGGAAAAGAAGGCATATGCCATTCTTACTCAGGCGTTAAGTAAAGATATTTATCATCAATTTGTCAGTTACAAGACAACGAAGACGTTGTGGGACGCATTGAAGATAAGAGGCGTGGGAAATGAAGCGACACGTCAATTGAGAAAAGACCTGCTAAAGAAAGAGTTTGATGGTTTTACTTGTATGGAGAATGAATCTTTAGGAGATTTGACAAGTCGATTCAATCATTTGCTGACTGAATTGGGAAATATTGGGGTTGTAACAACTTCAGCAGAGATAGTGAAAAAGTTTGCAGATGCACTGCCACCTCAATGGAATACCTTCTTGGAAATCATGAAGTACAATGGCACTTTAGCTACAACAAACTTCAATGACTTTGCTCAACTCCTGGAAAACAAGAATCAGGAAGAAACTCTCAAGGCAAAAAGAGTTCCAGTGCCACAAAATCCTGAAATGTATTATGGAACTTCTGGCACTTCTACAAAACCTTCTTCACACGCTCCAATTCAAACAGCGTTTGTGTCTAGCACTAGCTTGTATGGCATTCCTCCTCCAACAACAGACATGTATGGAAATCCGCTTGAACCAGTCCCTCAACCACTTCCTCCTCAACAGCAAGCATGTTATGGAAGCACATCATCTGCTAGTCAGCAATCAAAGCCAAATACAGTACGGCTCGACACCTCAAGTTTCTCTAAAGTCAGTGTTGAAGTAGCAAAAGAACATATGGAGCTTCTAAACACTTTGGTGAGCGCATACTGTGGATTAGTGGAAGGTCAGATTGGCAACATTAATCTGACTCAAGAAGACTATCAGCAGATCGATAAAGAGGAGATGGAGATGATGGACATCAAGTGGGCCTTTGCCAGTGCTGTTAGGCGAGCAAAGGATTTCATGGAAAGAACTGGCAGAACCAGCTTGGAAAGCAAGAAAGACACCAAGTATGGGTTTGATAAGCAGGTTGTTAAGTGTTTCAATTGTGGTGAACGTGGTCATTTCAAAAGGGAATGCACAAGACCAGCTCAGCATGGAAACCAAAATCCTTTCAGAGGTCAAGGCAACAGGGCAAATCAGAACCAAGTAAGGAACAATGAGCGCACATTGGTGCCTGTCAACAACCAGAGTCAAGCAGGACCATCTAATGCCAACCAGGCACTTGTGGTTCAAGTAGATGAAGGTTGTGATTGGTCAATTCAGCTGAGTGGTGATGCTCCAGATGGAACAGCATGTTTTGCTGAAGTGGTTAAGGATTTAAATCACGCCAGTGGTGGAGAATCTTCCGCCAATGGTGGTGACTCTTCTGAGGATGAAGACTCTTCTGGTTATAGTAGAAGTTCAGATGAAGAATCCTTGAGTTCTGGTGATGATCATGTGGATGAGACATCAAGTGCGTCAGTCGATGCAAATATTGATGAGCTTTTGGAAGAAGCTGCAGCAGAAATTCAAAGAAGATCTATTTTAGTGGATCAAGCTGCTTATTTTTCGTCTTCTCTCCATTCAGCCTTTATGGCTAATGTCGACAGTTCATCAAGTCAGGTATGTGTCGATGAACCCACTTCTGTTAGCTGTGATAATTGTGATTGTTTGCGTGTTAAATGTGCTGATTTAGAGGCAAACATGTCTGAGTTGCAAAGCAAACATGATGCTTTACAAGCTAGTTTGTTTGACTTGCAAGACAAACATGTTTCTTTGAATGATAAGTGGTGTGAATTGCAAAGCAAACACGAGGCTTTGCAAGAGAAATATGATGTGACATTCATTCACAATCAGAAGTTGACCGTTGATCTTTCCAAGTGCACAGAAGCCAACATGTTTTATGAAAACCATGAAAAGGAGTTTAAATCGATGATTGAAAAATTAAAGAAAGATAAAACCGAGCTAACAAAAATGGTTTCCAGAAAACAAACTGACATTAATTTGTATATAACTCGCCTTGAGGTAATGCAAAAGGAAATGGCTTGTGTGAAAACTGAAAGTGAGGCGATCCAACTTAAGCTAGACAGTTATTTGAGCTCTAGCTATGTGTTGGATCACATCATTGATGTACAGAAAGAGAAACGGGATGTCACATGCATAGGTTACAAGAAATGTCCACCACCCGTGAGAAATAATTATGATGCCATGCCTGATGAGGAATATAGAACTCACTTTGAACCATCTGTTCCTCTAGATGTTAATGAATTTGCAACAGGACTCGGATACAAGAAAGAAGTATCATCAGATTCGGATGTATCAGCAGATACATTTGTAACTGCTGAACCGAATCAGACTCCTCCAGTTGTGATTGAGGATACTGATTCTTCTGATGATGAATCTGATGATACTGATTCGGAAAAGTCTGATGCGGTAGTCAAAGAAGAGGACATACCTCTTGAGAATCATATTCTATGTGATCCTCCCGCAAAACCTGCTAAGACTGTTCCAACCGAGTCCACATCTGCAAAAGAGTCGGAGAGTGTGGATTTGCTGTACACTTTGGTTGGTGATGATAAAGTTTATTCAGACAAAGATTTTCCTATTAAGAATGTTAATCAATCATTAATCAGTAAAGTCTTTGAAAATTCAACAAGTAAGTTTTTGGGAAAGACAGGATCACGTGTTACAGTAACACAGTGCTCTCCTATCCCAAAGGCCGAAGTTCGAAAACAATTTGGCAATCAAAAATTACCAACAGTGCAAAAACAGCAAAATCATGCCAAACCAAGAGGTAAAACACCGACTCAAACTCAAAGGAAGCCGAATCAAAAGAAGAAAAAGAATGTGAACTTTGTGAAATCTAAGGGAACGGACAAAATTGAAACATTTCAAAATCAATCTAACTTAGATTTTGTCAAGAAAGCAACAGTGATGAAAAGGAATGAACCAAGTAGTTCAAAACCTAGTACCTCGGGGTCACAAAGTTCATCATTATCGGCAAGACGATCACATGATTCTTCGGGGTTTGTTGAACGAAGATCGTGTTTTGAATGTGGTACAATTGGACACATAATTCGAAATTGTCCGTATCTTCATAAATTAAAAGCCAAAGAAGATGATCCCCGTGAACACAATTACCAAAAGCGATCTGTTTCTTTAAAACAAGATCCCCGACTTGTAAGAGAAAGGGAAAAGAAACAGAAACGCCAACAAGTCAAGGTGATTGAAAAGGCACTTAAAACTAATGTGGTTCAAAAACAATCTGTTTCGGTTAAACCAGAGAGCACAAAATTTTCAAAAATTTCAAACAATCAAACTGGTAAAACTCAACAGACCTGGAAACCAAAAACGGTTAAAAATTCAGGGGGACCATCACAATTTTCAAATCATCAAAGAATAGAAGTTATTGTTATTGATGAAAATGGAAGACCCAAGACCACAATGGCTTGGGTCCCCATCTCCAACTAATTGTGTGAGTTCATGTGCAGGGTGTTCCAGGAGGAACTATCAGTAGTCATTGGATTGTTGATAGTGGGGCATCCAGGCACATGACAGGCGACATGAAGCTTCTCTACGACGTCAAATCTATTAGAGGAGGTTATGTTGCTTTTGCTGGAGATAAAGGCGGATATATTACGGGTGAAGGAATGATTTCCAACGGGGTTGTTAGTTTTGACAAGATCAACTTCGTACAACAACTTGATCACAATCTTCTTAGTGTTTCTCAAATTTGTGATAAGCAGTTCTCAGTACACTTTGATGCAAATGGATGTTATGTGCTGAAATCCGGCTTCAAAATTCCAAAAGAATGGATTCTCTTGTCGGCTCCAAGGATAAATGATCTGTATGTCCTTGATATGAGCCAAGCTATTACTACGTCTGCACAAGCAACTTGTTTCGTTTCCAAAGCCACAGAAAAAGACACAATCTCTTGGCACAGACGAATGGGTCACATTCACTTACGCAAAATGAATCATTTGGTGTCAAATGAATTAGTGAATGGTGTTCCTCTTAAAAACTTTCATCTTCAAGACATCTGTGTCTCATGCCAGAAAGGAAAACAAACGAAGAAGCGACATCCTACAAAGAAAATCAACACGGTGGTTGTTCCTCTTGAACGTTTGCACATGGATTTGTTCGGTCCTGTCAAACACAAAAGTATTAGGAATGATCAATACTGCCTTGTGATAACTGATGATTATTCAAGATTTTCTTGGGTGGCGTTCATGGCACATAAGAGTGAAACCTTCGGTATTATCAAAAACTTGATCATTCAGATTGAGAATCTATATAAGTTGAAGGTTAGGCGGATACGTAGCGACAATGGTACTGAATTCAAAAATCATGCCATGGCGGAGTTCTGCACTTCAAAAGGTATTCTTCACGAATTTAGTGCAGCTTATACTCCTCAACAGAATGGTGTCGCAGAACGTAAGAACCGCACATTGATCGAGACTGCTAGGACTATGTTGGTAGAGTCACAGTTGCCGATTCCCTTCTGGACTGAAGCTGTGGCCTCTGCATGTTATACGTTGAACCGAGTCCTTACAGTCAAAAGGCACAACAAGACCTGCTTTGAGCTTATTAACAAACGGAAACCAGATTTGTCATATCTTGAACCGTTTGGAGCTCCGTGCACAATAATCGATCCTAATGGAAAGTTTGGGGCAAGAGCCATTGATGGATACTTTCTTGGGTATTCCACCCCGAACTTAAGAGTCTGGAATCTAGAGACTAAAAGGGTCGAGGAATGGTCTGAAGTCAGAGTACAAAGGCACACTTTACCAGTCAAAAATCCTGGTCAGCCTTGGATGTTTGAGTACGATGACTTTTTCAATTCGATCAATGTTGAAGCAGTTGAAGAAAATGCTGCAGCAAGGATGTTTTTCGAGAGTGACAATGCAACAGGTTCACCGTTGGTTCGTCCCATTATTGTCAATCAAGAACCATCTTCAGTGAACAATAATGCTCTCGACAATGAGGATTTTCACGATGCTACCGAATTGAACGAATCTTCAGAGGATGATGAATTTCTAGATGCAGATCAAGAAGCTCCAACAACAGCAGTACATGGTACTTCAGAAGGTACACCTCCAGTGGATGTCCCTAGAACAGCTGAAGCTACTGCATCATCCTCTTCATCAATTCCGGGCATTGAATTAGTTGTTGATCTCAATCTCAACAATCTGGGTACAAACATTCCTGTTCAAGATAATCCAGAGACAAGGATTCATAATACCCATCCTCAACAAAACATCATCGGAAATGTACAAAGTGGCGTTCAAACAAGAAACATGTTGCGGAACAACAACAATGCAGGCTTGTATGCATCTATTAGAGAATCTGGTCAACAAAATGATTGGTCCTTCGCGTGTTATGTCTCACAGGAAGAGCCAAGAACTTGGAAAGAAGCTTTGAAAGATAGCTCTTGGGTTGAAGCAATGCAAGAAGAACTGCAACAATTCCAGAAGCTTGGTGTCTGGAAACTCGTAGAGAAACCTGCTGGTTACAAGAAGATTGGTACCCGTTGGGTGTTTAAATGCAAAAAGGATGACCGTGGAATCGTTATTCGAAACAAAGCAAGGCTAGTCGTTCAAGGTTTTCGTCAGATAGAAGGGATCGACTACAACGAAGTGTATGCACCTGTTGCACGTCTAGAAGCAATACGGATCTTTCTGGCTTATGCCTCATTCAAAGGTTTCAAGGTATACCAGATGGACGTGAAAAGTGCATTCTTACATGGTGTAGTGGAAGAAGAGGTGTACGTCGAACAGCCTCCAGGTTTTGAAGATCTTATCCATCCCGATCGGGTTTAGTTGCTCAACAAAGCTCTATATGGTCTACATCAAGCACCGCGAGCTTGGTATGCAACCTTATCTAATTATCTGCTGGAGAATGGATTTCGCAGAGGTCTTATCGATTGTACTCTTTTCATCAAAGAACAAGATGGAGATCTTCTACTGGTACAGGTATACGTTGATGATATTATATTTGGTTCTACTAATGATGTTTTGTGTAGGAATTTCGAGCGCATCATGCAGGATAAATTCGAGATGAGTGCTATGGGGGAAATGACTTTCTTTTTGGGCCTACAAGTACAACAAACCGAGTCTGGGATATTCATCCATCAGACTAAATATGTTGGTGACATCTTGAGCCGGTTCCAGATGTCTGATGCAACGCCCATCGGTACCCCATTGCCGCAAAATCACGGAATTACTCCAGACTTGAAGGGTCAAGATGTTAGCCCCTCATACTATCGCGCGATGATCGGATCTCTTATGTACCTCACAGCATCAAGACCAGATATAATGTACCCAACGTGCCTCCTTGCCAGATATCAAGTCAACCCGAAGGCCTCACATCTTGCAGCTGTAAAAAGGATTTTTCGTTATTTGAAGGGTTACCCTGACACCGGTCTGTGGTACCCTAGGGATAATAACTTTGACTTGATCGCATTCAGTGATTCTGATTTTGGCGGATGCAAAATCGACGGCAAATCCACAACGGCTGGATGTCAGTTTTTGGGAAATCGCCTAGTCACATGGCAGTGCAAGAAGCAGACTTGTGTCGCTACATCAACATGCGAAGCTGAATACATTGCTGCCTCAAGTTGTTGCTCCCAAGTCCTATGGATCCAACAACAAATGCGCGACTACGGTTTTGAATTCCTAACTACTCCTATTTACGTTGATAATTCTGCTGCCTTACAGATCACTAAAAATCCTGTGCAGCATTCAAAGACTAAGCACATCGATATTAAGTATCACTTCATACGTGATTGCTTTGAGAAAAGGCTAATCGATGTTGCTTACGTCCACACCGATGACCAACGTGCCGACCTTTTTACCAAAGCATTTGACAAATCAAGATTTGACTATTTATTATTGGTAAACGGCATTAAGGTCAAGCAAGAGTAAAACCAACATCGGAAAATCATTTTTGTAAATACCTTTGTGTTTTAAATTTGTCTTAGTTTATTGATTTTAGGGGGAGTAAATCCAATTTTAAAAAAAAAAAAATCTAAAAACATTGAAAAATTTCAAAAAAAAAACACAAAAACAATAGAAAAACAAAAATGAGTTTCCTGGCGAGCAAAAGAGAAAATGATAGTACATCAGTGGTCTGTCTAAACCTCTTTAAACCTAAAATGAAAAACGATAAGCAGCTCTATATAAGATGTATCGGTAGGCTCACAATCATTTTAAAGTGTGCAGGGTGATATAAACTTAAATCGACTGAAGACTGGGTGGGAACCATTCATTGGCATATGGTCTTGGTACCGAAATTTCGTTTGAGAGATTGCCGAGGTTCTGAGATATTCGGTCTTTATGCTGCTTATCATCTGGGTATCATGGTTGTATCTTTTTCCGAAAAATAACGGGGACACAAGTCTAGATCTTCCATGATACTATACATACGTGTACATACTGCATTCGACCTCAATAAGTGATAAACAATCACATGTCCCTCAAAATAAGTGATAATATATCACATTTATCCGGGAGTCAAGTTCGTCTCTCTGCTGTACGAAAGTACTGACCTGTTCACGGACTTGCTCATGTGCCCTCATGCATCGAAAATCAAGTTCCTCATCAATAAGTGATTCTATCACATAGGGCTTGTTTTCAAATCAAAATAAGTGAGAATCTCACATCATATACGGTCAAACAGATGATAATCGGTATACTCACCGGTAAGATGAACCCTCGTGCATACCTTGATACAGGAATGTGTCGTGATGTGGATGAACACCGGTCGGTAAGTATAAATCATACCTTAACGTATCCCCGCGCCATGATTACAAATGATAAGTTGAGTTTATGTGGACAACAATACCGATAATTGTTATAGGATGCTTATCTTAATGTTAACTAAAAGAACAACAAGAGCGTTTTGACATGACCGTACACTGATATGATTCTCTTACCCTCGAAACTCGCAAAAAGAATGTTTGTATATATTTATTTACTGCTTTCAGTCTTTACATTTCAAATATTAAAACACACCTAAAATCTGTTTTAATATAAACTTTCTAAAAGCCAAAAAGATTTTATTTCTATTTTATTTTCGATCGTACGATGTTGGAGCTCGAGTCTTCGTTACCTGAAACCTGAACGAAAACCAAAACGACTAAATCTTCATAAACGGTCGAAATTTGCAAGTTTTGAAAGTTAAGAACTAAAATTGATAAAAATTGTTAAAACTTTCAAACTGTCGGACGGTGTTTTATTATGCAATGGTCACATGTGTGTCGTTTACTTATGATGTTCCAAGCAGTTGTTCTCATTACGCGTTTAGATTTCTTGCATGTGCAGATTCTAAAGGCAAGGAGAACATGGTAGATGACAAGCTTCGGAATGAAGACACGACGTGAAGGCGCTCAAATGATGAAGATGATCGAGTTGCCGCTGACCATCATCAACACCACAAGGATCTCACTTCATAAAGATCAAGACTTTCACGAGCATAACTCAAGGGGGAGCTTATGTTAAGGGGGAGTTTGTCAACACACTTCCTACATGATACGGGTAGTTTGTTGATACACTTTCTTCTTTCAAGACGTGAAGACTTTGAAGATCCTCCGACATTGAAGACTTGAAAGGACATCAGAGTCTTGAAGACTCAAAGATCAAAGATGATCAAGATCGAGACAAATCTACAACCATCGAAGATCGAGACAAAGCTACAGCCAAGGGGGAGTTTGTTGGTGCACTTGTGTCTGTACTTTGTCTGTATTCGGTCGATGTAAAACGATGTTCTTGTTAGTCATGTAAGTTTGACCAAGTCAACCCTCCTCCTGGTTTGACTTGGCCAAACAGTTAGTATTTGATTGTAAAATGTCTGAGTCGAAGGTTGGGCCATCGAAGGATTATGTCTATCCTTCGATGAGCTCGAAAGTTGTCCCACGAAGGATACTGATGGACCTCGAAGGATATGCCATCCTTCGAGGTATATGTGGATCCTTCGATGGCTTTGTGATCGACAGATGATCTTTCGATCAATCTGCATGGTCCTTCGATCAGACTTGCTGTGTTGGGTATAAATACCCATGCAGTGTGTTCACAGACCGAGAGATGCACATAGACAGACTCGAGAGATAGAGAGCATTCTGTCAAGAACACACACACATACACACTTAGAGAGTTTGCAAAACTGATTTGTAAACATTGAGCTTGTAACCGGAACCTTTCATTCGTATTAATACAAGTAGTGTTAATCGGTGAACTTTGTGTCTTGTGTTTGTGCTTGTTTCATTCCGGTTTGCATACTAGCTTGGATTCCGCACTTGCTAGTATGTTAGTATAACAAGGTTAAGGTTGAACCTCATCCTCCGAGAGGGACCTACACTCGATTATGAAAGGTAATGATTTTTAACAAAATCTGAATAGTAACGTAGACTCGACTTAATTTAAAAAGTAACGTTAACGTTACGGGCCGAACACAAAAATGAATTTGAAAAAGTTAAACAATTTAAACAAGGGATATTGGATTTTATCACCCCTAAGTATACCCCTAAGTATTGGCTATTGACCACTGCCATCCCCAACTATTACTTTGATGTCCGCCACCCCCAACTTAACACTTAGTGTTTTCTGTCACCACGTCATTAACTAATCACTAACTTTTGATCCTGTTACTATACATTTGGGGTGTCATAAGATCCCTAAAACCTTCCTAAAATCCCTATGACACCCCCAAAAGTGTAGCAACAGGATCTAAAGTTAGTGATCAGTTAACGATGTGGCGACAGAACACACTAAGTGTTAAGTTAGGGGTGACGGACGTCAAAGAGATAACTAAGGTGGCAGCGACCAATAACCAATAGTTTGGGGTGATAAAATCCAATAACCCTAAACAATAACATATAAGACTTCAAAAACAAAAGTTAAAAAGAAATATAAAACGAACTAGTGTGCAGTGGTGGGGCACGCGTAGCAGCAACTCCGTTTTAAAACATAGATAAAGATAAACAGGTTACAACAATACATTTGAAATATAAAAAAACATAATATGTTAAAGTTTTAGTCTAAAAGTAAGTATAAAGATTTAAAATGTGAAAAAAATAAATAAAATTTATTAAATGCAACATCAGCATGATGCATTGCTGACATCATCAAACCGAGTATAGGGAAGAGGCCAGGGCTCATGACCTTCATGTTAAGGGAGGATAACACTATCACTGGGCATACTTGTTAAGGTTTTTATTTAACATGTGTGCGCACACTCACACATACATGCGTGCGTACATACATGCGTGCATACATACATGCGTACATACATACATACATGCGTACATACATACATGCATATGCATGCATGCATGCATGCATGCATACATACATACATACATACATACAAGGGATGGTTATATAGTAGACCTTAAGTTATTGAGAAAACCTAGTAAACTCCATGGTAGCCACTGATGAACATGATCCAATGGTTGAGATTGTTAGATGATAATTTGATTTAAATTAAATGATGTTTAATAAAGAAAAGGGACTATTAAGGGTATATTAGGAATAATATATTATTTCTCTCTCCACCTTTCATCTTATGCACATTCTCTTTTTCACCTTTTTCTCTCACTAACTTTCTCTCTACATCTTTTCCTCTCGCTCCACCTTTTCCACTCTCTCTCTCTCTCTCCACATTTTCAACCCTCTCTCTCCAACTTCTGTATAATCTGATCAATGTTTTTAGAGCTTAAAACATATAGAGTTACTTATGTAACATCGTATTGCATTATTCAAAACGTAACATCAATTGATAAACTAGTAATATATGAGACTGGTATAACAAAATAAATGGATAAACAGACTGTATAAATTTACAATCAAATTTACAAACAGATTGTATAAATTTATAAAAAAAATCATTACAATCAAAATTAAACATAACAAAGTGTTTTATACAACTAAAATATATAAAAATGATCCAAAACTATCATAAGCTAATAAAAATCTAATTGTGTTTCATTTCTTGATAAGCATCTTTATCTTGGACACAAAAATATATCTTCATCTACACCAACAACAAGTTCATCAAACTCAAAGCATATGTAGGTAAAAACAAAACTACATTAACGTATATTTATTACAATGAACCTCGGCTTGGTCGTCATAAGTCTTATACATGGCAAAAACATCCCGTATGATTTACTAATAAGAGGATGAAATTGCTCGTCGACAATAGGTGTCCAGTATTTGCATATTTGGTGTCGTGTGTCTTCTCATAAACATAGTAACGAGGTGGGTGTTGTTGATCATCTTTAGAAAGTAGACATGCAGGGATTTAAGAACCACATTAACAAGTATATACTCATGTGTTAGACAAGAGGCTGTAAACGCAAGTAACATCAAGATGTAACATGTGTAACATAGGTATACATTTCTAACCCACTGGGTGTAACACATGTAACAATTGTATGCAACATATGTTACCCGCAGTATAACACGTGTTACAACATATAGGTCGCATGTGTAACCTGACTATATATGTGTTAGTCTCTGGTGTAACTCATGTAACTACCTATATGTAACATTATAACCTAGTTGTACATGTGTTATCCTGTGTTAAAAAAGATACAGAGCATGACATGTGTGACCAGGTTACACAAGTTACGTGAGTCATGTAACACGTTTACATGTTGCCACAAATGTAACATGTGTTACACATATATATAACACATTTATATCGTGTTACACATGTCACAACTTATTCGTAACATGTGTAACATGGTCAAAACTTTAGTTCCTTCTTTATATCATGTAAGTACTTATGTGTGCACATGTAACATCTTCTATACATTATGTGTAACCTGGTTAAAAGTTGTGTCCCTACTTTATATCATGTAAGTACTTAAAGATAAACATGTTTTGGCGACACATTTTTTAATTGTAACTTATGTTTCACTGAAATGTTAAAAAACGTACTCCGTGTTACACATGTTACATCTTGTGTAACATGTGTAGCCTGGTTAAACATGGGCTGGGCCCTGCTTTGTATCATGAAAGTACGAATATCAATTCAAAACCTTTGTGAGTAGATGAGCCCATACGTGGAGATAATGACGAGTCTTCTTCATCCATATCACGCCACTAACCTACGTATTGGTGGAAATAATATGATTAAAAACAAGAACCCAAAAAAGTTTAAACAAATGTAAAGACACGCATTAAGACCTTCTTCGAGTGACGGGTCCGTATAAGAGTCTACATTTGAGCATCCAGCAGAATCACCACCCGGTGATAATGAAAAAAACACACACATTTTATTCAAAAATAACATCACCCAAATAAAAAAAAATCTCAAAAGTCAAGAATCAAACATCACAACTGTATCCCCCCAGATTACGAGTTAGCCCCATATGCATTTTCAACAACGTAACTTAAAAAAAAAGGAACACATCTTCAACAAACTATAACACACGAAATTTTCGACCAAAACATCATATCCTAAAAAACATATAATCACATATGTATAAGACACAACATTTTGTCAAAAATAACATGAACACATCAAACTATACCCAAAAACGTCACATAAAGGAAACACTGAAAAACATTGAAAAATATTAGGCCATGACTCAACAACCCTGGAAAAAGAAAAAAACAAGTTTATAACCATAAGAAAACAAAGTAAAACACTTGTTTCACATAAAGATATGCAAAGACACAACCCATCATCCACGAAAGACAAAGCGATGCAAAAAAAAAAAGTATAAACAAACTGATGTTTTGACCATAACTTGATGATATGTTATACTCGTTGAACTGAATAACGCAAGGGAGTGAATCTCTAAAAAAGTTGTTATAGGTAACATGAGGAGCAGTATAATCTTCAAGATCAGCAACAAAGTCATGAGGAGCATCCATTTTTTTCCAATGAGAGAATGTTAAAAAGAAAATGAGAAGAAGAAAGGAGATAAGAAGATGGGTTGGTGAGTCAAGTACAAAAGGTGATGGGTTGGTGTGGGTATGATATGACTTGTACTATAGATATGGGGTTGGTGATGATACATGGGGAACACATGGTGCAAATGTCAAAATTTGTAACGCCCCAAAAATCTAAATGTTAATATTTGTCATGTGTTCCTATATGACACGTCATGAAATTAATAACTAGGCTATTTAACCTAGTTAAGGGTATGGTCAAAAGTATTAAATGATGAAGGTAGTGTCGGTTATGTTTTAAAGGCAAACCCGAGGGGTTAAAGTGGAACAAGATGGAAGTTGAGTTATTAAAATGAAAGTTCAACACACACAAACACACACTTCGTGTGTGTTCACGAATGTTCAGGAGCTCCAAGAGCTCCAAACCCTAACTCAACTAAATCACCAAATTGAAGGGTGAATCGAGGCTCAAATTCAAGAAGGAACACGGATTAATGATCACCTTTACGAGGGGATCATAAGGTATGTCTTAAATCTAAGATTGGTGTTCATGTGTGAAATGGGTTATGTTCAAATCCGTGAGTTAGTATGAAATTGATCATGTATAAGGGTTAGAATCATCGTATAGAACACGGGTTACGTATGGTTTGTTTTAATTTGATGATTAGAGGTGAAACCCGTTAGTTAGGGTGAAGATGATGACTAGAATCACCTCCCATGTCCGAGCCTTGTTGAAAGATTGATGTATTATGTGGGTATGATGAATTCTTGTTAGATGAATTAGGAGAAATATGATGATGATATGTTTGATGTTTATTTGGGAATGATCCATGATGGTTAGTAGTAGGTTTTGATGGGTTATGTATGAGTTTAGAAGATTTATGCATGAATTAGTTGTACGTTATGCTTAAAAGGTAGTACGTACATCAAGTGTATGATAAAATGTATATAGTGTCGTCCGTATAGTCGATTATGATGTTACGGGTATATGTTGATAAGTCGATAGTTACATATGGTTAATAGTTGACTTTTGAAAGTCAACAAGTATAAGAAACATGATTTAACTCGTTGTGGTAAAAGCTGGATTATAGGAAGTCGTTTGGGCATGTTATGTTAATATGCGTTAATTGTGATTACATGATGATGTACATGTGTTGGAAAGGATATGAAGATGATTATATGTTTTATTCTTGTTAGAAATGACTAAGGAAAGTTAAGTGTGAAATATGCGATTGATATGATTGTTAACATGTACAAATGAGTATGCTAATAAGAGCGTGATTTCAATGAAATGAAAGTATAGGAATCACGACGAGACGGGCTCAAGCATGAGGTGTTAACGGGTCAAGAAAAGGCGAGGAATCGGATACGAGCACGGACGCATAAGGTAAGTGATTTCTGTAATCACTTCTTAGTTCGATTAAGTAATATGGTGTTTTAATTAACTAAACATGATGGTTGAGGTCAAATATGTGTCGTAGTCTTTCGTCATAAATGATGGGATTAAAGTTGACCAAAATGCTCTTGATGGGTATTTTGGGCAAACGATCTTAAAAGTAGTTTAGAAACAAGTTATTCGATTAGTGTACTGTTTCGGTCAAGTATGAAAGTGAGGAGTATGGTTTTGTAAGTCAGAAACGTTTTAATGCGCAATTACCCTTAACGGGTCAAAATAAGCTTTTGAGCGCAAACGAGTGGAATAAGATGTAAGGTATCCGGGAATGAATCTTTTATGACAAATGACCTTGAAGTTATCAATTCATATGAAGTTAAGGTCAAACAAACAAGTTATGTGATAAAATTATGAACGGGTCAATTCTTGGTAAAAAGGGAAGTAAGCCGAAGACTTAAAAGTCTGGAATTTTGTTAATCCGGATGTTGGATCTTAACTCCATAAGATGGAGAATTAAATTACGGACGCGTAGGAAAAAGAATAGGGTAAAACGGACCAATAACGAAGAAGTTATGACCGTTTCCGTGAAATTCGGTCGTGCTGGGAATCTGCAGCACAGCAACAACAACATTCTGTTTGTTTCAGGGCGTCGCGCCACGCGACGGGCCGTCGCGCGACGCGACGGGGTGTCTGTTTGGCGAAATTCGTTCGTTTGCTCTGTTTTGTCTTGGGAACTCGTTTAAACGCGTTTCAAGTTACGTATGACTAATTTAACTTACGTTTTTATAAGCTTAAGTGTATGCACATATGTAGATAGGTATGTATGTATGTTTATAAGTATGCGAGCAAGTACGTGGATATATGATGGTATGTATGAGAGTAGGCATGTATGAGTTTGGTATGATGCAAGTAGGGATGTATGTATGTATGTATGTATGTATATATGTATAATGTCATGAGTGTACGTAATGATGTAAGTATGTGTACATGTAGATACGTATATAATGATGTAGATGTGTTTATATGTAGGTATGCATGTAGGTTGGCATGTATGTGTGTGAGTATGTATGCAAGTAGGTATGTATGCATGTGTTTACGTATGTATATATGGAGATAGTATGTATGAAGTTTAGGTATGTATGTAAGTCATTCAGTATGATTAAGTTTTTACGTTGTTATGCGTGTACATGGAGATTTAGGTGTAATGCAGGTACAGTATCGAAGACTCACCAGAGATGAGGTACTCAGAGGGAACGTTTAATGTAAAGGAATAAAGAAACGGAAATAAACCAAGGCTAAGCATCGTTTATATTTATAAAAGGTATTAATGACTTGTATGTGTTTGCTGAGTGCAGGTTGTCCGAGCCAGATTATCATTCTAAAGAAGAGCGATCAAAGACCGAGTCACAAGATAGATTGTACGGGAGTGTTGAGTATGTAATTGAGTGAAGCTAAGTTATGTTTTCTTATTGTAAATAAGTTCAATAAATGTATTTATTGTGAAAGAGTTAACTTTAAAAATGAATTTAAGTACGTCAAGATGTTTATAACGTAAGAAAATTTTATGGTACGAATTTCCGCTGCGACTTTTGTCAAATATGTATTAGGGTCTAACAAGTTGGTATCAGAGCCCTGGTTTGAGGGAATCAAGTACGAGAAGGTAAGTACTTGAACTCAAACTTGTGTGCTCTTGAGATAAGAAACCCGTACAATCTAAGACTCGATCAAGTTCCAAAGGTAAAAGCTAATGTAAGTATGTACTTATGTATACGTATAAAGAAACTGACGGTTTTGTATGTGCGAGGTAAGCATAAGTGTTTGAAGAGGATGATCTGTGAATGCAATCTAGGATGAATACTAAGGCAGGCAAAGAGGTAATAAGCCAAATTTGAATCCAGGTACGTAAATTCAATATGTGGGTATGTGTAACAGTAAAATTCATTAAGAGAAGGAAAATGTTAAATGAAGGATAATGATAGTATAGTAATGAAGTACTGAAAGTGATACACGCACCGAAACCTAAGTCTACGGACATAAGGTGACAATTACATGAAGGCACGAAACTACTATGTGGATTGTGTACCTGGCCAGTACACGAGAAACGTATGACGTTCGTGAGATCATGATAATTGTTACAGGTATGTCCGGTAGAGTTGGGTAGCGGGCGGGCGTGTGGGTGAAATGGGAAGTAAGACTCTCGGGAAATTGAGAGTACTATGTAAGAATGAAAAACATGCCTGATAAGAATGAAGAATGTTGAATCCGTGATTAAGTGCGGATCAACAAGATATGGATGATATGTTTGAATCCGTGAGACGGATTCAAGGATGAAAGGCATGGATGATATGTTTGAATCTGTGAGACGGATTCAAGGATGAAAGGCATGGATGATATGTTTGAATCCGTGAGACGGATTCAAGGATGAAAGGCATGGATGATATGTTTGAATCCGTGAGACGGATTCAAGGATGAAAGGCATGGATAATATGTTTGAATTCGCGAGAAGGATTCAAAACGCAGAAGTAATGAAAGGCATGAATGTAACGTTTGAATCCGTAAGGCGGATTCAATGAATGAAAAAGCATGAATGATACGTCTGAATCTGTGAGACGGGTTTAAAAATATAAAAAAATGAAATTAATCCGCATAAGAAGGTGTCGACAGTTTGACCATGATTGAGTCGAACGGGTCATAGAAATAAGTATAAAGTAAAAGGTGATAGTATAATAGACGAAGTTTTGTATAAGTTACGTGTTAGATGTGTTAGTAATTGACTCTTAGAAGTCAGAATGATGACGGGCTGTGATCCGGACAATAACTTGAGTATGGGCGGGAATGGTAAGCTTGGTAAGAAATATTAAAACAATGTAATAAGGTCTTTGCAAGTAAGCATGAATGGAAGGAAGTACGAGCGTGTACTTCCGTTGGCGAAATGATTAATAGAATGAAAGGATTGCATGTAAGAGTTAGAATGTGTGGTACGTTATAGTAGGTACGTAGGAAATTGTAGAAGAGTTATAGGTGGGTAACCACCTAGTGTAATGAATGTTTAAATGACATATGCTAACCGCCGATGTTGTTGATGATAATGTTAAGAACTATTGATGTGATGAAACCAATCGTATTGGTGAAAGGTTGTGCACGAGCGGAAGCTCATTACACGGATGAATGAAACCTGGCCTGTACAGCTAGTACTCGAGGAGAAGATGGGCGATCTGGGTTGCGGGTCGTTGGGATAAGAAATGAAAAAGAGGTTAGTAAAATGTTTAACTTATGTTGGATAGATATGAACTAGTACGACACATGAATATTATAAATTAAGTAATGCATGAACTGGAAGCAATAGTAATGTGAAATGAACGACATGATTTAAAGGTATCGTAAAGGTATGCAAGGTACAAGTAACTGTAGAAAACATAGAATAAGATTAACGTTAGAGTTAGGCACGTAGGTGTGAATAAGAAATGGTAGTTTTGTTATGATATCAAAACAAGAGTTAAATATTATATAGTGCTTGTAGAGAATGTAATCTTAAGAGATGAGATGAAGGTATTAGATTCGTTATGAACGGATCATAAGGATGTATGTATGATTATAGATTAAAGAAGTGGGTATATTGACCCGTTATTAACCGGTCAAGGATATAAGAATGATGTGTGAAGTTATATTATGGAAGGCATGAACTTATTAGAAAGAAGCCAACTATATGAATAGTTTATGAATCGAGAATGTATAGTTACCCATTACTATGATGTATTAGTTAAAGTTAAACATATCTGAGTATATACAAATTTCGATGCAAGATCGTATAGTCGATGAAAACATTATGAATGTTGAAATAAACAAATGGGTATGTTAGTAATGGGATGTTGGAATGGTTTCAAGTAAATAAAAAGATATATAATGCATATGATATACGAGTATTAGAATGATGAATGAATCATTAGCTATAAAGGCTGTTAGGAATTAGCGTTATTAGTGAAAGCGACACTAATAAGAACTCCGGAGCGGGTTCTTTAAGAATGAAGATAGTCGTTGTGATGGGCTAGCGGTAGTGTTGATGGGACGTAGAGAAGAATTAATTAGTGTTAAATAGAGGAAAGAAAGGTTTCGGGGACGAAACCTTAATTAAGGGTGGTAGACTTGTAACGCCCCAAAAATCTGAATGTTAATATTTGTCGTGTGTTCCTATATGACACGTCATGAAATTAATAACTAGGCTATTTAACCTAGTTAAGGGTATGGTCAAAAGTATTAAATGATGAAGGTAGTGTCGGTTATGTTTTAAAGGCAAACCCGAGGGGTTAAAGTGGAACAAGATGGAAGTTGAGTTATTAAAATGAAAGTTCAACACACACAAACACACACTTCGTGTGTGTTCACGAATGTTCAGGAGCTCCAAGAGCTCCAAACCCTAACTCAACTAAATCACCAAATTGAAGGGTGAATCGAGGCTCAAATTCAAGAAGGAACACGGATTAATGATCACCTTTACGAGGGGATCATAAGGTATGTCTTAAATCTAAGATTGGTGTTCATGTGTGAAATGGGTTATGTTCAAATCCGTGAGTTAGTATGAAATTGATCATGTATAAGGGCTAGAATCATCGTATAGAACACGGGTTACGTATGGTTTGTGTTAATTTGATGATTAGAGGTGAAACCTGTTAGTTAGGGTGAAGATGATGACTAGAATCACCTCCCATGTCCGAGCCTAGTTGAAAGATTGATGTATTATGTGGGTATGATGAATTCTTGTTAGATGAATTAGGAGAAATATGATGATGATATGTTTGATGTTTATTTGGGAATGATCCAGGATGGTTAGTAGTAGGTTTTGATGGGTTATGTATGAGTTTAGAAGATTTATGCATGAATTAGTTGTACATTATGCTTAAAAGGTAGTACGTACATCAAGTGTATGATAAAATGTATATAGTGTCGTCCGTATAGTCGATTATGATGTTACGGGTATATGTTGATAAGTCGATAGTTACATATGGTTAATAGTTGACTTTTGAAAGTCAACAAGTATAAGAAACATGATTTAACTCGTTGTGGTAAAAGCAGGATTATAGGAAGTCGTTTGGGCATGTTATGTTAATATGCGTTAATTGTGATTACATGATGATGTACATGTGTTGGAAAGGATATGAAGATGATTATATGTTTTATTCTTGTTAGAAATGACTAAGGAAAGTTAAGTGTGAAATATGCGATTGATATGATTGTTAACATGTACAAATGAGTATGCTAATAAGAGCGTGATTTCGATGAAATGAAAGTATAGGAATCACGACGAGACGGGCTCAAGCACGAGGTGTTAACGGGTCAAGAAAAGGCGAGGAATCGGATACGAGCACGGACGCATAAGGTAAGTGGTTTCTGTAATCACTTCTTAGTTCGATTAAGTAATATGGTGTTTTAATTAACTAAACATGATGGTTGAGGTCAAATATGTGTCGTAGTCTTTTGTCGTAAATGATGGGATTAAAGTTGACCAAAATGCCCTTGATGGGTATTTTGGGCAAACGATCTTAAAAGTATTTTAGAAACAAGTTATTCGATTAGTGTACTGTTTCGGTCAAGTATGAAAGTGAGGAGTATGGTTTTGTAGAAACGTTTTAATGCGCAATTACCCTTAACGGGTCAAAATAAGCTTTTGAGAGCAAACGGGTGGAATAAGATGTAAGGTATCCGGGAATGAATCTTTTATGACAAATGACCTTGAAGTTATCAATTCATATGAAGTTAAGGTCAAACAAACAAACAAGTTATGTGATAAAATTATGAACGGGTCAATTCTTGGTAAAAAGGGAAGTAAGCCGAAGACTTAAAAGTCTGGAATTTTGTTAATCCGGATGTTGGATCTTAACTCCATAAGATGGAGAATTAAATTACGGACGCGTAGGAAAAAGAATCGGGTAAAACGGACCAATAACAAAGAAGATATGACCGTTTCCGTGAAATTCGGTCGTGCTGGGAATCTGCAGCACAGCAACAACAACATTATGTTTGTTTCAGGGCGTCGCGCCACGCGACGGGGTGTCTGTTTGGCGAAATTTGTTCGTTTGCTCTGTTTTGTCTTGGAACTCGTTTAAACGCGTTTCAAGTTACGTATGACTAATTTAACTTACGTTTTTATAAGCTTAAGTGTATGCACATATGTAGATAGGTATGTATGTATGTTTATAAGTATGCGAGCAAGTACGTGGATATATGATGGTATGTATGAGAGTAGGCATGTATGAGTTTGGTATGATGCAAGTAGGGATGTATGTATGTATATATGTATAATGTCATGAGTGTACGTAATGATGTAAGTATGTGTACATGTAGATACGTATATAATGATGTAGATGTGTTTATATGTAGGTATGCATGTAGGTTGGCATGTATGTATGCAAGTAGGTATGTATGTATGTGCGTGCGTATGTATATATGGAGATAGTATGAAGTTTAGGTATGTATGTAAGTCATTCAGTATGATTAAGTTTTTACGTTGTTATGCGTGTACATGGAGATTTAGGTGTAATGCAGGTACAGTATCGAAGACTCACCAGAGATGAGGTACTCAGAGGGAACGTTTAATGTAAAGGAATAAAGAAACGGAAATAAACCAAGGCTAAGCATCATTTATATTTATAAAAGGTATTAATGACTTGTATGTGTTTGGTGAGGGCAGGTTGTCCGAGCCAGATTATCATTCTAAAGAGGAGCGATCAAAGACCGAGTCACAAGATAGATTGTACGGGAGTGTTGAGTATGTAATTGAGTGAAGCTAAGTTATGTTTTCTTATTGTAAATAAGTTCAATAAATGTATTTATTGTGAAAGAGTTAACTTTAAAAATGAATTTAAGTACGTCAAGATGTTTATAACGTAAGAAAATTTTATGGTACGAATTTCCGCTGCGACTTTTGTCAAATATGTATTAGGGTCTAACAAAATTGCCCTTGAAGACATGGGAATATTCTCTTGGAATGTCGTGATGCGGCTCAACCTTAGCCACATAATGGGGTTGTTGGGTTTTCTCACTAAATGGGGGTTTCTCCTCAATACTTACTTTATACATAGTAGTTCTAGAAAAATAAAAAAAATGTAGTGGGCGCCATGTGGCCCAATAAAAATTAAACAATGTTCAAGTGTATGATCTTTAATGGATTATATATAATATATGTTGTGATGTCGTGAGTACATGTATTCATTACTCAATACACTATAGTTTCTATTAATTTATATTGGTTTTTGGCTATATAGTGCATTCAGCAATGAATATGATGTGATTTTACGCTAATTACAAAACTCATTGCGTTCATATAGTATATGTATCGGTCATGGTGAAGTGATTAACTTAAACCAAAAGGGTTAATTATATTGAAGTAGTAAATTTCCAACGGAAACCTAGTCGGTATCGATTCAATTCGTTACGATATCGATACAATGCTGACATTTAGTGTAACAACCAAAAAAAAATCTCCAAAAGTACAATACCCGATCGGTATAATTGATGCACACAAATTATTTAAAGTATACAGGTGCGACTGAAAGTTCTAAAAGCACACAAAATGATAAAAACCATAAAAAGGGCTTATTTTAGCGTAAATAGGGTTACTCATAACAAAGGGAGATGGTGCATTTTAGCAGCACCTCACTATTCACAAGCATGAACCTTGTTATATATATATTGTGGACTATAAATGAATTATAGAGAGCAATATATATATATATATATATATATATGAAAAGGGCTAATCAATCTATATATGTACACATGTTGAGATAACAAAATAAAGGTCATCTATGTGCTGAATGTATCTATAATAGGAAAATATATTTATACAATTGTAATATCCTAATATTCCCGAGCAATCTAATGAGGGGGAATGACATATACCTTAGAACGTTAAGAAATAAATCTTTGAGTTGCTAATGGCGTTGTAAATATTTTATCAACTTGATCATATGTCGAGAAGATAAATTGCATATGCAAATTTCCCTAGGCTACCTTTTTGTGACAAAAAGAAAGTTAACTTCTACATGTTTTGTCTGAGCATTAAAGTTCCACTATCTCTACATGGTGCCACACTATCTAGAGGGATTTCACAAAAATGGGAACGAAATTCTCAATCTACCCTTATACTCTCTATTACACGGTTTCTAATTTCGAAAATAGTTACCAAATTCCCATCGTTAGTTGGGGCCTTTGGTTTGTTTAATCTATGGTTGTAAATCTTTTTCACGATTCTTGACATAAATTTTGTTCAGCAATGAACATGGGAAGGTTATTGTACAATATCCCCTTAGCGTTAGTGTGCGAAGGTACAAAGTGAATTACGCATGGTCATTTTTAAAATACGCACGTTACAAAATCCAAATCCCGCATGCCATCAAACATGAAAATTACGCATGGGTTAAACTTAAATTACGCACGTTATTTGCTCACTTCGCACTTTAAGACTCAATTGTATTTAAAACTTTCACTATATATATACACACACACACGCGCGCACTTACTATATTATAATGCATTTGAGAAGGGTTCTATCAAAATTTATGTAACTACAATAGTTTATGTTTATTGCACAATACTTAATTAAGTTAGTAAGGGACAGTCTTTCTACATGAATATTAAATATAATAATTCTCATTACTATTTTAATTAATATTAATCCATTAAATTTTGAGAAGAAACCGACAGTTTTTAATCAACTTGTAACATGATAGCAATTTAAAAGAACTTGAAGGGACACAACTCCTTAGAAAGTTTTACACACTAATAATTGTTTGAGGAAAACTGAATAGACAAAAAAACTCCTATAAATTATTGTTCTTACTTCATCACAACCCTCCATCCCAGTTACTTGTAGTTTAATATTTGTAAAATATAAGCAATTAAGCATGTCTTCTGGTGCAAAAAGAGGAGGGCCGAATTAAGGAAGAAGAATGACATTATTTTGAAACTTTATACTCATGGTATAAATCTTTCTGTAATTTGGTATTTTTATATATATTATTTACTATGTTACAATCACGTGTATTACACGAGCTGATAATGTAATGTAATGTTATACAACTAATAATAACAAAGTTAAGTTTAAAAAAACACATGCATTGCAAAGTTGAATAAGCATGTGTATTATACTAATAGAATAAAATATGTTATAAATTTTAATAAGTTAATTTTTAAAATATTATTATTTTCAACTAGGTATTAACTTTGATATTTTAATACCACCAATCTTTTAAGCAAATATATATATATATATATATATATATATATATATATAGGGGAAAGATAAATCGAAAACCCACTCCAGTTGACTAAACCCTGAAAACCTTTGTAAAAAACCCATGTAAACCAAGATACATTTCTAAAAAAAAATAGGAAATGTAATATACATATATTTGAACATTTTTAAAAAAGAAACACAAAAAAACACTGAGTAGTTTTTTTTTTTAAAAATGATACAAATTTCAGGTTACATAATATGTTTGTCCAAAAAAAATGTAACTTACAAATTTTCAACATTTTTTTAAAAAAAAACTATTAAGCGTTTTTTACATTTTTTTTCATAAATAGGTCCGTGTACATTTATATTACATTCCCTATTTTTTTTAGAAAAAAATAAAAATGTTACATAGGGTTTATTTGGGTTTTCTCAACTCAAGTGGGTTTTCTATATAGCCCTCCCCTATATATATATATAGGGTTGGGTTATATGGAAAACCCCATCTTTTTGAGAAAAGAAACCCTGAAAACCCATTCTCATCCATTGATTGTCTTTCATCCAAGAAGATCTATAGCTCTCCTATTTTGTGTGTATATTAGATTTAAATATAATCAAAGAAGGACATTTCTGGTAGAACAAAAAGACTTTTTGGCATTGGAAATGACAAACCCCACTTGTGTAGTACTAGTATCATCATCTCTCTCCTCTTTCTTCTAGTCAGATCTTTCAAAACACTATTATCTCTCCTCCTCTTTCTTCATCATGTGAAAGAGAAAAGCTTCATGGTCTTCAATGGTGATCCTTCAATGGTGATCTGGTGCATGCTTGTGTATTTGGCATTGGCTACAACCAGCTATTCCGCTGAACCAAAATCTTCATTTAACCTTAATCAGAACCTCACTCTCTCTGTTCAACAACTCACCGGAGACATCATCGAAATCACGTAAACTCGCCGGAGCAAGAGAAATCGCCGGAAGTGTTTAAAGTTTACGTAGGTCTCGAGTCGTTACGTGATCGGTATACTTTCTTGTCCTTTTCATCTTCGTTTAATTCCCCGTTGAATTCTTATATTTATAATCATCCAACCACCTTTTCCAGCGAAACTCACCAGACTTCTTCTCCGGCCCTCTCTCTCCTCTCGGTCTAATTCTACACACACCGACCAGAGATTTACATGGATGAAACGCCGCCGTTTCAGCCGGCACCGGGTGGAGTGGTCAAAGTTTGACTTATGAAACTGAATAGGTTGTGGGTTTAAGACAAAACAAAAGTACAAATTCGGGTGGTTTAGTATGAAGCTTAAGTTGGTCGGAGGTGATTCTGCCGGAGTTGTCACCGCTTTTTATGTATGTTTTCTTTTGGGATCTTGAAAATTTAATTGTTAAAATCATTATATGTTTATCATTTTTTTTGGGTTTGTAATTATTTGGGATGTGTTTCAGGCGAAAGAAAGTTGCTTTGTTGGAGACATCGAAAGAATGTCTATATCACCGAATGGGTTGCTTGATTTACAGAAATGGTCCCCATAAAGATATTCAATTGACAAGCTGGATGGATGTAGGCGACGTTAATGCGGGGACCTTGAATAAGTCACATTTTTTTGGAAAGAACTCTCGTTCATTTATAACATGTGTTAGTGGTTCGTGCTGTAACAGAACACCATGATGTAACCTGACATGTGTTCATGTATAACATGTGTTAAGCCCCCGTTAGAATGACATATAACGTGTGTTAACCTTTGTTAATTTAAAAAAAAAACAAGTAATGTTTATTTATTTTTGTTGATGTTTAAAATATCCGATAATGTGGATACTGAGCATAACACTTGTACAAGTAATAAATGTACAAGTTAAGTTAGTATGTAACGTGTAATATGAAACGAGCCATTTATGGTAACTCATGTACCGGTAATTTTGGAATATATAATATGAAACGGGTCATTTGTTGTGCACATTTTGGAATTTGTAACATGTGTTAAGCCTCTGTTATAATCTTTTTGTAACCTGACATGTATTCATGTATAAGCTAGTGGTTTACAAAACACCATGATGTGTGTATATACTGATCTAACATGTGTTACAATCTGTCTGTTTGGAACATGTAGTTGCTTAACATGTGATAAGGGTGAAAACAGTTGACGGAGGCGATGGGTTTAATGGTGAGTTTAGTAATATTGTAATGTTGTTGTAATCCCACTTGTATACATATGATAACATGTGTTAAGCATCCATTATAATCTTGTTGTAACCCGACTTGTATTCATGTATATGAAAGTGATTTGCAAAACACTATGATGTGCATATACTGATCGTAACACGTGAACAAGTTAATATGGAACATACAAGTTAATATCGTAACACCGTATACATGGGATAAAATGTGTTAAGCCTCTGTTATAATCTTGGTTTAACCTAACATGGTGTCATGTATAAGCTAGTGGTTTCCAAAACACCATGATGTGTATATACATACTGTAACATGTGTTAAGCGACTGAAATGTATAACGTGTGTTAAGCATCTATTATAACGTGTGTTAAAGACTTCCATAATGGATGCATAAACTCCAATAGTAACTTAATAAAAACAGAGTAAACCTGATATAACGTGTGTTAAGCATCTATTATAACATGTGTTAAGACTTCCAGAATGGATGCATTAACTTCAATAGTAACTGTAACAGTAGAGGTACAAATACGGGCGCCTCCACCATTATAATCTTGTTGTAACCCGACTTGTATTCATGTATATGAAAGTGGTTTGCAAAACACTATGATGTGCATATACTGATCGTAACACGTGTACAAGTTAACATGGAACATACAAGTTAATATCGTAACACCGTATACCTGGGATAAAATGTGTTAAGCCTCTGTTATAATCTTGGTTTAACCTAACATAGTGTCATGTATAAGCTAGTGGTTTCCAAAACACCATGATGTGTATATACATACTGTAACATGTGTTAAGTGACTGAAATGTATAACGTGTGTTAAGCATCTATTATAACGTGTGTAAAGACGTCCATAATGGATGAATAAACTCCAATATTAACTTAATAACAACAGAGTAAACCTGATATAACGTGTGTTAAGCCTCTATTATAATGTGTGTTAAGACTTCAGAATGGATGCATAAACTCCAATAGTAACTTAGTAACAACAGAAGTACAAACACGTGCGACTTCAACACAAAATGTGTTAAGTCCATGCCGTTTTAACAGCATGTACTAGACAAAACAATAACAGTCTCACATTACATATTACTAGTAAACGAAAATACATAGCACTAAGAAAATGGTGGAGCTTCCTTTGACAGTCTGCCTTAGCTTTTCAATGGCTACCTTTGTTGCCTTAGCTTTTCAGCGGCTACCCTTGCTTTATTGTTTGGGTCGGTCTTGAAACAGTTTGTAAACATGTGGGTGTGCGCATACCAGGGAAGTTATAAAAATGTGTTGATTAAATGCATGTTCCACCATTTTCCATACAATCGTCATGAAAATCAACATTACTTATGTTTTGACCTTTTATCTTGTTGATCATGTTTCACAAACCATTAACATGATTGATCTTACGAACCAACCAAATAACAACAATTTGTTTTGTGATTCTAAAGACATCCGACATACTATGATCACTTCATTAATAAAAAAAATATTACTTGTTTATATTGATTTATGTGTGTATTCGGTTGTGTCTAAACTACATGTATTAAATATGGATACTAATACTCGAGTACACTATTATTACATGCAATACACTCGTGTTCGCACATACATTGAATTCCATAAGCAAACAATATGTGTTGTCAAGGATACACAAAGAAAAGGTGATTCCGTGAGAGTCAGCTCATGTACGATACGATATGATATGATTTTAGACAACATTGACAACTTAAAATGAAATACATGAGGCAAATTAAATACATGGCCATCATATCACATAACAACAAATCATACAGGTAATTAATACAAAATCATATCATATTACAAAATACAAAAAGTAGTAGGTTAAAGTTTTTCTATTAAATTATAAAATAAGAATATAACCATTAATGTTTTTCTACTATTATTATTATTATTATTATTATTATTATTATTATTATTATTATCTATACATATTATAGATAATCCTCCTACTAAATATTATTTAGTTTAATTATTACTTTTATATTAACAAAACAAAACACAAAAAGTAGTAGCCTAGTGTTTTTCATTAAATTATGTTTTTCTATTAAACTGTAAAATAAAAATATAATCAAGAAAATCTTTTAAACTAGGAAACGTTATAAATAAATCCATTAAAAGTTTAAAACTTTTCTTCTGAAATTTCAAACGACAAGCAAGTAAATCCTATAAAAAAGAAAAAGTAAAAAAAAAAAAAAAAAGACTAAATATTTCCTCGTCTCTCTCCTTCAAATCCTCACTCTACTTTTCTTGACGAAATTTCTTCCACCAAATTCTCAAAAACTTCAAAATTCTCACCACCACCACCGCACGCCGTCGTCCTCCACCGCCGGAGTCCACGTAAGCACACTCCACACACGTTCTTTCTTATCTTTTCACTTTAATTTGAAATAAAAAGATTGGATTTTGGCCCCGTCAGTTTTGAATGACTAATTAGTTTGATTTATCATGTAAATTTGATTGCTTTTTTTCTCTGCAGGTAATTCATGTAAATCTTGATTGTTTTCATGTAAAAGCCCTAATTTTGGGTAAGGGTTTGGGTTTTTTTTAAGCCCTAATTTTGAAATTGGGGTTTGTGATGTGGAAATTTTTAATCTTGTGTAGTTTTTTGATATTTTGGTAATTTGGTTCATGTAATTATGTCATTTCACCAAGAAATTGTACTTTAATGTTTTAGGGGATTTTTTATGATTAATGGCAAATTGTTTATTTTTTTAAAAAAATTTATTAAGTTTACAACATGAGTTAACATGCTTGATTACCCAAAGAATTATGTATATCCTGAACACTTTAATTTCATAAGTAATAAGTTTTTTTTAATTTAATTTTTTATATTGGTATACACTTTTGATCTACTAATTTGGAATGTTACAATACTTATAATTATTTTTTGCCATGTTCGTTATCGAGGTTCTTATTTCGACAATTTTATGATCTGTTTTTAACATGCTTGATTACCCAAAGAATTATGTGCAAGTGTATCTTGAACACTTTGTGTAGGTATTTATTTATTTATTTTTTTTATTATTATTATTATTTTTTTTTATTTTTTATTTTGGGGGGGGGGGGGGGGGGGGGGGCTACTAATTTGGAATCTTACAATATTTTTAATTGTTTTTTGTGTTTTGTTTTGCCATGTTCGTTATCGAGTTTCTTATTTCGACCATTTCATGATCTGTTTATTAATGCAGGTGAGCGATTTAGAGTTTTAGACCATCCGCGTTGACAAAACCGAGTAGTCTTATTTACTCTTATTGTTTGTAATAACGAATACCTTCATCGAATAAGAATGATTTCAGTCATGTAATATCATAGCATGGGTCCTGTTCTCGACTTTAAAGAAAGAAAGGAAACCGCAATGGAAGCCTCGACTAGTAAAAACGATACAGCTTTTGCATCAATGCCAAACGATAAAAACATGAAACTTGATAGTAAGTATAAGGGAAAATTTGCTATGGGAGTTCCATTAAATGAGCAAGACGTTGACGTATCGAAGTCTAAAAATGAGAACGGCTGTGCTTCGAACCAACCTCAGTCTGGTGATTCTACTGCGTCTTCAAGTTCTTTTGGTGACGTATTTTCTGACGTTGGAGCTAGGGAATTGGAAAGCGACAATGAAGTTATGTCAGATTTTCGCGGGGATTTGATACCCGTGAGGTAATGTCTCATTAAATATTTTTATTTTGCGTAATATATTCATATGGGAATCATGCTTAGCACAATTATGGATGTTAACTTTATTTCGTCCACATGGAACTATTTAATGTTATATTCTGCTTATTGCGAATTTTTGCTAGATGAGATCTATGGTGGTTTCTATTTCAATCATGAAGTACTAAAATGATCCTTGTTGAGTTGTTGTATGTAGGAAATCATGTATCTGATTCATGTGCTTTAAAAATTCTATTTATCGTCCCTACTTTTGAGTTTTGGTAATGATTTGGTTCCTCCGTCGTCTAAGATATTAAGACATCTGCTAAGCCCGTCATGTGCTTGGCATGTGATGAGTATTTTTCGTTCTTTCACTTTATTTTTTTGTTTCTGTGGTTCTAATCCTTGATCATCTTCACCTGTATTTTCTTGAACAGTTTTTTTTTTTTTTTTTTTTTTTAGAAAATTTCTAAAATCATATATCAAGACCAAAATTGTTTTTTCGAACAGAACGTGAATATTAGTTAAGATCAAACCCAAGACCAAGAATCATGATCTTTATGTTAATTTTGTATCATAAACCCTATCTCTTTTCTTTAGGTTTTATTCAATAACGAAAGATCCAAGTCTCGATTCTGTTTGATATCAGATCTTTATTCAATTTTGGTAAAGATTTTAGGGTTTTTTATTGCGATTTGCTGTCGGATTTGGTATCACAATTCAGATTTGTTTCGTATTTTGGGCGGTGAATGGTGGTGACGGTTTTACACTAAAAACATACTCAAAAACATAAGAACGTATCTAAACAAGTTTTATAAAATCATGTGCGAATTGATGGAAATGCACACCATGCGTAAAGCTTGTGATTACGTTCACCGGTAGAGCCATATAGACACCAAAAAGTTACCAAACTAAAAAATATCAAGGATGAGTGTACTTTCTGAATACGGAACAAAATCATAATATCTAATGAGAGCATGGAACACCTAACTATAAAGAGTTTGAATCAAATGATAGCATCTGCACTTATAAAATGTATTTTGTGCTATATTTTGATTCATGAAACGGTAAATTTGCAGGAAGAAAAGGGTGACGTCTCATTGGAGGAAGTATGTACAACCAATTATGTGGCGTTGTAAATGGGCTGAATTGCAGCTTAGGAAATTCCAGTCCATGGGCATCATGTACAACAAAGAGATCGAGAAATATAAACAAACAAAACGATTGAAATATAATAACTCTGAATTAGACACCGGTTGTGCAAAGGCTATGCCTTTTTTTCATGATTCTCAAAGAGAGAAACCTATGAAGAGGAAGATAAGGAAACGACATGAAGAGCGGGACCCAGAAGCGTACATGTCACAACACAGCTTATTCTCCTATATTGGTACATACCCTTTTAATTATTCTTCCAGTTACAAACACTTTATTGTTTTTTTTAATCTTATAAATAAATAACTAATGTGTTACACATACAGCTACTTGCGGGTCCCCTCCTCATGCTCCAACAATGGATGCTGATCCAACTAATCTCGGTGACTAAGATTTTCTCTTTTACATTTTTTTTTCTGATGATGATAATTTATTAGCTTTGTTTAATGCATAGTTATCGATAGTGAAGATAGCGTTCGCTATCGCGTGCTTCATCGCGTATCGCCCAAATCTTGCAATATGTTAATTAGTGACTCCATAGCGTGTTTTTAGCGGGATTTGATTTCCGATGACGAATTCCGGTTCCGGTGCTGCGTGTTTATCGATTGTCTTTTAGGGTTAAATAACTTTATGGATGTTAACACTTAACCCCTCTATCTTTCACTAGTTTACATTTAGTCCCTAAAATAGTAAAACGTGTAAAATACATTAAAAGTGTAATATTAGTTTTTGTATTTTAACATTTAACCCCCTCTATTTCACTAGTTTACATTTGGTCCTTAAACTTATAAATTTATACTCTATATATACATAAAAATTATAAATAGCTATTTTTTGTTTCTTAAATATTTAACTACTTTATCGCTAAACTCGAAATAGTGGGCACTATTTCGTCGCTATCACTACGTAGCATATAGATAGTTATTCGCTATCGATAACTATGGATATGATTACTAAAAGTGTTGTTTGGTTTATGCATTGGCGTTAGGTATCATTTTTCTAAAACCAATGCATTAAGGTTCACGACTAACGTCCAAACTCACAATCGTATAAGAACTTAAGATATACATCAAAGAGTATGCACAACGCATGATCATATAATTCTTTTAATTTTTATATATTTTTAATGGTGTTTGTTGGTTATTTCTTTGGCAGGTCCATCTTCCCCTAAGAATGCTGGCAACGAATTTCGGGTTCCAGATGAATTGTTATCTCTTGAATTCAGAGATGATTATTCATTGGAACAAATACTTTGGAAGATTGAACTCTCACTGTCTCAAGTTTCCGAAATGAAGAACAAACTGAACACAGTAATGACTGAAAATTCCGAAAGGATCTTATCCACTGAGGAGATAACATTGCATGAATCTAATAATGCGTTGGCATGCCCCGTTAAGGAACCGGATTATCCAACAAACATGGAAGGACCATCTGTAGTTGCTACATTTGCGTCTCAACTAATCAAATTAAACACAGGTGATGATGATCTGGTTAAACCGGATGATCTGGTCAAAGATGAAAATGCAGCTCCTGAGGAGACTCGTTCTGAAGACGCAAATAAATCCTCGGAACAGCCTCCTGTTTATTCAAGAAAACGAGTGAGTGTCTGTCTACTACACCTTTTACATCGTTGAGGTTGACCTTTCTTAGTGATCTACAATATTCTTCTATTTGCTTGTTATTGAGGGGTATTTGGACAATAGATGTTTAGGGGCAACCTGACCTACTGATACCAAGTATTGCTTATTTGAATAAACCCGTTTAGACCCATTTTGAACTTGCCCATTTTGAACTTGCCCATTTTGAACTTGCCCATTTTTTCCACTTCTATATGTAGGGCTGCAAATGAACCGAACGTTCAACGAACACTTCATGAACCGTTCGGCGGGAAGCTCGTTTGTGTTCGTTCGTCTAATAAATGAACGAACACTAACAAGAAATTTTAGTCATTTATGTTCGTGAACGTTTGGTAGCGTGTTCATTTATGTTCATCGGTGTTTTCAATTTTTATATTTTATTTAATTACTTCAAAATTATGACAGATAAAATATTTAATAAGTATCAGTGTATCATATATTATGTCCATGAACGCTTGTTTGTGTTCTTTTGTTTTCATTTGTGTTCATGAACATTGTTTGTGTTCGTTTGTGTTCATGAACGTTTATTTACGTACATTACCTAAAATTAACAAACGAACATGAACACATCAATTTCCTTAACGAACGAACATGAATAGAAAATCTCGTTCGGTAAGTGTTCATGAACAGTTCATGAACACATATATTTCCTTAACAAACGAACACGAACAAGGTTTGCAGCCCTATCTGTATGAGATTTTTGTGTTGTAACTGTTACATTTTATATAGGGTTGGCGATTCGGTTGACTACTTTCCTCAATTAATCTTACATGGTAATTGATCATTGTTCCCATTTGCCAAGGTTGTAAATAATTTAACTGGTCATTTTTATTTGTGCAGGGTACAGATGGAATTCTGATATACAACCGCAGAGCAAAGAAGCCACAAACAGATTCAGGGGATGTAAAGATTCATCCAGTAGAGAATCTCCAGGATCCCGTAGAAGAAAAAAGTAGCACAACTCCTGTTTCTGAAGATTCAACCCAAAACGAACAACCGGCTCCAAAAATACGGCCTGGTTCTAGATTAAACATCCCAAACAACACAAAAAAGAGAGCTGCGAGGACCCGACGCAAAAGTGGTGCAGGCCTATGGACCCGAAGAACCTCAGGTTAGGCCTTGGCATCATCTTGTACATCCGCTAATGAGCTTTCTTCTGTAGTTTTGTTATTTTGTTTCTTTGTGAATAAAAAAGTCGCATTTGCGTACTTTTTCTTTCGATCACCATTTTTGGAGATACATGTATATGAATCTTGGTAGATATTTTAGCTTTGCAATTTGCAATGGTTTGAATGGTATTTCTTCGTTTTTTAAATGCAAGAGGAATTTAAATTTCTTATAATGTTTATGGTTTTATATTTTACAATTATGATGCTACGTTTCCTAAGAACATCTTCTTGGAGAGCTTAGCGGATATGAGAGCCAAAACGGTTGCAGATGGCACAAAGATGACATCGGGGATGACTTTGATCATCTTTAACTGGGGTAAGGTTTCGCCGGCTCGTTTTGCAGCCATGGCTGCTGGCGGGGTCACTAATCCGGCCATCAGAGCTGAGTCATCGAATTTGCTCATGCTTACACTCGTTTTCATGAAGTCAACAAACAATTTCTTCTTTTCGGACTCTCTAGCTCCTTCCCACTGTTCAAAAATTTCCTGCATTACATATGAGCCCGTTAGGTCATGGCTAGAGCCAATTAGACTATTATAACTTCATGTGGAGGTCGCAGCCCGTAACAAGTTTCTATCTACTTGATCCTTTTTCTTCTAAGCTAATGTTGTTTAGGTTGCTTGATTTTTTTCATTTTTTTAAAGTTTTTAACCTACTTGTTAGATCTATTTGATTGATTTTTAAGCTAATATTTTGTTTTTATTTGCTTGATTTTTAATTTTAATGTTTTTATGCTATAGTTATTAACCTGAGTATTAAAAAAAATTGTGATTTTGTTACAAGTTGGGACGTGTCGACCCGAAACACCTTTTGCTCATTAAACCAACTTGTTAATCTATCGGATCAATTATTTATTAAGCTAGTATTTTCGGTTATTTGCTTGATTTTTCGAATATTTTTATTGCCTTTTATGCTATAATTATGGAGATGAAGAGAAAGTGTGTGACCTGAACTTTGTTTGGTGGTGGAACATCATAGTGTTTTCCAGGCAGTGCTGCATTTATAGTGCTGCATTCGGGTTGAGATCAACACATATAAAGATACGATCAGAGGAAATAAAACGTACGAAAATTTTTACTTGAACATGTCGAGGATGGCAACGTGAAAGTCGTCGAAACAGTTGATCTCCTTCTCCATGAACTTACTGTGTAATGTGCCCATTACCAGACTCAACATCTGGTTGGTTGGCAAACCTACAAAAACATCGACGATATCATATCATGTCGTTTTCATGAAATCAAGAGAGAAACAAAAAAAAGATATGAGTTTACTTTTGCCCATGAAGCTCATAAGCAAACCCATTGTAAAGATTGTGCAGAATATGAGTGAAATGTAGGACAAATAATTTGTTATAAAGAAAAAGATTTGGAATAGCTTAAACTTAATGCAAGCAAGGTATCAAACCAACATGGGCCATGGTTGCTTTGGGCTTACCCAAAGCATGAGTAAAAAGTGAACCTAGATCTTGATCCTTTACATGTGGTTGTTTGGCAAATAAACAAAGAAAATCTAACATGCTTTGGTTAAGTATGACCACCTGAACTGAAAAGGGTTGTTCATTTGGTTTTATTTCAGGTTAACCGGATGGATTAGCTCGTTTATTCGGATGTAGAAACCGCTCTCAACCCAAACAGAAAGTATGACTAACCGAACAGTCGCTCAAAAATTGTTTCCGGGTTATACCAGAAGAATTTCGAGATTATGTAATTTTATATATTTTGGTAACTCTTATTTTAATTCAAATTTTAGAACATTACACTTTACGCCTTCGCATCATCATGGATTTATATGGAATGTGGTGGTCACATTGGTTCTATTTGTGGATTTGATTGTCATGTTGGTCCGGTTCATGGGTGTGCAAGTTCATCCAAAGGGTTATGCTGTTCAAGTCATATGATGGTTTGGTTCATGATGTTACTGCGATTGCTAACGAATCTTTGTGATGGTTCAGTCTTCGTTCATTTGAAAGCAATCATGTTTGAATCCAAACATTGTTTTTAGTTACTTGAAATCTTTGATAACTCGGTAGGTCAATCTTCTTATTACCACGAAGTGCAACGTTGATAGATGATTCTACATACATTGCTCTATGTATAATAATGTATGATTGAAAAATGGGGGCTGGATTGCTTGAATGATAGAGAGCAATAATCTTTATAGAATGAACAGAAAAATTTTATTGTTGACTTGTTTTATACTTATGCCTAAACCACTATTTTAGAACCTCAAAAGCAACAATATTGAATTAGTGTCATCTACAAATATTCAACAAACAACAGGTAAAACTGTCATTCACATCTTGGAATCAAGACATCAGGTGATTTATAATTTTTTAACGACGAACACACACCCTCTTAAAATCCACGTAATGCCCATTTTGTGAGACTCAACTCACACTATTGTGCTGGGAATAAACACCTGATGTCACTATACCAACATGCTACAAGACATCTTTTAGTTACAAAGTCTTGATGCTTATGAGTATGAATTTCAAGAAAATATGATAACATGATGAACTCGTGATAATAACATGATAAACTTATTTGTCTATTTGCATGAGTATGTTCGTAAATAAACTAGAAAGTCTAAGAACACTTGCATTGAAACCATGAAATACATAACAAATTTGATAATATGATTAGCCTATGTGTTGAATACCAACCGAACTATATATCATTATACCTTTACCCAAAAACTATATATCATTATATCAACTATTTAAAAGTAAATCATGACAACTTAAAATGATTCTCTATACTTATACTTGCATAATAAGCTTGATAAATATCAATCCACAAAATGCATATAAACGCAAAATGGACATGTATAATACATAGGACTGAAGTGAGAGAGAGAGAGAGAGGGGACTAAAATCCGATTTATACAGAGGACTGAAGTGAAAAAAAAAAATAGTTAAAATTCAAAGCACCATGGTGCATTTTTTCTTGCCGGCGACTCACCTCTGGTCTATCACAGGAGAAAGAAGATGAAGATATGAAAAAAGGGAGATGAAGATATGGTGCATTTTTCATATGTTTATCTTCCATCACATGAAAACGAAAGAAGGAAAATGATTCTTGACGGTTACACATGTTGAATGTGAACAGAAAACATAATGAAAAATAGATATTTTGTGGTTTATTGACACAAAGTTTTCAATAAAGTTTATCATTCAAATAATAATCCTTAATGAAGTATTTGGATAATACCATTTTGTTTAGATTTTAGTATTTTACACAAACTTTGTTGTCATGATAAAATGTTCTTGAGAAAATTTGTCATAGGACTAAAATTAGTTTGAAAAATTCAATAATGTTACATTTGGGCACAAGTATAAATTCGTGAAATCGCATTTGCAACCGTGATTGGAATTTCCAAATATGCTCAAACATATAAATCGATTAAGTTATGATTAAACATTCCTATATGTTATTATTAGTTTGTAAAAACTTACTTTCATTTTACATTATTCGTCTCAGGCTCAGCTAATGCATATACACACTGATTATGTTTATAGATAAAAACAATCAACTTTATTTCCTTCTTGCAACATACTTGATGTAGTATCAAGAAATATATATAAGTCATTTGTCTCCTACTCAAATGTGGGAACTAATAACACTTAAACCAAACGTATTCGATATGAGGTTGTTAAGAATTAGTTTCCAGTCTAAGGGGCTATTTGTTTACCTCTTAATGAGCCTCTTAATGGTTCTGACCTCTTACTGGTTCAGCACTTAATGGTTCAGACTGTTTGTTTTGCGAGCAGATGTCTGAATGGTTCAGACATTTGCCTCTGAATGGTTAAGTATTATACTGAGTCTGAATGGTTAAGACCTCTAATTTGAATTGGTCAGACATTTGCCTCTGAACGGTTAAACATTATACAAGCTCTTATGGTTCAGACATCTTACTGATTCAGCACTTAACCATTCAAAAGTTGCCAAACAGCCCCTAAGGAAAACGAAAATGATTTCACAATTAAAATGAACACATACATTCTTGATTTTCCCTAAGTAGCAAAGCTTAGTACGTTATGGGACTGCAATTGTTAACATAGTTTGAATCTACCGAAGAAAGACAATCATATTGTGATTCGAACATGTTTTTAGTTACTTTAAATTATTGATAACTCTATGATTCAATTGACTAGCCTTATCATTGTATATTGGGAAGCGATTCACCATAAATCATATGCAATGTTTGATTAAACAATAAAAAATTTGCTTTAATATTAGAGACCAATTTTCTTGAAGCAACAAGTAAACTTCCATTGTTGTTTTACAATAAGGGGACCCGGGGTGGAAAACTTTTACCCCGTGATGATGAGTTATAACGAGTAAAACAATCTCAAACACCACCGCCACTCAATGTTATAACGCGTCAAAATGAAAACGCGTTGAATATATTCAAGAATGAATTGATAACAAAAACACAATTTAGGGTAAACTCACTTTTATTATAATCAAGAAAAACTAGCTCAAAACTCGATTACAATAATCCCTCACAATAATTCAACCCTAACACGGCTAAACATTTATAGGGAATTACAACTTGTTTCCCAAGTAATAGAGAGAACCCTAAAAGAACCCCAGAGCCCAAAACCAACATGTTTTAGGTTCAACGCGGGCCGACCACAATTCTGCACAATTGGGCCGTATTCAATAATGTAAGACCCTAATACGTATTTGACAAAAGTCGCAGCGGAAATTCGTGCCCAAAAATTTCGTTCTTAAAAAGTCATAATAAATACATGAAGACTCAGTTACCATTTGTAATTCGTTCATTTTAAAGGGTTCACAATGTTACATTATGTCAAAGTTTCATGACCAATTTAAACCAAGTATGTGACTTTTATCTCCCGTACAATCTTTGCTCTCAACCCGGTCCATGACAGCTTCACTTCGCTAGTGGTAGAGGGATCCGTGCAGTACCTGTGGTCATCACATACAAATTAACCATTAGTCATTGACTACCTCATACGACACTATTCTCACACGATTAAGAATCGTATAACATTCGACAATATAAACTTCGATTCAATCGACTATTCTCTCGAAGTCTCTTGTTCGAGTTCGGCTTCAATTTCATAAGAATCCGACGTTCTCATTCCTGCAATATATTCCAAACTCAAGTGCATTGTTAGTAACGTTAATTCTCAAATGTATTTAAATCATACATTCGCACATACTTACACACGTACATGCTTACATTCATACACACCTACATACCTATATACATTCAATCATTCCTACCGTCATGTATTCATACCTACGTGTTTCAAACGCGTTCTTGTATACCATTTATATGTAATACATGTCCAATTTTAATACACACGTCTATCATACTCTTACATTGATTACATGGGGCTTAGACTTGGATTTATAACTCATAAATGTCAAGGAAACACTCGAAATCATGTTTGGGAAGCCCGCCGTAGACCCCGGTTAGAATACCGAAGCTTAAGATACGTATATCAACTTAAAATAAAATTTTCAGCCTTTTAAACAATGGGGAGGCCGTCAGCGACGGCCCTTAGTTCTTTGCGTCGGAAACAATCCCGTAAGCAGTGAAATATGGCGTCAGCCAAAAACGGAGGCCAGAGAGGGCGTCGGCGACGGCCCCTCTAAACTAAGTTTTTTCTGCAGATCCGTTTCGTCGTCCGATAACGCTAAAACTTGCGTAACTTTTAAACCGTTTACCCGTTTAACCTCCCGTTTCTTCCTACATGCTCGTAATTTGACATTCTATCATGTGAACTTGAAATCCTATATCCGGATTAAGGAAATTCTTAACTTACGCGCTATCGGCTTATTATTCATTTACGATTTATTCGACCCGTTCATGTTTTTATCAAATAACTCATTCCTTTTAACCCAAAACTTACATGACATAATGACCATAATACTTTTACACTATCCGGAGTGTCGTACTTGGGGTTTACGCACCCGATACCCGGTATTCGTTAAATTCATTCGTTATTACGTAATTGAACATTAAATAGTACAATTTCCATATATGAAATTGTTTATTCATTTACTCATAATTTACTACCGAACCTCTTGCCCATTAACCCGCGTCACCGTTTCTTGGTTAGCATGCTTACATACAATTTTATCCATTACCCGGTTATCATACCGAAGTCGTTACTTATGCAACCTTTCCGGTATGCAATAAAACCTCATCTTGACCCATTTGATTTACTTAGCAAAATTCATCGATTTCATACAACTCATTCCTATTTGACCTCAATTATCATAATTAATTAAGTCACACATAACTTTACATAAACAACTAAGAAGTGATTACGGAAATCACTTACCTTGTGCATCTGTGTCCGTATCCGCTTCCTTGCCTCCTCTTGACCCATTAGCCTTTCATGTTTGAGTCCATCTCGACATGATTCCTCTACTTTCATGCCACCAAATCACATTCTCGTTAGCATACACAATTGTACATGTTAACGATCATATCAATGCATATTTCACATTTGACTTTCTTTAGTCACAACTAACAAGCATAAGACATATAATCAAATTCATATCCTTTCAAACTCATGTAATTCATCATGCCATCACAAATATCACGTATTGACATAACATGTAACTTACGACTTCCTATAATCCTACTTTTATGACAACAAATCATATCATGCTTCTTATGCGTAGATGACTTTCAGAAATCAACAATTCATTATATGAACTTTCGACTTATTCTCATCTACTCGTAATATCAAAATAGGCTATACGAAAGACACCATATACATTACCTACTCTCGATGCAAATGTGCTTACAATCATATTCAAATTAGTAATTTAACATGACCATGCCATCATTTTCGTATTTCGTTCCTATATACACCAAGCTTTTTCATAAAATTTTGCATCCTAACTTCACTTAGGCATTTCATCATACACTTGGTGGACATACCATTAATTAAGCATAGTGTACAAGTATCATTTGCATATCATGACCAAATCATGTCAATATCATCAAGAACATCAACTTCAATAGAATTTCACATAACTTTTCTTCTAATTCAGTTCTAGCTAACAATTTTACCAATAAAAACAATCATCATACATAATCTCATCCAATTTCACACTTTACAACTCATACCAATTCTACTCTAAGTGGGTTTTCACTTCCAATCATCAAATTAACCCAAACCATGTATAATCTATGTTCTATGTCATGATACTAACACATACTCGTACTCAATTTCATCCCAATTCACGGATTAAAACATAACCCACTTCATACAAGATCATCAATCTAAATTTTGAGACATACCTTATGATCCCCTCATGATGGTGGTCATTAATCCATGTTTATCCATGAATTTAAGCTTCGATTTACTCTTCAATTTGATCATTTAAGGTTGAGCTAGGGTTTGGCTCCTTTGGGAGCTCCTGATCGATCCAGAACACACACGATTGTGTGTTTGTGTGTGTTATTATTTTCTTTTAATACCCCCACTTTCATTCTATACCATCTAGCCCCTTGTGTTTACCACTTAACATTTTTGGCACAACTTTCATCACTTAATAGTTTTGGCCATAAACTTTAACTAGGTAAAATAGCCTAATTATTTATTTCGGGGTATATTATACAAGAATGTATGTCAATTATAATATTCGGATTTTGGGGCGTTACAAGTAATTGTCCAACATTCACCCCCCCCCCCCAATTTTTGAAACGGTACCGGAAGGTCTTCGACTCCAAGTAGTTCCCTCATCTCTTGAAACTTCACTCTTGCAAGTCCTTTCGTAAGTATGTCGGCTCTTTTCTCGTCACTCGCTACATGCTCCACTTTGATGTCATCATTCTCTACACACTCACGGATATAATGATACTTTGCCTTGATGTGCTTGTTTCGACTATGAAAGACCGAGCTCTTCACGAGTGCTATCGCTGAAGTGTTGTCAACTCGTAACGACACCTTGTGTAACGCCCGGCTCTTTTGTACTTTCCATTTATAGAAAGTTTTGTTCGTATTTCTATTTTTGGAAACTTTGTATTCTTGTAATCGTCCTTTCTTTGTAACCGTTGTAAAATCCGAGACTTGGATCATGAATGAAACTCGTATTTTGTTAATTACATGTTACACATACTCCATATATGCTCATACATTCAATTTCGTGGAACAACTGATGCTTATTCGTAATTCTTGGAAACTATGTGCTAAACTTGTAAATACGTGAAACTTATGCATAAAACGTGTTTTGAATGTAAACAATACTTGATTTCGACATTTATACGCTCAATTATACTTGGTTTACGATACTCATACTTGTCTTATCCTTAAACTACGGTTATATGACAAGAACAGCCCCTAAAACTCTTAAAAACACTTAATTATAAACTGCAGGGACCTAAAAGTCATTTTTGAAACTTGAATTCAGAAAGAGGTACCCGTGGCGTAGCGCGAGCATGATGGCCTTTGTGCTAGCGCTACGCAAGCGCCTTGTTTCGACAGAATGTGTGTTTCTTTCATTTTATGCACGAAATCCCAAGTTTAAACCTCACCCAATCACCTCTAATCCACCTCTAAACACCTCCAATCACCTCTAATCTCTTCCACTATAAATACACACCTTTCCTAGCCCTTTTTACACTTTCACAACTCATTACACTTCACAAATTCACTCTAATTCTGCAGTAAATCTGAGTTTTGGACAGAAGCATACACCTTAACAAAAGTGAGTGTAACTTGCTTGTTTTCACTCCAAATCACTTGATTCTTTCTTCTATTGCTTTGTTATGTTCTTGGGTTTGATTCCTTGGTTTTTCCCTGGAAAAATCATGTTTGGAATTGCCCTAAAAAGGACCAAAACTTTCTGTTTTGTTTCATGTTCTTCAAAAACTTGTTTAAACTCATCCAACTTGTGTCTAACACATCTCACACCTATGTCCTAATGCTTACAACCTCTCTTATGGTTGGTTAAGCTTAAAAACAAGGTTGAGACACTATAAATCAGAGGATGAAACCTCAAATACTTTCTATTTTGTTAGGGTATTTAACCCACAAATCATGTCAAGCTTAGATCTTGATGAATGAGTGATTATGGAACAACTTGGGTTCTTCCAACATAAAATCCTCACATGATTTGATGATTTCTCTTAGATTATATTGTTTACATACTTGTACAAATCATTGTTCTTGACCCTCCTTGGTTGTTTTTTGTAGGTCCGGTTTCGACACCAATCGATTGCGTACGACACGTTCGACGTGCGGAATCCGTTGAACGTGTGTGACCGAACACACAAGATGTACACTAATCTGTGATTCTATTGAACAATCTGACGAGTACAAGAGCCGAGAATCACACGGAGAGACTTTCTCTCTCTAGACTTTCTCTCTCTAACCTCTAAGCTCCAAAGTCACAAATGAGCAAAAGTCCCTAATTCTAACCCTACCTCATCTATTTATAGGCCAAGGCTTATAAGAGCTTTCCTCTTATTTACCAAATTGCCACCTTGCCTTTTCTATCTAATATTACAATGTAAGGCTAGAAATAAACTGTATCAGCTACAATTTGAGATAACGGAGGCGATAGACATAAATGCACTAACAGACTCCCCCTTGGATATTGCCGCAGTCAATCTCAAACATTCAGATTCGTAGCTTCTTTTCTTTCTCTCTCTCTAGCTTGAACAGAATCCCCATGGATCTGTCTTCAGCTCCAGCTCCTTCCTTTCGGCAAACTCTTTCTTCAGGCTCCCCCTTTCGTCAAGCTTCTGTGCTTTGGGATCGACACCTGGCTTTTCGTATACAAGCTCCTTCAGGATAGTTTCCTGGTTTTTTGAATCCACGCTTCCTCTTGCGTTGAGCTCGTCTTCAGACTCCCCCTTAGACTCAGCTGTCGGGATCGTAGTCTGGCTTTCACATGTTCACAAGTTCAGGATCAATTCCTGGCTCTGTTCTGCATATGCTCAGGATTTGAAACCTAGTTAACCTGCACATCCTCTACCTCAACATAAGTTTTACAAATTTATAACACTTAGATTTAAGAAACTTACTGGTAGAAATCATTCTTTCATCAATACAAATAGTTACATCAATTTCAAGTGAATGACTTTGATTAACTAAACACACAATCTTTCAAAACATTTGTATATAACATTCAAAGTTTCTCAACAAACACTCCCAACCCAATGTAGTTCATCATGTTTAGCACTTGGAATTTTGAAAATCAGCTTTCCAACATCAGTTGTCGAAAATCTTTTTGTATTTTTCAAAACTTTATGCTAAAACACACTAAAATTTTTTTTTTTTGATTTTGAGTTTAAAGAAATGCAGTAAAGAAATATATACAGACAATATTTTTTTGTGAGTTTGTGTAAGAGGATCATATCAGTTTTTGAGACAAATCACTAGCACCGTTAAGCTTTAATCATTTTAAGTTCTAAACGATTCACGTAGATTGACGATATGGTTGTCCTCTTAAGCTCAATCTAAAACTTTCGAAATGCTTACTGATACGTTAAGGTATATTAATTTTGCACTAAATTCTTATGGACCCCACGATCTCAGCATATCCCCTCATCATGCAATACACTAACTCAAGTAATGCCTTTAAACTTTCATCAACTGTGATATGTGCGAAAAACAAAGCAGAATGTTTAAACATTAACAATCATGTCGATACTTCCGTATACGCAGAGAAAGTCCAATGTTTAAACAAAATAAGAAATAAAAACAAGTTGAAGTTGTTTAGGCTTTAACCACCAGGTCGATACTTCCGTATACGCAGAGGAGGTCCAAAGCTTAAACGAAACACCAAAGAAAATAAAGCAGAACGTTTAGGCAACAACATCCAAGTCGATACTCACGTATACGCAGAGGATGTCCGATGCTTAAACAAAATAAAGAAATCAAACAAGTTTAAATCTTTGCAAAATGAAATCCACAATCACAGCGACTTTTCAGCAAAGTTGTGAAAGCTCACAAACTTAACCAGTTTTATGCTCTTTTAGCATTCAGCGATTACTGAGTAGGCACACAGTCAAGAAGGACAAAACTAAGTATTATGCTTTCAACCATGTTTTCCACTAGAACTAGGCTTTTTCATTTAAGTTTGTATCGTTATCGCAAATATACTAGTCTAGCTGAGCCTATCGTCACTTTCAATTTTGATTTTCTGAGACAATTTGAAAACAAACTATACAAGAAACGTGACAAACTGATATCAAATCGCTTCAATTCGCCATTCACTCGGCTTAACAATCAGAACTCCCCCTGACAACAAACTATTTTCCCATTTAGATTTCAAAACACTTAAGTTTGTTTTAATCAAAATGGTTTTTCCGGAAAATTAGTTTTGTTTGTCTTTTTACAAACTCGGGGTTTCATCACATTGTTTACCTTTATCCACTTATCGGAAAGATAAATCAAGTACAACTTAATGTCCTTGATTAGTCTTTTGTAATTCGAAATATCACAGTTACCAACCTGTGAATTTCTCAAGAAAGATGCCGATTCCTGTTCCACACTTACCAACCTGGGAACTCCGGCAAGTCAGGTTTTTCATTTAAACAGATTCACCCAAGCCTGACCAGCCTTGGGTTTGACAGTTTTTACCTCAATTTGTGGCTCCTCTGATTTTACCGAATCAGAATCATTGCCTGATTGTGGCTCCTCTGACTTTGACAAGTCAGTATCCTTGCCAACACATGGCTCTTCTGACTTTGACAAGTCAGATTCATTGCCCAAACATGGCTCTTTTGCTTCCGAAGAAACAAATTCATTGCCATTCTCTATTGGAACCCAAAATTTACAATGTTTAAGCTTTCCAAACTTGTCAACCTGTGATGTACAAATTCTTTCACAGTCTTTTTCATACTTAAAAACTTTGATAAAAGCTTTTTCTGAAAAATTAACTTTCTTTGATTTTTCATTGGTTAGATTAGTTAATTTTTCTTTCTTTATCACCCCTTTTGTCCTCAGATTTGCATCTGATGAATTTGTTTTGCTTGCCTTTGCAGTTGAGGAAAGCAATTCATCAGAACTTTTTCTCGGATTACCAGTTGTATCCGAGGACAAAATCTTTTCTAAATACTTTCTTTCTTTCTTTTCTCCGAAGACAAAATCTTTTCTAGATACTTTATCGCTTTCTTTTTCAGTCTATCTTTCTGCCCCTGTGATAATTTCACTTTCTGTTCTTTGGGCTTTTCTTTTGTCTCCAGTTTTGTATCTGATGAATTCGTTTTGTTTGACTGATCGGTCTCAGGAGAGTAAAACGATTTATCATAATTGTTATTTGCTTTGACGGCTGTATCCGGGGAAAAAATTTTCTCCAAGTATTCTCTTTCCTTCTTTCTTTTCTTCCTCAGTTTGTCTTTCTGCCCTTGTGAAAGTTTTACTTTCTTTTCTTGAACTTTCTGTTCTTGAACTTTTGGTTCTTGAACTTTCTGTTCTTTGGGCTTGACATTGACTGGTTTCTTTGCCATTTTCTGAGATTCAGCCCTCGATCTTTCCTTTGATCTCATTGGGCAATCTCTGGCAATATGTCCTCTGATGTTGCATTCATAGCACCTTCTCGTTTCGAATCTCTGACTTTGGCAGTTAACAGCAATGTGTCCTTGATAGCCACAAGTGTAACACACTCTGTTATCATACCTCTCACTACTTTCATACTTCACACCACTTTTATACCACACACTTAGATCATAGCATTGATTTGCCTTGTGGTACTCATGTCTCCTCTTGTATCCTTGATTTGGCATTTGAGCACTGTGGTCAAACCTGCACCACTTATTACCAACTTTTTGTAAGTTTTTATTTTCAGATTTTTGTGGTTTTTCATAATGATTGGATGATTGAACTGATGAGCTTTTATTCTTGTTTTGAACATTTTCTGAAATTTTAACTTTTTGTTTTTGTTCTACATTCTTCTTAACAGGTTTTTGCTTAGAGCATTCACCTATTTCAGTAGACTGCAAAACAGTATCTTTAAATGTTTCTTTTAGTTGCAAAAATATTTTCTTTTTCTCATTTTCTTCATCAGTTTTCTCATCACAATCTTCAATTGTGATATCATCACAATTTGTGACATTGTCACTTATTGGAACATAATTGATAGGTTTTGGACATACAAGATCTGGTAATGATGACGAAGTCACAAAGCCTTTCAATTTCTTTTCAAGTTCATCAATTTTATTTCTTGAATTCTCAACTTCATTTTCAAGCTGAGATATTTTCTCAAGATGAGAATTGATTGCCTTTTCATTCACAATTTTGTTCTCTTCAAGAACAGATTTTTCATTTTCAAAAACTCTTATCCGATCTTGAAATTCCGTTTCTTTTTCTTTTAAAATTTTATTCTCCAATTTTATCCAAGAAACATCTTTATTTTCAATTTTAATATTTTCAAAATCTTTTTCAATTTTCAATTTTTCATTTTCTAAAAATGTCATTTTATTTTGAAAAACTTTTTCATTTTCTTTTAAATTTTTTATTTCCAATGTCAAACTCTCCACATCCTTCAAGAGTTTGACATTTTCAGCTTCGAATTTTTCGCATTTTGAGCACACAACTTCACATTTTGAAGTTTCATCCTTCTTTGATTCTTCATTCTTTGTCATTCCTTCTTTAATCTTTTTGATTAATTCAAGAAATTCAACCAAACTCATATTTTCTGAGTTTCTTTCTATTTCATCTAATAACTCTTTCTTTTTATTTTTCTCTTCTTCATCTCCCCACCATTTTTTCTGCCAACCCTCTTCTTCTTCTTCAGTAATTTGTTGAATTATGGTTTCAAGATCGAGAGTTTTGTGGTTAATGGCAATGTTTCCCATGGGGTCGAGATAACATTCTCTGTCTGGATCCCATCTCTTCGCTCTTTTTGCTTCAGAGTAGATATTAGATATTCTGATCATTCTGTTTTGAGCTTTCATCTTTCTACCACGATACTTCTCTTCTTCAGTTCTAATGTCTTTAAAAGGAACAGGTTCTGATTTTCCCATGATTTTATATCCTTGAATTACCTGCAAGCAAACAAACACTCAGTTTAAAAACAAAGTGAATATGTGAAAGTATGTGACGTGGCACAAAAAGACAAAATTGTTTGACTAATCGGATAGATTTCAACGATGAGCTTTGAACTTCTCAAAAATTCTCACATGTACACTGACAACTTTAATGCACTTCACATGTAACAATGTTAGATTTTAAAATTGATTATTATCCGGAAAAAATGTTGCACTAAGATGTGATTGGGCCGAAGATGCTTTGATTTTAAAAGATGATTGGGCCGCAAATGTGAGTTTATCAATTCAAGTGAATCATGTGCATTCTGTTGTAGTTATTAATGATGGCAGGTTACAATGTTGACTAAGTGTGACAGACACGGATAGTTCTGACGTGTAATGTTATCAATGCAGACAAGTGTCCCTCCGGATGGTCAAATAATCAGTCAACCCAGATTGTTATACGTACGGATGAAGATCCGGATGATGTTATCCACACGGGTGGTGATACGCACGGGTGGTGATACGTACGGGTGGGCTATCCGTGCGTATGGCTATCCGCGCGTATGGCTATCCGCGCGTATGGCTCGTACGTGCGTATGGCTCGTACGTACGTATGATGCAATCCGTGCGTATGGTTATCCGTACGTATGATGCTATGCGTACGTGTGGCACAACTCTTATTCGACCAACAAAACCACTTTGTGTTGAACGGTTGACTCTTTGACTTTAACAATTAATGCCCTTTCATATGTAAGATGCCAATTAATCCTTCACGTGCACTTCTATCTCAAATTCAACCTATTTCTCAAATGATGGCAGACAACAATTAAACAAGTTTTAATTCTATAGGACCTCAAATGATACCAACTGTTATGAATCACGTGACCACAATTATGAGAACTATCTGCAGTATGCAAAACAATTATGTTCACCGCTTTGACTGACAAAGTAACAGAGTTGACTAAAGTCGGATAGTATATTGAGACGCGTATTACTATCCGTGCGGACAAGTGTCCAAGCTGATAGGTCAATGTATAGTCAACCCGGATAGCTGTACGCACGCATGACAAGGATTAATGAAATGTTATCCGTGCGTACGACTTATGCGTACGGATAGGTCAACAATCAGTCAACGCGGATGGTCATACGCACGGTTGGTCATACGTGCGGATGAACATCAATAACAACAGCGACAATTTTCAACTTTTTCGATCACAAAACTTCAAATTTCTCCTAAACGGCTAGGAGTTTGATTCTGAAATTTGGTAGGGTTATAAATCAGGTGTTTACGCACATCATATTAAAATATCAACCGATTTTAACCGTCAAAAGTTGATTAATTTTGCGTTTTTTTTTCAGTTTAAAACGTGAAAGGATGAGAAGTATAAGAAATTCGATAAATCTGAATGATTTTTCGCTCTGAATCTGATGAAATCTGGTACGAATCTTGTTGTTTGATCAGCGCAATCGAGCAACCTGCTCTGATACCAATTGTAGGTCCGGTTTCGACACCAATCGATTGCGTACGACACGTTCGACGTGCGGAATCCGTTGAACGTGTGTGACCGAACACACAAGATGTACACTAATCTGTGATTCTATTGAACAATCTGACGAGTACAAGAGCCGAGAATCACACGGAGAGACTTTCTCTCTCTAGACTTTCGCTCTCTAACCTCTAAGCTCCAAAGTCACAAATGAGCAAAAGTCCCTAATTCTAACCCTACCTCATCTATTTATAGGCCAAGGCTTATAAGAGCTTTCCTCTTATTTACCAAATTGCCACCTTGCCTTTTCTATCTAATATTACAATGTAAGGCTAGAAATAAACTGTATCAGCTACAATTTGAGATAACGGAGGTGATAGACATAAATGCACTAACATTTTTACATCAAGTGAAGTGGTGAACATTCAAGGGGTACCTAAATGGAAGCTTATCCTTCCTACCCCATACATGACTTCCATGATACTAGAGGTGCCTAAATGAAGATTTAATCTTCTACCTCCTACTTGAATTATTGGACTAAATAATATGTAATACTTAACCTAAATATATATATACACTCATTCGAACCTTTAACGTTGAACTTGTGTTTATATGTTAAAGTAGTAGAACATCATCTAAGACCTAAACCTTGTTGTGATTCTTATGGGTGTTCAACTCATGAAAACATTATCATAACCCTTGCGGTTACCAAGTGTCATACAAGTGTTATGTGTTGAAGATGACTATTTTCACATGTTATTCTCATAAGTTATTTTCATGTTATTTTATTCCGAATCTCGACTCTAAACATACTTGAACCTTAACCCTTACACATTCAATCTTTTAACCTCATCAACTCGTCAATAATTGGATAATTGGAAAGCATATGCAAACTTTGTGAGTATACTCGTATTCCCCACTTTACTTTTACCACATTTGGGGTGTAACATGTTTACTTATCAAAACTTACACTTGAACATATTGCTTAAACACATGAACATTCCTATAACATGCTTGTATACGTGATTGCTTGATACTTTAAACTTGGGTTGAGGACATTATGTGTTGAACTTATCATTAACTTCGTACGAGCCTAACCATGACATATGTAGCGCTATAGGATTAACGACCCACCGCCCGTAACTTGTGGTTATGTCATGAGCATGTTGCGTTTCCTTGGTTTGATATGTTAGACACATGCCATATTTATTGTTTATCTTGAATCACATGCTTGCTATGAGGAATTGTTTAAAACTTATCTTTTGTTATGTACGTACCAAACTTGTATACTCGCCTTTGCTTTTGCATTGAACTTTATTTTAAACATGTTACAGGTTGAGGATGATGATGCCATGAAATGAAGTAGCGTTGATACCTAGATACACATATAGACGTTTAGATTAAATACGTTGTATAAATGTCATATTTGTTGTTGTATTGTTCTTTTTGTATTTAACATGTTGTATTTCAAATTTCATGTATTGTAACATTTATTTATGAAAGAAATCAATTTATCTTTAATTCTATTGTCACAATTTAGCGTTATGTGTGATGAGCAATCTTTCTTCGTCTCACTCCGATGTTTCCGCCATCGGTTGGGGTGTGACACCTTGCTTAACTTCTTCCCCGTCAACTCCATGACCAAGTTTCTCAACCACACGGCTTGACAAGCCGTCGCACTTGCTGCCATGTACTCGGCTTCACAACTTGAGAGAGCTACGGTACTTTGTTTTGAAGAACACCACGTTATTGGTGAACCAAATGTGCATTTAATACAGTTGTCTTTTATATAACTTTATTTAAAAATCAGATTACAATTTTAATCTTTTTAAATAAAATTTCTATTACTATTGTATGGGATATACATACATATTCTAATACATGTATATTACTCAAATATATTTAGAATCAATTTTAGAAACGTCAAACTTTGTATTACTTACCATAAGTACTTCTTTGAATAAATAATATAATATACAATAAATTGATAGTTAAGTTTTGATACTTTGTGGTTCAACTCACTAGTTAAAAATAAATTTATTCCCATGAGTCCAGAAAGTTCATATTTTGAGTAATTCATTTCTTTAAATCTTTTATTTATCCATCCTTAAATTCCAAAATATTATGTTCAATAAATTTAAACAGAAGTTTATTTCAATATACTACTTTTATAAAAGGATAAAATAAAGTCATGGAAATAAGCTTGATGATTGATACCATCGGATGTATAGTTATTATTTTATATGTGTGTATATATTCCGTAAGTTTAATATTAATTAGAGATTTGAAATTTTATACACATATATGCATATACCCAATAGAAATTCTTGATGATATACCCAATATAATATCTTCTATAAGATAAACATAAGAGAAAATATCATTGGCAATTTATATGAAAACATGAAGTTATTATAAGAATAAACCATGAAACCTACTATGTTTTAAAATGTCATATGTCTCAATGAAATATTCCTTGTAACGGAATCTAAGATTATATATGCATAAATAAAGTTAGCTGTAAGTATACTCATCACATCAAACCTAGCTATAGTGTCAATGGAGACAATTATATTTTTGTCAAAACTTCATTTTTCAAGCAAAAGAAAAACCACAACCATAATAATATCTATGCTTAAACAAAAAGATTAGGATATTGATAATTACTAGTAACACCTAGAATAGTATTTAGACTTGAACCTAAGGAAAATGCCTGAGTATAAAGCTTTGAGATAAGCTAATTACTTGTGTAAATAAAGTGTGATGGTTATTGGTATCCCGTGAGGATGATGACTAGAACAGTGCCAGTATGATAAATAAGCAATAACACTTGGCCACTGTTATTTCTTGTTTATTGGTACTACTCGGTTCTAGAATATGATCCATCATGAGAATACTGATTTCCTTGTTTCTTGATGCAAACTATAATAAACAATGTACTTTCAAAATCCTAATTTGAGAGAAGTCTATTTATGGGAAATACCATGATAATTACCTCTCCGGTAAAACTAGGCATAGTGCGGTAGACTCTCCAACTTGTTCGGGTAAGATGTGGTTACCTCTCCGGCAAAACTGGGTATGGTGCGGTAGACTCTCCAGCTTGTCCGAGTGAGATGGGGTTACCTCTCCAGCAAGACCGGATAAGATGGGCTATGTGTTAATGGAATTCCCTAAATAGTACCATGACTTGATGTCTGACCTGTTTTTTTTTTTTTGAAATATGAATCTGTTAAATACATTAACCTTATGAATGGTGTGTATATTACAGTATGTGAAATATATGATTATATAGATATGTATATCCAAAGACCATAATGATTGACAATTAGGGAGAAATCACGAACAGGTATGTCAATGATAATTTTCGATTTATTAGGAATCTCTCGTATACGTCTCTAATTCCGATATCAAACATTATTTCGTTTGATCATCCGTCTCGAAATTCGTGCGACAAGATGAACGACATGAGCTCTTTAAGTTGGGATGCCATCGAAAGTATAAGAATTCCCTTTGCAATTATTAACGCATTAGGAAACCTGTAACTAAAAGCTGTGTTAAAATACAAAACATATTTTAGTCAAGGATAAGAATCTCTTAGAAAATAGTTCTGGTCAAAGTAAAGTGAAATTCAAAACAAAGAGCAAAATATACCTTGAAACTAAACTAACTAAAAATATTCATTCATATTTCAGGGAATCTCGAGAACGAGATTTAAAATAAGGTGGGGAGGATGTAACATTCCCAAAATTTTTATTTACATAAAATATATAAAAACTTATGTTATTAAAAGAATGCATCATGGGTAAGTTGACCAATGAAAATATGAGGTATTTTGGGCAAGCGTAGGAACCATTTAATTATTAAATTATAAAAATACATTATATTTAAACTTACTCTGTTTTTAATGAAACTTGGTTCAAAATATAGATACAAATATTCTCGTTCTAAAGACATATTCATTGTTTTATACAACGTCATATTTTAGAAGTTATACGCGCCAAATGAGTGAAGTAGTCAAGTAGTTAAATTAATTATAATAATAATAATAATAATAATAATAATCAAAAGTTACTAAAACCTAAATGTGCATGTGTGCACGTGTCAATGTCAAGATAGAATGAAACATTGAATTATGAATATGGCTATACGTGGCTTTCCAAAAGAATAATTAAAAAGAATCTTAACTAACATCATATGTGTAGTATGCATGTATAGATGAGTACGTGTCCTCAAGAGAACCATACACTCTAAAAGTATTGAACATATAGTCGCATTAAATGAAAGAGGTACGTGGATGACTGGCATGGCCCCAATTCTAAAAACACAAACTATAAATAAGGTCATCAGATCTCAGAAACAATCGCTCATTCTTTTCCTTCTCTTGTAGCGCCAATTTCCTCTCTCTCTAAAAAATATATTTTTATTTTTCACCCATAATAATAATATGGTCCTGCCCCGTTTTAAGTATTTTAACCCTTGATCACCGATACCCTATCCAAGTGACGTAGGGCCCCGTAACGTATGTCAAGGCTCTGCCTAAATTCGTTGGGGTTCTGTCTCGTGACGTAGGGATAATGTGGAATTGGGTTACTATACTTAATGTGAGTACACTATATATTTTATTAAATAACCCGGGAATTGTACCCAAGATATATCAACCCTCCTAAAACACCCCTGACACCCTACACTTTCTAAAATACACCCCATACGTGAAAACTGAACCCGAAATATAATATAGTTTTAAAAATAAATAAAAAACAAGAAATAGTAAGTTAAGGCGGGCCGCGTAGACCCACCCTAACCTTTACGCGAGCGGTATCAAGGCTAAGATCTTATTTCTTTGAATTATAAGTTCAAGCGGGCCGCGTAAGACCCCCGTTAAGTTAACGCGGGCCGCGTGAGACCAGGATAGTGGCGCAGCCCGGTGATGACACGTGTCATCATCGTGGCGGGTCTAGGCGATGATCCAGACAAGCTATACGTTGACCTGGAGTCAACGCGGGCCGCGTAAGCCCAGCCCATGTGTTACGCGGGCCGCGACAAAGCCAGTTTCAACAACTATATAAGAAGGCCATCGGGTTCAACCAGAAATCATTCACAATTCGTTTCTCAATCTCAATTTCTGAATATATGCTTTATTAAGCGGGTATTATACCCCCTAAATAGCGAAGTTCTGCTCCGTTGTAAGTATTATAACCCCTGGATACGTATTAGATACGCTGCCCGATTGATTTAGGGTTCCGTAACAACTGTCGTGGTTCTGCCCGACGTAGTCGTTGGAATGCCGTCTCGGGGAGAGTATTACTAATGTTAAAATCGGTTATTATACTAACGCGTGTACATTATTTATTTAACTAGATTATAACCTGGAAGCCACAAAGGAAAGACCTATAATAGCAATGTGAGTTTATCCTCTTTTTGTTAACCTTTTTGTAATATTTTACAAAACCTTAATGCTTTACAATGTGATTAAGCGGTGATTGAGTCTTTGTAGTTCTTCAATTACTGCCGGTATGTTGGGGTTTTGTATACAAAATTTACTACTGCGAGTAGTAAGTCGAGATGACAGTACGTTACCATTGGACAATGAGTTAGCCAATGTGTAATATGACCCACAAGTCAGGATTGACAGTACTGAATGAGTAATTGTGTAGAAATAAACAATGTGATCGCTCTCAATACTGTTTTAATTGATAAAATGTTTCTTGATTAAATTGGGATTCACTCACCAGTATTTCCCACTAACAAATGTTTTTTTAAAACGCGTTTCAGGTAACACAATGTGACAGCCAATTAGTAAAAAGCCAGCTGGAGAGCACTGACGGCTTGGAAAAATGTGGCTATAAAAGTTACCTAAAATACGATGTTTTAAATTCAATAAAGTAGGGTTAATCCCTGTAAACATGTTGTAATAAGAAACTTGGGTTTTAACCATGTGATTATTAAAAATAAAATATGGTGGTTTTACTCTGATAAACATTTCCTAACTACGGTCCTGATGAAATTTCCGCTGCCGAATTAATAAATGATACCACCTAAAACGAATGTTCGCGGCCGCCCGTTCCCGGGAAAGATAAGGGATCGGGGGTTGTGACAATAATGCCGTCACTCGAGCCATGGACAGACAGTTCAAAGAATCTAGTGGTACTCGTAGCAGGACCCTATCTGTAGCTCATACAAAACCACCTTCCAAGTCGCACGCATCACATAAGGACGATTCTCATCATTCTTCAAATCAAAGAAGTGTCCCATCCAAGCGTATTGTACTCAATCAAGAACCACATGTTAAAACATGCTCTTATAAATATTTCGTCTCCTGCAAGCCCAGGGACTTCACTGCGGAGAAAGGATCCATTGATTGTATGACGTGGCTCAATGAGATGGATACAGTGGTTGATATTAGTGGTTGTGCAGAGCAAGATATTGTGAAATTTGTTTCACAATCATTCAAAGGTGAAGCGTTGGCATGGTGGAGATCGTTGGTTCAAGCCACAGGAAAAATCCCACTTTACAACATGTCTTGGGATCAGTTTGTTGCGTTGATCAAGGATAACTTCTATCCTCAACATGAGGTGGAAAGGATCGAAGCCGACTTCTTGACCTTAGTCATGAAGAACTTGGACTGTCAGGCATACCTTACAAGTTTCAACACCATGTCTCGATTTGTTCCTTATTTGGTCACACCGGAATCAAAACGCATAGCTCGCTTTATTGGAGGTCTAGCTCCAGAAATTAAGGCAAACGTGAAAGCATCCAGACCTACCACTTTTAGGTCAGTGGTTGATCTGTCGTTATCTCTTACTCTCGATGCGGTCAGACAAAGATCGCTTAAGAATTCTGATGAAGGAAAGAGGAAACGTGAGGATGAGAACTCACGCCGTTCTGATAAGAAACATAAGGGGAACTCTGATCATAAGAAGGGTTCCGGGTTTAAAAAGGATAACCAACAGTCAGGCGATAAACCCAAATCCAAGACCTGTCAAAAACACCACTTTGGGACATGCAGGTTTGAAGCAAAGTCTCAGTCGCAGTCGCAGTCGCAGTCAAAGCCTATTAGATGTGGAATCTGCAAGTCTAAAGAGCATAGGACTTTGTAATGCAAGAAGTTGAAGGATGCAACCTGTTATGGTTGCAACGAAAAGGGACACATTAAGACCAACTGCCCTAAGAATCCAAAGAAGCCTGAAGAGGCTAAGAAGACCAATACTCGGGTCTTTCAAATGAATGCTCAGGAGGCCATTCAGAATGACAATGTGATAACAGGTACCTTTCTTATCAATGATGTTTATGCTAGAGTGTTGTTTGATTCGGGTGCAGCCAAGTCTTTTGTAGACAATAAATTTTGTAAGTTATTAAATCTGCCTGTTAAGACTCTAAGCATAAAGTATGAAGTAGAATTGGCCGATGGTACTATATAGACTGCCTCAACAGTTCTAGATGGATGTTTTACATCCATTAGGAATCACTCTTTTCCGCTATCCTTGCTCCCATTGAAATTGGCAGGATTCGACATAGTGATAGGCATGGATTGGTTATCTCATAACCAAGCCCAGATCGTATGTGATAAGAAGCAAGTGGTTATCAAGACTCCTTATGGTGAGCCATTAACAATTCAAGGAGATACTCAGTACGGGTTACCTAAGCAAGTGTCCATGCTTAAGGCATCGAGGTGTTTGAAGAAAGGTTGTGTCATTTATATGGCACAAGTAACCGTTGATGAGCCAAAACCTAAGATTGAATACATCCCCGTTATTTCTGAATACCCGGACGTTTTTCCTAAAGAACTACCTGGTTTACCTCAAGATAGGCAAGTGGAGTTCAGAATTGATATCATTCCTGGAGCAGCACCAATTGCAAGAGCACCTTATCGATTGGCACCAACTGAGATGAAAGAATTAAGAACACAGTTGGATGACTTATTGGAAAAAGGTTTCATTCGACCTAGCTCATCCCCTTGGGGAGCACCGATTCTGTTTGTGAAAAAGAAGGATGGCTCGATGCGTCTATGCATCGATTATCGCGAGCTAAACAAGGTTACAATCAAGAACAGATATATGTTACCCAGGATCGATGATCTATTCGATCAGCTCCAAGGAGCAAGTTACTTTTCAAAGATCGATCTAAGGTCAGGTTATCACCAGTTGAAGGTCAGAGGCGAAGACGTGCACAAGACAGCATTCAGAACTCGCTATGGTCACTATGAGTTATTAGTGATGCCTTTCGGGCTCACTAATGCACCTGCAGCGTTCATGGATCTCATGAATCGCGTTTGCAAGCCATATTTAGACAAGTTTGTCATCGTCTTCATTGATGACATTCTTATTTATATCATGAAAGACATCTCCGGTGTATCCTTAAACTTCTGCAGCAAGAGAAGCTCTACGCCAAGTTTTCAAAATGTGAGTTTTGGCTTCGTGAAGTCCAATTTCTTGGACATGTGGTAAGTGAGCGTGGTATCCAGGTGGATCGCGCTAAGATTGAAGGGATTATGAATTGGCAAGAGCCTAAGACTCCTATAGAGATACGCAGCTTCTTGGGTCTAGCAGGATACTATCGACGTTTCATTGAAAACTTTTCAAGGATTACTGCACCCTTAACATCATTAACTCGCAAGAATGTTAAGTTTGACTGGGGTCCCAAGCAGCAAGAATCCTTTGATATTCTTAAGCATAAATTAAGCAATGCTCACGTGTTAACATTGCCAGAAGGAATTGAAGAATTTGTGGTTTATTGTGACGCATCGCACACAGGTATGGGATGTGTGCTTATGCAGAAGGGCAAGGTTATTAAATATTCTTCACGTCAATTAAAGGTGCATGAGAAGAATTACACCACCCATTATTTGGAGTTGGGTGCCGTTGTATTTGCACTAAAGCTATGGATGCATTATCTTTATGGGACTAAGTGCGTGATCTATTCTGATCATAAGAGCCTTCAGCACCTGTTTAACCAGAAGGATCTTAACATGAGACAGCGTCGATGGATGGAGACACTGAATGATTATGATTGTGAAATCCGATATCATCCAGGCAAAGCGAATGTAGTCGCCGATGCCTTGAGCAGAAAAGAAAGGGTTAAGCCTATTAGAATCAATGCCAAGAGCATTGAATTAAAGAACAGCTTGAATGGAAGATTGTTAGCCGCTCAAAAGGAAGCTGTATTAGAAGCTAACTATCCGAATGAGAAGTTGGGCGTAACTGCTGAACAATTATCATATGGAAAGGATGGAATCCTAAGATTGAATGGACGAATATGGGTTCCAATTTATGGAGGACTTCGAGATGTGATTCTTCAAGAAGCTCATAGCTCCAAATATTCAGTTCATCCTGGCAGTGATAAGATGTACCAGGATTTAAAGGCAAATTATTGGTGGATAGGTTTGAAGAAATCTATAGCCACTTATGTGGCTAAATGTCTGACGTGCGCATAAGTTAAAGCAGAGCATCAAAAGCCGTCAGGATTGCTACAACAGCCTGAACTTCCCACCTGGAAATGGGAAATGGTAACCACGGATTTTATCACTAAGTTACCAAAGACAAAGCACAAAAATGATACTATTTGGGTTATAGTCGATAGATTGACCAAGTCAGCCCACTTCTTGCTAATTAAAGAAACTCACAGCTCCGACAAACTAGCTCAACTGTACGTGGATGAGATTGTATCTCTTCACGGGGTGCCAGTGTCTATTATCTCTGATAGGGATACAAGATACACATCGCATTTTTGGAAAAGCTTTCAGCAATCGTTAGGCACTCGATTAAACTTCAGCACTGCCTATCATCCTCAGACGGATGGCCAGAGCGAGCGTACGATACAAACACTCGAGGATATGCTTAGGGCTTGTGTTATTGATTTAGGAGGGAGTTGGGATGACCATCTCCCGTTGATTGAATTTTCGTACAATAATAGCTACCATTCGAGTATTCAAGCAGCACCTTTCGAAGCTTTGTACGGAAGAAAGTGTAGAACGCCGGTTTGTTGGGCGGAAGTTGGAGATGTCCAGCTGTCAGGACCCGATATAGTCCTAGAGACGACAGATAAGATCGTGCAGATCCGTGATAGTCTCAAAGCTGCCAGGGATAGGCAGAAAAGTTACGCGGACAAAAGGTGTAAACCTCTAAAATTCGAGGAAGGAGATAAAGTGCTACTCAAGGTATCACCCTGGAAAGGGGTGATGCGTTTTGGCAAAAAGGGCAAGCTAAGCCCAAGATACATAGGTGTAACATCTCCATTTTTACCATATAAGAATTTTAGGGTTGTTTAAATTTATTAGCCACTAGTAACTAGTTTTATTTTTAATATAATTATTGGACCCAAATAGTTTTAAAAACTATTTAATATATAGTTGGTTGGAATGTTATACCAATTAATTGGCATGTATATTGATGACCTTTTTATTAAAATAAAAGTATATAAAAACTAATATAATTTGACGGGTAGATTACGAGTAAGTTGATTGTTAGAAATATGAAGTACCTAGACGGGCCTAGTGACAGTCTAATAATTAAATTGTAAAAATATATTGTATTTGGACTTACTCCGTTTTTAATGAAAGTTGGTTCAAAATGTAGACAAAAATATACTCGTTCCAAAAACATATTCATTATTTTATAAAACGTTGTATTTTAGAAGTTATAAGCGCCAAATAAGTAAAGCAGGTGAATTAATTATAAGAATAAAATAAATATAAAATTTAACATTTGAATTGAGATTTGTATACATATGATCGAGATTTAGAAAGAATAAAATAATAAAAACTAAAATGAAATTTAGTTAGTGTACGTGTCCCACCTAAATTTCAACATATCTCTACGTGTACTGTTATCAAAAGGAAAAAATATAATAATAAATAATAAACTTACAAAAGAAGTAAAAGTAGACATACGTGTCTACACCCAATTTAGTTGAAATGAATCAAGTGGACATGCATGCAAAGTTCGTCCCATATATATATGGAGAAGTAGTACTCACAATTTACTACAACTCTTTCTTGCCATCTTCTATCTTTCTAAAAATCTGTTTTATTTTATTTATTTATTTATTTATTTATTTTATTTTCACCTAAATAATAATAAGGCTATGCCCCTTTTTAAGTGTTTTAACTCCCGATTACCGCTACCCTGTCTGATTGATCCTGAGCCCCATACACATGTCAAGGCTCCGCCTGACTAGGTTCGTTGGGGTTCTGTCTCGTGACATATGGATAAGGTTGAATTAGGGGTACTATACTTAACACGAGTGAATTATATATTTTTATAGCTCAGAAGTTATACCCAAGATTTATACCATGAGGCTTTCTAGTTGAACCCTAAAGTTACAAAGTGGGTCCGTTCTCTTTTCTCACCGTTTTATTCTGTAACAAACTCTATCTATTATTTTATTTTCCCAATAGGAAACCCTAATTGTGACCCCAAGTAATCCTGCACAAACCCTAAAATTTTCAGAACAATTGGAATCAGGATCAGGGCCCCTAAAACTCAAGGGGGTAAATCCCATTCGATATTATCATCACAGTTTTACGTGGAAATCGAATTTTAACAATCCGTCAACTCAGCTAAGCTAGTTAGGGACGTGGCTACCCTATGCTAAAACCGACCCCGTCGCGCCACGCGACAGAGCCTCGCGCCACGCGGGCGCGCCTTTTTCCAGATATAAATAGAGGGGTGTGGGACTTGATTTCTGGTATTCGTTCGACGTTAAAATTCGCTTTATACCTCGAGATATCACCAGTTTACTACAAAACACACACAATCACGAAACGCTGCCACAATAACAGGGTAATAACTCGATCGCTGCTACGATTCAATATCCGATCGATTGAAACTATCCGACAGGATGTTTAAATGCTATACTTTGTCAAATTAAGAAATATTGTTTTATGTAATTGGGTTATCCCTTATTAAAGCTACCTTTGTAAAACATGGGTTTATCCCATCTATTTAATAAATAAAAATCCGGTGTCTTCTAAACTCTGATATTTTTCCTAACTCACGGTTCTGATGAAATTTCCGCTGCACTACTTTTCAAAATAACCACCGGTACCATTTAGCTGTTCGCGGCTCTCGATTCCATCCAAGGTGGGGTCGGGGGTCGTGACAGAAGGTGGTATCAGAGCCACTGATTTAAGCCAATAGGTGTTGTAATAATAATACCTAAGATTAAATAAAAGAGTTAGGAAATTGCTATTAACTGGTAGCACACATGATAGCATTTAGACTTGAACTTAAGAAAAGATGCCTTAGTATAAGCTTCGAGATAAGTTAAATACTTGTAAAGTGTGAGGGGTTTTGGTATGCCGTAAGAATGATAACTACAACGTTGCAAGTATCATAAATACGCAATAACACTGGACTGTTATTTCTTATTTATTGATACTACTCTGTTCTAGAATATGATCCGTCATGTGAATACTAATTTGCTTAGTCTTTGTTGAAAGTCATAATGCACTTTCCAAATCATGATTTAAGAAAGATCTATTTATGGGAAAATCTAAATTTCTTCTTCGGCAAGACTGGGTATGGTGTAGCAGACTCTCCAGCTTGTCCGGATATAACGGGGTTACCTCTCCGGCTAGAACCGGGTAAGAAGGTATATAATATGTCAAACAAGTGACAAATTTTCCCTAAATATTATCCTGAACTGATATCTGACTTGTTTTTGGAAATAAGAATCTGTTAAATACATTGACCTTATGAAGGGTATGTATATTACAGCATGTGAAATATATGATTATATAGATATGTATATCTATAAGGAATTCCAAAAGTCAATTAAGAATAAAGCACACGCATATGTGTCAATAATAAATCTAGATTTCTTTATCAGGAATCTCTTGCATATATCTATAATTCCGATATCAAACATTATTTCGTTTGATCATATGTCTCGTAACTCCTGCGATAAAATAAACGAAAGGAACCCTTTAAGTTGGGACGCTACCAAAAGTACAAAGAATTTCCAAAGCGTTACCATAAACTATTAACGCAAGTAAGAAGCATGTAAAGTTGTGCTAGTGCACAAGAAAGCACATGAAACTTAAATTATACATCTACAGACGTCGAAGTATATCACACACGACTTTCAAGGCAAGACCTTTGGAAAATATGATTGGGCACGACAACAACAATGCTCATCCCAGCAGTGGGGAAACTACTGATCAAAAAGCGGCACTTTGCCACATGATCCTACAAACGACATGAATCTCGCTGAGGTACGTTGGAACAAGATTTTACAACCATCGGTGCACAGTCTAATCAGAGTCATAATTATTAGCACTACAAAAAGGAGTCACATACCTTTGCAAATTCCCCTATTTCATCTTATTCGACATTCCTTGGTAAATGTCACTTAACAACAGTTATCACACGAAATTTAAGATAAAATTCTTATATTTCTTTCGTTGAAATTTTGATTTCTGCATATAATAAGTTGACTTTCACATTTCTATTTCCCCTAATAGTCATCATACCATGAGGATTTCTTTCATAGTAGCAAATATTGATCTATTTCATTTCTTGGTAAATCCACACGTTACACATGCACTGTTTGTTATGCATGTGGTTCATTTGAGTTATGAAGACCATAGGAGGGCTTCATTCCAATTTTTTGTTTTATCAAAAGTTCAAATCTCATTTTGCTATACTTGATCTTTGCATTGTAAACCGCATTTTGCAAAATGATGACTCTTTGATATCGAATCGATGAATTTCTTGAAAAAAAAACTCGATTTTCTTTTGAATGGTATACATGGTTTTGTTGTAACCATGTTAGAACTTCCCTATTTGATACATGAACTCATTAAACCAAGTTCCATTGTTTGAACTTGCTCGCATTACGTATTCAATTCAAAGTCCTATATGATGAATTGAAGCCATCATCTTTGAAATAATCCCCACAAGCACTTCAATTCTCTTAAAACTTAACATGCTTGTTTGGTCTTCGACTTCATTGAATCGTCTCTTTGATCACGATCACCTTGTGGTGATGTTTTCACAAAATTGAAGATTGCGCTAATCTCGGTTGCACACATAATATACGGATTTAATTATTTATTTATTTATATTGAATCCGCTTTGTTGGTTTATCCTATAAAAGCAATCTTAACACAATCGTGTGCTAAGATAATGATACATAAATTCGTGTCATATTTCAGTGTATCTCTTAATGATTCTTACAGCATCAATCGAGCCTTTCGTGATATTTATTGCTTTATCATCCTCAATCGAAAAACATTATTCAATTGTTTCAATTTCAATCGAAAATCCTACTAGATTTGTTTAAAACAAACCTTCGGACTTACTTTGTTGAACTTTCATTTCATTTAAAACACGTCACCGCTATTATTATTTCGATTACTACGACACCTTGTGGCGTCGGTATAAACTTGTAGCTTGGGCTAATCATAATCATACGAATCATTCAAAACCGCGTATGTCTTTCCTTTGATTCATCATTCAAAAGTAGTCTTGATACAATTATGTATTAAGACGATGATACACTAAACCCTATTGTTTTCCGGTGTATCCTTGCAATTCAATAATGTCAACACATTGATTTTCTTTCTTATATCATACTTCGATAGTTGACAAATCATTTTCGTGTTTCTATTTCATTTGAGCTTGTGGATTCTAAGTCTTCCTCAGTTGACAATCAAAGTAAGTTTTCTTTTGACAATGAATTTTATTCTAAAAATCATTCATATTCAATTAAACATCTATTTAATCATATATCTCTTTTGGCTTGAACCTAGTCATTATATCATTTCATCTCATTCGTTTGACATCGATTTCTGAAACTAATTCAGTTAAACCATTGAGTCCAATTTATTATAAAACTCGTATTCATAAAAAAAAATTATGTACCATCTACCTTAATATTGTTTTATTAACTAAGACGTGACATAACTCTAAAAGAAATGTCGTAGCCCAAATCTCGAGGACGAGATTTAAAACAAGGTGGGGAGGATGTAACATCTCCATTTTTACCATATAATAATTTTAGGGTTGTTTAAATTTATTAGCCACTAGTAACTAGTTTTAAAAACTATTTAATATATAGTTGGTTGGAATGTTATACCAATTAATTGGCATGTATATGGGTGACCTTTTTATTAAAATAAAAGTATATAAAAACTCATATAATTTGACGGGTAGATTACGAGTAAGTTGATTGTTAGAAATATGAAGTACCTAGACGGGCCTAGTGACCGTCTAATAATTAAATTGTAAAAATATATTGTATTTGGACTTACTCCGTTTTTAATGAAAGTTGGTTCAAAATGTAGACAAAAATATACTCGTTCCAAAAACATATTCATTATTTTATAAAACGTTGTATTTTAGAAGTTGCAAGCGCCAAATAAGTAAAGCAGGTTAATTAATTATAAGAATAAAATAAATATAAAATTTAACATTTGAATTGAGATTTGTATACGTGTGATCGAGATTTAGAAAGAATAAAATAATAAAAACTAAAATGAAATTTAGTTAGTGTACGTGTCCCACCTAAATTTCAACATATCTCTACGTGTACTGTTATCAAAAGGAAAAAAATATAATAATAAATAATAAACTTACAAAAGAAGTAAAAGTAGACATACGTGTCTACACCCAATTTAGTTGAAATGAATCAAGTGGACAGGCATGCAAAGTTCATCCCATATATATATGGAGAAGTAGTACTCACAATTTACTACAACTCTTTCTTGCCATCTTTTATCTTTCTAAAAATCTGTTTTATTTTATTTATTTATTTTATTTTCACCTAAATAATAATAAGGCTCTGCCTCTTTTTAAGTGTTTTAACTCCCAATCACCGCTACCCTGTCCGATTGATCCTGAGCACCATAACACATGTCAAGGCTCCGCCTGACTAGGTTCGTTGGGGTTCTGTCTTGTGACATAGGGAAAAGATTGAATTAGGGGTAGTATACTTAACACGAGTGAATTATATATTTTTATAGCTCAGAAGTTATACCCAAGATTTATACCAGGAGGCTTTCTAGTTGAACCCTAAAGTTACAAAGTGGGTCCATTCTCTTTTCTCACCGTTTTATTCTGTAACAAACTCTATCTATTATTTTATTTGCCCAATAGGAAACCCTAATTGTGACCCCAAGTAATCCTGCACAAACCCTAAAATTTTCAGAACAATTGGAATCAGGATCAGGGCCCCTAAAACTCAAGGGGGTAAATCCCATTCGATATTATCATCACAGTTTTACGTGGAAATCGAATTTTAACAATCCGTCAACTCAGCTAAGCTAGTTAGGGACGTGGCTACCCTATGCTAAAACCGACCCTGTCGCGCCACGCGACAGAGCCTCGCGCCACGCGGGCGCGCCTTTTTCCAGATATAAATAGAGGGGTGTGGGACTTGATTTCTGGTATTCGTTCGACGTTAAAATTCTCTTTATACCTCGAGATATCACCAGTTTACTACAAAACACACACAATCACGAAACGCTGCCACAATAACAGGGTAATAACTCGATCGCTGCTACGATTCAATATCCGATCGATTGAAACTATCCGACAGGATGTTTAAATGCTATACTTTGTCATTAGTCGTGAATCCGACAGGATGTTTGAGTGCCACCCCAAACTCGGGGTAGACTCTGTCATTCGTTGTGAATCCGATAGATGTTTAATTATTTCACTTTATTATTCGTCGTGAGGGTTTTAAATCTCGTGAGCTTATCGTAAAAGTTGTATTCAGTTACTAACCTAGTTTTCGTATACGTTATTATTTGAATTAGGTTACAAGGCTAATCAGTTGGCTAAACTCTGCCCGTATAAATCTGCAATGTGAGTCATTCTCTTTTTATCAAAGTGCTATATAAATTCTTAAATGTTTTCAAAGTTATAATTACAGGGATTAAGTCTTTGTAGTCACCAAATTACAGCCGGTATGTGGGGTTTTGTATACATTACTTGATAACCGTCACCATTGGACAACGGGTTAGCCAAGGGGTGATATGACCATAATCACAGACACCATTGGACAACGAGATAGCCAATAGGTGGTCGAGTGATAAATACCGTGGGTAGATGGTTGATATGAATAAACATTGTAATCGCTCTTAATATTGTAAATTATAACAATGCGTCGTTTTTTTTAGTAAAAAGAATGATTCACCAGTATTTCCTGCTGACAAAACCTTTTTTAAACGCGTTTCAGGTAATTACAGTAGATTGGAGTAAGAGTTGGATACGGCACTGAAAGGCTTCAAGAAGTGGCTTATTTTATTAATTAAATCAAATTAAGAAATATTGTTTTATGTAATTGGGTTATCCCTTATTAAAGCTACCTTTGTAAAACATGGGTTTATCCCATCTATTTAATAAATAAAAATCCGGTGTCTTCTAAACTCTGATATTTTTCCTAACTCACGGTTCTGATGAAATTTCCGCTGCACTACTTTTCAAAATAACCACCGGTACCATTTAGCTGCTCGCGGCTCTCGATTCCATCCAAGGTGGGGTTGGGGGTCGTGACAATAGGACCATTCGAGATCATCGAATGTGTCGGAACTGTAGTTTACAAGCTAGATCTGCCAGAAGAGCTTAGTGGAATACATAATGTATTCCACATCTTCAACTTAAAGAAATGTCTAGCCGATGAGTCGCTAGCAATGTCGCATAAGGACGTGCAGATAGATGAGAGCTTGAAGTTCGTTGAAAAACCTTTGTCGATCGAGGATCGACAGGTTAAGAAGCTTCGAAAGAAGCGTATGCCGATTGTGAAGGTAAAATGGGATGCCCGTAGAGGCCCATAATACACATGGGAGGTTGAATCCACAATGAAACAGAAGTACCCTCATTTATTTCAGTAAATCTCGAGGTCGAGATTTCTTTTAAGGGGGTGAGGATGTAACACCTCGCAGAAATCATGCCCAATATAATAAAGACACGTGTCATGAACTTTAAACGTGTAATAAACCCGGATCAAGTTAAAAGATATATGGAGGGATTAAAAGTGTCAACATGTTAATTATTACCTCTGAGTGACCTTTTAACGTTTTCAAACTTTTGTAAAATATAAGTACATTCTCATGAATATCTAATAAGGATTTCATAAGTATCTGGTTAAACTTTGTAATGAATAATTAAACATTCAAAGAAATGGGATCATATGTTCAATAACGACAATCCTTCATTCACATGGTTTCTTTCAAAGACTCCAAATCAATGTTAATGCATGGCAACACTTCCAAGAGCATTCAAGTCTGATCATGTGGTCCCCTTCTGCTGAAAATGACCCTAGATTCGAGTTATGAAAGGTTGCATGGTCAAATGTTAAAGTTCTCAAAGTTTTATCTTCTGATCAGATGCTTACGGAATGCAAAGAGACCACCTTACGGAGCGTAAGGTGGCTTAACTGGGCGATAAAATTTGAAAAGCGGTTACGGACCGTAAGGCCTAGGCTTACGGTCCATAAGGATTGTATCTGGGCAGTGAAAATGGACAGCTGCGGGTTGTCTCCTTCTACACCCCTTTTCTCAAAACCAGCTGCTTGTTAACAGTTTTGAAATACCTCTAGACACATGTATGCATCAGATTTCACCTGAGGGACACCTGCATTAATCCTAGAATCCCCAATTCACTATAAATAGAGGCTTTAGTTGAAGTTCCTCACTTGCACAATTGAGTTTTCATTCCAAGCTCACTCTCTGAAGTCCCTTGGAGCTCTAGGAAGTTTTCCTCAGTTCAAATTTCATGCTAAAGATTCTTGTAAGCATTCTTAGCTTCTTTAGTTAAGTTTTATTAGTTTAAATGACCGAAAGTCAAAGCTATCGTAAATAAGCTTTGACTTGGTGATTAATCACAAACGGTCCAGCCATTAATCGAATTTAAAGTGGCTATGAGTTGGTAATTATGTAGGTAATAAACCCTTAAAAGGGCACCTACTGATTATCACTTTTACTTGGTCAATTGTCAGGTCAAACTTATTAATAAAAAGTCAAACGGGTCAGTTTTTACAAATTAATTCATAACTGATAATGCAGAGGTTATGGAACATGTTTTAACACTTAATTAACATGGTAAATAATATAAGAACATGTCTAGGCATGTTCAACCCGACAATTCTGAGTTTAGGCTCGGTTCGGAACCGAAAGCCGCAAAAGTAGACTATTGCTTTGACTTTCAGTTGTGACCCGATTTAGCTTAGTTTAGATATGTCTTAGGGTTCCTTTAGGACCATATTATAGGTTAGTATAACCCTATGAGGTTATACAACTTGGTTCCATAGAAATCCTAGTTCATTGCATGTTTCCGTTAAATGCTTAAAAGTTGACCATTATGCCCTTTTGATATTAAAACGAGATTTTTGAAAATGTGAAAGGACAAAAACCTTTATTACTGATATTTAAGTATGTCCTAAAAGTTTGACATCAGATTATGGTCTAAAATAGAAGTTATGCGCGATATCGTAAAATGAAAGCTTTTTATTAATTAATTGGCATTTTTGGCATAAATCATATCTAAACCCAACTTTTGACACCAAACTTTCTACCCACTGATATAATATAATATTTAGGGATTTTTAGAAATTTTGTCAAATTTTATACTGGTTATATTATAGAGTTTTAGTGTAAATTCGGTATTAACGAAATTGCCCTTTTCTTTGATAAAATGAGTTTTACATAACATTTTGATACCAAACCTTTTCCTACTGATTTCATATGTTAAATAAAATAATTTAAGCTTTAGATACTGATTAAAATCTCAGATTTTCTTAAATAACCCGAAAATCGTCAAATACCGAGTTTTACGCATTTTAAACGCATAGTATGGGTTAAAACTATATTTAAACACCTAAGACTTATTACCTACTGATATTATAAGTAAAATTTTATACTTTAACAGTAAGTAAAAGTTTTGAACTCAGATTTCTAAATTTAACCCTTATAGCATGTGTGAAATGACCAAAATGCCCCTACGGTGCATAGTTTGGCCATAAATAAAAAGTTTCACATATATATGATATCTTGCTGATGTAACTTATTAAAATAAATATTTTTACTGATTATTTTAAACCAGAACCTCATATTACTATTTAACCTCTTTTATAAACTTTAAAATGACCAAAATACCCTTACGGGGCTTAAATTGATTTTAAATTCGTTTTGGGCATAATGGAAGATATCCTACTGATATCATAACATATTTTAAGCATATTAACTTGTGGAACCTGTACATGGCTCATTTGGCTACCCGTTATGCATATTCGCGTTCGGTACGGTTTATGTAATTAGTTTGCATAAATTAACCGAAACAGGTCAAACATTATCATTTCTACTTCAAAATCCAGAATGTGTTTAGTTTACCCATTTTATACAAGTTTTCATACTTGTCGGGTCTAAATCACATTCTAATCCGGTCTTCGCTTAATCGTACGTTTTGAACCGTAAACCTTTCATTAAAACTAACCGGTCTAAGTTTAAACTTAAGTAAGACCCGTTAGGAATCGAATAGGTTATAAAAACCTTCGTTCCAGATTTAGAAGCCCAGTAAAAGCTATTTGCACTTGCTGATTGATATACGGATGAGGTTAAAATTATATTTTGCTCAGTTAAATACTTTTAACTTATTTTCCGTTATACGGGCTTGGGATACGGTATTATAATAATACCGCTTGGTCGGGTATGAAATTATTTAAATCGGATTGTGATTAATAAATTTACATAACCCGTTTTAATCTGTTTTGTTTGGTGCAATGCCTTTGGGGGGTTAATGACCATGTCCTGGATATCCTCGGCTCATTTATTAGAAATGACCACGGCTTAAGCACGGGGTGTAGGCATACACCTGTCAGTTGCGTATGTATAAACGATATCTCACTCTCTTGTGGGCCTATACTTGTGGTGTGTCTATTAGCCTTTAACCCGGTATATCTAACCCGGGCTACTGAACGGACGACAAACATGTAAATCTGTATACAAGATTATTTTTAAATAATTGTCCCAAGTTATAAAAGATTTTATGCCTTGTGCATCCAAATTGTTTTTTATAAATACTTTTTAAAAGAGTCAGTTAATTGTATTTAGCAGTGTAAACTAACGTATTTTTCAAAAAGATTAAGTGCAGGTACTAAGCGTAACGGGCTGGAACTCCTGAATGATTAAATAAAGAGTTTTGCAAGCTTTTATCACTTTAAGTCTGTTGAACATTACTTCTTTTGTTTTGATCCTCCTGTGGATCCATCTAACAATCCGTTGTGTAATATTTTATGTTACTTTCAATTCGGTTTGTATAATTACTTTTAGACTTCCGTTGTGCATTCAAACTGTGATTAATTGTCTATGATGATATCAACTACGTCACGATACTCCCCACCGGGCCCAACGGTAATACGTGGAAATATCGGGGTGTGACAACAATGTTAGCAAACCCTACTTCTTCTTCCTTCTACACATCGACGGTAACAAGGGACATTCACCCTTATCTCTCGGTTGTGATCCGCTCCTCTATTATTCCACTTCATCTTTTACACAAGGTTAGTATTTAATGTGTTGCTTATGATGCATCCTTTCTGTTTACGGTTATGCTTGTATGTGAATGCATGATGGTTGTTTGTAGAAATTTCTATGGTTTATGGTTTATTAGAATACATAAGAATCATGTAAGATGTTTGGAATTGCCGATCTTGATCAGATCCGAATGTGATAATGATGAACTATTGTTGCAAGATAGGAATTGTTAGGGTGCTCGGCTCACGATGAGGAATTATGTGATGATTAGTAATCTGAAGTTGTGTCATAATCTTGATTGATAAATTAGGATTATGAAATTGACATAAAGCTTTGTAATCTGTTAATCATGTGCAAATGAATAAAAACATGTGGAATAGAAATCATGATCATGTGTTAGAAATTTATGAGAAATAATTATCGAATTTGTTGCTATGTTGGCCTATTTGTTGTGGTTATGAGTCTAGATGAAACTGTTAAAACATGATTGGGAGTGTGGCATAGGGATGGTTAACGGGTTAATCAGATAAGGATGGGTGGGTATTGATAATTATGGTTAATTACCAATTAATGAAAAGGAAATTGTTATAGGATTAACTGTGCACCGAATTGATAGGGGATGTGGTTATCGGTTACGAAATCTTTGGGGTCAACCACACACTTTAACTCTAGTCGCACACCGATGTCACAGTCGCACACTTTAGTATCGATTGCACAAGTCCGGGTTATGTTTGAATCGCACAAGGCCGGGTTATGTTCGGATCGCACAAGAGCACCGAGTCACACAATCGGATCCTAATCGCACATTTGAAATAGGTCGCACAAACACTTGGGCTTTTGTACATCTTGGGCCGAACACATCGGGTAATCGCACAAGTTCAGTCGGGTCACACACGGGTTGGGCCAAGGGTTGACATTGGGTCAATCGCACAACATTAATCGCACACGCTGCACATGGGCAGAACCCTCTTATGGATCGTACAGCCCAACCAGGCCGCACAAACAACTAGAATCGCACAAACTGAAATGGGCCGCACAACTAGCGAGTGTTTGGACTCGGTGGGTTGGGTACTAGTTGATTGGGCCACAAGTCAATCACGAACAGTAGACTATAATCATGGGTCGCACAATCTTAGGTGAGTCATTAAGATAATTGATTTGCATACTCTTGTAATTGAAGAATTAAGTGTTGGGTGTTTTGTAAAACCTGAACTCCGTGAGGTGAATTTACTTATGAACCGAATACATGCTAAGTGTGTACTTGATGATATTTGGCTGGTATGTTAGTCATTATGACACGTGCCATATATGTGTTACTTGGACGCTACATGTGCAATGTGAATGTGGAACATGTAATTTATGTGCATATAAACTAATTGTCTTTTGGTAACCACGGTAGGGTTTGATTGACCAACTAGGAACGGGTAATGTAACGTAACATACCGAGCAATCTAAGGTGAGTTCACTGCTCTTTTTCAAGCATGCGTCCTGGGGAGGGACAATTGGTAAATATTCCGGGGAGGAATATTAGGTAATGGGTTTGACCGGAATGTTAAACCGGAATGTTGGATAATACACTCACTCCTATCACCTTAAGTCCCATCTTCTACCGAAATGGTTGCCGGGGAGGCAACGGGGTTATTAGTTGATAGCGCTATTAGGTTTGGCACCCTCACACCGTACCGGGGAGGATGGGCGTGAACTAATTAGCTTAACCACTCGACCAATGCTTTGATAGGGGTGATGTGCGTTAGGTGTATATGTAGGTTTAAGTATATTTTAAGCCCTTTTACACTTTCTTTAGCCAAGTTTTAAATTTATAAAACACGATATTTACTAACACTAAACACACATATGGGCAAGTGCACCCATCGTGAGCGTAGTATAGTGTTGGCAAGATACCGAGGTCGTCCAAGGACACAAGAGCTTTTAGTACCGGTTTATCCTCAACGTCTAATCAAATCAAAAGTTTAGAAAAATGTTTTAAACTAAGAAAATAAAAACTAACTAAAATGTTGAAAAATAAAAGAAAAAACAGATAGACAAGATGAATCACTTGGCTCCGACTCGTGTTTAGTGTAACCTTTGATTATTTCCGCACTTTTGCACTATTTAAGAGATTATCTTAGTTATTGTAGTAGGCCCCTCTTTTGGAGGTGACGTTACCCTCAACCCAGTAGTTTGAGTCAGCAAGGATACAATCCTAAAGGGTCGGATTATTGAAAGATAATTAATTAAGTTATTAATGCATAATGTGGTAGGCCCCTCTTTTGAAGGTGACGTTACCCTCGGCTAAGTAGTCTGAGTCAGCAGGGATACAGTCCTAAGTAGCTGGGTTAAAGTATTAATAGTAGTTTAACTTATGAGGGGATCAAAGAGTTTGGACCCCCGCCATCCAATACCGTTAAGTATTGAAGGAGGTCCTACTAAATTTGACCCAGGTCCTTTGCAGGATCTATACACTGAACAATGGCAAGACTCTTACCAAACCGTTCCCTTAACCCCCGACCAGGTAGCCAACATACCTCCATATAGACCGTGGAGATATGAATGGTGAAAATCTTTTATTTTATATAGACAGTAAAATAATGCAAAGACACCACGGACAAACGATAAGGAAGAATCACCTTCAACATAAGAAACTAGTTATTAAAGTCATTAATACATAACCAATTAAAAAGTGCGAAAAGATTAAAAATAAAAGGTATTACACTAGATACTTTGTCTTCACCAAGTGATGTAAGAGACTTAGGCAAACATGGCCTTGGTTGTCAAGAACTCTTACGATCAATCTTGGATCCCGAGACGACTCACACACTCTATGATGGACAATGGATGATGGTGGTGGATGATGGTGTTATGGTGGTGGTGGGTGGTGGGTGAAGTGTGAGAGAGGTGGTGTGCCAAGGGATGGTTTGAGCTTGAACCAAGCACTCCTATTTATAGGCTAAACAGAAGCTCGGGCACGGCCCCGTGTCCAGTGGGCATGGCCCCGTGTCCACATCCTTCTCTTTCTTCATTAATTGCTCTTGTCTTTATTAGTTGACCACGGCCCCGTGTCCGCTGGGCACGACCCCGTGTGCAGAAGCATATCTGTACTATCAAGATTTGCCTGGATTCTGCGAATCTTATAGTTGAGCACGACCCCGTGTCCGCTGACGGCCCCGTGGTGGGTGATGGAAGCTTCTACAACTTAGTCTTTTATGCTGACACTTGGGCACGCCCCCGTGCTCACTGAGCACGGGGCGTGTTCAACCTCCTGTTTTCTTGTTTTGCTTGGGAAGATGCTTTGGGGGAGGTCGGGCATGCCACGTTTATTCCTTTTCTTGTATTTATGTTAGATTTAGCTGCCTTTTTGCTTCTTTTGTTAATTTGAGCTTATTTAATCCTGAAAATACAAAAGGAAGACAAAAACACACTTTTTCCAACATTAGTACTAAAAAAGGGTTAGTTTTATGCCACAATTGATGTAATTTATATGTTGCATTTTGCACACATCAAATACCCCCACACTTGAATCTTTGTTTGTCCTCAAGCAAAACTCTTTATAATATGGCTTACACTCCCAAATGGAATTGGTAGAAAAGAAGGTTTTTTGGCTTGTCATAGAGTGTCGGGATTTCCAAGATTCTTTATTTAGTTTTATTTTTATTTATTTACAATCCTATTCGTCATGATTTATTCAAAACTTTTCATAAGATAAATTACTTATTAGGGCATAACACGCCTTTTTAAAATTCTATTTATATACAAGTTCACATACCTCACGGGGGGATCACTCAACACTCGGCCGAAGATGTATTTTAGTGAATCACTCGAGAGCGGCATGGAACTTACTCCTACCATAGGCTTGCCAAGCAATCAATCCTCCTCCTTTTTAACTATATACCTTTGTAAATATCAAGAGCACTTTTTGGGTGAAGGGTTAGGCTTGGGTTAAAGGTAGGTGGTTGGGTTAGTGGTTAGTAGAAAAGGGCAAAAAAGCGTAAAAAGCATCGGTTTTCGTAAGACTCTCTATTTTTCAACTTTTTTATTTTGATGAAGCCATAATTCCAAACAAAGTTATTTTTGATGAACTTGCTTGTTTATTTCTTTTGCTTCATCATCAACACATTTTTTTTGAAAGTCATACGAAAAACCGAACTTGTTACTAAAACAAAGGGTTAAAAATAAAAAGGTTTTGGTGGGTGAAAGGCTGTTTGGTTTAGGTTATGAAATGAAAAGGTTTAGGCTCAAAGGGGTTAACTAGGGGGATTTTGGGTAGGTGGTAAAAAAAAGAAAATAATGGTGTAGAAATAAAAAGGGTTAGTCATAATGCCTCTATCATATACTTACTCGGGTTTAAGTTGGTAAGGACCGGGAATGTATCGTTGTGGCAAGTTCTAGAGTTGTAAGAACCAAGCGGCTATTCACACAAGAAACGAAAAATGAGCATTTAATTTAAAGATATGTATTTGTATGCTCAATAAAGGCTCAAAACTCACTTTTGTGGGAATGGGTTTTTATGTGATCAAGTATATATAATCAAATTTTAACTAAGCTTGTCATGCCTTTTCATAATTTTCTTATGTTGGTTCTTTTTATCACGACGCTATTGGTTGTAAATTTGTAAAAATATAACCTTTTTAGAATTTTGAAATTCCCAAATTAAACCTAGACAAGTAATTTTTTTATTTTTTTTTTGAAAAAAAAATTTGGGGTGATTAGCGGTTCCAATAGAGTTTTGTGTAAGGCTTGTTATTAGGACTTGCAAGATTCAAGGTTTTAGCATCCCCCCACACTTAAATTACACATTGTCCTCAATGTGTCCCAAAAATAAGTTTTTAGGTTGATTGAATGTGTAAAAGGGTGTGAAAAAGCAAAAAATTGTGTTACTGGGCACTGGACACGGCCCCGTGCCTGGTGGGCACGACCCCGTGTTCAGGTGCCAGTAACTAAAACTTACAGAAGGTGGACACGGGGGCGTGTCGGCTGGACACGACCCCGTGTCTGGCAAAAGGTCTGCATATTTAGACAAACAGCAGGTCTGGGGTAGTGGGCACGGGGGCGTGTCGGGTGGACACAACCCCGTGTAGACAGTCTGCAAGGTTGAGAAACAGGTTTCTGGTTCTGGTTTTCCTGTCCCGGCTTTAGTAGCACTAAGGTTTAGTGCTCTAAGCCTCGTATGTACCTGTTTTATCAATAAACACTCCACCAAGACATAACAAACATCCTAGATTACCAATGTTCAACATCCCATCCATCACAAAGTTAGAAGAAAAAAGAAATGCAGAAAATAAAAGAGTTAAAGGAAAGTAAATTGTTCGACACACAGCACATAGGCCGGAAATTATTCAAGATAAAAGGTTAACCTGGGGAATCACCAACCAACCGCTTCTTCCTCCGCTCCTCCCGCCTAATCCATGTCCTCGTCCTCCTCATCATCATCTCCACCATGCCCAACAATGTACTCCCGGATATTTCCAATATCATCTTGGATATCGGATATGCTTCTCTCAATCGCCCCAACCCGGTTGTACGTGTTGCTTGCCATATTGTAGGTGTTCCTGGTGCACATGAGGTTTTCCTGCAATAAATCATGTAAACTTTGGAAGTTAGGAAAACCGCCTCTTGAGGCGGACTGGCCTGGATCACCATGGGGCTGGTACTGGTACTGATGATGTTGTGGAGCGTGAAGGACAAGTGCCTCTTGCGGGTTCCATGCATGCCCTTGCATCCTTTGGAAGCTAACCGTCCCGTCTTCAGCCTCATAGATTAGGTTCATTGAGCGGCAGATGTGTATATCTACCCTACCCGACCATAGGCTCCTTCCGAATGACCTAGGTATGTTGGTGAAGTGCTTGAAGAGACGGTACACCTATCCCCCAAAGAAAATAGGGGTTGGTGCAGTAGCAAGGCGGTTATGATACATATTTCGGAGCATGAGGAACGGAACATCGAGGTGCCTGCGGTTATAGATGCAGTGGAGGACAACTAAATCTCTTAACCCAACAACGCCACCGCTATCATGCCTTTGGCTAAGAGAGTAGCCGAGGAGCCTATGGATGTATCGGTAGAGCGGATCCCTCAACTTCATGCTCTTAGTGATGCTCGGATTGTAATGCCCTTCACCAATCTGAGCCCACGCGGCTTAGCGATCGTTCTCATCTATCTCTCGCATCCCTCCAGTGTTTTCCTCGTTACCTGCATCTTCTTCCGCATACAACCCGACAATCGACCCAAATTGTGCCATAGAGATCGAATACCTAGTTCCACCACATCGGAATGCTACCCCATCATTGTCGAATGGGTCGCACCTTGAGTTGAACGTGAAGGTGCTATAGAATTCCAAAGTGCATTCGTGGACGGAACGGAGTCGAGTTGTTAAAGCGACTCTTAGTGGTCCTGTGACAAGGTTGTTGAAGCAGTCGAGTTGGTTCACCAATGCTAACAAATCCGTGCATGCTTGCCTTGGGTATTCCTCCGGCCTTGTTTGAAGTACTTCGTATCTAGCCCTAGCATCGAGCTCATTTGCGTTAAACCTCGTGAACTTCCTAGCCATCTGAAAGAATACACCAAAAGTTAGTACGAAACATTAGCATTTTCAGACAAAACTGCAAACAGCGTGCTGGACACGACCCCGTGTTCAGCGGACACGGCCCCGTGTCCAGGCGTCTGTTACACAAAAATATCATTTTTCGACCCGGTTTCGAAAACTTGAAAATTTTTGGTCCAATAGGTGCGGTTTCCCCCGAAAATGAAACCCCAAGTGCCGTTTTTCCCAAAACAACCCGTTTACCCATTTAATTTTATCTTTTTCGGTTCAAAAACAAGGGTTTGGGGTTTTTTGTGAGAAATCGGGCGAATCTATAAACAATACAAGTGTATTTACTTCCTTTAACACTAATCTAACTAAATGCTAACAGATTAAATCAAAAATTTGAGGTTCGATCCGGGTGTAGTTCAAGAACCCTAGATTTTTCCCCAAATTTTTGAAGTTTTAACTACATGCAAATGCCTAATCTAACTAATAATAGTGATAGAATCATACCTTAATGTTGTTAGAATGATAGGAGACGTCGAAAATCTGCGGAAAATCGCCTGGAACCAGAGCGTTTTCGGGGAAACGGGGCGTGTGGAATGAAGTAACTGTTATGAAAAGGGGAATATACCCGACAGTAGCGCGGACACGGCCCCGTGTCGAGCGGACACGGCCTCGTGCCGAGCAAAGTTTTTGAAATTTTTTTTTAGTGCTCGTGTGAGTGCCCTTTGTTTCCCAAGAACATTTGGTTAGAAAACTTACCGATTTAGATGTCGTCCCAATCGTTCGTAACTTACCAGGTATGATGTTGATGCTTTCATTCTTCAACCGTTTAAAGCGAGATCTCCTCCTCTTCATCCTCAATGAATCCTTGATAGAGTTTCAGCCGTTGGCCATTGACTTTGAATGGGGGTCCATTCCGAGATTTAATTTCTACTGCACCATGTGGGAAAATATGGGTGATGGAAAAAGGTCCTGACCACCTAGACTTTAATTTTCTAGGAAATAATCGAAGTCGTGAATTAAACAAAAGAACTTGATCTCCCACTCAAAATTCATTAGGTTTAATATGTTTGTCATGCAAGTTTATCATTCTTTCCTTGTAAATTTCGGAGTTTGAGTATGCATAATTCCTAAGCTCGTCTAATTCATTTAATTGACAAAATCGATTTTTACCAGCAAATTCTAAATCTAAGTTTACATTTTTAATTGCCCAGTAGGCTTTGTGTGCAATTTCTACTGGCAAGTGACAACTTTTTCCATAGACTAGCTTATATGGGGCTGTACCTATTGTTGTTTTATAAGCAGTTCGAAAAGCCCATAAAGCATCATCTAATTTATCTGTCCATTCCTTTTTATTTAACCCTACGGTTTTTTCGAGTATTCGTTTTAAACCTCTATTAGTCACTTCGGCTTGTCCGTTTGTTTGATGGTGATATGCTGTTGAGACCCGGTGATAGACCCCATATCTTGTTAAAAAAATTTCAAGCTGATGGTTGCAAAAATGGGTACCTCTATCACTTATTAATGCTTTAGGTGTGCCAAAACGAGAGAATAATTTTTTTCAGAAATCTTACCACGACTCTTCCATCATTTGTTGGAAGTGCCTCGGCCTCGGCCCATTTAGACAAGTAGTCTACTGCCACAAGTATATATTTGTTTCCTTTTGACGGTGGGAAAGGTCCCATAAAGTGGAGTCCCCACACATCAAAAATCTCACAAACAAGAATGCCATTTTGTGGCATTTTGTTTTTGGAAGAAATATTACATGTTCTTTGGCACGCATCACAAGTCTAGACAAGACTTTGGGCGTCTTTGTAAATGGTTGGCCAATAAAATCCTGAATCAAATACCTTTCGTGCGGTACTTGCGGCACCATGATGTCCTCCGTATGGACCTTCATGACAATGGCGGAGAATTCTTCGTGCTTCACTACCATGTACGCATCGTCGGATGAGTTGGTCGGCACACATTTTGAAAAGATATGGATCTTCCCAAAAATAGTGTTTCACATTGGCAAAGAATTTTTTTCTTTGATGATGTGGCCAACCCTTAGCGACTATACCGCTAGCTAGGTAGTTAGCATAGTCGGCGTACCATGGTTCTTCCTTGTATTCCACCATTTCTAGGGACTCCGTTGGAAATTTTTCGTTGATTTGCTCGTCCCTGGTTGCCTCCAAAGCTGGGTCTTCTAAGCGCGAAAGATGATCTGCTGCGGTATTTTCTGCTCCTCTTTTGTCTTTGATTTCAATATCAAATTCTTGGAGGAGTAGAATCCACCGAATCAAACGTGGTTTTGCGTCCTGCTTTTTGAAGAGATATCGAATGGCTGCATGATCTGTATAGACTATAGTTTTAGAAAGAACAAGATAAGAACGAAATTTATCAAAAGCAAATACCACAGCTAGTAATTCTTTTTCAGTTGTTGTGTAATTTTCTTGTGCATCGTTAAGTGTTTTACTAGCATAATAAATTGGGTGAAAATGCTTTTCTTTTCTTTGTCCCAAGACAGCTCCAACTGCAAAGTCACTGGCATCACACATGATTTCGAAAGGAAATTTCCAATCAGGCGCTATCATGATAGGTGCAATGACTAGCATTTCCTTTAAGGTTAGAAATGCTTGATTGCAATCCTCGTCAAAGATGAAAGGAGCATCTTTTTAAAGTAATTTTGTTAGAGGCCTTGAGATTTTAGAAAAGTCTTTGATAAACCGCCTATAAAATCCGGCATGCCCTAGGAAACTTTTGATAGCTCTAACGGAGGATGGGGGCGGTAGTCGAGAAATGGTATCTATTTTGGCTCGATCCACCTCCATTCCTTCGCTTGAGATTTTGTGACCGAGTACTATTCCCTTTGTTACCATGAAATGGCATTTTTCCCAGGTTTTGAAAAACTGATTAGGCCGTCGATTTTAAGCTTTCATAAAATCCTTGTGTCCCCGGCAACGGCGCCAAAAACTTGATGTGCGTTAGGTGTATATGTAGGTTTAAGTATATTTTAAGCCCTTTTACACTTTCTTTAGCCAAGTTTTAAATTTATAAAACACGATATTTACTAACACTAAACACACATATGGGCAAGTGCACCCATCGTGAGCGTAGTATAGTGTTGGCAAGATACCGAGGTCGTCCAAGGACACAAGAGCTTTTAGTACCGGTTTATCCTCAACGTCTAATCAAATCAAAAGTTTAGAAAAATGTTTTAAACTAAGAAAATAAAAACTAACTAAAATGCTGAAAAATAAAAATAAAAGAAAAAACAGATAGACAAGATGAATCACTTGGCTCCGACTCGTGTTTAGTGTAACCTTTGATTATTTCCGCACTTTTGCACTATTTAAGAGATTATCTTAGTTATTGTAGTAGGCCCCTCTTTTGGAGGTGACGTTACCCTCAACCCAGTAGTTTGAGGCAGTAAGGATACAATCCTAAAGGGTCGGATTATTGAAAGATAATTAATTAAGTTATTAATGCATAATGTGGTAGGCCCCTCCTTTGAAGGTGACGTTACCCTCGGCTAAGTAGTCTGAGTCAGCAGGGATACAGTCCTAAGTAGCCGGGTTAAAGTATTAATAGTAGTTTAACTTATGAGGGGATCAAAGAGTTTGGATCCCCGCCATCCAATACCGTTAAGTATTGAAGGAGGTCCTACTAAATTTGACCCAGGTCCTTTGCAGGATCTATACACTGAACAATGGCAAGACTCTTACCAAACCGTTCCCTTAACCCCCGACCAGGTAGCCAACATACCTCCATATAGACCGTGGAGATATGAATGGTGAAAATCTTTTATTTTATATAGACAGTAAAATAATGCCAAGACACCACGGACAAACGATAAGGAAGAATCACCTTCAACATAAGAAACTAGTTATTAAAGTCATTAATACATAACCAATTAAAAAGTGCGAAAAGATTAAAAATAAAAAGTATTACACTAGACACTTTGTCTTCACCAAGTGATGTAAGAGACTTAGGCAAACATGGCCTTGATTGTCAAGAACTCTTACGATCAATCTTGGATCCCGAGACGACTCACACACTCTATGATGGACAATGGATGATGGTGGTGGATGATGGTGTTATGGTGGTGGTGGGTGGTGGGTGAAGTGTGAGAGATGTGGTGTGCCAAGGGATGGTTTGAGCTTGAACCAAGCACTCCTATTTATAGGTTGAACAGAAGCTCGGGCACGGCCCCATGTCCAGTGGGCACGGCCCCGTGTCCACATCCTTCTCTTTCTTCATTAATTGCTCTTGTCTTTATTAGTTGACCATGGCCCCGTGTCCGCTGGGCACGACCCCGTGTGCAGAAGCATATCTGTACTATCAAGATTTGCCTGGATTCTGCGAATCTTATAGTTGACCACAACCCCGTGTCCGCTAAGCACGGCCCCGTGGTGGGTGATGGAAGCTTCTACAACTTTGTCTTTTATGCTGACACTTGGGCTCGCCCCCGTGCTCATTGAGCACGGGGCATGTTCAACCTCCTATTTTCTTGTTTTGCTTGGGAAGATGCTTTCGGGGAGGTCGGGCATGCCACGTTTATTCCTTTTCTTGTATTTATGTTAGATTTAGCTGCCTTTTTGCTTCTTTTGTTAATTTGAGCTTATTTAATCCTGAAAATACAAAAGGAAGACAAAAACACACTTTTTCCAACATTAGTACTAAAAAATGGTTAGTTTTATGCCACAATTGATGTAATTTATATGTTGCATTTTGCACACATCAGGGGCATTGGGGAATGGCAAACAATCTGGAGCCATCTTGCGATATCGAGTTATTATTAACATTGTTTTCGGAATTGCTTTGAACTGAACTAAACTTTTGGCAACTAAACATGAGACACGATTTTTTGTAAACAAAACTATGAACTCGCTAGCGTTAGCTGATACACTTTTCTGCATGCTTGTAGGTCTATAGGTACATTCATTTAGAACTTGCTGTCTGGGATGCTGGAGTGGTCATGGGTTGAGATACATGGAATTACGAGACGTGTCTAATGGGTTTATACACTTGAGTTATGAAATCCTTAACTATTGTATTATGCTTCCGCTGAACAATGAATGATGTTTTGTAATGACTTATTTTAATAAATGAAAGTTTTACTTGAAAACGTGTTATGAGTTCAATGTGATTGGTGGCTAGATCCTGGTACGTCACACGCCTCGCGGGGGTTTCCGCATGTGGTATCTTGGGGGTGTGACACTGCAGATGCAACTCGCTGGAAAAATGCCTTCCTCGCGCCACGCGATGGAGGAGGCTGATTCTGTCGCGACACGCGACGGGTGGTCGCGGCCCGCGTAAGCCGGGCAAGACTTGGTCGCGCCCCGCGGGGGCCACCTGAACTGGCAAAAATTATTGCTGTTGACTGTTTTGGCTTGCGGTTACGTTAAACATGTTTTAAACGCCATATAACTAACTCATTTCATGTTTTTATGAAATGTAGGCATTATGTAATGTACCTGAGGACGATCAAGCTCAACGAGGAACCAAACACACTCAATATTCAAGCTTTCGAGTTATGTTTCGTCGTCACGTTTTAAACGGCGAATGTATTTACAAAGTGTTGAAATGTTTTATTTATTAAAATGTTTCAATAAACTCGCATTTTAAGTGTATGTTAAATCTTAAAACACTATTATAGTCGAAATTTATATGATAATCGTATAAAAAGGAATAAGGGTCTTACATTTTGCAACAGAATTTTACTCATTATAGTTGATTTTATCAAGCCTAATTGTACATTATGGTTCAGAACTTTCCTCTTTCCTTTATTGCGTTGCCTCAGAGGTCCTGAAGAAATTCTATAGCCAACAATGTCATATTTGGAGTGCTGGTGTCATAAGATGTATTTTGCTATGTGGGTTCCCACCATTCTAGGTATAATTATCTGCTTTGTTTTTTAATAGGTTTTTTTTCTTATGATGATACGATCTTAAGGTTTCATTTACTTAATCATTTTTTACTAGTGATCCGAGTCGGAAATGGAACAAGGAATATTTGAGCAGGTTTTGAAAGGTAATCTCAACTTATTCATGAGTGTTTTTTTCATACATTTTGTTTTTTTTAGGTCCGATTGAATTACCATTTCAAAAAACAATCTTGGTTGATGGAATGATCTGTTATATCATTTTCGCGTAGCTCTTTTTTAAGGAAATGTTTCAATCGACTACAAAAATTTATAATTTCCCTAAATCACTTGATTTCATCATTACAGGTGTGTCTATTTTGTATTTGCTTGCCTTCTTTCTGCTCTATTTCACTTATGTCTATCTGTAGGTGTTCGGAGCTGATACACATCCAAGTGCAAGAGGCTACGATGAGTTAAGTCGCGATCGGCTCTTGGCATGGCAAGATCGGAGGACGGAAAGTGCGAGTTTCTCTATTTGCAACCTCTGATGCAGCCATGGTGGTCTAATAGACAGATCTGAACCACACTATATTAGTTGGGAAATCTGAGCCAAACAAGTTGGTCCGTTTATGCTAACATATCATTATATTATCTCCTTTTTGTAAATGCAATTTGTATCTATTCATATTGATACAACTCTTTGACTCGATGTTTTCTCGTTTGGTTACTTTGGCGAGTGTTGATGCCGTAACGAATCGAGCGAATACCGGACAATCTTTTAGCTTCTATGATATGTGAATGTCATCCCGGCCGCAACGCGACGGGTGTTACATCTAGTTCGACTATAAATTAGCAACATTTTGTTGCTTTATAGAGTTGTACTTCAAGCATAGGGAGTTTAAAAAAATGATTTTTCACTTTTAACCTAAAGGTTTTCATCTTTTGCAATTTAACTCCTAAGATTTTTTTACTTTTAATCCAATGCTTTTCATCTTTTACAATTTAACCCCAACACTTTTTTTTTTTCAACTTTGTTCCCTAATACTTTTCATCTTTTGCAAGTTTTTCATTTTACGGTTAAGCATGGGGAGTTTTTCCAAAAAAATGATTTTTCACTTCTAACCCAAAGGTTTTCATCTTTTGCATTTTAACTCCTTAGATTCTTTTATTTTTAACCCAAAGCTTTTCATCTCTTACAATTTAACCCCAACACTTTTTTATTTTCAATTTTGGTCCCTCATACTTTTCATCTTTTGCAAGTCTTTCTTTTTACGTGCATGTGGGGTTCAACATTTTTCCGTCTATTTTTTCTCATTTGACAGGTCTGTCTCAACACATCTATGTTTCCCTGTTTGACAGGTTCTTAGCTACGCGCAGGTCCTAGATCGACTTAGTTATTCTTTTTTATGCTTTACGTTTAAGTCAAATTTCTTCGCATTAACATGCCGTAACGGGCGTGCGTGGTTCAACGATATTACGTCCGCTTTTCGTTCGGTGTTATTTTTTTCTTTGAGTTAAATGCTATTTTAGTCCCTGTGGTTTGGGCCATTTTGCCAGTTTAGTCCAAAGGTTTCATTTTTCACCTGTGGGTCCAAAAAGTTTTCTCAGTTGCCATTTTAGTCCACTGGATTAACTTCATCCATTTTTTCTTTTAACGTGAAGGGCAATTCGATCAATTTATATGCTCAAATTGCCCTTATAGTTAACAGAATTACAAATAAAATGACTGAATTGCCCTTATCGTTAATTAACAAAAAAAACATGGATAAAGTTAACCTAGTGGACTAAAGTGGCAACGATGAAACTTTTTTGGACCCACAGGTGAAAAATGAAACATTTGGACTAAACTGGAAAAATGAACCAAACCACAGGGACTAAAATGACATTTAACTCTTTTTCTTTTTATTTAGTTTGCTTTTACGAGTTTTTAGGTGTTACCAGTGGTGTAGCATTGGTGCAATTTGGCATGGTTTTTATACCCACGCCGCAACGTCATGGACTTAATACTAGTTACCATAATTTGATACTAGATGTATGAATGACTTGTTCATTGATGAGTCTTTTACAATTATGTTTCATCTTTATCGCGTGAAAAGAATGATTACAAATATATATAACAATAAAAACGTGTTAAATTAGTCAAAAGTCATCTTAAACCTTCACAAAACATTTCATTAATAAAACCTTGACTATTATTAAAATAATATAACTTTATTATTAAAATCATGACTAATATTAAAATAATATAACTATTATCACGCCATTCAATGTACTGGTCATATATCTATCTATAAAAAAAAAACTAATAAAGAACAACCCTGTGATAATACAATTAAATATTAACTAGAAGATTGACCCGCGCGTGTTGCGCCATGGTCAACGAAATTGACATGTTGTTGATCAGATTCACATTTACAATGTGTTAAAAATGTTTTTGTCGGTTAACTCTGTATTACTATATTATACAAATAAGTAATTCACCAAATAATCTCAATACAATTAATGGTATCGTAATTACTACGTTACATGACTTGTATCCATAAATATAACATATCGTATTAAGCTCTCCGCATTGCGGCAGGGGTGTAAAACCGTGATAAATAGCACCAATGCCACACTATAGCCAACGACCACCAACATTGAAGTTGCGGCGTCTTAACGTGGAAAAATTAGACCGGCATATAAAAATAGAAAATATTAACTAACTCGATTTAGGACTCGCACGTTGTGGCGAACTTATTAAATGGGAAAAAATAGACGACGTAAACACACTGAACCACACACGTACGTTGCCCCATGTTAACTCGCAAAATTTAGAACGAAGCGTATAACAAAACGGAAAATCGTTGAACCACACACATACACATTGTGCAATGTTAAGTCGCAAAATTTTTATCTAAACGTAAAACGTAAAGCTTGCAATATATGAAAAACATAGGGGATCAAAGTTGAAAGTAAAAAGATTGTGAGGTTAAATTGGAAAAACTAAAAACTTTTGGGTTAAAACTACAAAATTAAGTAGTTTTGGGTTTAAAGTGAAACATAAAAAAAAATTTCAAAAGAACCCCCAAAACATAGAATACAACACCACTCAGCATCATGTATAACACAACTATGTACAAAAAACTTATTAAGCATCATGTACAAACCCATTATGCACAAACATCTTTCAAATTAATAGTATATAAATTTATCACATACGGAGAAATAGTGACTTTTTTTTGTTTTTTATAAGACGTTCATATTTTTCGTTTTTGTAATAAAACTTTGGTTTTCTATAATTTTGCAAAAAAAGTTAAATGAGTTTAGTTTTTGTTTTTTTTTTTTTTTTTACGGATTTGATCGTTTTTCAGTTGGGACTTAGCACGGTGTTTGGTGGTAACACTCGGTCCCTTATTTTTTTTACACCTCGAGTTTCTAATATTCATTGTTTTAAATTCGACTTAGTCTACGTTTTACGTCACATGACTCACTTGGTGTTAGCATTTCATGTTTTTCTTTTACGTTTTCTTCTCGATTTTGATTGTCATTCGCATGTTTACCCGAAACTTGCAAAGCTGATAGCACGGTTTTACGGGTCCGCACCCGAACTAGGTAGTCTAGGTGCACAAAGGACAAATTAGTAATTTTCAATGAGAACTTACCGATGGTTCTAAGAAGCGTCCACTGACCACAATTTGGATTTTATATTTTTATTAACTGAAGAACCAACCAAGCACGTGCATTGTATATATTTGACCTTTGACTTCAAACCTGTCAACTTATAATATAATAATGTCGTGCACGCCCATGCTTCTCTGGCCGTTGAAATCTGATCTGATGGCTGTAAAAACATTTTATTATTAAAACTTTTAATGACTCTTTTATATAAAATGACCATCATGCCCTCCTTGGTATGGGATACATTGAATGTTGTATATAGACATCAAGGGTATTGAAGTAATTTACAATGCACTCGACATGTTTTTTTCAACTAATTTACAATGCACTCGACATGTTTTTTTCTTTTTGGAACATGGAGTTGTTATAGCCGCCAGTCCAATATTCTTAGTACATGACTACTTTCTTAAACGAATTTGATAACGATATTTTAAATTGTCTAATATATAACCCATTATAATTTATATGAGCACCAAACTAACCTATTCTCGGTGAAGGCTTGGCCAGGGGTTTTACCCGGGTTCGAGTCCGGGGGGAAGGGGGGGGGGGGCAATTTTACCTATTCCACGGGGTTTCTGCGCATCAGGGGTGTGCTACGCTTTCTAGCGGTGGTCGAGTAGTCGGCCTTTGGACATAGCTCCGAAAGGGTGAGTTTACACGTGGAAAGCAGTTAGCCGTTCAAAAAAAAAAAACCTATTCTTATATATTTCGATATATGTCTGCACTTTACAGAATTTAAATCACCCGCCTATTTAGATAGAGGGAGATACTATACGACCACCATTATTTTTTATTATTACTTAAAACATTATCGGATCCAAAATTTTCTTTTACAAACCGTATTCGGTTTTTGGAAGCTTTATTAAGTAGATAATCTTTCTTTATCAAGTCGGGACCAGTCACTAAGAATAATCAAAATTTCACTAGTAGTGTATCATGATCAATAGATACACACACTGGTAATTATTAATTACATAACTAATATCATAGTAAAAGTCTAAATTAAATTTAAAAAACTCTTACATTGCTTCTTTTGGGCTTATCGCATCATGACAAACATATAACGTCACTAAATACAAATACATTGTGTATTTTTTTTCTTGATGACACCATATAAAGATGTTTACATACACCCATGTTTAAAAGCAAAGTTATTTTTTTTTTGAAAAGAAAACTTCATTAAAAACACGCCTCCGACCTAACAGGGCAAAAGGCCAAAAGCAAAGTTAATTACAAGTACAATATTTTTATTTGTAAAATACCATTTGGTATTTTGAGGGTGCTAAAATGTTCGATATGCAATTGTTCCATTACACTTGACATTTAAAATAGAGCTCATAGCTCATATAATCTATTCACATAACTTTGAAGCTAATAAAGTGCAACGATTGTGACATTCTCAGCACCGTTTTCCAAATTCCAAAAGATTCCACACAATTTTTTTTTTTTTTTTGTATTTGTGATGTATACTTAGTCAACAAGATAGGGTTGACTCTAGTCAAATCGGTTTGACGAAGTACTTTGTTTACTACTCGGTTTATGTAATGTTCACACAATCACACCATCTATATTTAATTTAAGATAATAATACATTAGCATTCATTGAAAATTGAAATATTCAAAAAGAAAACATGTATACAATATGATAATATTAATAATTGTTTATAATAAAATAGCAAGATAGTTCAACAATTAAAAACTTTGACTAGTATTCGCCATTTGCCCATACTTGTATCCAAACATGTTAAGGATAAACAATGGTCCGTCATAAGTTTTAAAAAATAAGTAATCGTCCCAAAGAGTCTTACGGCATTCATTTTTGACAAAAAACAGAAAAATCTATAAAATAATGTATAGAATTTTATGGATATTTTTTACTCGTAATTTATGTGTTTATTCTTGCATTACCGGGAATTTACATCGATCGTTTTCTATTTATGAGTATACATCATCATAAATAATAAGAGCACACCATACAAAATAACCTTGATCACCATTAAACATACACAATGGCGGAGCTTAGTGCCCCCCCCCCCCCCCAATTATTTTGCCTAAATATTTATACAATATATAAATTGGGTCCCATGACTTTCCGTTCCCTCAGAACTTTTGGTCAAGCTCCGTCACTGAACATACATCAACTTAACTAACATAAAATACTCATTTTAGGACGAGGAATGATCAATAATCAACTCAAAGAAACTTAGTAGGGTATGTATCTTTTTAACTAATAATCCAATTAGGTAACTTAATTAAACTAAACAGATCATAAGATCATTATGTAGTCAATAATAATATACATATATAATGATATGTCTAAGAATATAAGAAAACATTGATCATTCTTTTATTTTGATAACATAATTGAATAAATACAAAAAGCTTAACAATAATGTAAAATAATTTAAAAAAGCTAACTCCACTTCAATACCTATATATAAAAAATATATATATATTTTAGCACGTTTCAAAAACATGCAAATTGCACTTGAATAGTTGCATGGATAACGAACTTTCATGGCAGCTCACATAAATTATTATTATAAAACATAAAAAATAATACCATAACACTTTACCTTATTCGTCACAAATATAAATACACCATCTTAATTCCAAATTTCAACATTCAAACACCAAAATCAAAACTGAATTACCTAAAAAACACTCACAGAACATGTTTCAAGATCAATCATTCATGTCAGAATCTGATATCTCTTTACTTGATTCAATCCACCAACAACTCCTCTTCGACTCCCAATTCTCCGAACTTTTTCCGGCAACAAACAGTGGATTATCCGGCAACGGAGGACCTGACAGGGATACGGTGGTTTCCGGTGAGCCCAAGCCACCGTTGGTGAAGCTTGAGAGGGTAGAAGAAGAAGTGGGAAACCAAGAAGCTACAGTGGGACAAGAAACTCACGTGCCACAAGAATTCAGGAAGTTCCGGGGAGTCAGGCGTCGGCCGTGGGGGAAGTACGCGGCAGAGATAAGAGATCCGTCGAAGCGTGGGGCGAGGGTATGGCTTGGCACGTATGAGACGCCCGAAGATGCAGCCGTGGCTTATGATCAAGCCGCGTATAAAATACGTGGGTCCAAGGCTTTGTTAAATTTTCCACATTTGATTGGGACGAATATGGCGGAGCCCGTTAGGGTGACTCCACGACGGAAGACGATAGGGGAGGCTGGGTCTCCCCCATCGTCTTCGTCAGAAGATTATGGTTTGGAGGGGCAGAGGAAAACTAGTAGTAGTGGTACGAGAATAGATGATTCTTATTATAGGCCTTACTAAGATGAATGATTTATCAACTGATTTGATTAATTAATTTCATTCTTTTATCTAAGGAAGTGAAATTAAAGTTTTTGTTTCCAATTTAAATAATTATTTTGCATTGAAATGTAATTACCATTTGAATTCTTTAAATTGAATTGAATATCAATTTATTGTTTATTTTTTTCTTACATTACTCTTTCTGTGATCTGTGTTTTATTTAACAAGGACAAAAAATTAAGGAACTTACTAACATTTGGGTATTTGAGTTATACAATAGTTTGAGTGTGTGACGTGGTACATAAATACTCTTAATTTGTAATATTAAAAGAGTTTTGGGAATTTTAACTAATTAGTTGATAAATGTGTGTTCAATATATGTAAAAAAAATTATGAACTGAATTAATTGATTAAATATTATACCCTAAATGAAAAGGATTTAATCAATAGGTAAATGCTTTAAACTGTGAAATTTCGCTTAGCACTACGATAGGGATTTGAAATATACACAAAACATAAATTACCACTTAGAATAATATCATCCTATAATATAAAAACTACAAACAGAAAGTTATCAAATTATAAAGGTACGCTGTGCTATAGTAGAACCTCGGTACAGTGGACAACCGAAACCAACCCGTAGTGAAACCAAAAACCATAAAAATAAGACTATGTGTACCAGTACCGATGTTGTGCAAACAGTATCGGTTCGGTAAAAAAATATGTGTATTGTAAAAAAAAAAACTTTATTTCTAATGGGTTAATTGAACAAAATATTGTCTTATGCGACTTATAAGATAAAGTCGTGATATGCCCATATCAAAACATGTTTTAAGTCGATCGAAAACAATAAAAAAGAATATAGTAGCGGTACTGAGTTGCTCGGTCTGTATCACTTTGGTTCATTGTAGTACCAATACAATTTACAATACCAACTTTTTTATCTTAAATACAATTTCGTTTTTAATATAAATAAATTATATTTGACTGTTGAGAGGAAAAATAAACTCAATGATGTATTTATATTCAAAGTTAATAAATAAACACAAATACTAAAGAATATTAAACTAAATGATAATTAAATTTGATTGTAAAAAAAAAAAAACACCACGTGAGATATTCTTAGTCTTGCGATTCAAAATTGTTTTGTTACATGGATATAATAAAAAGGTTATTTGCCTAAAAATGCTTGGAAATAATATTGATCATCAGTTTAGTTAATCAAGAGCTAAGATTAAATTAGAAAAATTGAAAGAAAAAAAAGAGGCGCGTGAGTTTGTTTAGGGGCATTCTAGTCAATCCAAGCCAATAGTTTCTCTCTCCTCAAATTCCCCCCCCCCCCCCATTTTTTAAACGTTAATAACTCTTTCATACGACATTATTTTTTTTTATAAAAATTGCAACAAAAAAACCAGCGTTTTTTATCTTTAAAACGAGTATACTATTGCTATATTTTCGAAAAAAAAATTTAAAACCCAGTTATGTAAAACGTAATGGAAAAAACTCAGTTGCGTAAAACGTAATGAAAAAAAAACCTAAAAAATGACATTTTTCTAAAACGCAATGCACAAAAAACACAAAGAAATGTCTTATTTGTAAAACGCAATGGCCAGAAAACACAAAGAAATGTCTTATTTCTAAAACACAATAGCCTAAAAACACAAAAGAAAGTGTACTTTCTAAAACGTAATGGACTGAAAACACATAAAAATGTGTTTTACCTAAAACGCAATGCACAAAAAACACAAACAAATGTCTTATTTCTAAAACGCAATGGCCAGAAAACACTTAAAAATGTCTCCTTTCTAAAACGCAACGGCCTAAAAAAACAAAAGAAAGTGTTCTCTCTAAAACGCAGTGGACTGAAAACACCTAAAAATGTGTTTTTCCTAAAACGCAATGACTAAAAACTCTTCAAAAATGTGTTTTTCTAAAACGCAATGGCCAGAAAACACATAAAAATGTCTTAGTTCTAAAACGCAATGGCCTAAAAACACCAAAGAAAGTGTTCTCTCTAAAACGCATTGAACCAGGACAATAGTTTTGTCTGTGCTGTGAATTGTCTGAACCAATCCAGTTTACGAATGAAGTTTTCCAGAGGCAATTTACATAAAATTAACTATTGTGATGCATTTTTATTAAAGCAATTTAATCGGAAAAAAAAATTTCCCCCAGCCAGGGGCTCTGCCCCTTGGACCCTGCTACCAGGGGCGCTGCCTCGGACCCTCGCCAAGATCGTAAAACGCAATGACTAAATCAAAAACCCAGATAATAAAAATGAAATTAAAGAATTTCTTACATGGATCGAAGTCGGTTTCTTCAACGGTTGACGAAATTTGAATGATTGAAACACTTATTAGAGATCGAATCGAACGGATCGAGTGATTATCTTCAAAATCACCGGAAAAAACGAGATTTTGTATGAAATTAAACTGGGGTTTCTTCAAAAAAGTTGAAGAACACGTTGATTAGGTGTTTGAATCATTGATTGGTGACGAAAATCGCACTATAATGTAGTGATTATTGAGATAGAAAGTGAAGAAATTGTTAAAGATGGTGGGTTTTTGAAAATTGTGGGTTTTGATGTTACTGGGAAGAAAAGGAAAAAGAAAATGATAAGATTGACTAAAATACCCTTCCTCTTTATTTTAAATTTTGTCACATGTCCTAATCCTATTGTTTTCTATACTTACTAGTCAAAATAAATTTTGTATTTGATCCTTACCCTTCATAATATATCTATACTATATAATAAAAGAAACCATTTTGTGGACACTTGTCATCATATTAGGCCATGTTTTATAGATAAGTATTATTTTAGTTTAATCTTTTCTAAATAATTTTAGATAATCCTCCTACTAAATATTATTTAGTTTAATTTCTTATGGATAATTATTATTTAGTTTAATCTCCTTCTCATTTATAATATTATTTATTTAACTAATAGAGTAAATTAGGATTTTAGCCCCTGTGGTTATATCACTTTTACTCTTTTAGCCCAAAAAGAATTTTTAACATCTGAGCCCCCAACGTCTTTTTCTAATCTTTTTGGCCCCTAACGTCTTTTTTCTAACCCTTTTGGCCCCAAACATTTAATGGATGAGGTTAGTGTTAGGGGCCAAAAGGGTTAGAAAAAAAAACTTGGGGGCTCAGATGTTAAAAAATTCTTTTTTAGGCTAAAAGGATAAAATTGATATAACCACAGGGGCAAAAATCGTAATTTACTATAACTAATATTATTTATCGTTTATACATTTACGGAGTTTTAAATAATAACGTCTTTTTTCTAACCATTTTGGCCCCAAACATTTAATGGATGTGGTTAGTGTTATGGGCCAAAAGGGTTAGAAAAAAAAAGACGTTGGGGACTCAGATGTTAAAAAAAATTTTAGGCTAAAAGGGTAAAATTGATATAACCACAGGGCCAAAATCGTTATTTACTCTAACTAATTATTTATCATTTATACATTTACGGAGTTTTAAATAATGGGTTAATTTTATTGAGACTTCGTCAACAAATTTTGCTACAACAAAATAATCTATTTATATCAATCTAATTTTTTATCTATACTATACTATATAATAAAACATTAATGTGTGACCACATGTCGTTCATTGTAGGTATTTATTTTATGATTTTCTCGCCTCACTTCCAAACTTATCATATATTAATTAAATAAATAAATGAATAATGAGCTAATATTAAATTTTATCCTATTTTAAATTTCGAATACAATTCTTCTATTTTTATAATAAAATATTATCCGAAATTGTAAATTGTTAATTTGAAACATTTTAAATAAAACAATTTATTTATCACGAAAACCAAACTTTGTATTAATATATTAAATATTTTTATTTTCACCAAAATTATATTTACTAACTTTTTTATTATTTGGTATATAAAATTACATTTATTTAACTCGTGTAATAAATGAGGTTTTTTAAAGACGTATTATTATATTATTTGGTAAACAATATTACATTTATTCAACCCGTGTAATACATGTGGTTTTAAAGATATAATTTTTTTATTTGGTATATAAAATTACATTAATTCAACCCGTACAATATGGTTCTTATATATATATAACTTTTTATTATTTACTCCCTCCGTCCCTATTTAGAAATGACAATTAAATTAGGACAACAAAAAGTGGAAATTTAGACATTTAAAATGGGACGGAGGGAGTAATATATAAAATTATATTTATTAAACTCGTGCAATAAATGAAGTTTTTAAAGATATAATGTTTTATTATTTAGTATATAAATTTATTTACTAAACCCGTGTAATACACGTGATTATAACCTAGTATATATATAAATAAAATTAAAAAGCTTCCAGGTGACTGCGTAAGTTCCGTAGGCCACTTCCTTTTCGTTAAACTTTTGGTTTTGGCAACTTGTTATTTATTTTTATATTATAAAAACTATTTTATTTCTTAACAATCAATATATGATTATCACTTGATCAAAAGCAAACAATATTTAACTTCTCTGCTACTTCAACTTTAAAAATTGTAGTATGATATGACGTTGCTATACATGCCGCCTTCTAGAAAAGTTTTTATTTTAATCGACAGGAAAAACATTAATCATAGTAGTTTATTATAGATTGTGATGATTGATAACTTCTCATATCCTGTATTAGAGTTGGTGAAAAACTATAGCGAGCCACCAATCAATGTTGCTTCATAACTAGAGGCATACGTATCAACTCGAAGACAAGGGGAAACAATCTTTACGAAGTTAGAGTTGACGCACTAACACACTAACACGTAATGAAACCCTTATAAGAAGAAAATAAGGTTATCTCTATTTGGAGGGTTCTCATTGACTGATTAACGAGGTCCATACTCCCTTGTATTGTACCCCACTACTCTCACAGGCGTTATTTTGCACTCTCACAAAAAAGGGGGCTTGAGGCTTGAGCACCTTGGGTGGTGACATGAAAAGCTCTTAACTCCCTACTACACCTAGTCTAAATAGTAAATACTTTTATATTGTTAAGAGTAAATTACGTTTTTGGCTCCTGTGGTTATATCACTTTTACTATATTAGCCCAAAATAAAAAATTTTAACATATCTGCTCCCATTGTCTCTATAACTAACCATTTTGGCCTCTAAGTCTAGAGATCATGGGGGCCAAAATGGTTAGTTATAGAGACCATGGGGGCTAAAATGGTTAGACTTAGGGGCCAAAATGGTTAGTTATAGAGACTATTGGGGCAAATATGTTAAAAATTCTTATTTTGGACAAATATAGTAAAAATAATATAACCACATAGAACAAAAACATAATTTACTCTATTGTTAAATGCTTTGAGTATGTTCTAATTGGATTTCACATTTTGTAAGCAAAGATTGAAAATTTCATTCAAGAAAATTAATCTCACTCAAAATTGTTCGATCAAAGTCAAATGACTGCAATCACAAATAAGGGTAAGAGGGGTGCTTCCCTCAACTCTCCTCACTAGAGCCAATAAAATTCGTCCATGTCAATTCCCCTCTCTAACTCCCCTCAAGCATTTAATCACAAGCGGTGGTTTCACCCAAACTATTTTTTTTAAAGAAAAGAAAAATACATGATTGGTTGGAACCTCTCTCCTCTCTTCCCTCCTCTCCCCTTCATGCGGTGATATGTCCCCGATTTCCATGTTCAACATCGCTGAGGGAAGGGTCGGCGACGGTGTTGCTGCACGGTAAAAGGGCACATCGCACCCTTCCCTGCACTCACCCTGTTCACCCTAAGACCACCCGTAGTGGGGCAGTTTATGGCGTTTTTTGCATTAAAAACGCCCCTCCACGCCCAAAACCACCCCCTTGGGAGTTTTTCTCAAAAAAAAAAATTGTCCCAGGCGTGGATTTAAGAACGCTTCTTGTTCAATTTGTTGGCCAATCACATTTAGTCTTTTTTTTTGTCCAACAGCTTTTTTTGTTGTTTTTTTTATTTAGTTCTTTACACACCTTTTAACAAAATGTCCACATTCTCACTACACTCATTTTAGAAAAAACGCTTCATAATGCCCCATTGCTGACTGGACTGTCACATGGCGCAAGACGCCCAAGGGCGAGGTGTCTTCCACTACGCATGGTCTAACTGCTTTGTTCTCTCCTCCAATTATGTTTTGCTTCTAATACGTCGAATTAACTCATTTAAAGAGGTAAGATGGTATTAGAGCTGTTCATACATGATAAGGACTAAAACACTATACATCAAAATGTTGAATCAAGTTTTAAGTGATTTAAGGTTAGACTGTGAAGTGCCGGTAAAAAGAATACAAGTTAATATGCATGGTTTTTAGACCACCCGACGTCGGAGGGCGTGGAGCGACACGTGGCTGCCACCTTCAAGCCCCAAAAACCACGGGGTGGTGTTGGGCGTCGAAAGGGCCCCACCTTTTTTGTTATTGTTAACAAAAATAAATAAATAAAAACTCACCAATCAACAACCTCCTACCACCAATCACCAATGAACTCGCGTCACATCACCCCACCTTTGCACCACGCCATTGAAGAATACCATACCCCTCCCTTGACGCCACCCCCACGGGGCGGTGTTCCGGCCTTCCACGTCATTTTCAAGCCTCCCACACCGTTGTTTTTTTCATCCAGATACGCAAATTATATTAAAGAGTTATATTAATACTAGAAAAAAACCTAAAATTCCGCTATTTATGTTAAAAAAAAACTCTTGAAATCCCGCTATTTTCACGCTATGGATTCGCTAACAATCAGACTGTGAGACAGGGTCGCTCCGCTATGAAGCACGCTATAGCTAACACTATTATTGCTATTGACAATACTGAATACAACAGCGTAACTCAAGAGCAAGATGATACTTGGTGAAAATCAAAGTCTGAAATTTTTGCATATGTATATATTACTATGTGTAATATTACAAAGATATATACATATGTAGACCTCATGATTGAACCTCTGATCTCCTACTAACCTAAACTCTATTTAACTCACCAACAGCACTGGGCTATTCCAATTTCAAGTGAATCTATAAAGGTAGATGATGTGCATTTTCCAGACTTTCTATAAAGGTAGAATGAATGGCGCTAAATGATGATACCATAATCCTTTTTGCAAGTCAAGCCCAAGAAGATCTAGAGTAATGTTCGTGACGGCTTTTTATATAAGAATAATGGTAAAAACCTCCAAAATGATTTTAAGTTGGTGGCTATCACCACCATCATCAACAGACAGACTCGTATCTAACTAGGAATGTGTTATACTCCATCTAAAATGACAAGTGACACATATATTATCTTTCATATTATTCCCTTTTATCCTAAACTAGGTGAGACACCCGCGCTTCGCAGCAGGGTGTCTCGTAAGTAGGTGGTGAGCGTTTTGTTTTACTAAACTATCACATGTATGACATAAAACAAAGAAGTTACATAGTTTGTTTTGTTACTAATAAAAAATGTTATACTTGAATACAATTCTGAGTTTAATAAAATTTATATCTAAGCATTGAGAAAAAGAATTAATTACCTATTTTTTTAATAGGAAAATAATGTAAACAAACTTTCCAAAGTTCCCATAATGCACTTAGTTGTAATTTGAGTGTTTTTCTTATCGAATAATAATTTTGATACTATTTAAATAAGAACATGGCTAGAATAATACTAACTTAACGAATAATTGTTGTGTTGGATTATTTGTTCAAACGTCATTCAATCAGAATTGATGTGGTATGTCAAGGTATTGGCACGGTCCCACCACTCAACCAAATACTCTATTTTTAATACAACTTCATTGTTAACAAAATTTATATTGAACTAAACACAACCATGTGTTATTTTTTTTAAGTTAACTAACGCAACCTATAAAAAGAAAATCAAATTAAATGAATTAAAAATGTATATTATTTATAATATAAAGAGTAAATAAAGTAATTAATAATATAACAATTTGTTAAAACATAAATAACAAATATAAACATTTACTAAATATTTGAAACGTGTAGAAATGAAACTACCAGAATTCTATTACACAAATTTACAAAGGGACACTAAAAAATTGTATAATAAAAAATAGACAATAAGAAACTTTCGGAGATCGAAACCGAAACATCCGGTTTAGGTTTGAGTGTATACATGATAACCCATTGAGTAGCTTTATGTCATTTAAATAATCTGTGTTTATTGATATATACACATAAAATAAACTAAAATAAAGTTATATGTCTTTTAAATAATCTATATCTATATTTATAGATATATACAAATAAAAATAACTAAAAAAGTTAGTGAAAAAACACATGGCAGCTTGTAATTGACTACACTTTTTTAACAACCAATCAAAATGGATTGCTACTGTACAACCCCTTTAAATTTGTATGGTTATATAATGTTAACAAAAATTTAGGCCCTTGGTGAGATAAAAAAACCCGACCCTACTCGTCCTATAATATAAACTCATCAGTCACATATATAAAAAGTAAAAACCCACAATACAAAGATAATTGTTATATAATAAATAAAAAAAGTGTAGCAAAATCGATTGGTATATAATATTGAATTTGGCTTTGATTATTTGAAATTTGGGCATTTTAAAATTGAGTGTGCCATTTTATCATTAATTATTTAGTTTGGGTTTAAATTTTGGCTATTTTAAAATAGTTGTAACTCTAATTATTAAAACAGGTTGGCTTAGTAAGTAAATACGGTGGTTTTTTAGAAATAAAATATATATTTTGCGGCACTCGACTATTGTCAACATTTTGATGACAGCAACACCCAACTTTGGCTTCATATGCCCCCCCCCCCCCCCACACACACACACACACTTTTCAATTGTTTTTTTAGTGTAAAATATTAACATGGTTGTAACTCTAATTATTATAACTAGCGGTAAGACCAGTGTGCCAACACGGGTGGTTTATTAGAAAACCATGCATAACACATATTGATAGAAAGTAAAAAATAATTAGTGCAGACTTACAAAATTGATATAAACTAATAGTCAATAGATTTATTCAACAGGAATTCCATTATGTTGATAACCAAACCACTGTTGTCTATTAACTGTTAAAAACCTCTGTTGTTTTCCAACAAACTTTCCTAAAAACTGTCATCCATTATCTCCAACAGAGTTTCCAGATTGATAGATAGTAAGTATCAGATGTTAGTCAACCCATGTTAAAAAACTCAGTCAACAGAAATTACAAAGGTTAGTGAACAGATGTTAAGAGAATAATGTTATTAACAAAGAATTTAGTAATCTCATTAAAAATGAGACTTGCAAACTTGTTACTACAATGCCAGATATAAACATTTTTCGCAGCATGTGTTCTCTAGATAGGCTTAATGCAGAGCAAGTATCAGATGCTTTCAAAAAGTTGTATTGGTTTCCAACAAACATTTCCAAACAACAGTTCCTCCATTATACCAACAAACGTTGCCAGGTTGACAGATGTTTAGTATCATCATAGATTTTGTAAAACTTCTTTGTAAACCACATTAGTAGTGGTTGTACAGACTCGTTTCTCTTTATCACAAATCCACAAATCAAAACTTTCAACCCCTTCCTACTTTTTACCCTAGATACAGCAACATAGAGCTGGCCATGACTAAACACTGAACGTGGAAGATACAAACCAACACGCTCCAACGATTGTCCTTGACTTTTATTTATTGTCATAGCAAAACACAGTGAAAGTGGGAATTGTCTTCGAGAAATCTTCACTGGCATTCTTTTATCAGAAGGTGTCATCTTCAGTCTTGAAATCAAAGTATGGTGACCTATATTAGTCCCTGTGATAATTTTTGCTTCAATCACAACTTTTCCGAGCTTCGTGACTTGTAAACGTGTACCGTTACACAATCCATTTGCCTGATCAATGTTTCTGAGTAACATCACTGGAGCACCAAGTTTCAGTACTAATTTATGATTAGGTAAACCAGATAAACGAAGATTGTTTAACACATCAGGAGGAAACAATGCCATGTTAAGCTCTGATTCTTCCTCAGATTGGCATAAACTATCTGAACTAAAATAAATCTTCTCTTCACCAGGCAGACTCTCTAGCAACTCTTTATTTATTGACTTCATTAGTTGGAGCAAGAATCGCTCTTTGTTGGAAATACGTTAAATCCCACAAAAACTTATTCATGTTCGGATATGTAAATGAAATGAGAGAAGAAATAGGATTGACTTGATCATGAATAAGTAAATCATCTGATATTTCAATATCTATCTCACCGTCTTTTTCTTCACCAAGCTTTAAAATCCATTCTGCAAATTCCTTTATTTCTTTCAAATCTGCTTCCTGACACCCAACTCTTAATCTCGTATTCTCAGTTAGCTTTAGTACTTGACAGTATCGCCATATATAAGAAAAATTCAAAGAAGCATTGACTATCATTGTTCTAGTACCTTTAGGGATGACAGGAAGAATTTGTCTAAAATCACCACCAAATAGAATGAATTTCCCCCCAAAAGGCTTGGATTCCATGTTCGGTTGACTGGAACGTGATATGTCTCTCATTGTTCTATCGAGAGCCTCGAAACAATGCTTGTAAGTCATAGGTGCTTCGTCCCAAATAATCAAAATTGCTCTTTTAATTAAATCACCTAACTCAGTATTAGGCTCTATCGAATATATTGAATTCTCATTAATGTTGATTGGAATTACAAACCTTGAATGAGCAGTTCTACCGCCATCCAGCAAAAGTGAAGCAATTCCCCTGGATGCAACATTCAATACAACTTCATCTTTCGATCGTAATGCAGCTGAGAATGTCTTCCAAAGAAACGTCTTTCCAGTTCCACCAAAACCATAACCATATACAAAAAACACACCTCCATCACCTTTTTCAATCTCTTCCATAACAATTTTATATATCCTTTCCTGTTCGGCAGTTAAACACTTTACATGACCATTATGTTCCCTTTGAAGAGCTAGTCTGTCATACGATAGTTCGTTCATTATCAATCGATTGTTCGACGATAAAACATAATTGTCTGGAACACTTGGCATATCATCAAAATTTCTCACTATACTTCCATTGATAAGTAGCAACTTTTCAATTTCAGATAGACAGATATTTTCAAGTTCTTCTTGTTGAAGAACCAAATCTAAAACAAATATTGAAAAAAGTATTAGTTTTTTCCCAATAACAGATCTATTGCATAATTTTAATGTAGTTGTATATAATTTTAATAAAATAATCACATTACCTGCAATACCAGTTATCTTTCGTTGCTGATACAGAATGTCTTCACATAACAGGGACTTCGTTTCTGACCAAAAAACACCTGGACGAGATATCGAATTTGACAGCAACAACATTACAAAAAAAGTCCTCAAGAAATCTCTGGTTGACCATGTGCTAGCTTCTTTGACAGCATTAACATATTCCTTATCATCACCCAACAGTCCCTGTGCAAAACATGCATCTTTAAATGTTTCAAAAACTTGTCCATCAACGGTTTTTATGTCTTCAAAACATGTTGGTCCCTTAATATGATTCAGTAAAATCCTTAAGTAATAACAATCACCAAGTGATGATGGGACATAATGTATCCTCCCAATTGATCCATACGGATGCTTTCTTCGATTCCATTTGCGATTTTTAGCTTTCCATACATAATATCCCGGAAACTGAACATACCTCAATGTCCTGGCAAATTCATTGTAACACCTGTGTCATTTCAACCATCAAACAAATGCCAAACCAATGAAATATTGTATTTCATACTTTGGACTTGTATAAATATGTGTATCTTTTGCACATATCAACTCTTGTTCGATTTCAAGCTCTAAATCGCTTTCTGGAAGGTTATACGCGCACTGATGCGTAAATATAACCAGTTTAATGCAACGAACACTCCGGAATAGTGAAATAGGCTTAACATACCTTAAATAACCTTTACATAACTTAGATATAAGTTTTGGAAGGTTTGGTGTGGTGAAATCAAGTTTAATCGCTTACAGGGACTAAATTTGACAAACTGCGAAAGTATGCCAATTTGAACTGTAACAGACATTCCGGAACATGACCATAAGTTAAACATACCACAAATATCCTTTACATAGCTTAGAAATAGGCTTTGAGGGGTTCGGTGTGCTAAAATAAACTGTTGGGTCATTCAGGGACTAAAAGTGTCAAAAAGTGCACAAGTTTGCATTTTCACGCATAACTTACGTTCTGAATACATCTGGACATCCAAAAATTTATGTAAGCATGACTACATTATATTTTAGTGTTCGCCATAAGAAAAATCCATTCGTCGCGTCATTTGGTTCGTTTTTCGCGCTTATGCGCATTCCGTCGTAATTAAGCGAACATCGCGTTCGTACGACCAAACGAACCATCATCCGGCATATTTTTGAGTATGTTTTGAGTTCCCTATACTTTAACTTCATTTTAGAGCCTTGAAATGAGGTTAACGGGGTTCAAACGCATCGAAAAAGGCCTTAAACACGTGCAGGGACCATTCCTGCCACTTTTGAAACTTTTCTGAAACTGGGGGGTCAGTGGCGTAGCGCGACTGCCTAGGCCCTCACCGTCGCGCTACGCGACTGCCTAGTCTGGGGCAGAAACATGCAGAAAACTCATTTTTCGCATTTTCGGGACCGGATTCGATGTATCGACAGCTGTTTACAGTTGTTATCCACTCCCAAATCCCTTGCCAAGTGTTGATTCCCTATGGTTAGTGGCAATTTAGGCACCATAACATTCCGACACTTGTACGGACATGATTAAGGCACGATTTTCGACAAACGATCCTAACGGTTCGGGTATTCCTATAAATACCCAACCCACAAAACATCAAAACCCACTAGAATTCTGATTTTGAGAGCTCTAAGTTGAAACCATTGTTTCATACCTGAGTTCTTGGATCGGGATTAGCATTCGGGGACCCTTCGTAAGTATTCTTTCGTTCTTTTCCTTATTTTATTGCTTTTCGAGTCCGAAAGTCAAACTTTTTTTGACTTTCAGCGTTGACCAGTAATGGTCAATGCGAAGTTCGTTTGAACTTCGCAACGTGAGTGTAATCACGTTGGTCATAGTCCCTTGGGACTATGCCCACTGATTACCACGTTGTCTAGGGTCGTAGGGTAGGCGATCTGATAAATCGCCTATACCTTCGAACCCGACCCAGTTTGGTCGATCATTAGGATCCGACCAAACACATTAGGTGACCATAGTAGGTAGGGAATAACCTTCCGAGGTTATACCCTATGGTCACATCGTTTAAGTAGTTGTATGATAGGTAGTTTATATGCCTTAGGTAAATTACCAGAATACCCTTTTCATGTATAATTGGTAATTAAGCATATGTAACCTAAACTTTTGTCACATAACTGATTTTGTAACATGTTTAGGCATATAACACTTGTCATAGGACTAGTTAGGCGGTCCGAACGCGTTTCACGCGAACGACGCGTTAAAGTAGCATAAGCTTCCTAAACGGGTCGTAATGGGTCGAAATCACTTAGGTTAAGTTTCATTTAGTATGTAGGCTTTGATTAACCATATCACATGAGTTCCTACACTCATTTGGTTTACAAACCCTCATGCTACCCAGTCTTCCGATTTAGGTCCGGTTTATTAATGTAGTTACCTATATTAGGTGCCGTTTGATATTCCGCGATCTCTAGCATTGCTTGGTGGTTATCCTAGGACTTCTGAGCAATCTCAAGTGAGTACATAGACCCCTCTTTTACTGTTTTCCAAACTGTTTTGGGGTGGAACACATGTGCCTACTTGTTACATTCATGCTTTCCCGTTTTCACATCATATACCTGCTATGTTCGTAGTACATTATAGTACATGATTTCAATACATTTTATGCTATGTATGTCCATTATGTGCATACTTAGTACATTGTTTTACATTGCTTTTCTGTTGCATATGCTTATCCAGCATATGAACACATTATACTACATATTGAACCGTTGTAAACATTTGACTATGTGAACCGTTGATATCTGTGAACCGTTTGTATCTGTGATCCGTTGATATCTGTGAACCGTTTGTATCTGTGATCCGTTGATATCTGTGAACCGTTTGTATCTGTGAACCGTTTGTATCTGTGAACCGTTTGTATCTGTGAACCGTGTGAACCGTATTTGACTATACATGAACATTTCTACACTTGTTAAACATTTCATCTTGATAGTTTGGTTTGAGTAAGTGATTAAGTAACGAGGCGTGTGTAATATGATACAAGCATGGTGGATACGCCGCTGGTACTTCCTATATATAAGTGTTTGTATGGTATTACATATCGTAGCGTTATTTGAATCATTTCAGTTTGAGACATATAACATTTTATACAAATAACATACTTTTCACAAGACATTGTTTTACAAACAACTTATCTTTTACAAACTCATTTTACTTGGTTATTCATTTAACCATGCATTATTCACTTATTTATACATATCATCTGAACTCATTGTTTTTCAAATGATTTACAAAACAAAGCAAATTACAAGGTTCATGACTAAACATTTTCTCAAAAATAAGTCATGGAACCTATTTTCACAAAACCTATGTATCTCACAGGCATTTTTATGCTGACGTACCTATTTTCACATGTGTTTTTCAGGAGCTGTTGCATAAGATGATCAAGATACACATAGGCAGACTTGGGCTTTAGTGACAATAAAAGATGCAAGACTAGTTAATTATGTTGTATTTCTTTGTTTGTTAAGACATTGTAACACCTTTATTCAATAAAACGAAACTTCAATTGCCATGGATTTGACACAATTAATTCTGTTACAACACTCCCCGATGTTTCCGCCACGTTTTGTATGTTCTACGTGGTCGGGGTGTGACAGAAAAGATGGTATCAGAGCCAATGGGTATAGGGAATTAGGTTATTAGTAATGCTTTGACCTAGTCTATAATCTTCTTAGGACCCTAACGCGAGTTTACTTGCGTTTAGTCATAAAACAATACCGTCACCTATCCTTAGGCGACTACCACAACAAGAACATAATTTTTCGAAACCGCTTTGAAAACTAATCATCTGTTCTAGGATGATTAATTACTAGGTTTTGAACCCTCTGTTATAAGGTTTTGAACCCCTTTGAGTTTTCAAAACTTCGTCAAGGTTTTGGGTTTTAAATAATGTGAACACGTGCAAACTGGAAGGGTGAATGCCTGTATTCTGGGTTTTCTGTCTAGGCAAGCACTTCGTATACATCTCAACCAGACGCGAGACCAGTTGTGCTTACCTGGGAATTCTTGGGATGAGTGTTCACTTATAGGCGAGCATGTCTTCGCGATACATTATTTTTGACCTATTTACTTTGATTAGTCACCATCTCATTTGTTTGCCTTTGGTAACAAACAAATGGTCACAATCTTCATGTGTTGTTATTTTCTTTTGACTACCTTCAGCTTGTTTCCTCCTATGTCTTCCATTTTCTTCATTATACCTTTTCATTTCAACAAGACTCGAGTGTCCGGACCAGGTGCTACAACTGCTCAACAAATAGGCGTCGTACTCCAGAAGACCGTTGATTTAGCTATTACCATGACTCGTCTCAAGGATGAAGCCGTATAAGGGAACTGCTCCTTGGCGCAATCAATGTCACTGGCATCATCTGAATCAAATACCCTGTTTCAAATGTACCCACGGTGGACGATGGAGACATTTGGTTAACATGTGCCGCTTTGCAATCCAAAGCAAAGCTGTTGCAAATCCTGCTGCTGCTCAACCTTCAAACTCTGCTTCATATGTCGCTTGACATATTTGGCGCCTCAACCTCATGAACTTTCTACCTTGTGTATCGACGTAAGCACGCCTAGTGCAAGGTGTCGGAACACCTCCCGTTACACAAACTCCAAAAATCCATGTAGGATCTTTCTATCCTCATAATTAGATCCTTGTGGATGGGTATCATTCATCGGAGTCCTTAATTGAATTCTTTGTATGATTCAATACGTACATCACAATTCAATAAGGATAAAGCCGAATTCCTTTTAAGATTATCCTATCTTAATAGATAGATTCTTGAAATGATTAAAGTACCAAATGAAATCCACGAATTGGATTCCTGGTATGCTTTAAGTATCCGCGTCCAAAGATAACAAGATAATAACAATTAAACAACTATGTGATTATGTGCTTATGAACATTACAAGACAAACTGTGCGGACTATGCAAGGAATTGCGTAATTATGGATGCATACATAATTATGGAATTTAGTGCACAGAAACCACAGCGAGCTTTGTCATGTACCTAGAAGTTAACCCTATTCATTTCCAATTCTGATGAAGTATCCGTTGAGGAAAAATGAACTAGCTATTCATTTTTCACTTCTGAAGAATATCCATTGAGGAAATGAATATCCGTCTATCCTTCATTTCCAATTCTGAAGAATACCCGTTGAGGAAAATGACTCTGTTTGTGCATTTTCGTTCTGAAGAGTATCCGTCAAGGGAAATGAATATCCGTTGTTTAATCCTTCATTTCCGAACCTGAGGAAACAACCGTTGAAAAATGACTCCGTTAGTTCATTTTCGTTTCTGAAGATTATCCGTTGAGGAAATGAATATCCGTTGTTTAATCCTTCATTTCCGAACCTGAGGAAACAACCGTTGAAAAATGACCCCGTTAGTTCATTTTCGTTTCTGAAGATTATCCGTTGAGGAAATGAATATCCGTTGTTTAATCCTTCATTTCCGAACTTGAGGAAACAACCGTTGAAAATGACTCCGCAAGTTCATTTTCGTTTCTGAAGATTATCCGTTGAGGAAATGAATATCCGTTGTTTAATCCTTCATTTCCGAACCTGAGGAAACAACCGTTGAAAATGACTCCGTTAGTTCATTTTCGTTTCTGAAGATTATCCGTTGAGGAAATGAATATCCGTTTGTCTATCATTTTCATTTCCGTTTCTGAGGAAGCAACCGTTGAAAATGACTCTGTTTGTTCATTTTCGTTTCTGAAGATTTGTCCGTAACAACCGTTGAAAATGACTCCGCAAGTTCATTTTCGTTTCTGAAGATTATCCGTTGAGGAAATGAATATCCGTTGTTTAATCCTTCATTTCCGAACCTGAGGAAACAACCGTTGAAAATGACTCCGTTAGTTCATTTTCGTTTCTGAAGATTATCCGTTGAGGAAATGAATATCCGTTTGTCTATCATTTTCATTTCCGTTTCTGAGGAAGCAACCGTTGAAAATGACTCTGTTTGTTCATTTTCGTTTCTGAAGATTTGTCCGTTGAGGAAATGAATATCCGTTTGTCTATCATTTTCATTTCCGTTTCTGAGGAAGCAACCGTTGAAAATGACTCCGTTTGTTCATTTTCGTTTCTGAAGATTATCCGTTGAGGAAATGAATATCCGTTTGTCTACCATTTTCATTTCCGTTTCCGAGGAAGCATCTGTTGAAAATGACTCCGTTTGTTCATTTTCGTTTCTGAAGATTTTCCGTTAAGGAAATGAATCCCCGTTTGTTTATTCCTTCATTTCCGCTTCTGAAGAATACTCGTTGAGGAAAATGACTCCGTTTGTTCATTTTCGTTCTGAAGAATGTCCGTTAAGGAAATGACAGGATTATGCTTTACATATCTCTGGTGGTTATCTGACACAAAGTCACAAATAGACTCCTACGAATTAATTTCGGGACGAAATTTCCTAAAGTAGGGGAGACTGTAACACCTGTGTCATTTCAACCATCAAAAAAATGCCAAACCAATGAAATATTGTATTTCATACTTTGGACTTGTATAAATATGTGTATCTTTTGCACATATCAACTCTTGTTCGATTTCAAGCTCTAAATCGCTTTCTGGAAGGTTATACGCGCACTGATGCGTAAATATAACCAGTTTAATGCAACGAACACTCCGGAATAGTGAAATAGGCTTAACATACCTTAAATAACCTTTACATAACTTAGATATAAGTTTTGGAAGGTTTGGTGTGGTGAAATCAAGTTTAATCGCTTACAGGGACTAAATTTGACAAACTGCGAAAGTATGCCAATTTGAACTGTAACAGACATTCCGGAACATGACCATAAGTTAAACATACCACAAATATCCTTTACATAGCTTAGAAATAGGCTTTGAGGGGTTCGGTGTGCTAAAATAAACTGTTGGGTCATTCAGGGACTAAAAGTGTCAAAAAGTGCATAAGTTTGCATTTTCGCGCATAACTTACGTTCTGAATACATCTGGACATCCAAAAATTTATGTAAGCATGACTACATTATATTTTAGTGTTCGCCATAAGAAAAATCCATTCGTCGCGTCATTTGGTTCGTTTTTCGCGCTTATGCGCATTCCGTCGTAATTAAGCGAACATCGCGTTCGTACGACCAAACGAACCATCATCCGGCATATTTTTGAGTATGTTTTGAGTTCCCTATACTTTAACTTCATTTTAGAGCCTTGAAATGAGGTTAACGGGATTCAAACGCATCGAAAAAGGCCTTAAACACGTGCAGGGACCATTCCTGCCACTTTTGAAACTTTTCTGAAACTGGGGGGTCAGTGGCGTAGCGCGACTGCCTAGGCCCTCACCGTCGCGCTACGCGACTGCCTAGTCTGGGGCAGAAACATGCAGAAAACTCATTTTTCGCATTTTCGGGACCGGATTCGATGTATCGACAGCTGTTTACAGTTGTTATCCACTCCCAAATCCCTTGCCAAGTGTTGATTCCCTATGGTTAGTGGCAATTTAGGCACCATAACATTCCGACACTTGTACGGACATGATTAAGGAACGATTTTCGACAAACGATCCTAACGGTTCGGGTATTCCTATAAATACCCAACCCACACAACATCAAAACCCACTAGAATTCTGATTTTGAGAGCTCTAAGTTGAAACCATTGTTTCATGCCTGAGTTCTTGGATCGGGATTAGCATTCGGGGACCCTTCGTAAGTATTCTTTCGTTCTTTTCCTTATTTTATTGCTTTTCGAGTCCGAAAGTCAAACTTTTTTTGACTTTCAGCGTTAACCAGTAATGGTCAATGCGAAGTTCGTTTGAACTTCGCAACGTGAGTGTAATCACGTTGGTCATAGTCCCTTGGGACTATGCCCACTGATTACCACGTTGTCTAGGGTCGTAGGGTAGGCGATCTGATAAATCGCCTATACCTTCGAACCCGACCCAGTTTGGTCGATCATTAGGATCCGACCAAACACATTAGGTGACCATAGTAGGTAGGGAATAACCTTCCGAGGTTATACCCTATGGTCACATCGTTTAAGTAGTTGTATGATAGGTAGTTTATATGCCTTAGGTAAATTACCAGAATACCCTTTTCATGTATAATTGGTAATTAAGCATATGTAACCTAAACTTTTGTCACATAACTGATTATGTAACATGTTTAGGCATATAACACTTGTCATAGGACTAGTTAGGCGGTCCGAACGCGTTTCACGCGAACGACGCGTTAAAGTAGCATAAGCTTCCTAAACGGGTCGTAATGGGTCGAAATCACTTAGGTTAAGTTTCATTTAGTATGTAGGCTTTGATTAACCATATCACATGAGTTCCTACACTCATTTGGTTTACAAACCCTCATGCTACCCAGTCTTCCGATTTAGGTCCGGTTTATTAATGTAGTTACCTATATTAGGTGCCGTTTGATATTCCGCGATCTCTAGCATTGCTTGGTGGTTATCCTAGGACTTCTGAGCAATCTCAAGTGAGTACATAGACCCCTCTTTTACTGTTTTCCAAACTGTTTTGGGGTGGAACACATGTGCCTACTTGTTACATTCATGCTTTCCCGTTTTCACATCATATACCTGCTATGTTTGTAGTACATTATAGTACATGATTTCAATACATTTTATGCTATGTATGTCCATTATGTGCATACTTAGTACATTGTTTTACATTGCTTTTCTGTTGCATATGCTTATCCAGCATATGAACACATTATACTACATATTGAACCGTTGTAAACATTTGACTATGTGAACCGTTGATATCTGTGAACCGTTTGTATCTGTGATCCGTTGATATCTGTGAACCGTTTGTATCTGTGATCCGTTGATATCTGTGAACCGTTTGTATCTGTGAACCGTTTGTATCTGTGAACCGTTTGTATCTGTGAACCGTGTGAACCGTATTTGACTATACATGAACATTTCTACACTTGTTAAACATTTCATCTTGATAGTTTGGTTTGAGTAAGTGATTAAGTAACGAGGCGTGTGTAATATGATACAAGCATGGTGGATACGCCGCTGGTACTTCCTATATATAAGTGTTTGTATGGTATTACATATCGTAGCATTATTTGAATCATTTTAGTTTGAGACATATAACATTTTATACAAATAACATACTTTTCACAAGACATTGTTTTACAAACAACTTATCTTTTACAAACTCATTTTACTTGGTTATTCATTTAACCATGCATTATTCACTTATTTATACATATCATCTGAACTCATTGTTTTTCAAATGATTTACAAAACAAAGCAAATTACAAGGTTCATGACTAAACATTTTCTCAAAAATAAGTCATGGAACCTATTTTCACAAAACCTATGTATCTCACAGGCATTTTTATGCTGACGTACCTATTTTCACATGTGTTTTTCAGGAGCTGTTGCATAAGATGATCAAGATACACATAGGCAGACTTGGGCTTTAGTGACAATAAAAGATGCAAGACTAGTTAATTATGTTGTATTTCTTTGTTTGTTAAGACATTGTAACACCTTTATTCAATAAAACGAAACTTCAATTGCCATGGATTTGACACAATTAATTCTGTTACAACACTCCCCGATGTTTCCGCCACGTTTTGTATGTTCTACGTGGTCGGGGTGTGACATTCATCAACTTTGTTACAATTCATCCACTCTGTAAACATTGTCATTTTAACAGTTGGATCAGTAACAACATCACACAAATTATCATGATCGGTATACATAATACTCTGACCATCTTCACAATGAAAAGGCAATACTTCAACAGCTGGATATCTATAATGTATATCATACATGAATATTCTCCAAGCAGCTTCACAAGCAGAGATATATCTACAATCAAGGTATGCTTTTATCTCGTCTACAACTACATTTTGTTCTGTATCATTGTTGGTGCTATTGGATTGAAAAACAGAAGTTGTGACTCTATCAGGCCCCTTATTAATATATTCAAACAAATATTTGATAGAACCTGACTGGTTGCACCATTCAACGTTAACGTGACACTGATACTTTCTGAGGATGAGAGCATTGTAAGGAACTACAAATCTATTATCAAGTGCCACGCCATTCTTAACTACTGTATTACTTGTTTGACGACGACGATAGACTGGATATTCTTCAGAATCAACACAAGTCTCATCTACATATTTTTTGGGAAACTTTTTAGAACATTTTTGCTGAACCATACATGGACAAAGTGGGTTGTCTGTACCACATGGTTCATGAATCATAAATTGCTTGACAAGCTCATATAATTCAGGATCTCTTTCTTTATCTGGTATCTCAGCACTAATAAAAAGAAAAATATCAGATGCAGTTGGAAATTTGATTTCAGCACCCAAGAACAAACATATGTGAGCATGTGGGAGTCCACGCTTCTGAAATTCTACTGTATACATAACTGAAATTTTTCAACAGTGATGTCACACCCTGACTTTTTGCGGAAGCGTGATTTGGTGTGACTTTCTTACTATCATTGCATTCAATCATAACAACAACTATATGATAAAACCGAAGACGGTCATCCATTAAATAAGTTTTAAAAACATAATAACAAGAATGTTTTAAAACATAGAAATTCAAATTCGAGTACAAACCATGCAACTTGTTCAAGAGTTCGCAAAGACTCGATAAATGACATTAAATAAAAACCAGGATTTGGAAGACGTGTCTCGTCCAGGATAAGACACACTGACCAAACCCTAAGATCATGGATGACATCTTTTATTCTTAAACCACACTTGGAACTTCCGAACGACCGCCAGATCCACATCTAATTCCCTGAAATACATGTAGTTTGAAAACATCAACAAAAGTTGAGAGAGTTCATGTGTTTGTTTGTGTGTATGAATAACCTTTGAAATCATTGAAAGTATGTATGTAAGTTTGTAAACTCCTGGTATTAAAGCAACAAGGAAAAACAGATCACCAATGGGTTGCAAGGCCATTGATATGTGTGAAGTGATGCAGGAAAACTCAAACCTAGCAGATTTGTCTCCGGGAATAAGACATAGTCACCTCATGGGCCACCCTGGTCCACATGGGTGTGGGCTCGCTACACCCAAATAGATCTATCACTCATGTCCCTCGGTCCTACAACGAGGATTAATGGCCTTAAGTGTTATATCCACCACTCACATGATCAAGTAGTACCCTTCCTTAGCTAACCATACCGAATCAAAATGTTTGTAAATAGTTGTAACATGTATTTCACCCCCGAAGTTATAAAACCGAAAACAGTTAAAAGAAAGGGGGTCATGAACTCACTGTCTTGCGTCTTCAATCACCGTTACTCAAGCTTCTTCAGACAAACACGACTACCTACAACGTACTATGATCTATTAGACAAGCGGGTCGTGCCTTGACTTAGTATTAATGCCTTTGAGTTACGTTTCTTTGTATCTTCGATATTATTCCAAGTTATAATTATTTGTTAAAATAATAAATATTTTAACTTAAATTATATTTATTAGATTTTGGAATAATTATTAAAACAATATATTTTAACTTAATACTTCCCAAGTATTTATACTTTTGTATCCTTCCCAAGGTTGGGGGTATTTGTATTCGAATTCTTATACTTGTATATTTTTGTCATGTATTAGGGTCGTATTCCGGTGTGTATTTATACGTATGAGGATACATATTTTTATTGTATTCATTAAGTATTCTTATACTTAATTTCGTATCAATTTTTCCGGAATATCATCTTTAATAAAAGCCCACCAATATATATTTCCAAAATATATATTGTAATGAATATTATCTAGAAAAATTATTTATAATTTTTTTTGGCAAAAATATTTGTATTTTCTCATAAGTTTCCAAAAATAATATATTTTCATGTCTAACTTGGAAAATATATATAAACTCATTTTTCTCCAAAAATGATATACTTCATATTTAATTGAGAAAATATATTTCACTCCAAAAATATTGTATTTCATGTTTGTGTCACACCCTAACTTTTGCGGAAGCGTGATTATGGTGTGACTTTCTTAATATCATTGCATTCAATCATAACAACAGCTATATGATAAAACCAAAGGTTTGTCATCCATCAAATAAGTTTAAAACATAACAACAATGTTTAAAAACGTAGACTTCAAATTCAAGTTTTACAATCATACCAAAATGTTTATGAGTTCACTAAGGACTCATCGAAAGATATTAAATAGCAACAAGGGTTGGGAGACGTGTCTCGTCCAGAAATAAGACACACCGACCAAACCCAAAGACCATGGATAACATCTTTATTTCGAACGCAGCATATAAACTTCCAACGCCAGCCAGATCCACTTACTAGTTCCCAGAAATACATGTAGTTTGAAAACATCAACAAAAGTTGAGCGAGTTCATGTGTTTAGTATGTGTGCACGAATCATCCTTGAAAACCTTTGTAAGTATGTATGTACTTGTAAACTGGTATGAAGCAACAAGGAAAAACAGATCAATTAATGTGTAGCTAATACATTAATGTAAGTGACATGGCATAGGAAGCACTCAAACCTGTATGCGTATTTCGTACCGGCCCCTCCGGTGGAACGGCATAGTCACCACATGCGGCCAACTCGCAGGCCTATGGGTTGGGCTCGAAACACCCAATAGGTCTATCACTCATGCCCCTCGGTCCTTATACAAGGATTAATGGTGTTAAGTTAATCGCCTACCCATTCACGTGATCTAGCAGTACCTTTCCTTAGCTAATCATACCATTGTAATTGTTTGTAAGCAGTATGTAACATGTATTTCACCCCCGAAGTTATAAAGCAGAAAACAGTAAGAGAAAAGGGGGGGGGGACATGAACTCACTGTTTTGCGTTCCTTGTATCCGATGTAACTCAAAGCTTCCTCTAGAACGCACGACTACCTACATGCGTACTACGGTCCATTAGATGAGCGGGTCGTGCCTTGACTTGGTAATGATTAGTGTCTTGATTAATATTTCAAGTTATAATTACTTTGTTAAAATAACAATTATTTTAACTTAAATTATATTTATTTAGTTTTGGAATAATTGTTAAACAATATTTTGTAATAATACTTCCCAAGTATTTATACTCGTATTTCATTCCCAAGGATGAGGGTATCTCATACATGTATTTTCGTATTCTTGTATTTGTATATCTCGCCATGTATTGGCGTCGTATTCAGGTGAGTACGTATTTCCTTAATAAACATCCAATATATATTTCCAAAACAATATATTTTTAAGTCTCACTTTAGAAAATATATAACTCATTTTGTCCAAAAATAATGTATTTCAAAAAAATATATATTATTCTCAAAAATCATATATCTTCCAAATATTCTAAGAAAATATATTTTTACTTCCCAAAAATGATATATTTTCTCCTTGTCGAAAATATGATATAACTTGGTAATATTCACAAAAATCATATTTTCATTTCTTGCATCCAAAATATCATTTACCAAAAATATATTTATAACGGTATTTTCCAGAATATTTTGTAAGTTACGTTCTTGCGTTCGGTTTCACAATATCAAGTGTGTAACTTATATATTTATTCCTTGTGGTTTTTGGAATTATTTTGGATTGTAGATTCTTGGTATTTTGTTAAGTTATATTACTTTAAATCCTAAAATAATATAACTAATACACAAAGTATACAAATAATCACACACAATGTGTCTTTAATGTATATATTCTAAATACATATTTATCCATTTTTATGTATAAAAAACAACCTCCAAGACTAGTATTTTTGTAACAAAATCTATGGCAAAGTTTATATTGAAAATCATAGTTTAAAACACACTTGTAAATATTTGTTCAGAAAATATTTTTCTAAGTGTTTATATTTTTAGAAAATTTTGCCATAGTTTCCCCTAAAAATGGAGGTGTCCATGCTATCAAAGCATATCATTTTCTTTTCAAAATCATCACAAACAATCAACAATCAATCTTAAACAACTTATACTTACCAAGTGCCAAAATATTGCTATCTACAAAATAATCATGAACTTGAACTTTCATAACCACTTGTAGTAACTTGGTAGTGTGTTTAGTGAGTTTAGTTACACTTTAAAGTGTGGTTGTTTTTATAAAAACATCATTCTTGAATAATTTAGATGTTTACAACGTCAAAACACATTTTCTAGAAATGCTTCTTTATGTAACCTTCTTGTTACACAAGTGTTTCTACACTTGTTTAATCATTAAAAATAGTGTTTGTTTATGTAAGAACCAAGATCTACTAAAACTCATATTTCAAGCTTGGTTCTTTTGGAAAACCATTCATAAATTTTTGAGCTATATGATTATTAACTCACTTTGATTATTATTTTTCAAGAAAACAATATATTCTTTCAAGTTCATGTCTTTCATGAGGATGATTTATAAACCTCTAACATGTCCATCCTCTCGTCTTGCTAGATTATGTTTTTAATCATGATCTAGTAAGATCATATGATGATTTACATTATTTACACAAACCAACAGTCATCAAGCATCATAACAACACTAAACAACATAATTTCTTTAAGATTTCTTATAGTTTTATGCTTATGTTTAAATTTACTTCTCATGATATTTAGTGTTTTTCAAGATTATCATCTTATATCATCTTTTAACCACTTGAAATAGATGTAATATGGAAGGATTTGTGTTCTTACCACTAGCACAAGGCTAAGGATGATCAAGAGGATAAATGAAGTGGATAAAAGCAAACGGTGAAGGTCCTTCAAGCTCCAAGGCCACCAAGCTTCCTAACTTAGCTCCTTACACCTTTGTATCACCTTAGAATGGTAGGACTTGAAGTGAAAATGGAGATGTGGTGGTGGTGTGTTGTGGCCGTGAGTTATGAGGTGGTGATGGAGATTCTCTTGTGTTTGAGGAAGATGAAAAGAAGTTAGGAATGATCTTGTGGATATATAGGACTAAACTCCAACATTTCATAAACTAGTGGGTATAATGTCTCCTAAGGACACAACATATCCAATAAACAAATAACCAAAATCTTGTGGGGGCCACTAGTGTTTGTAACCGTGAAAGATGGGGGGGGGGGGTTAAAGTGTAATATTCTAAACTTTAGTTGGCTAAATCTAGTTTGATTCCAAGCATTAATTACATGTTCTGGTTAGTAGATATTTTCTTAGGAGGTGTTATGATGTTTGGGGACCATAACTAGCTTGGTAATGCTAAAACAATGCTTCTAGTGTAATTTTGATGTTTCGGGTAGTGTCCGGTTATTCGGTTAGATATTGGTTCGTTAAAGTGCTAAACTTTGCAGTTTAGTGTGCTTTATGTACCCTTTTGTGACACTTTTGATTCCCGATACTTAGGAAAGTATTCTGGACCAGTTAATCATTTTTCTGCATGATATAAGAGTGTTAAATAGTTGAATTTTGCTTTATTATGCTGAATTCAGCACTTTAATTGAGTTTTAGGCACTTTCCGGCACTTAAACTATCTCTAGGAAGACAGTTTTATGACCCTTACTTTCCTACACACTATACTAGTGTAAAACTTGGTTTTCTTGCTCATACTGGGTCTCAAAACACTGTCTGTCTATGTACTGAGTTCTGTTAGCATTTTCCCGATTCGTCTGTTAATTGTGCTAACTATGCTTTGTGCATCATTTATGTCAATATGTTTGCATGAAGTCAATGATGTGTCATTTGAAATATGTGATGCACATGTAAGTATAATGCAGTAATCAGGAAGCAATTCCGGTCATAAATTGTAAATCAACACAGTCATTAAGCACTAATCATCACTCAATAATTGTACGGATGCATGCAAATTTGATAGTTGTCACATTCTCCCCCTGTTAAGAAAATTTCGTCCTCAAAATTTGTACTACCTTAACTCCTTAGGGTTACATTATGCGTGTATGCATATGAATAATACTGAGGTTGATGTCCCTCTCGAGGATGAGATAAAACCTTATCCTTGTTATATCAAACACACTAGCGAGTGCGGAATCCAAGCTAGCATGCAACCGAGACTTTATACGAGAACAAGCACAAACACAACACGCAAGATTCACCGATTAACACCACTTGTATTAATACGAATGAAGGGTCCGGTTACAAGCTCAATGTTTACAGAAGTATTCTATAAACTCTCAAAGTGTGTGTGTGTGCGCTCCTGTCTCTCTCTGCCTTATCTCTCTATGTCTAGCTCCTCTCGAACACAACACACTACATGGGTATATATACCCGACACAGATCGTCTGGTCGAAGGATCAGACAGACTGATCGAAAGATCATCTGTCGACCAGAAACAGCTCGAAGGATCAACATATACCACGAAAGATGTGATCTTTCGTGGTCCATCCTTCGACTTCGAAGGATATCTTTCGAGCTCATCATCATCGAAGGATATAAGTAATCCTTCGATGACCATCCTTCGACTCAAACATCTTTCAACCATGTGCTAACTGTTTGGACAAGTCAAACCAGGAGGATGGTTGACTTGGTCAAACTTACATCAACCTTACATTAAAGACATCGTTTTGTATCATGACGAAATACAGACAAAGTACAGACACAAGTGCACCAACAAACTCCCCCTTGGCTGTAGCTTTGTCTCGATCTTCGTGTCTTCAAGTCTTCAAGGCCGAGTCGAACCGAGCCGAGTCGCGTCCACACAAAATGCATCAACAAAAACCGAATCAAATCTTATTCATATCAGGTGAGTCCAGGGATATATTTCAGCAAGAACCCAGTGGTTAAAAGGTATGTGTTCTAGCATTTGATGTCAAGGGACACGTGATGTATATATGTATAATCTAGTGTAACTTAGTTAACAGGGATGTAACAAAGGAGTTTTGACCAATGGATTCTCAAATAATCGGCCACAATATGCCAACGGGTTTTCACAAACCATAGCATCCGCTATATGAACTCAAAATCAACAACTCGAATGTGATAGTAACATGAAAATGATCTGGCAACTTTCGAACAAATACATGGATAAAATAGTATGTTGACATTCTTGAATTGCGAAAATACACCGAATGGAACACAAGCGATTCTGGCGTATTATTGTCTTAGTTTGTAGTTGCATTCGGAATGTTTAAATGACAAGTCAAACAAGAGTATGTGTAGTTTTTGTGTAAAACGGTTGACCATAATTAGCACAAGCTACAAATTTGTAATGACACCACAAGGTGTCGTAATTGACATACTTCAACAATAACGGTGACCAAACAAGTTCACTGTGCTTGAAATCAAAGGAAAGTGTACTAAAACAACTCTGAAAATTTGATGTAAACTGCGTCATGGGGTTTTCAATCGAATAGGGGACATCAAAGAACTATTGTTTCTGATTGAATATGGAAAGCAATAAACACTATAAGGTATTCAATTTGAAAGAATCGTTAGGAGGTACACCGTGATATGAAATGAATCTGGGTACCATTGTCTTAACACACAACTGTGTTGAGACTGCTTTAATCGTGATAAACAAAACGGATTTAGAACAAATAAATAGACAATTAAATCCGTGTAACCAAATTAGCGCAAGCTTCAATTTTGTGAAAGTGTCACCGCAAGGTATCGAAATCAGCAAACGATTTAGTGGAGTCGTAGACCAACCAAGTGTACTACGACTCAAAACAAAAGAACCTTTGCAAAAATATTTGAATATGATGCTCCCAATACATCATATGACGTTTTAAATTGAATATGCGAAATGGACAAGTTCAAGCAATTGACCTTGGTTTCAGCGTAACCCGACAATAAACGTATGTATCAACAAGGGAATCTCAACATGGTTACGAAGACAAACCATGAATGCAACTTGTAATAAAAAGAGTTTTAAGAAAGCGTGTTGACTTGGCAACAAGGAAGCCAACAATTACCATAATGTAGGTCATTCGAATCACAAACCAGTAATTAGATTTAGCAACATAATATTTGAACTTCAATGAAGCGTTTATTCGAAATGAAACCGCATGCGTAGCAAATGGTGCATGCGTAACACGTAAGTTTTCAGGTAATGAAACAATGAGTATTTGCTAAAATGAAGAATTGACCAAGTATCGAAGCAAATGTGTGTTCGCTCTCAGCGAAGAAAATTAACGCGATGCAACTACCATTAAGGGGAGTAGTGATGCAAACATCTACTCGCTGGAAGCGAAAGTGAAGATTTTAACAAAAGAAATTTGAGTACTTTCTGTTTTAGTTATCCGAAATAGCATATATGTCAGGATAATCGGGTTTGCTTGAGTTAACAGGCGTGGTTCCTAAGAAACCTTTACGAGTTTGGACCTGGGTTTCCAAAGGTCCTAAGTACATGTTTTCTAGATTCTCAAAGTTCCGTATTCTGTGTAAAACTGTTTTGTGCATCGTGTAAGAAACACCATTTTTGTGTACGTTTAAAACAAGTTATTGTCCCACAATTTCCCGATATACTTTCTTCCTGAATTCACAGCTAATGACACTCGATCATCGATCAGTAGTGAAATAGTAGTCGGATCCTCAAAGTTAGTTGAATAAGTACTTCGTTAATCCTTAGCAAGAGTCACCGACTCTTGTTGGTTAGCTCGTTCGGCTCCTGGTAGTTTGATGTTCGTACGAAAGCTAGCGTCCTTCTTCTTGACGAGCAAAACTGGGGTTACCCAAAGCAGGAAACTTGGTCTGTTATCTTCCTTCTCTATCAACTACTGAAACTACACTGTCAATCCTTGCATCTCCGAAGGTGTAAGTCGCTAAGGTGCATTAACAGCAGGCGCAGCGCCCGGAATCGAAGCGATGCGAAATTTAACTTGTCGTCGAGGGGATAATTCAGGCAAGTCTTCGGGGAAGACTTCAGGATATTCCCTTATCACAGGGATATCTTCGAGTTTTGGTTCTTCGGTTCCCTTGTCCACGGCATGAGCCCAGAAAACAACACATCCCTTACGCAACAACTTTCGTGCCTTCAAGCAATTTTGAAGCTGTAGGGGCGTAGTCTGCTTACCTCCATGAATCATGATTGTTTCTTCATTTGCCATCGGGGTGCGGGTAATAATCTCCGCTCGATTGCTCGACAACCAATCCATCCCAATTACCACGTCGAAGCTTCCCTTAAGCTAGTTCTATTGAGTACTGGATATCTATCTTACTTACTACTAAAACAAGTATATTTTGAAGCTAAAATTCGACAACAATGTCAAATAGCACAGACACATAACATTGATTATTATAAGGCGTACCGATGGCCATGTTTGGATCCTGACGTGCTTCCCTAGCTCCGGCGTTAGACATTTTTCCCACGATCTTGTTTAATCTCCTGTGGGCAATCTTTCCTAAAGTGCACCATGTCACCGCAGTTATAACACCCTTGACCTCTCTTTCCGCGTTTCGTCTCATGCCAACACGTCTCCTTGTAGTGCCCCACTTTGCCACAGTTGTCACACTTTCCATTTTTACATCGCCCGGTATGATGACGTCGACACTTGTCGCATTTAGGTAGTTTACCCATGTACTCTTTTCCCTTTTTGGCCTTGTTGTTGTTATTCGTCTGGGTACCCTGCTTGAAGTTTCCGAACTTTCTCTTGTTATCTCCAGATGACTCCACATGAGTCTCCTTTTTCTCTTCAGAGATTGAAAATTTGTTCAACCTGCTTGCCTCGTCTGTCAAGGCCACACTTAGATCAATGGCCTCAGCGATCATTGCAGGCTTTGATGTCGTCACCATGCTCATGATTTGGGTTGCCAATCCCTAAATAAAACGCTCAATGCGCTTGAATTCTGGATCAACCATGTAAGGAACGACGCGAGATAGGTCGTGAAATCTCTGCACGTATTCAGCAATCTTTGGACCATCCATCTTGAGATTCCAGAATTCAGTCTCCAATTTCTGGATTTCTGCTCTCGAGCAGAACTTCTTACGCATTAGTTCTTTCAGTTTGTCCCATGTCAAAGCATACGCAGCAGTATCGCCCAACGTCTGAACCTGGAGGTTCCACCATGACAGAGCCCCATCTTGAAGTAGTCCGGAAATGTACGCAACCTGGTGCTCTGGGGCACATTTGCTCAACCGTAAAACAGAATCCGTCTTCTCAACCCAGCGCACGAAGGCTAAGGCACCCCCAGTGCCGTCGAACTCCAGGGGCTTGCAGCCCAAGAACTTCTTGTAGGTGCAGCCTGCGATATAAGCAACATCATTCACGAGAGGCATTAGCAAAGCACAATTGGAAATGTCCAAACATTTTTGTAATGTGTCTTAGGTGACTAAACATTACCGTTGGGTGGGTTATTTCCTAAGGTACCTCCGTTGTGCTCGGAGCGAAGGGCCTCGTGCTGTGCGATGGCCTGTAAGATGCGCTCTTGTAATTCCGCCTCTGTCATCTGCAGAGGGTTGTTGGTATCGGTGTTCCTTTGAAGCGACATCTTCTAAGAAGAAGAATGTTTAGGTCAGGTCTCAATAAGGTCACAAGCACATAAGCATCTACTTAACAAATGAGACCTAGGAGATGTGTATATATATACATATATAAGCAATCGTTATAACAATCAACATCCCAACTATAGCGCAACTTGTAGATAGGAACATGTTTAATGAGAACATAACAAGAAAGCACGTAGTACCATAATTATAGCGCACACAAGCAGATCAACAATGTGCTTAGTGAGGACATGGCGACTGAGCTTTAATTGTTTACCGACCACAATCACATTGTTTACAAAGTGCATTACATCAAAAGGGACACAGGGTCACCCTACCCTCGTCCAATAAGTCTATCAGTGTACCAAAATCACATGGTCGAAAGTGGTCTTCAAAAGTCTCCACAATCTCGGCTTATGAGTAGTGTCTTTTCTCCAAAAGTAATGCAATTCGCATAAAACCAAAAGCCAACTACACTGGTGTCTGAGGTGGAGGAGTGAAGAAAAGCAAACTGTTAACATGTGCAAGCTCCTCCTCGAGCTTGTATACTCATCGAAGTAATTAACTGATCTGCTGCTCGATAGCAGCAGGTGTAAGCGCAAAAGAAGACAGTGATGAATGTTGAGGATCCAAGTATACTGGCATTGACAGGGTGGAGGACGTAATATCAGCTCAAGCTCCAAAACTCAAAGTCTCAAACTGTAGCTGAAGTAACAGGAGCAACTCATCTCGTGTGTAGCTTCCATAATGTGAGGGATGGTAGGGGTCTGAAATCAGCATAGGGCATGAGAGGAACCATCGGAATGGCTCGTCCAGCGGTGAAGAAATGAATAGTACAGCCTGCAGGATCTGTGAAAAAGCTGCTGATACGAAAAGACTGTCACGCAGGTGCTGGCCAAAGGTACCTTCCCAGGGTGTGGGTATGTCCTGAAAGAAAGCGATAGGCGTGTCGGCGTAATGGACGTCGGTCTCCATATGGGATAAAGGAGCAACCTCAGCGGGTGCAGGTGCAGGACAAATGTCTTAACAGAGGGAAGATCAACAGGTGCAGAAATTGGGTCTGGTACAAGGGGTGCAATGTCTGGTAAACCAAAAGAAGTAGGGTCATGATTCAAGCAAGGGCTCAGGATCAGCAGGTGCAACAACAGACTGACCCAAAAAGAATAGGAGCTGGCTCTGGGTTGTGTGAAAGTGCGGGATCTTGAGCAGGTGATAGTGCAGCAGTCATAGCGGTGTCGTCGTCTAAGTCAGTAGTAGAAAGTTGCAATCTGGCTGTCTGTAAGGCTGCAGATGTCACAGACTCAAAGGAGTCTGAAATCGAGTGAAAAATGGAAGCAGAAGATACTTTGATTGCGGAAATCTCAGGAGGTAGAATAGCAATGACATCCTCCGCAATCTTTCCATCGCCCTGGGTGTCAACAGGAAGATAATCAACAAACAAATCAACGTCATCATCTAACAAATCGTCAAAAGGCATATCCTCAGGAGGAATGACCACGAAAGGTACGGCGTCGAGGATCGGATCCATGATGTGCTCGCCATCGGGGTGTCCAAATGATAAGGTGGTCCTGGACTGGAACAGGAATGACGAAAGGATTCTTGTCAGGGAAACCATTAGCAAGGGTAAATCATCACCAAAATCTGGCAGCGCGAATGGTTGGAAGTCGTCCTCGTCCTCGGTCATCATATCAGGATCACTCTCAGTGTCTGACGCAAATATCCCTGGCGTAGGCGCAGTCTCATTATATCTGGCGGTGGCCATAGGGTCGTCAACATCTGACAACTTGCTCTCTGAGGAAGGCGACATGTGTGCCGATACATAATAGTCATAGCATGTATATCCATAGTAATCACTTAACACTTAGTGTATGCAAACAAAGGTAATTTATCATGTAATCATGTATTCACATTATTCTTCATGAAACTTTCTATCCTTCCTAGTCTCCCAGACTAACCCACCTAGTCTCCCAGACTAAACCAACCAGTCTCCCAGACTAAACACCCAGTCTCCCAGACTAAACTACCTAGCCTCCCAGACTAAACACCCAGTCTCTCAGACTGAAACACCCAGTCTCTGAGACTAAAACACCCAGTCTCTCAGACTAAACTCCCCAGTTTATTAAATTGTCCCAACTTACTACCCAGTCTCTCAGACTGAACTACCTAGTCTCTCAGACTGAACTACCCAGTCTCTCAGACTGAATTATAAACATTAACCTTGAAATATGTTTCGTGTCTTTTATTTGTAAAAATGTTTGTTTTTCCTGGATCTGGGCGTTTCATGTATGCAATGAAAGTATGTTAGGAAAACATTTTCGTGAGAGCCCAAATGATCGTAGTCTAGACTCGAGAAAGAATCCTAGTTCCTACGATCGAAGCTCTGATACCAAGCTGTCACACCCTGACTTTTGCGGAAGCGTGATTATGGTGTGACTTTTTTAATATCATTGCATTCAATCATAACAACAGCTATATGATAAAACCATATGTTTGTCATCCATCGAATAAGTTTAAAACATAACAACATTATTTAAAAACGTAGATTTCAAATTCAAGTTTTACAATCATACCAAAATGTTTATGAGTTCATTAAGGACTCATCGAAAGATATTAAATAGCACCAAGGGTTGGGAGACGTGTCTCGTCCAGGAATAAGACACACCGACCAAACCCAAAGACCATGGATGACATCTTTATTTCAAACGCATCATATAAACTTCCAACGCCCGCCAGATCCACTTACTAGTTCCCTGAAATACATGTAGTTTGAAAACATCAACAAAAGTTTAGCGAGTTCATGTGTTTAGTATGTGTGACCGAATCATCCTTGAAAACCTTTGTAAGTATGTATGTACTTGTAAACTGGTATGAAGCAACAAGGAAAAACAAATCAATTAATGTGTAGCTAATACATTAATGTAAGTGACATGGCATAGGAAGCACTCAAACCTGTATGCGTATTTCGTACCGGCCCCTCCGGCGGAACGACATAGTCACCACATGCGGCCAACTCGCAGGCCCATGGGTTGGGCTCGCAACACCCAATAGGTCTATCACTCATGCCCCTCGGTCCTTATACAAGGATTAATGGTGTTAAGTTAATCACCTACCCATTCACGTGATCTAGCAGTACCTTTCCTTAGCTAATCATACCATTGTAATTGTTTGTAAGCAGTATGTAACATGTATTTCACCCCCGAAGTTATAAAGCTGAAAACAGTAAGAGAAAAGGGGGGATATGAACTCACTGTATCCGATGTAACTCAAAGCTTCCTCTAGAACGCACGACTACCAACATGCGTACTACGGTCCATTAGACGAGCGGGTCGTACCTTGACTTGGTAATGATTAGTGTCTTGATTAATATTTCAAGTTATAATTACTTTGTTAAAATAACAATTATTTTAACTTAAATTATATTTATTTAGTTTTGGAATAATTGTTAAACAATATTTTGTAATAATACTTCCCAAGTATTTATACTCGTATTTCCTTCCCAAGGATGGGGTATCTCATACATGTATTTTCGTATTCTTGTATTTGTATATCTCGCCATGTATTGGCATCGTATTCTGGTGAGTACGTATTTCCTTAATAAACATCCAATATATATTTCCAAAACAATATATTTTTAAGTCTCACTTTAGAAAATATATAACTCATTTTTGTCCAAAAATATTGTATTTCAAAAAAAAATATATATATATTTTTCTCAAAAATCATATATCTTCCAAATATTCTAAGAAAATATATTTTTACTTCCCAAAAATGATATATTTTCTCCTTGTCGAAAATATGATATAACTTGGTAATATTCACAAAAATCATATTTTCATTTCTTGCATCCAAAATATCATTTTCCAAAAATATATTTATAACGGTATTTTCTGGAATATTTTGTAAGTTAGGTTCTTGCGTTCGGTTTCACAATATCAAGTGTGTAACTTATATATTTATTCCTTGTGGTTTTTGGTATTATTTTGGATTGTAGATTCTTGGTATTTTGTTAAGTTATATTACTTTAAATCCTAAAATAATATAACTAATACACAAAGTATACAAATAATCACACACAATGTGTCTTTAATGTATATATTCTAAATACATATTTATCCATTTTTATTTATAAAAACCAACCTCCAATACTTATATTTTGGTAACAAAATCTATGGCAAAGTTTATATTGAAAATCATAGTTTAAAACACACTTGTAAATATTTGTTCAGAAAATATATTTCTAAGTGTTTATATTTTTAGAAAAATTTGCCATAGTTTCCCCTTAAAATGGAGATGCCCATGATATCAAAGCATATCATTTTCTTTTCAAAATCATCACAAACAATCAACAATCAATCTTAAACAACTTATACTTACCAAGTGCCAAAATATTGCTATCTACAAAATAATCATGAACTTGAACTTGAACTTTCATAACAACTTATGGTAACTTGGTAGTGTGTTTAGTGAGTATAGTTACACTTTAAAGTGTGGTTGTTTTAATAAAAACATCATTCTTGAATAATTTAGATGTTTACAACTTCAAAACACATTTTCTAGAAATGCTTCTTTATGTAACCTTCTTGTTACACAAGTGTTTCTACACTTGTTTAATCATTAAAAATAGTGTTTGTTTATGTAAGAACTAAGATATACTTAAACTCATATTTCAAGCTTGGTTCTTTTGGAAAACCATTCAAAATTTTTGAGCTATATGATTATTAACTCACTTTGATTATTATTTTTCAAGAAAACAATATATTCTTTCAAGTTCATATCTTTCATAAGGATGATTTATAAACCTCTAACATTTCCATCCTCTCGTCTTGCTAGATTATGTTTTTAATCATGATCTAGCAAGATCATATGATGATTTACATTATTTACACAAACCAACAATCATCAAGCATCATAACAACACTAAACAACATAATTTCTTTAAGATTTCTTATAGTTTTATGCTTATGTTTAAGTTTACTTCTCATGATCTTTAGTGTTTTTCAAAATTATCATCTTATATAATCTTTTAACCACTTGAAATAGATGTAAAATGGAAGGATTTATGTTCTTACCACTAGCACAAGGCTAGGGATGATCAAGAGGATAAATGAAGTGGATAAAAGCAAACGATGAAGGTCCTTCAAGCTCCAAGGCCACCAAGCTTCCTAACTTAGCTCCTTACACCTTTGTATCACCTTAGAATGGTAGGACTTGAAGTGAAAATGGAGATGTGGTGGTGGTGTGTTGTGGCCGTGAGTTATGAGGTGATGATGGAGGTTCTCTTGTGTTTGAGGAAGATGAAAAGAAGTTAGGAATGATCTTGTGGATATATAGGACTAAACTCCAACATTTCATAAACTAGTGGGTATAATGTCTCCCAAGGACACAACATATCCAATAAATAAATAACCAAAATCTTGGTGGGGGCCACTAGTGTTTGTAACCGTGAAAGATGGGGGGGGGTTAAAGTGTAATATTCTAAACTTTAGTTGGTTTAATCTAGTTTGATTCCAAGCATTAATTACATGTTCTGGTTAGTAGATATTTTCTTAGGAGGTGTTATGATTTTTGGGGACCATAACTAGCTTGGTAATGCTAAAACAATGCTTCTAGTGTAATTTTGATGTTTCGGGTAGTGTCCGGTTATTCGGTTAGATACTGGTTCGTTAAAGTGCTAAACTTTGCAGTTTAGTGTGCTTTATATACCCTTTTGTGACACTTTTGATTCCCGATACTTAGGAAAGTATTCTGGACCAGTTAATCTTTTTTCTGCATGATATAAGAGTGTTAAATAGTTGAATTATGCTGAATTCAACACTTTAATTGAGTTTTAGGCACTTTCCGGCACTTAAACTATCTCTAGGAAGGCAGTTTTATGACCCTTACTTTCCTACACACTATACTAGTGTAAAACTTGGTTTTCTTGCTAATACCGGGTCTCAAAACACTGCCTGTCTATGTACTGAGTTCTGTCAGCATTTTCCCGGTTCGTCTGTTAACTGTGCTAACTGTGCTTTGTGCATCATTTATGTCAATATGTTTGCATGCAGTCAATGATGTGTCATTTGCAATATGTGATGCACATGTAAGTATAATGCAGTAATCAGGAAGCAATTCCAGTCATAAATTGTAAATCAGCACAGTCATTAAGCACTAATCATCATTCAATAATTGCACGGATGCATGCAAATTTGACAGTTGTCATAGTTTGTGTAAGAAAATATATATTTCTTATAAATAATATATCTTCTAAAAATTTCAAGAAAAATATATATTCATACTTGTCAAAAATAATATATTTTTCCCTTGTAAAAAATATGATATATTCTTGTAGTAATTGTAAAAATCATATTTTCGTTTCCTTGGTGTCCAAAATATTATCTACCAAAATATACTTTGTGAATAAATTTCCGGAATATTTTGTAAGTCTTATTTCATAGTTCGATTTCACCAATATTTTTGTGTATAACTTGTATATTCATATTCTTGGGATTTTGGTGATATTTTGGATTGTAATTCTTGGTATTTTGATGAGTTATATTATTTCAAATTCTAAAATAATATAACTAATACACAAAGTATACAAATAATCACACACATGGTGTCTTCTAAATATATATTTCCTAAATACATATTTAGTCACTTTTATTTATAAAAACCAACCTCCAATATTTATATTTTTGTAACAAAAATTATGGCAAAGTTTTTGTAACAATTTATGGTTGAAAATACACTTGTAAGTGCATGTTTATAAATATTTTTCTAAGTGTTTAAATTTTTAGAAAATTTTGCCATAGTTTCCCCTAAAAATGGAGGTTTCCGTGCTTTCAAGCATATCATTTTCTTTTGTAAAAATCAACACAATCAATCCACAATCAACAATAAACAACCTTTACTTACCAACGTTGCCAAAAACAAGTATAATCTACTACTTCATGAACTTGAATATTTGTAAAAATTTGTAGGAACTTACTAGTGTTCTTAGTAAGCCTTGTTATCCTTTAAAGTGTTATTAGTTCTTTAAAAACTACATTTTTAAAGAATATGGATCTTTACAACTTGTGATCATCATTTCTAAAAATGTTTCTTTATGAATTATTTTTGTCACACAAGTGTTTCTGCACTTGTTTAACCACCAAAAATAAGGTTTGTTTATGTAAGAACCAAGATTTAGTAAGACTTATATTTTTAACTTGATTTCTTTAGAAATCATCCATAAATCTTTAGATCTACAAGTATTACTACTCACTTTGATCATTATTTTTCAATAAAACATTTTGTTCTTTCAAGTTCATGCTTTATGTGTGGATGATCCATTAAGCTCTAACATGTTCATCCTCTCATCTTGCTAGATTATGTTTTTAATCATGATTTAGCAAGATCATTTGATGATCTACATCAACTTCATGAACAAATAATAATCAACAAGCAAATCAACACATAAACAACTTAGTTTCTTCATTAATCAAGCTTATGTTCAAGTTTACTTCTTGTGATTCTTAGTGTTCTTCAAGATTATGATTATGCTTCTTCTTTTAACCACTTAAAATGGAAGTAAAATAGCAAGATCAAGGTTCTTACCACTAGCATAAGGCTAAAGATGATCAAGTGAAGAAAACAAGTGGGTAAAAGCAAATAAGAGAGGTCCTTGAACTTCCGTAAGCTCCTAGCTCCTTTATGTGACCTCTAACACCTTGTTATATGCTTGAAATGTATGAAGCTTGATCAAGTAAGGTGGGTGTGTGGGTGTTGATTCTCGGCCGAGAGCTCCAAGGGGGAAGGGAGAACTTGTGTGTGTTTTGAGTGTGTGAAGAATGAGTTATGATCTTGCATGTTCTATTATAGACCATCTTAACACTTTAACCCTTGGTTACTATGTTTAGGAAAGCATGAGCATATCCATTTTAATATTGAAACAAATCTACAAAGTGGGGGCCATGTTGGCCGTAAATAGGTGGGGGGGGGGTCTAGACATAGGTTAAAACTAAACTAGTTACATTAAGGTAAAAATCCAAGTATTAGTTAGTTATATTAGTTACTAGATATTTAGGAAGTGTTATGATGTTCGGGGATTATAACTAGCTTGGAAATGTTAAAACAGTGCTTCTAGTAAAAAAAAATTGGTGTTTCGGGTAGTGTCCGGTTGTTCGGTTGGTTACTGGTTCGTTAAAGTGCTAAACTTTGCATTTTAGTGTGCTTTATGTACCCTTTTGTGACACTTTTGATTCCCGATACTTAGGAAAGCATTCAGGACCATTTAATCATATTTCTGCATAATGTTAGATTGTTTAAATGTTGATTTTTGCTGAATTTTGCTGAATTCAGCACTTTATGTGAGTTTTAGGCACTTTCCGGCACTTAAACTATCTCTAGGAAGGCAGTTTTGTGATCCTTATTTTCCTACACACTATACTAGTGTAAGACTTGGTTTCTGGCTCATTCTGTGTCTCAATGCACTGTTTGTCTATGTGCTGAGTTCTGTCAGCATTTTCCTGATTTATCTGATAACTGTGCTAACTATGTTTCGTGCATCATTTGAGTCATATAAGCTCTCATGCAATAATGATATGTCATTTAAAATGTGTGATGCACATGCAGGTATAAAGCAGTAATCAGAAAGCAGTTCAAGTCATCAATTGTAATTCAGCACAGTTATTAAGCACTAATCATGGTTAATTAATTGTACGGATACCTGAATTTTTGACAGTTGTCACAAGTGAGCTGTTAGATAAGTATAATTAGATGTTCAAAGTAAAAAATATAACTAAAGGGTACCTGCTTGTATATCACCAAAGAATTTATCTTTCTTGAAATCTTTTATAAGATGATCCAATTTACACTTGAATAATCTAGAGATAATATCCGGTCTGTCTTCAGCATTAAGAGCTTTATCGTGCAAACATCTGTAAATCTCAGGCCAGTTTGGATTACAAGTCACCGTTATGAATAAATCGGGATATCCAACAGACTTACAAATTGCCATAGCATCCAAGTACTTTTGCATCATATATCTAGAACCACCAGTAAATGATGAAGGTAAAAGTATAGGTTTACCACAACTTGAGGCATTATTCTCTCCACTTTCAACAGTAGCATTCAAGTTCTTAAGACTTTGCGTTCTAAGTTTAGTTTGTTGTGACCTTATATAATTCAACCTGGCAGATTCTATCATCGTGTATCCATCAACCAAAAACTGCTGAAATAGTTTTTTCGCATTAACTAACAATGAAAACTGATTTTGTCTATCTTGAATTTTATAACAAAAGAATTCTCTAATTATAAGGTTGGTTCTAAGTACCTCATTATCAACCGCAATCCCTCTATGTTTAATACCAACTCTATAACCATCTTCTGCATATGGGAAAATAAGTGGATATTGCAAAGCAAGGTAAGAGGGATGAAGCTCACTAATTCTTTGAAGACCACCAGACTTTTTTCTAACAACAATGTCCCGTTTATCAAATGCTCCATCAAAATCACCAATTATTAACACAACAATTTCTGATGTTGTTGGCAAATTGTGAACTCTTCCATCCTTATCTCTTGTTCCAATAAGCTTCAAGCTTACATCTTGCCACTCATTTTCTTGAAAACAATCTCTTACCATTCTGAAGGACTGGACAAGAGGTTTGCAAGAATCCAACATATCTTTAAGACCTTTGATGGTTGTACTATCAAGCTGGTTGTTTCTTGTAGTTTTGGATTCTATCTGAGAACTGCCAGAAATATAAAATGTTAAAATTTACATTCATTTCAATTGATAATGAATGTAAATATACTGAGAAGCAAAATATATATTCATAAATGCCACAATTATCATAAAGAAATTACTTTACTGCTTTTTGACTATTTACCACTTCATTTTGTGAATCATATATGTAAAGCTGTGAGAATTTGGGTTCTTCCCCATCGTCCAGAAGTAAGCTACCCATTCGATGATAATTCTGACCTTGTAGTCTAAATACATAAGGACCTTTGCCTCTCTGATAACTTTTATCAACCTTCCCACCAAGAGATGTGAAGGAAAATATCATGTTATATGCTCGAATATTATTCATGAAATTGTGAGACTGCGAGGTATGACTTTTATATAAATGACGTAGTAATGGAGGAGGTGTAGGTGGTGGTGGCAGCTCAACATCTCCATTTGAACAACAAAGAGAATAGGATGTTTTCTTACGTTTTTTATTTCCCCTAAGCATTTCATCTTCCCATAACACTGCATCACATTTAGAACACACAAAGATGGCATCTCCATGATCAATATAATCTACATACTTAGTAAATTTATAAGTCAACATAAGTTATCTACATATTGAAAACTTAACAGGAATTTACATTCGTATCTTATACCTTTATAAATTCCATGAATCTTCTTAACCGCCGAATCTGCTAACATCTCATCACTCATTGATAATTCAATTTTAGGTATTCCACCTATATTGAAGCTTGTAAAAAAAGACATATATAACAATTCATAAAACCTAAGATTAAACAAATATTTTGTTTCCAAAAATTTAAAACATACAATTTGTAATATCTGATAATGGAGTCCTCTCAACAAAATCGGATGTTTGCTTAGTACTTCCAAAAGGAGTGTAATGTACATTCCTTTATGAGATTTTTCTTGATGAATCTTATAAGACAAAAGTATATAAAATAAATGAACAAAACTACAATTCATAATTAAATTAGAAAAAAATTTATGCAGTAAGTTTACCTTTTTCTTTTGTAGATGAGTGTCGCACATTAGTACTAATATCTGGGGTAGCATAAGTAGGAAGGTGATACACATTCCTTCTTTTGACATTGGTGGTTGAAACTTGTTAAATAGAACATATGTAAGGATTCCAAAAACATAACATATACATACATATTTCTTTTAAATTTTGTTTACAAAAGTATAACACATACCACTTGAAGTATTTGAAAATGGAATCCTTTCAACAGAATCAGATGTTGATGTAGGATGACAACCTCTGTTGTTTCTTTTTTGTTGAAGAATATACTTCCTTTTTTCTCTTTCTTCAGCACAGCTTTGACGTTGACTTGCTTGAAGGAGCACTTCATACTTACTTGAAATTGTGTTATCTGTATACATAATTTAAAATACCTGAATGAAGAAGATTGTTGACCATTCGAGAAAAGAACTTCGAAAATATTGTGAAAATGATTTGAAATTACCAAAAAAATCTGCAGTAAGTATACATTTTACTTTTGTAGATGAGTGAAACAAATTACTACTAATATTTAGAGTAGCATAAGCAGGAAGATGATACACATTCCTCTTTCAAGATTGGTTGTTGAAACTTGTAAAATACGAAACATGTGTAAGGATTCCCAAAACATAACATATAAATATATATTTCTTGTAAAATTTTGTTTGCAAACCTATAAGGCATACCACCTGGAGTGTTTAATAATGGAATCCTTTTAACTGTAACACCCCGAAAATGGGTTTGGTAATTAAACCACGATAATACTAAAAAGACGGGTGAAGTACCGTAGGTGGTAAAAAAATTAACCAGTAAAACAAAATAACTAGGAATAAATTCACCTAGTTATTAATATGTAAACATGTAATAAAACATGAATAAGTAAGCTTAAACACTTAAGACTAAACTTGAGGGGCCAAAATTGTAAAGAGGGAAAGTTGTAATTTATAAACAAAAAGTTAAAACACTACACACACTTAAAGTGTGTGTAGCAGGTCGATCATCAGGAGACAAGAAAAGGGTGAAACCCTAACTCAACCAAATCTTCTAATTGAAGGATCAATCGAAGGCCAAATTCGGATTTGAATATATATAAACGATCACCAAGTCAAGGGGATCGTAAGGTATGTCGAAATTTATGATTTGGTTATATTTTGAAATTTTGATAATCATGCATGAATGAAATTCTTGTATGAAAATTGAATGTTTTAGTGAAATTGATGTGAGTTTAAGTCTAGAAACAAAACCCTAGGTGCAAACTTGTTGAATTTGGGCCATAAACTAGTGATTTGTCAACTAATCAAGTATGAGCTAAGTGGGTTTTTGTAATATGATGATGTTAGTGCCTAACTAATGATTAGAATCATCATATTTGATAGTAAAGGCAAGGTACTTAAAGAAATTTCAAGTTTGAGAACTTAACCGTACATGATTCGAAATGGGTCTTGAGTGTTGTGATGAAATTAGTAATTTTTTTCATGTAAATAGATGAATGAAATCGTGTTATATACTACATCATATGAAGAACTTGATTTTATTAAGGGTTCAGATGAATGCTAAATAGTATGATGAAACGGGCCTCACTTATAAAGGAGAACCCTTAGTTCTTGCAAAAATGAATGAATAAACTAGTCATGATAATCGCTTGAACTAGTTAAAGTGTTGGAAATATAATAAATTTAGTTAGAACTTTGATTAAAAACGGTGGCCAAGAGATAACGCCTACCGGATAATTAAGGAATGCCTAAACTAGTTGATGGATTTGATTATGCATTTCATATACTAATGGGCATTTCACTTTTAAAAAGTCAAACTGACCTAGAATACGATGAATGATAATTTTGGATATAAAATGCGTAAGGTGGAATAATCGTATAAAAATATGATTTAACTAACCACCTTGTAAACAATGATGATAGTTTGACACGTAACAGGCTAGGTGGAAGCTTGGGGGAGAAAGCAGGTCAAACTGTCACACCCCAACCGATGGCGGAAACATCGGGGCGCGGCACTGAGCGAAACAGATTGTCCAAGAGAAATCCATAACAACTAATTTTACCAGGTAATTAACATTATGTCCCATACCATAACTTATCAGAATAAAGCAGTTATTACAGACATAGATATCTCAAAGACAGATCATAGTTCCGACAACTCAGATTATTAATCGTTTGTTTCTAGACTCCCCTAGACTTGATTCCACAAAGCAAAGCAAAGCAAAGCAAAGCAAAGCAAAGCATCCTAGCATTTTAAACACCTGCCACATACGTTAAAATAAAATTCAATACACATAGTGTAAAGGTGAGCATACAAGTTTAATAGTTTAATAGTAGCGAAAGCGAGTTACGCATAACCAACATGTAACACGCAGAAATTGTGACACAAGTAAGTTATCGACAATGAAATATGCACAGACGTGACTGCGAGTTGTAGAGAGCGCAACACATATCACCAGCGTGACACGTGAAGAAATACCCTTAGCAACCCCCGTCCATGATAGGTGCTGAGTCCAAACTATAGTACTATCGTTGCTAAGGTGTCAGGCAACAATCACAGTGTAAACATAACATATAAGCATTCATCGAGTAACACGTATAACATGCGAGAGCGGTTAGCGTATAAAAGTGTTTGCGTTGTGTGATCGATGTGATTTGATATAAGTAACGTATGTAATACCCAAAAGTGCTTAAAGCAAAAAGGGATCGAGTATACTCACAGAGATGGTAGCTACTAAACACAAACTGTGATTGGATTGAAGGGAGCGCTGAGGAATTAACCTGAACACAATACGATAGTATAAGCAATAAACGGTGCGTAAAACGAGGCAAGTGAAGTGTGGGACGAGTTTTCATCCGATCGGATGACCCTCTTGACGGATGGTCATCTGGACGGATGATCATTCGGTCAGATGGTCACTCGTCTGGGATGGATGTGTTTGTGTTTGATAGAACTTTGAAGTTTTCGTTGTAGCATTTTATAAAACAAGAAGTGTTCCTACAAATCAGGTCACCCGGCCGGATGGTCATCCGGACGGATGGCCGTCCGTTCGGATGGCGGTTCGCTGAAACTGTTCTTCTTTTTGTAAAAATTGCTAAGTGTTGAAAACCACAAGTCGTCCAATCGGATTGTCATTCGGTCGGATGGCTATCCGATCGGACGGCAACCCGTTTGGGAACTTGTTCGTTTTGAAATCTGTGAATTTTGCTAAGTTTAAAAAGTTCCGTGTTTCAACCGAGACGATATGACAATACGTTTAAACAACGGAAACCCTCATCAAGTCTAAGTCATCCGAACGGATGGGAATCACCCCGTCCTATCAGTGATTGTTCATGACGGTATTTCATGTTCAACCCGTTTAGTCGGTTGTCTCTCTGATAGAAATCCCTTCTCAGTCTAAACCTTCACTATAGAACGAGTAGAAGGCCTGAACGAGCTCCGATTCTATCGATTTTGAGTGAAAGAGTGTAAAAGAATTGGAAGAAGTTTAAAGCGGTTGAAAAGTGTTTAGATTTAGGTGAAATCAACGTTTAAACATATTGAAATCACTTAGATCTGAGTTGTTCTTGGTGGAATGAGGTCACACTTTGAAGTTCATGAGAACCCATGATGACATCACTCTAGAACACCCCAAATCAGATGGATTTCATTGTGAAAAGTGAAGATTTGATGGTGAAAATGATGAGAAAGTGTGTGTAGATGATAGAAGTACAAGATTTGGGTTGAAAACTTACAAGAATCGCGAGGAATCGAGAGAAAATAGCCCAAAGTGTGTTGGTCGGACGAGAGAGTTGTCACATCACTGTTCATGATGTGACAGGGGCTATTTATAGATGACAAAATAGGAAAGGCGGTGCAATGAGGTGGAACGAAAGGTGGTTCAATCGGATGGTCATCCGGACGGATGACCATTCGATCGGATGGGTTTGGTGAGTTGGTTTTTGATGTTTCGTTTCGTGTGTTGAGAGTTGCAATGCGAGTAAGCAATGCGATAGTATTACACATTAGTTACACCAATAACATAACTACTAACTACCATAAAGTAAAACTTATTATTCGAGTCTGCGATGTGACTGCGTTGTGAAAGAGTTGCGACTGCATTTGCGAATAATCGCCTCAAACAATATAAACATGCAAAAGTAACACATAAAGGTACACAAATACGTAAAACAATATCCATAACCTGTAAATCAAGTTGCGATGCGATAGCGTTAAGTCGTTTAGCGATTAACTTCGATTATTGCATAATAACTCCACATAATAAAACTAAGTTTACATAAATTCGAATATCAATTAATGATTCGGGAGGTACAAGTAGTAATTAAGCAAGGAATGAAAGATTCCAATTAGCAATCTTTTCTTCCTTTGACTTTGACTTGTACTTTGACTTCCAAAATCGGGTTGTTACAGCCTCCCCTACTTTAGGAAATTTCGTCCCGAAATTTAAGTTGTGGGCGTAACAAAGAGCTGTGGATACTTAGCCTTCATGTCACTCTCGAGTTCCCAAGTGAACTCGGCACCGCATTTTCCTTCCTAGCGAACCTTCATAATTGGAATGTGTGAGCGTCGAAGTGTCTTGGTTTCTCGGTTCATGATCTCGACAGGCTTTTCCACGAAGTGTAATGTTTCATTCACTTGTAGATCCTCAAGAGGGACTTGTAAATCTTGCTCAGCTAGGCACTTTCTGAGGTTCGAGACATGGAAAGTCGGATGAACGTTGCTGAGTTCCTCCGGTAGTTCGAGTCTATAGGCCACTTTGCCAATCATTTCCATAATCTTAAAGGGTCCAACATATCGAGGCGCGAGCTTTCGTCTCTTGCCGAATCTGATCACCCCCTTCCAAGGTGATACCTTTAGGAGTACGTGATCGCCAACGTCAAATTCAAGGGGTTTGCGGCGTCTATTGGCGTAACTCTTTTGACGACTCCGAGCTTTCGAGATTATCTCGGATTTGGAGTATCTTGTCAGTCGTTTCTTGCAACAGCTCAGGACCGGTAATTTGCGCGTTCCCGATCTCGTGCCATACAATAGGCGATCGAGATTTTCTTCCGTATAATGCCTCAAATGGTGCCATTTGAATGTTAGAGTGATACTGTTATTGTACGAGAATTCGACTATGGGTATATGCGAATCCCAATTACCACCGAAATCACACACGAGCGGAGCATGTCTTTAAGGGTACGAATCGTTCGTTCAGTCTGACTGTCGGTTTGGGGATGGAAAGCGGTACCTAGATTAAGAGTAGTGCCGAGAGCAGATTGAAATGCTTCCCAAAGGCACGAGGTAAACCGACAATCGCGGTTAGAGATGATATCACGAGGCGTCCCGTGTCGACAGATGATCTCGTCGGTGTAGATCCGGGCTAATCGTTCCACCTTAACGTCTTCTCGTATCGGCAGAAAATGATCAGATTTAGTAAGTCGATCGACGATAACCCAAATGCTACCGTGACCTGATGGCGTGCGCGGAAGTTTTGTTATGAAGTCCATAGCTATACTCTCCCATTTCCACATGGGGATCTCGGGTTGTACGAGTAAGCCAGAGGGGCGTTGATGTTCATCTTGGACCTTCGAGCAGGTTAGGCATTTCGAAACATAGATAGCGATATCCTTCTTCATTCCCGGCCACCAGTACTTGTAGCGAAGGTCCAGGTACATCTTATCAGCACCGGGATGAATAGAATATCGAGACTTGTGGGCTTCGTTCAGTATAATCTCTCGTAAGTTGGTGCGTTTAGGAATCCAAATTCGGTCTAGATAATGGAATATACCATTCGATTTACTCACCAGTTGTTCGCCGTTATTGATGATCCTTTCTTTCTTCAAGGTGCGTTCGGTAAAACAAGCATATTGAGCTTCGTGGATAAGAGCTTCGAGATTGTGCTGGGCTTGAGTATTACGAATGCTATGCAAATAGCTTCGTTGACTGAGAGCATCGTCAACGACATTTGCCTTGCCTGGATGGTAACGAATCTCACAGTCGTAATCATTGAGAAGTTCAACCCATCGGCGCTGGCACATATTCAGTTCCTTTTGGCTCAAGATGTGTTGTAGGCTCTTATGATCTGTGAAGATTGTACACTTAGTACCATATAGGTAGTGTCGCCAGATCTTTAATGCAAAAACAACTGCACCAAGCTCGAGATCATGGGTCGTATAGTTCTTCTCATGAATCTTGAGTTGACGAGAGGTGTACGCGATAACCTTGTCCCGTTGCGTAAGAACACAACCAAGACCGAGGTTAGAGGCATCGCAATAGACTATGAAGTCGTCGTTTTCGTCGGGCAGAGCGAGTACAGGAGCGTTGCAAAGCATAAGTTTGAGAGTTTGAAAGGCAGTCTCTTGTTTAGTTCCCCAAACAACAGATTTGTCCTTGTGTGTGAGAGAAGTAAGCGGGACAGCGATGTTCGAAAAATCAGCGATGAATCGCCGATAATAACCCGCCAATCCGAGGAAAGAACGAACTTCGGACGAGTTCTTTGGTGTAACCCAACTCTTAACTGCTTCAATCTTCGCAGGATCGACATGAATACCTTGACTATTGACAATGTGACCGAGGAATTGAACCTCCTCGAGTCAGAATTCGCACTTGGAGAACTATGCATAAAGGCGGTTTCCTTGGAGCAGTTCAAGAACCAAACTGAGATGTCATGCATGTTCGGCTTTTGTCTTGGAATAGATCAGGATATCATCGATAAATACGATGACGAAGCGGTCTAGATAGGGTTTACAAACGCGATTCATTAGATCTATAAATACTGCGGGGGCGTTAGTAATACCAAAGGGCATAATGACAAACTCGTAGTGGCCGTATCGGGTTCAAAAAGCGGTTTTGGGTATATCTTCCTCCTGAATTCGTAACTGATGATAGCCAGAGCGTAAATCAATCTTGGAGAAACATGTAGCACCTTGTAATTGATCAAATAAATCATTGATTCTAGGTAAAGGATAGCGATTCTTGATAGTAAGCTTATTTAATTCCCTGTAGTTGATGCACATCCGGAACGATCCGTCCTTCTTTTTTACAAAAAGGACAGGGGCGCCCCATGGAGAGGTGCTCGGGAGAATGAAGCCTTTATCAAGCAATTCCTGGAGTTGACTCGAGAGTTCGCGCATTTCAGACGGAGCGAGTCGATAGGGAGCTTTAGAAACAGTATTAGCTCCAGGAATGAGGTCAATTCGAAAATCAATATCACGAGATGGTGGTAAGCCAGGTAAATTATCAGGAAAGACGTTAGGAAATTCACGAACCACAGGTACTTCTCCCATTGTCTTCCCTTTCTTTTCCTTCTCTGCTACTACAATGTGTGCCAAGAAAGCTCTGTATTCCTTGCGGAGATACTTGATCGCTTGGACACATGACATGAGTTGTAATTTCTTCGAAGCGATTTCCCCATGAACACACAATTGGTCACCGTTTGCGAGAGAAAAGCGAATCATCTTATCGAAACAAACAATTTCAGCATGATTTTCGCGAAGAAAATCCATGCCTATGATAACGTCGAAACTTCCAAGTTGCATCGGAATAAGATTGATCGGAAAAACGTGATTGTTGAGCTCAAGTGTACAATCACGTAGAACGGAACTAACAGCGACGGTTCTTCCGGTGGCAACTTCTACGTCGAATATTGATGGGAGGTTGACGCGTTTACGGCTCCAGTATCAAACAAAACAGTTATCGGCTCCAGTATCAAACAAACACGAAGCATATATACCATTTACAAGAAATGTACCATTAACCACGTTGTTGTCTGCTTGGGCCTGACGGGCGTTGATGTTGAAGACTCACCCGCGGGCTGCATGCTGAGCTGGCTACTGCTGCTGTTGGTGTTGTTGCTGTGCTGGTTGCTGCTGTGGCTTTTGCTTCACCACTCAGTTCGGGCATACGTTTGCGAAGTGGTTAGGATCACTACACGCATAGCAGGCTCTTGTGTGAGCAGGAGCTGCTTGTTGTCCATGTGGAGCAGGAAGTAGAGCAGGCGGGGCAGGAGCTTGAACTTGAGCTTGGGCTTGGCGGGTACCAGTACGGCAGTTGGCAGTAAAGTCGCCGTACAGGTTGCAGTGAATACAAAACCAGCATGCAATCCCAACAGTATGATGATAAGTACAAGTAGGGCAGAGAGGGTGTGGACCAGTATATGCACGCTTGGCCAGGGGTGCATGTCACACCCTGACTTTTGCGGAAGCGTGGTTATTTGCTGTGACTTCTTAATACCATAGCATTCAATCATAACAATGCTAATTGATAAAACTAAAAGACATTCATCCATTAATTATGTTTAGAAAATACCACAACAACTTGTCTTGAAAACATCGATGCCAAATTACGTTACAAACCATGACTTGTCTAACTGAGTTCATAAAGACTCCACAAACGACTTTGAATAAAACCTGAGTTTGGAAACATGTATCCCGTCCAAGAATAGGATACACTCCCTAAACTCAATAACCATGGATAACATCTTTTATTAAAACGCAACTCGAAGACACATGCATACCCTTGCCAGATCCACTAGTTCCCTGAAATACAAGTAATTTGAAAAATCAACAAAAGTTGAGCGAGTTCATGTGTGAGTGTATGAATAAGCCTTTAAAGTATGTCTCGTATGTAAAAATGTCCCTGGTATGTAGCAATAAGGAAAAAGAGATCACCAATGGGTTGCAAAGCCAATGGTATGTGTGAATTGGTGCAGGAAAACTCAAACCTAGCAAATTTGTACCGGGCTTCCGGCTGAAAGACATAGTCACCACTATGGGCCTCCCTGGCCACATGGGTGTGGGCTCACTACACCCAAATAGATCTATCACTCATGTCCCTCGGTCCTACAACAACGATTAATGGCCTTAAGTGTTGTACCCACCCTTCACATGATCTAGTATTAAACCCTCCTTAAGCTAATCATACCATGTATAAAGCGTTCGTAATAATTGTAACATGTATTTCACCCCCGAAGTACAAAACTGAAGATAGTTATAAGAAAAGGGGGACATGAACTCACAGTATTGCGTCCTCAGCTCGTAACTCAAACTTTGTCAGCAATCACGACTACCTACAGTGTACTAACGTCTATTAGACGGACGGGTCGTGCCTTTGCTTAGTATTTGCGTTTTGAGTTACGTTTCTTATATTATTCTGAGTTATAATTATTTGTCAAAATAATTAATATTTCAACTTAAATTATATTTGGTTTTGGCCTAATTGTTTTAAACAATATTTTTGTATTAATACTTCTCAAGTATTTAACTTTCGTATTTCCTTCCCAAGGATGGGGTGTCTTATACATGTATTTGTATTATTGTATTTGTAATTTCCGAAATAGTATATTTCTAAGTCTTACTTTAGAAAATATATTTGTAAACTCATTTTGTCCCAAAAATAATGTATTGCCCAGAAAATATATATTTTTCCCAAAAATCATATATTTTCTAAATATACTAGGAAAACATATATTAACTTCCCAAAAATAATATTTTCCCCTTTTTTTTTAATCAAAGTATGATATAACTTTGTAATATTTACAAAAATCATATTTCCGTTTCTCGTACCCAAAATAATACTTACCATAAATATATACGTAACGGTATTGTTTTGAATGGTAAATTTCGCGGTACTTGTTAGGTTATAATATTTTACCCTAAAATAATACAACTATTTCACCGAGTAAACAAATAATCACACAAGTGTCTTAATATGTATATATATTCTAAATATATATGTTTACCTGCTTTTATTTATAAAAACCAACCACAAATATTTGTATTTTTTTGTTACAAAAATTATGGCAAAGTTTATATCGAAAACTTATGATCAAAATATACTTCTAAATACTTGTTGGAAAATATTTTTCTAAGTGTTTATATATTTTTAGAAAATTTTGTCATAGTTTCCTCTAAAAACGGAGGTGTCCATGCCATATAAGCATATCATTTTCTTTTCAAAATCATCCCAGCAATTAATAATCAAACTACACTTCCCAAGTGTAAAAAAATTATACAATGTATATAACAACATGAACTTTGAACTTTCAAAAAAAACTCGTAGTAACTTGGTAGCATGTTTAATAGACTTAGTTACCCCTTAAAGTGTGTTTATTTCTTAACAAACTTCATTCTTGAAAATTTTAGATGTTTACAACTTGTAAGCATATTCTACAAAAATTATCCTCTTGAACTCTTCTTGTAAATAAAGTGTTCTTACACTTATTTTATCACAAAAAATAGTATACATTTAAGTAAGAATCAAGTTCTACTAAAAATCATATTTTGAACATGGTATTCTTGGAAAATCATACATGAATCTTGAATCTATAAGTTTACTAGCTTACTTTATTTACTATTTTTCAAGAAATCGCTTTATTTTCAAGTTCATGTTTGTAAGAGAGGATGATCTTCTTGGGTTAATATATAATCATCCTCTAACTTGCTAGATCATGTGTTTAATCACAATCTAGCAAGCTCCTTATGATGATCAACATCATAATCTCAAGTAAATAACAATCAAGTGTCATGCATGTATTTAACAACATTATTTCAACAAGACTTCATCATTTTTAAGCTTCATGTTCATGATTCTTGTTTAAGTCTTTTAGTGTTCTTTTGATAAACAATATACTACAATTTTTAACCAACAAAATGAGAAGTAAAAGCTAGTAACAAGAAGCTTACAACTAGCTCAAAGGCTAGGGAAGATCACTAGAGAAAAAGATGATGAAAATTGATGGTAAAAGTAATGGATGAAGGTTCCTCAAGTTCTTCAAGCACCAAGCTCCATGAAACACATTCTAATACTTGAAATGAGCTTGAAAATGGGTGGATGGTGGTTGCAAGGTGGTGGTGGTGGTGGCGTCACCTCCTAGGGGCGAGAGGGAGAGAGAGAGAGTATGAGGGAGATGAGTGAAGTTGAGTGTTGAAGTGAGAAGTGAAATGATCTTGTGATCTTGGCCATACTTATAAAGATTTCATCCTATATCTTGTTCAAGTAATCAAGCAATATCAAATAAAATAATAATCAAATCTAGTGGGGTATGGTGGTGGGTCCATGGTGACCGTAAATCATGAGGGGGGGGGGGGGGGTTAATTGTAAGTTTTGATGGTGAGTAGGTAAATGGTTGGAGGTTAAGTGTAATATCTAGTGTTTTATGTGTATGGCACATTATATAGTGTGTTGGGGTATTCGGGGACCATAACTAGCCAAGAAATAATTAAACAATGTATCTGGCAAAATTTTGGTGCTCCGGGTAATGTCCGATTGTTCGGTTTGATACCGGTTCGTTAAAGTGTCAAGCTATTCTGTATAGTGTCTTTTATGTAACTTTTTGTGACACTTTTAATTCCCAACACTTAAGAAAGCATTCAGGACCATTTAGTCAATTTTCTGCATAATACTAGTATGTTAAAAAGCTGAATTGTGCTGAAAAATGCAGAATTCTGCACTTTTAGTGGGTTTTAGGCACTTTCTGGCACTCAAACTATCACCTAGTGACGCAGTTGCATGGTCTTTATTTCTCTACACACCATACTAGTGTAGTACCTTGTCCCTGACCCATACTGGGTCTCAAAACTCTGTCTAAGTACTGAACCCCGTCAGCATTTTCCCGTTCTATTCGTTAACTGTGCTAACTGTGCTTTGTGCATCATGTATGTCAATATAGTTTGTATGTGATAATGATGCGACATTATGTAATATGTGATGCACATGTAAGTATGATCCAGTAATCAGAAAGCAGTTAAGTAATCCAGCACAGTCATTAAGCACTTAATCATAATTAAGTAATTGTACGGATACCTGTAATTATGAGGGTTATCACATTCTCCCCCCGTTAAGAAAATTCCGTCCCGAAATTTAAGTTCTGCTTCTAGTTGCAGGGGTCTCTGTGAACTCTGGGCCGTGTTTCGCGTTCCAACGAACCTTGACGAGTTTGACACTACTCCTGCGCGTCTTGTTAACTTTCCAATCAGTAACCTCAACAGGTTCTTCAATAAAGGGAAGTGTGTCGTCAAAGTGGACTTCGTCGGCAGGTATGACAACTGTTTCTTGAGTTGGACTCTTTTTCAGGTTAGATACATGAAATGTATCATGAACGTCATTTAGTTCTGCGGGTAGATCCAACTTGTAAGCTACAAGACCAATCCTCTCCAGGATTTTGAATGGTCCAATGTATCTCCGGTTCAACTTCCCACGCTTCCCGAAGCGTGCTACACCCTTCCAGGGTGAAACCTTTAACAAAACCATATCTCCTACCTCAAACTCCAGAGGTTTCCTTCTTCGGTCCGCGTAACTCATTTGTCAATCACGAGCCGCCCTTATGCGCTCTCGGATCTGTGTAATCTTATCAGTCGTCTTTTGAACCAATTCCGGACCAACAAGCTGACTATCACCCACGTCTGTCCAGCATAACGGTGATCGACACTTGCGTCCATAGAGAGCTTCAAATGGTGCAGCTTGGATACTCGCATGGTAGCTGTTGTTGTATGAGAATTCTACCAAGGGTAAGTGGGTGTCCCAACCGCCACCCAAATCCATCACGCAAGCTCGTAACATATCTTCCAACATTTGAATCGTTCACTCGCTCTGGCCATCTGTCTGCGGATGGAATGCAGTACTCAGATTCAACTGAGAACTAAAAGCTTCTTGGAAGAACTGCCAAATCCTTGACACGAATCTTCCATCTCTATCAGAAATAATTGAGAGACGCACCCCATGTCGTGCAACAATCTCTCTCGGGTACAGCTCAGCAAGTTTACTAGTGTTGTCTTTCTCCTTGATTGGCAAAAAGTGTGCAGATTTGGTCAGACGGTCTACAATTACCAAAATCGTATCGTGACCACTGGGTGTTCTTGGCAATTTCGTTATAAAGTCCATAGAAATCTGCTCCCATTTCCATTGGGGTATTTCAGGTTGCTGCAAGAGACCTGAAGGTTTCTGGTATTCGGCCTTTACCTTAGCGCAAGTCAAACATTTGCCAACATACATGGCAACATCACCTTTCAATCTTGGCCACCAATAAAAATCCTTTAAATCCTGGTACATTTTATCCGATCCTGGATGGATCGAGTATCGTGACTTGTGAGCCTCATCAAAAATAACGTCTCTCATACCACCAAAGAAAGGAACCCAAATTCTTCCCAAGAAACACAATGTTCCATCCTCCTTTGGTACCAATTGCTTCTCCATCCCCCGTAGATATTCATTCTCAAGATTCTCCCTTTTAAGAGCTTCCCCCTACGCAGCACAAATGCGCAACGTGACGTCTGTCTGAACAATCATTTCCAAAGCCCTAACCCTTATGGGCTTGATTCTTTCCTTCAGACTCAAGGCATCGGCGACTAGATTCGCCTTCCCTGGGTGATACTTGATTTCACAATCATAGTCGTTCAACAACTCTACCCATCGCCTCTGTCTCATGTTAAGCTCTTTCTGATCGAATATATGTTGCAGGCTCTTGTGATCAGTAAAGATTGTGCATCGCGTGCCATATAAATAATGTCGACAGATCTTTAATGCAAACACCACTGCACCTAACTCCAAGTCATGCGTGGTGTAGTTCTTCTCGTGAACCTTCAGCTGGCGCGAAGCATAGGCTATAACTTTCTGTCGCTGCATCAGCACGCAGCCTAAACCTTGACGCGAGGCGTCGCAATATACCACAAAGTCGTCAGTACCTTCGGGTAAGGATAAGATGGGTGAGTCGCAAAGCTTGTTTTTCAACAACTGGAATGCTTCTTCTTGCTTATCTCGCCATTCATACTTCTTGTCTTTCTGGGTAAGGGAGGTCAAAGGTTGAGCGATTTTCGAGAAATCCTCAATAAATCTGCGATAATAACCTGCTAAACCTAGAAACTGTCGAATCTCGGTTGGCGTCTTTGGAGTCTCCCAATTCTTGATTGCTTCAATCTTTGTAGGATCCACATGGATTCCATTTCCATTTACCACATGACCAAGGAACTGAACCTCGCGTAACCAAAATTCGCACTTTGAGAACTTCGCGTACAACTTCTCTTTCTTGAGCAGTTCTAAGATAGCTCTTAGGTGTTGCTCATGTTCTTCCTTCATCTTTGAGTAGATCAGTATATCGTCAATGAACACAATCACAAACTTTTCGAGGTACGGCTTACAAAATCTATTCATCAAATCCATGAATACTGCTGGCGCGTTTATTAGACCAAACTGCATAACCAGGAACTCATAATGTCCATAGCGAGTTCTGAAGGCAGTCTTCGGAATACTCTCCTCGTGTATACGCAACTGGTGATAACCTGATCGAAGATCGATCTTGGAGTAACAACTCGAACCTTGCAGTTGATCAAACAGGTCATCAATCCTTGGCAAAGGATATCTATTTTTGATAGTCAACTTGTTCAGCTCGCGGTAGTCGATGCACATGCGAAAACTACCGTCCTTCTTCTTGACAAACAGCATTGGAGCTCCCCAAGGCTAGAAGCTTGGCCTGATAAATCCTTTTATCCAATAGCTCCTGAAGTTGCGTTGACAGTTCTTGCATCTCGGAGGGCGCAAGTCGATAAGGTGCCTTAGCCACAGGCGCATCACCTGGAACTAAGTCAATGTGGAACTCGACTTGTCGCTGCGGAGGAAATCCTGGCAAGTCTTTGGGAAAGACTTCAGGATATTCCTTCACGACTGGAATGTCTTCTATCTTTGGCTCAGCGGCCTCTTTATCCACAATGTGTGCCAAGAAGGCGACACATCCTTTCTACAAACACTTTCGAGCCTTCAAGCAACTGATGATTCTTAGGGGCGTATCGCGCTTCTCTCCATGCACTACAATTGTTTCTCCATTCGCCATCGGAATGCGAATGACCTTCTCGTGACATACAATCTCTGCTCGGTTGCTCGACAACCAATTCATCCCCACTACCACGTCGAAGCTTCCCAACTTGACTGGCAGCAGATCAAGTGTGAACTCCTGCTCTCCCAGTTCTATCACGCAACCCCTAATAACTTCCTTCGCTTCTACTAGCTTCCCATTAGCTAGTTCTATCGAATATGAAACGTCTAAGTTACTGGCTACCAACCCAAGTATATTCTTAAATTCTAGCGATACAAAACTATAATCGGCTCCGGTATCAAATAATACAGATGCAAAGCGTTGGTTGATAGGGAACGTACCAGAAACTACATTGGGATCTTGGTGTGCTTCCCACGCACCGATGTTAAAGACTCTTCCATGTGCTTGATTCAGCTTTGGGCACTCCCTCTTGAAATGCCCTACGTCTCCACAATTGAAACAACCTGGTCCTCGACCATTACCATTCCCGTTACCACCTTGAGCGTTGTTCATTCCACGGTTTCTATTCCCAGCTTGATTCCCAAAATTTCCATGATTTCCATTCCCGCCATTTCCTCTTCTTTCTTGCTGACACTGTTGGTACCCTTTTTGAAGTTTGAGAACTTCCTCTTGTTCTCACTCGATGATTCAACATGTGTCTCCTTCTTTTTCGGATCAGAGATTGAAAACTTGTTTAACCGGATGGCTTCTTCAGTCAGTGACACGCTCAGATCGATAGCTTCGGTAATGGTTGGCGGCTTTGACGTTGTTACCATGCTCATAATCTGAGGCGCCAACACCCAGATGAAACGCTCAACGCGCTTAAATTCCGGTGTAACCATGTATGGTACCACGTGAGATAGATCGTGGAATCTTTGCACATATTCGGCGATCTTTGGGCCGTCCATCTTAAGGTTCCAAAATTCTGTTTCCAATTTCTGAATTTCGGCTCTGTGTCACACCCCGATATTTCCACGTATTACCGGTGGGGAGTATCATGACGTAGTTGATATCATCATGGTCAAACAACACAATTTAAATGCACAACAGAAGCAAAAGATAAATATATTACAATCCGATACAAAGTAATATCAAAGTATTACAACGGAATGTAAAGGATCCATAGGCGGATCAATTTAAAAGATAATTGTTCAACAGGTCTTAACATCTAAGCTTACGAGACTCTTTATTGATGCTAGGAGTAGCCAGCCTATTCCGATTAGTACATGCACTTAGCCTTTTTGGGAAAATACGTCAATTTACACTGGTAAATACAATTAACTGACTCATTTTGAAAATGTTTTTAGAAAATTTATTTGAATGCACGTGGCACGAAATATTTTTATAACTTGGGATAATTATTTATATATAAACTTGTAAAAGAATTACATGTTTCTTATGCGTTCAGTAGCCCGATCCGTAGACCGAGGTAAAGATTAATAGACACACCACATTATTTATTTATGCACTGATGGGTGTACGCCTACACCCCGTGCTTAGGTCGTGGCCATTTCGTAAAATGATGCCAAGGATATCCGGGACATGGTCATTAACCCCCCCAAAGGCTTTAAGCAAACATAACATTTTCAAACGGGGCATTTCAATGATTTAACCTTTATACAATTAACGATGCAATGCCCGACCAAGCGGTATTTTATATACCATACCCTAAGCCCGTATAAGGGAAAATAAGTTAAAAGTGTTTACCTGAGCTAAATATAAATTCAATCCCAGCCGTATATCAATTCAGCAAGTACAGATAGCTTTTACTGGGCTCCTAAATCAGGATCAGGGCCCCTAAAACTCAGGGGGGGTAACCCTATTCGGTAATATCTTGACAGTTCGTTGTCAAAAATTCGAAATAACACGAAACCAACTCAGCAAGCCTACTGGGACACAAGGCTACCCTAGGGTAGATTGTTACCCCAGGCGACTCGCGACAGGAACGACGACACCCTTCGCGACACGCGGGGGAAACCAATTTCAAGTATAAATAGAACAGTCTGTTTCATGCAATTGAGTGTTAATTCGACGTAAAAACTCAATACGTACGCTGAGTTATAGTATAATCACTACAAAACACACACACGATTCACGAAGTGCTGCCGCAATACAGGGTAATAACTCGATCGCTGATACGATTCAATGTCTGATCGATTAAACTATCCAATGGATGTTTAAGTGCTGCCCACATTAGGGTTTATGCTTTGTCATTCGTCGTTAAATCGATGGATGTTTAAGTATCGCACTTTGTCATTCGTTGTGAAGGTTTTAATCTCGTGAGTTATCGTAAATGCTGTATTAAGTTACTAACCGAATTGTGTGCTTGTTATTAATTTAGGTTAAAAGGCTAATCAGTAGGTTAGGCTCTGCTCAAATTAAATCTGCAAAGTGAGTCATTCTCTTTTTATCAAATTACTTTACAAAAGCATGTTTATTTTCAAAGGTTATAATTACAGGGATTAAGTCTATGTAATCTGAAATTACTGCCAGGATGTGGGGGGATGTGCACATAGCTACTAATTATTTATCATTTGTGGGTGAACGAACCCAACAAGTGATATGTCCACAGTCACAAGTCCGGTCAAGTGACAACTGGGTCAGTTAATGTTGGGATTGAACCCTACCAAAGGAACAGATAATGTAAAGCCAAAACCAGGTCACAACAGAGGATTCACAATAAGCAGCGGTTTACACTTTGCTCTCCCCTTGAAAGTGATTTATAACAACTGATGGTCTCTATCTGCTACTCATATTCAACTGCTGCTGTCCTTTCAACTGCTGATGAAAACCCTGAAGTATTCAACACTGCTGGTCCTATCTACTGATGTTAAAGCACTGCCCATTCAAGGACTGATCAACCTTGAGGAAAGCACTGACAGAAAGGGAGAGCAGCTGTTTAGTAAATTGTTTGTCTTATGTATAGTCAGTGGTTAGGTTAGCAGTGTTTGTGTAAGGTCAGTAGATACAGGTTGTTAGGCTGTTAGACGTCGCTTTCATGGTGACGTCAGCTGAGATACCTCAGTGGTTTGGTTTGCCTATAAATGTAACAGTGCCCTGTACTGTTACATTTGATTGACTGAGTGGGTTCTTCTCCTCATGTCTAATCCTTTCATCTTGTGTGCAACCAACCTTGAGGCATCAGGCTGAGGGGGAGCTTAGTTTGTAAGCATGTCTGTAATCTTTTGCTTTGATTTGTAAATCATTCGACTCTATGAGAAGCAATTGTTTATCAAACTATTTTTCTCCTTTTGACTGTGTTTACAAAGTTTGTTCTCATTTCCGCTGCACTTTACATGTTTTCATTGTCATTGATTATTCATTTTAAACAAACAAACACAATCATGAGAGCTTCAGATCCTAACAATTGGTATCAGAGCTTGGACAGTCAAATTCGATCTAACAATCAATTTGACATAAAAGTTCAGCTCAAAATTCATTGATACTAAGGTTGGTTGTATTCAGTTGAAAAACAGAGTAACGAGTAAAATCATGATCAAAATGGTTATTCAAAAACTCTGTACATCAACCAAGATGTCATATGACACACAAATCTCACACAACAATTGATTTCACGCATAAGTCACTCTTAGTTTTTCAGATCTGAAAACACATCTGTTAAACCATGGGATTATTTCATATTGTCAAAATTGATTTCAATTGCTGTTATGAAATTTGTGTTGTCACCTGGTTTAAATGCTAAAGTATGAATCTCGGATTAACAAAAACCTATGTTCACAAAACGATTAGTGTTTTTGGTAATTTTAAAAAGAGAGAAATTAAAACTTTAGTCATTCAGATCTTATGTGTTGAAAACAGGTTGAGTTCTTCAAAAGGACAAAATCAACTATGTTAAAATACAATAAGAAAATTCACAAAAACTCCGAAGTGTGTTCATCTCAAAACTTCTGAAGTCAGAAGAAAAGAGTATAAACATATAACACTGAAGAGTCAAAGTTTAGGGTAATAATGGTCATTAAGCAACTATGTGCATTCATCTGTTCAGGAAAAGGTTTTGATTCCAGTGAATGAACTCCAAAGAGGACTAGACAAATGTTCAAAAATTTATCCATGTGTCCTCATGTTTGCAATCAACCGACAAAGAAAATGGTTCCAAACAGTGGTCAAAATGTATCCAAAAGTTTCCTACCACTGTTGTTAAACCACTGACCATTTTCAAAAACCTGTGAGTGATGTGATTACATTCTCTATTGAAATTATACCAGATCTTTTTGACACTATTCTTAGAAAATCCTTTAACCATTTTTTTTGTTGTTCAAAGGATTCTCTCGAATAACCAGGATATATTATTCATTTTTTAATATATTTGAAACTTTTGCTTGTTTTTGTTGGCAATAGTTTCAGCTCCTGTCAGGATGTAATACCTTATTTTTGCATGGTATTTGTGTCCTCAGAAATGGGTCAAAAGGAAATGGTACATATGTCATGATCATGTCATACTCAGGTTTGCTCCTAAATGTTTTTCAAAGGATGATTGCAAACTGTGATTAAATTACTAGGGTACTCATGTGTTAATTGAATATTAAACGAAAATGAGCTGCCTTAGTAAAAAGTTTTCATCAATTGGGGTACTAAACTACTGTCTTTCAAAATTGACATGTGGCAAAACCTTGAATGAAAATTCTCAAAACTGTTGCTGAAACACCTGTTCTTCAGATTTGCACCATTTACCCTAACCACTGTTTTATTCCAACGTCTGATCTCTAAACACTGTCCACTGCTGAAAGTTAACCACTGATCCCTCATTTTCTTGTAAGCACTGATGCTCAAAATCAGTGTCTTATCCACTGATATGCTATCTACTGATAGTAAAAATCATCCACTGCCCAAGATTTTTACCGTTGTAATCACTGATGCTTGATACGTCAGTGGCTCTTAAAACAACTGTTCTCCATACTTAATCCGTTTCATTAGTGTTTGACACGTGGTCAGTTTTTAGCCCTCAGATCTTAATAACCGCTGCCACATCAGCGATCATTTTTTTAAAATAAAACCTGCCCTAAACCCCAAACAGGGTTTTACACTGTCGAATTGAATTCCAAAATTCTCTTCTCATAGCAGTTTCCAACCCTTCTTCTCAAAATCTCCAAAATCCTCCTTCATTCTTCTCCGCAAAAATGACAAAATCAAAGTCAAAATCAAAACCAAAACCTAAATCACCATCACCATCCAAAGAGGTCGCTCAAACGACCGAAGAACCCATCGAAATACCATTCAAACAATCTCACAACTATCTGGGTTTATTCACAAAACCTACTGATAATCACACCTTTGACACCATCATTGATGCATTATCTGCATCAAAGTACAAAACTTTGTTGACCGCAAATGCTCCTATCTATCTGCAAACCCAGAGAGAGTTTTGGAAAAAGGCGTCGCTTGAAAAACAAGACGGAAAAGTCATAGCCATTAACTCCTCGATACAGGGAAAAGCGATCAAAATCACACCAAAATCGATATCAGAAGTCTTCATACTCGACGATCAGAACGGTAAAACCTCTTTTGACAAAAACGAGTTAAAAGCTGATTTTCTGAAAAGGGGTTATGCAGAAGAACCAAAGGTAGATACCCTACAAAAGGGTTATTTTCCATCTGCACCCAGGTTCTTATTTCACACACTCTTGATGTGTGCTTCAAATAAAACAACATCTTTCAACGAAATACCATTGAAAATTCAAAGCCTGGGTTACGCTATTTTGAATAATAAAGACTATAACTACTCCCAGGAGATTTTCAATGACATGGTGAAAAACGTTGAAAGTAAAGCATTTTTACTTTTTCCAAGATTTTTGAGTTATTATTTTGAACAAAAATTTGAAAAGAAAAATGTAAATTTGCTCAAACAAGGTGTTCATTGTCAAATAAAAAGCATAACAAAAGAAACATTTTCAAGGATGATGGCACCAATAAAAACAAAAGCAGGGGTACCTGAGCAGACTTTAGCGGTTACAACTGCTCCTCAGGTATCAGCTGCTGAGCCCACTGCTCCAGGTGATCATAGCAGCACACCCACTGCTTTGAAACCCACACCTGCCACCACTAAAAAGACCAAAAGGAAAACATCAAGAAAACCCACCAATCCCAAAACAAAGGCAACTCTGGAAGAAGAGATCCCAGAGGAAATGCCTGTGACAACACAAAAGTCACCAGAAACCACTGCTGCTACTTCCTCACAGCAGTTGGAAGAAAGATCTCAACCCATGCCTAAAACTCCTCCTGCATCCTCACAAAAGGATCAGGTTGTAAGCACAGGGACACCACACTATGAAGCTCTGAATCCACTTGGATCCATCTTCCTCAGTCCTGATCCCAAGGACATGTCTCTTTCAAGTCCCATCCCCTCACCAATCATATTACCACAAACCATGCTACCTTTGTTGCATGCAGCTGATATAGCTCAGACACAAACCAGTTCCTCTCTAACACCTATCACTGAGAGCATACTTCCACAAGTGACTGGGTCTGATGCTACTACTCCTGCTATCCCAGCAACAATTGAGGAGGTTACACCCCCTGAGTTACAAGTAACTCTCGGTGGTAGTTCAAGTGGAGCAGCAACTACAACTGGTGGACCAACAAGTCCCCAGTTGGCCAGTTGTTTCATAAATCAAACTCCCTTGAAGGAAATTTCTTCCATGGCAACTTCGATAACCACTAGTGAGTTGGATCTAACCACTGGCATCATCAAAGGTTTATCAAGTGCTGAAGAAAGAAGTCCCCAGTACCAAGAACAAGGGGCATCAATGGGTGATTTTTGCGACTCTGTTCCTAAGTCACACATTGATATAACCACCACAGGTGGGGATTCAGATGATCCCAGTAAAATCGGTGATGATTCAAGATATCAGGAATTGACGGGCAGAGTGGAAAAACTTGAAGAATCAGTTTCTGAAATAAAGGAGATGGTGCAAGAGATTTTAAAAGCTCAGAAAGCACAATCCTCTGTTGTTCCTGCTCAAGCACCTGCTCCACAACAAGCACCTGCTGCAAATGAGCTTTGGAATATTTTCCAACCCATGCTTGAAAAACAGCAACAAATGGCTGATCAAAAGCATGCTGTTCAAGTACAAATGTTGTCCAACATGATGGAATCAAGGTTCAAGGATACTCAAGCATATATCAAGGCTATTAAGGCCAGTATCCAAACTGCCACTGGCAAGGCTCCTTCTACTTTACTATTCTTTGATGACCCCCTTGCAGATAATGCCAAAAAGGGGGAGATAATGAAGCAAATAAAGAGAAAGGGAATTGAACATGGCCTTCACATTGAACCTGAAAAAGAAAAAGAAAAACAGGTCTCAAAACCTGTTAGCCAAACAGCTGATACAGCAGTAGTTACAAAAACTGCTGTTAGTAGCCAAACAGCTGCCATGTCATCAACACACACCACTACAACCACTGTTCCACCATCATCACCATCTACAATCATATCACCACCACTGCCTTCTGCCATAAAGCAGAAGACAACAGATGTTACAACATCTGTTGTAATGACAGCAGCGGTTGAAGCACCAGTTGTTTCAACCACTGTCAGTCAATCACTGCCACAAACCACTGCTATCCAATCTACCACCACTGATCCACCCAAAACATCATCTGTTTCTTCTTCATTAAAAAGGAGAAGAAATCTCATATCAGATGATGATTCATCACCATCACCACCAACATCACCACTTCCATCCCCTGCTCAAAAGCAGAAGACAACTGCTGACATATCAGCAGTTGTAATGACAACAGATGTTGAGACACCAGTTGTTTCAACAGCTGTTAGTCAGGCATCCATCACTGCTCTCATTCTTTCTACATCACAACCAAAGCTCTTCAATAGAATAAGAAAGCCAATCTCTGTCGATGAGGGTATACATGATCCTAATGCTGCACAATATCCACTGGAACTTGAAGCCATAAAAAATGAGATGAGGCAATTCTATACAGAAGAAGATCCTTCAAAAAGGAGATTCTCCTCACTCATAGGCTACATGCCACCAGAGGATATGGATGATTACCTCAAACTCAAGGCAAGACAGGCTAAAGCAAGAGCTAAATTTGAAAGTGAACGTGAACGTCTAAGCGAAGAAGGCATTGCTCAAAGACTGGATTTCTTTCTTGAAAAGGTAAAGCAGATGGAAGATTTCGCACAGGAACTAATCAAAGAAAAGGCTGAACAACGCAAAGAGCTTAGAAAACAATATCTTGCCTACATTATGAAAGAAAAATTCTATCCTGCTGAAGAAAAACAGTTTGAAGAATGGCCAATAATCGCTCTAAAGCATGAGGCTGAGAGGATTGACAGAATTAAGAAAGATCCTACAAAGAAGAAGAATGCTCCAAACTGGAACAAAATCAAAAAGCTCATTGCTGACTTCACTGCTGAGTATAAAAGAAAGAAAAAGGAGCTAGTGGATGCAAAAATGGATACTGCTGAAGCCATATCAAAATGGTCTAAACAGCAGACTGATGAAGCCTATGAAAGGCTGAAGAAAAGAAAGATAACTGTTTCAGGCACTTCTAAGAAGAAAGAACAAATGATGAAGCTTGAACAGAAGATGGGAAACCTCGACACACTGTTCCGGTCTACTTTTGTAACAAATCAAGAAGAGGGAGAACAGTTGACTGAAGAAGAGGTAATAGAAAAAGAAGCAGAGTACTTCAAAGATACCATCACGAAAATGGGTCTAAAAGAAGAAACTTCAACAAAGCTTCAAAGCCTTTTTAAGGCATTAAACAAAACTGCATCTCCAAACACTGCTAAAGACAAGACAGAAGCTGAAAAACAAGAACTCATTGAACAAGAAACTGCAGAAGATATAGCTGCAGTTGACAAAGTCTTTGAAGAAGCTTTCAAAAGAATGTCTGAAAGTCTGCAGTTGTTTTCAAGGCCATTATCCCTCAACTCATCCTCAAATAAGTCTCTCCCAAGAAACCCATTTGGCTTAAAAATACTAAAGTGGATGTCTGATCAAAAGACTCACGTATTGACCTTGGTCAGAGCCAATGGCGATGTGAAGCACATATCAAGGAAAGAAGCACTAGGTCTTAGTGTTCAAGATTTGCAGGATCTCCTTGGGCTTTCACTGTGTAGGGATGAGGATGACCAGAGTGCAAAGGAATTTGAAGCTGAATTCAAAGAACAAGCTAAGGCACTCTTGATGAGTAATAAAGGTCCTGAATAATGAAAGGTTTTGGCATTATCTGTTCCAGGGGGAGATTGTTGGGATTGAACCCTACCAAAGGAACAGATAATGTAAAGCCAAAACCAGGTCACAACAGAGGATTCACAATAAGCAGCGGTTTACACTTTGCTCTCCCCTTGAAAGTGATTTATAACAACTGATGGTCTCTATCTGCTGCTCATATTCAACTGCTGCTGTCCTTTCAACTGCTGATGAAAACCCTGAAGTATTCAACACTGCTGGTCCTATCTACTGATGTTAAAGCACTGCCCATTCAAGGACTGATCAACCTTGAGGAAAGCACTGACAGAAAGGGAGAGCAGTTGTTTAGTAAATTGTTTGTCTTATGTATAGTCAGTGGTTAGGTTAGCAGTGTTTGTGTAAGGTCAGTAGATACAGGTTGTTAGGCTGTTAGACGTCGCTTTCATGGTGACGTCAGCTGAGATACCTCAGTGGTTTGGTTTGCCTATAAATGTAACAGTGCCCTGTACTGTTACATTTGATTGACTGAGTGGGTTCTTCTCCTCATGTCTAATCCTTTCATCTTGTGTGCAACCAACCTTGAGGCATCAGGCTGAGGGGGAGCTTAGTTTGTAAGCATGTCTGTAATCTTTTGCTTTGATTTGTAAATCATTCGACTCTTTGAGAAGCAATTGTTTATCAAACTATTTTTCTCCTTTTGACTGTGTTTACAAAGTTTGTTTTCATTTCCGCTGCACTTTACATGTTTTCATTGTCATTGATTATTCATTTTAAACAAACAAACACAATCATGAGAGCTTCAGATCCTAACAGTTAATTCAAAAGATAGAAACATTGTAATCGCTCTCAATACTGTAAATTATAACAAACAGGTCGTTTTATTTAAATAAGAATGATTCACTCAGTATTTCCCGCTGACAAAACCTTTTTCAAACATGTTTCAGGAGATCTGTTGTGATAAAGGAAAAGTGACGAAAAGCACTACAAGCTTAAGGAAGTGGCTCAGTATAAAATAAGGAAACATGTTTTGTAAAATAAAGGATTTCTTCATGAAATCTCAAGAATGTAAATTATCGGGTTTTATCCCAAGTTGTGAAATAAAATAATTGGGAAATATTTCAGTTTTTAAAAGATCCTGAAGAAACTTCCGTTGTTAAATAAATACCACGGGATTTTCTGTCCCGCGGCTCCTGAAACGGGTTAAACCGGGTCGGGGGCCTTGACAGAAAAAGGCGGTATCAGAGCCACTGATCTAAGCCTATTAAGTATTTAGAAATACTTAATTTTACTGATTGCCAATTATGTGATTATGTGTTTTATTAACTGATTATTTGTTAGTTACAGTATGGGTAAACAAAAGCTGTTAAATATCTATCTTAAACTAGATAGGTCATCCAACGAGAAGGGAAGTTCATCCCAAACAAAACCTTATGTAATTCCTGAAGAAGGAATATTTGTGAGAAAGGCACATTACGAGAAACCACTTTCTCCTAATAAAAGAAGTTTGATTATTAGGAAAAGTCAGGAGGAAATAAGGAAAAATCGAGAGAAGAAGATTAAACAGGAAACCCAGGAATTAACCAGTAAAATACCTTGGGAGGACAAATTAGATGAGAAATGGGCAGATCTTTATATGCTAGCCATTGTAGCAGAAAATGCAAATCTCTAAATACTCTAACTCAAGTTTTAGCACCTTTTTTTATCTACAATCCAGAAACCTTATTCCGTAAATAAATAAGTTCACAGTAAATTGTAGTATATTTTACTTGTCAGTTGTTTTATGTATGGTATGTAATAATATTTAAGGGTTATCTATGAAATTTTGTTATTTTATTTTAACATTTGGTATGTATTTTGCATATATGCTAAACAACATGAATGAGATATCTGAAGCTTTAGAAAATCTTAACCTCTATCCCGTTAAGATAGAAGTTTCCAAGGAATTCACCGGTTACTTCGCTGAACAAGAATAACCCATGGAATTTCAATCCAAACCACTGGCAAAACCTAAACCCAAGAAAAGAAGCAGATTTGTGGGCTGGAGGCGTGTACGTAGGAAAAAGCCAACAACAAGAAAGGTTACTAAAACTGAAGCACCAAAAGACAAAGGAAAAGGGGTAGAAATTGAGGAAAATGTTAATCAAGTAGAGATAGAAGCTGAGAAGAGTTTTAAGCAAACAGAAAGAGAAATCGGAGAAAGTTCTAGACAGAAACAGAAAATGACTCCCTGGGAAGTTTTAGATCATAAACTAGTAATGAGTGATCTCATCGGACCTGCCGATGGAAACCTTGAACCAGCTAATCCAAACCTTATATTTACTGAAGAAGATATTTTCAGCTACCCACTAGAAGCTCCAATTCCAATCAATCTGGAACCTGCTATTCCAGATCCTATTGTCCAACCTCAACCACTACCAGTAGAATTAGATGAATGGTGGACAACTGATTGGCAATACCAAAATCTTTTAAACAACCCTGATACATTTTTCCCACAAGTTGACCCAGAACCTCCACTATACCCAACTATGAGCCCGGAGAATCTGGCTGAACTTCGTCTCTGGGGCGAAGAGTTAATTAATGCAGGAAATAGGATTAGGGATGTTGGAGAAAGAGTTACTTGGAAGTACGACGAAAGGGAGCGTCGTTTTTAAGAAATTAGCTGACCAGATAATGGGAGTTTGTAGGAATATTTATTTAATAAATAATCATAAGAACTAGTATGTGTAATAACTTAACAATAAAACGTTGTATGATAACCGTGTACGATGCATAATATAATGAAACTCAGGAAACCGATAATTTTTGGTTATACATGTTAATGTAATTATGTGCAAACTGTTTTATTATATTTGTATCTATACTAATTATTTATATAAAATTTATTTATCAGATGGCAAACATTGGTAACGAACCAGTAAATGAGGTTAATCAGTCTGAGCAACATCCAGGAGATCAATATATGACTAGGCAAGATATCGAAAATATTGTTGCTCAAGGGATAGCCAATGCTATTCCCGCAATCGTTGCTGCTGTAAAGAATCCAATAAAACCGCAACAAATCGTTCCTAGTAAACGTATTTCTGAAGATAACTTCAGTAATAGTGTAAACGGAGGCAATGATCATGTTAATCATAATAATGAACCACATCAAGCTCCATTTCCTAAGAAAATGAAAGCCGCAACCCCTGGTTGCACTTTCAAAGAATTTATTGCTTGTAAACCATATGAGTTTGCAGGCAATGAAGGAGCAACTGCGACACTACGTTGGTTGGAGAAAACCGAGGCAGTAATTGCCATAAGTAAATGTGATAAGAATGATCAGGTCATGTACGCATCAAATCTTTTCAAAGAAGGGGCGCTCGAATGGTGGAACACTGTGTTACAAGCTAAAGGAAGAAATAGGGCTTATGCTATAATTTGGGAAGAATTTAAGAATCTTGTAGAAAGAAAATTCTGTCCTGAATATGAAAAGGATCAAATGGCGAATAAGTTCTTAAACCATCGTATGACGGGTGTAGATTGTCACGGTTATACTTCGACATTCTTTGAATATGCTAGAGTGGTACCAACGCTGGCTTCGCCAGAACCGGTACTCATTTCTCGCTATATTTGGGGACTGAATAGTGAAATCCGTAACATCGTTAAAGCTGCGAGACCTCGCACTATTGACGATGCGGTGGAATTAGCTAATACCCTAACTGACGAACTAGTACGCACCCAAGATGAAAACCGGAAGAAGGAATTAGCTCAGAAAATTACCCAAGGATTTCGTACGGGTAATAATAACAGCTTCAAGAGAAGAGGAACAGGGCAATCTTCAAATTTTCCGTTCTGTCAAAATTGCAAAAAGAAACATTTTGGAAAATGCAAGGTATATTGCAATTTTTGCAAAACTATAGGACATCGTGAAGAAAATTACAGAAAGAAATCCATAATTTGTTACAATTGTGGAGAGGCAGGACATTTCAAAACAGAATGTCCTAAAGTGGTCAAACCAGCAGACAACAAAACCAAGGCGACCGACGGAACTATTAAGAAGAATGCCAGGGCATTTCAGCTGACCACTCAAGAAGCAGAACTCATCCCAGATGTGATAACGGGTACGTTCTTAGTTCACAACGTATACGCAAAAGTATTATTTGACTCTGGTGCAAACCAAAGTTTTATAAATACTTCATTCTGTCAAGCTCTTAATTTACCTTTAACCAATATTAGGCAGATTTTTACAGTTGAAACGGCAGACAGAAATTCAGTTAAAATAGATAAAGTTTTGCAGGAAGAAAATATAGAACTTTTAGGACATAAATTCTCTGCAAACCTATTGCCAATGAAATTAGCTGATTTTGATGTTGTGTTAGGAATGGATTGGTTAGTAGCCAACCATGCTCGAATTCTTTGCGATAAGAATTCTATAGAAATTCAAACACTTACCGGAGAAGTCATTATGATTACAGGAAATAAACCACGTAAACCCATGAAGTTCATATCAGTAATGAAGGTTGCTAGTTATGAACGAAAGCAAGGAATAGTGTATATGATTTCGGTAATCATTAGCACTAAGGGTAAAGAACTTAAGGAAATTCCTGTAGTCTCAGAATATCCGGATGTATTTCCAGAAGAGTTACCGGGATTACCCCCAGATAGGGAAGTAGAATTTAGGATTCATCTAATTCCAGGAACTACACCGATAGCCAAGGCACCTTATCGGTTAGCACCCACAGAAATGTTAGAACTGAAAAAGCAATTAGATGAATTACTAAGTAAAGGATTCATACAACCTAGTTCATCTCCTTGGGGAGCACCAGTGCTATTTGTTAAGAAAAAGGATGGTTCAATGAGAATGTGTATCGATTATAGAGAATTGAATACGGTTACAATTAAGAATTGATACCCATTACCTAGGATTGATGATCTGTTTGATCAACTTCAAGGAGCTAGATATTTTTCTAAGATAGACTTACGCTACGGATATCATAAATTGAAGGTACAAGAAGAAGACATACCTAAAACTGCTTTCAGAACCAGGTATGGTCATTATGAGTTTACAGTCATGCCCTTTGGGTTAACAAATGCACCTGCTGCATTCATGGATATGATGAATAGGATCTGTAAACCATATTTGGATAAATTTGTAATTGTTTTTATAGACGATATACTTATTTATTCCAAAAGTCAGACAGAGCATTGTGAACACCTTCATTCACTCTTAACTTTGTTAAGAAAAAGAAAAGCTTTATGCCAAATTCTCGAAGTGTGAATTTTGGTTAAAGGAAGTGCAATTCTTAGGACATATGGTAAATCACGAAGGTATCCATGTAGATCCTGCTAAGATAGAGGCGATTACCAATTGGAAGGTTCCACAAACAGCAATGGAAATTAGAAGTTTTATAGGTTTAGCTGGGTACTATAGACGGTTTATTAAGGATTTTTCCAAGATAGTTGTACCATTAACTAAGTTAACCCGTAAAGCAGTTAAGTTTGAATGGGGATCAAAGCAAGAAGAAGCCTTTAGAATATTAAAACAGAAATTAACAAATGCACCAATCTTAGCCTTACCAGAAGGAACTGAAGATTTTGAAGTATATTGTGATGCTTCAAAACTAGGATATGGATGTGTGCTTATGCAACGCAAAAAGGTGATTGCATATGCTTCAAAGCAATTGAAAAAGCACGAAGAAAACTATACGACTCATGATTTAGAATTAGGAGCCGTAATTTTTGCCCTTAAGATTTGGAGACATTATCTGTATGGAAGTAAATTTACTGTTTATACAGATCATAAAAGTTTAAGATATATATTTGGGCAAAAAGAGTTAAACATGAGGCAAAGGAGATGGATGGAAATTTTAAGTGACTATGACTGCGATATTCAGTATCACGAAGGAAAGGCAAATATAGTTGCAGATGCCTTAAGTCGTAAGTATTATGAGAAACAACGACGGGTTCGTGCTCTCAGATTAAATCTACAAATAGATTTAATGGAACAATTGAATAATATTCAAGCTACAGCAATCAAGGATGATGCTGAAGGAATGAAAGGATGAATAAAGGAATTAGAACAAGGAGTAGATGGAATTTGGAGATTCCACAAAAGTAGAATTTGGGTACCTAAGCAGGGAGACTTAAGACCTAAGATTTTAGAAGAAGCCCATAAATCTAGGTATACTATGCACCCAGGAAATAATAAGATGTACCAAGATTTAAGAAAGAACTTCTGGTGGATAGGAATGAAAAAGGATATAGCTCAATATGTTTCTAAATGTCTCACTTGTTCACAAGTTAAGGCAGAACATCAGAAACCTTTAGGGTTACTACAACAATTAGAAATGCCAGTATGGAAATGGGAACTTATAACATTGGATTTTGTTACTAAGTTACCCAAAACCAGAAAAGGTAATGATGCGATTTGGGTAATTGTGGATCGATTAACCAAATCAGCTCACTTTCTACCAATGAAAGAAACCTTTAGTATGGAAAGATTGGCAAAATTGTATGTAGATGAAGTTGTATCCTTACATGGAGTTCCACTCTCCATTGTTTCGGATAGGGATAGTCGTTTTACTTCTCATTTCTGGAAAAGCTTCCAGCAAGCTATGGGAACTCGATTAAATCTGAGCACTGCATATCATCCACAAACAGATGGACAAAGTGAAAGGACGATCCAAACTTTAGAAGACATGCTTAGAGCATGTGTAATAGATTTTGGTGGAAATTGGGATGATCACTTACCATTAATTGAATTCTCCTATAACAATAGTTATCATTCAAGTATTGAAACCGCCCCATTTGAAGCACTATATGGAAGAAAGTGTAGAACTCCAGTTTGTTGGGCAGAAATAGGAGAAAGTCAATTGTCAGATCCTGAGATAGTGCAAGAAACTACTGATAAGATTACTCAAATCAAGGAAAGACTGAAAATGGCTCGTGATCGTCAAAAGAGTTATGCAGATAATCGGCTCAAGCCACTTGAATTCCAAGTGGGAGACAAAGTATTATTAAAAGTTTCTCCTTGGAAATGAGTAGTTAGATTCGGAAAGAAAGGAAAGCTAAGTCCAAGGTACGTAGGACCATTTTCAGTGATCCAACGTATAGGACCAGTTGCTTATCGTTTACAACTACCAGAAGAATTATCTGGAGTACATGATGTATTTCATGTATCCAATCTCAAGAAATGCTTATCAGATGAATCACTGGTAGTACCTCTTCGAGATATAGAGGTAAACGAAAAGCTAAAATTTGTTGAAACACCTCTTCAAATTGAGGATCGAAAGATCAAGTTTCTCAAACACAAACGACTAGTTTTAGTCAAAGTCAGATGGGATTCAAAGAGATGAGCTGAATATACTTGGGAGCTGGAATCCGAAATGAAGCGAAAGTATCCTCATTTATTCCAGTAAATCTCGAGGACGAGATTTTATTAAGGTGGGGAGAATGTAACAACCCTCATCAAAAAGTACTATTTATTATTTTAATTATCTAAATAGGAAACCCTAATTGAGAAACCCAAGTGATTCTGTATAATCCCAAAAATTTTCAGAACATTTAGAATCAGGATCAGGGCCCCTAAAACTCAGGGGGGGTAAACCCTATTCGGTAATATCTTGACAGTTCGTTGTAAAAAATTCGAAATAACACGAAACCAACTCAGCAAGCCTACTGGGACACAAGGCTACCCTAGGGTAGATTGTTACCCCAGGCGACTCGCGACAGGAACGACGACACCCTTCGCGACACGCGGGGGAAACCAATTTCAAGTATAAATAGAACAGTCTGTTTCATGCAATTGAGTGTTAATTCATCGTAAAAACTCAATATGTACGCTGAGTTATAGTATAATCACTACAAAAGACACACACGATTCACGAAGTGTTGCCGCAATACAGGGTAATAACTCGATCACTGATACGATTCAATGTCCGATCGATTAAACTATCCAATGGATGTTTAAGTGCTGCCCACATTAGGGTTTATGCTTTGTCATTCGTCGTTAAATCGATGGATATTTAAGTATCGCACTTTGTCATTCGTTGTGAAGGTTTTAATCTCGTGAGTTATCGTAAATGTTGTATTAAGTTACTAACCGAATTGTGTGCTTGTTATTAATTTAGGTTAAAAGGCTAATCAGTAGGTTAGGCTCTGCTCAAATTAAATCTGCAAAGTGAGTCATTCTCTTTTTATCAAATTACTTTACAAAAGCATGTTTATTTTCAAATGTTATAATTACAGGGATTAAGTCTATGTAATCTGAAATTACTGCCAGTATGTGGGGGGATGTGCACATAGCTACTAATTATTTATCATTTGTGGGTGAACGGACCCAACAAGTGATATGTCCACAGTCACAAGTCCGGTCAAGTGACAACAGGGTCAGTTAATTCAAAAGATAGAAACATTGTAATCGCTCTTAATACTGTAAATTATAACAAACAGGTCGTTTTATTTAAATAAGAATGATTCACTCAGTATTTCCCGCTGACAAAACCTTTTTCAAACATGTTTCAGGAGATCTATTGTGATAAAGGAAAAGTGACGAAAAGCACTACAAGCTTAAGGAAGTGGCTCAGTATAAAATAAGGAAACATGTTTTGTAAAATAAAGGATTTCTTCATGAAATCTCAAGAATGTAAATTACCGGGTTTTTATCCCAAGTTGTGAAATAAAATAATTGGGAAATATTTCAGTTTTTAAAAGATCCTGAAGAAACTTCCGCTGTTAAATAAATACCAGGGGATTTTCTGTCCCGCGGCTCCTGAAACGGGTTAAACCGGGTCGGGGCCCGTGACAACTTTGAATAAAACCTGAGTTTGGAAACATGTATCCCGTCCAGGAATAGGATACACTCCCTAAACTCAACAACCATGGATAACATCTTTTATTAAAACGCAGCTTGAAGACACATGCATACCCTTGCCAGATCCACTAGTTCCCTGAAATACATGTAATTTGAAAAATCAACAAAAGTTGAGCGAGTTCATGTGTGAGTGTATGAATAAGCCTTTAAAGTATGTCTCGTATGTATAAATGTCCCTGTTATGTAGCAATAAGGAAAAAAAAGATCACCAATGGGTTGCAAAGCCAATGGTATGTGTGAAATGGTGCAGGAAAACTCAAACCTAGCAAATTTGTACCGGGCTTCCGGCTGGAAGACATAGTCACCACTATGGGCCTCCCTGGCCTCATGGTTGTGGGCTCGCTACACCCAAATAGATCTATCACTCATGTCCCTCGGTCCTACGGCGAGGATTAATGGCCTTAAGTGTTGTACCCACCCTTCACATGATCTAGTAGTAAACCCTCCTTAAGCTAATCATACCATGTATAAAGCGTTTGTAATAATTGTAACATGTATTTCACCCCCGAAGTATAAAACTGAAAATAGTTAAAAGAAAAGGGGGACATGAACTCACAGTATTGCGACCTCAGCTCGTAACTCAAACTCTGTCAGCAATCACGACTACCTACAGTGTACTAACGTCTATTAGACGGACGGGTCGTGCCTTTGCTTAGTATTTGCGTTTTGAGTTACGTTTCTTATATTATTCCGAGTTATAATTATTTGTCAAAATAATTAATATTTCAACTTAAATTATAGTTGGTTTTGGCCTAATTGTTTTAAACAATATTTCTGTATTAATACTTCTCAAGTATTTAACTTTCGTATTTCCTTCCCAATGATGGGGTGTCTTATACATGTATTTGTATTATTGTATTTGTAATTTCTGAAATATTATATTTCTAAGTCTCACTCTAGAAAATGTATTTGTAAATTCATTTTGTCCCAAAAATAATGTATTGCCCAGAAAATATTTATTTTTCCCAAAAATCATATATTTTCTAAATATACTAGGAAAACATATTTTAACTTCCCAAAAATAATATTTTCCCTTTTTTTTTAATCAAAGTATGATATAACTTTGTAGTATTTACAAAAATCATATTTCCGTTTCTCGTACCCAAAATAATATTTACCATAAATATATATGTAACGGTATTGTTTTGGATGGTAAATTTCGCGGTACTTGTTAGGTTATAATATTTTACCCTAAAATAATATAACTATTTCACCGAGTAAACAAATAATCACACAAGTGTCTTAATATGTATATATATTCTAAATATATATGTTTACCTGTTTTTATTTATAGAAACCAACCTAAAATATTTGTATTTTTTTGTTACAAAAATTATGGCAAAATTTATATCGAAAACTTATGATCAAAATATACTTGTAAATACTTGTTGGAAAATATTTTTCTAAGTGTTTATATATTTTTAGAAAATTTTGCCATAGTTTCCCCTAAAAACGGAGGTGTCCATGCCATATAAGCATATCATTGTCTTTTCAAAATCATCCCAACAATCAATAATCAAACTACACTTCCCAAGTGTAAAAAAAATATACAATATATATAACAACATGAACTTTGAACTTTCACAAAAACTCGTAGTAACTTGGTAGCATGTTTAATAGACTTGGTTACCCCTTAAAGTGTGTTTATTTCTTAACAAACTTCATTCTTGAAAATTTTAGATGTTTACAACTTATAAACATATTCTACAAAAATTATCCTCTTAAACTCTTCTTGTAAATAAAGTGTTCTTACACTTATTTTATCACCAAAAATAGTGTACATTTAAGTAAGAATCAAGTTCTACTAAAAATCATATTTTGAACTTGGTTTTCTTGGAAAATCATACATGAATCTTGAATCTATAAGTTTATTTGCTTACTTTATTTACTATTTTTCAAGAAATCGCTTTATTTTCAAGTTCATGTTTGTAAGAGAGGATGATCTTCTTGGGTTAATATATAATCATCCTCTAACTTGCTAGATCATGTGTTTAATCACAATCTAGCAAGCTCCTTATGACGATCAACATCATAATCTCAAGTAAATAACAATCAAGTGTCATGCATGTATTTAACAACATTATTTCAACAAGACTTCATCATTTTTAAGCTTCATGTTCATGATTCTTGTTTAAGTCTTTTAGTGTTCTTGTGATAAACAATATACTACAATTTTTAACCAACAAAATGAGAAGTAAAAACTAGTAACAAGAAGCTTACAACTAGCTCAAAGGCTAGGGAAGATCACTAGAGAAATAGATGATGAAAATGGATGGTAAAAGCAATGGATGAAGGTTCCTCAAGTTCTTCAAGCACCAAGCTCCATGAAACACCTTCTAATACTTGAAATGAGCTTGAAAATGGGTGGATCGTGGTTGCAAGGTGGTAGTGGTGGCGGCACCTCCTAGGGCCGAGAGGGGGAGAGAGAGTATGAGGGAGATGAGTGAAGTTGAGTGTTGAAGTGAGAAGTGAAATGATCTTGTGATCTTGGCCATACTTATAAAGATTTCATCCTATATCGTGTTCAAGTAATCAAGAAATATCAAATAAAATAATAATCAAATCTAGTGGGGTATGGTGGTGGGTCCATGGTGACCGTAAATCATGAGGGGGGGGGGGTTAATTGTAAGTTTTGATGGTGAGTAGGTAAATGGTTGGAGGTTAAGTGTAATATCTAGTGTTTTATGTGTATGGCACATTATATAGTGTGTTAGGGTATTCGGGGACCATAACTAGCCAAGAAATAATTAAACAATGTATCTGGCAAAATTTTGGTGTTCCGGGTAATGTCCGGTTGTTCGGTTTGATACCGGTTCGTTAAAGTGTCAAGCTATTCCGTATAGTGTCTTTTATGTAACTTTTTGTGACACTTTTAATTCCCAACACTTAGGAAAGCATTCAGGACCATTTAGTCAATTTTCTGCATAATACTAGTACGTTTAAAAGCTGAATTGTGCTGAAAAATGCAGAATTCTACACTTTTAGTGGGTTTTAGGCACTTTCTGGCACTCAAACTATCACCTAGTGACGTAGTTGTATGGTCTTTACTTCCCTACACACCATACTAGTGTAGTACCTTGTCCCTGGCCCATACTGGTCTCAAAACACTGTCTGTCTATGTGCTGAACCCCGTCAGCATATTCCCGTTCTATTTGTTAATTGTGCTAACTGTGCTTTGTGCATCATGTATGTCAATATAGTTTGTATGTGATAATGATGCGACATTATGTAATATGTGATGCACATGTAAGTATGATGCAGTAATCAGAAAGCAGTTAAGTAATCCAGCACTGTCATTAAGCACTTAATCATAATTAAGTAATTGTACGGATACCTGTAATTATGATGGTTGTCACAGTGCATTGGTCGCAGGTGCCGCTACTTGGCGGTTCAGGTTCTGGTGTTGAGTAGGGACTGCATTGAGTGGAGCGGCGGTGAGAGGAGCGTTGGTGACAGCACCGTTCTTGTTGTTGTTGTTCTTGCGCTTGCAACGTGAAGACTTTGAAGATTGCGGTGCGGCGGTTTCAGCGGTGGGAGCAGCGGTAACTTGATGAAGACTTTTGGTGGTTTTATCGAAGTAACCAACCCTGACTCGCTTGTCGTTTATCTCAGCAGCGAGCAGGAAGGTCTCCTAAATTGTGGTAGTCTTGGCTGCTTGCACAAAATCAGCAACACAATCCGGTAAAGCACGGATGTATTTCTTGATAGTGCATCTGGAGTAGAGACTTGACCAAGACAGATTATGCTTAGCTGCTTAAAGCGGGCAGTATGACTGGCGTTGTCGCCACCCTCTTGCTTGATGTGCCAAAACTCATCCTCCAGCTTCTGAAGCTCGTGGGGAGGGTAGAATTCCTTCATCATGATCTCCTTCAACTCATACCACGTAAGCCCATAGGCTGCATCATTTTCGCGCTTGTTTCACTCGGCAGCCCACTAGTCCAGAGCCCTGGACTGGAAAACTCTAGTAGCGTTAACAATGCAAAGATTATCAGGACAGCCGCTCTGGCGTATGGTGACTTCGATTGAATCGAACCATTGAAACATGGCAGTAGGCCTATCTTCTCCGGTGAATTCTTTAGGACCGCAGGCCTTAAACTGCATGAAGCTAAACGTAGCTCTTGGAGAGTCGGTCCTTGATTCCTAAGAGGACTTGCTATCGTTTTCGTTAAGCTCGCTAACAATTTGCGGAATTACCTTGGCCATTTTCTTGGCGACTAGCGCAGCGATGCGCTTGTCTTCGTGATTTCTGCGTGCGGCGCGAGAAGTGTGTGATCCGAATGACGACATTGTCTGCAATAGACATCCTCACAGGACTCAGACACAAATTCGATTTAGTCGAGTATAGCTTATCGAATCACCAAAGTCTACTCTTATATACATATAAAGCTCAGGAACACATAAATCATTTAGGCACATAATCATGTAGGCACATAAACATATAAGCACATAGTCCACGTAAGCACAAACACATATTCAACTATATTTTGAACGTATTCACCTACGTTTATTGCACACATTCACCTATCATTCAAGGCTGCAAAAACCAATCGAGGATTGCGAGTAGCGATAACGAGTAGCGTAAGCAAGTAACATATCATGCGAAGGTTGTGATTTGCTAGCATACATCGCGTGGTGTGTGTTTAGCGGAGCAAAAGCGTTAGATCGAAACCATCAGTACCTCAAAACACTAACAAATAAACATATAAAACTACATAAAATCTCCACATATGGGCAATAGTTCACAGAGTCAGCGGGGGCGAATCCAGAATCGAAACTCATAAAAGCGATAAGCGTAAAATCAGTGAAAATCAGAATGTCTTGGGTGTGCTAGACTGTGACTTCCCAAAGTGATTCGATTATTCTCAAGGGCGTACTCGAAGTCCTTTTGACCTAATAGACTGTGCTCCATCACCGACATGCGGTGAATGACACGCATCCTTTCGGTCTTTTTCGCAACTCGAGTCGTTGGAATCCATCGAGACTTTGGTGAGAGTTTTGTAAATCCCAAAATATAGAGCGGATTAAGTCGTTAAGATGCGGGTTTCACCCCTAACTTAATAACTTTATCCATGTTTGTGTGATAAAATCACGAGATAGAGAGAGATATTGCGTCGAAGTATGGATTTCACTCCTGATTCAACACAAAAAGGCGCGTCGAACGAGCGATTTGATCGAGAGTTTGCGGCTTTCACACCTAATCTCAATCAGATCATTCGTTTGTGTGTGATTTGCCAGCCTTAGGAAAGGATGATCTTGCGCGAAGCGGTAGTATGTGATGTTCGCCCAAGTGTGTAGAGTTCAACGAATTCGAGCGAGAATATCAAGCAAGCTCGTACATAACCCCTACCGGGTTTGCACAAGTCGGTTTGTTGGTACTTAGACTATAGACTAGATCAATTCTAGGACATCGACCCGAACTAGGTCGAGTCTCGCCTAATTCCCTATAGTTATGGGTCTGATACCAATCTGTCACACCCCAACCGATGGCAGAAACATGGGGCGCGACACTGAGCGAAACAGATTGTCCAAGAGAAATCCATAACAACTAATTTTACCAGATAATTAACATTATGTCCCATACCATAACTTATCAGAATAAAGCAGTTATTACAGACATAGATATCTGATGTGCGTGAATTAAATATACTTTTAATTGAGTTTTTCTTCACACAAATTTAGTTTTAAAAATGGTTTTTCACCTAGGAACTAACTACACACACAAAAGGGCAAGTGTACCCGTCGGGTGGTAATATAGCTAATCGGCAAGAACCGGATATCAATCCGTGGATGCGGTGTCTCGATACTAAACTTTTGCTACTTTAAAGCCTTTTCAAATGATTGGGTTGATTTTTCCTAACTTAACATGCAATTAAAATAACTACTAAAAATTCTAACAAAGAACAATATCTAAGAAGGGTTGCCTAAACTAAGTTTCCACTAATAAACATATGACAACAAGGTGGAAGGTTTTGTGATGATGCAAACTCTCATTTTAGCTAAGTCCCCAATCAAGGTTTCCTAGACATATAATCCTTAGGAAAACTTAAAATGAATTAACATTCTAATCACCTAAGAATTATTCTTTTAAGCTCACTTGCTAAGTTGATGTTAATCTTTAAACATGAGTTATTTGTTTGTCAAAACTCCTAACTCTACAAATTAGGGAAAACTAATATGAACAACACACTAATCACCCTAACTTGGTTTCAAGTAGGTGGCACTATCATCATGTTCTTGATATGAACCACAAGCATGGTCATGCTAGCTAACAATTTTGGCCTAAATCATCAAACTAACAAGAACACAAACTATAGAATCCATATAAACATACTTTTGATCTTTCCAAATCTAGATGCAAGAATTCATACACATGCTCAAATCATCATTCAATCACATTAGCAATCACCATTCCTAGTTTCATGCTATGAATCATACTAACAAGTTAACAAGATTCAATAATCATAATCTTTACATGGGCTTTCCAACACAACATGTAAATACTTATGAGCAAACATTCAAGAACAAGAACTTTAAGCATGCACAAGAACTTCAAGAACAAGATTAAATGCCAACATGAAGATTAACAAGAACAATCATCACATCTACTTCCATGTTATCACATATTCATTAGCTTCAACAAAGTTTAGACAACTCAAATGTTTAGCCGATAAGGCTCATGACTACCAAATCAAGTGCAAATAAACATAAATTGTTCATAATGTAGTAAGCTAACCAAGTTAAAGACAAGATTAAAATGGTGTTTGAGTAGATCTTCAAGTGATTAAGTCCTCTTCAAGGCTCCCTCTTGGCTCCAACAAGCTTCCAATACCAGATTCTTGAGAGAAAAGTTCACCAAAATGCTCCAACTCCCTCGTAAATGAGCTAGGAACTCGTATTTAAACTCTGGGCGTTTGGCACTACCATGCCACCTTTTGGCACAGTCGTGCTTGGCAAGTGTCAGAGTCACTTTCCCGAATGTTGCCCAAGTTTGCTACCATTTTGGGAAAAATCGCCCTCAAAAGTTCCCAAGGTCGCATGACCGTGACGGGTCACGGCGTAGTTGTGCGTGCCGATAGTGCTCGATAACAACTGAACCGATCTCGGAAACGAGCTGATCTAGGGCTGAATTTGACCTGGCACGATCGTGCGAGTGGTTGGCACGGCCGTGCGCCTCCTGATTTCGATGGTGGGGGTGTTGGATGCTAGTGCTAGCTGAGAGTGCCGATGTCGGAAGGCTTCGCACGGTCGTGCGAGTGTATGGCACGGTGGTGCCATATCTGGCAGTTTGCTGGAATGCATCATTTTCGCTCCATTTTGCTCCAAAAGCCTCCGTTTCAACACTGGGCCGAAGCCTGGACCTGTATTTTCACAAACAACTCAAATGAGTTCCAAAATCAATGAAAATACAAAGAGTTTTCGTATAAACGGAGCGTATTTGACGTTTAAAAGATGTATAAATTCTTATACATCAATATCTCAAAGACAGATCATAGTTCCGACAACTTAGATTAATAATCATTTGTTTCTAGACTCCCCTAGACTTGATTCCACAAAGCAAAGCAAAGCATCCTAGCATCTTAAACACATGCCACATACGTTAAAATAAAAGTCAATACACATAGTGTAAAGGTGAGCATACAAGTTTAATAGTTTAATAGTAGCGAAAGCGAGTTACGCATAACCAGCATGTAACACGTAGAAATTATGAAGCAAGTAAGTTATTGACAATGAAATATGCACAGATGTGACTGCGAGTTGTAGAGTGCGCAACACATATCACCACCGTAGCACGTGAAGAAATACCCTTAGCAACCCCCGTCCATGACAGGTGCTGAGTCCAAACTATAGTACTATCGTTGCTAAGGTGTCAGCCAACAATCACTGTGTAAACATAACATACAAGTATTCATCGAGTAACACGTATAACATGCGAGAGCGGTTAGCGTATAAAAGTGTTTGCGTTGTGTGATTGATGCGGTTTGATATAAGTAACGTATGTAACACCCAAAAGTGCTTAAAGCAAAAAGGGATCGAGTATACTCACAGAGATGGTAGCTACTAAACACAATCTGTGATTGGATTGAAGGGAGCACTTGGGAATTAGCCTGAACACAGTACGATAGTATAAGCGTTGAACGGTGTGTAAAACGAGGCAAGCGTAGTGTGGGACGAGTTGTCATCCGATCAGATGACCCTCCGGACGGATGACCATTCGGTCGGATGGTCACTCGTCTTGGATGGATGTTTTTGTGTTTGATGGAACTTTGAAGTTTTCGTTGTAGCATTTTATAAAACAAGAAGTGTTCCTACAAATCAGGTCATCCGGCCGGATGGTCATCCGGATGGATGGCCGTCCGTTCTGATGGCGGTTCGCTGAAACTGGTCTTCTTTTTGTAAAAATTGCTAAGTGTTGAAAACCACAAGTCGTCCGATCGGATTGTCGTTCGATCGGATGGCTATCCGATCAGACGGCAACCCGTTTAGGAACTTGTTCGTTTTGAAATCTGTGAATTTTGCTAAGTTTAGAAAGTTCCGCGTTTGAACCGAGACGATATGACAACGCGATTAAACAATGGAAACCCTCATCAAATCTAAGCCATCCGAACGGATGGGAATCACCCTGTCCGATCAGTGATTGTTCTTGACGGTATTTCATGTTCAACACGTTTAGTCGGTTGTCTCTCCGATAGAAATCCCTTCTCAGTCCAAACCTTCACTATAGAACGAGTAGAAGGCCTGAACGAGCTCCGATTCTCTCAGTTTTGAGTGAAAGAGCGTAAAAGAATTGGAAGAAGTTTAAATCGGTTGAAAAGTGTTTAGATTTAGGTGAAATCAGCGTTTAAACATATTGAAATCACTTAGATCGGAGTTGTTCTTGGTGGAATGAGGTCACACTTTGAAGTTCATGAGAACCCATGATGACATCACTCTAGAACACCCCAAATCAGATGGATTTCATGGTGAAAAATGAAGATTTGATGGTGAAAATGATGAGAAAGTGTGTGTAGATGATAGAAGTACAAGATTTGGGTTGAAAACTTACAAGAATCGCGAGGAATCGAGAGAAAATAGCCCTAAGTGTGCTAGTCTGACGAGAGAGCTGTCACATCACTGTTCATGATGTGACAGGGGTTATTTATAGATGACAAAAGAGGAAAGGCGGTGCAATGAGGTGGAACGAAAGGTGGTTCGATCGGATGGCTATCCGATCGGATGGTCATCCGGACGGATGACCATTCGATCGAATGGTCATTCGATCGGATGGGTTTGGTGAGTTGGTTTTTGATGTTTCGTTTAGTGCGTTGAGCGTTGCGATGCAATGCGAGTAAGCGATGCGATACTATTACACATTAGTTACACCAATAACATAACTACTAACTACTATAAAAGTAAAACTTATTATTCGAGTATGCGATATGATTGCGTTGCGATAGAGTTGCGATTTCATTTGCGAATAATCACCTCAAACAATATAAACATGCACAAGTAACACATAAAGGCACACACATATGTAAAACAATATCCATAACCTGTAAATCGAGTTGCGATGCGATAGCGATGTGATAGCGTTAAGTCGTTTAACGATTAACTTCAATTAATGCATAATAACTCCATATAATACAACTAAGTTTACATAAATTCGAATATCAATTAACGATTTGGGAGGTACAAGTAGTAATTAAGCAAGGAATGAAAGATTCCAATTAGCAATCTTTTCTTCCCTTTGACTTTGACTTTGACTTTGACTTGTACTTTGACTTCCAAAATCGGGTTGTTACACAAACTAATTAAAAAGGAAAAGAAAAGCGTAAATTGGATGTGAGGTAAGTGAAGCTTACGCCCCTTTACATTATTTATAAATTACTTAATTGCAAGTATTGTATATGAATTCTATTAAGTGATTGGTATATGATGTTCCGACACGATTTAATGTGAGTCGGAACAAGGGAAAATGGTAAGAAATCATGAATTATGGTAAAAGGGTAAAATGGTAAATTAGCCATGTAATGACGAACAAATAAGAAATGGTTTTTAAGTAAAACGAGTTCAAGGAGAAAACCGGGATAGGTTTAAAGGGGTGAAATGGTAATTAAATACCGTCTCATACGGACGAGTGGTCAATTAGACTAAATGGGTCAAATGGTGTTGTTAACACCATTTGACAATAACATTTGATAATCGCTTGTTGAGTTTTGTGTTCACATGAATTAACATAAGGTTCGCGTTACTACTAACTAGTGATTAATAGTGAAAGGTTTTGAAATGGGTCGATATTATGACACAGGCCAGGTAGGCATAAATAAGTCTATAGCTTAAAGCGCAATTTTTGGTCAAACAATTGGTGAAAGTCCTTCGTCGTAAATGAGGGACTAAAGTTAACCAAAACGCCCTTTATGGGTGAATCGGGCGAACGACCCTTTTTTGTTGTTTAGAAATTTGTATATATATAATTATGAAAACCTTAAATATGTATGAAAGTAATAGGCATAACTTTGTTGGCCAAATGCCTAAAATGAGTCAATTGCGTAAATTGATTAATCGAAGGGTAAAAACTTGGGATGAAGGGTATAACATGTTGAATCCACCACAAAATAGTTGTGGTGTAAGGTAAGTCGTTAATTGATATGTGAATTGAAGTGCGAAAAGAAAAGAGCGAGCTGGATGCTTAAATGCCCAAAAGTCCTCTAAACGAGTCAAAATAAATTAAGAAGTTAAATGTGCTTAGGTGTTTAGGAAGATATAAAAGAAACTGAAAATGTAAATGCATACGCGAACCCCGTAAGGGGAGCGAAAATGTTAGTGCATGATAAGCCCGGGATGGGTAGGAATGTTTAGAAAAGATCTTTGTTATCATTCATGCACGGTAACTTAATACTAAACGGGTCGAATAAGTGTATAATGGATTTATAAGCCAATTGTTTATAAACCAGATTTTGATGCAACAAAGATGGTAAACGGGGCCGTATTTAGATTACGGTCGTGTAGGAACAAGAATCGGGTAAAACGGACGTGTAAATTGAAAGTTATGCCATTTTAAATTTGAAATGTTCATGAAAACATAGATGGGTATCTGCAGCAACAAATTAACAAACATTCAGTCGAAATGGACCTGTCGTGCCTCGCGACGGAGAATTCGAAATCGGTCGCGCCCCGCCATGGGTTGTGGCTGCCCGCGAAAAACTAAGCCTAGTCTGTCCCGGCCCGCGACAGACTACAAGGCTGGAAAAAAATTGATTTTTTGTTTGTTTTGAACTCCGGACTTGTTTAAATTCATTATTTAACTATACATACTAACTTTTTAGTTGGTTTTGATCATAGGTAAATATCAAGGGATTCCCGGATGAAGATCAAGCTCAACGAAGAACCGAACACGGTCAAGATACAAGCTTCCGCACGTCGTTTCGTCGTAACTTTTAAACGACGAACTCAATTACATTATGTTATATTATTTTTAAATTATAAAAGTTTTAATTTAACCGTATTTTTCAATGTATATGTAATCATAATTACATGTTATTTTCGTAAATTATACGAAAACTATAAAATAATAGCAAGGGTGTTACATTAACAGAATCAGATGTTGATGTACGATGAAATCCACTGTTGTTTCGCTTTTGTTGCAGAACACGCTTCCTTTTTTTCCTTGCTTCAGTACAGACTTGACTTTGACTTGGTTGAAGGAACAGTTCATACTTAGTTGAAATTCTATTATCTGTATCCATAATTTCAAATACCTGAATGAAGAAGATTGTTGAGCACTCGAGAAAAAGACTTTCAAAGTATTTTGAAAATGGTTTGAATTATTTGAAAAAGACAGCTGTATTAGGGGGTAAAATGTAACTTCCTTATCTCAATGGCGATAAATGTAATTTATTATTCCAATGGCGGTTTACCTTTTTACATAGAGGCAGATAGAAACATACTTTACCATTTTAACGACTCTACACATCCTTTTACAAAATTGTTTGTCTGATCTCATAAAAAGTGCTTCAAGTTTTAATCACCGATGTCCATTTCAATATTCAATCAATCCACTTGAATACTTCTTACTTTTGACATCATCAACAACTTCGATCAATGTATAATAATATTTATTAAAATTTGTATGCACATGAGTTTCATATGCACATGATTAACAACTGTTATAAAGACCGTTCTCATGTATTGCGTCAATATCATTTTAGAGGAACTTTGGATGTATTAATTCATTCTCACATAGTTTTACTGATGTTTGTAAGGACGTGTTGGTAAGTTTTGGTATTTTAATCCAATACTTAAATGTTACTATAGTAATTAGTGATATAGTTGTTAATTTTACTGTACCTTTGTTGATTTCATAATTTTATATCTTTTTGTTCAGCTAATACCCAAGGACTTAGTTAACATCAGTATTGGAGTTTGTAAACTTAAAAAGACATTTAAGATCTATGTGAATCAGTGGGACTCTTTTGATGTAGTACTTCAACGTGATCCTCTTTGGAATTGTTACTTTATAACCGATGGATGGGAAAAGGTTGTACACTACATGGGTCTGCAAACAGGAATTGTACTTGTTTTAAGATACGTAGTGGATTACATCTTTCTGCTTACTGTCTTTGATTTGAATGGATGTGAGATTGTTGCACCCAAAGCCAATGACAGTCCGAAAGACGATACTTCCTCACCCAATTTAGAAATTGCTCCAATTACCGAGGATTTGGATCACCGGTCGGATGTTGAAGAATCCAATGACACAGATTCTGATAGTGATTATGTTATATCGGATGAATCATCCGATGATGGCGACAACGCAGATTATGAAGCTGATCCTGATGTATACCCCTTACTATTCGTATGGTACTGCAGCAAACATTTTGTAAGTTTGTTCTGTTAATATATTATGTCTCATTCTTTGGATGTTAAATGTTTGTTACAATTAAGCTGTTTTTTGTTACTTTCCTTAAATACATTATTTATTTCTTATTAATTATTGGTATTTTATATTTATTTTTAAGCGTCTGAATGTGAAAGTAGCATCTTTATCAAGGATTCATAGATCATTGAAGATGACAGTTGAAAATCTGAATGGAGTTGACACTGTAATTGACTTTCGACGGGAGAAGCATGGCAAGGGATTTAGATACGCGGCTTGTCAATAGACCAAGAAGTTCACGAAGCCCAATGGTATCTACAGAAATATGAGATGCAAATTTGTCTACTCTACAGAAAAAGCCAAGCTAATCTTAAAGAAAGTCTACAGATAGTTGTGGTTGTTGGTATTATCTCATTTGAGATGAAATTATGGGATGGTGATGTATCAAACTTCTATATTTTGCAAAATTACGATTTACGAATATTTAAATTATAATCATGTATGCTTATCTTGTTATTTATATTAACTTAAATTTTTGTGGTACATTCTCCATATATTTTAATTGGCTCTTCATGATACATTACAACTTGAATTATACTCTGTAAATTTATGGGCAGTCATCGACACTTAAATGGCTTCAACAAATTTATGGGTGATCATTGTCATAACTTCATTTGAGTTAACCTCTAATTACAAATAACAGTCTTTTAACATCTACAAAAGGGATGCACTCAACATCTATTTAGATAAAGTCTGCCAAATCAAAAGCTCTGTGAAACAGAAAATCTGTTCAAGCAAAGTCTGTTGTTCCAAACAACCTCTGCTGATAAACACTAGGGGTGTAAACGAGCCGAGCCAATGTGGGCTCGGGCTCGAAGTTAAACGAGCTGGCTCGGGCTCGGTTCGAAAATTTTAGCGAGCTGAAAATATGGGCTCGAGTTCGGCTCGAAAAAAGTTCGAGCCAGCTCGTTTTTAAAGAAATTGATCCTAAATCTACAAACACAGCGAGTAGGTCGGGCCGGTCGTTGGAAACAGGGTGAATAGATGGAGCGGTTGGTATGGTGGTTCGTCGCCTGAAAAAGGGGAAGAAATGGGGCTGGTACGGTGGTTGTTCATCGCGTGTTGACCATTAAACAAAAACAAATCGATTCACCAAGAAAGAGATGAAAGAAGATAGATTGGCTTTGTTATGATGGCTGAAGAAGAGCTCCTAAAAATCTGAAAGTCACCAAGAGGGAGATGATGAGATACACAGAGATGCACAGCCACAAAGCTATTAGGGATTTAGGTTATTGTTTGTTTTAAGGCTCCATGGTTTATCTGGACCATATATGTCCAACCCATTTGTTTCCAATCTGGCCCATATAATAAGACTTTATAATATATGTTTAGTACAGAATTTATAATATTAATTAATATATATATATATATATAATAATCATAACGAGCCAAACGAGCGAGCCAACGAGCCACGAACCGAACCTACCTTGGCTCGGGCTCGGCTCGTTAAGATCTAGCCAATTTCGAGTCGAGCCAATTTCGAGCCGAGCTTTTTTCGAGCCAAGCTTTTTTCGAGCTTTTTTCGAGCGAACTGCGAGCCGCGAGTTTTTTGAACAACCCTAATAAACACAAAGACTGTTGTAGCAAACAACCTCTGCTGCTGAATATGAATACAAAAGCATCATGAAGCTAACATCTGTTGTTACTTAACACATGATACAGTCTTTAAACATCTGAAACTAAAAGGACACACTCAACATCTATTTCGCTAAAGTCTGCCAAACCCAAAGTTCTCTTCAAGACAACATCTGTTGAACCAAAGGTCTGCCAAACACAACCTCTGCTGATCATTCCACATTATAGATTACTAACATCTACTGTGCCTTAACAGATGATGCAGTTCAACAGAGGATTTCAACATTTGTTTACACATGGATCATGATCGACAGATAATAAAGTCTGTTGAATGAAAGTCTGTTCAACCGATCCTAATGTAGCTCAGGTCCCTTCCCATATAGGCCACAACAGATGATGAACATCTGCTGATAAACACCGAGACGGTTCAAGCAAAGGTCTGCCAAAGAAAACCTCTGCTATGGACTAACAGATGATGCAGTTCAACAGAGAATGTTTAACAGCAGAGCTTTAACAGACCATGATCAACAGATGATAAGGTTTGTTGAAGCAAAGACTACTCAACAGATTCCAACAGTTTTCCTACTAACCAATTCATTAAAGTAGTACTCAGTCACTAAAAATAATATATAACCCTACCACTTGTCCAAAAAGTGAACATTAATAATAATATAATAAAAATAATATTCAAATTGTAGCAATTACATACAAAATCCATCAGTTTAAATGATTCAAATTGTAGCCATAACATACCAAACTTTCAAACACAACAGGTTAAAACACACATAACTAAAAACCACAATTTTAGTCTTCAAAATAAGTAGTTTTTACTTTCCATTCAGACTTAATCCAGAATCCCTTTCAACCGAAGTCTGCTGAAAAGTCTTCCGTAACATCACCAACTTCCTTGCAACAGATCACAAAACAACTAATGAATATTCATTCAACCTGTTATTATATTACCAGAAATAAAGACTATAGTTATGATTTGAAGAAAGTAAGAAAAATTACCTTTCCATTTCCTTACACTTTACATGTTGTTAACAGTTATCACATACTCAAGAGCTGTCATTTTTAGCATTACTCTGATTCCCCTTTAAATACCAACAGCCCTTATCTCATTTCTAAGATCATTCCACAGTAAACATAAACAATAATTTGAATTAATGACTGAACATGTAAGCCACCACTTACTCCAAGGCTTGAATCTCGCCTTTCATGCAGTTCGTTTGTTTTGAGCTCGACCAACGAACTCAAGACTTCCACACCAAATAACAAATGCAGCAAGATCTGCCTGAAGAACATTTAAACTTCTATTGTTTTTTTAGCATACAAACATACAATTTGTGATAAAAATAAAAAAACTAAGAATATACATACTCAATAAACGACGGTACAAAACTCAGGAACATTTATATTACAAACCTACAAAGCATAGAATCAAGAATACACACATATACATCCATTTTTAAACACAAACATACATTACATCTTTATCAATAAAGTTGAGATCCATTTTATAACCTTTATTACAATTTGAAGCTCGGCCAACGAACTCAAGACTTCCACACCAAATATCATATCCAGCAAGATCTACCTGAAGAACATTTAGCATACAAACCTACAGTTTGTGATAAAAAAGAAAAAATCAAAAAATAGTTATTTTTGAATTTGAAATTACCGGCAACTAAACATCTGCTGAGGTATAGCACTATATGAACCTTCAGCTGAGGTATAGCAATTTGGTGAGAGGTGGGTTTTGAATCAAGATTTGCCTCGCGTGGTCTGCATAATATTCAAATCGATGGTAAACATGATGAATAAACAGTACCCGAGGGTCAACATTGGCGACGTAGGCTGGGTGTTGACCTAGGAGATTCGTCATCTCCTTCTTCCAGTTTGCTGATGGAATTCTCAAGCTCCGATGAGAAACAGAGAGAGGGAGGGGAAATTGAAACCGTAGAGAGACAAAGAGTTAGGGTTTATGTTTGTTATGAGGATTTGATATTAAAAAGAACTTTTTATACATATATGGTTTGAATTTTGAATCTGGAGCCAGAATTTTGAAATTTGAATCTGGCCAGATGTTTGAAGCATGAATGGAAGGCATAGGTTTGAAGCATGAATGGAAGGCAGAGGTTTGATGAAAGTATAGATGTGGGCCAGAGTTTTGAATTTTAAAGTGTTTTAATACTAAGCTTTTTGATGTCACTATGTCTCCTCTATGGCTGTCACCTCAGCGTTGATGACCGTTGATGACATAAGAAAAGCCTTGTTGGACAGCCTCTCTGACTGACACATCAGTTTTTCTTATGTCATTGGGATTTCTCCTTTTATAGATAGTATAGATAGATTGGCTGAGTTAAAAGTAGGAGAAAGTTATTGTAAAAATAAACTTAACGTACAAAACATACGAATTGCATGAAAAGGAAAAAGTAGGCGGTGACATTTTTGTAATTATCAGTAACTATCAAAGTTACTCTACAAATGTACATGTAGAGTAATTTTGATCTTTTGTAGAGTACTTTTGTAAAATGGTCTTGTAGAGTAATTTTGTTCTTGTAGGGTAACTATGAAAATTACACTAACCCCCCCCCCCCCCCCCCCCCCCCCCAAAAAAAAAAAAAAAACTGTAGAGTAATTTTGATCCTTTGTAGAGTAATTTTGGTCTTGTAGGGTAATTATCAAAATTACACTAACCCCCCCCCCCCCCCCCCCCCCCTAAAAAAACTAAAATCTAAAAACTAAACCATAAAGCTAAACCCCATAGCTAAATGCTAACAAAATTACTCTACAAGATCATTTTACAAAATTACTCTACAAAAGATTAAAATTACTCTATAGGATCAAAATTACTCTACAAAAGATCAAAATTACTCTACAGGCTACAAGATCATTTTACAAAATTACTCTACAAAAGATCAAAATTACTCTATAAGAACATTTTACAAAATTAATCTACAAAAGATCAAAATTACTCTAGAAAATATCAAAATTACTCTACAAAAGTAATTTTGATAGTTACTCATAATTACAAAAATGACACCGTGTTTTTTTATCTGTTCCTTCAATTCGTACGTTAAGTTTATTTGTATTTGATCTTTATATGTTAAAAGTAAATATAGAGGTTTATTTTGGAAATAAAATACATATTTTGTGACATGCGACTGTTGTTATCTAATAACAGTTTTTGCAGTTTGGCGATAACGACACTTAGGCTGTTAACGTTTTCAACTTCTAAGTTTTCAAGATCTACAACAATTGTCCAACTTGGTCAATGATGGCTATGAAATTCTTAACATAGCCTCTAGTGAACGAATTAGGGGGGGGGGGGGGGGGGGGGGGGGTTATTTGGACGTAAATTGCTATGAGTATGGATCGTGTTTTTCACTTGAATTATCAAGTTTTATTGGATTATCAAGTTACAATGATCCTAAATTGATAGGCTACTATGATGCTTATATTTCCCGTATTGTACCCTTGTGTTTTGTACCAACTATACAATCAATCATGTACTCAAATAGGTAAAATGGGTTAGCTCAGATATAAATGACTAAAATCCTCAAGATTAAACTCTGATGCAGGTAGAGTTGCAAAAATCGGGTTTTGAAAAACCGGTTCCGGGTATGGTCAATAGGGTCAAAAACCAGGTATTGCAATAACCAGTTCAAGTATGGAACCGGGTTATGTAGAAAAAGTGATCGGGTTTTTTTTATTCCGGTTCTGAGGTTTTTTTTTTTTCTGGGTTTTGATCGGATCGGATACAACCGGGGTTTCAAATCATAGGTCCAATAAATAACTGACGGGAAGGGTTGGATATGAAACCGGGTGCGGAGGAACTGCTTCTTTTCTTCATACCCAATTTAGGGTAGGGTTTAATACCCGGTATTTTGTGCTAGTGGTGCACAAAAAACCCGGACCCGGAAAAAAACCCGGAACCGGGTATTATAAAAACCGGGTTTTCTATACCCGAACCCGACCTTACCCATAGGGTAGGGACCGGGTATTCATATTTGATATAAAACCCGAACCCGGAACCGGGTTTTTTTTATACCCGGTTTATACCCGAAACCCAGTTTTTATAAAATACCCGGAACCGGGTTTTTTTATACCTGACTATATAGCCACCTCTAGTTTTAAGTAGATGCATCTTTGAAAAGTGTTGGTTCTTAAGGGATGATAATTAGTTTCATTCTGAGGTCCTTTAGTCCTATAGAGCAAATGTCCAAACCGTCTATATGAATTGTTCCACTATCAGGTTCTACCAGACGAAAAAGTGCAGTTATTAATGTTGTTTTTCCTCCCCTATCCGTCCAACAATGCCGATGCGAGTCCCTTCTTTGAATGTGCAAGAAGCATTAATACCCGGTGCGGGTTTTTTCCCCAACCCGATGCATACCCGATGAATACCCGAACCCGGAAATAGGGTATTATAATACCCGGGTTTTATAAAACCAGACCCGAACCCGACCCGAACCCGGGTATATAGGGTATACATTTTTTGTTGAAAACCCGGACCCGACCCGGTTTTTAATAAAACCCGATTTTGTAAAACCCGATCCTACCCGAACCCGGTTCCATACCCGGAACCGGTTTTTAAAAAAACCCGATTTGTGCACCACTATTTTGTGCACCTCTCGTCTCTCGATGATGGGCCAGTCGATATTCTTCTAATGTAGTAATGTGTGCTCCATGAGATTGGGCCTTCACTGCTGTTAATAGACTGGATATTTAGGATGGAAAGTAATCAAAGTATCACTATCATTAGAAACAATATTAGTTTCAACTCAGGGATAGGAGCGGATTCAGGGGTGTTTTGGGGTTCCCGGGAACCCCCTCGATTTGGAAGAAAATAGTGGAAACCTCATATGATTTGGAAAAAAAATAGTGAGAATCTATAGAAAGGAACCCGGTGAAAAACATTCTTGGATCCGTCACTGTCAGGGATAATCACTAGTTTAAATTAACTTACCATATTTGTCATATGATTTAGTTCTCAAAGTAGCCACAAGAAAATGCAAAAAAAACCACACGGCCTTTTTTGCATCCTGCAAGCATATAGGCCAACTCAGACACAGACACAGTAGCACATTTGGCATCATACACTTTGTGTAAAAAGAGCCACAATGTTGTGCCCTTGCCCCTGACGTCTAATTAATTGCACAAAAAGAACACCGGAATCATAAACACGCATTTTAGGTAGTTATATATCAATACAGACACGACTATTAATGGATACGGTGAGCAATTGTTTATCCATACACTTTCAAAATTATAATACCGAAGCCCAGCCCTGCTTGACTGACTGACTTTCTAGTATATTTATGCGGGTCTATACGGTGTATGTAAGTCTGTGAAGCTTGACGCACTCTGAAGAACCTGAAAACAAGTAATCGATCTTTCATTATACTCGTGATCCTAAGTTTTAGTGCAAAAAGTGACCACAGTATTTCCTTTCTCTAGCAATGCTTTAATCCAAACTCATTTTTTTTATATTTACACGCATATAAAAATTGTTTTTGGCTAGCATAGCATAATTCCTTTCTTCTTAACTTGGAAGGTATTTCAGATAAGTCAAACCATGTTTCTACTTTGCAGTAATGTAACCGAACAAATCCAGTACAATGTACAATTTTCAATGCATCAGTTACATGTCACCATAGCACACTTATGCTAGATATGGGGTACTTCACTGCTGGATCAAGAGTTTCCCTAGAACTTATTTAGGGTTAAAATGTAAGCAAAGTAAAGTTGCAAAATTGGGCAGGTTGAGTAATGTGTCAAACAAAGATCTTTTGTACAAATCAAGTCGACTTAAATCATATTTTTGTACACACTCTTATATATTATTAGTTTGTCAAATATGTTTACAAAAGCTATACTATTTCAAAAGTATCTATTTTTTAAATAAAATGATTACGGGAGTTTTAGGCATAAACTTTTGAGAGTTTTTCATCGAACTGAATCAACCTCGTCATTGTCATCATACTCGGTAAATCGAACTCAATCAATAAGCTGCTTTTAGTTTTACCGGTTTTAACTTGTTATATAAAATACAACTGGAATACGCCATTCATAGTCAATACAGCTCAAACTCATTTTGTTCATGCCAGATAATTAACTGCCATTTACGTCCCTGTGGTTTGTCCTATTATGCCACATTCCATGCCAAATTTCAAGTTTGTACCATTTCCGACCCTGACATTCTTCAAAATGCCAGTTCCGTCCAAAAACTTAATGTCTGTTAAAACCTACCATTTAATGAAGGGTAAAACCGTCATTTTCCTTTTTTATGATTTCCCTTTTTTAAATCCTATTAAACGGAAATTAAAAAAGGAAAATGGTGTAAAAAGAAAAAGACGTTTTCACCCTTCATTAAACGGCAGGTTTTAATAGACATTGAGTTTTGGACGGAACTGGAAGTTTCAAGAATTCCAGGGACGAAAATGATATAAATTTGAAATTTGGCCTGGACTGGACTGGCATAATTGGACAAACCACAGGGACGTAAATGGCAGTTCACTCTTAACTTTATCTTGCTATACAAACTTTCATGAATAATTAAAAAAAACTATGGAAAATATACTAGTTATTTGAAATTAAAAAATAAAACTTACAGGAAAGCGAAAAGGGAAGTCAACCACCAATATGTATCATTGGTCTATTTGGTGTCTTGGCGATATCAAACATCCCAGCATGAGAAGCCTTTTTTCTTTTGACCTGAAACAAACAGCCACAATTTTGAATTGATTGTAACTCACAAAAAGAAAACATGAATTATTAAAGTAAAAAAAACCCTAATTATTTACACCACCAAGAAAATTGGTGTATCCTATCATAAAAAAAAAAACAGATTCTTTTATACATCATCATCATCATCATCATCATCATACTCAGTGTATCCCACCAATAGCAAAGCTAAGGTAGGGTCTGAAGATTTTTTTATACATGTGAATACTTTATATATAGTGCATGGAAGATAATACACATACCGCCGCCGAAATAATTTGTCGCAGTTCATTATCATCAGCACCATTACGAATAGGATCCCTTAAACTGACCTGGAAATGCGTTGAAATAATTGTATAAGAGCTAATACAAGAGGTTTCATGATATTGCATCAAAGCTAATATACCTCTGATGGACCAAACAGGCATACTTTTAGGTTTCCATCAGCTAAAAGTCGCAATCTGTTGCAACCACTGCAAAAGTGATTTGTCATTGATGTGATAAACGAAACTGTGCCCTGATGCCCGTCTATTGCAAAATTTTTGGCAGTCTCTGTTGGGTGATCTTTTATCCTCTGAAGCCCCGTAAACCGTTTACCCTGTTTCACCGATGATCAGTGACTGGAAATTATAAGAAAAAGAAAAAAGAAAATAGTGGGATTATCTGCTAGAGTTGTACCTTACCACTATGTCCAGCATCTCAGCATAGGATACAAGTTTCTTCACGTTCCAAACGTTACCATCAAACGGCATGAATTCGATAAAACGTACATTAATTGGTTTATCCTTTGTTAACTCTACAAAATCACAAATTTCGTCATCATTGAATCCACGCATCACAACACAGTTCACCTGGAAAAGGAGAGAGGGTATGTTAGACATGCATAAAAAAGTTATTCTATAGCAAAAACTACGAATGACTCAATGTTATGTTTATCTCTTAATGGGGCAGCCAGCTAATAAAATTTGCTATAAATATAACTAGTCAAGCATAAGGCTGTAAACGAACTGAACGTTCAACGAACAGTTCGTGAACTGTTCGGCGGGAAGTTCGTTTATGTTCATTCGTTTAATAAATGAACAAACACGAACAAGAAATTTCGTTTGATAAGTTAAACAAACGAACATGAACAGGGGTTGAGTTCGTTCGATTATGTTTGTGAACGTCCGGTAATGTGTTCATTTATGTTCATTTGTGTTCGTTAATTTAAAGGGTTTTTTATGTTACGTTTTTATTTTATTGGTTTTAGTTTTAAAAAAATTGAAACCATAGTTATACTATACACCTCTGCCAACATCCCTCATTTGACCATTTCAATATCAGTTTGTGCTAAAGCTTGACAAACTTCTTAGCTTTTTTTTTAAATTATGTTTATCATAAGGGGGTCTCACTGGAAGCAGCCTCTCTATTCCTACGGGGTAGAGGTAAGGTTGTCTACATCTACCCTCCTCAGACCCTACCTTAGCTTTGCTATTGGTGGGATCTACCGAGTATGATGATGATGATGATGATGATGATGATGATGATGATGATAATTATGTCAATCATGTTCGGATAGTTATGTTAAGTACTTTATTTTTGGTTGATTCTTCGTAATCTTTCTAATGAAAAATGAAGATTTTTTTAAACGAATATATAAAGTTCGTTTGTGTTCATTTATGTTCATGAACATTTTTTTGTGTTCGTTTGCGTTCGGTAAGTGTTCATGAACATGTTCATTGCCTTAATGAACGAACACGGACAAGAAATCTCGTTCGGTAAGCGTTCATGAAGATGTTCATTCCTTAATGAACGAACACGAACAAGGCCTTGTTCGTGTTCGAACGCCTTGTTCGTGTTCGTTCGATTCGTTCACAGCCCTAGTCAAGCATGTTGAAACTTTGAAAGTCGTCCCAAGTGAATTAAGAATGTAAAGCCTCCTAAATTATTTATATCTAAAAACTAGATAATTGTTGAAGAATAAAATATAATCATATTTAACAAACTGATTGATTATAAAGGTTAAAACATAAAGTGGCAGGACTACCCAACCCGCCCCATAGCGACCCATAGAAAAAAAACACCCATTTTGACCCGTTACACAACCCACCAGACCTAGTCATGAATTCAAATTGAAAAAGATAATTACCTTCACAGGGTTGTATCCTAAATCAACTGCTCTGTAGATCGACTCCATTACCCTTTCATGACCTTTACGTCTAGTCATGAATTCAAATTTTGCAGGAACAAGCGTGTCTAAACTGATATTAAGCAAATTAAGTCCACAATCTTTCAACTTCGGAAGCTTTCTTGTTAACGCAAGCCCGTTTGTAGTCATCGCAAGTGTTTTTAGCCCTTTCAAATTAGACAGTTGTGAACATATCTCTTCAATATCCTTCCTAATACTAGGCTCTCCACCAGTCAACCGAATTTTATTCACTCCAGAACTTACAAATAAGTTTGCTACGCGTATAATTTCACTTTGTGACATAACTAAGGGGCTAGGGGTCAGCTCGACACCTTCTGCTGGCATACAATATTGGCATCGCAAATTGCACCGTTCAGTTAAGGATATTCTTAGATAAGTGTGTAATCTTCCGAATGAGTCAACCAACATATTGGAAATGGGATCGTCTTTTACTGCATCGTCTTGGATTTTTTCGGGCATAGTTGCATACCTCTTTGACCATGAATCTTCTGCGGGATTAATAGTCAGAAGCTGACTTTGATAAATTCCAAATTGGAAATGGGATTTCAGTTTGGATTTTACCTGTTTTATCAAATGTAAAATAGTCAATTACACTTTCTCAGAAATGATCTACAGCTTTCTATCATAGCAACAAGGAAAGACAAAGATTACAAAAACTGTGAATGTATCTCCTAATATAATTAAATCATGTTTTATAGGTGCATGTGGCAGTTCATCTAGCACTTCTGACTCTCCATCACACTTTCTAAATTTTCATAAATTTATTTGACTTATAATAATCAGCAACAACAGTGAATTATAACGGTACGTTTTACATCAAGTGTCACAAATTTCTGTACCTATGTAATATTTGAACTAGAATTCAGATTTAGAGCATACTAAGCTACCGAAAAGTAGAAAACAGAAATTTATGCCCGTGAATCATTGAAACTTAAACTTAAATCATCCTATAAATAATTAGGATATGGAAAACAGCCACATATATTCCCAAAAAAAAACACAAAAACCCGCCTATGAATCTTTGGCCAATTTACCACTGTTCATGTTAGGTATTCTGGTATTGCAACTCTCTTCTCTCGATTGTTTCCCATGCGTAACAAGCCGTTGCTCTAATACCTCTTGTTAGAATTGGAATGCAAACACACACACAAACAAACTGCAGAAAAGTAAAAACCAAGAGGATTTATGTTGTTCAGTCAAATCCGGCCTACGCCCACGGGCTACAACCAGGATATAATATTATTACTTGTAATCTCTCATCATGAGAGCAATAATATAATATCCTGGTTGCAGCCCACAGGCGTACGTCAGCTTAGACCGAACCACGTAAACCCTTTTTACTTTTTTTTTGCAGTTTGCTTGTGTGTGTGTTTGCAATCCAGTCCTAACAGTTCAATCATAATTATAAATTCCTTCCTTAAGCCAGATAAGATCACCAGATATACTCGAAAAATTTCGCTAAGGGTTTGATTGACCACTGAATTAAACTGGTAACTTTTTCTCTTAATTGTATATAACTAAATGCTAACTAAGCAAGCTTAATTTGAATGTTTCTGAACAAACTGCATGCAGATTCACTCACACAAATTGTACAAAATCGTTGAATTCTAATTCCTAAAGAGAATAATTAATAAACGATCTCAGCGTAAACAAATCATAATTGAAAACGATAAACATCAAATGGAAAACGATTAAACGAGTAATTAGAAGAATACGAACCGAACTAAATCTTGTGAAGGCGAGATGCCAGTCGGATAAATAGGGGCGCATGGTGTGTTAACGATGAAGAGGAAAGTTGAATTATGAACCCTAGATATTTGGGAGAACAAGTGAAAGATAGAATTTTTGGCGTTTATTACGGCGGTGGTATGAAACAATTTTGGTATAAAATATAGAGCTTGTCAGTGCCCCAAAGGGCATCTTCCGATTTTAGAAGTTAGATATGACATGTGTACTGCTATCACAAAGGACAGTGGCGGATCTAGAAAAACATTATAGGGGTAACATTTCAAAACAAAGGGGTAACGAAACCGAAAAAACATCAATTTTTTTCAAAATTTACACTAGGGTCAAGGGGTAGCGGGGGCTACACCTATTATAGTGCTAGGTCCGCCCCTGACAAAGGACATTCTCAATAGCCACTTCATTGGTGGGCCATGTTTGGTTAAACTACACGTTACGAGTTAACTAAAAAGTGTTAAAACACACATTGCTATTAGGGCTGGAAATGAACCAAACATTCGGTGAACAGCTCGTGAACCGTTCGGCGGGAAGTTTGTTTGTTTGTGTTCGTTCGTTTATTAAACAAACGAACACGAACAAGAAATTTCGTTCGTTTAGTTAAATGAACAAACATGAACAGAGGTCGTGTTCGTTCGTTTATGTTCGTAAACGTTCGGTAACGTGTTTGTGTTCGATAGTTCATTAGTGTTTATATTTATTTAAATACATTCAAAATTCTGACAAATTAAATATCTAATAAGTGTCAGTGTATTATATATTCTGTTCATGAACGATTGTTTGTTTCCATTTGTGTTCATGAACATTAGTTTGTTCTAATTTGTGTTCATCAACGTTCGTTTTTGTTCATTACCTAAAATTAACAAACGAACATGAACAAGTTCATTTCCTTAACAAACGAACACGAACATAAAATTTCGTTCGATAAGTATTCATGAACGGTTCGCAAACACATATATTTCTTAACAAACGAACACGAACAAGGTCTTGTTCGTGTTCGTTCGCAGCCCTAATTGCTATCATACATACTACACCAAGTCTTTAACTAAATTATACACGGCGGGTTAACTAAAAAGTGTCAAAACAACAAGTGTCATGTTACTATCATATAGACAGTAAGTCTTTAACTAAACTATCATTTTACAAGGCTATTGGTTTAACTAAAAAATAATTAAATTATAACAATGTGTGTAATGAATTGTAAAAGGTGTGGACACCCTTTCAAATCTATGTTAGATATTTTAGTGTAATCGGGGATTGACTTGATGATCAAAGCGAATAATAATACACATCAAGCAAGTTAGGAGGTGCAGGAGTGCACGTTTGTTTGAGTTATTATAATTCGAAGTGTACGGGCGGAGCTCGTACTCTACGGGGGTTCCAAGGGGGCAGCGCCCCCTTGGCGGGGGTCCGGGGGCAGCGCCCCTGGGTCCAAGTATCCGGAAGCCCCTGGCTGGGGTCGAGCTGGAATTTGCCTTAATGAAACTGCACGGTTTCTTGGCAATTTTGTCTGAAAATCGAGATAACTGCCACTAGGCAGTTACACCCCAAAAAATTCCAATTTCGTAGACAGTTTCTTTGGTCACAATTAGGGGTGTTCAACATCGGATAATCCGGTTTTCGGATATCCGAAATTTCGGATAGTGAAATATTGGCATCCGAACCCGAATCCGAAATTTCGGATATCCGATTTTCGGATATCCGAAATTTCGGATTCGGGTTCGGATATCTAATCGGATATCCGAATATCCAACTTTTTATTTAATTTTTATTTTTTTATTATTTTTTAATATTTGGAACCAGGTTTTTCGGATATCCGAATATAAATTTCGGATATTTTTCGGATATTTAGGATATTTTTTTCGGATATTTTTCGGATACTTCGGATATTTTTCGGATATTTCGGATATTTTTTCGGATATTTCGGATATTTTTCGGATACTTCGGATATTTTTCGGATACTTCGGATATTTTCGGATATTCGGATATCCGAAAAAAAAATAATTAAATTTTCGGATATTTTCGGATAATCCGAATATCCGAAAATTCTCAAAATCACTATCCGAATCCGAATCCGAATTTTCGGATTATCCGATTTTCGGATTATCCGATTTTCGGATTATCCGATTTTCGGATATCCGAAATTTCGGATATCCGAAAATTCGGATACGGGTTTTCGGATATTTCGGTTTCGGTTTCGGATTCGGATTTTTTTGAACACCCCTAGTCACAATCCTCTAGTTCGAAAATTCACACACACTAACATACCCTGGTTCAATTTCTCATAAAATCAGAGTTGTATCCGATTGAATTTTTCGGGTGAACCACCGAAATAATTTGATCTGAGAATCTCATGCTCGTTATACCCGTTGAGAGTAGTTCTTGCCGCCGCCCATTTGCTTTGCTCGCTTTAGTGTATGGCTTTGTGTTGGGGTGAGGTGGCAAGGGTATCATGTCCACGGTCCATTACGCATAGCCTTATTTGAGTGATGTTTGGGTTTAGTTGTTTAACTCATTTAGGGATAAGATCAGTATCAGTACCTTATTGAACCGGTAACGTACCACATAGTACCTATACCAAAATCTAGTTAAAACCAAAATTGTATATGTTCGGCTGGTATTGGTATGGTAAGGTAACGTTATAAGCCACGAACAAGTAACCTAGTGCATAGCACCGGTACCAAAATTGATATAAAATAAAATCGATATCGTATCGTATATGTTCGATCTGCATTCAAAACTGAACATACACGGAATTTGTCATCCCTAGGTTATTATAAAAACTTATTTACAACTTGATTATTATCCGCCAATACGTTTGGCATGTTTATATAACCGAGTTAAACGAATGATATTTAGGTTACACAATTTAACGTCACGAGTTGAAACGAACACAACCTAACCTAGTTTTTTTTTAACTTTTTTTTTTATATTATAAACATGAAAAAATCAAATCTAAATGTCTATAAAGCGGTTGAATTAGGAGGGCCTTAATCTTTCAATAATAATAATACCTTCTTCCCCAATTTTCTCCTAAAATATTCCCTCCACTTCGTCTTCTGTCATTTTATAGCGTAATTCCGCAGCTTCCACCTCTTTGATCTTTCAAAATTAAAAAAAGGTACGCTTTCAATCTGTCTCCACTCTTTCCGCTCTTTTTTCTGTGATTTGTTAGACCAACGCCATGAAAATCGATTTGTTTTTGTATGATTTGAATTGTTAGATCTTTATATTTGACGAAATTATGTTTGCAAATTATGCAGTGAGGTTTGATCCTCAACGATGGTGTTCTACAGGAGTGTTTCACTGCTTTCCAAGCTAAGAAATCGTGCTGTAAGTTGTTGACTTTTTTTATTAGCCATAATCACAACACATTAATCATGGGATACAATTTTATTCGGATTTTTTATCAACTTTACTGGTAATGCAATTGTCAAATTTGTTTTTTCTGGAAAATGTTAAAATTGTTTTGGGCATTTGATGTTTGAAGTGAAATTTCAGTTATAATATGGAAATTAGGAGGGTAGTTTTTTCAGATATGAACAGTGTTGTGTTTGGATTAAAATGAACAGATAAATCATAATTACTTATAAGGTTAATACATGAATTATTACTTGCAAGCAGCAATAAACGATTGGTGAATCGTGGTGTGGTGTCGCTTAACTTGATTAGGTTTCTTTTTATTTTTTGAGACTCGTTCGAACCGGTAGTTGTTGTGTTGTTTTACAGGTTCAACAGGGTAGTCTGAGCAATTCGGTAAGATGGCTTCAAGTCCAGGCCTCCTCTGACCTTGTGAGTTTCCGTGTTCTATATTTTGGTTTACGGTAAAAATCGATATGAATTTATGTGTGAAGTTTTTCAAGTTGTTTGTTATGATTGGTGGTTACATTGTCTAATCTGATACTCCCTGTGTCAAAGAAAGACCGACTTTGATTTGTCAGTTTGTTTTATGACAATTTTTCACTATTTACCGAGTGTCTAAAAGGCCACAAACAAGAAAAAGTTTTGAAACAAATTGAAGTTACATATATAATTAGTTTTTTTGCTAATGGGTGATAATGTAAACTTGGATTGTGAGCTTACTAGCACAAGGAAATGAGTACTTGATCGACAACCTGCAAATTAGTTAGTTACACCATATTGTGTGTGGGTGTGTATAACTGTTTGTAAAGAGTTTATATCCATCTATTATCTATACACATGATATTGAATATGTGATTATTTATCTTTCTTTCATGTAGGATATCCGGTCACACCTTAAGGAATTAATTCCAGAACAGCAGGTGCATTTCTTAACATTGTTGTTTCCCTTGTAGCAATAAAAGGTTATCTATACACATGATATTGAATATGTGATTATTTATCTTTCTTTCATGTAGGATATCCGGTCACACCTTAAGGAATTAATTCCAGAACAGCAGGTGCATTTCTTAACATTGTTGTTTCCCTTGTAGCAATAAAAGGTTAGGCATGTTGCAAGATTATTAATCATTCGTTTATTGTACAGGAACGCCTGAAAAAGATCAAATCAGAATATGGAAAAGTGCAACTGGGTAACATTACTGTTGATATGGTAAATCTATGCCTCTTTGAGTAGATTATTACCTTTAGGTTTTACCATCTAATTTTCAGGTTTACAGTTTACAGTTCTAGCAAGCTAGACGAATTGAGTGTTTTAGTATGTCTACATACACGTATATTTAATCTATTCTTTTCACGAGTAAAAGTTGCTTTTTAGTAAACTGTAAATCATTTTCATTTCTTTAAATCTAATGTCGTGTTTTATAAATTCTAAAGGTACTTGGTGGGATGAGAGGAATGACGGGTCTGCTATGGGAAACATCCTTACTTGACCCAGATGAGGTATACATTCTTGCCACCTGTTAATATAATCTCTTTATCTATTAATATGCATTAGGAGCTATGACTAGTTAATAATATTCACACGTGTATATCACACAAGAAAAGTAGTTGGTGAATTTATATTGAAAGTGATCCTTTTGTTTTCATTATACAGGGAATTCGCTTCCGGGGTCTCTCTATACCCGAATGCCAGAAGGTACTGCCAGCTGTAAAGCCTGGTGGAGAGCCGTTACCTGAGGGTCTTCTTTGGCTTCTGTTGACCGGAAAGGTAACCTGTAAATGTGCCTAGTTTTGTTGTTTTTTTTTATTTTATTTGTTTATTATGGCATTTGATATAACTGCTCAATGTTATTTCTGTGTTGACCTTGTTTTTGTTTTCTTATTTTCCTTCATAAAGGTGCCCTCTAAAGAACAAGTGGATGCTTTATCCTCAGAATTACGCAGTCGCGCCACTATCCCAGGTCTCATAATATAAATAAATTACCGTTTAAACTAATTATATACGGGGAACATTTTATTCATCGATGAATTGTGTTCATTGTTGTAGATCATGTGTATAAAGCTATTGATGCGTTACCTATAACAGCTCATCCAATGACTCAGTTTACAACTGGTGTTATGGCTCTACAGGTAATTATACTTGTGATCCTTCGACCTGTTTCCCTTTTAATGGGTCAATTTGGGTTAGTTTTCCCATTTAGTCGTTTAATGTCAAAATTCAATAGCGTGAGTCCTTTTTTATCACAGGTACAAAGTGAATTTTCAAAAGCATATGAGAATGGAATTCATAAATCCAAGTACGTATTTTTTTATTTTTATATTTGTTATAAACAAGTAATCTTTTATTATCTTATGAAAACATGATATGTATGCTGATTATTATGTTTGAAGATATTGGGAGCCAACATTTGAAGATTCTCTTTCATTGATCGCTCAAGTGCCAGCTGTCGCTGCATACGTTTACCGTAGGATCTATAAAAATGGAGAAATTATACCTGCAAATAACTCACTAGATTATGGTGGGAATTTTGCTCACATGCTTGGATTTGAAAGTCCTGAAATGCAAGAGCTTATGAGGCTTTATGTCACTATCCATAGGTATTGCATATTTCTACACACAGATCGTGATTTATGAACACAATGTTTTATGTTTTTGAATGTATAATTTGTTGCAGTGACCACGAAGGTGGAAATGTCAGTGCTCATACAGGTCATCTTGTAAGTGTTTATATAAGAAAAAATTATTATTATTATTATTATTATTATTATTATTATTATTATTATTATTATTATTATATATAACCATAGTTATTAAAGGCGCTAGGCGCGCTCAAGGCGCATAGTCCTCGCTTGGGGCCTTGGCGCAAGGCTCAAGAAAAGCGAGGGCTTGAGAAAATAAAAGCGCACAACGGAAAAAGTAAAAAATATTTTATGTATTAGGAAATAACACTTTTCTTCAAATAAAATAAACTAAAGCTATTATATAACATTTAATATCATTTATCTAATACCAAAAGTTCTAAAATATTAGTGTAGAAAAGTAGTTTCCGTTAGATAAAAGTAGAAATCTAGCTGGAATCTTGCCGGAATTTAGAAAATTTGGTCGGAAACTCTCCGGAATCTAGAATCTCACCGGAATTTGTTCCGGAACCATCACCTGGAGAATTAAAGTGCAATTGCCTTGACTTAAGGCGCAATTGCCTCGCCTCGCCTGGAAAATGGGCCTAGGCGCAAGAGGCGATGGCTTTTAACAACTATGTATATAACAATATTTGAAGGCACAGTAATTGTTTAATTGTCTTTTAGTGTTTTTTTCTAGTAAAAGTTTCATTTACACCCCTTCAACTTTAATAAATTTAACTTTAGCTATTTCACTTTAGTTTAATTTTTGTATAAACCCCTTGCAATTGAGCTGGTTTATTTTCCCCGCCTAAACCTTAGTTTAATTTTTGTTCACAGCCACACCCCGTACATTTTAGTTAGTTGATTTTTCTCTTTTTCTTTAACCGATTTACACTACAACCCCTAAACTTTAAACTGTTCGATTTATTAAACCGCCGGGTGCTCATCTCTAAACACACCATGGCAACGTGTTTTTTTATCTATGTGTAAACCAACCTGCTGTAATGCGCGGCTGTTGTGTTTACATTTTGCTGTAAAAGTTGTTCGAATAACTTGGCTTTCGTATACAACGACGTAACTTTTCCGTGACTTTCGAATATACCGTCACCACGTGGTTTTTTATCGTCATGATCGCGATTTGCTTATTTTTATCTACGTTTCGGATCTGCCGTGGAGGGCCGGTCGTAACCCACTAGTTAGAAGTATATTCCTATCATCGATTACGTGGTCTAGTGTTCATGGTCGTTTTAAAAATCTACCATTTTATTTTGTCAAATTTGTATGGTGTATATGTATTTAAACTTACTGATATCAATAATTATTTCAGGTTGCTAGTGCCCTATCAGATCCATACCTCTCGTTTGCTGCGGCATTAAATGGTCTAGCGGGACCCCTCCATGGTTTGGCTAATCAGGTACCCGTAATTTAGTTTTCTTAAAAAATTAAGATTTTTGTATATTCTTTTATTTTTCGTTTGTTCATAAAAAGAAATGTTTTGCGGTGCAGGAAGTTCTGCTTTGGATAAAGTCTGTGGTAAATGAATGTGGAGAGAACATAAGCAAAGATCAGTTGAAAGATTACGTCTGGAAAACCCTCAATAGCGGGAAGGTAAAAGAGTGTGTTTCGGATTTCTAGTGGAACGCGTGTATATATATACATGTCAAAGTAAATATTGTGGTTTTCATGGGACAAATGAAAACATCAATGTTGCTTGTTCTATATTATCAAAGATAGTTACCCCCATAGTATTTACTTTATGTCTTATTTTAGAATCTTAACATTAGAAATTTGAGTAAATTGCACGCATAGTCCCTGTGGTTTGTTAAAGTAACACCTTTAGTCCTCAACAGTAAAAAATTACCTTCATGTTCCCTGTGGTTTGCTCGACTGTTACTTGGATAGTCCCTGGAGTGGATGACAGTTTTCTATGTTAAGTCCATGTAAAATGACAAAATTACCCCTGCGAATTAAAAAACAATAAAAAACTATATTGAAATATAAACTATATTGAAATATTATCTTAAATAAATTGGTAAAAGACAAATTTGCACCTCATGTGGTGCTCACATGACTAGATTTAACCTTGCAAGGTTCTTAAAACGTAAAGGATGATTCTTGTAATTTTAAAAGTTAAAGGGCATCCATTGCAATTTGGTATAAACATAAAGGATGAAAAGTGTAATTTACCCTAAAAACATCAATGTTGCTTGTTCTATATTCTTAAAGATAGTTACCCCCATAGTATTTACTTTATGACTTATTTTAGCATCTTTACATTAGAAACTTATTAGTTATTTTTAAACCAACTTGAAAACATCGATTATTCATCTTCACCCGTTATTTTGAGAACACAGGTTGTTCCTGGATTTGGGCACGGAGTCCTGAGAAAAACGGATCCGAGATACATGTGTCAAAGAGAGTTTGCGTTAAAGCATTTGCCTGAGGATCCTCTGTTCCAGCTGGTTAGCACATTGATGATTATTAGATGTTGAAAATTGGGTGGGTTGGGTAATAGGTCAAAATGGGTTCGGGTCAGAGCAATTGGTTTTTAATACGGGCCAGACTGGGTTGACCTGCAAGCTTCTTTATGTCCCCTGTTGTTTGACTATACAAGTAATTAACGTATCAAATATGATCATGAAAACAGTACTATTAATATTCTAATCTGCTTTTTGTGAACAAGGTGACTTAAGTGGTAAGAAAATAAATAAGCTTCAGTTCCGACCCAGTTGACCCGTTCGGCCGTTCTATCTTTATCCAAGTTTATACTGACAGACCTGTTAGGGTTAAAATATATGACCTGAATCAAACTAACTTTGAAGGAAACGGGTTGAAATTACCACCGATACAGCTGACTCTTTTCTTTAACTTTCTTTAGGTATCAAAGCTATATGATGTGGTGCCCCCAATACTAACAGAACTCGGAAAGGTAACTCGTATACGTTGATTCCTATTTACATGACAAACGCTCGCTTGCTCGTTATTTTTCTTTTCTCCACAACAAAGAAAAATAATGTGTTTGCGGATTTTTACACTTTTATCCACTTTTGCTTTTACCAACTAAAGTTGGTCATTATTCAGTTTGCGGTATTAAACCACTCCTAAGAGTGAACGCATAGGTAAGAACAGTTCTACAGAAAGCGTGTTAGCCATCATAACCACTGTTAATGATTTATGTACAAGAATATACGTAAAAGTTGCATGGATGTAATGTGTTCAATATGACACCTAGCATTAGTAAATATTCAAGAAAAAGTTTTCATGATCCCATATCTGCTGTACCCATTTAAGTGACGTGTAAACTGTAAAGGAAAATAATAGACGTGACACCTAGCATTATTAATTAAATATCAAGAGAAATTATTTGGGTCCACCATCTTTTTAGTTATAGTGATTTAGGTGGTTAGACCGTGGGGTATGGTGGGGCTTGGGTTGGGGCGTGGGTTGGGGCGTGGGTTGACACGTGGAATGGGTGGCAGACATGGGCTAAACCCACATTCAACACGGTATGGTGGGGCGGGGGTTTGGGGCGTGGGTTTGGTGGGCTTCGCTGGGCTGACCCGCTGGGCTATTTCAATATTATTTAAAACAACAAATTTAATTTTTTTAATATTTTTAAATAAAGAAAATTACAAAAAAAAAAACCCTAACTTTTATATTTGTTTTTTATCTCCTCTCAACGCCAAGACTAGTTGTAACTCGTCACCCTGTAGGTGATCAATGGACTGGGATAGAAATTTCAAATCATCCCGTTTTTGTTTCTCGGCATCTCTAGCGGCATCTCTAGCTTCTTTGCTCCTTCGTATTTCGGCCCTTTGTTGTTGGAATACGTTGAATGTATCCAACTTGCATGAAATGTCATCCAACTGCTCGCTGTATATTCCCGTACGCGAGCCAGAACTCCCAGCTGAAGGGGATGCCGTATCAGATCTAGATTTTTGAGCACGCCTTCTTGAGGCATTTCTTCCATACTCAGGCCGGTTTTGGCTTGGCGAATCATCCAAAAGGTCCTCAAACTCTTGATCTCGTGCATCAGATTGGGCTTGGGACGAGGCCCTTGACCTTTTGGAAGACGAGTTAGTTTCGCTACCAATGGGGATAGTCGCCCACTTTGGATGGAACTTACAAATCTCCCAACAATGCATGAAACGGAAGTCGGTCTTCACATTTGATTTGAATGTGACCACTGCATTTGTCAAAATGTCGGCTTCGGTTTCACCACTTTTAGGGTTTTGCTTTGCTTTATTTAAAAAACCACTAAATTTTGTAAGTTGGGTGCTTATCTCGCTCCACTTTGAGGATAAGCTATCGTTCTCACGATAAGTCTCCCTACCCATTTCTTCATGGAATAGTCTACTAACCGATTCCCACAGGGCGGTTCGATGTTGCGAATTTCCTATTTTAATAAAAAAAATTAATATATTACAAACTTATATAAAAAATAACCATTAATAAAAACAAAGGTTAAGAATACCTAAAGTTGAATGTTGAGATTGTTCACACCAAGCCCTCGCCAATGCAACTTCTTCAGCAACGACCCATTTTTGTTGTTTTCGTTTGGCGGTTTCAACTACTTTATCCTCCTCGGTTTTTTTCTTATGACTTCTCTTTTTGATGGTTTTCGATGCGGAAGGACCATCATTGGGTGGTTGAGTTTCGGGAACGGATTCGTTTTGTGAAAGGTCGATGGAGGTTGGTGAAAGGTCGATGGGCGATTGTGAAAACGGGGTAGGTATCGAATCGTCGGTGTTTGGGAAGTTAGTAAACTCACGATTCCCGATATACGATGCATAACCCGCAAAGTCGGGCATAGGAGAGTGTATGAAAAATGGACGAGCTATTGGACGAGTGGGTGGTGGGCTAGGATTATTTTCTTGGAATCCATACGGGTTGCTCGCGTCAAAAGGACGGTTGTAAGGATGCATTTTTTCGTTTTGTAGAAGGAAAATGGAAGAAAAATATGAGTTTTATAGAAGATGTGGTTGAATGTGGTAAAAAATGGAAGAAAAATGTGAGTTTTATAATGAAAAAATGAAAGAAAAAATGGAAGAAAAAATTAATTTTTTTTTTATTTTAATATAGCCGTTGGCCAACGGCTAGCCCAACGGCTCTTTTCTTTTGGCCATACACAACCCGCCATGTCAGCTCGCTTCCCCCGCCCACGCCCGGCTTGAAACCCAAGCCCCAAGGGCCACGCCCCAACCCAAGCCCACCCGGGATGGTGGCTTGGGCGTTTTCCCCCAACCCACGCCCCAACCCAAGCCCCATACCCCATGGCCTTGGGAAAGAAAAAAAAGATATACAACCTCATCATTACTACCACACACATATAACTTTATTTTATACTTTAGCTTTTTGTAATTAAAAAAGTATTGTACAAAAGCAATTTAATTTTGTCATTTCCCCAAATAAAGTAATGGAATTGACTTCTTTTCGCACACATAGTAGGACTAAGGACTTGTACCAACAATGTCTAATTTATGTCATACATTTTATCTGTTATGGGATAAATATTTAGTATGGCTTTAAATACATCAATTAAATCTGTAGTTATATTTGCAGGTGAAAAACCCTTGGCCAAATGTTGATGCTCACAGTGGGGTGCTGCTTAATTATTATGGTTTAACTGAAGCAAGGTATGCAAAACGTCTTATCATTCGCTTGCTCCAGTTTTCTCTAAGGCCTAAGCTCACTACAGGTAGAAAAACGATGTGTCCAAACGGGCCAGGCCCAGGTTGACCCAAATAACTTTTTGTCAAGAATTTCATTTTTCTAATATATGCTTGCTATATTTCTCTAATAATCTAGTTCTCTAAATAAATTTTTTAGGCGTTTTATGCATTACACTGGACTACTTTCATTTCCTTTTATAGCTATTCTTTTAATCTACCTGTTTGAATCACTAGTGATAAAATGTAACCCGAATAAGCTCATCATAAGTAAATAAGTTAAAACATGCATCTCAGAATCTTGCTATATGGTCCCAAGTGTCACATCTCCATTTATCTTCAAAGCAGGAAAGAGCACAAAATGAATGTGGCTAAACAAGTTCTATTTTTTTCTCTCTTATTATTCTCATTTTTTCTATTTATTACTGCCAGATATTTCACGGTTCTCTTTGGTGTATCTCGGGCCATTGGAATCTGCTCTCAGGTTTGCCTTGCATTATATTTGTATTTATATAGATATAGTATAGTAAATATATATTACAAAATAAGAGTAACTGTATATTTAATTAGGATAAAAATAATATTTAATAGATCATATGTATTATAGTTTATAAATATACATAAAAATATCTAGATGTGAATAAATTAATTAATAAATAATAGATGAGCATAGCTCAAACTGAGCTCAAGTTTGAATAATTTCTGACGAGCCGAGCCAGAGCTGTGGATAGAAAGCTTGAAACGAACCGAGCTTGAGCTCGGCTCGGTTCGTTTACACCGCTATCTAATTTTGAAAACCTTGTATTCTTATTGTCTTGGTGATTTATGATTACACAGCTTATATGGGACAGAGCCCTTGGGTTGCCACTAGAGAGGCCAAAAAGTGTTACAATGGAATGGCTTGAAAAACACTGCAACAAGTCTGTCTGATTTTGCATGTCAATTACATCTTTTGGAAAATAATAATGGTTGCTCAGCCTTTCATGTGGTCTTTCCGCTGGTGGCAAGAGGCGGTTGACGGTGTTTGAGGTGGTTAGGGTGGTTGCTTGAATCAAGTAGAGGAACAAGTTCTTGCTGATGAGTTTTGTTGATTGTATAAAAAAGCCTGTAGCTTGACAGTTGACAATGCCTTTGTCCTTTGGACATTTTGTCTACATCAGATTCTTGTGTTTGTTGATCAATAATATTTTTTGTTACCTAAAATTTTACTTGGTCTTGATTGGTCCGATTGCAATGATGATTATAACATGAAAGTAATCTGTTTTGGTTGTAATTTCTATTCTCCTTAAACAAGGTTGTGGACAGTTCATCTGTTTAACAAGTTGACAAATTTAAACCAGAATAAAAAATATATTTTATAAGGTCAACTTGTCAACTCATTTATTACAGATGTCAACTTGCTAACTAGTTTAGCTTGTCTAGATAAATGTTTTACACGATTTTATGTCTTTTAACACAAATAAATATGTGAGTTGTGTTCGATTCAATTTAACCCAGCAAGGAATAAATAATTTTTATTAGCCAACTTGTAATCCTAGAAACCTTTATAATTTACGTTTATTTTTATTCGTATGGTTATCTCCCTCATGATATCTATTGACTATTGTTCGCTGTGAAAACCTTCTTTTATGGTTATGTCCCTCTTGATATCTATTATTGACTATTGTTTGCTAGCAAAACTTTCAAATCCTCACCATCTTAACCCTCCCCTCCCCCCCCCCCCCCCCCCCCACACACACACACACACACGGAACTCTGGTAATTCTTTTCTTATAGATGATTTAGGTTTTATATCCCTGAATCTTAATAGATTTATCACACGAAAGTTTCATAATAATTCTTTTTCAATAAACTATTTACGCTTTGACCCCTCTAACTTTAATAGAGTTATCATACGAGCCTTAAAGTTTAATAAAAATATTTTTTTATATTTATAACAAATATTTGTTCATTTATCTTTTTTATAAGTTTAGTTTTTTTTTTAATTTTACTTATTATAGTTAAAACTAACTTTTAACCCTAGACATGTTTACTTAATCATGTTGTTTGCTTATTTCTATCGATGTTTAGATTAAAACCTACATGGTCTATATTAACCTTTCAAAACACAAAGTAACATATTTAATTATTTTTTATTTACTTTATTATAGTTAAAACTAACTTCTAACTCTAGATATGTTTACTTAACCAGTTAACCGTGTTGATTGCTTGTTTTTACACTCGATTAGATTAAAGCTTGCATGGTCTAAAACAATCTATTGATATATCATGTAAACAATACATCATCATCGCCCACACTCTCCTACGACCTAGTTCCAAAGCGCAAGTTCTAATACTAGTTATAAGTATAACTAACAATAACATTTTTTTAGATATGTATAAATTTATTTTAATTACTCTCTTTTTAGACTTTAAATTCGGGTGCTACACTATAGGCCTTAAAGACCTAGATTTTTTAGTCAAATCAAACTGTATCAAAACTTACCTCTTCTGAAAGCATGATAAGGTCAAACTATGAAATTAAAATGAAACACAACCGTAACATGGTTTGTCCTCGTATAGATTTTAAATTTTGAGTCTAGTTTTAGCTTACAAAATATAAAAACAGTTACCAACACTTTGCTTTACATCTATTTTCATTTTCAACTATTACAAAGCAGAGTTTCGGCGGCAATAGTGACTGTCGTCTATTGGATTAAATGGGCGGCAGAGGGAATAGTGCCAGACAACTGTCTGACATTCCCCTATTGGCCCAACGAATTTACGATTTTATCCTGTTTTAAAATTACGATTTTGCTATCAGTTCAAAAATATGTTTTTACCCCCACTTAAAAAATAATTTTCGCTTTTGCTCCCAGCTAAATATTTCGATTTTGCCCCGTTTCAATTTACAGTTTTGTCATTTGTTTTTTCCCTTAAAAATACGATTTTGCCATCAGCTTAAAATTATGTTTTTTTACCCCCACTTAAAAATAAATTAGCGCTTTTGCTCCCAGCTAAAAATTTCGATTTTGCCCTCGGTTAAAAATTACGAATTTGCCCCTTATAAATTTATAGTTTTGCCATTATTTTTTTTTCTCACAGCCAAGTTACGATTTTGCCCTCAACTTATATTTACATTTTCTCCATCGTTTTTGTTTGTTTTCCCGGTGAAATTACAATTTTGCTCCCAGTGTAAAATTACAGTCATGCCGGCAGATTCCTGGCACTCCCCCATTGGTCAATTTAATTTACGATTTTTCCCTGAATTAAAATTATGATTTCGCCCTCAGTTAAAAATTACATTTTTCCAATCGTTTTAGTTTTTTTAGCAAAACTATAAAAGGTTTTTTTTTTGTTTTAATTGGTTTACTCGATTTAATTTTTTTTTCGTGTCAAGGAGCTTCCTAACATTCGCTCATTAGTCCTGAAAAATTATAGTTTTGCCCTGAGCCCAAAATTACGGTCTTATCATCGTTTTTGTTTTTTTTTTCCTACCAAAATTATAGTAGTCTTTTTTTAATTGATTGAGAATTATTCGGCTATCGCCCCGCAACGCGGACAAGGCATCAACTAATTATATACAAATACATATACAAATTTTAATAGGGTGCTATTAATATAGCACACCTCCTTAATAGTTATACCCCCTTCTTTCACATGCTTACGGATAAGACTTATCACTTTTTCCTCTCACAAAGGAGGTATAACTAGTAAGAAGAAAAGTACATTTAGATCAAGCCTTTCAATATCATATAGATTAGTGGTATTTTAGAGGTGAGATAAGGCTTAAGGACCATTTTGTTCTGGGTTTGATTCTTACAAGTGGGTTTAGTGCAGATTTATTGAGTTTCCTTTTGAATTGGTGTATAGACATTATAGCCTAGTAAGTATGGATATAATTAGATGATTTCACTGATGACACGATAATACTTTAGTGATCCGTTAACGATTCAAGTTTACCGTTCAAGAAAAAGAAAAAAAATCATATAAATCTTCCCTTTGGAAAATCATATTATTATATCAGAAGTGGACACCCCCATCACCTTTATTTATCTATTTAAATATATGAGTAAACTGCCATTTTGGTCCCTAAGGTTTGGTCACTTGAAGAAACACCGGATAAATGACCGTAATCAAATAATCCAGGGGGTTAGGTTCTGCATAAAAGGGTGGTTCTCTCTCGTTTGATTCGAAGGGACATGTCTTTTTCTCCAGTGAACATTGCAAAACAGCAAAACAGAACACCGTTAGCCTCGTTATGGGGAGAAAGGAGGTTCTCTCCGTAACCCGACTCCGGCGTGAGAATAAGTATGTATTTATGATGAAGAAGAAGTATTGGTGAAGTGAGTGTAACTTAAAGTTCATACCTGAATTACTCTCATATTTATAGCCGAGAGTTTGGGCGGGAAAACTCGTTGTTGAAATATTAACGGAAGATGCTAACACCGTAAGCGGTTATTTCCTTCCGTTAGTTCTCTTGATCGGATTGTTAGATCACACGGATTGTGATCTTGATCGACAGCTGGGGTGTTGCCACGTGGAAAGTGGGCAAGTGAAAGTTTTTCTCCAATTTCATGCCATCATCGTGATTTCATGGAGGCCTGGGATGTTGAGACGTGTCTTAGACAGTTATAACCGTCTGGTGGTGCACGATTGAGTCTTTCTAGAAGGTTATTTCCATAATCCAGTGTGACTCCTTATCGTGTGGTACCAGTTGAGTAAATAATATCCAAGTCTGGGTATTATTAAGGCGGAAGTGTTAAACTAGGATTTACATCTTTGTTTGTTATGGGGAAAGGCGCGAGGGTTCATGTTTTTCCTTTTAGCGCGCAAGTGTTGTCTATATTCTTTCTCTTAAGCTCTCTCTGCAGGACCAGTTGCGCGGCCGCGCAAGGCCAAAAGAGGGCTGAGAGATAAGGTTGTGGTATGGTCCCAAGTACTTAATATGAGGTTTTTGGGACCTTACCCCTTCAAGTCCCCTTAGTCTAGTGTTGCACTTATGCAAATAAGTGGAGCACTGGACTATATGAGATAAATGCTTTTGGCGCGAAAGTAGGGAATCTTCTATGAGAAGATTTACTTTGCTTATCATGGTGATTCGGAAAATCTTTGACTTTGGGTGAGAAAGGTACAGTAAGGACTGTGTGACAGGCTGTCGCTGTCAGGTGCACATTACTGACCGTGCTTTACACGCGCGCGTGAACTCGCGTTTGTGTTGCTTCCCACTTGCCCCTGTCACTTGGGTAACTGTGCTGTCCCGAAAAAGGTGTTGTTCTAGTTACCGAAGCTATTTATGGCGGTGGGTATATAAGTATTTTGGCTTTCCTATTTCCAGTAATCATTACTTCGTTGAAAACCTTTTGCCTTCTTCGTCTTCTTTATCCGTTATTTTAGAAAGAATTGCAATCTCTTCCTCCTATGTCAACCGGAGATCATCACGAAGACTCAACGGAAGAAATGTCTGTCGAACTTCCACCATTAAAGTGGTCTAGGGCAACTTTTGATGGATTGGTCCGAAACCTCAGATTTCCGGATAATTAGGGTGCTCGATACCCTGAAGAGGGTCAGACGGCAACGGACGCTCCGGCTGGGTATGTAACCCTATTTTGGGATTTCTTTTCTGCAGGCAACTTTCGTTTGCCTGTGACAAAATTTTTCCTTGAAATTCTTGAGTATTATAAGTTTCACATCTCCCAAATGCACCCAATTGGTATGGTTAGGGTTCGGCATTTTGAATTCGTGTGCCGTACGATGCATATTGAACCGACGGTTCCTCGATTTCGAGTTTTTCATCAAATGCACTGTACTCAAGGGTTCTATTCGTTTATTCAAAGAGCATCGGCGAAGAAAATTTTGCTGCAACCCCCAAAATCCTTCCATGATTGGAAGCAGAAATTCTTTTTTATTAAAGCAGGGGTTTTCCCGATGAAGATGATTTTTAGGGGAAAAGAGGACGTCCCTACTGAAACCATTCAGACCCCTGTCGACGAAAATTGGTATCAGGATCTGAAAGATGTTCCATCTATTGCTTTACCGGAGAAAGCCCTTGTTGGTGCCGGTATGAGTCTGAACTGGAGGATGGAAAGAGAAGAGAAGCCGGTGTACATGGAGGACGGCAAGAGTAAGAGTTTTACCCTGTTTTTTTTTTTGAAATTTATCTTCACTTCTCCTTCTTTGCAGTTGTGTCGTTATACGTTGTTGCATTTGAGAGAGAATGTGGAAAGATGTCTACTATTGCAAAACAAAGCCAGATGAGGAACTATGGTATCACCGTATTGTGAAGAACTTTGTTCTTCCTTAGGACGCTGATCTGTTCGCGCAACCTGCTGCTGGTGCTGGTAAGCTTTCATCATATTGTTTTTGTTTGCTTCTTTTGCGCGTTTGAACAAGTTTTATTCTGCGCTTTAGTAGGTGAGTTGTCTAATTTGGGCATAGGTCCTGAGAAGAAAAGACGTGCGACAACCACTACTGATGCGCCGAAGAAGAATGATGCTGAGAAAGCTCAATCTTCTAAGGTCAAAAATGTTGGGGGAAAGAAGAAAGGTATGCGCCGTTCCTCTGACTCGTGGTGTGATTATGTGGTGGTTTCTGATTCATTTGAGGGTCTTACGCCTGCAGTTATTATTAGGAGGCCGAAACCGGAACCAAAAGATACTGTTGATATCCCTCCGTCCAACCCTGATGATCCCATTGATTTGGAATCAAGCCCTGAGCACTTAGTGAGGAATAAGGCAGGGAAAAGAAAGAAATCTGGTGTTGAGGCTGAAGGTCAACCTGCAAAGAAGATTCAGAGGAAGAAGATTACCAGGAAAGGCAATCTGGACGCCTTTATTTCGGAGTCTGCTCCTAGTAAGCGTCATCTTTTGTTTTCTTATTCTTATGCACATTGAATATTTTGTGACTTATAGACTTTTGTTTTGTAGAACAACCAACTTCTCCTGTTCCCACAGAACCGCTGCCTGTGGTTAATGAAGAACTCCCACCCTCTCCTCTGCGCGCTTCTATTGCTGATCAGTTAAAGAATACGGAGGTTCCTGAGGGTGGTGCGGAAAAAGTTGTTGGGGTTGAGGATCTTGGAGCTGATAAACCTGTTGATGTTGCTGCGGGCGCAGAAAAGGTTATTAGCCCAGAGATTGTGGATGGTGCTGGTGACCCACTAGCCCCTGAACTTGCTGCCTATGATTCGGAAGAAAAGAAAACTGCCAAAGAAATCCCTGTTTCACCTCCTCCTTCTAAAGCTTCTTGCGCTATGCCTGAGAATATTGAGAAGGTTACTGTTGAAGGTCAGGGCTCATTCTCCGATGCTGGCAAGAATTCCCCAATCCGCCCAGATGAGACTCTGGGGGATTATTATTATAGAACTTATTCAGAAAAGGATGCTTCCGACATTCATGTCCCTGTTTGGAATCTGAAGAAGGGTGATACTTTCTCAGATTGGCGCGTGTGCCGAGAATGATTGCAGGGGGTATTTCCGGCAGGGGAGATTAAGTTTCAAGAAAGTTGGCTCCATGAGCAAACTTATCATGCCTACCTTGAGGAGGCCGCTTCTTATGCATCTACCACTCATCGCATAGTGCGTGAATGGCATAGTATGCACAAGGAGTGAGATGCTTTCAAGGTGTCCAAGAAGAAAATTGCTGATGATGAAAACCGAATTGCCCAATTTAAGGCTAAGCTGGAAGCTGATCAGGCCAAGTTTGAAGCTGATCGGAAAACTGAAGAATGGTCTGTTGCGGGCTGGAAGAGGAAAGCGGAAGCTGAATCTGCTCTTCTTTCCGAGGAGCGTAAGAACTGGAAGAAAATATGTGAAAAAGATAACGCCGAAAAGTTGAGTCTCCGTAATGTTATCAATAATCTCAAGGCTGACGTTGAGATGTTGAAGAAACAGGATGCGGAGATCGAAAGGCTGAAGAAAGAAAAGGCTGATGTTGAAGCGCGCGGGATGAGGCGCGTTCACGCAGGGAGCGAAGTGAACAACGAGAGGTACAAGCTTGCGTCACTCTTGCTCTTAGAGATAAAGAGTTAGAAGAACTTACTGCTTTGCTTTCTGACCAGGAACAACTCAAGAAAGATCTGGAGCTTGCGCTTTCTGAGAAAACTGAAACCTCCCGCCGCTTAACTGAAACTGAAGAAAAACTAGAAAATTCTGAAACGGCGCGGGCCACAGTAGAGAGCGAGCTTGAACCTTTGAAAAGCGATATGTTGTGGTTGAAAGAGCGTGGGATCGCCTGTGTAAGTTGCTTTCTGTTTTCTGGGAATTCTTTGTGCCTCTCTTTTATTTATCGTTCTTGTTCTTGTAGGTTGCTGAGTCAGTGTTGAATTCTGAGGAGCTAGATAAAACAGTCGCGCGCTTGGTGGTTGCTGTGCGGAATGATGGGTATACTCAAGGCTATGCTGAGTGTTCGCATCATGTGAATAACGCTCTAAAGGTTGATTGGGATATTAGCAGATCCGCTACTTATGGCGTTAATACCAGCGCTGCGCTTGCAGCTTTAAAAACAGAATTCAACAATTTGCAGCTTCCTGTTACGGACCTCATAAATGTTGCATTGAAATCTGACGATCACGTGACGCAACTAAAGGAAATCTTTCAGAATGAAGGCGAATATCTAGCGTAGGTTTTCTTTTGTAATTGTTTTGAACAATTTTTTGTAGTCTTTTGGGGTGTGTTTCCCTTCTTTTGTTAATGCACTGCTACGCAAGTAACGTACACTGAAACAATGCCGTGTTTGATAGTCTTTTTAAGGCGTATTGGTGCGCCAGGAATAGTATGATGTGTGTTTTGGTTTATAATATTTTGCATGGGTACAATTACTTTGATCAGGTAAGGCGAATGAAGTTGGTATAAAACTCATGTGTGAACGTATGGTCTTGTGTGATGTAATCACTGACCGTTCATGAGGCTTGTATTATATTTACCATAATGTTTTTGCGCTTACCAAAAGAAATTGCTTGCACTTTGTAAGAAAAACACAAGAATAATAGAAACTTTGTTGTTTATTTCGGGATAAGGCGCAGAGGCCGTTACAAAGTCTATGAAAATAAATACACGAAACTTAACTTACACTCTATTTCCTGCTTAAACTTGATAACTGTAGAGTCTGTTCCATTCTGCGAGGAGATCATAGAGTTTAAGTTTTCGCTTTCTTGCTCGGGCCTTCTTCGCCCCGGGTGATTTGTTTTATATCCTTGCGCACGTTTTGTAGTAGGTGAGCGAGTTCACCACTTTTAAGGGCCTTTTCTATCTCAGTGCGCAAGGAGATGTAATTGTTGGTGGTATGACCACTGTCCTTGTGGTAATCACAATACTGAGCCGGGTCATGTCCACGTTTGTTCTTCATGGGTGGTGGAGGTTTAAACTGATAATCCTCCGTGCTTAAAACTTCCGCATGAGTTTTGGTTAAGGGAGTCCATTGTCTCTCCCTGTTCTCTTGTTTGGCTTCTCTTTGCGCGGCAAGTTTATTGATTGTGGCTTGAGCATCCTCGGATGAATAATTCCCTGAGCTAGAATCGCGCCAACCTTTCTTAAATTTCCTCCCGCCACTTGAGCCTAGGTCCGAGGGTCGGTTGTGCGGGGGTGGTGGCCTGTTGGTGGTGAGATTCTTTTCTGTTTGGGCGTAGACCTTAGCCGCTGCCATCACTTTTCCCAGCTCTTTGGGAGTCCTTCTGTCCCAGATAGGACTTTTATCATATCATTGCACCTGACTGGATATTTGAATTGGGCGCGAATCAGCTGCTCGTGGACGTCTCCGATCTCAAGTATCTCTTTGTTATAACGAGTGATGTAGTCTTCTAGACTTTCATCGTCGTGACGCCAAATGTTCATCACATCTGATGTGTCACGGATTGATCGCCTTTGCTGGCTGAAATGAACCAGAAACTTCTCGCGTAAATCTTTCCATGACGTGATTTTTCCAATGGGCAAGTTGTCAAACCAGATTCTTGCAGTGCCTATAAGGGTTTGTACGAAAAAGGTGGCACCACATCGGTAGGGTCCAGCTTCCTACCAGCCCTGCGCTTGTGAAAACTCGTAGATGATCGTCAGGGTCTGTTATTCCGTTGAACTTGCCCACGTTAGACGGGAGCTTTGCTTTCTCTAGCGGAGCCAGAGTGATTTCGCTAATAAATTTTGAATTCTCTGCCGCCTCAGCAGGACGATAGATCAGATCATAATTGTGCTCAGCCTCGGGATTGTAAATCGTGCGAGGTCTACACTTGTTGTAATTCGGTTGTAACCGACTAAATACGCTGGCACTTTCTCCTTCACGGCAAGTTGAATCATATTCATTGGTGTGGGTGTGCCGCTGGGGACCCAACCTGGTGTGAACTGATGGTCTTCTGTTAGAGTGTGACTCATCTCGATGCTCTCTTCGATGATTTTCTGATTGAGTGTATTCGTATCTCGATGGAGATCAAGAGTGAACCTCTGTGTCTTCGATTTGGACTTGGGATGGACCATCACGTTGAGAAGCATGAGCACGGGATCCTGGCCTTCGTGATTGAGTTTGGGGAGCAGTTTGTGCACACAGTTGTGTGTATACTGCATTCAATGCCCCCTGAGATCTGACATACCAGGAGATTGGGGTCTCTCCTGGGGGTAGAATTGAGCTTGCAGGGATCTCTGGCTGTACCCCTGGGGTGATGGGTTCATTCGGATGATTGAACTGTGCTCCATTGTCATCCGAGGCTTCTTCTATAATACCCTCAACTTTGGTATTCTTAACGAAATTTGGCCGAGGGCCGCTTTGTCGATGAGTTGAAGTTTCTTCCATATGCAAATGGAATCAACAAAGTGAATCGAAAGAATGAGAGAAAACGGATGAAACAGAGAAATCGGTGGGCGCCAATGAAGAAACACCGGATAAATGACCAGAATCAAATAATCCAGGGGGTTAGGTTCTGCATAAAAGGGTGGTTCTCTCTCGTTTGATTCGAAGGGACATGTCTTTTTCTCCAGTGAACACTGCAAAACAGAACACCGTTAACCTCGTTACGGGGAGAAGGGAGGTTCTCTCCGTAACCCGACTCCGGCGTGAGAATAAGTTCAAGTATGTGTTTATGAAGAAGAAGTATTGGTGAAGTGAGTGTAACTTAAAGTTCATACCTGAATTACTCTCATATTTATAGCCGGGAGTTTGGGCGGGAAAACTCGTTGTTGAAATATTAACGGAAGATGCTAACACCGTAAGCAGTTATTTCCTTCCGTTAGTTCTCTTGATCGGATTGTTAGATCACACGGATTGTGATCTTGATCGACAACTGGGGTGTTGCCACGTGGAAAGTGGGCAAGTGGAAGTTTTTCTCCAATTTCATGCCATCATCGTGATTTCAGGGAGGCCTGGGATGTTGACACGTGTCTTAGATGGTTATAACCGTCTGGTGGTGCACGATTGAGTCTTTCTAGAAGGTTATTGCCATAATCCAGTGTGACTCCTTCTCGTGTGGCACCAGTTGAGTAAATAATATCCAAGTCTGGGTATTATTAAGGCGGAAGTGTTAAACTAGGATTTACATCTTTGTTTGTTATGGGGAAAGGCGTGAGGGTTCATGTTTTTCCTTTTAGCGCGCAAGTGTTGTCTGTATTCTTTCTCCTAAGCTCTCTCTGCAGGACCAGTTACGCGGCTGCGCAAGGCCAAAAGAGGGCTGAGAGATAAGGTTGTGGTATGGTCCCAAGTACTTGATATGAGGTTTTTGGGACCTTACCCCTTCATCACTTTAGTCCAAAACTCAAATCTTTTGCATCTGGGTCCCTATGGTTTCAGTTTTATTGCCATCTTGGTCCAAAAGTGAAGTCATATCGTATTTGTCTTATAAAATCCTGTTATTTTGTCCTTTTCCTCAGGGGCAAAATAGTCATTTTAAATAAATATCTTTCGTAACCTTCATTTCATCTTCACCAAATCTCCACAACTTTACAACAATGGCGACCAACACACTCTTTACTTCTTCTCCTTGACACTCATCCTCACTCTTACCCTTTCCGTCACACTTTCGCCCTCACCGTCACCGCAATCAGCTTCCGACGACTTAGTCTCACTGACGTCATCTCATCCGTCTCTGATCGGATCTCCGCCGTCAAATCTGGAGCATTCTTCACCTCCGTCTTCTTCTCCGTCTCCGTCTATTCCAGTGACGTCATCTTACCCGTCTCCGATCGGATCTCCGCCTGCTCCTCCGCCTTCAGATTTGGTACATTCTTCGTTACCAGATGAATCTCCGCCGTCTTCTCCGGCAACATCACCGGAATCGGAATCGTCGGAAGGAATCGCGAAGAACGGACAAAATCGTCGGACGGAGGAATGAGTGCGGGGAAGAAGGTAGGTGTGGCGTTTGGATTGATCGCTGTTGCGTGTGTTGTTGTTTTCGGAGGAGTTTTATACCGGAAGCGGCAACGGAATATTCGGCGAGTAAAATGACAATAAAACTGAAACCACAAGGATCTAGATACAAAAAGTTTAAGTTTTAGACTAAAATAACAAAAGTGATTAAATCTCAAGGACCAAAATGGCAGTTTACTCTAACTATATTGTTAAACCAAAAGTCCTGCTATAATTTGTGGACAGATGTGCGTTATTTATGTAAGAAGATAATATATTAATACCGCATTTATCACCCGAAAATAACTGTACACCAAAATACAAAAATATCCACAAGTCAAAACACATCACTCTCCGGATCCCAATCAAATCCACTCTGCAATAATTCATCTCCCTCAACAGCACCAAAACCAATGGGGAAGAAGGCTGTGCTGATCGGATGCAACTACGCCGGAACCAAGGCGGAGCTCCGCGGATGCGTCAACGACGTCAAACGAATGTACCGGTGTCTTGTCGACCGTTACGGTTTCTCAGAGGACGATATCAACGTCCTCATCGATACCGACGACTCCTACACTCAACCTACCGGCCGTAACATCCGCAAAGCTCTTTCAGATCTCGTCAGCTCCGCCGAGCCTGGCGACTTTCTCTTCGTTCATTACAGCGGTCACGGTACTCGTCTTCCGGCGGAGACTGGTGACGATGACGATACCGGATATGATGAGTGTATTGTGCCTTGCGATTTTAATCTGATTAACGGTATGGTGATTGTTTTAGTTGATTTTGATATTGATGTTTTGTTTAGTTGATTTTGAGTTCAGATCGGTGATGTTTTGACTTCCAGTTGTATGGAATGAGTAACCGCTTTTTGCGATTGTGTAAATTTTAGCTGAAATGCGTTATTTGGATTAGGTTTGTGTGTATGGAAACGGAAAACATTATCTAGATGATTTTTATAGCGGATGAAGTGCCGGATCTGAAGCGATCTTCCTGTTATGATCTGAAATTATGCATGAAAAGTAGTTTATTCAGTCCTGCTAGAGAAATTGAATTATGATAATCTCTCCCTCAGTTAGTTAATTTTATTAGCGAATCACTGAATGTAGGCAAATGAGGTTTCATCTAGTCATTTTTATCTTCGAATCACTGGATTTAGGATTTTCGTTGATGATCTAACCTTTTGACTTCTAACGAACCGTCTTGATTTTAGGCAATTGGATTTATTGTTCCTCTATGATTGATTCTGAAATGCGTTATTTGGATTAGAGTTTATGTTTATGAATACTGAAAACGGAAAGCGTTATCTAAATGATTTTTCTAGTGAATGAGTTGCCGGATCTGAAGCAATCTTGCTGTTATGATCTGAATGCATGAAAAGTCGTTTATTGTCTTGGATTACTGTCTATTTGCAAATCGAAAAACTTGACTAGCCTAGCATTATCGGATTTGCATAAGTCACAAACTTGTGTATAGTTTAGTTATAATATTTAGTCCTGATGGAAGGAATTGAATTACGATGATAGTTAATTCTCTAAGTATGCTATATTTTGATAATAATTTAGTTCTCTAAGTAAAACGATTTAGGCGTATTATGCATTACACTTTGGGCTACTTTATAAACTTTATGTTTATGAAAACGGAAAACGTTATCTTGATAAGTTTTCCAGCGAATGACTGTCGGATCTGAAGCGATCTTGCTGTTAAGATCTGTATGCATCAAAAGTAGTTTATTGTCGTGGATTCCCGTAAGTTTTGCAATTCAAAAACTTAATTACCATAGCATAATGAGATCTGCATAATTTTAATAACTTGTGTATTATTTAGTTATAATATCAAGTCCTGATGGAAGGAATTGAATTATATTATAATTAATTTTCTAAGTATGTTATATTTTGATAATAATTTAGTTCTCTAAATAAATCTTGTATAGGCGTTTTATGCATTATACTTTGGGCCACTTTTAATGAGGATAATTAATTCTCTAAGTATGTTATATTTTGATAATAATTTCTCTAAGTATGTTACATTTTGATAATAATTTAGTTCTCTAAGTATAATGATTTCGGTGTTTTATGCATTACACTTTGGTCTACTTTTAAAGTTTATGAAACTGAAAATGTTATCTGGATAAGTTTTCCAGCGAATGAACGGCTGGATCTGAAGCGATCTTGCTCTTATGACCGGGACGCACCAAAAGTCATTTTCTGTCCTGGATTATAGACAGTTTTGCAATCTGAATAAACTTGATTACCCTAGCATTATCTGATATGTATAATTTAGTTATAATATTCTGTCCTGTTAGAGGTGATTGAATTATGATAATCTCTCCCCCAGTTAGGATTCAGGAAGGCTTGTTATCTTTGTTTGTGTTTGCATATCATCAACATGTGGCTTTGTTGAATTTCTATGAATTGGCTGCTTTTATCGCATAAAGTAAAACATATAATCATCAGAGATAATAACTTAATTGTCTTTTGGTAATGAATTTGATGGTTCATTCATATGGTGATTACAGATGACGATTTCAGGGAGCTGGTTGATCAAGTTCCTCATGGTTGCAGAATAACCATTGTATCAGATTCATGCCACAGTGGTGGACTGATCGATGAGGCTAAAGAGCAAATCGGCGAAAGCTACAAAAACGATACAAACGAAGAAGAAGAAGATGAGAAAGAAAGCGGGTCGGGTTTCGGATTCCGAAGCTTCTTACATAAAACCGCTGAAAAAGCATTGGAGTCCCGTGGCATTCGTCTTCCTTCTGGATCACGCCATAACAAGCATCACGAAGAAGAAGAAGTAGAAGAAGAAGAAAGAACATATGGAGATCTCCATGTTAAAAACAAATCATTACCTATCTCTACCCTCATTGACATACTAAAACAACAAACCGGCAAAGACGATATAGATGTCGGGAAAGTGCGGCCTACGTTATTCGATATGTTCGGTGAAGATTCCAGTCCAAAGGTGAAAAAGTTCATGAATGTGCTCTTAAACAAGCTCCAAGGCGGTGAAGGTGGCGGCAGTGGTAATGGTGGTGGTTTTTTCGGAATGGTCGGGAGTCTAGCTCAGGAGTTTCTAAAGCAAAAACTCGAAAACGATTCCGAATATGTAAAACCCGCAATGGAAACCGAAGTTGGGAGGAAGGAAGATGCATATGCAGGATCAAAGAAACGGGATTTGCCAGAAAATGGGATTTTGATCAGCGGGTGCCAGACACACGAGACCTCAGCTGACGCCACACCAGGTGGCAAACCGGATCAAGCTTATGGGGCGCTCAGTAACGCGATTCAAACTATTCTTGAATCGAATGATGATGTTAGTAACTACAAGCTCGTGACTGAGGCGAGGAGGCTGTTAAAGAAACAGGGGTTCACTCAAAACCCGGGTCTTTACTGTGACGACAACCATACCGAGGCTTCTTTTGTGTGCTAAGCATGGCGTGACAGACCCAACTCCATATATGGTATTTGGGAGCGTTATATGGTATATTTATATGTGTTTTTACTTGTGTGATGGTTTTGAAAAATAATTCTGGACTTGGTATTTGTGGATTTGATTTGTAATTTGTCTTGTGAACTTTATTTATGATATGTTTTCAAGTATAAACCAAGTGGTGATTTCTATATAAAATATAGTAAGAACATAAGCCGAATAGTGTAATGTCATGGTTCCGTTTACTTGGTGAATTATGAATATAATAGTTCCTAATCCATTAAGCTAGATATCAAAACTGGCCTTAATAAGTATGATTAAGACGATATTAGTGGCCTTAATGGGAAAGGCTAAATATGTGGATGACATCGACATACATTGTCCCTAAAGGGAGAATTGTATACATAATAATAAGTGTAATTTGAAGTTTTTATACGAAGGGTGTGGTACCAATGTGGTGGTTGTAAAAGGTTCTTGGGGAGGAGGAATGAGGATTGCTTTTGAGATCGAAAGTCATTGAAAACAAGCCAGAATCTAGAAAATACAATGCACCAAAACAAGAACACACAATGTCAAACCAACACCACCAAGAAAACAAAACAAAGAACACCAGCCCTTTATGGACCTCACATTGTTTATTCTTCAGAAGGATCGACTCCACCACTTTGTAGTAATCATTGGCAATGCAACGGTACGCATCTAAGCCAAGCTAGCAAGGCTCGCACCACAACTAGCCATAAACTGGGCACTCTGTCGAGCCATTTGCATTTGCAGCTGAAGCATTTGGAGTTGGGCTTGTGGGTCAAGAGTGCAATCATATTCTTCAGAATCCACACAATCCAAATGCGAGCCATAATTGCATGGTTCACAGTAGTACACCCAACAGTCCTTTTGGATTTCCCCATGACAAACATCACAGTAGAAGTCTTCATCTTTCACCGGACACGAGTAGAATAACTTGAGTGTATGCTTGTGATCGTCCCGCTTCACTGTTTCAGGTAAGCTTACACATGTGGTGTGCAGATCAAATGTACAAATAGAACAGTGATAGGTAAAACCTGTACCATCACTAGAACATGCATTGCATGTAAATTCACCATCTTTGTTGTCGTAAGGCGCTTGCGGGAGGAGGGTTAGAGGGTGTTCCGGATGTGACTTGTGATGGATCTCTTTTTCCAAGTGGAAGCATGATTCGTGAAGATGAAAGTCACAATCTTTCTCGGTACATGAATAGCCTTTGCCAATGAGTGTTTCTTTACATCCTGAACAAATAACCTCCTTTTCTTCTTCTTCTTCACCTTCTTCTTCTTCATCTTCTTCTTCTTCTTCACCTTCTTCTTCATCTTCTTCATCTTTATCTTCTTCATCATCTTCTTCTTCTTCTTCTTCTTCATCTTCTTCTTCTTCAACTTTATCTTCTTCTTCTTCTTCTTCTTCTTCTTCTTCTTCTTCTTCATCTTCTTCTTCTTCTACTTCTTCATCTTCTTCTTCATCTTCTTCATCTTCTTCATCTTTATCTTCTTCATCTTCTTCATCTTCATCTTCTTGTAAGTTGACTCTAAACAATTTGTGGGGGTGGCTGAAATGCATTACTTCTTCATCTTGCAATCCATTTTGAGGCTTTGAAGGATCATGAGAGCGAGTGATCGAATCTGATGGATTAGTGGGAATAGAAACAGTGGGTCCAGTTTGTTCTACTGAAGGATATTGAGCACTAGAATTCTGACTTGTTGGAACGGAAACAGAAGGTCTGTTTTGAGGCGTTGAAGGATCTTGCGTGGACGGAATTGGATTCTGTGGATAGTCAGTGGGAATAGGAATAGAAGGTCCACTTTGTGCCACAGAAGGATATTGAGCACTTGAATTGTGGGAATTTGTTGGAATGGAAACAGAAGCTCTACTCTTAGGCATTGAAGAATCTTGGCCGGTCGGAATTGGATTCTGTGCATAAGGTCCAGCGTGTTCCAACGAAGTATATTGAGCACTAGAATTGTAAGAACTTGTTGGAATGGAAACTGGTCGGTTTTGAGTCGTTGAAGGATACTGAGCACTAGAATTTCGATTCTGAGAACCCGTTGGAATGGTAATAGAAGGCGGGTCTTTAGGCATTGAAGGATCATGACTGCTAGGAGTCGTATTTGGCGGGTAATTAGTAGGAATAGAAACAGAATTTGGAGGCATGCACTGATTATGTGCGCCAGCGAACGGAACTGGAAGACTTTCAGGAACAGAAGCAAATGGGATATGGTGATCCCTGCTAGAATTATGTTCTCCATACCATCCTTGTGGAACTAGCTCTTGGAACAGATGAGCATTCTTAAAACTTGTAGCTCGGGAAGTGGAATCCGTGCAGTGGACATGAAGGTCGAATTCGGAGTTAGCACAGGAATAGGAATTAGAGTCGTAAGTTGGGTAAGGAACCGAAGTGAGGGGATGAGTAGGGTGAGACGGGTGTTTCAGGGACCGATTGGCTCGGTAGCATTGGTCATGCAGGAAGAAGTTGCATTGCCAGCAAACGTATACGATTCCAGTGGCAGAAGAATGGCAAGCGGAGCACGAGACTTCGATGCCTTGTGGCATCTGGTGCATGATCAGGTTGTGCAAGTGACTGAAATGCTTGAACCCTTGATCCATGTTAGTTCCTGAATGTGTTTGTGGGTGCAATGGGAAAGAGATTAACTGAAGATATATACATGGAATGTATATGCATATATATCTTCAGATATCCATGGAATGGAATTGGTCAGAATGCCAACTATTTCCTGCTAGAGATTCCTCTTGTCAAGAAGTTGACTTTGATATGAACGTAGTTTATGAGTCATTTGACAATTTTAACTACTTCAATTTACAATAATGTTTACAGGTAACAGATTCTTCCCAATTATTCATGAACTAGTTGACTACAATTTGATGTTTAATTTAGTGATATATATCTTAGTTTAGTGTGTACTTTATGAGTCATTTGACAATTTACTTCAACTTACAACATTGTTTACAGGTTCTTACCAATTATTCATTAACTAGTCGACGAGCGGAAGAATCCTCTACTATATGCACAAAACATAAAATAATGCTTACATTAGTTTTTAATCAAATAAAAGTTAAAAACATAAAGTTGATACTCACAAAGTTACGTGACGGTACGGTACTGCTTCGGTACACATTGGCGTGACATAAAGTTGCTACTCACTAAAAACCCGGGTCTTTACTAGTGATGACAACCATGTTGAGGCTTCTTTTGTGTGCTAAGCATGGCGTGACAGACCCAACTCCATATAATGGTATTTGGGAAGCTTTATATGGTATATTTATATGTGCTTCAGTGCTTCTACTTGATTGCTAGTTTTGAAAAATAATTCTGGACTTAAAAGTATGTGTACTTTATTTGTGATATGTTTTTCAAATATGAACCAAGTGGTGATTTCTATTAGATGAAAATGATATTTTTCGTACATGTATGTAGTTTAGCTCATCTTTTTATGTTGAAACTATTTTATACTTAAAACCTATCACATTTCTTTCATTTCAAGTTTATAAATAAAGGTGTTTTTTTTTAATATGATTTCATTATTACACATGTTTTTTTTATTAAATTTGGTATAGAAGAACCTCTGCCGTCGCCATCATCATCACTATACTGCCGTCGCGTGATTAGACATCTCAAGCTTTGCCACTGGTTGGAGCTTACAATAGGGGTGTTGTCAAGTGTGATTAGACATCTATGTGTCCAGATCTAAACTGATTGAGTGATGGTGACAAGATTCCAAGCAGTTCAGGGAGCAACAAAGGTGTGTGTTGTGGGTTCAGGTGACGACAACTGAGGGTTTCAGCTGGATAGGGCCACTGGTTGAGTTCCAGTGAAACCTGTCTCTCCAGGGAAGCACCTGTGAGACTCCGACGATCTAAAAACCACCTTGTAAGTCACTCCTCTAACCCGATGAACATTGTTCTGGGCTAAACTTTGTGGTTTGAGTTTGCTAGCGATGATGATGGTGTCGATTACTGTTTGGGTTCGTTTTTGGCAACCGAGCCGCTGGGCAGCGGTGGTTTCGGTCGTGATGGTTTTGGTTAAATTGGATACAGGTCAAACTTTGGTCAACGGGAACCGTCGGCCAAATGGGTCAACTGGTCAAAGCTGGTCCACCATGGTCAAACCAGTCAACTGTGGTCAAACACGAGTCAAATGAGAAATATTAAAGCTTTAAATAAAATAAAAAGGAAATGACAAAATTACCCCTGACTGACTAACAGAGATCATTGGATAGTGTTAAGTCAGTTGGACTAAAATGACAATGTTAAAAACTTTTTAACCTCACACAAACGATAAATGAAACCTTTGAAATAAAACGACAATATGACCGAAACCATGGACTAAAATCCGGACCGAGGAGAACCGATACCTATAAATGCAACCTGAACCTCAACCTCCACATAACCACTTTCTTGATCTGGTTTGCATTTTATGGTTCCTTTCAAATTTTCTGTGAGAGAATGATTTTGGTAGTTTTGTCAGCCAGATGAAAGATAATGAAGAACCAAAACATGCGTGCAAAGAAGACATGAACAACACTTCAATTCTGCAATTCAATATCTCATTTCTTCACAAGGTAACCTTCTAATCTATCCTTCCTTTTGATGAACTGGGTGTGTTATTTCAACCTAACAAGTGTATATCCTAAAGCCAACCTAACAATGTTGATTAGTTTAAAATATATGCACGTCAGGTGTTTGATGAAATGCTTGTGTGAGATAAAGCCTTTAAAGTTGGGTAATGTTCTTTAATCAGCAGCCTAATGTTATCATCATAACCATAATTTTCTAGCAACAAATGAAACTCATGTCAGTTAGTTCTGTTATATTTTACTATCTATCTTGCTGCTCACTACCTCAATTTGGGCGACACTGCAGAAGAATTCAAAGAGGAATTTGGAAATTCTAACTCAAGAACACATTTGTCTTTTACTCTTTTATTGCTTTTCTTTCTTAAAACATTCTAATGTAGCTCGAAATCTTTCTCTGGGTATTCAATATATAATTATCAATAAGCGTTTACGAAGGAAACGATGGTGATATGGTGGTTTAAAAGGTCGTTGGGGAGGGGGAATGAGGATCGCGTTTGAGATCGGCATTTTTACCCTCCAACATCTTTTAAATGACAGACGGAATTTATTGAAAAACCAACCAGAACCTAGAAAATACAATGCACCAAAACCAGAACACGCAATATCAAACCAGCAATAACACCAAAGATAACTCAAAACAACCAAGAAAACAAAACGAAGAACACCAGCCCTCTATGGACCTCCCATTGTTTATTCTTTAGAAAGATCGACTCCACCAGTTTGTAGTAGTCATTGGCAATGCAACTGTATGCGTCTAAGCCAAGCTAGCCAGGCTCGCACCACAACTAGCCATAAAATTGGCACTCTGTTTAGCCATTTTCAGTTGTTGTTGAGCCAGTTGATTTTGTAACTGAAGCCTTTGGAGTTCAGCTTGTGCGTCAAGAATGCTATAACTTTGTGCCATGGAAGGATCTTGAGCAGTAGAATTGTCGGAACTTGTTGGAATGGAAACAGGTTTGTTTTGAGTTATTGAAGGATCTTGGACGGAAGGAATTGGATTCTGTGGATAATCAGTGGGAATAGGAATAGAAGGTCCAGTTTGTGCCACAGAAGGATATTCAGCACTAGAATTGTGGGAACTTGTTGGAATGGAAACAGGAGGCCAATTTTGAGGCATCGAAGGATCAGAAGCAAATGGGACATGGTGATCCATGTTAGAATTCTGTACTCCATTCCATCCTTGTGGAACAAGTTCTTGAAACTGATGAGCATTCTTCAAACTCGTAGCTCCGGAAATGGAATAAGCGCATTGGACATGAAGGTCGAATTCACAATCAGCACAGGAATAGGAAAAGCCGGTTCCGATGCTCTGACAGGAATTGCAGTAAAAGGAATTAGAGGGGTAAGTTGGGCAAGGAACCAAAGTGAGGGGATGAGTAGGGTGAGACGGGTGTTTCAGGGACCGAGTGGCTCGGTAGCATTGGTCATGCAGAAAGAAGTTGCATTGCCCACAAACGTATACGATTCCGGTGGCAGAAGAATGGCAAGCGGAGCACGAGACTTGGATGCCTTGGGGCATCTGGTGCATGATCAGGTTGTGCAAGTGACTGAAATGCTTGAACCCTTGATCCATCTTCGGTCCTGAATGTGTTTGTGGGTGCAATGGGAAAGAGATTATACGAAGATATATACATGGATGTTTGATTTAGTTATATATATCTTCAAATAGCCATGGTATGGAATTGGTCAGAATGCCAACTCTTTCCTGCTAGAGATTCCTCTTGTTGAGAAGTTGACTTTGTAATTGAATTAGTCCTACCCTTTCAGGTTCTTCCCAATTATTCATGAGCTAGTTGACTACAATTTGATGTTTAATATAGTGATATATATCTTCAAATAACTTAGTTTAGTGCATACTTTATGAGTCATTTGACAATTTACTTCAACTTACAATAATGTTTACAGGTTATTCCCAGTTATTCATGAACTAGTCGACGCGCAGATGAATTCTCTATATGCACAAAACATAAAATAATGCTTATATTAGTATCAGTACATGTTTTTGATTGAATTTGGTATAGAAGAAACTCTAGGTTTCCTAAGAAATAGTTTTAAAATACCTTTGGCTTAATACTAAGCCTACCAAAAGAACAGGTCTTGTGAAACTGGGTTTGGATTAAAGCGGAGCGTGTGAAGCTGGATTTAGATTAAAACATATTGTTTTAAGAAAGTATCAATTTGGACTAGGATCAAGATGAGTTTTTCACCAATATGAGTTCGGGTCGAAACAAATGTTTTAGGATCAAGTGTATTACATTCTATATTTGTTTTATGGTGACATTTTGCGATGATGGCAGCAATGATGATACAGACGATCGGTGGCAGTTTCAGCGACCCCTAGGTGATGGTGCCAGTGGCAACGTGGTTGTGATGGAGTGTTTCACTAATCAATATTCATTGTTAGCTATCCTTGATAGTTGATAGATCATTTCTTTGTTTTCAGTAGTATATAAAATAATAAAGACAACATTGGTAAAAAATGATATAATAGGAAACCCGCCTCTCCCCATTTCTTTAACTAACCTAGATAGTGCAATGTGATGGTTGTGTAAACCGCACAGTTAAGATTGATTTATTTAAACATTCAGTCATTTGTTTGAAATATGATCCATCCAAGTGTTGCATCTAGGCCCCTGAGGTTTGCAATTTGTTGCCATTTCCATCCAATTAGTTAACCCGTTTAATTGTAACGCTAAGTGAGAGGCAGTTTTGACTCTTTGCCTATGTAACTGAGGTGTATTTTAGACATTTTACCATGAGCCACCACCACCACTGGTCCACTAGAACCACCACACCACCGCCACCAACACACTATCACTTCAACCTTCACCTCCGAAAGCTAGACCTCCACATCCGCCAAACATTCGAAAACCCTAACCGTCCGTTAGGGGTATCGGATCAGAGTAGGCTCGAGCGGAAGCGGAACAAACACACACACACTAGCAGAAAATAAAGAACACGAGAATTTACGTGGTTCGGTCAAGGTGACCTACGTCCACGGGTTGCAACTAGGGTTTTACTTTTATTAGATGCTCACAACTGTTTTCAGAATGACACAGATTACAATTACATCATAGGTATTTATAGAACAAGATTAGGGTTTCCTACTTGGTCAACAAGTTAACTAAGTGGGCTAATAACTAGGGCCGGCTAACCCTAATTAGGGTCGGCTACCCTAAAGCCTACGAACCCAACAATCTCCTACTCGGAGGCTTTGCATAGTCCACAAAGTGCATCCAAGAAACCCATCACCAGTAACTTCAGTAATCTTTACGTTCAAGTCTTCCCAGCCTCCAGTTCCAAGAACAAGCTAAGACTTCGGTCACATCCAAGCCACCTAGTTGCAACCACACCTCTCATTAAGTACCTGGGAGACCCGTTGAAGCTCCCACAAGCTCCAACCCAACAGTTTTATCAGACCCATTCTCTATCTCAACCGGCTTGCACGATCCACCAGCTCCAGAGATACACCGAGAATTAATACCACTCTCCACATTTTTGCAAACTATTTCCAGGAGAAGTTTTTTCTTCCGTCGGAATCTTGGTCTTCAAAACCCAACGGTTCTTTGTGATTGTACCTGGAACACGACCCATGCTCCCACTATCACCAAATCCCCTGACTGGCTTAAACTTAGACCCCCGACCACATTCAACTGACATCCCCAAAGCACCAGGATTCAAGTTCGCAAATTGAACCCTCTTCCGCTTACTAGATTCAGTGAACCAGACTTTATGTTGTACAGGGATGGCTACTCCCTCAACAGGTATCTCAACTAGATACAACGATCCTCGTCTCCTCCCACAGGCAACAACAAGATTTCCATCAATCACCTTCCACTTCCCACCACCAAACTTAACATCTAGTCCCTGTTTATCCAGTTGACTAACAGAAATAAGTTTATTCCTTAAACCTGGAATTACCCTGACGTTCTTTAAGTTCCATGTAGTGCCCAGTGGAGTCTTCAAATTGACATCTCCCATACCCGTAACATTAAGAACATGACCGTTAGCTAATCGTACCTTTCCAAAATCTCCTTTTTTCAGATTCACCATCGTCTCCCCGCTGTGCATGGCGTGAAACGAAGAACCAGAATCCATAGCCCAAGAATCTATAGACTCTTCACAGCAAACCAGTACGTCACCGTCAGATTCGTCTGACACAACACTGTTTACATGTTGCTTACCATCCTCTTTCTTAGGATCAGGACACTCGTTTTTAACATGCCCCTTTTCACCACAGTTCCAGCACCTCACATTCTTCCCAGCTTTAGACAAGCTTTTCTCACGACTCCCACTGCTTCTGTTTTTACCTCTTCCCCTGCTAACACTGAGCATACCAGAAGTAGATCCTCCACTAGTGTTCCTCCGGCGAACGTCTTCACCCAAAACACTATCCCGGACCCGATCAAACTTCAAATTTCCAGTTCCAGCAGTTTCAGTGATCGTTGTCACAAATCCTGACCAACTATCAGGTAAGGAAGATAACAAAACCACAGCCTGAGTGTCATCATCCAACTTCATGCCCACAGTTGCTAACCTGGACAAAATTGAATTGACCTCGTTAATGTGATCAGCAACTGAACTGCCCTCGTTCATTCTCATGTTAAACAGTTCCCTCATCAAGAACACCCTATTACCAGCAGACGGCTTCTCATACATATTTGACAGAGTTGCTAACATATCACGAGCAGTTGTTTCTTTCATGATATTAAATGCAACACTCCTCGTCAAAGCCAATGTAATTTTACCTCTTGCCTTTTTGTCCTTTGAGTTCCAAATTGCTTCGGCAGCTTTATCCATTCCAGCAGGTTTTTCTTCCAGTACCACATCCAAATCGCATTCACCAAGCAACGCCTCTATTTGCGTTCTCCACCATGCAAAATCAGTACCGTTGAACTTCTCGATTCGGAACTTCCCGTCTTCAGCCATAGCAAACGAGAAAACCAGAAAAAACCACAAGGAACCAAGCAACCGAAACCCGAGCAGCTTTCAATAAAGCAAAAACCCGAAGTACCCGAACCAGCGACTTCTCTTGCAAACCCGAGCGTAAAATCAACGAATAACCAGGGTTCAAGAACCGAAACCCTAATCGCCAAACACCCTAAAACCACCGGATCTGCAACAGCAAACCCTACGGCGCAAACCCTAGACCTTACGAGCCGTAACCAGAGAATAGGTACGGGCCGTAAACAAGTCAACGGTGACGGCAGCAACAGCAGATCAAGATCTCTCGTCCAGCTCTCTCCCTCTCCTGCGATAACCGTGTGTATAACTGAACCTTTGGCTCTGATACCACTTGTTAGGGGTATCAGATCAGAGTAGGCTCGAGCGGAAGCGGAACAAACACACACACACTAGCAGAAAATAAAGAACACGAGAATTTACGTGGTTCGGTCAAGGTGACCTACGTCCACGGGTTGCAACTAGGGTTTTACTTTTATTAGATGCTCACAACTGTTTTCAGAATGACACAGATTACAATTACATCATAGGTATTTATAAAACAAGATTAGGGTTTCCTACTTGGTCAACAAGTTAACTAAGTGTGCCTAATAACTAGGGCAGACTAACCCTAACTAGGGCCGGCTAACCCTAATTAGTGCCGGCTACCCTAAAGCCTACGAACCCAACACCGTCACCACCACTGTCGCGCACCATAGCTGCCAACCACCACAGAGAACCGACTACCGACGGATCTAGGGTTCATATGAGAATTATATAATTATCAATAAGGGTTTACGAAGGACACGGTGGTGATATGGTGGTTTACAAGGTCCTCGGGGAGGAGGAATGGGGATTGCGTTTGAGATCGGAATTTTTACCCTTCGACATCTTTTAAATGACAGACGAAATGCATTGAAAAACCAGCCAGAATCTAGAAAATACAATGCACCAAAACAAGAACACAATATCAAACCAACAACAACACCAAAGATAACTCTTTAACAACCAAGAAAACAATACAAAGAACACCAGCCCTCTATGGACCTCTCATTATTTATTCTTTAGAAAGATCGACTCCATCAGTTTGTAGTAATCATTGGCAATGCAACTATACGCATCTAAGCCAAACTAGCCAGGCTCGCAGCACAACTAGCTATAAACTGGGCACTCTGTCGAGATATTTGCATTTGCAACTGAAGCCTTTGGAGTTGGGCTTGTGTGTCAAGAAGATGGGCTTGTGTGTCAAGAAGGCTATCTCTTTCACACTCTTCACAATCCCAACAACCCAAATGTGTGCCATATTGACATGGTTCACAGTAGTACATCCAACGGTCCTTTTGGACTTCCCCATGACAAACATCACAGTAGAAGTCTTCATCTTTCACCGGACACGAATAAAATAACTTAAGCTCATGCTTGTGATCGGCCCGCTTTACTGTTTCAGCTAAACTTACACATGTGATGTGCAGATCATATGTACAAATAGAACAGTGATAGGTAAAACCTGTACCATCACTGCAACATGCATTGCAAGTAAATTCACCATCTTTATTGTCGTAAGGCGCTAACGGGAGGAGGGTTAGAGGGTGTTCCGGATGTGACTTGTGAATGATCTCTCTTTTTAGATGAAAGCATGATTCGTGAAGATGAAAGTCGCAATCTGGTTCAACACATTTATAGCCGTTGCCAACCAATGTGTCTTCACATCCTGAACAAATAACCTCATTTTCTTCATCTTCTTGTAAGTTGACTCTAGACAATTTGTGGGGGTGGCTGAAATGCATTACTTCTTTATCTTTTGGTCCATTTTGAGGATTGGAATGATCATGAGAGCTAGTGATTGAATCTGAAGGATTAGTGGAGGGTCCACTTTGTGCCACGGAAGGATATTGAGCACCAGAATTGTAAGAACTTGTCGGAACAAAAACAGGTTTGTTTTGAGTAATTGAGGGATCTTGGGCGGAAGGAATTGGATTCTGCTGATAACCAGTGGGAACGCAAACAGAAGGTCCAGTTTGTGCCACAGAAGGATATTGAGCACTAGAATTGTAAGAACTTGTAGGGATGGAAACAGGTCTGTTTTGAGACACTGAAGGATCTTGGGCGGAAGGAGTTGGATTCTGTGGATAATCAGTGGGAATGGAAACAGAAGGTCCAGTTTGAGCGATGGAAGGATACTGGACACCAGAAATCCGATTCTGAGAACCCATTGGAATGGAAACAGAAGGGTCATCTAGAGGCATTGAAGGATCTTGACTGCTAGGAATCACATTTGGCGGATAGTTAGTGGGAAGCGAAACAGAAGGTCCGGTTTGAGCCATGGAAGGATACTGGGCACTAGAAATCCGATCATGAGAACTCGCTGGAATGGAAACAGAAGGCCGGTCTTGAGGCATTACAGGATCATGACTGCTGGAAATCGTAGTTGGCGGATAATTAGTGGGAATAGAAACAGAAGGTCCCGTTTGAGCCACGGAAGAATACTGAGCAGTATCAAGCGGGTTCTGAAAACTCGTGGGAATCGAAACAGAAGCTAGATTATGAGCCATGAATGGATCCTGGGAAGTAGTAGTTAAATTCTGATTATGCGGTGGAACGAAACCACATGCTAGATCATGACCAGAAACGGTATTTAGAGGCATGTGATGATTCTGGGCACTAGCGAACGGAATTGGAGGACTTTCAGGAACAGAAGCAAACGGGACATGGTGATCAATGCTAGAATTTTGTACTCCATTCCAACCTTGTGGAACAAGTTCTTGAAACGGGTGAGCATTCTTTAAACTTGTAGCTCCGGAAATGGAATAAGCACATTGGACATGAAGGTCGAATTCACAATCAGCACAGGAATAGGAGAAGCCGGTTCCGCCGATATGACAGGAATTGCAGTAAAAGGAATTAGAGTGGTAAGTGGGGTAAGGAACCAAAGTGAGGGGATGAGGAGGGTGAGACGGGTGTTTGAGGGACCGAGTGGCTCGGTAGCATTGTTCGTGCAGGAAGAAGTTGCATTGCCAGCAAACGTATACGGTTGCGGTGGCGGAAGAGTGGCAACCGGAGCACGAGACTTGGACGCCTTGCGGCATCTGGTGCATGATCAGGTTGTGCAAGTGGCTGAAATGCTTGAACCCTTGATCCATTTCTGTGAATGTGTTTGTGGGTGGAATTGGAAAGAGAGAGTATATGAAGATAAATAGATGGAATGGAAGTGGTTGATCATGTGCAAGTAGCCATGAATTGAATTGGTCACATTGCCAACTGGAGATTCTTATTGTCTAGAAGTTGACTTTGTAATGTTATCAATATTTCTTGGGTGGCCAACAACTGATCAATATATTGATAAAGTAAACGGATCTAATTACAACTTGTTAGTGAGGATTAAGTTTCAGATACTCTACATAAATTTTGAGAACTTTTACGTATTAATTTTGGTATACCGGTGATACTCATTTGTTTTTAGTGTCAAGAACCGATGTTTTTGGAAATTTTACACTTAGATGATTGACTAGTGGCATGTACAAATGCATACTAGCTCTACTTTTATTGGTATTTTGTTCATTTACAATTTGATGTTTAATTTAGTGAAATATATCTTCAGATAACTTAATTTAGTACTTTAGATCGTCATTTGACGATTTTACTTTAAGTTACAGTAACGTTTACCGATTCTTCGCAGTTATTTATTAATACAAAGACGACTTTTTACACAATTTTGTCATTTTTAATCCAGTAAGCTAACACCCTTAGAATACTTCATGCAGGGTCCATGGAGCAAAGCCCCTAGGTGGGGTTTGGGGTAGCGCCAGGGGCGGAGCTAATGTGTTAGCAGGGATAGCACGGGCTACGGTTCAACCCCGTCTTCGTAGTGCAAAAATTAAATACCCGTCAACTCCGTCTCCGTAGTGTAAAAATACCCCTCAACTCCGTCTTCCTTATACAAATGATACCCTTGATCCCAAACTTTTTTTGGATACCCCTAAATTTTTGGGCTAGTTCCACCACTGGGTAGCGCTATTGGAAATTGGAAATTTCGATTACCATATTTGTAAGCATATGGAAATTGCTTATGAGTTGAGTTGAATTTGTTTTACTCTTGGAAACTGTCAACTGAGATCAGTACTACACCCAGTAATAACTAAGACCAGCACCAACCGCTATCAGCCGTAACTAGGCTGTCTGCATTAACTATGCATCAGTAGCTACTTCGGCGATCAGAAGTTGTAGAAGCCATATTACCGCTGAAGGATAATTGAATAACTGTCACCCGTTTTAACCGTCTACTGACACACTCTTTTGCGAAGCATTGTATCATTTCAACTGGATGTAATGAACCCCAACTATAAAACAAAAGTGTTTGGTTTGTTTCTAACAGAAAGCACATACTTAACATACATGATTCAGAGACATATCCAGGGACATTCCAAACTACAAAACCTACGATAACAATAACCGAAATACAGTCAAGCCAAGAAAAACATAGACCATACTTATAGATTTGTTCACATGTAAATAACTGTGACACCGTTGTCACTTAAGCTTTCTATGGACCTCTAAATAGATTCCTCCATGTTGTAGTAGAAATCTCATGGCGCCAAGCTAGCGATGCTCGCACCCATACCAGCTATCATCTGAGCAAGCTGTTGATTCATTTGCATTTCTAACTGAAGCCTCTGGAGCTGCACTTGAGTATCCATAACGCTTTCTTTTTCGCGTTTTTCATCATTCACACAACCTAAATGTGTTTCGAAATCGCAAGATTCACAGTAGTACGCCCAACGATCCTTTTGGATAGCTCCTTGACAAACATCACATGAAACCGTAAACTCTTCACCTTTCACCGGACACGAGTAGAACAATTTAAGCGCATGCTCATGATCGGCCCGTTTAGCTGTTTCAGGCAAGCTTATACATTGAACGTGCAGATCAAATTCACAAACAGAACAGTGATAGGTAAAACCTCTACCGTTACCAAAACATGCACTACAAGCAAATTCGCGGTTTTTATTATTGTAAGGCGCGAATGGGAGGAGCTTTAGAGGGTGTCCTGGGTGTGACTTGTGCTGGATTTCATTTTTCAAATGAAAGCATGATTCGTGAAGATGAAAGTTGCAATTTGGTTCGGAACATGAAAAGCCCTTGCCAATTAGATTATCTTCACATCCAGAACAAACAACCTTATTTTCTTTATTTAAATTTACTATAGATAAATTGTGGGGGTGGCTGAAATGGATTATTGAGCTTGTGGGTGTAGAAATTGATGGATTTGGGGCCGTAGGAATTGAATTCTGGCGGCCAGGCGGAATGGAATTAACATAAGTATGATCATGAGGATTTGAATGATATTGCACATGTGAAATGGGTGGGTTTTGGGTAGTAGGAATTGAACTCGGGTAGCCAGCTGGAATGGAATTAACATAAGCATGATCATTCAGATTAGAATGAATATTGTGGGCATGGGTGAATGGAATTGAATGACCATCAGGAACAGAAACAAAGGGGACATTATTAGCCATGTTGGAATTGTGCACTCCATTCCAACTTGTAGCTCCGGAAATGGAATACGCGCATTGGACATGAAGGTCGAATTCACAGTCAGCGCAGGAATAGGAGAAGCCGGTTCCCTTGATTCGACAGGAATCATAGTAAAAGGAATTAGAGGGGTAGGTTGGGTAAGGAACCAAAGTGAGGGAATGAGGAGGGTGTGACGGGTGTTTCAGGGACCGAGTAGCTCGGTAGCATTGATCATGCAGGAAGAAGTTGCACTGCCAGCAAACATATACAGTTCCAGTGGCAGAAGAATGGCAGCCGGAGCACGAGACTTCGGTGCCTTCTGGTATTTGGTGCATGACTAGATTGTGCAAGTGACTGAAATGCTTGTACCCTTGATCCATCTTTCTGAATGTGTTTGTGGGTGCTATTGGAAAAATACTATATGAAGATAAATAGATTCAAGTAGTAGTTGTGTAAGTAGTTATTGAATTGGTCAGAATGCCATTTTCTACTAGAGATTCTTCAATTCTTATGTACAAGTTGACTTTATAATGTTAATAATTTTTGTTTAATCTTTATAAACACTTCTTACTTAAAAACAAAGTAATGTTTATCATAATGTGAGCGTCCACACGCGTATGAAAATGCATAACAAATCAAAGATTAGTGGGTAAAAGGGGTAACAATCGACTACCAGAAAACTGGCCATTTGCGACCACCTTTTGGTCACAAATCTGTCGCAAATGGCTATCGGCAGCTTCGCGCTTGTTGCTGTTTAATAACATGAAATAAAAGTCAAAGTCAGCTCTTTCAAGTGGCAATAGATTAAGCATTGCAATATTAGACAATGTATTATAGTATAGGGACTAGATATTAGACAATGTATTACACATCTAGTCCCTATACTATAATACATTGTCTAATATGCAAATCGCAATGGAATTGGAATTGGAATCGGACTTGGTCTACCAAATAAATGTTAGATTGTCAACTCTAATTCCCATCTAAAGAGGCTCTAATTTGCGGATTGCAACCAGTTTAATAATAGAATATATAGCTGGATGATTTGACTATTGGTGCATAATTTTAATTGACTGAGTCGTTATCATTTAAGTAGACTAAATCGTTAAACCAGGATTTTCAAGAAAAACTATGGTAAGTGCTAACTCACAAAGGTTAGTTTTATCAATGAATTTTGCAAGATAATTGAATATATATTTTTAGTGAAAATATACAAAGTTGGGTATCTATAACTGTCATGGCCTGGGCGAAGGGAAATAGGCCCTCAAGGGATTATCATCCCTTCGCCAGTTCCCCGCTCCCTCTTTAATTTTCAGACTATTAGCCTTTGTGATTTTTAAATGAGTTTAAATTTTAAAATATTATTATATTTGGTTAATTGGGTTAAATGAAATTCAATTTATTTGTTTGGGTCTAAACTAAATATGATAAGTTAATCGGTTTTATGACATATTGAGCTTTAACTTTTGATTTAATTATATGCTTGTTTAAAAAAATTATATATAAAAAAACTTTGGGCCCCATGAGAAAGACGAGGCGATCGACCACCTAGCCCATCCCATGCGCCAGCCCTGACGGCTGTCAAAATTTTTGTAGATCAGTTGCAAAATCTGTTTTTCGATGGATTTTAGCGACCAAAAGAACCAGTCTCTAAATTTGCAATCAACACCTTGTGTCACTTTAACCACTGAAATATTTGTGACCGATTTTACAACTAAACTTTTGTGACATGCTTCAACTGAAATGTTACCTGCTATACTTTTATCGACCACTTTTTACTTGTGAAAAATTCCTCAGTTTTTCAAGAAACACTGGCTTTTTTAAATAAGTTTCCATTTTGTATAAACACATATTAAACGTTAAACAAAAGTTTATATAAGTTGACGAAACATTAAACAAAAGTTTATATAAGTTGACGAAATACTACAAATCCGTACTAGTATTCAACAATAAATTCAAACAAATCCATTCACGTTGCAAGTACACATAAAAAAAATTCATCCGTCGATTATAAAATTTTAACAAATACAAAAAAAAAAAAAAAAGAACCATACAAATTAAATAATAAATGCCGTGATACAGTTAAATTCATACAAATTAAATAAAAATCACTTGTGAGGTAAAGATCCCAAAGATTCATCTACAACTTTGGCGTGGGGAAGACTTTTACCCCTCAGCTAGTCCTTGTCGCGCGTATAGACTTAATCAACCACAAACCACCGTCACCTAACGCTTATTCTCATTGTAAAACAAAAGAAAAAAACAAGTGTTGGTTACGCAGATCAATCAATTTAGCCAGTAAGGCATAAAAACAAGTATCAGATACTATATAACACAAAAGACATTACAGAATACCAATATTGCCTGGTAACTTCACCTGACACAATAAGTAAATCATGATTGTGCAACTCTTTCTTGCATAAAAACATATGCGCTAATTATATATTTTCTAAGCTGTATTTCCGGCCTAGAGCATTTATCCTTGCAATTTCATACGCTTCATCAAGCCTCTGCTGGTCAGTTCTTGAATCATCAACATGATCCCCACTACTTTCATCACATACTTGACGATTCACACAATCCAAATGTGTCCCAAAGTCACATTCCTTGAAGTAATAAGTCCAGTGATCTTTATGCACAACGCGATTACACACGTCACAAAAGAATGTGTACTCTTCTCCCATCAACGGGGCCTCGTAAAACAGCTGAAGCACATGTTCATGATCATCGCGCTTTACTGTTTCGCTCAAGTTCGCACACTTAACATGCAGATCATGTTCACAGATTGAACAATGGTAGTTAAAGCCAGAACCATCTTTATAGCATGCATTGCAAGTAAACCTACCATTTTGGTTCTTGTATAGTGATGAGGAGAGAAGGGTAAGAGGATGGGCTGGATGAGATTTGTGTTGGATCTCTTTCTCTAGATTGAAACAAGATTCATCAAGTTGAAAGCTACAATTTTGTTCGACACATGCATAGCCTTTGCCAATTAAGGTTTCTTGACATCCTGAGCAAGCTATGTTCTTTTTTCCATGTTTTATGTTTACTAAAACCAAACCATGTGGGTGGCTAAAATGTTTGATACCTGGAGTTGTTGTCTTGTTTTTACCGGATTCGCCATAGTGAGGTGGTTGTGAATTCGGAGCACTAGGTGGAACAGATGCGAAAGGGGTATGTAGATGTTGCGGTATGGATGAATTATGTGCACTTGTGGGAACACTAGTAAAACTTTGAGGTATATGTGCATTTTGTGCACTAGTGACCAGATTTTGAGCACTAGTAGGAACAAATGTGGAAACATTTTGAGCCATGTAAGAGTCTTGGGTGACGTTTATCGGGTACTGAGCAGGAACTGGAATTGGGGTCAGAATTGGATTTTGAATTGGAATTGTGGTCGGAATTGGAATTGGGGCCGGAACAGAATAGGTTGATGCATTTTGAGCCATGTAAGGGTCTTGGGTCATGCTTATTGAATATTGAGCAGGAACTGGAATTGGAGTTGGAGTCGGAATTGGAGTTGGAATTGGCATCGGAAATGAAATGGAGGGGACATTAGGGACCGTTGGAACTACTACTGCTTGGTCTGGATAAGATACATGATGTGGTTGAGGACTAGTGACTGGATGTTGATGAGAATTTGTAGCATTAGAAATGGAATAAGCACATTGGACATGAAGATCAAAATCGCAATCCGAACAGGAATAGGAGAAACCGGTTCCAATGACTTTGCATGAATTGCAATAGAAGGAGTTGGAAGGGTAAGTAGGGTAAGGTACCAAGGTAAGGGGGTGCTGAGGGTGCGATGGATGTTTCTGTGAGCGAGTTGCATGAAAACATTGCTCATGTAAATAGAAATTGCATTGCCAACAAATGTATATGGTCTTCGTGGCCGAAGAGTTGCAACCGGAGCATGAGACCTCGGCACCTTCAGGCATCTCATGCATCAATAGATTGTGGTTGTGGCTGAAGTGCTTGATCCCGGACGCCATAGATCAATCCTCGATCTAGCCTTTGGGGGGGGGGGGGGGGGGGGGGGGGGAGGATAACTATATATTTTGTTCAGTTAGAAGTGAAATTATACATATACAAGGATACTGGTAGAATGGGAAATAGAATTGGAATATGATGGGGACTTGGTCAAGAACCACAACTATGGCTTGTTATATTCTTTGGTTGACTTCATTTTTTAATACTCTTTTGATAGCTGGATTGCTGACTTTTGGGCAATTATTAGAGCAAAGTCAACTGATTTTTGTTAAGTTAACTATACTAGACCCTTGCATTATGTTTTCATTCTTTAAGAACCCCTACCTTAGTTATTATTGGTTTGAGAACATGTTATATAAGACAAACAAAAACATCAATTTAAAGTCCCATAAGGGTGGGCCGTGGGCGGTATGATGTGCGGGAAGTCATTCGGTGAGTGGGTGTCACCGATCGGTGACCACACCTAGTGTTTGAGTTAGGGTGTTTGAGTAGGAGAGAGGGAAATAAATTGGTGCCTATTCACCGAAGGTGGAGAAGGAGTGATGGAGGAGAGAGAGAGAGAGGAGAGAAGAACCAATCAAATTTTTTTATTTTTTAACCTACTCAAACACCCTAGAGTGATTAACCATACCTAGTGATTGAGTGCAAAATGGAGAGTGGAATGGGGAGTTGACATGGCATAATATTATTGGGTAGAGAATCACTCAAACACACTAGAGTGATTAACCATACCCTCCACCCTAAGGTGATTCGTGCGTTAATATGATTATCTTGGCCTAAAGGCAGAAAACTCCAAGTATTCAATACAAGGTTATTGTCTTCTGGTTGTTTGACATAGAGAAAAATAAGCCCTAAGAAAACAAATATGAAATGAGATGACCACATAGAGAAAAATAAGCCCAAAGAAATCGGTGCCTATTCACCGAAGTTTATAAATAAAGACTTTGAAAATTCAAAATATGACACTTTTAATGGGACGGAGGGTAGAATGCATAGACTAGTTTTGTTCAACTAGTAAGGTTTTACACTCATATAACAGTCAAGTCCTCATGTTACTTAAAGATTCACCTCAAAGGTTGTACAGGATAATAATTCAATGGTCAAAAACGTAACAATCCAATTGTTATTCCTATGGGTATTTAAGGCTAGAGAGAGTCGTCTCATTTTCCTTATATTTCTTCGACGTCACGTTAGTTTTCACCTTATTTTTCTTAGTTTTCCCAGGCTTACTGTCAGGGCCGGTCCAAGCCCAAGTACTTTGAGGCTTGGGCTTTAGGCCTCAAAATCAATAGAGCCTCCAATTTAAAAAAAAAAAAATTCATATATGATATTTGGGTTGGGCTGAACTTAACTTTACACATACAAAAAATATATAAAAATACAAAAAAATTAAGTTAACTTCGCCAACAATAAACCTTTTAATTTATTTTGCGGGTCCCAAGCCCGGTAAAAGAGAGTTTTTTTCTCAAATAGTGTTTTTTTTTTTTTTTGAAAAAGGCCTCGAGTTTTTGAATTTGCTTTAAGGCCACCACAAAATGGTTGAGCCGGCCTACTCACTGTCTCAGTTTTCCCTAAAATTTCTCAAAACCAAAATATTTTAATTTTGTTTGATACTTGAAACATCAATATATTTGAAAATTTTAATATAACTAAAAATAAAATTATATAACTTAAAATAATATAAATTATAAAAAAAGTTAAATAACCCATAATCTAATGATTAAAGTCATTAATTGTAAATTGATTATTTGTTACAGAGTTATATGTTAATTATATAGAAATTATAGAAAATAGAATTACTTTTTTACAAAAAAATATATAGAAAGATTTAGAGGCTATTTTACGAATTGTCCAAAGATTAAGGGGGTTTTTTAAATCTTTGTAATCTGTCTTCTCTCTTCATTCCTCTCGTTTTTCGATGACTCAAGTTCTGGCCAGCCAACCTGCAAATCTGACGAGTATGTGTCTGTGTATATGTGCAGTGTTTGTGTATGAAGATACATAGCCGAGACCGAACCTTCTCCTAGAAGGCCGGACCGAAACATAAGGGACGCATATCCAGAAGAACTTCGTCCCTCAATCATGAACGGACGCAACACCAAAAGGTGTGTCCAACCGGATGACATCATCAAGTTGACTAATATAAATACCCTCATCAAGTACACCACAAGTACGATGGGGGTATTGATGGAATGTGCCCGAGCATTCGCCAGGGGAAAGAACGCTTGTAGAGCAACGACTGAACCAAAACAGAGAATGTCTTCTTGGAAGAAAAATGGAGGCTCCATCTTTGATAAACCTCCGGTCGGAAACAGGGGACGAACGCACCCTTGTAGCAGGAATGATCGATCCCCACGGGGCAGAAGTACAAACCCACGATTCTATAATCTATCAGATCTTTCGAAAACTCCTAGTGAGATCCTCGTCACCGATGAGCAAACTTCCCCACACCATCCAAGCTCCGGACCACAGGTGATAAAAACTCCAAAAAGTATTGTGATTATCACCGGGCGAAGGGCCACAATACAGATGATTGTTGGTCTCTAAAGCAAGAAATTGAAAAGGCTGTTCGGTCCGGCAAGATGTCGCATCTAGTAAAAGAAGTTAAAGAAGGCAAGTCCGCCACAATGCCAATCGATAACCCCAACAATCAGTCCGGCATCTGCGTGATTCAAAAAGTAAACAATCAAGGTATTAAACGGTCCAGCCAGCATTTGGCCGCTTGGATGCAGCAACTGATCGCCTTCCCTCCCATTACCTCCGAAGATATCAAGGATGGACCAATCATTGTGTCAGCAGTAATTGCAGGCCACAAGGTTAGGCGAAATTATGTAGACAATGGTAGTGCCTCCAAGATCATGTATCAACAGTGTTTTCAGCAATTGGCACCACAAACCAAGGCAAAATTGATTCAGGTATTCATGTCGTTGGTAAGTTTCTCCGGTGAAGTTATTCAACCCATTGGGCAGATCACTTTACCTACATCCTTAGGTGCCGGAAATTTGATGCGAACCGTAAATTTGACTTTTCTGGTCGTTGGGGCAAGATCCGTACACAATGTCATCTTGGGAAGACCGGGAATGTGTGCCTTCGGCATCATTAGCTCCACTATCCACGGTTCCTTAAAATTCCCAACTGAAGCGGGTATAGCTACCTTGCACTCCAAGTCAGCAATGTGCGTCGCCGAAGTAAGGCAAAGCGAAGGAAGCAGCTCCCAACCTCCGACAATACTCCCAGAAGAATGGGCGATTCACCCTGACTTTCCGGAGCAAAAGGTCATCATCGGCGCACAACTCCCTGACTGAACCAAAGGGCAATTGTGGAAATTGTTATCAAGTTCTCTGAATGTTTTCGAATGGCAGCATTCAGATATGGTCGGAGTCCCAAGGGTGCTGGTCGAACATAAGCTAAAAGTTTCACATGCCGTTAAGCCAGTAGCCAAAGAAAAAGAAACATGGCTCCGGCACGAAACAGAGCCATTGCCGAAGATGTACGAAAATTGCTGGATGCAGGTATTATCAGAGAAGTGTGGTACCAAACGTAGGTTTCAAACCCAGTAATGGTCACCAAAAATGATAACACATAGAGGATGCGCGTGGATTTCTCCGATCTCAACAATGCATGTCCGAAAGACTGCTATCCGCTTCCTGAGATCAATCTAAAAATTGATTCTTTGGCAAGCTTCCGTCTAAAATGCTTCCTGGATGCATATAAAGGCTATCATCAGATACCGATGACCATAGAAGACGAGGATAAGACAACATTCGTGATGAATGAAGGGTTGTTTTGCTATACAAAGATGTCATTCGGCTTAAAAACGCCGGAGCAACCTATCAGAGACTGATAGATAAAGCTTTCAAAAGTCAAATCAGCGGAAATTTGGAGATTTGTGTAGATGATCTGGTCATCAAAAGTGTGGCCGAAGACGACATGATAGATGACATACTCGAAACCTTCACAAGGCTTCGGAGTATAAACTTAAAGCTGAATCCAAAAAAGTGTTCTTTCGGTCTTAAAGAGCAAAATTTTTTGGGAAGTATGGGTAACGCAGTCCGGAATCCAAGCTCATCTAGACAAAGTACAGGCCGTAATCAAGATGCAACCTCCGAAGACCGTGAAAGAAATACAGTCATTAAACGGGAAGCTGGTCGCACTACACCGCTTCATCTCCAAAGTCGCAGATCGTACCATACCTTTCATGAATTCAGTACAACGAAAGTGAAATAGAGGTTTATAATCGTACCTATGATCAATTCATTCTCCATTTTCACATTGAGCTCCATTGAATCTAGTTATGTGTGTGAACACAGTTAGTTAAGAGGAAGAAGATGAATTTGTGTGTGTTAGTTGAGGGTGTCAGAGAGTGAAGGGAAGAAGATAAGGGAGATATCAGGTGTGGTCAATAAGATTTGTGGGTTAAATTACATCGCAACCCCTAATATTAATAGTAAACTAGCAGTTGACTAACTATTGGGGCATATTGCAATGAAATACCCATGTCAGGGTTTCAAAGGGCAAAAACTGGAAGAGAATGAGTCAGAGGGCAATCTGCACCAAACCTTAGAGAGGCAAATTGTACTTTACTCTAAATTAAAATAGCTTCAATCTGCGTATCAAAAGCCAACGTTCACTAATGGTCAACCGAAACATCGGAATTTTCCATTAGTCGAACCCGTTTATAACAAACCGATTGTTATGAAAATAAAAAAAAAACAGAATAACTTTTATAACTTCGGTTTTAACTCATAACCAAACTGACCATTGCTCACTGTAGTTGAACCTTAAGGGTCTGTTTGGTATGTGGTAATGGAATGGATGAGAGAATGGAATGGGTGAGGTGAGGTAATGGAATGGACAACAGAATGAAATGGATCATTCCATCCCATTGTGATGTTTGGTTACTCATATTTGAATAGAATTAATCATTACTTTGTACAATTTGATAGTCAAAAGAAGACGAAGTAACGAAACACGATTGTATTAAAAACTACAAAAATATAATTGCCTCGATAATAATAATAACAATAATAATGGTAAAAATTAATGATAAAAATTTTGATATATAATAATAATAATAATAATAATTTTCTTTCCATTCCTTGAAGGAATGAAAAAAAATTACTCCATTACCAAGGAATGGAAATTGTTATTTTTGAAAGGAGTTACATTCCTTTGGTTCCATTACCACATGATAACCAAACATATTTCTTTTCATTCCATTAGAATGATTCATTCCATTCCACCTTCTATTTCTTCGTACCAAACACTACTTAAAATTCAAAAAGATTGTACAGGTCACATAATCAAATTTCACAACTAACTAATAATTAGGTAACACAGGTTTGAATATAGTAAGACCTTCATTAAACATCTCATAATGAGAAGGAAAAACACATATTTCTTTTAGGAAAATTACATAAACAATCAAAGTTGATCAATTTTTTTTTTTTTTTGAAAATGTACATTTTTAACCGACACATTTTCATCAAAAGCGCGGACTTAGGTGACACTTTTAACCTAAGGGCTAGCTTAGCTGGCGCTTTTTACCAAAAAGCACGGGTTTAGATGGCGTTTTTTTCCAAAAAAATTAAACTAAATCATAGCCGTCTGATGGATCTGATGTGACGACTTCTAATTATCTCTGTTTTTTACGAAATATAAACTAAATATAGATTTTGACATATTCCAAAATAAGAGAGGGTGTACTGATTATAACGTGACGGATAAAGCTACAAGCGACTCGAACGCTCCACAAACAGTTTATGATCTATTCGGTTGGAAGTTCGTTTATTTAGTTAAATGAACTAACATGAACAAATGTTGCGCTCGTTCATTTATCTTCGTGAATGTTCGGTAACGTGTTGCCTACGTTCAATAGTTCATTAGGGTTAGACTATAATAGGAAGTTGGTTTCCCCTGGAACGACTAAGAAGTCATTCTAGCCACTAGATTGTATAATAAAAGACTATGGTAGTGTTCGTTTCACATAATGAAATGGAATCTTGATGGAATTGAAATGTTGATTTCACCCCTTATTTTGTTGTTTTCAACAAGAAAATGAATTGGAATTGAACAACAACACAAGGAAGAGATCCTACATTCCAATTCCATCAAAATTTCATTCCATTTTGCAAACAAACACACCTAAATTACAAATCAAATTTAGATTTCTGCACGAACTCCCAATCCAATTCAGTTACAATACATGAAACAAACACTACCTAAGATTAAATGAGTGAAATTCAACAAAAACAAAAGATGTGTGGGTTTTAAAGCGGTATTATAGTCCATGCAAGAAAATAGTTTTCTATTTCTTCCTCTTGCACCATTTTCTAAACATTAATAACTATTTCAATATGATATTATTTAAAAAAATATATTATACCATACAATAAATGAGTGTTTATTATCTTTAAAACGCATATAGTATCAAAATATATATTATACACACATTAAAAAACCACAATGACCTGGTATGCCTAATTCATTGTGTTTTAGCATTATGTTTTTTTTTTAACAAAAGCTTGATTATAGAGTTATTTCATTGTGTTTTTTATTGTTTTACACATGTTGCGTTTTACAAATTCACATAAACATAAACATTGAGGTGAAAATACAATTGGTTCCCAATGTTTTTACATAAAATAGGATATGCACATGGTGATTATGGTGTGTGGTGAAGATGATGATGCAAGAGATGAAGACCACCTGGTTCGTTGATGATGGTGGCGGTGGTTGGTTGGATGAATGACTGGGAAGATGGAGGTGTATGGTGGTGAAAAACGACGATGGAGGATGTGGTGGTGGGTGGTGATGGTGGTAGTACAAGAGGTACAAAGTCGATGAGAAGATGGAGGTGGGCTGGTTATTTAGGGTTTAGGAAAAAATACGATTGCCTAGTTAACTAAAATGGCCCCCTACTTCAAAAAGATGAAAAAAACACGTGTCAACAACATAAAGCTTCTTAGGCTTCTCATCAAAACCATACTTCCTAGTTGATATTTTCCCTTATTAATGTTATTTTTGTGTATGAAGATCATGTCACGTATTGGATAATTAGGTTAGTATATTTTTGGTAGATGTCACACCCTCAAAATCCACATGCGGAGTACTACCGCGAGGCGTGTGACTGACCAGGATCCAACCACCAATCATATTGAACAATTATAACAATAGTAAAATAGTTTCATCAACCCAATACGATTAGTGAAAATTTAAATTTTAAGTCCAAAGTTTCTAAATCCCAAAACATTTTTAAGTAAAGAGCGGAAGCATAAGTAAAGTGGTTCAAACCAAAGTTCATAGTTCATGATTATTAAAGAACCCAAAGTCACTAGGTACCTGCAAAGCATGCAATAGGGTGTCAACATAAAGTTGGCGAGTTCACGAGTTTGGCCAGTTTTAATTCCAAAGCCTTGTTTAAGTAGTTAAGTTACTTATTTATATAATGCCATGGGGAGCTACCCCATATGTAAGCTACTAAACTGCGTTATACCGAATCCTTGCGACCGTACGTTTACGTAGTGTGCCCCGTTTGTCAATGTCTATCATCTTTGACGGTTTGCCAGATTCTATTAGTTCAAGACCGATCCTATCCAGGCACGGTGTGAGGCTAGTGAGACCTAAATAGCGCTATCAACTAATAACCCGTTCGCCAGGCCCCGGCGACTAATCGGTATATGTAAGTAGGGACTTCCGTGATAGAGTTTCGTTTTGTACACTTGTTGTATCTAATATAAATAGTAATTAACTGTGTGTCCCGCACAAGGGGAAAAAAGTACATTTGTACCCCACACAAGGAGGTAGCGTTGTTTGTATCCCACACAAGGAGATATCGTTGTTCGTTCCGTTTCCCAACCACCGAGAACACATGCTGTTAGAAAAAGTTGTGAACTCACCTCGGTTTGCTCGGCAGACGGTTTACTTGGTTAGGTATGTTGGTCAACCACGCCCTAATATGGTTACCAGTATAGGTCAGGTTTGGGTACAAATAATTCACGTATATCCTACATGTATCTAACACATAGCATGCATGTCATACTAGTATATACGGTATTGGGCCTATCCTAACATATAAACAGTTAAACAGCAACAGTAACACATAGCCCAAAAACATAACATCAAATTGTGCGGCCCAATAACTAAGTAAATCAGTCTACTCGAATCCATGAGGTCTCGACCCAAGAACAAGAGATCTCGAGTCGCAACCTTAGGGTTTGAGTTGCAACTAGATGGTCTCGAGTTGTGCATTCTTGAGTCGCAACCTTGAGGTCTCGAGTCAGGCTTTGAGTCGAGATCAGGAGATCTCGAGTCGCAACCCGCCCGACCTCGAGTCCCCTGTTGTGTGTTGTCTGGTTTTGAGTGGTCACTGAGTGGTCTCGAGTCGATACCACATGAACTCGACTCGCAACTACTGATGAAAACACTGATGGAATCCTTCTAGAACCTTACCCAGATTGTACGAACCAACCACATTTCATTAACATGTTTCCATCATCCGTACACTTGCCAAATTAGATCAAACATAGCAATTTCTAATATTTTTTTGATCTTTAAACAGTTCATCATGTTCATCATTCAGCAACAATAGATTTAACACTAAATCATTTTTCACTAACACCTATCAACAACATTGCAACGCATATTATGAACATCATCAACTACCACTGTTTCATTAAACCCAACCACCCATTTATTTTATATTAAGAAAAACAAACATCATCACGGATTAATCATCATTCATCCTTCCTAAGCCATTATCATCAATAGGATTATGTGCAATCATTCTACACAAGGAAATCATTGTTGGTGCAGTTTTTGTGTCCGATGCTGTTCGAATAGATTAGAATTATTTTATGCTAATTATGTAATAGTTAGTGAAACGGTCAAGTGAATGTGTATTGACCCGCTCGTTTGAAGTGGTCAAACGAGAGGGTTATGTGTTTGACCGTGTATGTTTGCAAAACAAGGGTTGTGGCTATAAATACCACAACTTGTTCATTTGCAAAGGAGAGAGCGTTAGCAGAGAGTTGTGAGGAAGGTTTTAGACCTTGGGGAGAAATCACCACTTGGTCTCTCCCCGGATGTATACTCCTTTAGTATTGTTTGGTTAGCTTGTAATCGGGCCGCTTTGTAACATTATACTACTGGATTAATACAAAGAAGTGTTTATCAGTCTCTAATCTCTCCCGTCTTGAACTTAATCACACACTAATCACGGAGTTCGGTCCGGAATCACGAACCTACAATTGGTATCAGAGCCATGGTGGCCGATTTAGTGAATCTAACAGTTTGCTAAGTCACATGTGCTCTAAATCTGTGATTTTCGTGATTTTTGTTCAAGATGTGAAAAAGGTGTAAAAACCCAGATTTGGACCCGAAACACGGATCTGAGATGAATCGGACGGTACAAAAGGGTTGGGTTTTGTATTTTACACCAAGGAAGTCAAGTTTTCATCTTGTTTTGAAGGTTTTTCGTCCAATCTGCAGAAGAACAGATTCTCAATGGAAATGGCCTCAAGCTTGGTATGACTTATATCCGGTTTTAATTAACCTATCTGTTCCGAATTTGGATAATAATATGGATGATCGGCTGACTTGGAAGGACCTGGAAGGTGACACATGTACTTTCGGATCCGGAATAGTGTGGGACACTATCCGTAACCGGGATGAGGTGGTTTTGTGGGCGAACATGGTGTGGTTTGCTCAATGTATTCCGAGGCATTCTTTTCACATGTGGCTTGTGTTCAAGAATAAGCTAAAGACTCAAGATAGATTGGCGGCTTGGGAAGCAGGAAGCGAAACTAATTTACGGCTAATGTGTTGTCCTCTTTGTAGGTACAATCGGGACTCGCGTGATCACCTTTTCTTTCAATGTTCGTTTGCGTCTACAATTTGGAACACCGTGAAGATAATGGCGGATCTGGATGGTGTAAATGATGCTTGGAGTTCGATTATGACATGGATGGAGCAATATGCGAAGTCAAAAAAACTGGTTCATGTTATTTGCATGCTTCTAATTGCGGCGTCTTCGTACTTTATTTGGCAAGAGAGGAATAATCGTTTATTCTCCCAAAATTACCGAACTCCTGAACAGGTGGCGCAAGTGATTATTCATACGGTTCGGCTAAAATTAATGGGATTTAAAGATGATACCAATCCGGTGAACAGAAGATTATTAGAGAAATGGAAGATCTCCACAGAGAATCAAGTTAATGATCCAGGCTAAGAGTTGTTAATTTGTTTCTTGGGTGTCTAGTTTAGTTGTGGTTGTGTCTTTTTTCGTGTTTCAGTTGTAGCTATGGGCTGTTTGCCTTGGTTGTTTTTTTTGTGTCGGATTTCCTAGGCTTGGTATGCCAAGTCTAGTAGTGTGTGCCAGTTTCTTGTCACACCATGTTTTTTATTGTTGATATATAAAATTCACCGGGGTAACCCTTTACCCAAAAAAAAAAAAGAAAAGATGGTGGCGACTGTTGAAGAAACACTAGGGTTTTTTCATATCTGCATCCACGAAGAATCTCAGAGACGAACAATACCCCCTGCGAAGAATCCCCATCTCTACGAAGAATCCCAGCAAACAATCAACACCCAACGAAGAATACTCAATGTTCATGTCGACGAAGATTGTGTACACGAACAATCAGTTTCATCAAGATTCTTCGTGAATCAAGATTCTTCGTGAATCAAGATTCTTCGTGAATCAAGATGGTTCGCTGGACGAAGAATCCATCCTTCTTTGGACGAAGGATACATGTGACAAAGACTCATTGTTCGTGAAATCAAATTGTTTGTTGAAGGTGACTAGTGTCACGAAGAATTAAATTCTTCGTGGATTATCTCCATTGGGCTTGACTTGGGTGAAAGACTGATTGATTTGGGCCTGACTTGGACGAAGACCCAATTGTTCATTGAGTTGTTTTGTTCGTGGGTTTAGTTGTTCGTCGGCCCAAACAATGATGCTTCGTCGACCCCAATTGTTCGGCAGCTGAATCATGAACCTACAATTGTTCGTAGGCCCACTTAACTCCCCACTTAAATCTTCGTGGACCTTTGTTATTCGTAGGAAGTGACGAAGACCTGGAACATTTGGACCTTTGAACTGCAACCAACGAAGAATCATGCCACTAGAGTGAAAAATCACATGGCGGTTGCTGGGATGTTTATTTTCCGGTCGACGGAATTCTTGTAGATGTTGTCTGTCACACCCCGATTTCCACGTGTCACCGGTGGGCCCGGTAGGGGAGTATCGTGACGTGGTTGGCAACATAATGGTCAAACAACACAATATTTAATATGCACAGCGGAAGCAATTTAAAAGATATAATACAACCGAATTTAATATTGTAATATCAAATGTCACAATATTCGGAAGTTTATCCACAGACGGATCGAAAACAAAATGGAAACAATAGTTCAACAGACTTCAGGCATCTTAAGTTTGCGAGACTTCTATTGATGCTAAGGAGAAATCCCAGCCAATTACGCTTAGTACCTGCATTTAATCTTTTTGGGAAAATACGTCAGTTTACACTGGTAAATACAATCAACTGACTCATTTTGGAAAATGATTGAAAATTGATTTGGATGCACGTGGCATAAAACATTTTATTTAACTCGGGAGAATTATTTAATATTATAATCTTGTGAACGAATTACATGTTCCTTGTGCGTTCAGTAGCCCGGATCATGTCCGGGTTAAAGATCAATAGACACACCACAATATTCTTTTGTGCACTGACGGGTGTACGCCTACACCCCGCGCTTAAGTCGTGGCCATTTCGTAAAATGATGCCAAGGATATCCGGGACATGGTCATTAACCCCCAAAGGCTTTAAGTAACAAGACTGTTTAAACGAGCCGATCAAATTATTCAATTAACCACCCAACGATGCAAGATTTGATGCCCGATCAAGCAGTATTCTATATACCGTAACCCAAGCCCGTATAGGGAAAATAAGTTAAAAGTATTTACCTGAGCAATGTATAAATCACAATAAGCAAACGCACGTAGCTTTTACTGGTACTCCTAATCTGGAACGAAGGTTTATAATAACCTATTAGAATCCTAACGGGTCTTTAGTTAAGCTTAAGCTTAGACCGGTTAGTTTCAAAGATACGGTTCGTACGCACGATTAAGCGAAGACCGGATAGAATGTGATTTAGACCCAACAAGTTCAGAGACTTGTTTAATATGGGTCCTTCATGCACATTCTGGATTTTTAGATAAAACCGATAAGGTTTGACCCGTTTCGGCTAATTTATGTAAACTTGTTACATAAACCGAACGCGTAATAAGCGTGACGGGTATTCCTGAGAGTCATATACAGGTTTCCTAAGTTAATTATGTCTCAAATATGTTGTGACATCAGTAAGATGTCTTTCATTATGCCCGAAATGTATTTAAACACAAATTAGGCCCCGTAGGGGTAGTTTGGTCATTTAAAAGGTTATAAAAGAGTTTAAGTATTAACCTGAGTTACAGGTCTGATGAAATCAGCAAAAATACTTATTTTACCATGTTATAACAGTAGGGTAAGGTATATATGTGAAATTTATCAATTATAACCAAACTATTCCCCGTAGGGGTATTTTGGTAATTTCACATAAGCCGAAAAGCTCAAAACTGAAGTCTGAGTTTAACAACCTTTGCTTACTGTTAAAATATTATAATTTGCCTCAAATATCAGTAGGTATCAACCCTTGTATGTTTAATATGGTTATAGCACATACTATGCGTTAAAAACGCTTAAAAAGGCGATTAGAAGCCATTTCCGGGTTTGATACATAAAGCTGATATTTTTATTATTCCAGAAGGCTTAAAATAATTTATTTATCATATGTGATCAGTAGCAAAAGGTTTGGATTTGATTAGATATGTAAAACTCATTTTATGGCCCGTAAGGGCAAAACCGTCAATTACCGGATTAAGCCTACGACTATTAGTTATGCTCAGCCTAAAATTAATTAAAAATCTTTAAAAATCACAAAATAATATATTACATCAGTGGGTAAGGAGTTTGATATTAAAAAGTAGGCTTAACTAGTCTATATGCTAATTACGCCGTTTAATTAACATAAAGCTTTCATTTTACGCTAACGAGCATAACTCTTAATCTACATCTCAAACTAATGTCAAACTTTGCATAGAAGTTTATATATTAGTAATTAAAGTTTCTACTCTTTTACATTTTCAAATATCACGTTTTAAGGTGAAAAGGGCATAATGGTCAACATATGAGCAATTAACGGAATCTTGCGTATTAATCGGTTAACTAATGAACCATGGTGTATAATCACAGATGGTTATACTAGCATGTAACCTGGTCCAAATGAAGCTCTTAGGTATTTCTAAAACATACCATAACGGGTCAGAACTGAAAGTCAAAGTAAAAGTCAAACTATGCGACTTTCGGTTCCGAACCGGGTTTAAACAGGAAATTGTCGGGTTGAACATGTTTAGACATGTTTCTACATTCATTACCAAGTTATATTAATGATCAAACAGGTTGTATGTGTTCTACATTGCTAATCATGCATAAATTGTAATTTAAACATTTTGTTGACTTTTTATTAGTAAGTTTGACCCGACATTTGACCTAGTTAGAGTGGGAATCAGGGGGAACCCTTTTAAGGGTTTATTACCCACATAATTACCTACTTAGAGGTACTTTTAATTCGAGATTTGACTGAGCCATTATTAATTAATCTCGAAGTCAAACCGTAATTACGACGGTTTGACTTTTAGCTAAATAACTAAGCTAAACTCAATTTAAGAAGGTTAAGCAAACTTACAAGTGTCTAATGATTGATGAGGAAGGCCTGGAAGGTGCTCTTGTGCTCCACAATTGATCAGAAGATGTTTGAGGAAGGAATGATCAAAGTGTTTGCACATTGGAGCTTTATATAGTGATCAAGGCACCACAAAGTGTTGACATCTAAGTCTAGCACTGACCATAACATTCCCACAGGTGTCCTAGATGTTTAGGGGTTGTTTAGGGCCAAGAAATATGTGGAAAATCGTTTAAAATCAGTTCCAAGCGTTTAAACAGCAAACAGAAGCATTTCCTGTCGCTGGGCACTGCTTGCGCACCGTAAGGGTCCATTCTTGCGGTGCGCAAGCCTTCCTCAACAGCCAAAAACTTTTGTTCTTTCAGGCATTCGAAAGGGCAACCATCTTTTCCGAATTTGGGACTTATTTTATCAGTTTGGGGCCTCTAAATTGTGCCTTGAATAGTTACATACCCTACCATTTGCCATGTTCCTTTGAATCCTTTCCAAAAGTGCCGAACAAGAAGGTTTACCGTAGAATTTTCCATAGGAACCTATCATGCACTTCGAATTCATTTATTGTCAACGAATTTCTGGATTTAAGATATATTAGATGTTTGATATATATATACTTGGGTCTTGGGATTTATAAATGAGGTTGTTCAGAGGTAAAAATTAACATGACACCACTTTTAAATCCTGCCAAAACATCTTTATTAAATCCGGGTTTACAACGCTTTTTGTCTTACATGACACGTGTCGTTATATTATTGAACACGAATTTTCGAGGTGTTACATCCTCACCCCCTTAAAATAAATCTCGACCCGAGATTTACTGAAATAAATAAGGGTACTTTTCTTTCATTGTGGATTCAACCTCCCACGTATATTCGGGACCTCTACGGGCATCCCATTTGACCTTTACAATAGGTACATGTTTCCTTCGAAGCTTCTTTACCTGTCGATCTTCAATTGACAAAGGTTTTTCCACAAATTTTAAGCTCTCATCTATATGCACATCTGTATGTGGTATTACCAGTGATTCGTCAGCGAAACACTTTTTCAGATTGCAGATGTGGAACACATTGTGAATTCCACTGAGCTCTTCGGGTAAGTTTAATTTATAGGCAACTGACCCGACACGTTCGATAACCTCGAAAGGTCCTATGTATCTCGGGCTTAGCTTGCCTTTCATACCAAATCGCATCACCCCCTTCCAGGGTGATACTTTAAGTAACACTTTGTCACCTACTTCGAAGTGAAAAGCTTTACGCTTTGGATCTGCGTAACTCTTCTGCCTATCTCGGGCAGCTTTGAGACGGTCACGAATCTGGATAATCTTGTCCGTCGTTTCAAAGACTATCTCTGGTCCTGATAATTGGACATCTCCAACTTCCGCCCAACAAACGGGCGTTCTACACTTTCTACCGTATAATGCCTCGAAAGGCGCAGCCTTAATGCTGGTATGGTAGCTATTGTTGTAGGAGAATTCGATTAACGGTAGGTTCTTATCCCAACTACCACCCAAATCGATCGCACATGCACGTAGCATGTCTTCTAACGTTTGAATAGTACGCTCACTCTGATCGTCTGTTTGAGGATGGTAAGCCGTACTAAAATTCAAACGCGTGCCCAAAGATTGTTGGAAACTCTTCCAAAAATGTGACGTGTATCTAGTATCTCGGTCAGAGATAATAGACACAGGTATGCCATGTAAGGCTACAATCTTATCAACGTATAACTGGGCTAACATGTCGGAGCTATAAGTCTCCTTGATGGGTAAGAAATGTGCTGACTTAGTCAGTCTATCAACTATAACCCATATTGTATCATTTCCTTTCCTTGTCTTAGGTAACTTGGTGATAAAATCCATAGTTACCATTTCCCACTTCCACGTAGGAAGTTCAGGCTGTTGTAGCAAGCCTGACGGCTTTTGATGTTCTGCTTTGACTTGCGCACAAGTCAAGCACTTAGCTACATAGGCAGCTACAGACTTTTTCAAGGCTATCCACCAATAATTTGCCCTTAGATCCTGGTACATCTTATCAGCTCCAGGATGAACGAAGTATTTGGAACTATGGGCTTCCTGGAGGATGACATCTCGAAGTCCTCCATAAATTGGAACCCATATTCGTCCATTTAATCTTAGAATTCCGTCCTTGCTAAGAGTTAACTGCTCCTCAGTTACCCCTAGCTTTTCATTAGGATAGTTAGCTTCCAACACAGCTTCCTTCTGTGCAGCTAACAACCTTTCAGTCAAACTGTTCTTTATCTCCATGCGCTTGGCATTGATTCGGATGGGTTTCACCCTCTCCTTTCGACTCAAGGCATCGGTGACTACATTCGCCTTGCCAGGATGGTATCTGATTTCACAATCATAATCATTTAAAGTTTCCATCCAACGGCGTTGCCTCATGTTTAAATCTTTCTGATTGAACAGGTCCTGGAGGCTCTTGTGATCAGAATAGATCACACACTTGATTCCATAAAGATAATGCCTCCACAATTTTAGTACGAATACAATGGCACCCAACTCCAAGTCGTGGGTGGTGTAATTCTTTTCGTGCACCTTTAACTGTCTTGAAGCATAGGCAATAACTTTACTTTTCTGCATAAGCACACACCCCATGCCAGTGTGCGATGCATCGCAGTAAACCACAAATTCTTCTATTCCATCTGGCAATGTCAGTACTGGGGCGTTGCTCAACTTTTGCTTCAGAATATCAAAGGATTCTTGCTGCTTAGGGCCCCAAACAAACTTAACCTTCTTCTTAGTTAAGGAGGTTAGGGGTGCAGCAATCCTTGAAAATTTTTCAATGAAACGCCTGTAATATCCTGCCAATCCCAGGAAGCTACGAATCTCTGTAGGCGTCTTTGGCTCTTGCCAGTTTATAACTGCTTCAACTTTAGCGGGATCCACTTGGATACCACGCTCGCTAACCACATGTCCAAGAAATTGGACTTCACGAAGCCAAAATTCACACTTGGAGAATTTGGCATAGAGCTTCTCCTGATGCAGGAGTTTGAGAATACAGCGAAGGTGTTTCTCATGGTCAGCTTGGTTCTTCGAGTATATAAGAATTTCTTCGATGAAAACGATGACGAATTTATCTAAGTACGGCTTGCAAACGCGATTCATGAGATCCATGAATGCGGCTGGTGCATTAGTGAGCCCAAAAGGCATCACTAGGAACTCGTAATGACCATAACGAGTCCTAAATGCTGTTTTATGCACGTCTTCATCTCTAACCTTCAGTTGATGGTAGCCTGACCTCAAGTCAATCTTCGAGAAATAACTTGCTCCTTGCAATTGATCGAACAAATCGTCGATCCTGGGTAAAGGATACCTATTCTTGATCGTGACCTTATTAAGCTCACGATAATCGATGCACAGACGCATCGATCCGTCCTTCTTCTTGACAAACAATACTGGCGCTCCCCAAGGAGACGAACTAGGTTTAATGAAACCTTTGGCCAGCAATTCATCCAGTTGCATCCTTAATTCCTTCATTTCCGTGGGCGCCAACCTATAAGGTGCTCTAGCAACTGGAGCTGCTCCAGGGATGATATCAATTCTGAATTCGACTTGTCTATCTGGTGGGAAACCAGGTAGTTCTTCAGGAAAAACTTCTGGGTATTCAGAAATGACAGGGATGTCTTCTTTCTTTGGTTTAGGCTCATCGATAATCACTTGTGCCATGTAGATGACACAACCCTTCTTTAAACATTTTGAAGCCTTGAGCATAGTTGCTTGCTCAGGCAGCCCATACTGGGTATCTCCCCGAATGGTAAGTGATTCACCAGACGGAGTCTTTATTACCACTTGTTTCTTGTTACAGACAATTTGGGCCTGGTTATGAGATAACCAGTCCATACCCAGAACTATGTCAAAACCGGCTAACTTAAATGGAAGCAGAGACAGAGGAAAAGAGTGGTTCTTAATGGATATAACACATCCATCTAACACAGTTGAGACGGCTTCTAAGGTGCCATCTGCTAACTCTACCTCATAATTTATACTCAAGGTTTTGACAGGTAAATTCAGCAATTTGCAAAATTTATGATCTACAAACGACTTATCAGCGCCTAAATCAAATAGTACTCTTGCATAGACATCATTTACAAGGAAAGTACATGTAATAACGTTGTCGTCTAGAACCGCTTCCTTTGCGTCCATTTTGAAGACTCTAGCATTAGTCTTCTTGGCCTCTTCAGGCTTCTTGGTGAATTTAGGGCAGTTGGTTTTAATGTGCCCCTTTTCATTGCAACGATAGCACGTTGCGTCTTTCATCTTCTTGCAATCCAAGGTTTTGTGATCCGTGGACTTGCATATTCCACATGCAAAGGTTTTTGACTGAGTCTGCGAGTTCGACTCGAGTCTGCACTTTCCATAGTGTTGTTTCTTGCAAATTTTGCATTTGGGCTTCTCACCAGAATGATGCCCATCTTTCCTTGACTCCGATCCTTTCTTGTTGTCACCGTTCCCACGGTGCTTCTTGTTCGATCTCCGTGAACTATCATCTTCACGTTTCCTCTTCTCAGCCTCCTTATTCCTCAGCGATCTCTGCCTGACCGCATCCAAAGTGAGGGACAAGGATATGTCAGCTACAGATCTAAAAGTAGCTGGCCGAGAAGCCTTCACGCTTGCCTTGATTTCCGGGGCTAAACCACCGATAAAACGAGCTATTCTTTTTGGTTCCGGGGTTACCAGATACGGAACCAACCGGGACATTGTGTTGAAGCTCGTTAGGTAAGCTTGACAGTCAAAGTTTGTCATCACCAATGATAGAAAATCAGACTCTATCTTCTCAACCTCATGCTGGGGGCAGTAATTCTCCCTGATGAGGGCAACAAATTGATCCCACGATATGTTGTACAATGGGATTTTCCCGGTGGCTTGAATCAGTGATCTCCACCATGCTAAAGCTTCACCCTTAAAAGACTGCGACACAAACTTGACTATATCCCTCCCTGCGCATCCGCTGATATCCACAACTGTGTCCATCTCATCCAGCCACGTCATACAATCAATGGCTCCTTTCACCCCAGTGAAATCCCGGGGTTTGCAGGAAACAAAATATTTATAAGAGCAACCCTTGTCACGGGGTCCTTGGTTTAGTACAACCTGCTGAGATGGAGCACTGTGGTGGTTCGAGGAGTGTCGATCATCATCTTTCTTCGGTTCGTCCTTCTTGGACGGTGGCTTTGAAGGCTGTGTAGATAGGGTCCTACTACGAGTCCCACTATACTCTTCGTACTGCCGTTCCAATGCCTTTGTAACTGCGTCGTCGACCAACGCTTTTAATTCAGCACCCGTTAGATTAATCCGGGCGTTATCAATGTTCTCCACTGGATGGCTATTAATTTCGTCTGAGTTAGCCATTTTAATTGAACTGTTATAGAAAACAAGGACAATAGTTTATTTGGGAGTTTATTATGGAATTGCCCCTTAGGGTAATTCATTAACCATGGTAAACAGAGACCATATTTGGTTAATTTATTAATCGTATTCTATTAGGATTTCAATTAAAATTTTATCCTAATTATAAACAATAACAATATATATTAGCACATAAGGCTTAGTCACATGGACAATTTAAATTATAAGTCATGATTTCAGAGAATCAAGGCTTTTAAGGTATACTGGCGCAACAGGCCTAGTCACAAGGACATTTATAAATTATAAGCTATGATTTTAGAGAATCAAAGCATGAAGGTTTGAACCTAGTTTAGTACCTTTATCTGATAGGGAGTCATCGCTACCACTGTCTTTTGGCTCATATGGAAATGAGCAGGGCCCGTAGGCACTATATTACCACGTATGGTCAAAATATGATCATCTCAATTGGTGATCTAAACCCATGATTCAGAGATCATTAAATTGGGTTAGGAATCTTTTGAAGACTCCAATAATAAGAATGACGTGTGTGATCTCAATGAATCATGTCTGCCAGGAGTGTTAACATGTTTACAGATGTTAACAGGGATTTGAATCTTTTAAACAGGTCTTACCATCATGGCCGGGTCTTTTACTGACACGCAGGCTAGGTTTCACTCTTAAGATTCTTATTCAATATTTAAATAGGCAGATTTATTATCAAAAAGGAATGATTTTGATTTATTTATTTCATGTAATATATTTATGCAAATAAAAGCAAAAATGAAATTTATAAACATAACATTCCATTAATTTATCAAAAGGTTACACGTCGCCCTAAACGGGACTTTTTAATAAACAAACTTACCCACGCAGGGGCTTAATAACATACATACCCACGCAGGGGCTTAATAACATAATAGTCCACGCAGGGACTTACACAAATAACATACCCTCGTAGGGGTTTACAGAAAGACAGACCCACGCAGGGGTCAAAACAAACAAGCATACCCACGCAGGGGTTTATACAGCAAGACTGGCCCACGCAGGGGCTCAACAACAAATGGAAGGATTCAGCGGTCCTTCTTGCTCTTCCCTTTAATTAGGCTCGTTAATCCTTGGAAGAAAGTTTGTCGCTCCCTTCGTTCCCTGTGAAACTCTCGCTCTACATGGTCCAACCTTTGCAGAATTTCTTCACGCTCTGGTGGGGAGAACCTTGGTGGTTGCGATTGTTGCCTGATAATAGGTCTTGGAGGTATTTGGTACCCGTGTGTTGGGTACCCTACTCCCCATGGATCTCCATAGGGTCCTTGGGTGTTGCAGTTAGCCGCTACCATGTATGGGTCGGCTTCGGCGTAGTTGTAGTTGGTGTGCACTGGCTGTTCAAACGGGTTATACACCATGGAACCCGTGTATGCTGGAATTGGGTTATCAAAACCCATCGGCGGTGGTTGCGGTGCAACTGGGTGTGAAGGTCCACCCATTTGTGGATCTTCTTGATGTGGCGGGTAATGGCTGCCACTAGATTGTCGAGGAGAGCTGAAATGGAAATCTCCTCCCCGTGTAGACATACGCGGTTCAGATCTCCTACGCCTCGGCGGTTGCGGAGGTGCCGGCTGAACTGGCGGCGGTGGAGGCGGTGGCGTAACTGCCACAAACCGTGAATCCACAGAGGGATCCTGTTGCTCCTGTTGCTGCTGCTGAGGCGGTGAATGGCGAGGAGGTGTATAGTACCATTCGTGCGTGGTAAACATAGCTTGAAAGCTATCTGGACCAACATAGGGTGATCCGTGGAAAGAAGATCCGTCAGAGATCTCTATCGGGTGGTTTGGTGTACCACTGGCAGGTTCGACGGGGTCCGTATCCTCGTCCATATCGTCCGCGTGATCTCCCGAGAAATGATCCTATGGCCCCAATGGGTTAAAACCCACTGGTTCTCGTATAAAATTCGCCGGATTAAACCGGCCCCTAAAAACTGGTGTAGGGTCACCAAAAGAATTATGCGATAAGGATCGCTGCAACGGTATGTAGGAAGGTTGCGGGTTGTTGGGCTCGTACTCCGGCTGTGGCCCATAAGGGTTATGGACAGGAGGTGTTGAACTGTGTGAGACCGACCGTCTAGCCGGTTCAAAGAGGTTCCCCCGGTTTTGCCGGGGATCGTCACTCTCAGTGGTCGAAGGAGCTCGCACATTCGAAGGTCCTGCCTCGTTGTCATTGGGGGCGGTGATTGGCCCCTTTCCACGTCCTCTTCTCCTGAAGAATCTTGGCGGCATTTTTTTTGTTAATCCTGTCAATACAACATGAGATAACGACAAGAATATATATAAATTAAAGGACAAAACAAAAACCAAACAAGGTAGAATTTGTCCTATGTTATTTGTCTAGACTCGAAAGTTTAGATATGTGCAATTGTGTAACTGAGATAAACACAAAAGGCTAGTGTTTAATTCACTCAGTGTTGGCTCTGATACCAACCTGTCACACCCCGATTTCCACGTGTCACCGGTGGGCCCGGTAGGGGAGTATCGTGACGTGGTTGGCAACATAATAGTTAAACAACACAATATTTAATATGCACAGCGGAAGCAATTTAAAAGATATAATACAACCGAATTTAATATTGTAATATCAAATGTCACAATATTCGGAAGTTTATCCACAGACGGATCGGAAACAAAATGGAAACAATAGTTCAACAGACTTCAGGCATCTTAAGCTTGCGAGACTTCTATTGATGCTAAGGAGAAATCCCAGCCAATTACGCTTAGTACCTGCATTTAATCTTTTTGGGAAAATACGTCAGTTTACACTGGTAAATACAATCAACTGACTCATTTTGGAAAATGATTGAAAATTGATTTGGATGCACGTGGCACAAAACATTTTATTTAACTTGGGAGAATTATTTAATATTATAATCTTGTGAACGAATTACATGTTCCTTGTGCGTTCAGTAGCCTGGATCATGTCCGGGTTAAAGATCAATAGACACACCACAATATTCTTTTGTGCACTGACGGGTGTACGCCTACACCCCGTGCTTAAGTCGTGGCCATTTCGTAAAATGATGCCAAGGATATCCGGGACATGGTCATTAAACCCCCAAAGGCTTTAAGTAACAAGACTGTTTAAACGAGCCGATCAAATTATTCAATTAACCACCCAACGATGGAAGATTTGATGCCCGATCAAGCGGTATTCTATATACCGTAACCCAAGCCCGTATAGGGAAAATAAGTTAAAAGTATTTACCTGAGCAATGTATAAATCACAATAAGCAAACGCACGTAGCTTTTACTGGTACTCCTAATCTGGAACGAAGGTTTATAATAACCTATTAGAATCCTAACGGGTCTTTAGTTAAGCTTAAGCTTAGACCGGTTAGTTTCAAAGATACGGTTCGTACGCACGATTAAGCGAAGACCGGATAGAATGTGATTTAGACCCGAAAAGTTCAGAGACTTGTTTAATATGGGTCCTTCATGCACATTCTGGATTTTGAGATAAAACCGATAAGGTTTGACCCGTTTCGGCTAATTTATGTAAACTTGTTACATAAACCGAACCGAACGCGTAATAAGCGTGACGGGTATTCCTGAGAGTCATATACAGGTTTCCTAAGTTAATTATGTCTCAAATATGTTGTGACATCAGTAAGATGTCTTTCATTATGCCCGAAATGTATTTAAACACAAACTAGGCCCCGTAGGGGTAGTTTGGTCATTTAAAAGGTTATAAAAGAGTTTAAGTATTAACCTGAGTTACAGGTCTGATGAAATCAGCAAAAATACTTATTTTACCATGTTATAACAGTAGGGTAAGGTATATATGTGAAATTTATCAATTATAACCAAACTATGCCTCGTAGGGGTATTTTGGTAATTTCACATAAGCCGAAAAGCTCAAAACTGAAGTCTGAGTTTAACAACCTTTGCTTACTGTTAAAATATTATAATTTGCCTCAAATATCAGTAGGTATCAACCCTTGTATGTTTAATATGGTTATAGCACATACTATGCGTTAAAAACGCTTAAAAAGGCGATTAGAAGCCATTTCCGGGTTTGATACATAAAGCTGATATTTTTATTATTCCAGAAGGCTTAAAATAATTTATTTATCGTATGTGATCAGTAGCAAAAGGTTTGGAGTTGATTAGATATGTAAAACTCATTTTATGGCCCGTAAGGGCAAAACCGACAATTACCGGATTAAGCCTACGACTATTAGTTATGCTCAGCCTAAAATTAATTAAAAATCTTTAAAAATCCCAAAATAATATATTACATCAGTGGGTAAGGAGTTTGATATTAAAAAGTAGGCTTAACTAGTCTATATGCTAATTACGCCGTTTAATTAACAAAAAGCTTTCATTTTACGCTAACGAGCATAACTCTTAATCTACATCTCAAACTAATGTCAAACTTTGCATACAAGTTTATATATCAGTAATTAAAGTTTCTACTCTTTTACATTTTCAAATATCACGTTTTAAGGTGAAAAGGGCATAATGGTCAACATATGAGCAATTAACGGAATCATGCGTATTAATCGGTTAACTAATGAACCATGGTGTATAATCACAGAGGGTTATACTAGCATGTAACCTAGTCCAAATGAAGCTCTTAGGTATTTCTAAAACATACCATAACGGGTCAGAACTGAAAGTCAAAGTAAAAGTCAAACTATGCGACTTTCGGTTCCGAACCAGGTTTAAACAGGAAATTGTCGGGTTGAACATGTTTAGACATGTTTCTACATTCATTACCAAGTTATATTAATGATCAAACAGGTTGTATGTGTTCTACATTGCTAATCATGCATAAATTGTAATTTAAACATTTTGTTGACTTTTTATTAGTAAGTTTGACCCGACGTTTGACCTAGTTAGAGTGGGAATCAGGGGGAACCCTTTTAAGGGTTTATTACCCACAAAATTACCTACTTAGAGGTACTTTTAATTCGAGATTTGACTGAGCCATTATTAATTAATCTCGAAGTCAAACCGTAATTACGACGGTTTGACTTTTAGCTAAATAACTAAGCTAAACTCAATTTAAGAAGGTTAAGCAAACTTACAAGTGTCTAATGATTGATGAGGAAGGCCTGGAAGGTGCTCTTGTGCTCCACAATTGATCAGAAGATGTTTGAGGAAGGAATGATCAAAGTGTTTGCACATTGGAGCTTTATATAGTGATCAAGGCACCACAAAGTGTTGACATCTAAGTCTAGCACTGACCATAACATTCCCACAGGTGTCCTAGATGTTTAGGGGTTGTTTAGGGCTAAGAAATATGTGGAAAATCATTTAAAATCAGTTCCAAGCGTTTAAACAGCAAACAGAAGCATTTCCTGTCGCTGGGCACTACTTGCGCACCGTAAGGGTCCATTCTTGCGGTGCGCAAGCCTTCCTCAACAGCCAAAAACTTTTGTTCTTTCAGGCATTCGAAAGGGCAACCATCTTTTCCGAATTTGGGACTTATGTTATCAGTTTGGGGCCTCTAAATTGTGCCTTGAATAGTTACATACCCTACCATTTGCCATGTTCCTTTGAATCCTTTCCAAAAGTGCCGAACAAGAAGGTTTACCGTAGAATTTTCCATAGGAACCTATCATGCACTTCGAATTCATTTATTGTCAACGAATTTCTGGATTTAAGATATATTAGATGTTTGATATATATATACTTGGGTCTTGGGATTTATAAATGAGGTTGTTCAGAGGTAAAAATTAACATGACACCACTTTTAAATCCTGCCAAAACATCTTTATTAAATCCGGGTTTACAACGCTTTTTGTCTTACATGACACGTGTCGTTATATTATTGAACACGAATTTTCGAGGTGTTACATTGTCTGATTGCAGATGATGTCGGCTGAAAAAGTTGCCGTAGGGTTACATGGAAACTAGGGTGTTCAGGTTTGTTATTTTTTATATGTTCTTCGGGCCACAAATGATACAAGTATTATTTTCAAATGGGCCAATTATTTTTCCTCTTGATCCGAAAATTTGCATGACTTTACTGTCTAGTTGGCCCTTGGTGTTAATATGATTTGGAAAAGTGTGCTAATGGGCCCAATTTAGAAGCTTTCTATTAGGTGCATGGAGTTTTGGGCCTAACGATGGATTTAATAATTGATTACATCATTGTTTGTTTGGGTCATGCAAAGAATTCACAAATTTTTGTGTCTATTTCTACACTTGGGCCCCACCATAATATGGATGTTGGCTGATTGAAGCTTAAGTCGTTTGAATGGGCATATGTATTTTGGTTGAGGGAAGATAATGTTGCATGAGTTGTACAAGGTTGTCGGTTGAAGTTGTTTTATATGGTAGCTATGTCTTTCTCATTGGGCCCACTTGGTGTGTGTGATGGAAATATGACCACACTTGATCAGATGTATCAGATGAGACATGGAGTCATGGACTCGTTTCTACTCGTGAGTTGCAAAGTGGGGGTCGGGTGTTAACAAAATTTCTATTTTTCATCGCAAAATTCGTACGGGTTCGGGAACGCGCGGGATGATGTGAGATGATGAAAACATGATTTTTGTTTAACGTGGGGTAGTCACGGTTACCGGTGCAAATGTCAAAATTGGTGACGTGACTATTATGGGCCAAAAACGGTATATTTTTCTTCCGCACGTGAAAATTTGTTTTGTTATCGGTGTTCGTAAATATTCGAAAGAATTTTGTTCATTGTCATATTCTCGCATTTGGTAACGATTGAAGGAACCTAGAGAGCCAAGACCGGTCCTAACGAGTTCACAAAGTCGAAGAGTTATGCCTATGATGGAAGCTTTCGGATTAGGTGTTAGCAGAACTTTTGGGGGATACAAGTCGGATCCTACGGGGCTAGGGGACTTTCATTATCAACTACAATATGCAAAGAAGAAAGTCGCTTTCGTGATTTTTAGAAAAACTGAGAAAGTTTGAAAGATTCTGCTTAGTGGAGAGAATCTGTTCAGTGAAGTTGATGATAGTTCTGCTCAGTGGAGGAAATTTGTCAAGGTTTAGAGATTTTACCAAAGAAGTGGGGGGATAAAAATTTTCATATGTTTTGGAATTTCTTCGATAAATTTCTAAACGCAATCACAGGTGGTGGAGTTTGTGTTTTTCTGGTGATACCAAAGGTTCTGCGTGGAATGTTTTGCACAGACATATATTTGAGGATTTTAATTAAATCTCCAGCCAGCGTGAAGGGTTTTGCACGGAAACATACAGGTATCTAAAGTCTACAATAGTTTCAAAGCGTTGTTCACTGAAGACCTGGGGAATCTTTATGAGATTTTACAGGGATCTGGGTGTAATTCAATTCGTTGAGTTCGCAAACGATGTACTTGGTCAAGCTGACATCCTGAGTACTGATGCTGAAGATCCGTAGTGCATTACGTGGTCAACTTCACAAAGGCGAGACAATGAGATCTGGATGTAGTTCAACTAAGCATGTTGGTTGAGCTTGCAAGTGATATACTCGGTCTAGCTAACTTCCTGAGTGCTGATGCTGAGGATCAAAGTGCATTACTTGGTCGATTCCACAAAGATGGTTTACAGAAGACAGTTCACCAGAAAACTCTACCAATGTAGTCTGCTTGAATGAAACGGAGTTCTTATGATAAGATCAAGACTTGATGCAGGTTTTAAAGAACGGAACCCTTATCAAATGCCGCTTGGAGTATTGGAAGATCAGCGGAAGATCGGTCAATTTAGCCTTGCGAGGAAATTGCACAACACCCAGCCGGATACGCGTACTTTGAGGGGGAAATATTATACTAGAAGCTTCAAGGTTTTGGTATTGCTATGAAGACTTGTAGGATCGTTTTCAGACCCGAACGAGTCGATCAGAAGAGTTTATCTCTATACGAAAGGCGGAAACAGACGTATTGAGTTCAATTCAGCTAAAATATCACTTTAAACTGTCCGTATATTGATTTTAGATCAAATACAAGTCTGTGGACACTTCGGCAGCACTTCGTTACACTGACCAGAACTGTTACAAATGAATCAGCACTTAAGGTATTTATAGGTGGAGTGATTTCGTTTGAGGCTGTCTCAAACGAAATCAATAATCTCGTTTGAAACACATTCAAACGAAATCAACTTCTTAATTTCGTTTGAAATGGTCTTGTACCATTTCAAGCGAAATCACCTATGAACACTTTCTCGTTTTTCGTGCTCTTATCTAGCCAGTACAAACAAGACTCGATACAAGACGAAGTTGACAGACGCATGCACCAACAGACTCCCCCTCGAATGTTGACGAGTCTTCAGTGTCGAGTCTTCGGTTGTCAAACCTTCAGCCTTTATCAGTCTTCTCGCTCTCTCCAAAAATTCTCCATTGTAAGCATCCTCAATCAATCTCTTTTTCTTTCTTGAAATCTTCAAGATCTGAATCTGGATCTGCTATCTTCAGACTCCCTCTTGATGTTCTCAGACTCCCCCTTTCGCTAAGTTGGGATCGCAGTCTGGAATTTATTGATCAGGACCAATTCTTGGCACCTGCACAAATCTCTACCCAAACATAATGTAATAACTCTCATCAAAAGTCATATTTATTATTTTAATTGACCAATAGGAAACCCTAATTAAGACACCTAAGTAATTCTGCACAAACCCTAAAATTTTCAGAACAATCGGAATCAGGATCAGGGCCCCTAAAACTCAGTGGGGATAAACCCTAGTGACGATTATCTAAATAAAATGCTGTCAATTTCGAAATTTACGAAGTTATCAACTCAGCAGGCCTAGTCCCAAACGTGGCAACCCTATGACCATTAGGTGTCCCTTGCGCACCGTAAGGGTTAGAGTGTTACGGTGCGCAAGGGGTGACAAATTTTGGGTATAAATAGAGGGTCGTGGGACTTGATTTCTGGATATCTTCTGTTTACCACAATTAACACACATGAATTCCGAATTGCTGTCGCAAAACAGGGTAATAACTCGATCGCTATTACGATTCATTTTCCGATCGATCAATGTACTCAATGGATGTTTAAGTGCTGCCCACATTAGGGTGATGCTTTGTCATTAGTCGTTAATTCGATGGATGTTTAAGCATAGCACTTTGTCATTCGTTGTGAGGGTTGATCTCGTGAGTTATCGTAAATGCTGTATTGATTACTAACCCAGTTTTGTGTGCGTTATTATTTAAATTAGGTTAACAAGGCTAATCCATAGACTAGACTCTGTCCGTGTTAAATCTGCAATGTGAGTCATTCTCTTTTTATCAACTATTTTACAATACCTCAAATTATTTTCAAAAAGTTATAATTACAGGGACTAAGTCGTGGATATCTTGAATCACTGGCTAGTGGGGTATTGTGCACATTACTAATTTTCTCCCAGTTAGGTTCATTGACCTACTAGGGATAGTCACTGTTAGGTTCATTGACCTACAGGGATAATCATCACTATTTAGGTTCATTGATCTAATAGTGGTATGACCATTGTCACCATTGTGACAGGCCGCCAGATAAAAATAAGATAGAAGCCATTGTAATCGCTCTTATGTTGTAATTAATAACTATGCATCATTTTATGTAAATAGAATGATTCACTCAGTATTTCCCGCTGACAAAACCTTTTTCAAACATGTTTCAGGTGATCTGTTATAATCTAGGAAAAGTGCCGTGAAGCACTACAAGCTTGAGAAAGTGGCTCAGGATAAAATAAAGAAACATGTTTTGTAAAATAAAAGATTTCTTCGTGAAATCATAATATTGTAAATTACCGGGGTTTTAGCCCGAGTTGTGAAATAAAATAATCGGGAAATATTTCAGTTTTAAAAAGATCCTAATAATAAACTTCCGCTGTTAAACTCAATTAATTAAATACCACGGGATTTCTGTCCCGCGGCTCCTGAAACGGGTCAAACCGGGTCGGGGGCCGTGACAGAAAAAGGTGGTATCAGAGCCACTTATCGAGCCACTGATTTAAGCCAATTAAGTATTTAGAAAATACTTAAATTTTATTAATTGCTATTTTATGATTATGTGTTTTATTATCTGACTAATTTTGTACAGTATGGGCAGATCTTTATATGCTAGCCAATGTAGCAATTAATGCAAATCCTTAAATAAATCTGACTCAAAATTTTAGCACCTTTATTTACAGTCTAGAAACCTTATTCAGTAAATAAATAAATTTACAAATAAAACTTAGTGTGTTTTAATTTTCAGTTGTTTTGGTAGTTATCCAGTATGAAATAATATTTAAAGGTTTTCTATGAAATTTGATATAATTTTTTAACTTAGTATTTGTGGGTATTTTGCATAACAGCATGAGTGATTTGTCGGAAGCTCTTCAGAATTTAAATCTCTATCCAGTAAGATTAGAGGTTTCCAGAGATTTCAATAGGTATATACCAGACATAGAAGAGCCTATAGAATTCAACGCTTTACCTCTCGAGAAATCCAAACCTAAGAAAATGGAAATTGGGGAAAGCTCTAGACAAATTGAGGAGTTACCATCTCAGGAAGAGCTAGATTTTATAATGGCAAGCTATAATACTATTAAGCCTGTTAATGAAAATGTTTTTATTCATTCTCTTGAAACACAACTACTAGTGAACTTAGAACCAGCTATTCCAAACCCTTCAATCCACTCGCAAATAGACGAATGGTTGACTAATGAAATACAACTCCAAAACCATCCCTATAAGCTTTTTCCTCAATTCGATCCAGAACCTTTACCCAATCCACCAATGAGTAACGAGAATATGGCTGAACTCCGCCACTTTGGCGAAGAACTAATGGCTGCTGAGAATAAGATCCAAGAGATTGGGGGACAAATCTCCTGGAAATACGATGAGAAGAAACGCCGTTACTAGAATATCATCTGACGAAGGATAGTGGATTTATGGCACTGTGGTTGTGTAATAATAATAGTAAAAATCAGTCTGTAAAATAACTACAAATAAAACTTTGTAAGATAATAGTGTGTATTGATGCATACTATAAAATATAAAAATCGAGAAATCGATAGTTTTGGCTATATTAGTGTTATGAACTCTGTATAATTGTTTTGTGTAATTGTTATTTATTTGATACTAATAAATTATATATTAATTATCAGATGGAAAACGCTAATAATGAACCAGTTAATGAGGTTAATCAATCTGAACAACAATCGGGGGATCAATTTATGACTAGGCAGGATATAGAAAATATCGTTGCTCAAGGGATAGCCAACGCTATTCCAGCAATAGTTGCTCAAGGGATAGCCAACGCTATTCCAGCAATCATTGCTGCTGTTAAAAATCCAATCAAACCACCACAAATCGTTCCTAGCAAACGTATTTCTGAAGATAACTTCAGTAATAGCGTAAATGGAGGCAATAATCATACTAATCATGAGAATGAACCATGGCAAGCTCTTCCTCCTAAGAAAATGAAAGCTGCAACACCTGGTTGCACTTACAAAGAATTTCTTGCTTGTAAACCCACTGAGTTTGCAGGCAATGAAGGAGCGACTGCGGCACTGCGTTGGTTAGAGAAAACCGAGGCAGTAATTGCCATAAGTAAATGTGCTCAGGATGATCAGGTCATGTACGCATCAAACATTTTCAAAGAAGGGGCGCTAGAATGGTGGAATACGGTGTTACAAGCAAAAGGAAGAAGGATGGCGTATGCTATGAACTGGGAAGAATTTAAGAGCTTTGTAGAAAGAAAATTCTGTCCCGAGTATGAAAAGGAACAAATGACAAATAAGTTTCTAACCCACCGGATGGTGGATGTAGATTGTCGAGGGTATACTTCAACATTCTTCGAGTATGCTCGAGTGGTACCAACCCTGGCTTCGCCAGAGCCGGTACTTATTTCTCGTTATATTTGGGGACTGATTGCCGAAATCCGTAATACCGTCAAGGCTGCGAAACCTCGCACGATTGATGATGCGGTGGAATTAGCCAATACTCTGACTGACGAACTAGTACGGACAAGAGAAGAAAATAGAAGGAAGTAGCCCAAAAGATTACCCAAGGATTCCGTCCGGGTAACCATAATAATTTCAAGAAAGGAGGTAATGGGCAATCTTCCACTAGTCCATTTTGCAATTTTTGCAAAAGGAACATTTTGGAAGATGCAAAGGATATTGCAATTTTTGCAAAATTCCGGGGCATCAAGAAGAAGACTGCAGGAGGAAGAAATTTTCAGTCTGCTACAACTGTGGAGAAGCTGGACATCTTAGGCCAGATTGTCCAAAACTGAACAAACCATCTGACAATAAAGCCAAACCTGCAGAAGGAGCAAAAAGGAATGTAAGAGCCTTCCAACTGACTGCTAAGGAAGCAGAGCTCATTCCAGATATGATAGCCGGTACGTTCTTAGTTCACAACGTTTACACAAAAGTATTATTTGACTCTGGTACAAACCAAAGTTTTATAAATACTTCATTTTGCCAAACTCTTAACTTACCTTTAACCAGCATTAGGCAAAATTCTACAGTAGAAACGGCAGATGGGAATTCAGTTAAAATAAATAAGGTTCTGCAAAACGTAGAAATAGAATTTTTAAGTCATAAATTTTCTGCAACCCTATTATCTATGAAATTAGTTGAATTCGATGTTGTATTAGGAATGGATTGGTTAGTAAATAATCATGCTCGAATTTTCTGTGATAAGAATTTCATAGAAATCTGTGCACCCACTGGAGAAGTAATAATGATTACAGGAAATAAGACATGTAAACCCCTAAAGTTCATATCAGTAATGAAAGTTACTAATTATGAACGAAAGCAAGGAATAGTATATATGATGTCAGTAATCATTAATACTAAAGATAAAGAACTTAAGGAATTTCTGTAGTTTCAGAATACCCAGATGTATTCCCAGAAGAGTTACCAGGAATACCACCAGATAGGGAGGTAGAATTTAGGATTCATCTAATTCCAGGAACTATACCGATAGCCAAGGCACCTTATCGGTTAGCACCCACAGAAATATTAAAACTGAAAAAAACAATTAGATGAATTATTAAGTAAAGGTTTCATACAACCTAGTTTATCCCCGTAGGGGGGCACCAGTGTTATTTGTTAAGAAAAAGGATGGTTCGATGAAAATGTGTATTGATTATAGGGAATTGAATAAGGTTACAATTAAGAATCGATACCCATTAACTAGAATTGATGATCTATTCAATCAATTCCAGGGAGATAGATATTTTCTAAGATCGACTTACGTTCCGGATATCATCAATTGAAAGTACGAGAGGAAGACATGCCTAAAACTACTTTCAAGACTAGGTATGGTCATTACAAATTTACAATCATGCCCTTCGGATTAACTAATGCACCTGCAGCATTCATGGACATGATGAATAGGATCTGTAAACCATATTTGGATAAATTTGTAATTGTCTTCATCGACGATATACTTATTTATTCCAAAAGTCAGGAAGAACATTGTGAGCATTTGCATGCACTCTTAACTTTGTTAAGAAAAGAGAAGCTTTACGCCAAATTCTCAAAGTGTGAATTTTGGCTGCCAAAAGTGCAAATTTTAGGTCATATGGTGAATCATGAAGGTATTCACGTAAATCCTGCTAAGATAGCAGCAATTACCAAATGGAAGGTTCCACAAATTGCAATGGAAATTAGAAGTTTTATAGGTTTAGCCGGATATTATAGACAGTTTATTAAGAATTTTTCCAAGATAACTATACCATTAATTAAGCTAACCTGTAAAATAGTTAAGTTTGAATGGGGATCTAAACAAGAAGAAGCCTTTAGGATCTTAAAGCATAAATTAACAAATGCCCCAATCCTAGCCTTACCAGAAGGAACAGAAGATTTTAAAGTATACGGTGATGCTTCAAAGCTAGGATTTGGATGTGTGTTAATACAACGCAAAAAGGTAATTGCGTATGCATCAAGGCAATTGAAAAAGCACGAAGAAAACTATACCACTCATGACTTAGAATTAGGAGCCATAATTTTTGCCCTTAAAATTTGGAGACATTATCGGTATGGAAGTAAGTATACTGTCTATATGGATCATAAGAATTTAAGATATATATTTGGGCAAAAAAAAGAATTAAACATGAAGCAAAGGAGATGGATGAAAATCCTAAGTGATTACGACTGTGATATTTAGTATCATGAAGGAAAGGCTGAAGACGGCTAGAGATTTCCAGAAGAGTTATACAGATACTAAATGAAAGCTGTTGGAATTTCAAGTTGGAGACAAAATGCTATTGAAAGTTTCTCCTTGGAAAGAAGTTGTTAGATTCGGTAAGAAAGGAAAGCTAAGTCCAAGGTACGTAGGACCATTTCCAGTGATCCAACGTATAGGACCAGTTGCTTATCGTTTACAACTACCAGGAGAGTTAGCTGGAGTACATGATGTATTTCATGTATCCAATCTCAAGAAATGTCTATCAGACGAATCTTTGGTAGTAAACGAAAAATTAAAATTTGTAGAGAAACCTATTCAGATAGAAGATAGAAAGATCAAAATTCTCAAAGCACAAAACGATTAGTGTTAGTTCAAGTAAAGTGGGATTCAAAGATAGGACCCTAATACACTTGGGAACTGGAATCAGAAATAAAGCGAAAGTATCCTCAATGATTCCAGTAAATCTCGAGGACGAGATTTTTATTAAGGTAGGGAGAATGTAACAACTCTCATCAAAAGTCGTATTTATTATTTTAATTGACCAATAGGAAACCCTAATTAAGACACCTAAGTAATTCTGCACAAACCCTAAAATTTTCAGAACAATCGGAATCAGGATCAGGGCCCCTAAAACTCAGGGGGGATAAACCCTAGTGACGATTATCTAAATAAAATGCTGTCAATTTCAAAATTTACGAAGTTATCAACTCAGCAGGCCTAGTCCCAAACGTGGCAACCCTATGACCATTAGGTGTCCCTTGCGCACCGTAAGGGTTAGAGTGTTACGGTGCGCAAGGGGTGACAAATTTTGGGTATAAATAGAGGGTCGTGGGACTTGATTTCTGGATATCTTCTGTTTACCACAATTAACACACACGAATTCCGAATTGCTGTCGCAAAACAGGGTAATAACTCGATCGCTATTACGATTCATTTTCCGATCGATCAATGTACTCAATGGATGTTTAAGTGCTGCCCACATTAGGGTGATGCTTTGTCATTAGTCGTTAATTCGATGGATGTTTAAGCATAGCACTTTGTCATTCGTTGTGAGGGTTGATCTCGTGAGTTATTGTAAATGCTGTATTGATTACTAACCCAGTTTTGTGTGCATTATTATTTAAATTAGGTTAACAAGGCTAATCCATAGACTAGACTCTGTCCGTGTTAAATCTGCAATGTGAGTCATTCTCTTTTTATCAACTATTTTACAATACCTCAAATTATTTTCAAAAAGTTATAATTACAGGGACTAAGTCGTGGATATCTTGAATCACTGGCTAGTGGGGTATTGTGCACATTACTAATTTTCTCCCAGTTAGGTTCATTGACCTACTAGGGATAGTCACTGTTAGGTTCATTGACCTACAGGGATAATCATCACTATTTAGGTTCATTGATCTAATAGTGGTATGACCATTGTCACCATTGTGACAGGCCGCCAGATAAAAATAAGATAGAAGCCATTGTAATCGCTCTTATGCTGTAATTAACAACTATGCATCATTTTATGTAAATAGAATGATTCACTCAGTATTTCCCGCTGACAAAACCTTTTTCAAACATGTTTCAGGTGATCTGTTATGATCCAGGAAAAGTGCCGTGAAGCACTACAAGCTTGAGAAAGTGGCTCAGGATAAAATAAAGAAACATGTTTTGTAAAATAAAAGATTTCTTCGTGAAATCATAATATTGTAAATTACTGGGGTTTTAGCCCGAGTTGTGAAATAAAATAATCGGGAAATATTTCAGTTTTATAAAGATCCTGATAATAAACTTCCGCTGTTAAACTCAATTAATTAAATACCACGGGATTTCTGTCCCGCGGCTCCTGAAACGGGTCAAACCGGGTCGGGGGCCGTGACACATAAGTTTCACAAATTTAAAATCTGATAAACTTAGAATGATTTATTATGTAAAATCTTCTGATGATTACTTGAATGCAAACATTTTTCATTTCAAACACTTCTTTCATTTCTAATCATATTTCCCAAACCTTCTGTTCCTCATGTTTAACACTTGGAATTTTGAAAATCAGCTCTTCAACACCAGTTGTCGAAAATCTTTTTCAATTTTTCAAAAATTTATGCTAAAACACACTGAAAATCTTTTTGGATTTTTGAATGTAAATGAAATGCAGTAAAGAAATATTTACAGACAATATTTTTGTGAGTTTGTGTAAGAGGATCATATCAGTTTTTGAGACAAATCACCAACACCATTAAGCTTTAAACATTTTAAGATCTAAACGATTCACTTAGATTGTCAGTATACAGATCCACTTAAATTTTCACACAAAGTTCAACTGTTTCGAGATACGAGATTAATGTTTTAGAGACTTAAACTTAATCGCGTGTCCCACCTCAGAATATACTCCCGTATCCAGATCCCAATATTCAGTCTTACAGGTGAGTATACCACAGATGATATCTGTAAGGGGTTAATTGCGAGGGCCGTGAGAGCTCAGGTCAGAACTTCCGTTCAGCAGAGAGATGACGGCTTCGACTTTTGGTGTGTCCCCTTTAGAGGATCTTTTGTTTCAACAGCACATGATTAGCATTTTTCAATGATTTATCATTTTTTATGCTGAGGGTGGTGCTATATTTCAAGCAAGCAATAAAGTATTCTCCGGGGACTAGGCCATTGCTTTCGCAAAATCAGAAGTCCCGGGATAATACCCCAGATATCAGTGAGTATAAAGACCTAGTATCTCAGAAAGAGGGATCTTTCAAACAAGATTTCGGGGGTTACCCATATATCCGAGAGATGTTACCCACGAATTAAGCAAGTTTGAAATTTAGGTTTATATCTCGTCACAATTTACTAAATGTGCAAAAACCTACTGGCATATCATCAGTGAGACCGTTTATCACCTTTTAACTTTTCATTTCTTTAGCATGTTGTGAAAGTCCACTGATGTACTATCATTTCCTCTTTTTGAACACACAACTCAATTTTGATTTTTTCATATTTTTTGATTTTTCAAATTTTCAAATGTTTTTGGATTTTCAGAAATTTCTTACTCCCCCTAAAATTCAAACACATTTAAAGGAAATTTGAAAACAAACTATACAGACAAACTGACAACCGATATCAAATTACTTCAATTCGCCATCCACTTGGCATAAACAATCAGAACTCCCCCTCACAACAAACTATTTTCCCATTGTGATCTCAAAACATTTAAGTTTGTTTTAATCAAATGGTTTTTCCGGAAAATAAGTTTTGTTGATTTTACCACTTGTAGGTATTCAAACTTGTAAATTAGGGGTTTGGTTCATCACTTTGTTTTTCAACCACTTGTAGGAAAATGCAAGTACAATTTAATGTCCTTGATTTACCACTTGCAGATAAAAACCTTTTTCAACCACATGGCTTACCAACCAATACCTCATGTAGATTGAATTTTCAAGATGCCGATTCCTACTCCTCACTTACCAACCTGGGAGTTCCGGCAAGTCACACTTATACAGAAACAAATTTCATAAAAAATAAATGATGCCGATTCCTGCTCCGCGATTACCTACTTGGGAGCTCCGGCAAGTCAGGATTTTAAGTAAAGAATACAGACACCCAAGCCTGACCAGCTTTAGGTGTAACCTTCTCAACTTCTTCAGGGGTTTGAACACTTCTTTTTGTTTCATAAAATTCTTTCACCCATTTTTCCTTCCCATCGACCATTTTACCAAACATCTTTTTAACATTCCCATTAAACACTTTCTCAACATCAAATTCTTTCTTTTCAGAATAGAATTGATTTGAGATTTTGACTTTTCCAACTTTCTTTTTAAAATTTTCAGCCCGCAGTGGTGGAAAGTTTGCATCATCCACAGTCGGAACTGAATTCTCTTTTTTTATAACAACTTTTGGCTCCTCTGATTTTGTGGAATCAGATTCATCTCCAGAACTATTCCCTGAACCTTTAACCACCCACTTTTGATTTTTTAAGTTTTCTTTTCTTTTTAAAACATTCTTTGAACACTCTCCAACCTCAAATATTGAATTTTCAAAACCATTAAATCTTCTGGTTGGAAGTTCAGTTTCCTCAACAACTTTTTCTTTCAGTTTACCAGAGACTTCTTGTTGTTTGTTGATTGTCTTTGGACAATTTCTGGCAATGTGGCCAACTGTTTTACATTGAAAACAGGTTCTTGTCTCGGTCTTCTTCTGAATAACACTTTTCTTCATCTCTTCTTGCTTCTTTGCAAGGAATTCTTTGTTCGTTTGTTTCCAGAATGAACTCTTCTGTTCTTTCTCAGCACTTGTTCCTGAAACAAAAAACAGTTTTAGGTTTATAAATTTTCTCATTTTTATAATTTTTCGATGGAATAAAACCAAGTCCTTTCTTTTTGAAATTACCATTATGGTTTGGTTTCTTTTGAAAACTGTAACCATAATTGTAACCCATTTTCTTGTTTAAACGTTGTTGAACTCTTGATGTGTAAGGTTTAGGTTTTTCAGAAAGATTTGCATCCTTTATTTCAGAAATATTAATTTCTGTCAGTTTGAAAACCTTTTTAATCATTTCCGGTTTAACACCTCTTATTGGAAAAACCTCATCAGAATATAATTTGTCAGAATCTATCAAAGTATATGCTACTTTGACCGATTCGTCATTCAAATTAAATTTTGATAACAAAAACTCTTTATTATACACCCGTTTTTCCTGTTTGAATTTTTTACTTGACATGTCGGACTTTGACTTGGACTCTGATTTCGACTCCGACAATGACTCCTCTGATTCATCCTTATCCAACACCTGATCGACCACCTTTTTTATTAACTCGGACTCATGATCAGTATCGGACGACGTGAAAGTGACATCTATACTTTCTGGCAAATTATCTGACGACTTAGACTCCCACTGTAAGTTCGTTGCCTTTTTGACTCTTTCAGAATTAGCATTTCACGGAGAATATGCATTTTCAACAGGTGGCGGACATTTGTTATAAACTACACTTGATTTCTTACCAAATGTATTTACTTCATCATCTTCTTTTGTCACAGATTTTTCCTCTTCCGAAGTCTTCTCTTCTTCAAATGTCTTCAATTTTTCCACTATGGGGTAAATCCTGTCAACAACAAAAGTAGAACATGAGTAACTTTTTAATAAATTGTTAACTCTTTCAGTTTCAATTCTTTGTGTTGCCAACTTCAATTCAAGCTCAGCACACTTCTCTGTGTAGTAGTTGACATCGTCAAGCTGTCTCATGTAAGCTCCTTTGAGTGTATTCATTGCTACAACTTGTTCACTGCTTGACTCGTTATACTTATTCATCTCTCTGTTCAAAGTATCATATGATTCTTTCAGCCTTTTTATGTTGTGCAGCAATTCATTGTTCTGCATTATCAGAGAGTCACAATTCATACACTTCTCAGCAACCTTGACTACCTCATCGTCTGTTTTGATTTCAAATTCTGGAACTTCTTTAACTACTCTCACTTGAACTTCTTCTGCAACTTCTTTCTTTTTCTCAACTTCACCATTTAAACGTTTTCTGACTTTTTCTACCCAATAATCATCAGTATAATCATTTATAACCTGAGCAACAAATCCTTTAGTCAGGAATTCTTTGTCTGGGCAATAATCGTCCCAACTGAAACCTTCTGCCAATTTTTCATCTTCTTGTTCTGCTACACATACTTTACTATCTTTTAAAATGTATTTATCCCAACTGAAACCATTTCCTTTATCTTGATTAACAAGACATGCTCTCTTTGAATCTTCAATTTCTTTCCTACCATGAGCTGTTTGTGGCTGTTGTTGTTGATGTGGCTGTTGAGCAACTTGATGATATAATGCTTTTCGATAGTAATCATTGTTTCCAAAGGGATTTTGAGCTCCACTTGCTTCACGATTTGTGCACTCTCTCTTGAAATGCCCTTTTTCCCTGCACCGAAAACAAGTAACTTTAGACTTATCAAATCCTAAAGTTGAAACATTTGCATCACGAAAATCATCTCTGCCTGTAATTTCTTTAAACTTTTCAGCTCGTCTCAATACACTAGCCATGCACCATTTTATATCCATCAATTCCATCTCCTCAGCATCAATTTGATCGTAATCCTCTTTTGTTAGCTTTGGATTTCCGATCCTTCCTGCAACTAAACCTCCATAGGATTCAAGCACAGTTACCAACAAAGACATGTGGCTTTTAGCAACTTCCTCGGTATAATTCTGATCATTTTCAAGGTTTAAAGCAATGTTGCATTGAAGTACTTTGCCACTCTTTGTAGTAGAAAAGTGTGGATCAAATGATGGAAATGAAGAAAATCCCATCTTGTTACTTGATCCTTGAGATGGCTTTTCAGAAGATCCTGTTGTATTGAAAGCAGATTCAACTTTTGGCGAAAAATTGGTTTTGTTACTAACACCACTTTTATAATACAAACCAATGTCTTGCTCTCCATCATAGTTCTTCATTCTCGTTATCTTTCGTTGCTCCATTTCTTGAGCTTCAAGCTGTTTAATAAAATCACTCAATGTTAGATCATTAAAACCCGGTTTATTTTTCAACATCATAAGATACGTGCCCCACTCATCATGTGGCAACGCATCAGCTAACTTTTCAATCAACTCATCTTTATCCTTTCTGATACTCAATCTGTTCATGTTTTTCAATAAATTGCAGTATCTTTCAATGATCTGCTTGGTGCTTTCATTTCTTAAACCTCGAAACAAATCGAATTCCTTCTTCATCAACGACTTTTTGTTCTTAAGCATGTCATCACTACCAAGAAACTTTGCTTCTAATTCTGTCCATATCGAATGTGCAGTTCCATTATGTTGAAGTAAAATCAAGATGTCTTCTTTAATTGCCTGCTGCAACAAACTAACCATCAACTTTTCATCTTTGTATTTCTTTTTCTCCTCAGCACTCAAATCTCTAATTGGTATTTTCTCTCGATCGCTACCAACTGGTCTAAAATATTGAACTTCCGTATGTTCCCATGCATCTAAATGATAAGCTTCAACCCAGTTACCAAATCGTTCAGCCCATCCACTAAAATCATCAATATCCAAAAGCTTAGGCGGTTTTTGCGTTGTTCCAGTTTCATTTTCAAGCAATGTACTTTGAGTAACAGTCATTGGGCTAGCAAACGCATTATAAAACTCATTCTCCATAATTTCAGTTTTTCAAAGATTCACAAACAGACTGTTTCAAACGGAATACCAAAGTTAACCAAGATCCCTCTTCAAACGAAATAGCTTTATTCAAACGGAATCAAACACTTTCAAACAATATACCTAATTTCGTTTGAAACACCAACTATCTCAAACGAAATTGCTGAATTTAATGGACCTTCAAACGAAATTGCAGCCTTGAAACGAAATTCTCAAACGAAATATGGTCCTCAAACGGAATTACCCATGATTTTCAAACGGAATCAGTCAAATGATGCAATCTCAAACGAAATCAACAAGTCTCTTCAAACGAAATCAGCATGATGTCATACTTTCGGTCTGATTTTTGTCCAATTGGTCAAGTTTTAAGCCGATTTTAGTTCTGAAACTCTCAAGGGTTTGTTAAAACACAGTTACGCACACATTGTGAAAATATTATCCGATTTTAACCGTGAAAAGATGTTTAATTTTGAAAAGAAGGAGTAGAAAACAGATTTTGCAGCTGAATTGGTATGAACTCTTCTTTCTGAGCTCTGATACCACTTGTAGGATCATTTTCAGACCCGAACGAGTCGATCAGAAGAGTTTATCTCTATACGAAAGGCGGAAACAGACGTATTGAGTTCAATTCAGCTAAAATATCACTTTAAACTGTCCGTATATTGATTTTAGATCAAATACAAGTCCATGGACACTTCGGCAGCACTTCGTTACACTGACCGGAACTGTTACAAATGAATCAGCACTCAAGGTATTTATAGGTGGAGTGATTTCGTTTGAGGATGTCTCAAACGAAATTAGTAATCTCGTTTGAAACACATTCAAACGAAATCAACTTCTTAATTTCGTTTGAAATGGTCTTGTACCATTTCAAGCGAAATCACCTATGAACACTTTCTCGTTTTTCGTGCTCTTATCTAGCTAGTACAAACAAGACTCGATACAAGACGAAGTCGACAGACGCATGCACCAATAAGACTCAAGTCAAGATACTACTTACCTGGATCATCGGTCAAGGGGAAATTTGTTAACACAGAGAAGATGACATCAACAAATACTTGACTGAAGATCGATTGCAGTTGCATTTTCAGCATTCGACAGCAACGGACAAGGGGGAATTTGTTGGTGCAGTTTTTGTGTCCGATGTTGTTCGAATAGATTAGAATTATTTTATGTTGATTATGTAATAGTTAGTGAAACGGTCAAACGAATGTGTATTGATCCGCTCGTTTGAAGTGGTCAAATGAGAGGGTTATGTGTTTGACCGTGTGTGTTTGCAAAACAAGGGTTGTGGCTATAAATACCACAACTTGTTCATTTGCAAAGGAGAGAGCGTTAGCAGATATTTGTGAGGAAGGTTTTAGACCTTGGGGAGAGATCACCACTTGGTCTCTCCCCGGATGTATACTCCTTTGGTATTGTTCGGTTAGCTTGTAATCGGGCCGCTTTGTAACGTTATACTACCAGATTAATACAAAGAAGTGTTTATCAGTTTCTAATCTCTCCCGTCTTGAACTTAATCACACACTAATCACGGGTTTCGGTCCGGAATCACGAACCTACAATCATGGCAACATACATAGTCATTCTACGGTGAGCATCATCATGTATCATTCAATTAGTCAAAACATCAACAAGTTATACTATTCGTAACTTCTACACCCAAATCGGTCATCAAGCTAGCACTTTTAACATTCTTTATTATCACATATAAAATGGTACACTAACCGGTTATAGTTCCGAAGTAAGAGGAGTATAGAATCAGCGAAAAGAAGCCTCCGAGCGATGAACACAAGCTGATGCGAGAGCTTGAGCTGCTGCCGTTGGATAGGGGAGGAGATGGTGTTTGCGTATTAGGGTTTTTAGAGAGAGGAAGGATGAGAGGAGAGAGAGAGTGTGGATAGAGGAATGTTTTTAGGGATTGGAGGTGATGATTGCCTTGTAAAAAAAAAAGGAATGTTGGCTGCCACTAAGGGTTTTATACCCTCATGAATGCGCACCCTAAAAGGTTTTTGTGGTTTCGAGTGGGCCAAACAGTTGGGCCGGTCAATATGGACTCATGGTTCATTCGTCCATCAAGTGGGGAGTCGGAATCAAGGAAGCCCAATCCCGAGAGTGGGAGGTTTCAGCTCACCTCCATACATGTATTCTAATAATATTATAAATTGATATACAAGCTTATATATTACACGTTTTCACATTATGCACGCAACACATGGTAATCATAACATAAGTTTTTATTTAACAACCCCACATAATCGTATTTTACAATAAAGTTGTTCGGGAAAACCCGAAGTGTCACAGTAGATCTACATAATGTTTGTAACGAAAGATAACGATTTTATTCGAAGTGTAATATATGTTCGTTTGTGTTCGTTTTTGTTTATAAACACTTGTTTGTGTTCATTTTTGTTCATGCACGTTCATTTGCGTTTAATTGTTTTCGTTACCTAAAATTAACGAACGAACACGACCATTTCATTAATGAATGAAGACAGGCATAAAATCTTGTTTGATAAGTGTTATAATTCGTAAACACATTTATTTTCTTAATGAATGAACCGAACAAAACACTATTCATGTTTGATTCATTTAGAGCCCTAGTAATATTAAATTATATCATCTCCATATTATTAATTAAATATTAAAATATTACAAGACCATATAATACCGCAATCATATAAAGAAAACCATTAAATGTTGAACATCTATAATAGCGCTGTTAAAAAGTTGGACTTGGTATACAACCACTATCGATAAAAAAAAGAGAAAATTACCAAAATAGCCAAGAATTTCTTTGACTTACCAAAATGGCCATTTGATGCCTCCTTGGAGCAGGGCATCACGGATTCAAATGTACGGGATGCCTCTTTCAAGACCCCTCATGCGTCTTTAAATATGAAAGTGACACGTGTTTCAATGATTAGGTAGACTCCTCCAATGCCTCAGGCAGACTCTTCCAATGCCTCAGACAGACTCATCCAATGCCTCAGGCATGAGTTAAAATTTTATGTGGGACCTACCACCCACTTCATCTTCACCACCACCACCGCCACCACCACCACCACCGCCACCACCACCACCACTTCATCTTCACGGTCTGTCTCCCTGTTCATTCGTTGACCGATTAAAAACGCCGACAACAGTGACTCGCTGTCCGTTCGTTTTTCTGACGGAAAGAGAAAGAAATAGAGTCGTCGGTTCTTTTTTCCGCCAACAGAGAGAGAAAGAATCAGAGCTTGCTTCTAGTGTTGCAGGTTTGATGGCGGTTTGATGGGGAAGAGAGCGACATTGAGAGAAAGAAACAGGGCCGTATCATCATTTTCCCGCCATCGATGGCGGTTCGTTTTGCAGGTTCGATGGCGGTTTGATGCTCACCATCACTGTGCTTATGTTGATGATGTGGTTTTGTTGCTTGGAGTTCGGTGGACGGCCAAAGCAGCAGCGGTAGGGGGTTGGGTGCTCGGAGTTGGGTGGTTGCCGGAGGGGGTGCGGTGGGGTCGGTTTTGTCGGGGACACAAATTGTAGGTGGGGATAGGGGTGGGGGTGGGGGTGGCGGTGGCGGCGGCGGCGGTGGCGGTGGTGGTGGTGGTGAAGATGAAGTGGGTGGTAGGTCCCACATAAAATTTTAACTCATGCTTGAGGCATTGGAAGAGTCTGCTGAGGCATTGGAGGAGTCTACCTAATCATTGAGACACGTGTCACTTCCATATTTAAAGACGCGTGAGGGGTCTTGAAAGAGGCATCCCGCACATTTGAATCCGTGATGCCCTGCTCCAAGGAGGCATCAAATGGCCATTTTGGTAAGTCAAAGAAATTATTGGCTATTTTGGTAATTAGAAAACACTATTCATGTTTGATTCATTTAGAGCCCTAGTAATATTAAATTATATCATCTCCATATTATTAATTAAATATTAAAATATTACAAGACCATATAATACCGCAATCATATAAAGAAAACCATTAAATGTTGAACATCTATAATAGCGCTGTTAAAAAGTTGGACTTGGTATACAACCACTATCGATTAAAAAAAAACATGTTTTGAGACTTGTTCTCCTTTTATATATTTATTTACTAGGGTGGAGATACAATAGGAAGTTTATTTGGCTAGGAAGGCTAGGAAGTGATCTTGACCATCCATTTAGTTAATCAAGGGCTAAGATTAAATCAGGGAAGTTGAAGGAAAGAAAAGAGGCGCGTGAGTTTGTTTAGGGGCATTCTAGTCAATCCAAGCCAATAGTTTCTCTCTCCTCCAATTACCACCCATTTTTTAAACGTTAATAACTCTTTCATACGACATTATTTTTTTATAAAAATTGCACCAAAAAAACGAGCGTTTTTTTATCTTTAAAACGAGTATATTATTGCTATATTTTAAAAAAAAAATTAAAAGCTCAGTTGCGTAAAACGCAATAGAAAAACCCCAGTTACGTAAAACGCAATGAAAAAAAAAACCTAAAAATGACATTTTTCTAAAACTCAATGCACCAAAAACACAAAGAAATGACTTATTTGTAAAACGCAATGGCCATAAAACACAAAGAAATGTCTTATTTCTAAAACGCAATAGCCTAAAAACTCAAAAGAAAGTGTACTTTCTAAAACGCAATGGACTAAAAACACATAAAAATGTGTTTTACCTAAAACGCAATGCACCAAAAACACATAAAATTGTGTTTTACCTAAAACGCAATGCACAAAAAACACAAAGAAATGTCTTATTTGTAAAACGCAATGGCCAGAAAACACTTAAAAATGACTCATTCTAAAACGCAATGGACTGAAAACACCTAAAAATGTGTTTTACCTAAAACGCAATGACTAAAAACACTTCAAAAATGTGTTTTACCTAAAACGCAATGACTAAAAACACTTAAAAATGTGTTTTTTTCTAAAACGCAATAGCCAGAAAACACATAAAACTCTCTTATTTCTAAAACGCAATGGACATATAAAACTGTCTGGGAACTGTCTGTGACTGTGAACTGTCTGAATTGTCTACGAATTACTGTCTTCGAAATGAGTCAATTTCTGAAAAATTAATTTTTCTGATGATTTTTATTACAGCAATTTAATCAGAAAAAAAAATTTCTGGCAGCTCAACCCCAGCCAGGGGCTCTGCCCCTTGGACCCCGCCACGGGCTGCCGCCCCTAGGACCCCGCTACCAGGGGCGCTGCCCCCGGACCCCCGCCATGATCGTAAAACGCAATGAGTAAATCAAAAACCTAGATCGTAAAAATGAAATTAAAGAATTTCTTACATGGATCGAAGTGATTTCTTCAACAATTGACGAATTTTGAATGATTGAAACACTTATCAGCGCTCGAAACGAGTGATTATCTCCAAAATCACCAGAAAAAACGAGATTTTTTATGAAATTAAACTGGGTTTTCTTCAAAAAAGCTGAAGAACACGTTGATCGAGTGTTTGAATCATTGATTGGTGATGAAAATCGCACTATAATGTAGTGATTATTGAGATAGAAAGTGAAGAAATGGTTGAAGATGGTAGGTTTTGAAAATGGTGGGTTTTGAAGTTACTGGGTTTTGAAAAGGAAGAAGAAATGGTTTGATTGACTAAAATACCCTTTTTCTTTATTTTAAATGTTGCCACATGTCCTAATCCTATTGCTTCCTATACTTCCTAGCCAAAATAAACTTACTATTTGATCTTTTCCCTTATTTACTAATAAAAAATCTATACTATACACACTACACACTCCACATAACACACATTACCCATATATATCTCACACCACTAAGCACAATTCTCACACCACTCACAAGAAAATTTCCATTTTTGGGACGAAATGAGGAGCCCATCTCCAGCCACAATAAGCCACTTCAGCCACCCACACCCTCTACACCTAACCAACCCTAAAACATCTCGTATTTGTTCAGCCTGCAAGAAAACCCTAGAAACCGAACCACTGTACACATGCAGATCACCCTCATGCACCACCACCTTCTCCCTCCACCTCAAATGCTCCCAACTCCCTCAAACAATCACCCATCCTTGCCACCACCACCGCCACCGCCACCACCACAACCACCCTCTCACCCTCCTCCCAAGATCACAAAACCCTAATGGTGTTTTCACGTGCAACGGTTGTGGCAAAGATGGTGATAGCTTTTTGTACAGCTGCAAAGACTGTGGTGTTAATATCCATGTGGCGTGTGCTAAGTTACCGTTGTTGGTGTCTCATAGGAGCCACTGTCACCAGCTTAATCTTGTGTTTTCGTCACCGTATGGGAATGATGCGTTTCGCTGTGATGTGTGTGGTGTGGTTTGTGGAAGTAAGTGTTGGTTGTATAGATGTGGTTTGTGTGGGTTTGATGCTCATGTGTTGTGTGTGACATCTAAGGTAAAAAAAGTGGTTGCTGGAGCTGGAAGAAGTAGTAGTAGTACTACTGATCAGTTTGAGAAGTGGTTTGTGGAGCAGGTGAATAATAAGAGAGACCAAATTCTGCAAGAAATCATGGGTGGTGGTGGTAACATGAACAACCCGTTGCTTCAACCGATGATGGGTGGTGGTGGTGGTAACATGAACAACCCGTTGCTTCAACCGATGATGGGTGGTGGTGGTGGTGATTACAATCAGATGCTACAAGCTATGATGAATGGTGGTGGTGGTGGTGGTGGTTACAATCAGTTGCTACAAGCTATGATGAGTGGTGGTGGTGGTGGAGATTACAATCAGATGCTACAGGCTATGATGAGTGGTGGTGGTGGTGGTGATTACAGTCAGATGCTACAAGCTATGATGGGTGGTGGTGGTGGTATGGATTTAAGTTCGGTTCTTGGAAACTTTGGTGGATTAATGGGTGCTGGATTTGGAGGTTTTGGCTTTTAAGATATAAAGTCTTCATCTTTGTTTTTCTTCAAGAATGATCGGTGTTTACCTCGTCTTGTTGGTAGTCTTTACTTTATTTCAACTTGTATATATAAACTATAAATAATACTTTTCTTCCACGTTGGTGACTTAGTGCCAAAAAACGATATGGGTAAACCAATAGGTCCAACATTATGAATATTGATAACGATGATACCTGTACGAGTACCGATGTTATTTAGTCGGCATCAGTTTGGTTTGGTATGTGCCAATCAATAATTATACAAACCGAATATCAATACTGGTTCCAATAATAACGATATTGTTATTGATGTTGTTTGGTTGATATCGATTTGGTTCGTTATGGTGTCGGTACTCTGTATGGTTTACTACACAAAAAAAAATACTTTATTTTAAATACAATTTCGCTTTCAATAAAATTTATGTCAGGATGTTAAGAAAAAAAATAAATATAAGCATTTTTTCGTTTTTAATTAAATTAACGAACGGAATTTGTTAAAGAAATATAAAATTAACAAAAATTTCTATATTATATTGCCATCAGAAATTATAACCGCCTTTAAAGTAAATCATAATCCTTGTTAGTCTACTTCTTTAAATCTCAACCATGTAAAACTTCAAGCTAAGGGGTGGGGGTGGTCACTAGTGATAGAATTCTATCACTCACAAGCACCCAATCAAGTTTCGCCATGTCATCAACCATTTTTCCATCACACATAACCTTTTTTAGTAGCATTGCCTATCACTCACAACACCCAAAAATAAACCCTCATGTTCCCTCACAATTTCCATTTTCCACGGTGTGATAAAATCCACGCGTGGAATATTGCACGCGTTATAAACTTGAGTGGCGGTGGTCTTCACAATTGTTCCACGCGTTGAAATATGCTATCACGCGTTGAAAACCATCCGCCCCCACTCCCCTAAATGCATCTGTTAACGGTAGTTGCACACACTTACTCTTTCACAACCCTGAAGTTACCAACGTATTCCCTGTTATCGCTAAGGGCGGAGCTCCCCTAGCCCACAATCTCGTCTGCTCCACTTAAAATTTTTCAATCACCCCCCCCTAAAACTTTTGAAACTAAACGACCCCTATTAATTTTAGAAACTGAAACCTAAAAAGAGTTATATTAGAAATTTATAACTTTTTAAAAATAAAATTAATATAAACAATTGTTATGTATATAAAATTTAGAATTAAGCTTTAAGCCCATCAAATAACAATCCACCATTACCATTTACCAAGCCCAATACACAATCCATCATTATCAAGCCCAATGCCTATGCTTTAAAAAAGAAAAAAAAAATTACTTAGAAAAAGATACGGAATCATTGGTAATACCTCTTCAAGACATAGAGGTAAATGATAAACTTAAATTTGTAGAGAAACCTATTCAAATTGAGGATAGAAAGGTCAAGAATCTCAAACACAAGAGATTAGTTCTAGTCAAAGTAAAATGGGATTCAAAGAGAGGAACAGAGTACACTTGGGAACTCGAGTCACAAATGCAACGAAAGTATCCACACCTATTCAAGTGAATCTTGAGGACAAGATTTAAAACAAGGTGGGGAGGATATAACAACCCTCGAAAACACCTTAATATACCCCGTATACACGTAACCAAACCCTTATAACCTTTGTTTTATTAAAAACAAATAAAATAATTTATTTCGTGTCGGTCGCGGGCCGCGACAGACACACCCTTGTGTCTCGCGGTGCGCGACGGACCCTTGACTTGCCGGACACCCAAGGTGCCATGTGGCGCACACGTGGCAAGTCTAGTATGGTGATCAGACAACCCTAGCCGTAGCTAGGGTGACCTCGCGGGCCGCGAGAGGATTAAGGGAGGCGGGTCGCGGGGCGCCAGAGCCTCCGAATTCAAGTATAAATAGAGCAGTAACGACACTTTCAATCTTCGTTCATTTCTTTTATTTCTCTATGTCCCTATAGTGCGAAAATACCTAGATATTATACCCCTAAAACACGAAGCTCTGCTCCGTTGTAAGTATTTTAATCCCCGATCACTAATTCGTTACCCTGCTCGATTGATTTAGGACCCACCAACGCATGTCAAGGCTCTGCCTGACTAAGTTCGTTGGGGTTCTGTCTCGTGTTGTATGGCTATTGTGACTTGGGTTATCTTACTAACACGCATGCATTGTATGTTTTTATTATTAGAAACTCAGGAAAATAATCAAGAAATATTACTAGGAAGCCCGTAGAATACCTAAGTCTACAATGTGAGTCATTCTCTTTTTCTACCAAACTGTGTTACAAAATCTCAAATGTTTTCAGTTATACTTACAGTGATTGAGTCTTTGTGTTCTACAATTACTGCTTGTAAGGTGGGTTTTGTATACACTACTAATCAAGCGTTACTATTGGATAAAGAGTTAGCCAATAGTAATATGACCACGGTCATTGTAACTTCCAACGTGACAAATACTGAATGAGTAATTGGGTAGATATAAACATTGTAATCGCTCTCAATACTGTAAAGTTATAAAAGCTTATTTTTATAAACTGGAATGTACTCGCCAGTATTTCTTACTGATAAAATATTTTTAAAACGTGTTTCAGGTAACCTGATGTGAAAGCTATAAGAAGCCAGCCGTGGAGCACTGAAGGCTTAAAGAAAGTGGCTATAAAGTTACCTAAATAAAAGTTTATGTTTTCAGAAACTAGGGTTTATCCCTATAAACATATTATGAATGAAATATGGGTTTTATCTCATTTGTTTAATAAGAAAAGTTTGGTGTTTTGATCTCTGAAATTTATTTTCTAACTACGATCCTGATGTTTTAATTCCGCTGCCAAATTAATAAATACCGATACCACCGGCTGCTGTCTCGCGGCTCCCGCTCCAGGGGTAGGGGTCGGGGGTTGCGACAACAACGCATCTTCGAAACAAGACCATTAGACAAGTTTTAGTCCAATGGCAACATAGAATGGGTTCAGGGCTAACTTGGGAATCGGAAGAAGATATGCGGAAGCACTACCCGACATTGTTTGGTACGTATTTAGGTTTCAAGGACGAAACCTCCTTTAAGTGGGGTAGATTTGTAACACCCCAAAAAGTTTAAATATGCAAAATGTGTTAAAAATAACTAGGAACATAACCTAGTAAAAATATAAGTGAATGTTAGTCTAAGAATGAATAATATCCCATTTAAAAATAACCATTTAGAATGGAGGGACTAAACTTGTAACAATGGTTAGGTAGATTAACAAAAATAAATCAAAACACAAACACACACACATGTGTGTTTGTCTGGAATGACCCAAGCAGAAGAGAAAAGGGGAAAAACCCTTTGATCAGAAATCAACAATAATTAGAAGGAAAACCAAAGCCATACTAATGCATGAACCCGGATTTCTAACCATCTAAGCTTGTTTATCAAAGTGGTAAGTCGAATTTATTAAATTGATGATTTGTAGAAAGTGAGTTTCAACCCAATCATTAGTTCATATGAAAATTTGTGTAATTGTGAGTTAGGATTACACTATATAACAAGAATTATGTTCGATTTTGGTTATTTGAATGGTTTGAAGTATAAACCCACTTGATGTAAAAACTATGATGAATATGATGATCAAGTAGATGCGAATAGGTGTAATCTTAATATATGATCTTGTATGTAATAGAGAATTTCTAGATAAAATGATGTAGAATGCAAGAAATGTATGAACTTGATTGATTTTGATAATTTATGTAATGAACTAGTAGAACTATGCTTTGAACACTTGTACATAATGTTTTGTTGGTGGTACGCACGCCAAGTGTTCGATAAAATGCCTCAACTAGAAATTCTGCATTTTTTACTTCGGGCTCTATGTGATGATCATGTTTTATATATGTAAAGAACACTCGTATTGAGTTATGATGCTTTATCCCAAAAATACTTATGAGAAGTTAGCATGGAATGTGAAGTTCTTAATGTAAACATTTTTATGTATAGGGATAATGGAAGAAAGTTCGAGTCACACAAAGCAAGAAGGAAATCAAGACCGAGGTACGTCACTTGTACATTTTGAATTGTTAGTAAAGGTGTTTTTATGTTCTAGATTGTAGAGATGATTTGCTTAATGATACAAGGCGAATATGTCAAATGATTATGTTGTCGATTTGACCCGAACGGGTCGATTTGTTAGAAGAACGGGTTAGATGTAAGTTTGTGATGTTAATTCGTTGTAAACGGGTCACATGCGAAAGAATGTTGTAACCGATTGGTTACATAAATGAGAAGGAGAAGGCTAAGAAAGAATAGTCAAGTAATGTGCGAGTAAAGTTGTTGAACAATAATTCATCTTGTTCGTTGAAAGTTAATAGGTTATGTATAACTTGCTAATGTTTCTTTTTGTTGTTATGATTACAGGTAAGGCTCAGATTTATGTGCTTTCGACGCTCAGAACGAAAACACTAGCACTCCATGCCCGCGACACGCTTCCGAATTTTTGTGTAGTAAATGGGTCGTTTTGTGTGGTTATAATCTTTAGTATGTATGTCAAGTTTATTAGTTAAAAACTTATGATTGTATATCTCTTGTAAATGTCCGATCTCGGATAAACTACTAGGTATGGGCAACTTTGTATGATAACTAAACGTTTTCCAGTAAGAAGTTACTAAAGTTCAAATTTAGTCATATTTTTGTTTGTTTATTTTAACGTAAGAATAAATATGATTGTTTATTTTAACGTAAGAATCGACTGGAGAAAACGGGCGTTATAGTAACGTTACCAACATGACATAACTTGTCCCCTACAATTACTTGATGGTGGTAATTGTAAGTATTGAATAGTTTAAGGGGTCAATTAAGATTTCCCTTTAGGTACCTTTTAATAAGAGAATGTATAGATTTTTCCATAACCTACCATCACTTATGATCATTATATATTGATCATTGGTATTTATAAAAATGTGTGAAAAAACTCCTTAAGAACACCATGATCAGTTCTCTTTAATGTGATCCATCAACACAAGCTACCATAACGGAAATCGTGGATTCAACATTCTTATCTCATATCACTGTTCCAACAAGTAAGTTTTACTAATTTGATTTCTAATATCATATTCATGATTGAATACATCATTAGGGTTCTTTATTTTTAACTCACATTTAATGATATAATCAAGAAAGACAACTCTAGAAAATGAGAACTTAAAAATTTGCTTTGAAAAAAAAAAACAAAACACAAGACATTTTTTCTCTTTGATGAACTTTCTTAGTTGCTTTGAGAAAAAAAAAAAAAAAAAACAAGAAATTTTTTTCTCTTTGATGAACTTTCTTGGAGTTGTATGTCAAATTTATGGTATCAAACACTCAAACTTCTGAAAATACCCAAACCAAAAGTTTTTATTAACCCAGAAGTAGAACTGAACAATATAATTATAAACTGAGAAATCTTAACACTCTAACTCTCATAAGATCATCAACATGACGATCTTATCTAAATGATCTAAAGACTCAACGATCTGTGAATCAACACGATTCACAGATGAAAACCCTAATCGTCATAGGAGAGAAAAACTCAGTGAACAAAAATATCTCAGATATCTTTGGAAGCATCTGCACGAAGCTTTATATAATGACCCGAGAAGATCCGAACTACTCATACCCGGTTTGTTAGGGGCTTGTTATAACAACCTAACAAAACTGTCTTGAGCCGTTATATATCTTCAGTCTTCAAAACCCCAGCAACAACATACATCCTGAAGCCCAACAAGACCAGCAGCTAACCAATCGAGCAGTCCAAGTCTTTAGTTCAAACCCACCGGGTACATTATCTCATAAAACAAACATTAAAATCAACTATAAGAATCAAATATAAAAGTGAAATAATAAAAAGTATTATTTCTAACCTACAATTGGTATCAGATCCATGGTGGCCGATTTAGAGAATCTAACAGTTTGCTAAGTCACATGTGCTCTAAATCTGTGATTTTCGTAATTTTTGTTCAAGATGTGAAAAAGGTGTAAAAACCCAGATTTGGACCCGAAACACGGATCTGAGATGAATCGGACGGTACAAAAGGGTTGGGTTTTGTATTTTACGCCAAGGATCCCAGCGAACAATCAACACCCAATGAAGAATACTCAATGTTCATGTCGACGAAGATTGTGTACACGAACAATCAGTTTCATCAAGATTCTTCATGAATCAAGATTCTTCGTGAATCAAGATGGTTCGCTGGACGAAGAATCCATCCTTCTTTGGACGAAGGATACATGTGACGAAGGCTCATTGTTCGTGAAATCAAATTGTTCGTTGAAGGTGACTAGTGTCACGAAGAATTAAATTATTCGTGGATTATCTCCATTGGGCTTGACTTGGGTGAAAGACTGATTGATTTGGGCCTGACTTGGACGAAGACCCAATTGTTCGTTGACTTGTTTTGTTCGTGGGTTTTAGTTGTTCGTCGGCCCAAACAATGATGCTTCGTCGACCCCAATTGTTCGGCAGCTGAATCATGAACCTACAATTGTTCGTAGGCCCACTTAACTCCCCACTTAAATCTTCGTGGACCTTTGTTATTCGTAGGAAGTGACGAAGACCTGGAACATTTGGACCTTTGAACCGCAACCAGCGAAGAATCGTACCACTAGAGTGAAAAATCACATGGCGGTTGCTGGGATGTTTATTTTCCAGTCGACGGAATTCTTGTAGATGTTGTCTGATTGCAGATGATGTCGGCTGAAAAAGTTGCAGTAAGGTTACATGGAAACTAGGGTGTTCAGGTTTGTTATTTTTTATATGTTCTTTTGGCCACAAATGATTCAAGTATTATTTTCAAATGGGCCAATTATTTTTCCTATTGATCCGAAAATTTGCATGACTTTACTGTCTAGTTGGCCCTTGGTGTTAATATGATTTGGAAAAGTGTGCTAATGGGCCCAATTTAGAAGCTTTCTATTAGGTGCATGGAGTTTTGGGCCTAGCGATGGATTTAATAATTGATTACATCATTGTTTGTTTGGGTCATTCAAAGAATTCACAAATTTTTGTGTCTATTTCTACACTTGGGCCCCACCATAATATGGATGTTGGCTGATTGAAGCTTAAGTCGTTTGAATGGGCATATGTATTTTGGTTGAGGGAAGATAATGTTGGATGAGTTGTACAAGGTTGTCGGTTGAAGTTGTTTTATATGGTAGCTATGTCTTTCTCATTGGGCCCACTTGGTGTGTGTGATGGAAATATGACCACACTTGATCAGATGTATCAGATGAGACATGGAGTCATGGACTCGTTTCTACTCGTGAGTTGCAAAGTGGGGGTCGGGTGTTAACAAAACTTATCTATTTTTCAACGCAAAATTTGTACAGGTTCGGGAACGCGCGGGATGATGTGAGATGATGAAAACATGATTTTTTTAACGTGGGGTAGTCACGGTTACCAGTGCAAATGTCAAAATTGGTGACGTGACTATTATGGGCCAAAAACGGTATATTTTTTCTTCCGCACGTGAAAATTTGTTTTGTTATCTGTGTTCGTAAATGTTCGAAAGAATTTTGTTCATTGTCATATTCTCACATTTGGTAACGATTGAAGGGACCTAGAGAGCCAAGACCGGTCCTAACGAGTTCACAAAGTCGAAGAGTTATGCCTATGATGGAAGCTTTCGGATTAGGTGTTAGCAGAACTTTGGGGGGATACAAGTCGGATCCTACGGGGCTAGGGGACTTTCATTATAAACTACAATATGCAAAGAAGAAAGTCGCTTTCGTGATTTTTAGAAAAACCGAGAACGTTTGAAAGATTCTGCTTAGTGGAGAGAATCTGTTCAGTGAAGTTGACGACAGTTCTGCTCAGTGGAGGAAATTTGTCAAGGTTTAGAGATTTTACCAAAGAAGTGGGGGGATAAAAAATTTCATATGTTTTGGAATTTTTTCGATAAATTTCTAAACGCAATCACAGGTGGTGGAGTTTGTGTTTTTCTGGTGATACCAAAGGTTCTGCATGGAATGTTTTGCACATACACATATTTGAGGATTTTAATTAATTCTCCAGCTAGCGTGAAGGGTTTTGCACGGAAACATACAGGTATCTAAAGTCTACAATAGTTTCAAAGCGCTGTTCACTGAAGACCTGGGGAATCTTTATGAGATTTTACAGGGATCTGGGTGTAATTCAATTCGTTGAGTTCGCAAATGATGTACTTGGTCAAGCTGACATCCTGAGTACTGTAGGTCCACTCGGAGGATCGAGTAACCTCTATTCCCTGTTTTCCGACAAACCCGAAAGTGCGGAATCCAAACGGGTAAGTTAAACCAAGTGACGAACACGTAAAACACAAGATTCACCGATTAACACTGCATTGTATGAATATAGAAAACGGTTACAATACAATGTTTACAAGATGCTCTCATAAACTCTCAGTGTGTGTGTGTTTACAGTGTTCACTCCGAAATCTATTCAGACTTCTCTTACTGTTTCTGTCTGTTGTCTGGGTATATATACCAACATGTTGACGAAAACAAGAGGCCCACGAAAACACATGGACGAAATCAAGGATCTGGACGAAATCAGGTGATTTCGTTCCATAAGGGATTTCGCCATAAAAGGATTTCACCCCACAAGGCGTTTTCGTTCATGCATATGGGCCTGAGGTTTTCATCCATGTTGGGCTTGGGCTTGACTTTGAGCTTCATCATGTTGGACTACTTGGGCATGTTGTTGGGCTGCTTCAATGATCCAAACAACAAACAAATAACGAACAGACATAAACCATAATCTAATATGCAAACTGCATACACGCAGTTGCATTTACATCGAACGTTACGAAGTCAATTGCATACCGAGTCAAGACAGGAGGATGTCTTGACTACGGCCTTCACTTCGTAGCCGAGTTGAACTGAGCCGAGCCGTATCCACACGATATATATCAACAAACTCCCCCTTGGATGCTGCTTGTGAGGTTCGTAATCTCGTTCTCCATCTCTTGATGGTTCTTCATTCACGGAAAGGATCCTCAAAGTCTTCACATGTCACACATAGAAAGTGTATTAACAAACTCCCGCTTTCATTTAGGAAGTGTATCAATAAACTCCCCCTTTGATTATGCTTGTGAATCTTTTGATTTTCAAAGCTTTAGATCCTTGTGGTGTTGAAGATTGATCAGCGGCAACTCGATCATCTTAATCATTTGAGTGCCTTAACGTCGTGTCTTCATTTCGAAGCTTGTCATCGAACATGTTCTCTTTGCCTTTAGCATCTGCACATGCAAGAAAGCTAAACACGTAATGAGAACAACTGCTTGGAATATAGTTAACATTAAACAAATGACACACATGTGACCATGTTTTCAACTACCGTCCGACCGTTACTTTGAAAAGTTAACAGATTTTTCAATTTTGATTATTAACTTGCAAACTCTGACCGTTTATGAAGATTCAGTCGTTTTGGTTTTCATCAGATTTCAGGCAACGAAGACTTGAGTTCCAACATCGGTTAATCAAAACTAAAGCAGAAATAAAATCTTTTTTACTTTTATAAAGTTTAAATTAAAACACACCTAAAATCTTTTTGGTATTTTGAATATTTCAAACTTAAAGACTGAAAGCAGTAAATAAATATATACAGAGTTGCAGAAACTAAGAAAAGTAAATATATACAAACATTCTTTTTGCGAGTTTCGAGGGTAAGAGAATCATATCAGTGTACGGTCATGCCAAAACGCTCTTGTTGTTCTTTTTGTTAACATTTAGATAAACATCCTATAACGATTATCGGTATTGTTATCCACATAAGCTCAACTTATCATATGTAATCATGACAAGGGGATACGTTAAGGTATGATTTATACTTACCGACCGATGTTCATCCACATCACGAAACATTTCCGTATCAAGGTATGCACGAGGGTTCATCTTACTGGTGAGTATACCATTTATCATCTGTTTTGACGTATATGAAAATGTGAGAAACTCACTTATTTTGATTGAAAACAAGCCCTATGTGATAGAATCACTTATTGATGAGGAACTTGATTTTCAGATGCATGAAGGGCACAAGAGCAAGTCCGTGAACAGGTCAGTACTTTCGTACAGCAGAGAGACGAACTTGACTCCCGGATAAATGTGATACATTATCACTTATTTTGTGGACATGTGATTGTTGATCACTTATTGAGGTCGTATGCAGTATGTACACGTATGAATGATATCATGGAAGATCTAGACTTCGTCTCCGTTTGTTTTGGTAAAAGAAACAACCATGATACCCAGATGATAAACAGCATAAAGACCACATATCTCAGAACCTCGGCAATCTCTCAAACGAAATTTTGGTACTAAGACCATATGCCAATGAGCGGTTCCCACCTGGTCTTCAGTCGATTTAAGTTTATATCACCCTGCACACTTTAAGATGATTGTGAGCCTACCGATACATCTTATATAGAGTTGCTTATCGTTTTTCATTTTGCATTTCAGTTTAAAGAGGTTTCAACAGACCACTGATGTACTATCATTTTCTCTTTTGCTCGCTAGGAAACTCATTTTTGTTTTTCTATTGTTTTTGAGTTTTGAAATTTTTTGATGTTTTTGAATTTTCAAATTTGGAATTACTCCCCCTAAAATCAACAAACTTCCAATAAAATTAAAAACACAAAGATATTTACAAAAACGATTTTCCGATGTGGATTACTCTTGCTTGACCTTAATGCCGTTTACCAGTAATAAAAAGTCAAATCTTGATTTATCAAATGCTTTCGTAAAAAGGTGGGCACATTGGTCGTCGGAGTGGACCATGACAACATTGATGAGTTTCATAGTGAAACAATCACATGTGAAGTGATATTCGAGTTCAACGTGCCAGGTCAAAGAGTGTTGTACGAGATGATAATAATGCATAAAGCAGCTTAAATATTGACAAGTATAGGAGAGAGATGAAATTTAAAACCGTATCCTGCAACTGCTTCGTGCATTGCAAGGAATCTGAGTGCTTTCCCAAACTGGATATCCACCCGTTGTGGACTACAAAGTCGATCATTCAGCTACTTCAATTCACAGCAACAAGATCATAAACCTCTGGGTCCAGCTGGTCTTTCACATTGCACCAGCGAAGGTCTTTGTCTTTCTCTTTCAGAAGTAGTGTGCGGTTGTTCAATCCACGCCAAGGCATCCGCACACCTGGTTGGTTTGATCAACAAACACATTTTCTTCAATCACACCATGAAGAAATGTACACTGCACGTTCATCTTGTTGATTTTGAACTTCAGACATGCTGCAGGTGCGTACATTTCATTGGAATCTTTCCTGTCGACCTGATAAAAAACCATAACAACCAAATTTTTGGCACATATTTCAACTGGTCGAATTTTTCAACTTCATTCCTTTTTCCTCTCCATCAATGGCAACAATCCTAAATGTAACAATATTTCGGAGCCTTATGTCGCTGATCTTGTGCATGGACGCTCCACTATCAACAATCCTAAGACTATCAATAGTTCCTCCTGGAACATCCTGCACACTCATTTAGAGATTAGTTGGAGAGGGGAACCCAAGCCTTCACAGACTTGGGTCGTCCGTCATCATCGAGAATTGTGACATCCATTTCCCTATGATTCGAAATTGATGTAGCTCCCCCTGAAACAGTTACTGGTTTTGGTTTCCAAATATGTTTTTGTTTTTCATTTTTAACTTCTAACTTAACAGATTGTGTTTGGATAACCTCTGGTTTCAAAACCTTTTCAACATTTTTCCGTTGTTTCTTTATCTGTTTCACTTCTTGTTGTTTAACAAGACGAGGGTCCTGTTTTGGTGAAACAGATCTTTTATGGTATTTGTTACCATGTGGGGGGTTCAACCTTTGACTTTCCCTTGGTGAGATATGGACAATTCTTAACAATGTGTCCTTACTCACAGCATTCAAAGCATGATCTCCGCTCAACAAACCTCGAAGTATCATAACTGTAGGAGCTTGATGATGAACTTCGTGATCTTGAGGTACTTGGTCCTACATCACAACCGTTTGTGTGTTGTGTATAGGTGTTTTGACTGTTTCTTTTCAAAATTTTACTTTGTTTAACAAAATCCGTGTTGGATTTGTTTTCGAAAGTTTCAATTTTATCAGTCCCTCTGGATTTCACGAAGTTCACCTTCTGAATCGTCTTCTTGTTTTGGCTTTGTTTGCCTTTTCCCTTTCCTTGGTGAGCGTGACTTTGCTTTCGTTGATTGTTTTGTGGTTGCAATTTTTGATTCCCATATCTCTTTCTAACTTCGGATTTTGGGATAGGAGCACACTGAGTTACTACAACTCCTGGGCTCGATGTAACACCCTAGTTACTAATTAACGATTTGTATGTAAATTACCAACAATTAGATGTGTAGTTAAGACTACACATATTGTAAAAATACGGGTTTATTAAAACTTTTACAAATCATAAGTGATTCTACATAACGTGATCGGGTTTGTCGTTAAAAATTTACAACGAAGCAATGTGCGGAAGCATGTGTCTTTATCGTGTTCGGTTCTTCATTGAGCTTGATCGTCTATCGGTATCCAAATTGTACCTACATTTCATAAACATGAAATGCTTTAGTCATACTGGGTTTAAAACGTATCTAAACGAGTCTGTGTAACGAAACTGATTTTTAAAAAAATTAAATTAAATTTCAATACATGGTCCACCGTAAATTACGGTAGGCACCGTAATTTACGGTGGCCTCAGTTTTAAAGCTCCCCCACCGTAAAGCAGGAGAGATCTGGCGTAAAGGCTTCAGCCTCCACCGTAAATTACGGTGTCACCGTAATTTACGGTGGCCCCTGTACTCAGCCTTTTCCATTTTGCCGTAATTCGACACGAAAACTTCCGTATCTTTCAAACCGTTTATCCGTTTGACCTACCGTTTCTTCCTACATGTTTGTAATTTGATTCCCCATCATATGGAGTTAAAATCCGACATCCGGCTTAATAAAATTTATGACTTTTAAGTCTTCGGCTTATTACCCTTTTTCCAAAATTTGACCCGTTCGTGATTTTATCAAACATACAAGTTTGTTTGATCCTTATTTCTCATAAACCTACTAAATTCAATGATGTCTAACATATTAGGTTCCAAGTATAGAATTATATACCTTCTTTAACCCGTTTTCACCCATATGCTTATTTTGACCCGTTTAGGGTATTTAAGCATATTTTAAGCACCAATTGCTTTCATTCATTTCCAAATACATATGTCCACATTTCTTATCAAAGGATCTTCCATCACAACTATATTTGTGGTGGATTCAATGTGGTGATTTATATATATCAAAATTTACCCTTCAAATCATTATTTTACGGCAAAGACTCAAATAGAGCCATTTGACTAACGTATTACATCCTTCAACTTCTATACTCCTCCTAAGTAGTTATCTAATTGTAAAACTCGTTTCCAAACAGCCTTTAGGGGTTGTTTGTTCAATTTAGCCTACAAGGGCGTTTTGGTCAATATTAGTCCTTCATTAAGACGAATGACTTTTAGTTACTTGTTTAACCCAAACTCCGATCTTTTAACTATGACTTTATTTGAAAGGGCACTAGGCCTTTCAAATATAATGACCATCGTCCGTAACGTTTGGTTTACCTATTAAAGTAACCAAAAACTTATTTTAGACTTCGTTTAACTCTCATTAGCCTTACATTTAAATGAGAGTTATCTTAATATGCGTACCTGGCTTGGATCATTACATTGACCCATTTAAGTACCTTGCCTCAATATCTACTAAGTAATAGCGATGTAAATATCCACTCGATATTTATTTCTGAAATCAAACAACTCATCAAACCATTAGTCGATATTGTCAAAAAGTGATATTTTCACCTTTTGATCCGTTGGTCTAAATGACCGATGATATTGGCGAGATAAAGCTTATTGCCATCTCGTCTACACGTCTCGTTCCGATTTACACCGCACGATCGTTTTAACTATAATTCACCTCTCAATGCTTTTTGGCCTATTAAGGCTTACGAAATATGTATCTTTCAAAACCAATAATTATTGTCAACAAGTGTCCAAATTTAAATTTTACCCTTATTGGTTATCTTGTTCCGTACGACTGCACGCCGGAAACACCATATCTCAATTTTCCATTTGTCTTGTTCGAATTCAAAACAACAAAAGGACATTCTAAACTATATGACTAGTGTAAGCTATACTTACCTTGCATCTATGCCACGCTTTTCTTTCCGTACGCGCTCCGTTTGACCCGCTTCATCCACAAGCTTCCACCTAGCTTGTTAGGCGTCAAACTATCATCATATTTCATAAGATGGTTAATTTAGTCATTGTTAATCATAACTATTCCATCTTACGTATTTTTCTATCAAATTTATCATTCGATCTTACTAATGGTCGGTTTGACTACTAAAAGTCAAACGCCCCTTAGCATATAAATGCACATTCAAGTTCTATCTATCAATTAGTAGCTAACATGATCTTATACACTTAGTTACACGAACATGGCTACCAAATTTCATCATAACATCCAAAACCCATTTCAATCATGTATGAACAAGTTCCCAAATCACTTAATTTGTTTGAGTGCCTTGTTTCTATTATCCAATATGATGATTTTAAACATAAATTTATCATCGACTTTACTATTATATTAAAACCCACTTCCTAGTTTACTTGTTAATCACATACAAGTGATATTACTTCAAGTTCTTCATAATTTCATCATATCTAACAAGACCCACTTCAACCATATATGAACAAGTACCCAAATTCATGTTTAAATCGAACACCTTCTATTTGTTTTCATGCATGTTGATTCTAAGCATAGTTATATCATCAAAATCATCATAACATTAAAACCCACTTGTCTAAATGTGTTAATTCATCAAATCCTTCAATTTATAACATGTTGTGTATGATTTTCACTTAGGGTTTCATTCCTAAGCAAGTATACATCACTAATCTAACCATAGCTTCTCTAATCCATGCCTAATTCACGATTAGGATGATTATCAACTTTTTACAACTTCATGAATGTTAGAAATTCGACATACCTTACGATCCCCTTGACTTGGTGACCGTTTTTATGTGTTCAAATCTGAATTTGGGCTTCATTTGATCCTTCAATTTGATGATTATATGTGGTTTAGGGTTCTTGGCTCCATGGGAGCCCCCTGAGCTCGATCCAGAACACACACTGTGTGTGTGTTTGTGTTTTGATTTAATTAAATAACTTTTCTAGTTATCCCGCTTTAACCCCTCGTGTTTGGTTCGTTATTAAGTAGGTCACAACCTATCTATTTCTAATAACAATATTCCCACTTATTAACTAGGTTAAACATTCCTAGTTAACTTAGTGGGTTCGGGAATATTTATAACTAAGTTTATTTTAGGTCCCGTTAACCCGGGCCTTTTATCCATTTTATTTCTTTAAAAGCTTTTATTCACTTTTCATTCAATATTAGGATTAATTATTTAAATCCTAATATTTACCGGGTTGCTTTTACCACTAACGGTATTTTACCCGCTCTTTTGTATTAACGGGTTTAATTACCAAACCCGTTTTCGGGGTGTTACACTCGACTTTCCCAAAAACTTACTGGTAGAATCTTCAAAAACTTTATCAATCAAAGATTGATTGACATTCTTGATTGGAAAATCATTGTCTGAGTATATTTTATCAGATCCAATCAACGTGTAAAGCAAGTTCACGCTTTCACTGCTTCCAGATGAGGATTCAACAAACTTGGCTGTAGCAGTCACAAACGGTTTTGCAGGTGGATTACAAAGAATGTAATTTTCGAGAGGTATGTTTTCCTCTTTTGTTACCGTTTCTGACTGTTTAGAATTAGTATCCTCGGATTCATCATCTGACGAATCAGCATCCTCAACAATGACTGGAGGTTCCTGATTTCGTTCAGCTGTTGACACTTTCGCATCTGCTGATTCATCCGAATCTGAGGATACTTCTTTTTTGTAACCTAGCCCAAATGTGAATTCCTCAAGGTTCAATGAAACTGAGGGCTCAAAATGAGGTTTATTTTCCTCATCAGGCATCGAAGAATAATCGTGTTTAATAGGTGGTGGACACTTCTTATAACCTATGCACGTGACATCATTTTTCTTTTTCTGTATGCCAATGATGTGATCCAGCACATACATAGAGTTTGAATAACTATTCAGCTTAAGCTGGATCGCCTCACTTTCACACTTAGCACAGGCTAACTCTTTTTGCATGATCTCAAGACGATTGATGTAAAGGTTTATTTCAGTTTGTTTTCTTGAAACCATTTTCGTTAGCTCGATCTTATCTTCTTTTAATGTTTCAATTATCTTTTTAAATTCCTTTTCATAATTTTCACGAAACATGTTGGCCTCAGTGCATTTCGAAAGATCCACGATCAAATGTTGATTGTGGATAAATGTCACATCATATTTGCTTTGCAAATCGTCATATTGACTTTACAAATCAGACAATTTAACATTTAATCCAACACACATATCACACCTATCCCAACTATCAGATTTTGATTCATCGACATGTACCTGACTGGAATCACTATCAGATGTTGACCTATCTGCATCAGAATCAACAACCTCCCTTGATGATTTACATTCAGATCCATCCTCGCTTGAACTTGAACTTGAACTTGAAGTTATAACATCTTTAACTGAAGTTAAAACGTCTTCAACTGAACTACTGTCATGTTCAGAACTGTCATCGTTTCGCGATGATTCACCATTGCGGGCATCTTTGACAATTTTAGCATAAAACGCCGTTTTTGTTTGACTACAGTTCCTTGGATCAAGAGATGATGGTGCTACAGTAGAACGATGGCGTTGTGAAGCAATCGGTGGTAATGGATTTCCATACAAATCGGTGGTTGGGACACGGATTGCTGGTAACTGAGCAACTGGTACTAGATCACCATACATATTTCTAGCCATTTCCGGTTCACTTTTCTTTTGATTAGTAACCGATGCCCATTGTTCTGCCGTAATTCGAGGTGGTGTGGGAGATTCGGCCCATTATGGCTATAATCTCGTGCTTCTATATTTGCTCTCTGCATTTGACGGAGTACCAGACCAAGCCGGATTCATTTTGAATGTATAATGACGAATACCTGCTCAAAACACTCAAATCAAATAGTTTAGAATGTTTTAAAAAGCTTCTGTTAATAAAATGAAAATATATGTGATGAAAATAGGGGTTTTCGTCGCTGATATGTTTGATTTCGTCGCTGAAATGGTGATTTTGTCTGAAAGGGTGATTTTGTCGCTGAAAGGGTGATTTCGTCGTGAAAGGTGATTTCGTCGCTGAAAGGTGATTTCGTTGCAAAAGGTGATTTCGTCGCTGAAAGGTGATTTCGTCGCGAAAAGGTGATTTCGTGGCGAAAAGTGATTTCGTCCAGAAACTTCTGATTTCGTCGCTGATGTTTGACTGACACTTCTGATTTCGTCAGGAAAAGTGATTTCGTCCAGAATTAGTTGACCAGCAAGTAATTTCGTCCAGAAGTGTGATTTCGCCAAGCCTGTTTTCGTCCACCCCAGGGTGTTTTCGTCTGGATGCTGATTTCGTTGACATGATGATATTGTTGACCAAAGTGATTTCGTTGAAATAAGATGAAGATATTTTTCAACAAAAATTAGATCTTATCTAAACCTGACACAAACCTGCCCAAGATGTCCATTTTTCAAACTTCACCTTACTCTTATCAGACTATTTTTCAACAAACACCATCATTTAAATGACACAATTTTCAAACAATTGTTTTTATAATCAATCAATAATTCATAACACAAATAAATTGAGAGTATGAAGATCAAACACAGAATCTTATGAAGAACCAACAAGAACAACTTGAAGAAATTATGAACTTGATGAGTTTTCAGGCCACCTGAAAATATTCCGAACACAAGTTTTGCAATAAAGTTTAGTAAAAACCAAATCTCAACATGTGTAAATGCATTTTAACAATGGTTTTATAAAAACTAATAGCAAGATGCAAAGATTTTCAAGGTTTTGATGAAAAGCTTTTCCAGAAATATGATTTTTAAACAAGAATACAAGCTGAAAAACCCTTTTAAAATCTATCAAAACACCAGAAAATCGACTTGGTTTAAACAAGGAATCGAGACAATGCTCTGATACCAATTGTAGGTCCACCCGGAGGATCGAGTAACCTCTATTCCCTGTTTTCCGACAAACCCGAAAGTGCGGAATCCAAACGGGTAAGTTAAACCAAGTGACGAACACGTAAAACACAAGATTCACCGATTAACACTCCATTGTATTAATCTAGAAAACGGTTACAATACAATGTTTACAAGATGCTCTCATAAACTCTCAGTGTGTGTGTGTTTACAGTGTTCGCTCCGAAATCTATTCAGACTTCTCTTACTGTTTCTGTCTGTTGTCTGGGTATATATACCAAAATGTTGACGAAAACAAGAGGCCCACGAAAACACATGGACGAAATCAAGGATCTGGACGAAATCAGGTGATTTCGTTCCATAAGGGATTTCGCCATAAAAGGATTTCGCCCCACAAGGTGTTTTCGTTCATGCATATGGGCCTGAGGTTTTCATCCATGTTGGGCTTGACTTTGAGCTTCATCATGTTGGACTACTTGGGCATGTTGTTAGGCTGCTTCAATGATCCAAACAACAAACAAATAACGAACAGACATAAACCATAATCTAATATGCAAACTGCACACACGCAGTTGCATTTACATCGAACGTTACGAAGTCAATTGCATACCGAGTCAAGACAGGAGGATGTCTTGACTACGGCCTTCACTTCGTAGCCGAGTCGAACCGAGCCGAGCCGTATCCACACGATATGTATCAACAAGTACTGATGCTGAAGATCCGTAGTGCATTACGTGGTCAACTTCACAAAGGCGAGACAATGAGATCTGGATGTAGTTCAACAAAGCATGTTGGTTGAGCTTACAAGTGATATACTCGGTCTAGCTGACTTCCTAAGTGTTGATGCTGAGGATCAAAGTGCATTACTTGGTCGATTCCACAAAGATGGTTTACAGAAGACAGTTCACCAAAAAACTCTACCAATGTAGTCTGCTTGAATGAAATGGAGTTCTTATGATAAGATCAAGACTTGATGCAGGTTTTAAAGAATGGAACCCTTATCAAATGCCGGTTGGAGTATTGGAAGATCAGCGGAAGATTGGTCAATTTAGCCTTGCGAGGAAATTGCACAACACCCAACCGGATACGCGTACTTTGAGGGGGAAATATTATACGAGAAGCTTCAAGGTTTTGGTATTGCTATGAAGACTCAAGTCAAGATACTACTTACCTGGATCATCGGTCAAGGGGGAATTTGTTAACACAGAGAAGATGACATCAACAAATACTTGACTGAAGATCGATTGCAGTTGCATTTTCAGCATTCGACAGCAACGGACAAGGGGAATTTGTTGGTGCAGTTTTTGTGTCCGATGCTGTTCGAATAGATTAGAATTATTTTATGCTGATTATGTAATAGTTAGTGAAACAGTCAAACGAATGTGTATTGACCCGCTCGTTTGAAGTGGTCAAACGAGAGGGTTATGTGTTTGACCGTGTGTGTTTGCAAAACAAGGGTTGTGGCTATAAATACCACAACTTGTTCATTTGCAAAGGAGAGAGCGTTAGCAGAGAGTTGTGAGGAAGGTTTTAGACCTTGGGGAGAGATCACCACTTGGTCTCTCCCCGGATGTATACTCCTTTGGTATTGTTCGGTTAGCTTGTAATCGGGCCGCTTTGTAACGTTATACTACTAGATTAATACAAAGAATTGTTTATCAGTCTCTAATCTCTCCCGTCTTGAACTTAATCACACACTAATCACGGGTTTCGGTCCGGAATCACCAACCTACAATCATGGCAACATACATAGTCATTCTACGGTGAGCATTATCATGTATCATTCAATTAGTCAAGACATCAACAAGTTATACTATTCATAACTTCTACACCCAAATCGGTCATCAAGCTAGCACTTTTAACATTCTTTATTATCACATATAAAATGGTACACTAACCGGTAATAGTTCTGAAGTGAGAGGAGTATAGAATCAGCGAAAAGAAGCCTCCAAGCGATGAACACAAGCTGATGCAAGAGCTTGAGCTGCTGCCGTTGGATCCGATAGGAGGGGAGGAGATGGTGTTTGTGTATTAGGGTTTTTAGAGAGAGGAAGGATGAGAGGAGAGAGAGGGTGGATAGAGGAATGTTTTTAGGGATTGGAGGTGATGATTGCCTTGTCAAAAAAAAAAAAAAGGAATGTTGGCTACCACTAAGAGTTTTATACCCTCATGAATGCGCACCCTAAAAGGTTTTTGTGGTTTCGAGTGGGCCAAACAGTTGGGCCGGTCAATATGGACTCATGGTTCATTCGTCCATCAAGTGGGGAGTCGGAATCAAGGAAGCCCAATCCCGAGAGTGGGAGGTTTCAGCTCACCTCCATACATGTATTCTAATAATATTATAAATTGATATACAAGCTTATATATTACATGTTTTCACATTATGCACGCAACACACGGTAATCATAACATAAGTTTTAATTTAACAACCCCGCATAATCGTATTTTACAATAAAGCTGTTCGGGAAAACTCGAAATGTCACAGTAGATCTACATAATGTTTGTAATGAAAGATAACGATTTTATTCGAAGTGTAATATATGTTCATTTGTGTTCGTTTTTGTTTACAAACACTTGTTCGTGTTCATTTTTGTTCATGCACGTTCATTTGCGTTTAATTGTTTTCATTACCTAAAATTAACGAACGAACACGACCATTTCATTAATGAATGAAGACATACATAAAATCTTGTTTGATAAGTGTTATAATTCGTAAACACATTTATTTTCTTAATGAATGAACCGAACAAAACACTATTCATGTTTGATTCATTTAGAGCCCTAGTAATATTAAATTATATCATCTCCATATTTAAACATTATAAATAAACAACAAGTTTTAGTTTAGTTGGTTGTACTCTTAGCTTTGGGTGAGTTTAAAAAAAATGAATTATGTGGTTTTATATGTTTATAAATTAGAAAATGAAGTGCCTTATTAATAATAAATAAAATGTAAAATAAAGAATTCTAAAATTCAACATATAACTTTATGTTTTAGAAAATATTTATGTAATTATAATTAAATAAAATATGCCTACTTAATTGTAATTACCCAATAAATATTTACCAATAAGTGGAGTGGTTGGAGAAAGAATTGGTGTTCTTTGTGACTCAGGTTCGATTCCCACTCTCCTCTTTATTTTCTGCGGCATCCAAGTGAAGAGCAAATACGGGTGGCGTCTGTTCGACTTGGATGGGAGGCGAGATTTTACCGATTATTCCACTGCCGTGCCTTCGGGCGGGTGTAGGTCGGGTTTTCACGCATCTAGGGAGAGCCAAGAGGCTGGCGGCAATCGAGTAGTCCACCTTGGCCACAACGCCCAGTGTCATGGAAGAAATACAATATGAGAGGAGCAGGACATTGTCATGTACAGCTGTGTGTGTCTGCCACTCTGCTCGCCTCCGCATCATTGTCTGATCTTGATAGTGGGATCAAGACAGGACACTGGCCGTTATACAATGGGAGCTCACACTATGGCACGGCCCACTACAACAAAGACATGATCAAATTCAGAAAAATGGCTTGGGCATACAACACTAGGCCAACAGTGAGTACAGCTGGCCCAGGAGTGAATACATATTGCACCCATCTGGGTTAAGTAGTGAATGGCCGAATACTCGCAAAATGGAGACGGTTAGGTTGCGGTATGACAATCGTGGCTCGAGCAAGGGGTTTTAATGATAATTGTACAAAAAGTATGCTAATTTTTTTTTGTTTATTCTTAAATTCGATTTAATGAGTTCATGTACGATTATTGAAGTTGAAAGATTCAAAGGGTTTTGGTTAAATTGGTGAGATTTATGGTCATTTGACAATTGGTTTGAAGGTTATTTTAAAGGTTTGACAAAATAACTTGTGTACACAATGGATTTTTTATAATCGGCACCACATTGGCACCAGGCTTGACAAAATAGTTGTCGTTTGGCATGTTTGTTGTCACTGACACCACATTTTTCGGCTTCTAGATGATATGTAGAATATTATGCCACAAATAGTTATTCTTACTAATATGTGTACACAATGGATTTGTTATAATCCGCGTTAAATAAAAGCTAAGAGACGCAACGACTAGGCTCGATTTAGTGTGACGTCCGCGCACGTTTTAACGTGATGTCCGTACGTGTTGTCCGCGGCGCAACGCCCGCGGAGTATTATCCAAGTTATTAATTAAATATTAAAATATTACAAGACCATATAATACCGCAATCATATAAAGAAAACCATTAAATGTTGAACATCTATAATAGCGTTGTTAAAAAGTTGATAAAAAAAACATGTTTTGAGACTTGTTCTCCTTTTATATATTTATTTACTAATAAAAAATCTATACTATACACACTACACACTCCACATAACACACATTACCCATATATATCTCACACCACTAAGCACAATTCTCACACCACTCACAAGAAAATTTCCATTTTTAGGACGAAATGAGGAGCCCATCTTCAACCACAATAAGCCACTTCAGCCACCCACACCCTCTACACCTAACCAACCCTAAAACATCTCGTATTTGTTCAGCCTGCAAGAAAACCCTAGAAACCGAACCACTGTACACATGCAGATCACCCTCATGCACCACCACCTTCTCCCTCCACCTCAAATGCTCCCAACTCCCTCAAACAATCACCCATCCTTGCCACCACCACCGCCACTGCCACCACCACAACCACCCTCTCACCCTCCTCCCAAGATCACAAAACCCTAATGGTGTTTTCACGTGCAACGGTTGTGGCAAACATGGTGATAGCTTTTTGTACAACTGCAAAGATTGTGGTATTAATATCCATGTGGCGTGTGCTAAGTTACCTTTGTCGGTGTCTCATAGGAGCCACTGTCACCAGCTTAATCTTGTGTTTTCGTCACCGTACGGGAATGATGCGTTTCGCTGTGATGTGTGTGGTGTGGTTTGTGGAAGTAAGTGTTGGTTGTATAGATGTGGTTTGTGTGGGTTTGATGCTCATGTGTTGTGTGTGACATCTAAGGTAAAAAAAGTGGTTGCTGGAGCTGGAAGAAGTAGTAGTAGTACTACTGATCAGTTTGAGAAGTGGTTTGTGGAGCAGGTGAATAATAAGAGAGACCAAATTCTGCAAGAAATCATGGGTGGTGGTGGTAACATGAACAACCCGTTGCTTCAACCGATGATGGGTGGTGGTGGTGGTAACATGAACAACTCGTTGCTTCAACCGATGATGGGTGGTGGTGGTGGTGATTACAATCAGATGCTACAAGCTATGATGAATGGTGGTGGTGGTGGTGGTGATTACAATCAGATGCTACAGGCTATGATGAGTGGTGGTGGTGGTGGTGATTACAATCAGATGCTAGTAATGCTACAGGCTATGATGGGTGGTGGTGATTACAATCAGATGCTACAGGCTATGATGGGTGGTGGTGGTGGTATGGATTTAAGTTCGGTTCTTGGAAACTTTGGTGGATTAATGGGTGCTGGATTTGGAGGTTTTGGCTTTTAAGATTGTAGGACCGGGTTTGGGGACCGAAACCGTGATTCTTGTGATTATGTTCAAAGACGGGAGAGATTAGCAATGATAAAGAAACAACTTTGTATTAATCCGGTAGTAAAACGTTACAAATCGGCCCGATTACATGATAACCGAACTAATACCAAAGGAGTATACATTCGGGGAGAGATCAAGTGGTGATCTCTCCCAGACACACTGAAGCTCACAGGGAACTCTCAAATGAGCTCCCATATTCTCTCTTAGTCTTGCAAATGACAAAGTGTTGGTATTTATACCCAACACAGGTTGTATGGTCGAAGGATCTAACTGATTGATCGATAGATCATCTGTCGATCATCCAGCTATCGAAAGATACACATATACCTCGAAGGATGACATATCCTTCGAGGTCCATCTTCATCTATCTATGGATATCTTTCGAGCTCATCGAAGGATATACACAATCCTTCGATGCCTTATCCTTCGACACCAAACATTATACAACCATAATCTAACTGTTTGTCTAGCAAAACCCACACGGTCAACCGAATAACCCTCTCGTTTGACCACTTCAAATGAGTGGGTCTATACACGTTCGATAGACCGTTTCACTAACTATTACAAATTCAGCGTAAAATAAAACTAATCTATTCGACAAGCATCGGACACAAAATCTGCATCAACAAATTCCCCCTTGTCCGTTGCTGTCGAATGCTGAAAATGCAACTGCAATCGATCTTCAGTCAAGTATTCATCTTCTCTGTGTTAACAAATTCCCCCTTGACCGATGATCCAGGTAAGTAGTATCTTGATGCTCCTTGTAAAATATTTCCCCCTTAAAGTACGCGTATCCGTGTTGGCTGTTGTGCAATTTCCTCAATTGACCGATCTTCCGCTGATCTTCCAATACTCCAACCGGCATTTAATAAGGGTTCCAATCTTTAAGAACTGCATCAAGTCTTGATCTTGTCATAAGAACTCTATTTCATACAAGCATACTACATTGATAGAGATTTCTGGTGAACTGTCTTCTGTAAACCGTCTTTGTGGAATCGACCAAGTAATGCACTTTAATCTTCAGCATCAACACTCAGGAAAGTCAGCTAGACCAAGTGTATCCCTTGCAAGCTCAACCAGCATGCTTAGTTGAACTACATCCAGATCTCATTGTCTCGCCTTTGTGAAGTTGACCACGTAATGCACTACGGATCTTCAGCATCAGTACTCAGGAAGTCAGCTAGACCAAGTACATCGTTTGCAAACTCAACGAATTGAGTTACCCCCAGATCCCTGTAAAATCCCAAAGAAACATCAAACCCAAAACCGAATCCTGCAGGTCTTCAGCCTTGAACTATCAGCTTTCATTAAGATTCCCCAGGTCTTCAGTGAACAGCGCTTTTGTAACTACTGTAGACTTCAGAAACCTGTATTTTTCCGTGCAAAACCCTTCACGATGGCTGGAGAATTAATTAAAATCCTCAAATATGTGTATGTGCAAAACATTCCACGCCGAACCGATTGTATCACCAGAAAATCACAAACTCTACCACCTGTGATTGCGTTTAGAAATTTACCGAAGAAATTCAATTTTTATCCCCCCATTTCTTTGGTAAAATCTCTAAACCTTAACAGATTCTCTCCACTTCAAAGAAACTGTCGTCAAATGTTCACCAATTCCCTCCACTGAGCGGAACTGTCGTCAATCTTTATTGAATGTTCTCGGTTCCGAAAATTCACGAAAACGACTTTCTTCTTTGCATATTCTAGTTGAATAAGAACGTCCCCTAGTACCCCGTAGGATCCGACTTGTATCCCTCCAAAGACTTTGTGAACTCGTTAGGACCGGTATTGACATTCTAGGTTCATGCATTAGTTACCAAATGCGAGAATATGACAATAAACAAAAAAGATTTCTTCGTTGCATATTCTAGTTGATAAAGAAATATCGCCTAGTACCCCGTAGGATCCGACTTGTATCCCTCCAAAGACTTTGTGAACTCGTTAGGACCGGTGTTGACGTTCAAGGTTCATACGTTCGTCTTCAAATGCGAGAATATGACAATAAACAAAATGCTTTCGAACATTTACGAATAACCGGTAACAATCATAAACATTGACGTGCGGAAGTGAACATACCATTCCGTTATTGGTTTTTGGCCCATAATAGTCGCGTCACCATTTTTTACATTTGCATCGGTAACCGTGACTACCCCACATTTTTCAAATAAAATCAAGTTCTCATCATCTTCTTCTTCCTTTTTTTTTTTTTTTTTATTTTTTTTTAACAAAATGTTTTCATCATTCCACATCATCTGGCTCCTTCGAAACATCTGGATCTTTCGGTTAACAAATTTCTTCGAAATATGCTGGATCCTTCGATCTGGATCCTTCGATCTGGATCCTTCGACTGATCCTTCGAAAAATGGAAGGATGACCCTTCGATAGAACTGATGATCTTTCGAAGTTATGAGATGACCCTTCGAAAAAAACTGTTTGATCTTTCAAAGTTCCTTACATCTTTCGAGCACCTTAACATCCTTCGAAGTCTGTTCAATCTTTCGATGGCCAAACAGCATCCTTCGAAATATGAAGTTGCCAAGAACATCAAGAACACAGCCACTGTGTAAATCTGCAGATTTGACGAAAACACTGTATTTTTTATTTTTGATGATGATAACTTGAATATTTAGGTGAAAAACATAAAACCCAACACTCGTTTCAGCACAGATCTGAATATTCGGGTCCAGATCTGAGTTTTTCTTGATTTTCACCTTTTTTACATCTTGAACAAAAAGCACAAAAATCACAGATCTAGAGCACATGTGACTTAGTAAACGGTTAGATTTACTAAATCGGGCACCATGGCTCTGATACCAATTGTAGGACCGGGTTTGGGGACCAAAACCGTGATTCTTGTGATTATGTTCAAAGACGGGAGAGATTAGCAATGATAAAGAAACAACTTTGTATTAATCCGGTAGTAAAACGTTACAAATCGGCCCGATTACATGATAACCGAACTAATACCAAAGGAGTATACATTCGGGGAGAGATCAAGTGGTGATCTCTCCCAGACACACTGAAGCTCACAGGGAACTCTCAAATGAGCTCCCCTATTCTCTCTTAGTCTTGCAAATGACAAAGTGTTGGTATTTATACCCAACACAGGTTGTATGGTCGAAGGATCTAACTGATTGATCGATAGATCATCTGTCGATCATCCAGCTATCGAAAGATACACATATACCTCGAAGGATGACATATCCTTCGAGGTCCATCTTCATCTATCGATGGATATCTTTCGAGCTCATCGAAGGATATACACAATCCTTCGATGCCTTATCCTTCGACACCAAACATTATACAACCATAATCTAACTGTTTGTCTAGCAAAACCCACACGGTCAACCGAATAACCCTCTCGTTTGACCACTTCAAACGAGTGGGTCTATACACGTTCGATAGACCGTTTCACTAACTATTACAAATTCAGCGTAAAATAAAACTAATCTATTCGACAAGCATCGGACACAAAATCTGCATCAACAAAGATATAAAGTCTTCATCTTTGTTTTTCTTCAAGAATGATCGGTGTTTACCTCGTCTTGTTGGTAGTCTTTACTTTATTTCAACTTGTATATATAAAATATAAATAATACTTTTCTTCCACGTTGGTGACTTAGTGCCAAAAAACGAAATGGGTAAACCAATATTATGAATATTGATAACGATGATACCTGTACGAGTACCGATGTTATTTAGTCGGCATCAGTTTGGTTTGGTATGTGCCAATCAATAATTATACAAACCGAATACCAATACTGGTTCCAATAATTGCGATATTGTTATTGATGTTGTTCGGTTGATATCGATTTGTTTCGTTATGGTGTCGGTACTCTGTATGGTTTACTACACCAAAAAAAAATACTTTATTTTAAATACAATTTCGCTTTTAATAAAATTTATGTCAGGATGTTAAGAAAAAATTAAACATAAGCATTTTTTCGTTTTTAATTAAATTAACGAACGGAATTTATTAAAGAAATATAAAATTAATAAAAATTTCTATATTATATTGCCATCAGAAATTATAACCGCGTTTTAAGTAAATCATAATCCTTGTTAGTCTCCTTCTTTAAATCTCAACCATGTAAAGTCCATGTAAAACTTCAAGCTAAGGGGTGAGATGGTCACTAGTGATAGAATTCCATCACTCACAAGCACCCAATCAAGTTCCGCCATGTCATCAACCATTTTCCCATCACTCAGAACATTTTTTAGTAGCATTGCCTATCACTCACAACACTCAAAAATAAACCCTCATGTTCCCTCACAATTTCCATTTTTCACGGTGTGATAAAATCCACTCATGGAATATTGCACGCGTTATAAACTTGAGTGGCGGTGGTCTTCACAATTGTTCCACGCGTTGAAATATGCTATCACGCGTTGAAAACCATCCGCCCCCACTCCCCTAAATGCATCTGTTAACGGTAGTTGCACACACTTACTCTTTCACAACCCTGAAGTTACCAACGTATTCCCTATTATCGCTAAGGGCGGAGCTCCCCTAGCCCACAATCTCGTCTGCTCCACTTAAAATTTTTCAATCACCCCCCTCCCCTAAAACTTTTGAAACTAAACGACCCCTATTAATTTTAGAAACTGAAACCTAAAAAGAGTTATATTAGAAATTTATAACTTTTTAAAAATAAAATTAATATAAACAATTGTTAGGTATATAAAATTTAGAATTAAGCTTTAAGCCCATCAAATAACAATCCACCATTACCATTTACCAAGCCCAATACACAATCCATCATTATCAAGCCCAATGCCTATGGTTTAAAAAAGAAAAAAAAATTACTTAGAAAAAGATACGGAATCATTGGTAATACCTCTTCAAGACATAGAGGTAAATGAGAAACTTAAATTTGTAGAGAAACCTATTCAAATTGAGGATAGAGAGGTCAAGAATCTCAAACACAAGAGATTAGTTCTAGTCAAAGTAAAATGGGATTCAAAGAAAGGACCAGAGTACACTTGGGAACTCGAGTCACAAATGCAACGAAAGTATCCACACCTATTACAGTGAATCTTGAGGATAAGATTTAAAACAAGGTGGGGAGGATATAACAACCCTCGAAAACACCTTAATATACCCCGTATACACGTAACCGAACCCTTATAACCTTTGTTTTATTAAAAACAAATAAAATAATTTATTTTGTGTCGGTCGCGGGCCGCGACAGACACACCCTTGTGTCTCGCGGGGCGCGACGGACCCTTGACTTGCCGGACACCCAAGGTGCCATGTGGCACACACGTGGCAAGTCTAGTATGGTGATCAGACAACCCTAGCCGTAGCTAGGGTGCCCTCGCGGGCCGCGAGAGGATTAAGGGAGGCGGGTCGCGGGGCGCCAGAGCCTCGGAATTCAAGTATAAATAGAGCAGCAACGACACTTTCAATCTTCGTTCATTTCTTTTATTTCTCTCTGTCCCTATAGTGCGAAAATACCTAGATATTATACCCCTAAAACACGAAGCTCTGCTCCGTTGTAAGTATTTTAATCCCCGATCACTAATTCGTTGCCCTACTCGATTGATTTAGGACCCACCAACGCATGTCAAGGCTATGCCTGACTAAGTTCGTTGGGGTTCTGTCTCGTGTTGTATGGCTATTGTGACTTGGGTTATCTTACTAACACGCGTGCATTGTATGTTTTTATTATTAGAAACTCAGGAAAATAATCAAGAAATATTACTAGGAAGCCCGTAGAATACCTAAGTCTACAATGTGAGTCATTCTCTTTTTCTACCAAACTGTGTTACAAAATCTCAAATGTTTTCAGTTATACTTACAGTGATTGAGTCTTTATGTTCTACAATTACTGCTTGTAAGTGGGGTTTTGTATACACTACTAATCAAGCGTTACTATTGGATAAAGAGTTAGCCAATAGTAATATGACCACGGTCATTGTAACTTCCAACGTGACAAATACTGAATGAGTAATTGGGTAGATATAAACATTGTAATCGCTCTTAATACAGTAAAGTTATAAAAGCTTATTTTTATAAACTGGAATGTACTCGCCAGTATTTCTTACTGATAAAATATTTTTAAAACGTGTTTCAGGTAACCTGATGTGAAAGCTATAAGAAGCCAGCCGTGGAGCACTGAAGGCTTAAAGAAAGTGGCTATAAAGTTACCTAAATAAAAGTTTATGTTTTCAGAAACTAGGGTTTATCCCTATAAACATATTATGAATGAAATATGGGTTTTATCTCATTTGTTTAATAAGAAAAGTTTGGTGTTTTGAACTCTGAAATTTATTTTCTAACTACGATCCTGATGTTTTAATTCCGCTGCCAAATTAATAAATACCGATACCACCGGCTGCTGTCTCGCGGCTCCCGCTCCCGGGGTAGGGGTCGGGGGTTGCGACAACAACGCATCTTCGAAACAAGACCATTAGACAAGTTTTAGTCCAATGGCAACATAGAATGGGTTCAGGGCTAACTTGGGAATCGGAAGAAGATATGCGGAAGCACTACCCGGCATTGTTTGGTACATATTTAGGTTTCGAGGACGAAACCTCCTTTAAGAGGGGGTAGATTTGTAACACCCCAAAAAGTTTAAATATGCATAATGTGTTAAAAATAACTAGGAACATAACCTAGTAAAAATATAAGTGAATGTTAGTATAAGAATGAATAATATCCCATTTAAAAATAACCATTTAGAATGGAGGGACTAAACTTGTAACAATGGTTAGGTAGATTAATAAAAATAAATCAAAACACAAACACACACACATGTGTGTTTGTCTGGAACGACCCAGGCAGAAGAGAAAAGGGGAAAACCCTTTGATCAGAAATCAACAATAATTAGAAGGAAAACCAAAGCCATACTAATGCATGAACCCGGATTTCTAACCATCTAAGCTTGTTTATCAAAGTGGTAAGTCGAATTTATTAAATTGATGATTTGTAGAAAGTGGGTTTCAACCTAATCATTAGTTCATATGAAAATTTGTGTAATTGTGAGTTAGGATTACACTATATAACAAGAATTATGTTCGATTTTGGTTATTTGAATGGTTTGAAGTATAAACCCACTTGATGTAAAAACTATGATGAATATGATGATCAAGTAGATGCGAATAGGTGTACTCTTAATATATGATCTTGTATGTAATAGAGAATTTCTACATAAAATGATGTAGAATGAAAGAAATGTATGAACTTGATTGATTTTGATAATTTATGTAATGAACTAATAGAACTATGCTTTGAACACTTGTACATAATGTTTTGTTGGTGGTACGCACGCCAAGTGTTCGATAAAATGCCTCAACTAGAAATTCTGTATTTTTTACTTCGGGCTCTATGTGATGATCATGTTTTATATATGTAAATAACACTCGTATTGAGTTATGATGCTTTATCCCAAAAATACTTATGAGAAGTTTGCATGGAATGTGAAGATCTTAATGTAAACATTTTTATGTATATGGATAAAGGAAGAAAGTTCAAGTCACACAAAGCAAGAAGGAAATCAAGACCGAGGTACGTCACTTGTACATTTTGAATTGTTAGTAAAGGTGTTTTTATGTTCTAGATTGTAGAGATGATTTGCTTAATGATACAAGGCGAATATGTCAAATGATTATGTTGTCGATTTGACCCGAATGGGTTGATTTGTTAGAAGAACGGGTTAAATGTAAGTTTGTGATGTTAATTCGTTGTAAACGGGTCACATGCGAAAGAATGTTGTAACCGATTGGTTACATAAATGAGAAGGCTAAGAAAGAATAGTCAAGTAATGTGCGAGTAAAGTTGTTGAACAATAATTCATCTTGTTCGTTGAAAGTTAATAGGTTATGTATAACTTGCTAATGTTGCTTTTTGTTGTTATGATTACAGGTAAGGCTCAGATTTTGTAGGTCCCGTTTTTCCGGTGAGGATCGATAACGAAAACCTATCCTTGTTTATCACAAACACGGTAACGGGTGCGGAATCCTCGTGACGGTGCAAACCAAACACAGTTAATAAAGAACACGGATTAACCAATGAAACACACTCTATTGATTAAACGGGATGAGAACCGATTACAAACTGATACAAACACAGTTTTGACAGAGTTTCTTTAAGGGTATGCTCTCATCAAGTTTACACAGAAACTATGAGGGGTATTTATACTAGACACAGACACAGACATGACGAAACGCATAAAGGACACGACGAAACACTAAAGTCGACGAAACACACCTTGTTTCGTCGACATACATATTGATCCTAAATCTTTGTTTCGTCGAGTTGGTTAAGACCCAAATATTAGACAAAGGCCCAACACAAGTCTTCGGCCCAGATGTTGAGAAACGGCCCAGATATGCTTTCTGTTGATAAATGTTGCCACAATTTCAACATAGGACAATTATGTGACATCACCATGACATCACAATGATGATGTCATGGTGATGTGTAAACGGGAATGGCTTGCGGCGTTCCGTGCTTCGCGTGTCGAACTCTGGGGCGCACGACTAAGGAATGTCGTGACGTCGGGCTGGAGCCGGACCTAACCGAGTCGACCCGAACTGAATCGAACCGAGTCGAGTCGCGTCCACATAAAGTGTACCAACAAACTCCCCCTTGGACGCTACTCGTGAGGTTCGTCTTCTGTGTCTTTCATGTCGGAGGATCTTCAAAGTCTTCACGCGTCGTAAGTAGAAAGTGTATCAACAAACTCCCTTTTTTCATTCAGGTAGTGTGTTAACAAACTCCCCCTTAGAATGAACTCTCCATTGAGTCATGCTCGTGAATCTTTTGATCTTCAATTCTTTAGATCCTTGTGGTGTTGATGAGTGATCATCTGCAATCCAATCATCTTGATCTTCTGATTGCATCAACGTCGTGTCTTCATTCCAAAGCTTGTCATCGAACATGTTCTCCTCGCCTTTAGCATCTGCACATGCAAGAAAGCTAAACGCATAATGAGAACAACCGCTTGGAATATAGTTAACATTTAAACAAACGACACATATGAGATCAAATCTCAATCAAACACCGACCGACAACAGTTTGAAAGTTTATAAAATGATCAATTTTAATTCTTTAACTTTCAAAACTTGTTAACTTCGAACGTTTATGAAGATGCAATTGTTTTCCGGCTTACGATCAGGATTTTGGGTAGGATAGACTCGAGTTCCAACATCGGTCAATCAAAAATAAACTAGAAGCAAAATCTTTTTGGATTTCATAACGTTTAGATTAAAACACACCTAAAATCTTTTTGGAATTTTTCATTTCTCAAATGTAAAGACGGAAAGCAATAAATAAATATATACAAAGATGCATAAACGAAAGCAGTAAACAAATATTTACAGACATTCTTTTTGCGAGTTTTGAGGGTAAGAGAATCATATCAGTGTACGGTCATGTCAAAACGCTCTTATGTTCTTATAGTTAACAATTAGATAAGCATCCTATAACAATTATCGGTATTGTTATCCACTTAAGCTCAACTTATCAGATGTAATCATGGCGAGGGGATACGTTAAGGTATGATTTATACTTACCGACCGGTGTTCATCCACACACGACACATTCCCGTATCAAGGTATGCACGAGAGTTCATCTTACCAGTGAGTATACCGATTATCATCTGTTTGACCGTATAAAAGAATGTGAGAAACTCACTTATTTTATTTGAAAATAAGCCCTATGTGATAGAATCACTTATTGATGAGGAACTTGATTTTCGATGCATGAGGGCACAGGAGTAAGTCCGTGAACAGGTCAGTACTTTCGTACAGCAAAGAGACGAACTTGACTCCCGCAAAGAATCTGTGATATATTATCACTTATTTTGTTTGGACATGTGATTGTTGATCACTTATTGAGGTCGAATGCAATATGTACACGTGTGTATAGTATCATGGAAGATCTTAGACTTCGTCTCCGTTATTTTTACGGTTTGATACAACCATGATACCCAGATGATAAGCAGCATAAAGACCGAATATCTCAGAACCTCGGCAATCTCTCAAACGAAATTTCGGTACTAAGACCATATGCCAATGTGCGGTTCCCACCTGGTCTTCAGTCGATTTAGGTTTATATCACCCTGCACACTTTAAGATGATTGTAAGCCTACCGATACATCTTATATAGAGCTGCTTAACATTTTTCATTTTGCATTTCAGTTCGAAGAGGTTTCGACAGACCACTGATGTACTATCATTTTCTCTTTTTCTCGCCAGGAAACTCATTTTTGTTTTTCCAATGTTTTTGGGTTTTGAAATTTTTCATTGTTTTTGAATTTTTCAAATTTGGATTTACTCCCCCTAAAATCAACAAACTAAGATAAATTTAAAAAAAAAAACAAAGGTATTTACAAAAACGATTTTCCGATGTCGGTTAACTCATGTTTTACCTCAATGCCATTTACCAAAAATAAGTTAATCAGAAATGATTTATCGAATTTTGGAAAAAAATCAGTTGGCATGTCGGTAAGCGGTGCGGACCATGACAACATTGACTAGTTTCATATTAAAAACAATCACGTGTGAGGTGATATTTGAGATCAACGTGTCTGGTCAAAGAGTGCTGTATGAGATGATAATAATTCATAAAGCAGCTTAAAAATCGACATGTATAGGAGAGATTAGAAATTTAAAACCGTATCCTGCAACTGCTTCGTGCATTGCAATGAATCTGAGTGCTCTCCCAAACTGGATATCCACCCGTTGTGGATTTCAAAGTCGATTTTGTAGCTACTGAGAAGTCTCTTCACAGCAACAAGATCAGAAACCTCTGGGTCCGGCTGGTCTTCTACATTGCACCAGCGAAGGTCTTTGACTTTCTCTTTCAGAAGTAGTGTGCGGTTGTTCAATCCACGCCAAGGCATCCGCACACCCGGTTGGTTTGTTCAACAAACACATTTTCTTCAATAACACCGCGAAGAAAAGTACACTGCACGTTCATCTTGTTGAGTTTGAACTTCAGACGTGCTGCAGGTGCGTACATTTTGATTGAATCTATCCTGGGGACCCGATCAAAACCTTTAACAATCAACTTTGAAATGATTTTCATTTTGTCGAAGCTTTCAATTTCTTTCGACAGACAATTATGTCTTCTTTTCTTCTTCTCTCCATCAAAGGCAACAAATTCTTTTGTTGTCGCGTCCACATAAAGTGTACCAACAGATTTATGTGCTTTCGACGCTCGGAACGAACACACTAGCACTCCATGCCCGCGACATGCTTCCGAATTTTTGTGTAGTAAATGGGTCGTTTGTGTGGTTATAATCTTTAGTATGTATGTCAAGTTTATTAGTTAAAAACTTATGATTGTATATCTCTTGTAAATGTCTGATCTCGGATAAACTACTAGGTATGGGTAACTTTGTATGATAACTAAACGTTTTCCAGAAAGAAGTTACTAAAGTTCAAATTTAGTCATATTTTTGTTTGTTTATTTTAACGTAAGAATAAATATGATTGTTTATTTTAACGTAAGAATCGACTGGAGAAAACGGGCGTTACAGTAACGTTACCAACATGACATAACTTGTCCCCTACAATTACTTGATGGTAGTAATTGTAAGTATTGAATAGTTTAAGGGGTCAATTAAGATTTCCCTTTAGGTACCTTTTAATAAGAGAATGTATAGATTTTTCCATAACCTACCATCACTTATGATCATTATATATTGATCATTGGTATTTATAAAAATGTGTGAAAAAACTCCTTAAGAACACCATGATCAGTTCTCTTTAATGTGATCCATCAACACAAGGTACCATAACGGAAATCGTGGATTCAACATTCTTATCTCATATCACTGTTCCTACAAGTAAGTTTTACTAATTTGATTTCTAATATCATATTCATGATTGAATACATCATTAGGGTTCTTTATTTTTAACCCACATTTAATGATATAATCAAGAAAGACAACTCTAGAAAATGAGAACTTAAAAATTTGCTTTGAAAAAAAAACAAAACACAAGACTTTTTTTCTCTTTGATGAACTTTCTTAGTTGCTTTGAGAAAAAAAAAACAAAAAACAATAATTTTTTTTCTCTTTGATGAACTTTCTTGGAGTTGTATGTCAAATTTATGGTATCAAACACTCAAACTTCTGAAAATACCCAAACCAAAAGTTTTTATTAACCCAGAAGTAGAACTGAACAATATAATTATAAACTGAGAAATCTTAACACTCTAACTCTCATAAGATCATCAACATGACGATCTTATCTAAATGATCTAAAGACTCAACGATCTGTGAATCAACACGATTCACAGATGAAAACCCTAATCGTCATAGGAGAGAAAAACTCAGTGAACAAAAATATCTCAGATATCTTTGGAAGCATCTGCACGAAGCTTTATATAATGACCCGAGAAGATCCGAACTACTCATACCCGGTTTGTTAGGGGCTTGTTATAACAACCTAACAAAACGGTCTTGAGCCGTTATATATCTTCAGTCTTCAAACCCCAGCAACAACATACATCCTGAAGCCCAACAAGACCAGCAGCTAACCAATCGAGCAGTCCAAGTCTTTAGTTCAAACCCACCGGGTACATTATCTCATAAAACAAACATTAAAATCAACTATAAGAATCAAATATAAAAGTGAAATAATAAAAAGTATTATTTCTAACCTACGATTGGTATCAGAGCCATGGTGGCCGATTTAGTGAATCTAACAGTTTGCTAAGTCACATGTGCTCTAAATCTGTGATTTTCGTAATTTTTGTTCAAGATGTGAAAAAGGTGTAAAAACCCAGATTTGGACCCGAAACACGGATCTGAGATGAATCGGACGGTACAAAAGGGTTGGGTTTTGTATTTTACGCCAAGGAAGTCAAGTTTTCATCTTGTTTTGAAGGTTTTTCGTCAGATCTGCAGAAGAACAGGTCGCTGTGTTGTTGAAGATGGTGGCGGCTGTTGAAGAAACACTAGGGTTTTTTTATATCTGCATCCACGAAGAATCTCAGAGACGAACAATACCCCCTGGGAAGAATCCCCATCTCTACGAAGAATCCCAGCGAACAATCAACACCCAACGAAGAATACTCAATGTTCATGTCGACGAAGATTGTGTACACGAACAATCAGTTTCATCAAGATTCTTCATGAATCAAGATTCTTCGTGAATCAAGATGGTTCGCTGGACGAAGAATCCATCCTTCTTTGGACGAAGGATACATGTGACGAAGACTCATTGTTCGTGAAATCAAATTGTTCGTTGAAGGTGACTAGTGTCACGAAGAATTAAATTCTTCGTGGATTATCTCCATTGGGCTTGACTTGGGTGAAAGACTGATTGATTTGAGCCTGACTTGGACGAAGACCCAATTATTCGTTGACTTGTTTTGTTCGTGGATTTTAGTTGTTCGTCGGCCCAAACAATGATGCTTCGTCGACCCCAATTGTTCGGCAGCTGAATCATGAACCTACAATTGTTCGTAGGCCCACTTAACTCCCCACTTAAATCTTCATGGACGTTTGTTATTCGTAGGAAGTGACGAAGACCTGGAACATTTGGACCTTTGAACCGCAACCAGCGAAGAATCATGCCACTAGAGTGAAAAATCACATGGCGGTTACTGGGATGTTTATTTTCCGGTCGAAGGAATTCTTGTAGATGTTGTCTGATTGCAGATGATGTCGGCTGAAAAAGTTGCAGTAGGGTTACATGGAAACTAGGGTGTTCAGGTTTGTTATTTTTTATATGTTCTTTTGGCCACAAATGATACAAGTGTTATTTTCAAATGGGCCAATTATTTTTCCTCTTGATCCGAAAATTTGCATGACTTTACTGTCTAGTTGGCCCTTGGTGTTAACATGATTTGGAAAAGTGTGCTAATGGGCCCAATTTAGAAGCTTTCTATTAGGTGCATGGAGTTTTGGGCCTAGCGATGGATTTAATAATTGATTACATCATTGTTTGTTTGGGTCATTCAAAGAATTCACAAATTTTTGTGTCTATTTCTACACTTGGGCCCCACCATAATATGGATGTTGGCTGATTGAAGCTTAAGTTGTTTGAATGGGCATAGGTATTTTGGTTGAGGGAAGATAATGTTGGATGAGTTGTACAAGGTTGTCGGTTGAAGTTGTTTTATATGGTAGCTATGTCTTTCTCATTGGGCCCACTTGTTGTGTATGATGGAAATATGACCACACTTGATCAGATGTATCAGATGAGACATGGAGTCATGGACTCGTTTCTACTCGTGAGTTGCAAAGTGGGGGTCGGGTGTTAACAAAATTTATCTATTTTTCAACGCAAAATTCATACAGGTTTGGGAACGCGCGGGATGATGTGAGATGATGAAAACATGATTTTTGTTTAACGTGGGGTAGTCACGGTTACCGGTGCAAATGTCAAAATTGGTGACGTGACTATTATGGGCCAAAAACGGTATATTTTTCTTCCGCACGTGAAAATTTGTTTTGTTATTGGTGTTCGTAAATGTTCGAAAGAATTTTGTTCATTGTCATATTCTCGCATTTGGTAACGATTGAAGGGACCTAGAGAGCCAAGACCAGTCCTAACGAGTTCACAAAGTCGAAGAGTTATGCCTATGATGGAAGCTTTCGGATTAGGTGTTAGCAGAACTTTGGGGGGATACAAGTCGGATCCTATGGGGCTGGGGGACTTTCATTATAAACTAGAATATGCAAAGAAGAAAGTCGCTATCGTGATTTTTAGAAAAACCGAGAACGTTTGAAAGATTCTGCTTAGTGGAGAGAATCTGTTCATGTAACACCTCGAAAATTTACGTCCAATAATGTATTGACACGTGTCATAGGCTTTGAATATGTGAAAAAGTACTTTAGAGGGATTAAAGTTGACAAACAGTGAAACTATGTGAATATAAGGGTTCAAAGTGTCAACAATGGATAAATAGGCCCTACAATAACCCTACATGGTGTTATAATCTTAAACGTTTAAATCATGGATCATACAAAGCGGAAAAATGAAAGAAAGTGAGGAATTACAAACTACAGGGGCTGAATGTGTCAACATGTTGAAAGTATACCTCTGAGTGACCTTTTGGCAAACCCGAAGCTTTTTAATGGTAAAATATACTCACTAGAACATGTGGTAAAAATTTCATAAAAGTTCGTTATCGTATGAGAAAGTTATGATCAAAACCGTGCACGAAGGGTTAAATGCGTTAACGCTGAATTTCGTGACTTTTCGGGTAAGCACAAAGTTAACCAAGGACCTAACCAAGTTTGTGAATGTCCCAAGGCCCTTAAAAATCAGGTTTAAGGGTCAAGAGTTCAAGATAAATAGCCAAAACCACGTATCAAAGGACAAGGACTGAATTGCAATTCATGAAAACTTGTTTGGCTGGTTGCCAACTTGTACGCGGCCCGCGAAGGGTCTCTCGCGGCCTGCCTACGACCTGCCAGCGACAGAAACTTGCAGATGTCAGTTTTTCAGGTCTGAATTCGATGTTAACAGCTGTTGTCTGATACATGGGGCTCTCCAATGGTTTTACATGCATAGAGGGGCACCTGTAAACATCTTATAACAAGTGTAGGCTGTTGTGGCATCATCTAGTAAGATCAAAATTGATATATAAAGGCGCCAAGGTTGTAACAATTGAACACTTGCATTTACAAAAATTCACAAGACCACTTCTGGAGCTTCTCTGATCAACCTCAGGCCTTCTAGTGATCTCTAATCGTAATTAGGACTCTTGTAAGTATTCCTAACCCTCTCTAATTCGTTCTAGCTTAGTTAATTAACCAAAAGTCAAACCATCGTAATTTAAGTTTGACTTTGAGATTAAACGAAATTTGCTCAGTCATTTCTCGAATTGAAAGTACCTACAAGTAGGTATTTATGTGGGTAACAAACCCTTAAAAGGGTATTTTCAGATTCCCACTCTAACTATGTTAATTGTCGAGTCAAAGCATACTTTAAAAAGTCAACAGAATGTGTACTTTCAAATTTAAGCATAATTAGCAATGTAGGGTACATGCAACCTGTTTGATCATTAATATAACATGGTAATTAGTGTAAGAACATGTCCCAACATGTTCAACTCGACAATTTTCAGTTTAAACCCGGATCGGAACCGAAAGTCGCATAATTTGACTTTCAGTTCTGACCCGTTTATGCATGTTTAAGATCTACCTTAGAGCTTATTTTGGACCATGTTTCATATAAGTATAACTCTCTGAGATTATACAACTTGGTTCAATACTTATCCGATTCATATGCATGTTTCCGATTAATGCTTAAAAGTTGACTATTATGCCCTTTTGACTATAAAACGTGATTTTTGAAAAAGTGAAAGAGTAGAAACATTAGTTACTAATTTATAAACTTGCACCTAAAATTTGACATCAATTTGAGGTCTAGATTAAGAGTTATGCTCATTAGCGTAAATTGAAAGCTTTATGTTAATTAAATGGCGTAATTAGCGTATAGCCTATTTAAACCCACTTTTTGATATCAAACTTTTTACCCACTGATGTAATATAATATTTTGGGATTTTTGAAGATTTTTATTTAATTTTTGGCTGAGCATAACATAGGTCTCTAGGTTTGATTCGGTTTATGACGGTTTTGCCCTTTTAAGCCATAAAATGAGTTTTACAAATCCTTTTGACCCCAAACCTTTTTCTACTGATTTCATTTGTTAAATAAAATATTTTGAGCCTTCTGGAATTATAAAAATATCAGCTTTCTTTTAAAAACCCGGAAATGGCTCCAAATCGTCTTTTTAAGCGTTCTTAACGCATAGTATGTACTATAACCATATTAAACATATAAGGTTGATACCTACTGATGTTTTTAGTATATTTTGAGATAATAACAGTAAGTAAAAGTTGTTGAACCCAGGTTTCCAGTTTTGACCTTTTCAGCCCTTGTGAAATTACCAAAATACCCCAAAGGAGCATAGTTTGGTTTTAAATGATAAGTTTCACATATGGGTTATACCCTACTGTTATAACGTGTTAAATTAAGTGTATTTACTGTATAAGTCAGACCTGTAACTCAGATTTCCAATTAAAACTCTTTTATAATCTTTTAAATGACCAAAATGCCCTTATGAGGCATAAATTGAGTTTAAACTCATATTTCCAATTAAAACTCTTTTATAATCTTTTAAATGACCAAAATGCCCTTATGAGGCATAAATTGAGTTTAAATTCATTTGGGGCATAATAGAAGATATCTTACTGATATTATAACATAATTAAGGCATATTAAATCAGGGAACTTGCATATGACTCTTTTGGTTACCCGTAACGCCCTTTTCGCACTCGGTTCGGTTTATGTAACTAGTTTGCATAAATTGACTGAAACGGGTCAAACCTTATCATTTTTGTCTCAAAATCCAGAATGTATTTAGTATACCCATATTATACAAGTCTTCAAACTTGTCGGGTCTAAATCACATTCTATCCGGTCTTCGCTTAATCGTGCGTTTGAACCGTATCGTCCTTAAAACTAACCGGTCTAAGCTTAGGCTTAAATAAAGACCCGTTAGAAATCTAATAGGTTATTATAAAGCTTTGTTCCAGAATAGAAGAACCAGTAAAAGCTACCTTCACTCGCTAATTGAGATTTATACTTACTAAGGTAAATACTTTTAACTTATTTTCCCTTATACGGGCTTGGGGTACGGTATATAAAATACCGCTTGGTCCGGCATTGAATTCTTTAATCGAATAGAGGTTAAATTTATTGATATGCTATGTTTTGAATGTGTTTTGTTTGCTTAAAGCCTTTGGGGGGTTAATGACCATGTCCCGGATATCCTTGGCATCATCTTACGAGATGGCCACGACCTGAGCACGGGGTGTAGGCGTACACCTTTCAGTGCATAACTCAATATTGTGGTGTGTCTATTAATCTTTAACCCGGTCTACGGATCGGGCTACTGAACGCATAAGTAACATGTAAATCCCTTACAAGATTATATTACATAATTATCCCAAGTTATAAAATGTTTTGTGCCACGTGCATTCAAATCAATTTTCAAACCTTTTCAAAATGAGTCAGTTAAATTGTATTTACCAGTGTAAACTGACGTATTTTTCCAAAAGGTTAAGTGCAGGTACTACTCGTACTAGGCTGGCTGTCTTCTAAGCGTCCACAATAAGTCTCGCAAGCTTGGATGTCAATAAAGCTGTTGAACAATATCTTCTTTTATTTTGATCCGCCTGTGGATCCGTTTCAACTAATTGTGATATTTAATATTACACTTTATTAAAGTTGAAATGAATCTATCTTTGCTTCCGTTGTGCATTTATATATTGTGTTGTTTGTCTATGATGATACCAACTACGTCACTATACTCCCCACCGGGCCCACCGGTGACACGTGGAAAATAGGGGTGTGACAGGTTGGTATCAGAGCCAACTCTGAGTGAATTAAACACTAGCCTTTTGTGTTTAATCTCAGTTACACAATTGCACATTCCTCGATTCTCGAGTCTAGACAAAGAACTTAGGAATATTCCAAAATTTGTTTTATTTCTAACTTTGTCTTATATATATATTTTTGTTGTATCACTTGCTTGTTTTTGACAGGTTCACAAAAATGCCGCCAAGGATGAGGGGAAGTGGCAGAGGAAACGGAGCACATGTAGCCCCAAATGACCATGAAGCCGGACCTTCGCACCGGCGAATACCTTCCGATCCCCATAACTCAGATGCTCAAGATCTTTGGAGATCTTTTATTGAACCAGCTAGGCGCTCAGTTTCACTGAGTACCTCCCCTTCCATCCCACACTCTTTTGGGCCTCATTTTCAAAATGAGCCCCACAACTCCCACCGGTCCTACATTCCTCTTCAAGGACACAACTCACCGTTCGACCACCCGTCGCCTGTGTTCCAGGGCTTGTTTAACCCTGCCGACTACCTTGGGGTGCCAGAGGGTTTTAACCCACTTGGACCCGAAGACCACTTTTCTGGTGGCAACCCGATGGATATAGATGAGGATACCGATCCTTCAATGCCACCATCCGGAACTCCGAACCACCCCATTGAAATCTCTGATGGGTCACCCTTCGTGGGATCGCCCTACAATGGTCCCGACAGCTTTGAGCAGAAATTCAAGCAGTATGACTAGGTATTTACTCCCAGTTACCATAGCTCTCCCCTGCACCAACCACAACACAGCTCTCCCCTGCACCAGCCACAGCAGCAGCCTCAGCAGCAGCAGAATCCTTCCGAGGATTCCCGACTTGTCGCGGTCACTCCGCCAGCAGCACCACCTCAGCTTCAGCCTCCCTCGCCCCCGAGGCTAAGGAGAACTACCTTGCGAATATCCGCGCGAGGGGGAGTGCGCATTAGCACCCCTCCACATTCAAGTGGCAGCCGGTACTCGCCAGTCCACGAAGAACCAGAGATGGGAGAATCTTCACACCCTGTCTCAGAAGTAGTCTCTGCGCCAGTCGCGCCACAACCACCAATGGGTTTTGGAGACCCAATCCCTGCTTACACTGGTGCAGCAGCATACAATCCCTTCGAGCAGCCGATGCACACAAATTACAACTTTGCAGATGATCCCTACTGGTTAGCTTCGAGCTTCAACGCTCCCCGTCCGGAAGGTCCCTATGGAGGTCCCTGGGCTACGGGACACTCGACCTATGGATACCCACCATATGGGTATCAATAACCACAGCCTCCTCAACCTCCGCATTATCAGCAACCACCGCAGACTCCGGTAATGTCACCGCCCCAATTTCAGGAAATCCTTCAAGGGATAAATGAGGTGTGACAAGAGATGCGGCATGAGTTGCGGGAAGATCGGAGGCACAACCGGGGGATGTTCAAGAAAATGGTGGATTTGATCAAGGGAAAAAGCAAGAAGGATCACTAAATCCTTTGTTTGTTTGTTTTATTATTTTAGTTGTAATCATGTCCCTGCGAGGACATTTATTTCTGTATTTTGACCCCTGCGTGGGTTTGTTTTGTTAGTTGGCCCCTACGTGGGCATATTGTTTGTGTAAAAGTCCCGTTTAGGGCAGTTTGTACTAGTTTAATTCTGATTGGTATGGTTAATTCAAGTTTTTCATTTTTTAAATTATGTGCATAAACATAGTATATGAATAAATGAAAAATAACATTTATTATTTTAATTTACCATTCTAATAATAAGAATCTTAAAAAGGTAAAGCCTAGCTTGAATGTCATATTAAAGACCTGGCCAATATGGTAGAACCTGTTTAAAAAGATTCAAATCTCTGTTAACATCTGCGAACATGTTAACATTTTTGGCTAGTGTGATCCGCAATATCACACATGTCACCCTTTTAATAATTATCCAAATTATATTGTTATATATATATCTGATTGTGACATAATGCCTACGGGTTATAACTAATGTCATATAAAACAAAAGGCAGCCGTAGTTTATAGACTCCCTGCCAAGAAAAGGATTGATTTTATTTTATCAAACTTTAATCCTACAAGATCTAAATTTATAATTTAGAAATTTGTCTACGTGACTAGGCCTGTTGTGCCAATACTTTATTTCATTCTAGGATAAAGTTACTAATAAAAAGTCCTGAATGAAATTATTTAAGCAAATTAACTAATATGGCTTTTATTTACCATGGTTAATAAATCGTCAAGAACGATAATACTGTTTAGGCTTCTAAATAGACCTTGTCCTTATTTTTATGTAGCACTTAAAACTACATGGCTAAGTCTGAAGAAATAAACAGTCATCCAGTGGAAAACCCTGATAACACTAAAATACTTGTAACTGGTGCGGAGCTACAAGCATTAGTAGAAAATGTTGTTACCAGAGCCATTGAAAGGCAATATAGTGAATCAAGCGGGACCCGAAGTAGGACCCGATCCGCGCCACATTCCAAACCCAAAGTTCACTCGGAGGCTCATAGCAAACCGCCCTCTAAGAAAGATGTACCTAAGAAAGATGAGCTCAAGAAGGATGATGATGATCATCACTCCTCAAACCAACACAGCGTCCCGTCAAGGAAGGTCGAGCATAAACAGGAACCCCGTGGTAAGTCCTGTACATACAAATACTTCGTCTCATGTAAACCCAGAGACTTTACTGGGGAGAAAGGAGCGGTTGACTGCATGACCTGGTTGGACGAAATGGATACGGTAGTTGACATCAGCGGATGTGCTGAAAGGGATGTAGTGAAATATGTATCCCAATCGTTCAAAGGAGAAGCACTGGCATGGTGGAAGTCTCTCATACAAGCTGCTGGAAAGATCCCACTCTACAACTTGACATGGGATCAGTTCGTTGCTCTTATTAAGGAGAATTATTGCCCGCAACACGAAGTCGAGAGAATCGAATCAGACTTCTTATCTTTGGTGATGAAGAATTTAGATTGCCAAGCATACCTCACCACTTTCAATACCCTATCTAGGTTGGTTCCGTACTTGGTAACCCCAGAACCTAAGAGGATTGCTCGCTTCATCGGGGGTTTAGCCCCTGAAATTAAAGCAAGTGTTAAGGCATCAAGGCCTGCAACCTTCAGATCAGCAGCTGATATATCTCTATCTCTTACCTTGGACGTAGTCAGGTTGAGAGCGCTCAGGAATTCAGAAGAAAATAAGAGGAAGCGTGAGGACGATACCTCACGAAGATCAGATAAGAAACACCGAGGAAATAACGACCACAAGAAAGGGTCGGGATCTAAGAAGGATGGGCAACAATCAGGGGATAAGCCCAAATGTAAAACTTGTAAGAAGAACCATTTTGGGAGGTGTCGACTTGAGTCGAAATCCCAGTCTCACTCGAGACCCTGTGGGATTTGCAAATCTACGGATCATAAGACTTTGGAGTGTAAGAAGCTGAAAGATGCAACATGTTACGGTTGCAATGAAAAAGGGCACATTAAGTCCAATTGCCCAAAGAACACCAAGAAAACCGAGGAGGGGAAAAAGACCAACGCAAGGGTCTTCAAGATGGACGCTAAGGAAGCTGTTCAGGATAACAACGTGATTACAGGTACTTTTCTCGTAAATGATGTTTTTGCTAGAGTATTGTTTGATTCTGGAGTAGATAAGTCTTTTGTGGATAATAAGTTTTGTGAGTTGTTAAAATTACCTGTAAAAGCCTTAAGTGTGAAGTATGAGGTGGAATTAGCTGATGGAACCATAGAAACCGCCTCAACTGTTTTAGTTGGATGTGTTATATCCATTAGGAATCACTCTTTTCCTTTGTCCTTACTTCCCTTTAAGCTAGCCGGCTTTGATATAGTGATAGGCATGGATTGGTTATCGCATAACCAAGCCCAGATTGTGTGCAACAGAAAGCAAGTGGTAGTCAAAACTCCGTCTGGGGAGTCACTTACCATTCAAGGGGATACTCAGCATGGACTGCCCGAGCAAGTGTCCATGCTCAAGGCATCTAGATGCTTGAAGAAGGGTTGTGTCATTTATATGGCACAAGTTACTATTGATGAGCCAAAACCCAAGACTGAAAACATCCCTGTCATTTCGGAATATCCCGAAGTTTTCCCTGAAGAACTACCTGGCTTACCACCAGATAGGCAAGTAGAATTCCGAATTGACATCATTCCTGGTGCAGCACATGTTGCTAGAGCGCCTTATAGGTTGGCACCAACAGAAATGAAGGAGTTAAGGACGCAGTTAAATGATCTGTTAGCTAAAGGTTTTATTAGACCTAGTTCGTCTCCTTGGGGAGCGCCGATCTTGTTTGTTAAGAAGAAGGATGGATCGATGCGTCTGTGCATCGATTACCGGGAGCTAAATAAAGTCACTATCATATCCTTTGCCCAGGATCGATGATCTGTTTGATCAATTGCAAGGGGCAAGCTACTTTTCTAAGATCGATTTGAGGTCAGGCTATCATCAGTTAAAGGTTAAAGATGAAGATGTACACAAGACAGCGTTTAGGACTCGTTATGGACATTACGAGTTCCTAGTGATGCCTTTCGGGCTCACTAATGCACCGGCCGCATTCATGGATCTCATGAATCGCGTCTGCAAGCCCTACTTAGATAAATTCGTCATCGTCTTTATTGACGACATCCTTATTTACTCGAAGAACCAAGCTGACCACGAGAAACACCTTCGTTGTATTCTCAAACTTCTACATCATGAGAAACTCTATGCCAAATTTTCGAAGTGCGAATTTTGGCTTCGAGAAGTCCAATTCCTTGGACATGTGGTAAGTGAGCGTGGTATCCAAGTGGATCCCGCTAAGGTAGAAGCAGTTATGAATTGGCAAGAGCCAAAGACGCCTACTGAGATTCGTAGCTTCCTGGGTTTAGCAGGATACTATAGGCGATTTATCGAAAATTTCTCAAGGATTGTTGCGCCCCTAACTTCGTTGACACGTAAGAAGGTTAAGTTTGATTGGGGCCCTAAGCAACAGGAATCCTTTGACATTCTTAAGGAGAAGTTGAGCAATGCACCAGTGTTAACATTGCCCGATGGTATAGAAGAGTTTGTGGTGTATTGTGATGCATCACACACTGGTATGGGCTGTGTACTCATGCAGAAAGGCAAAGTTATTGCCTACGCTTCACGACAGCTAAAGGTGCACAAGAAGAACTACACCACCCACGACTTGGAGTTGGGTGTCGTTGTATTTGCATTAAAGCTATGGAGGCATTACTTATATGGAACCAAGTGTGTGATCTATTCAGATCACAAAAGCCTTCAACACTTGTTCAATCAGAAGGACTTGAACATGAGACAGCGCCGCTGGATGGAAACTCTAAATGATTATGATTGTGAGATAAAGTACCATCCAGGCAAGGCAAATGTAGTTGCTGACGCCTTAAGTAGGAAGGAAAGAGTAAAGCCGATAAGAATCAATGCCAAGCGCATTGAAATCAAGAATGGTTTGAACGAAAGGATATTGGCTGCACAGAAGGAAGCTGTGTTGGAAGCTAACTATCCTGAAGAAAAACTAGGAGTAACTGAGGAGCAGTTATCCTATGACAAGGACGGAATGCTAAGATTGAATGGACGAATATGGGTTCCAGTTTATGGAGGACTTCGAGATGTTATCCTCCAGGAAGCCCACAGTTCCAAATATTCTGTTCATCCTGGAGCTGATAAGATGTACCAGGATCTAAAGGCAAACTACTGGTGGATAGGCTTGAAAAAGTCTGTAGCTGCCTATGTAGCAAAATGTTTGACGTGTGCGCAAGTCAAAGCTGAGCATCAGAAGCCGTCAGGTTTGTTACAACAGCCTGAACTTCCCACATGGAAGTGGGAGATGGTGACAATGGATTTCATCACTAAGTTGCCAAAGACAAGGAAGGGAAATGATACTATATGGGTCATAGTAGATAGACTGACTAAGTCAGCACATTTCCTACCCATAAAGGAAACTTACAGCTCTGACATGTTAGCTCAATTATACGTAGATAAGATTGTAGCTCTGCATGGTGTACCAGTGTCGATTATCTCTGACCGAGATACGAGATACACCTCTCATTTTTGGAAAAGTTTCCAACAGTCTTTGGGCACGCGCTTAAATTTTAGTACGGCTTACCATCCACAGACGGACGGACAGAGTGAGCGTACCATCCAAACGCTGGAAGACATGCTTCGAGCATGTGTGATTGATTTAGGTGGCAGTTGGGATAACCACCTACCATTGATCGAGTTCTCCTATAATAATAGCTACCATACTAGTATTAAGGCTGCGCCTTTTGAGGCATTATATGGTAGAAAATGCAGAACACCCATTTGTTGGGCGGAAGTAGGAGAAGTTCAATTATCAGGACCAGATTTGGTCTTTGAAACAACGGACAAGATTGTCCAGATTCGCGATCGCCTGAAAGCTGCCAGGGATAGGCAGAAAAGTTATGCGGATCCAAAGCGAAAGTCTTTTCACTTCGAAGTAGGTGACAAAGTATTGCTTAATGTATCACCCTGGAAAGGGGTGATGCGATTTGGTAAGAAAGGCAAGCTAAGCCCGAGATACATAGGACCTTTCGAGGTTATCGAACGTGTCGGGTCAGTTGCTTATAAGTTAAACTTTCCTGAAGAACTCAGTGCTATCCACAATGTTTTTCACATCTGCAATCTGAAGAAGTGTTTCGCTGACGAATCGCTAGTCATACCGCACACGGATGTGCATATAGACGAGAGCTTGAAATTTGTGGAAAAACCATTGTCGATTGAAGATCGACAGGTAAAGAAGCTTCGAAGGAAGCATGTACCTATTGTAAAGGTCAAATGGGATGCCCGTAGAGGTCCCGAATACACATGGGAGGTAGAATCCACGATGAAAGAAAAATACCCTCATTTGTTTCAGTAAATCTCGAGGTCGAGATTTCTTTTAAGGGGGTGAGGATGTAACACCTCGAAAATTTATGTCCAATAATGTATTGACACGTGTCATAGGCTTTGAATATGTGAAAAAGTACTTTAGAGGGATTAAAGTTGACAAACAGTGAAACTATGTGAATATAAGGGTTCAAAGTGTCAACAATGGATAAATAGGCCCTACAATAACCCTACATGGTGTTATAATCTTAAACGTTTAAATCATGGATCATACAAAGCGGAAAAATGAAAGAAAGTGAGGAATTACAAACTACAGGGGCTGAATGTGTCAACATGTTGAAAGTATACCTCTGAGTGACCTTTTGGCAAACCCGAAGCTTTGTAATGGTAAAATATACTCACTAGAACATGTGGTAAAAATTTCATAAAAGTTCGTTATCGTATGAGAAAGTTATGATCAAAACCGTGCACGAAGGGTTAAATGCGTTAACGTTGAATTTCGTGACTTTTCGGGTAAGCACAAAGTTAACCAAGGACCTAACCAAGTTTGTGAATGTCCCAAGGCCCTTAAAAATCAGGTTTGAGGGTCAAGAGTGCAGGATAAATAGCCAAAACCACGTATCAAAGGACAAGGACTGAATTGCAATTCATGAAAACTTGTTTGGCTGGTTGCCAACTTGTACGCGGCCCGCGAAGGGTCTCTCGCGGCCCGCCTACGACCTGCCAGCGACAACAACTCGCGGATGTCAGTTTTTCAGGTCTGAATTCGATGTTAACAGTTGTTGTCTGATACAAGGGGCTCTCCAATGGTTTTACATGCATAGAGGGGCACCTGTAAACATCTTATAACAAGTGTAGGCTATTGTGGCATCATCTAGTAAGATCAAAATTGATATATAAAGGCACCAAGGTTGTAACAATTGAACACTTGCATTTACAAAAATTCACAAGACCACTTCTGGAGCTTCTCTGATCAACCTCAGGCCTTCTAGTGATCTCTAACCGTAATTAGGACTCTTGTAAGTATTCCTAACCCTCTCTAATTCGTTCTAGCTTAGTTAATTAACCAAAAGTCAAACCATCGTAATTTAAGTTTGACTTTGAGATTAAACGAAATTTGCTCAGTCATTTCTCGAATTGAAAGTACCTACAAGTAGGTATTTATGTGGGTAACAAACCCTTAAAAGGGTATTTTCAGATTCCCACTCTAACTATGTTAATTGTCGAGTCAAAGCATACTTTAAAAAGTCAACAGAATGTGTACTTTCAAATTTAAGCATAATTAGCAATGTAGGGTACATGCAACATGTTTGATCATTAATATAACATGGTAATTAGTGTAAGAACATGTCCCAACATGTTCAACTCGACAATTTTCAGTTTAAACCCGGATCGGAACCGAAAGTCGCATAATTTGACTTTTGCTTTGACTTTCAGTTCTGACCCGTTTATGCATGTCTAAGATCTGCCTTAGAGCTTATTTTGGACCATGTTTCATATAAGTATAACTCTCTGAGATTATACAACTTGGTTCAATACTTATCCGATTCATATGCATGTTTCCGATTAATGCTTAAAAGTTGACTATTATGCCCTTTTGACTATAAAACGTGATTTTTGAAAAAGTGAAAGAGTAGAAACATTAGTTACTAATTTATAAACTTGCACCTAAAATTTGACATCAATTTGAGGTCTAGATTAAGAGTTATGCTCATTAGCGTAAATTGAAAGCTTTATGTTAATTAAATGGCGTAATTAGCGTATAGCCTATTTAAACCCACTTTTTGATATCAAACTTTTTACCCACTGATGTAATATAATATTTTGGGATTTTTGAAGATTTTTATTTAATTTTTGGCTGAGCATAACATAGGTCTCTAGGTTTGATTCGGTTTTTGACGGTTTTGCCCTTTTAAGCCATAAAATGAGTTTTACAAATCCTTTTGACCCCAAACCTTTTTCTACTGATTTCATTTGTTAAATAAAATATTTTGAGACTTCTGGAATTATAAAAATATCAGCTTTCTTTTAAAAACCCGGAAATGGCTCCAAATCGTCTTTTTAAGCGTTCTTAACGCATAGTATGTACTATAACCATATTAAACATATAAGGTTGATACCTACTGATGTTTTTAGTATATTTTGAGATAATAACAGTAAGTAAAAGTTGTTGAACCCAGGTTTCCAGTTTTGACCTTTTCAGCCCTTGTGAAATTACCAAAATACCCCTAAGGAGCATAGTTTGGTTTTAAATGATAAGTTTCACATATGGGTTATACCCTACTGTTATAACGTGTTAAATTAAGTGTATTTACTGTATAAGTTAGACCTGTAACTCAGATTTCCAATTAAAACTCTTTTATAATCTTTTAAATGACCAAAATGCCCTTATGAGGCATAAATTGAGTTTAAATTCATTTGGGGCATAATAGAAGATATCTTACTGATATTATAACATAATTAAGGCATATTAAATCAGGGAACTTGCATATGACTCTTTTGGTTACCCGTAACGCCCTTTTCGCACTCGGTTCGGTTTATGTAACTAGTTTGCATAAATTGACCGAAACGGGTCAAACCTTATCATTTTTGTCTCAAAATCCAGAATGTATTTAGTATACCCATATTATACAAGTCTTCAAACTTGTCGGGTCTAAATCACATTCTATCCGGTCTTCGCTTAATCGTGCGTTTGAACCGTATCGTCCTTAAAACTAACCGGTCTAAGCTTAGGCTTAAATAAAGACCCGTTAGAAATCTAATAGGTTATTATAAACCTTTGTTCCAGAATAGAAGAACCAGTAAAAGCTACCTTCACTCGCTAATTGAGATTTATACTTACTAAGGTAAATACTTTTAACTTATTTTCCATTATACGGGCTTGGGGTACGGTATATAAAATACCGCTTGGTCCGGCATTGAATTCTTTAATCGAATAGAGGTTAAATTTATTGATATGCTATGTTTTGAATGTGTTTTGTTTGCTTAAAGCCTTTGGGGGGTTAATGACCATGTCCCGGATATCCTTGGCATCATCTTACGAGATGGCCACGACCTGAGCACGGGGTGTAGGCGTACACCTTTCAGTGCATAACTCAATATTGTGGTGTGTCTATTAATATTTAACCCGGTCTACGGATCGGGCTACTGAACGCATAAGTAACATGTAAATCCCTTACAAGATTATATTACATAATTATCCCAAGTTATAAAATGTTTTGTGCCACGTGCATTCAAATCAATTTTCAAACCTTTTCAAAATGAGTCAGTTAAATTGTATTTACCAGTGTAAACTGACGTATTTTTCCAAAAGGTTAAGTGCAGGTACTACTCGTACTAGGCTGGCTGTCTTCTAAGCGTCCACAATAAGTCTCGCAAGCTTGGATGTCAATAAAGCTGTTGAACAATATCTTCTTTTATTTTGATCCGCCTGTGGATCCGTTTCAACTAATTGTGATATTTAATATTACACTTTATTAAAGTTGAAATGAATCTATCTTTGCTTCCGCTGTGCATTTATATATTGTGTTGTTTGTCTATGATGATACCAACTACGTCACTATACTCCCCACCGGGCCCACCGGTGACACGTGGAAAATAGGGGTGTGACAGTTCAGTGAAGTTGACGACAGTTCTGCTCAGTGGAGGAAATTTGTCAAGGTTTAGAGATTTTACCAAAGAAGTGGGGGGATAAAAATTTTCATATGTTTTGGAATTTCTTCGATAAATTTCTAAACGCAATCATAGGTGGTGGAGTTTGTGTTTTTCTTGTGATACCAAAGGTTCTGCGTGGAATGTTTTGCACAGACACATATATGAGAATTTTAATTAATTCTCCAGCCAGCGTGAAGGGTTTTGCCCGGAAACATACATGTATCTAAAGTCTACAATAGTTTCAAAGCGCTGTTCACTGAAGACCTGGGGAATCTTTATGAGATTTTACAGGGATCTGGGTGTAATTCAATTCGTTGAGTTCGCAAACGATGTACTTGGTCAAGCTGACATCCTGAGTACTGATGCTGAAGATCCATAGTGCATTACGTGGTCAACTTCACAAAGGCGATACAATGAGATCTGGATGTAGTTCAACTAAGCATGTTGGTTGAGCTTGCAAGTGATATACTCGGTCTAGCTGACTTCCTGAGTGCTGATGCTGAGGATCAAAGTGCATTACTTGGTCGATTCCACAAAGATGGTTTACAGAAGACAGTTCACCAGAAAACTCTACCAATGTAGTCTGCTTGAATGAAATGGAGTTCTTATGATAAGATCAAGACTTGATGCAGGTTTTAAAGAATGGAACCCTTATCAAATGCCGGTTGGAGTATTGGAAGATCAGCGGAAGATCGGTCAATTTAGCCTTGCGAGGAAATTGCACAACACCCAACCGGATACGCGTACTTTGAGGGGGAAATATTATACGAGAAGCTTCAAGGTTTTGGTATTGCTATGAAGACTCAAGTCAAGATACTACTTACCTGGATCATCGGTCAAGGGGGAATTTGTTAACACAGAGAAGATGACATCAACAAATACTTGACTGAAGATCGATTGCAGTTGCATTTTCAGCATTCGACAGCAACGGACAAGGGGGAATTTGTTGGTGCAGTTTTTGTGTCCGATACTGTTCGAATAGATTAGAATTATTTTATGCTGATTATGTAATAGTTAGTGAAACGGTCAAACGAATGTGTATTGACCCGCTCGTTTGAAGTGGTCAAACGAGAGGTTTATGTGTTTGACCGTGTGTGTTTGCAAAACAAGGGTTGTGGCTATAAATACCACAACTTGTTCATTTGCAAAGGAGAGAGCGTTAGCAGAGAGTTGTGAGGAAGGTTTTAGACCTTGGGGAGAGATCACCACTTGGTCTCTCCCCGGATGTATACTCCTTTGGTATTGTTCGGTTAGCTTGTAATCGGGCCGCTTTGTAACGTTATACTACCAGATTAATACAAAGAAGTGTTTATCAGTCTCTAATCTCTCTCGTCTTGAACTTAATCACACACTAATCACGGGTTTCGGTCCGGAATCACGAACCTACAATCATGGCAACATACATAGTCATTCTACGGTGAACATCATCATGTATCATTCAATTAGTCAAGACATCAACAGGTTATACTATTCGTAACTTCTACACCCAAATCGGTCATCAAGCTAGCACTTTTAACATTCTTTATTATCACATATAAAATGGTACACTAACCGGTTATAGTTCCGAAGTGAGAGGAGTATAGAATCAGCGAAAAGAAGCCTCCGAGCGATGAACACAAGCTGATGCGAGAGCTTGAGTTGCTGCCGTTGGATCCGAGAGGAGGGGAGGAGATGGTGTTTGTGTATTAGGGTTTTTAGAGAGAGGAAGGATGAGAGGAGAGAGAGTGTGGATAGAGGAATGTTTTTAGGGATTGGAGGTGATGATTGCTTTGTCAAAAAAAAGGAATGTTGGCTGCCACTAAGGGTTTTATACCCTCATGAATGCGCACCATAAAAGGTTTTTGTGGTTTCGAGTGGGCCAAACAGTTGGGCCGGTCAATATGGACTCATGGTTCATTCGTCCATCAAGTGGGGAGTCGGAATCAAGGAAGCCCAATCCCGAGAGTGGGAGGTTTCAGCTCACCTCCATACATGTATTCTAATAATATTATAAATTGATATACAAGCTTATATTACACGTTTTCACATTATGCACGCAACACACGGTAATCATAACATAAGTTGTTATTTAACAACCCCACATAATCGTATTTTACAATAAAGTTGTTCGGGAAAACCCGAAGTGTCACAGTAGATCTACATAATGTTTGTAATGAAAGATAACGATTTTATTCGAAGTGTAATATATGTTCGTTTGTGTTCGTTTTTGTTTATAAACACTTGTTTGTGTTCATTTTTGTTCATGCACGTTCATTTGCGTTTAATTGTTTTCGTTACCTAAAATTAACGAACAAACACGGCCATTTCATTATTGAATGAAGACAGACATAAAATCTTGTTTGATAAGTGTTATAATTCGTAAACACATTTATTTTCTTAATGAATGAACCGAACAAAACACTATTCATGTTTGATTCATTTAGAGCCCTAGTAATATTAAATTATATCATCTCCATATTATTGATTAAATATTAAAATATTACAAGACCATATAATACCGCAATCATATAAAGAAAACCATTAAATGTTGAACATCTATAATAGCGTTGTTAAAAAGTTGTACTTGGTATACAACCACTATCGATAAAAAAAAACATGTTTTGAGACTTGTTCTCCTTTTATATATTTATTTACTAATAAAAAATCTATACTATACACACTACACACTCCAAATAACACACATTACCCATATATATCTCACACCACTAAGCACAATTCTCATACCACTCACAAGAAAATTTCCATTTTTAGGACGAAATGAGGAGCCCATCTTCAGCCACAATAAGCCACTTCAGCCACCCACACCCTCTACACCTAACCAACCCTAAAACATCTCGTATTTGTTCAGCCTGCAAGAAAACCCTAGAAACCGAACCACTGTACACATGCAGATCACCCTCATGCACCACCACCTTCTCCCTTCACCTCAAATGCTCCCAACTCCCTCAAACAATCACCCATCCTTGCCACCACCACCACCACAACCACCCTCTCACCCTCCTCCCAAGATCACAAAACCCTAATGGTGTTTTCACGTGCAACGGTTGTGGCAAACATGGTGATAGCTTTTTGTACAACTGCAAAGATTGTGGTATTAATATCCATGTGGCGTGTGCTAAGTTACCTTTGTCGGTGTCTCATAGGAGCCACTGTCACCAGCTTAATCTTGTGTTTTCGTCACCGTACGGGAATGATGCGTTTCGCTGTGATGTGTGTGGTGTGGTTTGTGGAAGTAAGTGTTGGTTGTATAGATGTGGTTTGTGTGGGTTTGATGCTCATGTGTTGTGTGTCACATCTAAGGTAAAAAAAGTGGTTGCTGGAGCTGGTAGAAGTAGTAGTAGTACTACTGATCAGTTTGAGAATTGGTTTGTGGAGCAGGTGAATAATAAGAGAGACCAAATTCTGCAAGAAATCATGGGTGGTGGTGGTGGTGGTGGTGGTGATTACAATCAGATGTTACAAGCTATGATGAGTGGTGGTGGTGGCGGCGGTGATTACAATCAGATGCTACAAGCTATGATGAGTGGTGGTGGTGGTGGTTACAACCCGTTGCTTCAACCGATGATGGGTGGTGGTGGTGGTGATTACAATCAGATGCTACAAGCTATGATGAATGGTGGTGGTGGTGGTTACAATCAGTTGCTACAAGCTATGATGGGTGGTGGTGGTGGTGGTGGTGATTACAATCAGATGCTACAGGCTATGATGGGTGGTGGTGATTACAATCAGATGCTACAGGCTATGATGGGTGGTGGTGGTGGTATGGATTTAAGTTCGGTTCTTGGAAACTTTGGTGGATTAATGGGTGCTGGATTTGGAGGTTTTCGCTTTTAAAATATAAAGTCTTCTTCATCTTCGTTTTTCTTCAAGAATGATCGGTGTTTACCTCGTCTTGTTGGTAGTCTTTACTTTATTTCAACTTGTATATATAAACTATAAATAATACTTTTCTTCCACGTTGGTGATTTAGTGGCAAAAAAACGATATGGGTAAACCAATGTTATGAACGATAATACCGATACGAGTACTGATTTTGTTTAGTCGGCTTCAGTTTGGTTCGGTATGTGCCAATCAATAACTATACAAACCGAATACCAATACTGGTTCCAATAATAACGATATTGATATTGATGTTGTTTGGTTGGTTGGTTGGTTGGTATCGATTTGATTCGTTATGATGTCGGTACTCTGTATGGTTTGCTATACCAAAAAATACTTTATTTTAAATACAATTTCGCTTTCAATAAAATTTATGTCAGGATGTTAAGAAAAAAATTAAACATAAGCATTTTTTCGTTTTTAATTAAATTAACGAACGGAATTTATTAAAGAAATATAAAATTAATAAAAATTTCTATATTATATTGCCATCAGAAATTATAACCGCCTTTTAAGTAAATCATAATCCTTGTTAGTCTCCTTCTTTAAATCTCAACCATGTAAAGTCCATATAAAACTTCAAGCTAAGGAGTGGGGGTGGTCACTAGTGATAGAATTCCATCACTCACAAGCACCCAATTAAGTTTCGCCATGTCATCAACCATTTTTCCATCACTCATAACCTTTTTAGTAGCATTGCCTATCACACACAACACCCAAAAATAAACCCTCATGTTCCCTCACAATTTCCATTTTCCACGATGTGATAAAATCCACGCGTGGAATATTGCACGCGTTATAAACTTGAGTGGCGGTGGTCTTCACAATTGTTCCACGCGTTGAAATATGCTATCACGCGTTGAAAACCATCCGCCCCCACTCCCCTAAATGCATTTGTTAACGGTAGTTGCACACACTTACTCTTTCACAACCCTGAAGTTACCAACGTATTCCCTGTTATCGCTAAGGGCGGAGCTCCCCTAGCCCACAATCTCGTCTGCTCCACTTAAAATTTTTCAATCACACCCCCCCCCCCCCCTAAAACTTTTGAAACTAAACGACCCCTATTAATTTTAGAAACTGAAACCTAAAAAGAGTTATATTAGAAATTTATAACTTTTTAAAAATAAAATTAATATAAACAATTGTTATGTATATAAAATTTAGAATTAAGCTTTAAGCCCATTAAATAACAATCCACCATTACCATTTACCAAGCCCAATAGACAATCCATCATTATCAAGCCCAATGCCTATGCTTTAAAAAAGAAAAGAAAAAATTACTTAGAAAAAGATACGGAATCATTGGTAATACCTCTTCAAGACATAGAGGTATTATTAGAAATTTATAACTTTTTAAAAATAAAATTAATATAAACAATTGTTATGTATATAAAATTTAGAATTAAGCTTTAAGCCCATTAAATAACAATCCACCATTACCATTTACCAAGCCCAATAGACAATCCATCATTATCAAGCCCAATGCCTATGCTTTAAAAAAGAAAAGAAAAAATTACTTAGAAAAAGATACGGAATCATTGGTAATACCTCTTCAAGACATAGAGGTAAATGAGAAACTTAAATTTGTAGAGAAACCTATTCAAATTGAGGATAGAAATGTTAAGAATCTCAAACACAAGAGATTAATTTTGGTCAAAGTAAAATGAGATTCAAAGAGAGGATCAGAGTACACTTGGGAACTCGAGTCAAAAATGCAACGAAAGTATCCACACCTATTCCAGTGAATCTTGAGGACAAGATTTAAAACAAGGTGTAGAGGATATAACAACCCTCGAAAACACCTTAATATACCCAGTATACACGTAACCGAACCCTTATAACCTTTGTTTTATTAAAAACAAATAAAATAATTTATTTTGTGTCGGTCGCGGGGCGCGACAGACACACCCTTGTGTCTCGCGGGGCGCGACGGACCCTTGACTTGCCGGACACCCAAGGTGCCATGTGGCACACACGTGGCAAGTCTAGTATGGTGATCAGACAACCCTAGTCGTAGCTAGGGTGCCCTCGCAGGCCGCGAGAGGATTAAGGGAGGCGGGTCGCGGGGCGCCAGAGCCTCCGAATTCAAGTATAAATAGAGCAGCAACGACACTTTCAATCTTCGTTCATTATTTTTTATTTCTCTCTGTCCCTATAGTGCGAAAATACCTAGATATTATACCCCTAAAACACGAAGCTCTGCTCCGTTGTAAGTATTGTAACCCCCGATCACTAATTCGTTACCCTACTCGGTTGATTTAGGACCCACCAACGCATGTCAAGGCTCTGCCTGACTAAGTTCGTTGGGGTTCTGTCTCGTGTTGTATGGCTATTGTGACTTGGGTTATCTTACTAACACGCGTGCATTGTATGTTTTTATTATTAGAAACTCAGGAAAATAATCAAGAAATATTACTAGGAAGCCCGTAGAATACATAAGTCTACAATGTGAGTCATTCTCTTTTTCTACCAAACTGTGTTACAAAATCTCAAATGTTTTCAGTTATACTTACAGTGATTGAGTCTTTGTGTTCTACAATTACTGCTTGTAAGTGGGGTTTTGTATACACTACTAATCAAGCGTTACTATTGGATAAAGAGTTAGCCAATAGTAATATGACCACGGTCATTGTAACTTCCAACGTGACAAATACTGAATGAGTAATTGGGTAGATATAAACATTGTAATCGCTCTCAATACTGTAAAGTTATAAAAGCTTATTTTTATAAACTGGAATGTACTCGCCAGTATTTACTGATAAAATATTTTTAAAACGTGTTTCAGGTAACCTGATGTGAAAGCTATAAGAAGCCAGCCGTGGAGCACTGAAGGCTTAAAGAAAGTGGGTATAAAGTTACCTAAATAAAAGTTTATGTTTTCAGAAACTAGGGTTTATCCCTATAAACATATTATGAATGAAATATGGGTTTTATCTCATTTGTTTAATAAGAAAAGTTTGGTGTTTTGAACTCTGAAATTTATTTTCTAACTACGATCCTGATGTTTTAATTCCGCTGCCAAATTAATAAATACTGATACCACCGGCTGCTGTCTCGCGGCTCCCGCTCCCGGGGTAGGGGTCGGGGGTTGCGACAACAACGCATCTTCGAAACAAGACCATTAGACAAATTTTAGTCCAATGGCAACATAGAATGGGTTCAGGGCTAACTTGGGAATCGAAAGAAGATATGCGGAAGCACTACCCGGCATTGTTTGGTACGTATTTAGGTTTCGAGGACGAAACCTCCTTTAAGGAGGGTAGATTTGTAACACCCCAAAAAGTTCAAATATGCAAAATGTGTTAAAAATAACTAGGAACATAACCTAGTAAAAATATAAGTGAATATTAGTATAAGAATGAATAATATCCCATTTAAAAATAACCATTTAGAATGGAGGGACTAAACTTGTAACAATGGTTAGGTAGATTAATAAAAATAAATCAAAACACAAACACACACACATGTGTGTTTGTCTGGAGCGGCCCAAGCAGAAGAGAAAAGGGGAAAAACCCTTTGATCAGAAATCAACAATAATTAGAAGGAAAACCAAAGCCATACTAATGCATGAACCCGGATTTCTAACCATCTAAGCTTGTTTATCAAAGTGGTAAGTCGAATTTATTAAATTGATGATTTGTAGAAAGTGGGTTTCAACCCAATCATTAGTTCATATGAAAATTTGTGTAATTGTGAGTTAGGATTACACTATATAACAAGAATTATATTCGATTTTGGTTATTTGAATGGTTTGAAGTATAAACCCACTTGATGTAAAAACTATGATGAATATGATGATCAAGTAGATGCGAATAGGTGTAATCTTAATATATGATCTTGTATGTAATAGTGAATTTCTAGATAAATTGATGTAGAACGAAAGAAATGTATGAACTTGATTGATTTTGATAATTTATGAAATGAACTAGTAGAACTATGCTTTGAACACTTGTACATAATGCTTTGTTGGTGGTACGCACGCCAAGTGTTCAATAAAATGCCTCAACTAGAAATTCTGCATTTTTTACTTCAGGCTCTATGTGATAATCATGTTTTATATATGTAAATAACACTCATATTGAGTTATGATGCTTTATCCCAAAAATACTTATGAGAAGTTAGCATGGAATGTGAAGATCTTAATGTAAACATTTTTATGTATAGGGATAAAGGAAGAAAGTTCGAGTCACACAAAGCAAGAAGGAAATCGAGACCGAGGTACGTCACTTGTACATTTTGAATTGTTAGTAAAGGTGTTTTTATGTTCTAGATTGTAGAGATGATTTGCTTAATTATACAAGGCGAATATGTCAAATGATTATGTTGTCGATTTGACCCGAACGGGTCGATTTGTTAGAAGAACGGGTTAGATGTAAGTTTGTGATGTTAATTCGTTGTAAACAGGTCATATGCGAAAGAATGTTGTAACCGATTGGTTACATAAATGAGAAGGAGAAGGCTAAAAAAGAATAGTCGAGTAATGTGCGAGTAAAGTTGTTGAACAATAATTCATCTTGTTCGTTGAAAGTTAATAGGTTATGTATAACTTGCTAATGTTGCTTTTTGTTGTTATGATTACAGGTAAGGCTCAGATTTATGTGCTTTCGACGCTCGGAACGAACACACTAGCATTCCATGCCCGCGACACGCTTCCGAATTTTTGTGTAGTAAATGGGTCGTTTTGTGTGGTTATAATCTTTAGTATGTATGTCAAGTTTATTAGTTAAAAACTTATGATTGTATATCTCTTGTAAATGTCCGATCTCGGATAAACTACTAGGTATGGGTAACTTTGTATGATAACTAAACGTTTTCCAGTAAGAAGTTACTAAAGTTCAAATTTAGTCATATTTTTGTTTGTTTATTTTAACGTAAGAATAAATATGATTGTTTATTTTAACGTAAGAATCGACTGGAGAAAACGGGCGTTACAGTAAACTTACCAACATGACATAACTTGTCCCCTACAATTACTTGATGGTAGTAATTGTAAGTATTGAATAGTTTAAGGGGTCAATTAAGATTTCCCTTTAGGTACCTTTTAATAAAAGAATATATAGATTTTTCCATAACCTACCATCACTTATGATCATTATATATTGATCATTGGTATTTATAAAAATGTGTGAAAAAACTCCTTAAGAATACCATGATCAGTTCTCTTTAATGTGATCCATCAACACAAGGTACCATAACGGAAATCGTGGATTCAACATTCTTATCTCATATCACTGTTCCAACAAGTAAGTTTTACTAATTTGATTTCTAATATCATATTCATGATTGAATACATCATTAGGGTTCTTTATTTTTAACCCACATTTAATGATATAATCAAGAAAAAAAACTCTAGAAAATGAGAACTTAAAAATTTGCTTTGAAAAAAAAAACAAAACACAAGACATTTTTTCTCTTTGATGAACTTTCTTAGTTGCTTTGAGAAAAAAAAAACAAAAAACAAGAAAATTTTTTCTCTTTGATGAACTTTCTTGGAGTTGTATGTCAAATTTATGGTATCAAACACTCAAACTTCTGAAAATACCCAAACCAAAAGTTTTTATTAACCCAGAAGTAGAACTGAACAATATAATTATAAACTGAGAAATCTTAACACTCTAACTCTCATAAGATCATCAACATGACGATCTTATCTAAATGATCTAAAGACTCAATGATCTGTGAATCAACACGATTCACAGATGAAAACCCTAATCGTCATAGGAGAGAAAAACTCAGTGAACAAAAATATCTCAGATATCTTTGGAAGCATCTGCACGAAGCTTTATATAATAACCCGAGAAGATCCGAACTACTCATACCCGGTTTGTTAGGGGCTTGTTATAACAACCTAACAAAACTGTCTTGAGCCGTTATATATCTTCAGTCTTCAAAAGCCCAGCAACAACATACATCCTAAAGCCCAACAAGACCAGCAGCGCAGCGAAGCCCAATAAGACCAGCAGCTAACCAATCGAGCAGTCCAAGTCTTTAGTTCAAACCCACCGGGTACATTATCTCATAAAACAAACATTAAAATCAACTATAAGAATCAAATCATCATCATCATCATACTCAGTAAATCCCACCAATAGCAAAGCAAAGGTAGGGTCTGAGGAGGGTAAGATGTAGACAGCCTTACCTCTACCCCGTAGGAATAGAGAGGCTGCTTCCAGTGAGACCCCCGGCTCGATAGTAGTTTTGCATCAAGCCTTGGACATAAGGCACATAACACTCGGCAATCGGGACACAGACCGATTAGTGCATGTACCCTTTTGTCTTTCAGCTATCAACGCCACCACATGATGCATGATTAACCGTCCTCCACTTTTAACGTTATTTTCACGAAATTAGTAAAATAACGTTAAAATTAGTGCACTTTTACTTTTGCCCCCCGATGGCCCACACACATATACATTATATGCGCATACCGCAAGCGGGGCGTATAAGAATCAAATATAAAAGTGAAATAATAAAAAGTATTATTTCTAACACCCCCCCCTCACTTTTATAACCAAACATCAAACATTCTAATACAACCCGGTGACCATTTGAAACCTTTATTTACATACATAAGACTTATCTTTCTTTTTTAACCATCCAATGACTTGGATGAAGATTAGATAAATTTGAGACCTGCCAAATACCAAATATAAAAGGACAATGCAAAATCAAAGAATTTCCCTAAACAATTAAACAATGATGCCAATCAAGCACACCGAAAACATAATGCCAACCGATCTCATTGAATTCCATATAACAATACCAATGACGAATAGAAAACAGACAACATGTATATATACTAAATCAACTATCACCAATAATGTAACACCCCATGTTTCGAAAGTCAAAGTCAAGATTGAAGTCAAAGGAAGAAAAGATTGCTAATTATGATATGTCTCTCCTTGCTCAATTCCTGTTTTGACTTCTTTGGCTCATAGATAGTCTATTTAATTGTTTACGTTAGTTGTATTATGTGGAGTATCTATTAATAATCGAGGTTTATTCGATGTTTATCGCATATTTGACCGCTTATTCGCTTATCGCAATCGCACTCGCAACCCGAAGTATGCCTTTGGTTATTGTTTATACGTGTGTGTGCCTTTTATATGTTACTTGTGCATGATATTTATGTTATATTGTGGTGATTAATCGAAACGCAATCAAAACTCGAATTGCAATCGAATCGCAAACGCTAAACGCAAGTAAAATAGGATGATTGTATGTTAGATATAGTAGTTGGGATTAAAAGTAATTTGAACGAGAAACTCTAACGCATCGCAACGCTCGCAAATCGCAATCGAAACCGCAAAACCCGTGGCTAATCGACCAAGCGACCAGTAGACCAGGCTGCCACCCGATCGATCCACCCTTTCCACTTTGGGAAACCCTATAAATACCCCCTGTCACCATCATACTTTCCATTTTTGCTCTCTGACGTCCGACCAGCGCTTCAACCTCACTTTTCTTCGATTTTCTCACGATTCCGGTAAGATCTCAACCTAATCTTTGTACTTCTATGATCAGCACTTGATTCTACACCATTCTATCTTTTGAATCTTAACTTTTAACCGTGAAATCACTAAGATTTGGGGTGTTCTAGGATGATGTCATCATGGTGTTCTTGAGAACTTCATGTTTTGGCTTCAATCCATCAAGAACAACCTAGATCTAACCGATTTCCACATAAACAAACAAAGATCTTGCATAGATCTAGACATAATCATGGTGAGAAAGGATTGAAAGATGGTTTTCCAACTTTCTTTCAACTCTTTTACACTCAATGCACTTAAAACCGATAGAATCGGACCTTGTCCTAACATTCTACTCCTTCTTGGTGTTGTGTTGGTTCAAGATCTGGATTCCATCTACGAGATCAACCGATTTCGGGTTTAACATGGAACACCGTCTCGAACAGTTAACGGGTCGGATTTGGGTGATTCCTGTCCGGTCAGGTTACTAAGTCTTGACGAGATTTCTGTTGTCTAACGCGTTATCACATCGTCTCGATAAAACTACAAATCTACCAAAACAACCAAGGAAGAAGGCGATCAGGCCGACCAGGTCGGAGTGTCGTCCGATCGGACTACTGTCCGAACGGATTACCACTCGATCGGGTTGCCACCCGATCGGACTACACCTTGGGTCCCACACTTAACTTTTATTTTGAACATTTTGAAGTTGTGAACATTGAACGAGATGCTATTCGATCGGATTACCATCCGATCGGATTGTCACTAGAATATGTAATGTTCTGACTTCTACACTTAAACAATTTTCAACATGTTCAATGCACAAGGGTTGCCACCCGATCGGATTGCCATCCGACCGAGTGACCGTCCTGCTGTGAACTTGTTCTCACTGAAGTGTCCCACCAATCGGATTGTTGTCCGATCGAACGGTCGTTCGATCGACCGACCTGAAAGGTAGAGATACTTCTCTGTTTTCAAAATGCTACAACGAAAACTTCAAAAGTCAAGCCATCATACACAAACACATCCTTCTCAAAGGAGGAAACAATCCACTCGAAGGGTCACCCGAACCGGATGACCATCCGAGCGGACTGTCACTCGAACGACCGGTTGTCCGATCGAACTACCATCCAATCGAACTGCTTACACCTTGTATCGTTTTGCGCGTCGCTTATCGTTATGCTATCATTCTGATCAGGCTAACCTTACTCTCTAGCGCTCCCTTCAATCCATCAATCGCTGTGAGTATACTAGATCCCTTTTTGCTTTATGCACTTTTGGGTGTTACATACGTTACTTATTCTAAATCACATCGAACACACTACGCAATACTTTTAACGCTAACCGTTACCGCATGTTATACGTGACTTAATGAATGCTTGTTTGTTATGTTTACACATGGAATGTTGTCTACCTGCCTTAGCAACGATAGTACTATAGTTTGGACTCAGCACCTGTTCACTCAGGGGTTGTTAAGGACAATTAGTTACATGGCTCACAGTGGTGAGTGTGTATCGCGAACTGCCTTGGGCAGTCAACCCGCAGTCATTGGTATCGATAGGTTCATGTCGATAACTAACATGCCTCATTTCACTCTGTGTACGTGCTGGTTATGCGTAATCGATTTCGAACTCTATTATATCTATTAAACTTGTATGGTCACCTTTACACTATGTGTATTGACTTTTACTTTAACGTATGTGACAGGTGCTTAGGATGCTTATGTGCTTACTTTGCTGTGAAATCGAGGCTAGGAAAGACCTAGGTCAACAATAAACAATTGACTGTAATAAAAATCTGAGTTGTTGGAACAGAACAATTTGACTAGATCTTTTCTGTAATAATTGTATTATCTTTTATGACATGGTATGGGACGTGTTGCTTTAAATAATTGGTAATTATAGTTGTTATGGAAACTTCTGGACAATCTATTTCGCTTAGTGCCGCGCCCCGATGTTTCCGCCATCGGTTGGAGTGTGACAAATAAGATGATCCGTAATCAACTATCTTATCAAATCTAACGGATAACAAATTCTACAACATGTAGAACCAAGAATATAACTAGATCTAGCACAGAAGAAAGATGAAATGAACGCTCAAAAGTTTTTACTAGGAAAACCCTAATGAAATTATTGGAATACAAATATCTCCACAAAACATTTCATGTACTTCTTCAAAGATTAGCGTTCACAAAGCTTAAAACATCCTGCACATTTTTAACAATCCTCTTTCAAAACAATTCAAAGCCAAACACAAACATGTTTAAGCCACTTTGAAGTAATGCTAATGATGATACAAGCTTCTGAATGAAACTTAACATTTATATTTTGATAAAAATACGGTTTAACGACAATTATTTTTAATAAAAAACCATTAAAGCCTCTATAAAACTGGTTGACAAAAACGTGATACACTATGATGTATAACAAATAAACACTAAGCACAACTATCAAGATTTTTCCTTTTAATTTGATAATGAATTTTTATTGATACACTTTATGTGGATGCGACTCGACTCGGTTCGATTCGGTTCGGGTCGACTCGGTTAGGTCCGGCTCAAGCCCGAAGACACGACATTCCTCCGTTGTGCGCCCCAGAGTTCGACACGCGAAGCACGTAGCGCCGCAAACCTTTCCCACAAACACATCACCATGACATCACCTTAGTGATGTCATGATGATGTCACATAGTTTTGTCTCATATGTTGAATTAATGGAAGTTATAAACAGAAATGATATCTGGGCCGTTTCTTCACACATGGGCCGAAGACTTCATTTGGGCTTTGACTATCACTTGGGCTTCAACAACAAACGACGAAACAGATTATAGAATATATGTATGTCGACGAAACAGAATGTGTTTCGTCGACTTTAGTGTTTCGTCGTGTCAGTTTTGCGTTTCGTCATGTCTGTGTCTGTTTTAGTATAAATACCCCTCACAGTTTCTGTGTGAAACTGATGAGCACAGAGAGACTTAGTGAGAGTCCGTTAAAACATTGTTTGTATATGTTTGTGGTTGTACTCATCCCTAATCAATAGATATTGAATCTTTGGTTACGCGTGTGTTTTATACACTTTGTTTGGTTTGCACCGTCACGGGGATTCCGCACCCGTTACCGTGTTTGTGATAAACAAGGATAGGTTTTCGTTATCGATCCACCGGAAAAACGGGATACAATTCTGTTTCGTCATCATTCAAGACCTGTTTCATCGACCAGCATTCAAGATCAGTTTCGTCGCAATTTATATCTTCCGTTTCGTCGATCATAAGCCCAGAAAGAATTCTGTTTCATCGATTATAAAGGCCTAAACCAGTTTCGTCGATATTGTTATCAATTTTAAACAGAAAACTTGCAAAAGTGTTTTAGCAGTTTATTATTGAGTGTGTGATCAGGTTTTCATTTACATATACCAATCATGAGTTGTACGAGCCCTTGGGATTGGAGTACGGATCCACAACCAGATCTAAAACAGATGTCGATGGCCGAATATATGACGCGTACCATACCTCAACAACAACAGTCAATAAGTGCAAGTCAATGGGCTTTAGTGTCGAATCAAAATCAAAACATACAGAATCTTTTGGTAGCAAGAGGAGAAGAAAATTCAGCTACTAGAAAGACACGTCATGATCTGCTGAAGAAGAAATTTGAATCATTTCATTTCTTAGAGAATGAAACCCTAAATGATATAACTACTCGTTATTATAATTTGATGAGTGAAATGTATTATTTTGGTGTTCTTGCATCTCAACAGGAAATAATAGCACGGTTTGCTGATGCTCTACCTCCAAAGTGGAGCCCATTCATTGAGCCTTTAAAGCATACGGGCGTTCTAGATGTTGTCAATGTTAATATTTATGAATTCATTCAGAAGTTGGAGCACAAGAACGAAGAGGAAATTCGGAAAGCTAAAAGGATTGCACCTACTCAAAACACAGAAATGTATTTGCCGGGTTTTGGTCCTTCAGCCAGTTCTAGTTCCATTCAGCAACCGAAGCTTCAATCGGCGTTTGTGTCCAATACAAGCTCATCTCCGTTTCCACAGTTCAATCAAAGTGCTTATCTTTCGCAATCTAAACCCCAACCTCAACCTCAAGTTTCCACAACACAACCTCAATTTGATCCAAGTGTCAATTGTGGTCCGGCCATACAGTTGGGAAACGGTGATCAAACAAGAACTGCGTTTTATGCTGAAATTGTCAAGAATGTCAATGATGGTGAATCTTCAGGAAAAGATGACAGTTCAGGATGTAGTGGCACTGATGAAGATAGTTCAGGTGTGAGTGATTACAGTTTGTCGAATGATGCTAAGGAGAAATCTTACTTGATCAAGAAAGCTGCTGCTGCTTCAAAAGAAATGGAGAAGATTCTCACTGAAGATGGATCTTTCTCTTCTCAGACTGCCTTTATGGCTAATGTCACAGCTTCTACAAGTCAGGTAAAATCTGAAACTCCTAGCATATGTAGTGATTGTGCTGATATGAAACTTGAATGTGATAGAGTGAAACTTGAATGTGATACGATTCATAGTCACAATCAGAGTTTAGTCGTTGAACTGTCAAAGTGCAAAGAGGCAAACATGGCCTTAGCTCGCAATGAAAAGGAGTTTAAAACAGTTATTGAAACCCAAAAGAAAAGTGTTTCTGAATTAACAAAAACTGTTTTCAACAAACAAATTGGTATTAATAACTACATTAATATCATTGAGGAAACCAAGAAAGAGCTAGCCGTGGCCAAGTGGGAATATGAAGCGATCAAGCTCAAATTGGAGAGTTATTCTAACTCCCGATATGTGCTCGATCACATCATAGATGTTCAACAGCTGAAAGGGAATGTGAAAGGCGTTGGTTATAGGAAGTGTCCACCCCCTTTGAGACACGACTATACCAAGTCGCCCGATGAAGAGGATATGCCTCGGTATGAACCCAGTGTGCCTCTTGATTATGAGGAAGTTACTACTGGCCTAGGGTTCAAACCGGACAATTCCTCGGAGGGCTCATCTGGAACAAGCGAAAATTCAGCATCTGTTGGTACGGAACAAAGTCCTCCCACAGTTGAGGACTATGATTCGTCAGATGATGAACCAGATGTGAGTGATGAGGATAAATCTCTTGAGAAGAACAAAGGAGTAGAAGTGCCTTTTGAGAATCACATTCTGTGTGATCCTCCTACTCCTGTTGTGCAATCAACTGATGCTAAACAAGAGATAGATCCTATCACTGTGACAGTGTCTACCATTAAAAGTGATAACGTGTTGTATACTTTAGTCGGTGATGACAAAATTTATTCAAACACAGCTTTTCCAATTAAAAATGCCAATCAATCTTTGATTGATAAAGTGTTTGAAGATACTACCAGTAAGTTTTTGGAAAAGGGGATCCCGAGAGTTTCAGTAACTCAGTGTGATCCGATTCCAAAAGCTGAAGTTAGAAGAAAATTTAGAAATCAAAAATCACCAACGAAGCAACAACCTATCGCTTTTAAGGGTAAACAGCAACAGCAGCGAGCTCAAAATTCTAAAGGTTCACAACCGAAGGTTGAGACCAAAGGAGCTCGGTTCAAGAAGAAAAACAATGATGTTAAATTTGTAGCATCCAATGGTACTGATAAAATTGAGACTTTTGAAAACAAATCAAACACCGATTTTGTCCAACAAGTCAAGATTTTAAAACGTAACGCTCAAAACAATTACACCCAACACACAAACGGGTGTGATGAAGGAACAAGTACCTCTGGGTCTACAGGTTCAACATGTGAAAGTCGGACTGGATCTCCCAAGTTTGTTGAGAGGAGATCGTGTTTCAAATGTGGGGAGTTTGGACACATTATCAAAAACTGCACAAACTCTCCAAAACCAAATTTTGTGGAAAGAGCCCCTTCTGAACAAGGTCACTCACAAAGTCGTCCTGTTTCTCCAAAACATGATAAACGCACTATTAAAGAACAGGAAACAAAACAACGACATAAGAATGTGAAGGTGATCGAAAAGGCTTTAAAACCGGAAAATGTTAAAAGGAAACCAAGTTCACAACAACCGTTAAAACCAGAAATTGTAATTAATACACAATCTGGTAAATGGAAACAAGCTTGGAAACCGAAAATAGGTGAAGGTTCAGGGGGAGGCGTGAAATTTCCAAATCATCAAGAGATTGAAATTACATTTCTTGATTCTCAGGGGCAACCCAAGTCTGTTAAGGCTTGGGTCCCCCTCTCCAACTAATCTCTGAGTGAGTGTGCAGGATGTTCCAGGAGGAACTATCGATAGTCATCGGATTGTTGATAGTGGAGTGTCCATGCACAAGATAGGCGACTCAAAGCTCCAAGATATTGTTATTTCTAGGAGTGGTTGCCTTTGATGGAGAGAAAAAGAAAAAAGATGACAGAATTGTCTGTCGAAAGAAATTGAAAAGCTTCGACAAAATGAAAATCATACCAAAGTTTGATTGTTCAAGGCTTTGATCGGGTCCCCAGGGTAGATTCAAATCAAAATGTACGCACCTGCAGCACGTCTGAAGACTCAAAATCAACAAGGTGAACGTGCAGTGTACATTTCTTCGCGGTGTGATTGAAGAAAATGTGTTTGTTGAACAAACCAACCGGGTGTGCGGATGCCTTGGCTTGGATTGAACAACCGCACACTACTTCTGAAAGAGAAAGTCAAAGACCTTCGCTGGTGCAATGTAGAAGACCAGTCGGACCCAGAGGTTTCTGATCTTGTTGCTGTGAAGAGATTTCTCAGTAGCTACAAAAATCGACTTTGAAATCCACACCAGGTGGATATCCAGTTTGGGAGAGCACTCAGATTCCTTGCAATTCATGAAACAGTTGCAGGATACGGTTTTGATTTTCTAATCTCTCCTTTACTTGTCGATATTTAAGCTGCTTTATGAATTATTATCATCTCGTACAGCACTCTTTGGCCTGACACGTTGAACTCGAATATCACCTCACACGTGATTGTTTCACTATGAAACTCGTCAATGTTGTCATGGTCCGCACCGCTTACCGACGTGCCAACTGATTTTTCCAAAATTTGATAAATCATTTCTGATTAATTTATTTTTGGTAAACGGCATTGAGGTAAAACATGAGTTAACCGACATCGGGAAATCGTTTTTGTAAATATCTTTGTGTCTATTAAAATTATCATACTTTGTTGATTTTAGGGGGAGTAAATCCAAAATTTGAAAATTCAAAAATAGTGAAAATTTTCAAAACGCAAAAACATTGGAAAAACAAAAATGAGTTTCCTGGCGAGAAAAAGAGAAAATGATAGTAAATCAGTGGTCTGTTGAATCCTCTTCGAACTGAAATGCAAAATGAAAAACGATAAGCAGCTCTATATAAGATGTATCGGTAGGCTCACAATCATTTTAAAGTGTGCAGGGTGATATAAACTTAAATCGACTGAAGACCAGGTGGGAACCGCACATTGGCATATGGTCTTAGTACCGAAATTTCGTTTGAGAGATTGCCGAGGTTCTGAGATATTCGGTCTTTATGCTGTCTTATCATCTGGGTATCATGGTTGTATCTTTTACCGAAAGATAACGGAGACGAAGTCTAGATCTTCCATGATACTATACATACGTGTACATATTGCATTCGACCTCAATAAGTGATCAACAATCACATGTCCAAACAAATAAGTGATAATATATCACAGATCTTTTATCCAGGAGTCAAGTTCGTCTCTTTGCTATACGAAAGTACTGACCTGTTCACGGACTTGCTCCTGTGCCCTCATGCATATGAAAATCAAGTTCCTCATCAATAAGTGATTCTATCACATAGGGCTTGTTTTCAATCAAATAAGTGAGTTTCTCACATTCTTTTATACGGTCAAACAGATGATAAACAGTATACTCACCGGTAAGATGAACTCTCGTGCATGCCTTGATACGGGAATGTGTCGTGTGTGGATGAACACCGGTCGGTAAGTATAAATCATACCTTAACGTATCCCCTCGCCATGATTACATCTGATAAGTTGAGCTTATGTGGACAACAATACCGATAATTGTTATAGGATGCTTATCTAAATGTTAACTAATTGAACAAAAAGAGCGTTTTGGCGTGACCGTACACTGATATGATTCTCTTACCCTCGAAACTCGCAAAAAGAATGTCTGAAAAATGAAAAATTTCAAAAAGATTTTAGGTGTGTTTTAATATAAACTTTATAAAATCCAAAAAGATTTTGCTTCTAGTTTATTTTTGATTGACTGATGTTGGAACTCGAGTCTATCCTACCCAAAATCCTGATCGTAAGCCGGAAAACAATTGCATCTTCATAAACAGTCGAAGTTAACAAGTTTTGAAAGTTAAGAACTAAAATTGAACAAATTTGTTTAAACTTTCAAACTGTTGTCGGTCGGTGTTTGATTGAGATTTGATCTCATATGTGTCGTTTGTTTATGATTACTATATTCCAAGCGGTTGTTCTCCTTATGCGTTTAGCTTTCTTGCCTGTGCAGATGCTAAAGGCGAGGAGAACATGTTCGATGACAAGCTTTGGAATGAAGACACGAAGTGGAGGCACTCAAAGGATAAAATGATCGAGTTGCCGCTGACCCTTCATCAACACCACAAGGATCTAAAGATTTGACAATCAGAAGATTCATGAGGATGACTCAATGGAGAGTTCAATCTAAGGGGGAGTTTGTTAACACACTACCTAAATGAAAAGGGAGTTTGTTGATACACTTTCTTCTTACAACGCGTGAAGACTTTGAAGATCCTCCGACACAAAAGACACAGAAGACGATCCTCACGAGTAGCGTCCAAGGGGGAGTTTGTTGATACACTTTATGTGGACGCGACTCGACTCGGTTCGATTCGGTTCGGGTCGACTCGGTTAGGTCCGGCTCAAGCCCGAAGACACGACATTCCTCCGTTGTGCGCCCCAGAGTTCAACACGCGAAGCACGTAGCGCCGCAAACCTTTCCCACAAACACATCACCATGACATCACCTTAGTGATGTCATGATGATGTCACATAGTTTTGTCTCATATGTTGAATTAATGGAAGTTATAAACAGAAATGATATCTGGGCCGTTTCTTCACACATGGGCCGAAGACTTCATTTGGGCTTTGACTATCACTTGGGCTTCAACAACAAACGACGAAACAGATTATAGAATATATGTATGTCGACGAAACAGAATGTGTTTCGTCGACTTTAGTGTTTCGTCGTGTCAGTTTTGCGTTTCGTCATGTCTGTGTCTGTTTTAGTATAAATACCCCTCACAGTTTCTGTGTGAAACTGATGAGCACAGAGAGACTTAGTGAGAGTCCGTTAAAACATTGTTTGTATATGTTTGTGGTTGTACTCATCCCTAATCAATAGATATTGAATCTTTGGTTACGCGTGTGTTTTATACACTTTGTTTGGTTTGCACCGTCACGGGGATTCCGCACCCGTTACCGTGTTTGTGATAAACAAGGATAGGTTTTCGTTATCGATCCACCGGAAAAACGGGACCTACAATTTTAAATTCAAAACCAAAGAAAAATAACATCATGGTATCAATTCACAAGTACATGCAGAAACACGAAATACCCAATCTAATGATTTTATAACCCTAAATCGGAATATATTCAGCGTGTTCCCAATATACAACAGATTTAACACCTCTCAACTCTCTCAGTAAGATTTATCAATAAGAAAATCATACAAGACAACACCAAGAGTCACACATAAGTCTTGAAATAAAATGATTCAAGATCAAACCCTAATTGTCTAGAGAGAGAAATGAGAGAACTCTGAAAACAAAATATAATTGAATCACTTGATTCAATACCCATATGAGAAACATATCTCATACAAAGATATTAGAAACAAACTGATAACACAAAGTCACACGACTTTAAAAATCCAAAACCACCAAGTCTGAACAAAAGTGGATTCATGTCTTACAACTTGTAAAGAGCGCAAAAAACTAATTTGATTATTTCAAAAAACATTTACAACTTTACAAGAACACGAACCACACAAACTGAATCACACGATTCAACTAAATCTGACAAACATAGTCACCTAACTCAAATCAGATAACAACTTTACATCCACAACAACTCTTGATTAACACAAAAATACAATTTTCTGAAACCAGAAGGGAAAAATCATATTTCACACAAGATAACATACAAGGCTGTCAAAAAATATAAAGAACACTCTTGAAAATAAAACTGGTTAAAAAATGTGAGCCACACGGTTCAACTAACCAGATAGCCAAAAAACACAGCCAACACAAGATTCTGATTTAACACACAATCACATGATTTGCAATCAGAAGACATTACTCACATAGGGGTATACCTACAAGGCTATCATAAACTCAAGAACATTCTTGAATCAAATATAATGAGAAACCACATGATTAAAAAATCCAGACAACAAGATTCTAAAGACATGGCATATAGGTCAAATAAACCATTATGACAAGGTCAAAAAACGAAAGTCATTTCTACCATGGTTCAAGACAAATTGAATTACCCAATCCGAGACAAAGACTTGAGAACAATGATAAAACTTAAAAATGCTACTACTAGCAACGTTGATCAAGAACATATGTCAAGACAAAACATATCATCAAATCCTTGAAAACTTCTAAATCATCCTACAAACTAAACATGTTTAAGGGATTTTGAACCACAAGAACTCATGCTAGATAGAGAGATAATACACAGAAAAAAAAAAGGATAACATGAATTAACTAAAATCACCAGTCACCCTTTTCCTTAGCAACACTTTTGATTCAAAATCATTTTCGTCAGCTAGCAACCAAACAAAGAATCAGCCATGATATTCATTTTGACTATGAAGTTTAGATTCACAACAAAAACCATGCCAACAAAGAAAAATATAAGAATCATGCAGATCAATAACCAACTCAAGTTAATACGATCAAACAAGAAAGAATCACAACTCTTTAACATTATCAGAGGAACATGTCACACGTCTGTTAAAACACAAGTCATGTCACACCCCGATATTTCCACATATGACCGGTGGGCCCAGCGGGGAGTATCGTGACGTAGTTGATATCATCATAGTCAATACACACAATATAATAGCACAGCGGAAGTCTTGGTGAATAAACTATTACAAACCATATTATCTGAGTGTTCGAGTTTATGAATATACAGACTGGAATGTAATAAGATCCACAGGCGGATCATAATGTACAAAGAAACAAAAACAACAGACGTCAGGTATCTCATGGATTTGCAAGATCCTCTAATGATACCCTAGAGCTCCAGCCTATTTTTGAGAGGTACCTGTCAAATCAGTCTTTAAGAAAATACGTCAGTTTACACTGGTAAATACAATTAACTGACTCTTTTGAAAACATTTATAAAAATTGATTTAAGTGCACATGGCGCAAATCTTTTGTAACTTGGGACAATTATTTAAATATAATCTTGTATATAGATTTACATGTTTGTCTTACAATTGGGGCCGGTTGGAAGCCGGTCATGATTAACCGACTCACCACTTATAGAACCCACAAAGGAGTTATCCCCAACATGTGGGTTTATATATATTATTTTAGCATTTGCATCTGTCAGGTGAATGCCTACACCCCGTGCATAGGTCGTGGCCATTTTCAATGAAATGAGCCGAGGATATCCAGGACATGGTCAGATTAACCCCCAATGTTTATGTTATCAAACAAGACATATTAAAACGGGTTATGCAATTTATTAATCACAATCCGATTAAATGATTTCATACCCGACCAAGTGGTATTATTATAATACCATATCCTAAGCCCGTATAAGAGAAAATAAGTTAAAAGCATTTACCTGATGCTAGCAGTAAAATTACTAAAGCTTTTTGAAGGAACCTTCTACCGGAAGCTATTTAATCTGTATAGAAGGTTTATTAACCTATTAGGATGCTAACAGGTCTTCCATTTAGTCAAGGACTTAGACCGGCTAGCTAGAAAGAAACCTTACGGTTCTAGACGCTAGATTAAGCGGAGACCGAAATAGAATGTGATTTAGACCCGACAAGCTTGGATACTTGTATAATGTGGTAAACTAAACACATTCTGGAATTTGAGGATTTAATGATAAGGTTTGACCCGTTTCGGCTATTTTATGTAAACTAGTCACATAAGCCGATCAGAACGTGTAAACGCGTAACGGGTATCCAAATAGATTATATACAGGTCTTAATCATTATTATGCTCAAAATATGTTAATACATCAGTAAGATGTAAAAAAATATATGCCCAAAAAAATAATTTAAACCAAAATAAGTCCCATAAGGGCATTTTGGTAATTTTAATGCCCATAAAAGAGTTTAATTATGAAACTGAGTTTCAGGTCTGATTAAATCAGTAAAAATATGTATTTTTATAAGTTATAACAGTAGGATACTTTACATATGTGAAAATTATATTATATAGCCAAACTATGTCCCGTAAGGGCATTTTGGTAATTTTACATAGGCCTTAAAGGTCAAAATATACTTCTGAGTTTAAAAACTTTATCTTACTGTATAATTATATAAATTATCTTAAAACATCAGTGGGTACTAAGTTTTATATGTCAAATATGGTTTTAACTCAAACTAGGTGCTTAAAATGCTTAAAAGTCGGTTTAAAGGGTGTTCGGGTAAAAATAGGAAATCTGAGTTTTTTGATCAGTTTATAAAGTTCAAAATACTTTATTTATCATATGAAATCAGTAGCAAAAGGTTTGACACTAAAAAGTTATGTAAAACTCATTTTATGCATGAAAAGGGTAAAACCGACATTTACCGAAATCAAGCTTTAAATCTATGTTATGCCCAGCCTAAAAATAATTAAAAATCTTCAAAAATCCCAAACTATTATTTTACATCAGTAGGTACAAAGATTAATGCCAAAAATCGGGTTTAGATGGGATTCATACTAATTACGCCATTTAAATATTAAAAAGCTCATTAATTACGCTATTGAGCATAACTTCAATTCTAGACCACAAATTGATGTCAAATCTTTAGGACATGTCTAAATATCAGTAGCAAAGGTGTTAGTCCAATCACATTGTTAAAAATCTTAGTTGTATGTGAAAAGGGCGTTTATGGCATTATTAAGCATAATTACGATCAAGTGCATATAATTCAAACCACTAGGTACCATGCAATATAACTCCAGGAGGTTATAATACTAAGTAATGTGGTTCTAATGGAAGCTTAAAACATGGAAGAATTAAGCTTGAACGGGTCAGAACTGAAAGTCAAAGCAAAAGTCAAGCTTTTGCGACTTTCGGTTATAAACTGACCTTAGACTATTAATTGTCGGGTTAGGACTGATAAAACATGTTTTAATATTGATTACCAAGTCATTAGAATGTTAAAATATAATTTAGAACCTCTGGTTTAGTAATTAGAATCAATTTTGTAATTTATGTCTAGTTTGACTTTTTGTTAAACTACTTTGACCCGACAATTGACCAGTCAAACGAGATAATTAGGAGATGCCCTTTTAAGGGTTAATCACCTACACTAATGTGGTCTTATAACCACTTTCAATTTGATCAGTGGTTAAGCCACATGTAATTTAAAAGAAAGTCAAACTAATTTTATGCTAAGTTTGACTTTAGAGTAATTAAGCTAAATTAAACAACTAAACAAGTAATTAGAAGCTTACTTAAGGTCCTAGCAAACTTTTCTACACTTGACAATCCTCTTCTTGTCCTTAGCAATCTCCAGATGTTGTTGAGTAGCAATTGTTGCAAATGTGTGTCAAGAACACATGAACTAAAGTCCCTTAAATAGCTAAATGCAAGATCCTAGATCACTTCCAGGTGTAATTGGAGGCTCTGAGATCGACCCAGGTGTCCAAGCTACTGAATTAAACCGACTTACAGCTCCCTAGGTCGATACAACCTAGACTAAGGCGGTGTAACAGGCCAAACCCGCACCTGCAGATGCTTTTCTGATCTGGGCATGCTGAGGCGGGCCGCGTAAGACTTAAGGGTGTCTTACGCGGGCCGCTTGGACCTGTTAAACCGGGAAAACAAGTTTAAAAGCTGGCAGATTCAGTCCCTGCTCGTTTAAACCCTTTTTAACTTCATTTTTGGCATCCAAGGTCCTTATAGTTAATTTGTTGAGGCTCAAGGGTGTATGATCTAACTTCGTTAGGCTCCGGTTCGTTAAATACCTCTATGAAAGCAAGTTTCATCAAGTTGACACTTTTGGCCCAAAGTCTTGAAAACATGCTTAACGATATCGAAACCATGTGAAATTTATACCACTTATTCTTAAGAGTATATTTGAATGTTTCGAAGCCTTGGTTTCGTTAAAAGGTCACTCAGAGGTCAGAAACGACATGTTGACACGTTTAACCCTTGTAATTTAATAATCTTCCGATTATTTTTACAAACGGCTTCTTACATCCAATCAATCACTCGTTTAAGAATATATTCATCATGTAAGGTCATTCAGAGGCACAAGTTTGGCATGTTGACACTTTTAGTCCCCGTGGTCTCATAGTTTCACTGTTTGATAACTTTGGTCCTTCAAACTAAATCTTTCACATGTTTAGAGTTTAGGGCACGTGTCTATACATAATTGGACGCGTTTTTATGTGGTGTTACATCCTCACCCTCTTAAAAGAAATCTCGACCCCGAGATTTACTGGAATAAGTGAGGGTACTTTTGTTTCATAGTGGACTCAACTTCCCACGTATATTCGGGACCTCTACGGGCTTCCCATTTGACCTTTACTATAGGTACATGCTTCCTTCGGAGCTTTTTAACCTGTCGATCCCCAATCTCTATAGGTCTTTCAACGAATCTCAAGCTTTCATCAATCTGTACGTCTTTATGAGACATTTCTAGAGATTCATCGGCTAGGCATTTCTTGAGTTTGCAAATGTGAAACACATTATGAATCCCACTCAGCTCCTCAGGCAAGTTTAGTTTATAAGCTACACTGCCCACACATTTGATAATCTCGAATGGTCCAATATACCTAGGGCTCAACTTACCCTTTTTACCAAAACGCATTACACCTTTCCAAGGTGATACTTTCAGTAGAACTTTATCGCCTATTTCAAATTTTCGAGATTTTTGCCCCTTGTCAGCATAACTTGTCTGCCTATCCCTGGCAGCTTTCAGGCGACCGCGAATTTGGATAATCTTGTCTGTTGTCTCAAGGACTATATCAGGTCCTGACAACTGAGCTTCTCCTACTTCTGCCCAACAGACAGGTGTTCTACATTTCCTACCATATATTGCCTCAAAAGGCGCAGCCTGAATGCTAGTATGGTAGCTATTGTTATAGGAGAATTCTATTAATGGCGGGTGGTCATCCCAACTACCACCTAAATCAATAACACATGCTCGAAGCATGTCCTCCAATGTTTGAATTGTACGCTCACTCTGTCCATCAGTCTGAGGGTGGTAAGCAGTACTAAAATTCAAATGTGTGCCTAAAGATTGTTGGAAACTTTTCCAAAAGTGGGAGGTGTATCTAGTATCCCTATCAGAGATAATAGCTACTGGTACTCCATGTAGAGCTACAATCTTATCTACATACAATTGGGCTAATTTATCGGAGCTATGAGTCTCCTTGATGGGTAAGAAATGTGTTGACTTAGTCAGTCTATCAACAATAACCCATATTGTATCATTTCCATGCCTGGTTTTAGGTAACTTGGTTATGAAATCCATGGTCACCATCTCCCACTTCCATGTGGGAAGTTCTGGTTGTTGAAGCAGACCTGATGGCTTTTGATGTTCAGCTTTAATCTGAGCACAAGTCGGGCACTTAGCTACATGGGTGGCAATAGATTTCTTCATACCTATCCACCAATAGTTAGCTTTCAAATCATGATACATTTTGTCACCTCCCGGGTGAACTGAGTACTTGGAGTTGTGGGCTTCCTGGAGGATTTCCTCTCGAAGTCCTCCCTGAATAGGAACCCAAATTCTTCCGTTCATCCTGAGAATTCCATCCTTCCCAGGTGTTAACTGTTCAATAGTTATACCTAACTTTTCATTTAGAAGATTATCTTCCAAAACAGCATCCTTCTGTGCTGCTAATAGTCTGTCATTCAGACTATTCTTCAACTCAATGCTCTTGGCATTGATCCTAATTGGTTTAACTCTTTCCTTTCGGCTTAGAGCATCTGCGACCACATTCGCTTTACCAGGATGGTAGCGAATTTCGCAATCATAGTCATTTAAGGTTTCCATCCAACGGCGCTGTCTCATATTGAGCTCTTTTTTATTGAACAAATGTTGGAGACTTTTGTGATCTGAATAGATCACACATTTAGTTCCATACAAGTAATGTCTCCATAACTTTAGTGCGAATACAACGGCACCCAATTCTAAATCATGGGTGGTGTAATTCTTTTCATGCACCTTTAGTTGTCGTGATGCATAGGCAATCACTTTGCCTTTTTGCATGAGTACACAACCCATTCCAGTGTGCGAAGCATCACAGTATACGACAAATTCTCCAATTCCATCGGGTAAGGTTAATACCGGAGCATTGCTCAACCTTTGCTTAAGAATCTCGAAGGATTCCTGTTGTTTCGGACCCCAATCAAACTTAACATTCTTACGGGTTAAAGAAGTTAATGGTGCAGCTATTCTTGAGAAGTTCTCAATGAATCTTCTGTAATATCCAGCTAAACCCAGAAAGCTACGTATTTCGGTTGGAGTCTTGGGTGCTTCCCAATTCATTACAGCTTCTACCTTAGCGGGGTCTACTTGGATACCTCGCTCACTGACAACATGTCCAAGGAATTAGACTTTGCGAAGCCAGAATTCACATTTGGAGAATTTTGCATACAATTTCTCTTGTTGAAGCAATCCTAAAATGCACCGAAGGTGCTTCTCGTGATCAATTTGATTACGAGAGTAGATAAGTATGTCATCGATAAAGACGATGACAAATTTATCTAAGTATGGCTTGCAGACTCTATTCATGAGATCCATGAATGCTGCTGGCGCATTAGTGAGTCCAAATGGCATCACTAAGAATTCGAAATGTCCATACCTCGTCCTGAATGCCGTCTTATGCACATCTTCAGTTCTAACCTTGAGTTGATGATACCCAGATCTCAAATCAATCTTCGAAAAGAAGCTCGCTCCTTGGAGCTGATCAAATAAGTCGTCGATCCTGGGTAAAGGATAACGATTCTTAATCGTTACTTTGTTTAACTCACGATAATCAATGCATAGGCGCATTGATCCGTCCTTCTTCTTCACAAATAATATTAGAGCTCCCCAAGGTGAAGAACTAGGTCGTATGAAACCTTTCTCCAATAGTTCATCCAATTGGGTCCTAAGCTCTTTCATTTCAGTAGGTGCTAGGCGATAAGGAGCTCGTGCTATGGGTGCTGATCCTGGGAGAATGTCTATCCTGAATTCTACTAGCCTCTCAGGAGGTAATCCAGGTAATTCGTCAGGAAAGACATCAGGATATTCAGAGATAATCGGAATATCTTCAATTTTAGGCTTAGGATCATTCACAGTCACTTGTGCCATATAGATGACACATCCACTTTTCATACACTGCGCTAACTTGAGAATAGACACATTGCTGGGCAATCCATATTGTGTATCTCCCTGAATGGTGACTGATTCGCCAGAAGGGGTTTTGATAATAACTAGCTTTTTATCACAGGCAATTTGGGCTTGGTTATGCGACAACTAATCCATGCCTAAAACTATATCAAACCCAGCCAGTTTCATTGGCAAAAGAGATAAAGGGATAAAATGATTCTTAATGGATATAGAACATCCATCAAGAAGAGTGGAAGCTATTTCTAAGGTACCATCAGCAAGCTCTACCTCGTATTTTATGTCTAGAGTCTTAATAGGCAGATTCAATAACTTACAGAACTTATGGTCTACAAAGGACTTATCAGGACCGGAATTAAATAAGACTCTAGCATAATTATTATTGACGAGGAAGGTACCTGTTATGACGTTCTCGTCATTTACTGCTTCCTTTGCTTGCATCTGAAAAACTCTCGCGTTGTTCTTATTTGCCTCCTCGGCCTTCTTTGTATTCTTAGGACAATTTGTTTTAATGTGCCCCTTTTCATTGCAACCGTAGCAGGTTGCATCCTTTATATTTCGGCACTCAACAGACTTGTGCCCCTTCTTTTTACAGATCCCACATGGTTTGGCCTGTGGGTCTTGGTTGCATTTCCCAAAAATGCCTTTTGTTACAAGTCTTACACCTGGGCTTGTCGTTCGACTGCCCCTTTTTGGAACCAGAGTTCCCTTTGCCCTTTTTGTTCGACTGGGGAGACTTATCTTCCTCTCTCTTCCTCTTCCCTTCATCAGTGGTTTTCTTTGCCCTACTCCTCACAACATCAAGAGTGAGGGACAAATATAGATCCACGGCGGACCTATAAGTGGCTGGCTTTGAAGCCTTAACATTTCCTTTTACTTCAGGGGCCAAACCACCAATGAAACGCGCAATGCGTTTGGGTTCAGGAGTGACTAAATACGGTACCAACCTTGACATTGAATTGAAACTAGTCACATAGGATCTACAATCTAGATCCTTCATCACTAAAGTGAGGAAATCCGATTCAATCCTCTCAACCTCATGTTGAGCGCAGTAAGTGTCCTTTACAAGATCTACAAACTTTTCCCAAGAAAGATTATACAAGTGAACCTTCCCAGTAGACTGCATTAAAGCTTTCCACCATGTGAGGGCATCACCTTTGAAGGATTGGGATACAAACATAACCACATCCTCCTTAGCACACCCGCTAATGTCTATTACAGTTTCCATCTCATCTAACCATTTCATACAATCAATCGCCCCTTTTTCTCCAGTAAAATCCCTAGGCTTACAGGAGACAAAGTACTTGTAGGTACAACCCTTGGTGTACCTAGGAGTCGGCTTGAGGACTATCTGCCTCTTGGGTTCACTACCCTGGTTAGATGAGTGCTGAGACTCACTTTTCCTATTAGTATGGGGTTGAGAATGGGATTTTGAATGAGTTTGAGACCTAGCAATACTAGGCTCTTTAAACTTAGCATCAACTGCTTGAGAAACTGCTGCGGTGATCATTGCTTGTAGATCGGCACCAGTGATATTAATCCTGGTGTTGTTGCCCTCTGTAGGATGACTGTTTGCTTCATCCGAGCCAGCCATTTCTGAATACTATATCAAACATAGATGATATATTTAATTTTTACACATTAGATCATCGCATTGATGACTAGATGGTCATGGTATTATTTAAACCATATAGACCATAAAAATAATAATATTCAAAGAGATATAATTCTTTACATTTTTATTGGACAGAGGAATATAAATCACACTGTCAATGTCATGAAAATATATTCATATTACACAAAGCTCGTCTCGAAGGACATTTAGATAGCTTAGAAAGCTTGTCACAGGGACGATTAAAATATAACCAATGATCCTTTGGATCAGTGATTATTTAAGGGTCGAACAAAGTTCATCGCCTTTTTGACAAAAAGTTTATAAATTGAACTTTCATTGTCATTATTACACCTTTGCTTATAAGCATACATCCCTAATGGATGTTATGGTGTATACATCACATTGATGTTTATTAGCCATGATTTATGATGATCATATAGGCTAAAAATGATGACTTGGAAAAATCCAAGTACATTAGGAAGATTGTGTGATTTCTTGTACCGCACAATTTAGGATTGTTAACATGTTTTCAGATGTTAACAGAGAGTCATTGTCTTAAAAAGGTTATACCATTATAGCCATTTAATACTTTTGTCTAGGTTATACCTTTAAGAAACTCATTGGCAGATCAAATAAAATCTGAAATGAAGTAGCATGATGTAATAAACTACATATTAAAATCGAAATTACTTCATTAAAACTACAAAACGATTACACGTTGCCCGAAAAGGGACTTGGGAATAACAACACAAATTGCCCACGCAGGGGCTACTGAAAACATTGCCCACGCAGGGGCTTACTGAAACAGAAATAAGTCCTCGCAGGGACTTGGTACATGGAAACAAAATAAACGTCCTCGCAGGGACTTTATTACAAACAAAACAAAGCAAAACAACCCAACATCACCCTATTTCTTCTTGCCCTTGAGAAGGTTCATAAGACCCTTGACAAAACCATTGTGTTTCTTCTTGGTTTCATGAGCCACATGTTCAACCCTATCCAACCTCTCAAAAATCTCTTGAGTTTGCTGTTGCTGGAACGGAGGAGGTTGTTGGTATGGCGGGTATTGAAAATCCTGTGCCGGATATCCAGTGGGATACACTGGAGGGTAAGAAGACGGGTAAAGATGATGGTATTGGGTAGCGGTAAGGTACGGATCCTGTGTCCCATAGTCAGATGGGTATCCAGACGGGTTATACCCGGATGATCCTAGGTATGTTGGGATAGGGTTGTCAAAACCCAACGGTGGCTGAAGCGGTGCGTGTGAAACCGGCGGAAGGTTAACTTCCGTCACCGTGCATGATGATTCACCCAACTGAGGGTTTTCTGGGATAGTAGGATACGAACTTGAGCCACGAGGAGATGCAAACCGTGGTCCCCCACGTACGGACATTCTAGCATTCCTCCTTCGTCTTGGAGGCTCAGGAGGCTGTTGAGGTGGATCCTCAACTGGCATGGGAGGTGGGGTAACAGCCCGAAGCTGTGGTTCATCCAAGGGAGCTTGGATTGGGGAGTTATGGTATGAAGGTGTGAAGAACCAGTCATACTGGCCCATCCTCTCCTGGAATGAGTCGGGCCCATGGTACGGTGATCCCTGAAATGGGGAACCGCTTGAGATACTTATTGGGTGGCCTGGTGTTCCTGTTTGCAAATCCGGGTCTGGGTCTTCATCCATCTCCATTTCCTGAGAAAAGTGATCCTCAGGTCCCAAAGGGTTGTAGCCCAAAAATTCATTAACATAAGCGTTGGGATTAAATTGTGAAGGTGAGTAAGTGGAATCTGAATGATGAAAAGGATGGGATTGAAAAGAGTGATGTGATTGGTTTGAATGATGTGTTCCCTGTGAAAGAGGGGAGTGATGGGGTTCGATAGGAATGGGCAACCCAAAATAAGGAGGGTCAGACGGTGAGGACCCCAGCGAGACAGAATGTCTTGCTGGTTCAGGGTTATGGCTTCAATTATCCCTCGAGTCGGAGCCGGAAAGCGAGTCGGATGGTGTACGCCTGTGGGAGGGTCCCGTGCTGCTAGACGGTCCTCCACGCATGGGTCCTTTGCCTCGTCCTCTTAGTCTTGGTGGCATTTTCCTGTCAACACAAGTAAATATAATAAAACAATAAAAGGAAGGTTAAGAGTAAAATCCAAGGTCATTTGCCTAGACTCGAGAGTCTAAGGAATGTGCTTATTGTGTCATTGAGATTAAACACAAAAGGTTAGTGTTTAATTCACTCAATGTTGGCTCTGATACCAACCTGTCACACCCCGATATTTCCACATATGACCGGTGGGTCCGGCGGGGAGTATCGTGATGTAGTTGATATCATCATAGTCAATACACACAATATAATAGCACAGCGGAAGTCTTGGTGAATAAACTATTACAAACCATATTGTCTGAGTGTTCGAGTTTATGAATATACAGACTGGAATGTAATAAGATCCACAGGCGGATCATAATGTACAAAGAAACAAAAACAACAGACGTCAGGTATCTCATGGATTTGCAAGATCCTCTAATGATACCCTATAGCTCCAGCCTATTTTCGAGAGGTACCTGTCAAATCAGTCTTTAAGAAAATACGTCAGTTTACACTGGTAAATACAATTAACTGACTCTTTTGAAAACATTTATAAAAATTGATTTAAGTGCACATGGCGCAAATCTTTTGTAACTTGGGACAAGTATTTAAATATAATCTTGTATATAGATTTACATGTTTGTCTTACAATTGGGGCCGGTTGGAAGTCGGTCATGATTAACCGACTCACCACTTATAGAACCCACAAAGGAGTTATCCCCAACATGTGGGTTTATATATATTATTTTAGCATTTGCATCTGTCAGGTGTATGCCTACACCCCGTGCATAGGTCATGGCCATTTTCAATGAAATGAGCCGAGGATATCCAGGACATGGTCAGATTAACCCCCAATGTTTATGTTATCAAACAAGACATATTAAAACGGGTTATGCAATTTATTAATCACAATCCGATTAAATGATTTCATACCCGACCAAGTGGTATTATTATAATACCATATCCCAAGCCCGTATAAGGGAAAATAAGTTAAAAGCATTTACCTGATGCTAGCAGTAAAATTCCTAAAGCTTTTTGAAGGCACCTTCTACCGGAAGCTATTTAATCTGTATAGAAGGTTTATTAACCTATTAGGATGCTAACGGGTCTTCCATTTAGTCAAGGACTTAGACCGGCTAGCTAGAAAGAAACCTTACGGTTCTAGACGCTAGATTAAGCGGAGACCGGAATAGAATGTGATTTAGACCCGACAAGCTTGGATACTTGTATAATGTGGGTAAACTAAACACATTCTGGAATTTGAGGATTTAATGATAAGGTTTGACCCGTTTCGGCTATTTTATGTAAACTAGTCACATAAGCCGATCCGAATGTGTAAACGCGTAACGGGTATCCAAATAGATTATATGCAGGTCTTAATCATTATTATTCTCAAAATATGTTAATACATCAGTAAGATGTTAACATATATGCCCAAAAAAATAATTTAAACCAAAATAAGTCCCATAAGGGCATTTTGGTAATTTTAATGCCCATAAAAGAGTTTAATTATGCAACTGAGTTTCAGGTCTAATTAAATCAGTAAAAATATGTATTTTTATAAGTTATAACAGTAGGATACTTTACATATGTGAAAATTATATTATATAGCCAAACTATGTCCCGTAAGGGCATTTTGGTAATTTTACATAGGCCTTAAAGGTCAAAATATACTTCTGAGTTTAAAAACTTTATCTTACTGTATAATTATATAAATTAGCTTAAAACATCAGTGGGTACTAAGTTTTATATGTCAAATATGGTTTTAACTCAAACTAGGTGCTTAAAATGCTTAAAAGTCGGTTTAAAGGGTGTTCGGTTTAAAATAGGAAATCTGAGTTTTTTGATCAGTTTATAAAGTTCAAAGTACTTTATTTATCATATGAAATCAGTAGCAAAAGGTTTGACACTAAAAAGTTATGTAAAACTCATTTTATGCATGAAAAGGGTAAAACCGACATTTACCGAAATCAAGCTTTAAATCTATGTTATGCTCAGCCTAAAAATAATTAAAAATCTTCAAAAATCCCAAACTATTATTTTACATCAGTAGGTACAAAGTTTAGTGACAAAAATCGGGTTTAGATGGGATTCATACTAATTACGCCATTTAAATATTAAAAAGCTCCTTAATTACGCTATTGAGCATAACTTCAATTCTAGACCACAAATTGATGTCAAATCTTTAGGACATGTCTAAATATCAGTAGCAAAGGTGTTAGTCCAATCACATTGTTAAAAATCTCAGTTGTATGTGAAAAGGGCGTTTATGGCATTATTAAGCATAATTACGATCTAGTGCATATAATTCAAACCACTAGGTACCATGAAATATAACTCCAGGAGGTTATACTACTAATTAATGTGGTTCTAATGGAAGCTTAAAACATGGAAGAATTAAGCTTGAACGGGTCAGAACTGAAAGTCAAAGCAAAAGTCAAGCTTTTGCGACTTTCGGTTATAAACTGACCTTAGACTATTAATTGTCGGGTTAGGACTGATAAAACATGTTTTAATATTGATTACCAAGTCATTAGAATGTTAAAATATAATTTAGAACCTCTGGTTTAGTAATTAGAATCAATTTTGTAATTTCTGTCTAGTTTGACTTTTTGTTAAACTACTTTGACCCGACAATTGACCAGTCAAACGAGATAATTAGGAGATGCCCTTTTAAGGGTTAATCACCTACACTAATGTGGTCTTATAACCACTTTCAATTTGATCAGTGGTTAAGCCACATGTAATTAAAACGAAAGTCAAACTAATTTTATGCTAAGTTTGACTTTAGAGTAATTAAGCTAAATTAAACAACTAAACAAGTAATTAGAAGCTTACTTAAGGTCCTAGCAAACTTTTCTACACTTGACATTCTTCTTCTTGTCCTTAGCAATCTCCAGATGTTGTTGAGTAGCAATTGTTGCAAATGTGTGTCAAGAACACATGAACTAAAGTCCCTTAAATAGCTAAATGCAAGATCCTAGATCACTTCCAGGTGTAATTGGAGGCTCTGAGAACGACCCAGGTGTCCAAGCTACTGAATTAAACCGACTTACAGCTCCCTAGGTCGATACAACCTAGACTAAGGCGGTGTAACAGGCCAAACCCGCACCTGCAGGTGCTTTTCTGATCTGGGCGTGCTGAGGCGGGCCGCGTAAGACTTAAGGGTGTCTTACGCGGGCCGCTTGGACCTGTTAAACCGGGAAAACAAGTTTAAAAGCTGGCAGATTCAGTCCCTGCTCGTTTAAACCCTTTTTAACTTCATTTTTGGCATCCAAGGTCCTTATAGTTAATTTGTTGAGGCTCAAGGGTGTATGATCTAACTTCGTTAGGCTCCGGTTCATTAAATACCTCTATGAAAGCAAGTTTCATCAAGTTGACACTTTTGGCCCAAAGTCTTGAAAACATGCTTAACGATATCAAAACCATGTGAAATTTATACCACTTATTCTTAAGAGTATATTTGAATGTCGAAGCCTTGGTTTCGTTAAAAGGTCACTCAGAGGTCAGAAACGACATGTTGACACGTTTAACCCTTGTAATTTAATAATCTTCCAATTATTTTTACAAACGGCTTCTTACATCCAATCAATCACTCGTTTAAGAATATATTCATCATGTAAGGTCATTCAGAGGCACAAGTTTGGCATGTTGACACTTTTAGTCCCCGTGGTCTTATAGTTTCACTGTTTGATAACTTTGGTCCTTCAAACTAAATCTTTCACATGTTTAGAGTTTAGGGCACGTGTCTATACATAATTGGACGCGTTTTTACGTGGTGTTACAAGTCACATCACTTAAAAATTAAAAATAACAAAACTACACCTGATAAAACTAGATTCATAACATTCAAACATGTAACAAACAAGTCTATATAAAATCGGATCAACAACACGAAGAACTGATAGAAACCAACACTACGATCTAATGGGACTAGACTCAACAACACGAAGAATCTACAAACGACCCTAGACCAGTGAGGAAGGAAAAACAAGCATCACCTAGACCAGTGAATTAACATCATTATGATCGGCGATGAAGTCTCAAAGAGACGATTAAGAAACAAATAAGGTCACCAACACAGTGAACCTACACAAACCTCACTACGGTCAGACTCAAAACATTTAGAATCCTAGACCAGTGAGATAAAGGTAAACACTATCGAAGAATACAGCTTTAAGATACATAACCTTTACAAACAAACAATCACACTGCGATTCCAATATTCAAAGGAATACATGATTGTTCAAAAAACATCAGATACAAATACACATCTGATAACATAGTCACATGACTTTAATAACACCATAAAGAAGCCAAGAAAATATATTTTTAAAACTCGTGGATGCATACCAAAACACATAACAAATTACAGGTTCAAGTACACATTTCCTAATCCCATGGGGTTGAGCAATCATGTGACAAAACAAAGAATTTAAACGGCATACCAATGCGATGGCACAAGTTGCAATTTATTACACAACAAAACAATACATATTGTCCGATCTAACCCAGTCTAGAAAAACACTTGGGTTCAAGATTTTGTAAAATACGCATGAAGGTTGCAACTTTTCGACTAAACTATATTTATGTTTAACATGCTAAAACACAGAGAAAAAACATACAAGCACACAACAAGATATATACATGAAGTGTAACACAATTAACCTTGAACATATGGACCACAATATCAAATGCACACAACAACAGTTAACACAAATAATCACCAAGAAATAACAATCACTTTATCACACCAAAGAATATATCAGAAAACACAGCTAGGCGAAATCAAGACAGAGGGTCAGATCGGTGGTTCATCACTCATAGGTGCCACTGCAAACCTTGTCAAGAGAGCCACAATTAATGCAACACAGAGACTCGATCACACTGGTCTGACTAACCCGGCAACGGCAATGCCTAGACTCATAATGCAATGGAAATAAAAAATGTAAAGAGAGGGAAACAAGGAACGATCTCACCGAAAGCGTTTAACTCCACGCGGATCAGATTTGCAGCCTTCACTTAGGGATGAATCCTTCACCACTCAAGAGAAACCTTCAAGACTTCCCAAACCCTCGATTAGGGTTTCAATGTCCAAAAACCCCCAAATCTTGTACACGAATTCCAAGAACCAGGAACAGCCACGGACGCTATGGCTCCAATTAGGGCTGTTTGCAAGGCACTCTACACTGGTTTGCTACCAGTGAAGTAGCCTTTGGCGTATCCGAAGATCAACAACGCTAAGATGGTCACGATAACTGAGGCAACCATGGCTTTTTTAGCCACTAGGATGATCATGTAAGGGAAAAGTGGAACCAACCCACCCAATATGTATGCGACTGCTATTGTGAACGCGCTTTGAAGTGCTCTTTTTGGATCAGGTTTTTCGAGCCCAAGTTCAAATTTCATCATGAAATCAAGCCATACTTTCGGGTTCTTCCTGAGAGCATTCACCACCGGCCCGTACTTATGCGGCTCCACCCCATACTCCGCCAGTATCTCCGCCACTTCAGCCGCCTCTGTATTGGGTATGGTATCAATTTCTTCTTGTTCTCTTTGCAGCTCTCTAGTGTAATGATCAGCTTCACTTTTTGCAGCCAAATAATAGAAGACGAAGCGTTAGCACCAGAAAGTCCTGCCGCAAGAGCAAACGGTACCGTAAGACCGTCAGAAACGCCGATGATGACGTCACGGACGATTTCACTGGCTGTAAAGTGGCTTTCCTTGTGGCGGTTGAGTAGATACTTGTCTGATTCACCGACGCTGGCCATTGTTGATCCTGTGGTGATAGAAAATTCGAAATCAAAGTGAAAATACTGTGTGATACCAGTTTCAGTCTCTAACAATGGTTCAAACTTCAAGACAATCACACCCAAGATCAGAAGAAGTATGCACACTTCCCAAGATCTTCAAGAGAAGAATCGGCAGCAACACAACCACCCAGATCCCTCTAATCAAACACCAGAGGACCAAGATCTGACCTAGACCTATCAAGAAATACACAGTGGAAAAGATGATCGGAAAACCAAATCCCCAAATCCAAGAAACCCTAGATCCAACGAACTGAATCCGAGACAAACAACGGAAGCGATTAAACAGAACAATCAGAGCTCTGATACCATGTCAAATTTATGGTATCAAACACTCAAACTTCTGAAAATACCCAAACCAAAAGTTTTTATTAACCCATAAGTAGAACTGAACAATATAATTATAAATTGAGAAATCTTAACACTCTAACTCTCATAAGATCATCAACATGGCGATCTTATCTAAATGATCTAAAGACTCAACGATCTGTGAATCAACACGATTCACAGATGAAAACCCTAATCGTCATAGGAGAGAAAAACTCAGTGAACAAAAATATCTCAGATATCTTTGGAAGCATCTGGACGAAGCTTTATATAATGACCCGAGAAGATCCGAACTACTCATACCCGGTTTGTTAGGGGCTTGTTATAACAACCTAACAAAACTGTCTTGAGCCGTTATATATCTTCAGTCTTCAAAAGCCCAGCAACAACATACATCCTATAAGACCAGCAGCGAAGCCCAATAAGACCAGCAGCTAACCAATCGAGCAGTCCAAGTCTTTAGTTCAAACCCACCAGGTACATTATCTCATAAAACAAACATTAAAATCAACTATAAGAATCAAATATAAAAGTGAAATAATAAAAAGTATTATTTCTAACATTGTATTGTTTCATTATCCTCGAACTTCACTTTCACAAAAGTCACAACATGGAATTGACACAATCATAACCAATAATAACTAAAAAATAACACACAAATATCTCGGTGGTTAACCTAATCGAGAATAAAATCCACTAAGGCTGAAGGATGTGTAGGTCATGGTTAAGACATGATTCGCCACGTATGAACATGAATGGAAGGTTACACCACCCTCTTGCCTGAGTCACCATGATCCTCTTTTCCATATTCCAAGATTTAGTGATTTTAGATGATAGATTAGAGATGGGTAACGTGACGCTGACGTAAAGGGTTATAACCACACCCTATATTCTAACAATTTCAAAATCATAACAAAAAACCCAAAATCAATCTCAAAAGGGACAATTAAAAATAACAAGCCATAGCTAGCAACTAATTAAAATTCAAATATTCGAGTACTTAATTAGTCTTTTAATACACTCTTACCATACATAAACTAAAGCCCACAATATATGCACGTGTACGGTCCCTTTTATATAAAGTCATACAAAACGAAACGGCGACGTGTCATAGACCTCGTTCCGTGAACCACAAATATTTTTATTATTATTCATTATTCACTTGTGTACTACTACCGATCGCCGTTTTATCCTCTCCGATCGCTGGAACGCCGCCGTTACCGTCGCTTCTCCGCCGTACCTTCCACCGTCACCGTCGCACTGAACATTATCCCCTCCGTTCAACTCTTCAATTCCAACAAGAGAGAAAAACAAATAGGTCAACAAATTGAAATAAATCGTCTCTCGATCAGGTTAGGGTTTACATCTCGATAAATTTGTTCGTATATGTGTTTCAATTTCGAAAATTTATATCGTTAGTGTTAATCGGACGTTGAATGTTCATGATTTTCGCCCTAATTTTGTGTAGAAGGTGAAATTAATTAGGGAAAATTGAGAATTAGGGATCTGTGAAATTAGATGGCTGATGATATGGTTATGGATCTGGATTTGAACCAAGAGCCGTTACCACCACCACCACCACCACCGTTTGGTCATGGATTATTGATAAATGAACTCGAAACCGCACAAGGTAGGATCGAGGATAGACTTAGGCAGCTTGAAGCGGTTACGGCTAGGGGTAGACAACGCCAGCGATGGCGACAGGCTTGGAACAATCCGGAGTTGAGTTATATGGCGGTAATTGCGGGGGATGGTGGTTCGGGGAATCAGAATCAAGAGAGGACTGATGTTCGGGATGCCGTTAGGGTTCAGGAAGGGGGTGAAGAGAGGGAGAGGGGGAGGAACAGTAAAAGGGATATCAGTCAGTTAGCGAAAGCGTTGGAGATGGATTTGGATTCGAAAAAGACGGATAATGATGGAGGCGGTGAGGAAGATGAGAGTGGGGGGTTTTTCGATTGTAATATATGTTTGGAGATGGCTCGGGATCCGATTTTGACTTGCTGTGGTCACTTGTTTTGTTGGTGTTGTTTCTACCAGTTGTCGTATGTGGATTCGAGTGCGAAAGAATGTCCCGTTTGCAAGGGAGAAGTGACTGATTCGAGTATTACACCAATTTACGGGAACGGGAAGAATCCGCCCGTTTTGAAGTTGGAATCTGGTGTGAAGATACCTCCAAGACCGCGCGCGCGTAGAGTAGAAAGTATCAGGCAACAAAGGGTGATGAGGGGGATTTCTCATATTCCTGTAGCAGAAGCGCTTAGAAGGATTAGAATCGGGATCGGTTCGATTGGTGAAAGCCGTGTTTTTCAAGGTCTTAACGGTGTAGGTCCGGGTTCTGATACCAATCCCACGTTGCTACACAATTCAGAAGCTGGCGGTAGCCGCCGCCACCGCTCCCGCCAGTTTTCAAGGGTGATATCTGAAAGTGCTGCGTCACTTTCTTCTATTTCGTCTGCGCTAAACAATGCAGAAAGATTGGTTGAAGATCTTGAAACTTACATTAATGACCGTTATTTAAGTAGAGCAGAGGCACTTCGTAATCTACCAAGTAATCAAGAACTGAATGCTTTTCTTGCTGCTACTACTGAAAGTCAACCAGAGCCTCAGAATGCAGAGATGAGTTCTTCATTACCAGATTCTAGTTCTTCTCAAAGATCAGTTGCTGTTGTGCACTTGGATGATATATCAACGGATGGATCTGTAGAGATCGATCTAACAATTTCTCAATCACACCCGTCTTCTTCGTCTAGACGAAGTTCTGGTTCGCGGGCGTTGAGTTTAGAAGGTGGAACATCTCGGGAACTCAGGAGGAGACGTTTGAGGTGATGTTCGAGAGCCTAAAATATTTATACTTTGCATGTTTTCGTCGTTACATTGATTTTTCATAGTGGACATGTTTTAGATGTCGAGTGTTATCTTTTTCTGTAATTCAACACATGTAACGCTTTTAATATCTTGAAATCGTAACACCTGATTTGTTTCATGCATTTTGTTTCTTATACATGGAGCCTGTGTTCATTGCAGTACCAATGATATGTTGGGAACCATGAGAACCACATAATGCACTTGTCACTATTGCTTTGAATGTGATACACAAGATGTTAATAATATTTTGGGTGTTTTTTTTACTATATTATTTGTCAAATCAGTTTTTGGAAAACCATAAACCAAACCTCATGGGAGGCTGGAAAGTGCTCAGGGGATCACAAAAGTGGAAAAAGTTGGTTTATGGGATGATTCAAGTGACAATCTGGACCATGTGGAAGACTCGGAACGCGAGGGTGTTTAACCACAAAGACCCTTGTATCCGTGCAATGAAAGAGGAGATTAGGCGCTTTAGTTTTTTGTGGGTAAAAAGTAGAGCCAAGGCGAGGGTTTTGACATGGGAACAATGGGTTCGGTTCAATTTTGCAAATATGCTATTGTAATCTGAAGTGTGGTGCTTTTTTGGTCCAACTAGTTTGTTAGTCCATGCTTATTAATAAATGTTTGTTGGTCGTTCAAAAAAAAAATAAACCAAACCTCATGGATTGGCTAGCTAGCGGGTAATTACTAATTAGTGTGTATAGTATGACAGTTGGCGCCTTTTTTATTTCAGGAGTCAACCCTAAAATATTTTGTTTTATTCTTTTAAATAATATTAAATAAATAGGCAAAAAGACTAAAATACCCTTGGGTGACAAGACTTAACAAGAAAATCTAACTGGGTTAAGCCTAAAGGACAAAACGTGCAACAAAATTCCTTGTAAAGGGCAAAACTTGTCAAAATTGGTAAAAAGGACACCGCCTGATAAGTGGTATTAAGATAAAGGACAAAACTTGTAATTTTTCCTTGTGATTATTACTACTTTTTTTCAACTGATGAGATGATTGATGAATATTACACGTATACATAGCTTTTTGAATAAAAAGAAAATATGAAAATTATACTCTTGACTAGTTTCTACATTCAAGGCAAACCGGTGGCTGAACCGTTGTTAAACCTGGTCTTTTAAATCGTGAATTACTGGCTGAACCCGCTTGGAAATTTGGCCATGACTAAGGCAAAACGAGACTTGTCATCAAAGTGGCATCCTTGTGGTGTGTTAATGAATAGAGCTGGACCATCAGTACAGGCAGAGGTGCACAAATCGGTTTGGTCTGCTGAACCGAACCTGTTTGGAACTGGTTTGGGCCTTGTTCGGTCGTGATGAAATCGATTCAGCGGAGGAACCAGTTTGGTTCCCAACCGGTTTTGGGGGGTTTGAAACACAAACCTATGTTAGATATTTTAGTGTAATCGGGATTGACTTGGTGATCAAAGCGAATAATAATATACATCAAGCAAGTTAGGAGGTGCGGGAGTGCACGCTTGTTTGAGTTATTATAATTCGAAGTGTACGGGCGGAGCCCATACTCTACGGGGGTTCCAAGGGGGCAGCGCCCCTGGGAGCAGGGTCCAAGGGGCGGCAGCCCCTGGCGGGGTCCAAGGGGCAGAGCCCCTGGCTGGGGTCGAAAATAATGCAATTTTTAATGCAATTTGATTAAAAATTTGAAAATAACTGCCTCTGGCAGTTACCTGCAAAAATCCGTATTCAGTTTTTTGGTCACAATTCTTTGGTTCAATCAATTTCGCAGACAAACATACACTGGTTCAATTTCTCAAAATCAGAGTTGTATCCGATTGAATTATTCGGGTGAACCACCGAAATAATTTGATCTGAGAGTGATTACACGCCTCTCTGATCATCCGGTTTCTGAAATTCCCCAACAACCTATGGGTCTGTTTGGTTCGGTTTCGGTTTGAAAACCAAGTTCGTGCATGCACATTTTAAAGTTATTTAAAAAACGAATGTATTAAATAAAGTACATAAAATACAACTTTTGTTATTTTTTGTTTTTTAGAATATAATACAAAATCAATGCAAAAAACATAATTTAGGAAGAAATGAGATTGGTACCGGTATACCTAAGTGCCTAACCGATACGGTGATACCATCGTATAGTACTGGTACTAAAATTTAGCTTAAACTGAAACTGAATACCATATTGTATATGACTGGTTAGTACCAGACTACCAGTATGGTATAGTACCGTTAAACGTCCCAAGCAGGTACTGTACTGCATAGTACCGATACCGAAATTGAGTTAAACTAAGAAACCAATGTTGTATCGTATGTGTTGGGTCGGTACCGGTATGATATAGTACCAACACTTGGTTAGAAGGTTTTCATCCCTAATTTTATGTGTGTATTTATATGTGTGTTAATGTGTGTGTATGTGTTACTGTATGTATTTGTATGTGATGTATATGTGGATGATGGTATATATGTGTGTATGTATTTGTGGATGATAGTATATGTATTGTGTATGTACGTGTTTGTGTATGTATGTTTGGACGGGTTCGGTTCGATTTGATGGCTAGAGATATGGAACCGGTTTGGAACCATCGGTTTTTTTCAGTTCGGAACTGGTCTAGGGTACCAGTTCAGAACTGGTTTAGTTCTGGTCCAGTTCGTGGGTTCCTTAACACGAACTAGTTTATTTGTCCCACACGACAAGTAATGCATAAATGATAAACCTAGAGGTGCACAAATTGGTTTTGGGCACCAACTGGTCTGATTGCAGTCAAAGAAAGTCAAAAAAAAATTTCTTTTTAAACCAGTTTGCTTTGAAACTGGGTTTTATCCGTTCAATTCGGTTTCAAATGAGGAGTTTCAACCCGATTACAAACTGGCAGTTCATTTCAATTTCGAAAGGATTTCTAGAGGTAGACCAAGTTAAATCATAAAAACATATATTCATTAACAATATATGTGGAACTTTTTGTCCCCAAGGGACATAGTGTAATGGTAAGATGCATCCCCTCTATTCTAGAGGTGGATGTTTCAAATCTTGAAAGATGTAAATAAGTTATTTTTCATCTTGCATCTTTAGCTTCAAACTTTTGAACCCAAAAAGGACAAATGATGATTATACGTGATTAAAATCACTAATTGGTTTTATAAAGCCACTTGAAGTCATACAAATAAAGTCAGGAGTAGAATCTCAATTACATACCCAAACATATTTGACCGAAACATTCCCTTAAACTTGTCAAATAGATAGACTTGGTCGTTTGGTCCTCTTAAGTCCCAACTATTAATATGACATTAAACACAACTGTTTGTGTTATTATTCAACCTATAACCAATTTGTTAAACTTTAAATTAACTTTCTTGTCTTTTTCCGACGGCTAATTGGAAATACAACATAATTAGAAGGAAAATTTACACCAATCGATCCATTAACAACCTAAAAGCGGATTCCTTTTTTTATCCATTTAAAGCCTAATAATTTAACATCTTCCAACACTTTATACGAGAACCTGATTATGAGAGAAGGCGAGCTCGTTCCACCAGCAAGCAACCAAGATAATCCTGAGAAGCACTTTTCGTTTGACCGGCTGAGAGGAGATGTTTTGTGAATTGAGAGAAGATCCATGACTGTGAATGAAAAGATCTGGGGTATACCACACCAATGGCTTTTCTTCCACACCAAAGATGCTATAATGCATGAAGTAAATAAACGGCCTGATGATCCCCCACATGCACATTCCGTTTTGCCAGGTTAACAAGAGTGTGAAGGCGATCTATTTCGGCTTTCCACATGAAGATATTAACTTTTTTGAGGATCCAGTTATTCCAGTCCAACAAGACAATGTTAGAAGATGATGGCAGAGATGCGGTGGGCAAAGGTGATGGCAGGATGCAGAAGATCGATGGTGAAAATCAACTATACTTTAGTGACAGAATTTTAACCATGTTGATAATCGTCGTTATTAAAAGTGCAAATGAATTTTATATAAAACATGAACATGACAAAAGTTACCCCAAATACTACAATTACTGCTACACATTATATCTATAGGGTAACAACCAATCATGATATTTTACAATGCACTTTAACACTAGTACCCAAATCTAAAACAAACATCTTTCTATGTCACCTTTTGCCATCTCATTAACCGTTAGTATCTCGCTACCTGCAGTTAATTAAACTATTCCCGTTCCATTGGCTGTCCATGCATACCTTCATCTGTCAAAAGCAGCCAACAAAAAGACCCACTTTATCATACACGAATATGAGTATATGACCCCCAAATCCATTCAAATTCTCAAAACACAACCCGCTTCAGTTCATTATTGCACCATCCAATGACACCCGAAAGTAGAATGGTTTATAAAACCGTGTTAAGAGTTAAAGAAGTGTACCACTTTCACCATCAGAAATATCTGCAAGCCTTGCAATAGCATCAGCAAGTGCCTCTTCATGTTCCTGCATTATATCATATGTTAATGAGAGATGTCGACTCATAGTAACAAATTAGAGGTTTCTTTATGAAAGGATCTATTTGGGTTAGACTTGTAAATAATGGGTCAAAAAGGGGAGCATAAATACTTAAAAATCGCCCAAAGTATCATTTTAATGCATAAAACCTCCTGAATTAGTTTTATGCAAAAAGTAATAATAGAGTAAAATGTCATTTTCGTCCCTGAGGTTTGGCCAGTTTTGTGACTTTCATCCAAAGGCTAGTTTTTCCGCATCTGAATCCAAAAGGTTTGAAATCTTGCCATTTCATCCGGCTCATTAACTCCATCCATTTTTCTCTGTTAAGTCAGGGGCATTTCCGCCTTTTTGTTAGCTTAAAAGAGCAATTTGGTCTGCCCTTTTAAGTTAACAAAAAAAAAAAAGCGGAAATGTCCCTGACTTGACAGAGAAAAATGGATGGAGTTGACGAGCCGGATGAAAATGGCAAGATTTCAAACCTTTTGGATCCAGATGCGGAAAACAAGCCTTTGTGGACGAAAGTCACAAAACTAGCCAAACCTCAGGGACGAAAATGCCATTTTACTCATAATAATAAATAAACAAAACATTCATATTATTCAAATAATGTAACTTCCACAATCATTTTAACTGTTTATTAGAAGTATTAAAATTTTGGGCGGAAAGCGTTTCAGGCCAAGCCATGCCCGATCTGACTACAAGAAAATTACCCACAGCCCACCTGACCCGTTTGTCCATCTGGCAAACCTCTAGAAACAACAAAAAATCCACGTACTTCAAACTTGTTTTTACTAACCTTGAGGACTTTTCTTGCTTTCTCTATTTCAAGTGGATCTGGATGACTAGATCCAAACACTCTCTCCACCTGCGCATGTTCATTAATAATACAAAATGAGCTACCACACAAAATAATAAGATTTAACCGTACTAGCAATTAATACTGATTAATATTTACCTCTTTTATTAGAGTATCGGTGTTATATAGTTGAAGATCATCTAAACCCTTCTTTCCGATGCCATTCTGTGACGGTGGGAAAATCTTTCTTGTTTGACCCTTGGGCATCCCTCTACCTCTTCCTCCACCTGGACCACTATCTCGCCCAACAGGTCGACCCGGCCCACCATAGCCCGTTTTAAGAGGAATCCCAGGATCCTCACCTTCCACCCATTGTATATCCTCTGGAGATATCTGCATCAACAACAAAACTGTAGTAATTTAAAAAAAAAAAAAAAAACTTTTAAAGAAACAAATCGTATCATACAAAAGAGATATGATATATCGACACTTACCTCTGCAAGATTGACCCACTCCCATGTCTCATTTGTTGTATACATATCGTATACTAGTGCATGCCGACCCTGAATGATATAAAACATTTTCAGAATTGTTATATTTTTAGGGATCGATGAACGCGTGTTAAAAAATCATATTACCTCCACTGGATTGTAATCTGTAATTGTGGCTTCATAGAAATTATTGTCATCGGGCCACCTGGTTCTCACTTTTCTACCGATTAACGGTGAGAACGATGGTGTTTCAGCGGTTTCATTTGCATGTGCACCGGAAGTCACACGGTTACCGAGCTGGGCCCTACCAGTAGTGCTGCCTGATGGAGGATGCTGCGTTTTTAGGTTAGATAATCCACCCATCATCTGACCACAGAAAAAATCGGTGTGAATTGAAAAGATAGCCAAGATACACAATAATATAATTATATAAGAAATAAATGCTAAAAAATACGAAAGCTTACGGATTTCTTGTTTTTTCCTTTGGGCCCCGTCACAGGTGCTCTTCTAGCAGATGGAGTTGGTAAAGGTACATGTTGTGGTGGCCCACCAAACGATTGAGAATGTCCTGACGGGTTCATCTTCTGCTTCTTACGGTTTCCTGACACAGATGGGCTCGGTAATGGGTCATGTACTGCTTGACCAGGGTTGACCATCCCGGGTTGAAGCCCACTGGACTGCCTCCACTCCCTGTTATTTTCATGACACAACAGTCACAAAAATCAGAAAAAAAAGCTCCGTAGTCATTAAAATGACAAACCGTGTTAATGTGTTATCACCAATACTGGATTTACCTTATTCTCCGAATAACGTCATCTGAATTTACTTTAAGCAAAAGTTCTCTATGTTGTTCATTTGACAATCTCAATTCTTTCCTGAGCTCAGTTATTAAACCTTCCTTTTCCTGAAGATATATGTTTTAATGAAAATCTAACAAAAGCCTGATTAAAATAACAAAAAATTAATGCATATATAATGAATTAATGACAAAGCATACCCAAGTGATTGCATCTGCTTGGGCTTTGAAGGCTCGTAAAACTGAACTGTATGCTTCTTGCTCAAGGTGGTGAATTTGGGCTTCCATATCGGTATCCCCGTACATCCTAGGATATTGTGCGGAACCCATAACTGCAGATCTTCCATTACCTGCCACGTGTCCACCTCTTGGAATTCTGTTTTGATGGGCCGGGGGGAGATCATCATCGGTTCCTGCAATGAACTCATATAATTACTTAATTAGCATCGACGCATGGATACATATACATACATATGCACACATGCATATACATATATGCATGTTCTGATGTTCACCAGATCCATAATTAACAGATCATATACCAAACAAACAATCTAAAAGACCATAAGCTCCATACTGAAAGAGTTGAGGATTCAAGATTATAGTAAGACAATTAGAGGCCAACAAAAAAAAATCCACATATAAAAGGAGTGTATAAGTCAAAGTCATACTACATATTTCTAAGTCATATATGTAACGAAGAATCCATAAATTTAAAAGAAAGCTTACTCATAGTCAAAGGTCCAATATAACCGCCATTTAAACGCACTAAATCACTAACAACCACCCAATCTTGAATTGATTCTCAGCATTCCAATACACTCTAGACTAAGCATACACACAAGACCAAGACCAAGAAAAAGAAACTACCTTCTTCAAAATACGGAATACCAACATATGCATATTTCACTCTCTGTAACATTAATACACACACGCGCACCATTAAAGTAGCTCCTAAATTCAAATATACCATTAACTCAAGTATTCAAACAACAAAAAGATACAAATTTAACCAAAAAGATTAACAAAATACAAAATTATCAACAAATCAAGCCGAATTATCGCACATTGATCGAAAACAGATTCACCAACAAAGATCAACAAAACTATCAATCACCAGAAAGTTAAAGAACTCACCGCTGCTATCATAAGGTTCGTAATCCATAGCCAGCTTGCAAGATAACGGGAAGAATGAATCAAATTTCCACAACGATTAAGCGTACAAAACCCTAAGTTGGCGAAAAGTTTCGAAGAAACGGGAAACGATGAAAGAGGACTCAAATTGAGCGACGATTGGCGTTGAATTTGGAAGAAATCGATTGATTTGAAGGTTTGAGGGGGTGATTATGGGCGAATTAGGGTTTGAATTTGGAGTTTTGAAGAGAGTGATGACAAAAGGGGCGGATATGAAAGAGATCTATACGGTTATTGGTTTTTTTGGGGGTTGAGTGCCGGCTCCTTTTAAGTTATGATGAAAGGTTTGTACCTATGAGTCAGGGTTGGACAATCACCTTAGACCGAAGGGAGTGGGGCGTCCTTTAGAGGGGGCGTCTTGCGACACGTGGCGCCACGTCAGATCAGAGGATTTTGAACAAAAAAGGGGGCGTGGTGTTTGGGGCGGCTTGGGGCGTCCTTTTAGAGGGGGAATCCTTGAAACTTTGTGCCAAAGCTGAGATGTGTGGAGGAAGGAGGCGACGCCCAGAGGACGCCAAGGAGGGGGACGCCCCCTAGAACGCCGATGGGGGGCGGTGTTTGGGGCGACTTTGGGCGGCAAGGGTAGGGGAGACGCCCCACTCCCTTCAGTCTTACTTTCACTTTGATGCAACCTTTTAAAGGGTCCCTTTTTAAATTCATTTTTAGGCTTGACCTAAATTTTAATAGGAATGCGCGGCTGTATGTCAATCATGTTGAGTTGACGGGTTGAAATTCTTCAACTCTAACCCGACTTGTATATAATATATTCATGTGTGTCGAACCCGTATAAAATCGTGTCTTGTTTTGTGTCGACCGTTTAATGGTTGTTGTGAATACAAGTAATAGTTAGTGACTTCATAGCAATATAAACAATTAGTTACTCATACTCGAATATAAGTTTTTATTATTGGAGTTACTCATACTCGGATAGAAGTTTTTATTATTGGTGTGGTTTAATTAATTGTTTTCGTTTTCTTTATCTCTCATTCCTAATTACAAACTTGAGTTTATATATTTAACTTGATATTAGAAAAGGTGAATGTAAATGATTGGATAAGGAGCAGTTAACCAATAAAATAAATAAGTTCAAAGTGAAAAGCTGATAAAATGGTTTAAAAGGATAAATGAATTTCATTTTCAGAAGTCCATTTTGTTCCCAAGTTCATTTAAGCAGGGAATAGAAAAGAAAGTAAAGGGAAGAAAGGACATTTTTCCTTCCAAATCGGAAGGAAGGAAAAACAAAAGAATTTAGTCTAGTTTTCCTTCTATTTCCTTTTTAATTGAAATTCGGGAACCCAACATGTTTGATTTTCCTTTCTTTTCCTTCTTTAAATGAAACTCAAGAACACAAATATATTTCTATTTCATTTCTTTTTCCTCCTTAAGTAAACTCGGGAACACAACACTACTTGAAGAAAAAATGAAAATGTTAAACTTTGAATATTAACATTTTTCATCTCTAAAATCTAAATATTATTAAAAAAAAAAAAAAACCCTTAAACCGGTTGACATGTTAAACTACTATTAGATGGGTCATTCATAGGTTAACCCATTAATTAAACAGTTTTAGTCAACTTGGGTTATAATTCACAACTTTGACTTTTCAAACAACTCTAAATCACAATTTTCCTCGTTTACTTTGTATTCCCGATTTTACTTGAGAATAAAGTAGAAGAGAAATGCTTTCTTTTCTTTTCTTCTCTTATCTTCTCTTCTTTTCTCCTCTTTCCATTAAAAAAAGCTTTGCAACACCATTATTCTCTACTTTCTTTCAAATCATTTCTCTTCAAAAGTTATATGAAACTCAGGAACACAAAAACGTATGCACAATTTTAATATGGCTTTTATCCATGCACACATTTTATTGATGTTTTATTGTCATCTGTGAAGTATAATTGAAGTTTAAAGCATCATTTTCATGAAATTTTCATAAATCACCCACACGCATCTTGATGCATGTTAGAACTTAGGCTATAGGGTATGGGGTCCGTCCCCAACCCCGTCGAGGTTCGGCGCCGGCTCAACACCATCCCCCCCCCCCCCGGTCCCGTCCTCTACGTCGTGGGGAAGACGTTGGCGACGATCCGATATAGTGGGGCCCCCTTTGAAAAGTTACCGTTAAAATAAAAAAAATTCCAATCTAAACATAAAAACCAACGGTCAAAAATCCAAAATATATAAATTTCAAATCCATTTTCACCTCCATTCACCATTTTAACCCCATTTTCTCACCTCTCTCACTTTATTTTTATAAATCTTCTTCCACTTTTATAACCTTATACTCTACCATGGATCCCTTCAACAACCCGAACCGAAACGTTCGATGTTGAAAAAACTACAAACCGACATAATGAAGAAGCATCAAATTATTTGAGTCTATGTTTTTTTTATTAAGTTTGTGTTTTTTTTTAAGTCTATCTTTTTTTATTTTTTAAGTTTATGTTTTTTTTAAGTTTATGTAATGTCTTTTAATATTAATGAAAATATTTTGTTAGTTTATTTGTTAAATGTTAAAAAAAGTAGAAGATTAAAAAAAACATAAAAGTGGTGGGGTAGGATCATCTAGGACCATCCTCCATACCCTCTAGTTTTGTGGGATGGACCATCCTTGGGAGGACTATGACGTGGCGCCTACGTGGCGGATCATCTACCCTTGGAGGACCATCACCATACCCTCTAGCCTTAGACAAAACGTAGTGGGGCGCTATGCCCCCACATAGCGCCGGAAAACGCCATAGAACACCGCCATGAGGGGCGGTATGAATGCAATTTGGCGCGGGGGGGGGGGGGGGGCGAGATATATAGCGGCGTTATTTTGTGGTTTTTTGAAAATTTGACCGTTAACAACGGTCATAATCTTTTAAAAAAAATCAATTTTTTTAATTTCACTCTATAAATAACTCCCAACTCTTCCATTTTTTTTACAATTCATACACAACTATTCTCTCCTTCTCTATATATTTTTTAAAAAGTATTGAAGCTACTCCCACCCTATTCAAAAAAATGGGTTCCCCGTCGGAAGACTCCTTCACCGATATTTACCGAAGATTTTTTTCACCCAAAGAAGACGCAGAGGAGGAAGAAGCGGTTACGAGTGCATGTATTTTTGTGATACAAGCATTTGAGCACGTTCGGCCTACTCCCCCTCCACGACCCATCTTGCGGCGCACCTATATCTTGCGAGATCGTGAAACCGTGAACGAGCGGTTGATGAAAGACTATTTTGATGCGACGCCGGTTCACGGACCCAATGTTTTTAGACGGCGTTTTCGGATGAGCCAAAGGTTATTTTTGCGCATTAATAATGATTTGGAAAATAAGTATGATTTCTTTATACAAAGAATGGACGCGCGAGGATATTTAGGCTTCACCTCAATTCAAAAGGTCACATCCACCTTACGCATATTAGCATACGGAAACACGTACGACATCAACGACGAGTACTTGAAGATGGCGGAGAAAACAACCCGAGATTGCTTGGAACATTTTTGCTATGGTATTTTTTATTGACTTTTATTTATTTACTTTTATATATTTATTTTTTTAGTAGCTTACTAGTAAAACTTTTATATATTAAATTATATTTTAGGTATATGCCAGTAATATGGAAAACATTATTTGAGAAATCCCATATGGAACGACCTTCAACAAATATATGAGGTGCATCTAGAAAAACATGGAATACCCGGCATGATTGTTAGCTTGGATTGTCATCAATGGCATTGGTATAATTGTCCAACCGCATGGCGAGGTCAACATACACGGGGTGATCAAAAAGGGCCAACTTTGGTATTACAAGATGTTGCGTCATACGACCTTTCGGTTTGGTCGGCCTTCTTTGGTGTAGCCGTGTGTTTTAACGATATTAATACGTTAGAGGCTTCACCATTATTAGAGAGCTACATTTCTGGAACTATACCAAAGGTCGGTTTTCATGCGAACGGGAACGACTACGAGCATGGCTACTATTTGGGCAATGGTATATACCCGGAGTATTCGATTATTGTTAAAACGTTTTCTGAAACGTTCGATGAGAAAAGAAAGTATTTTAAAAAATTACAAGAGTCTTCGAGAAAGGATATCGAGAGGTGTTTTGGGGTTCTACAGCAACGATGGCATTTTATCAGAAATCCTTGTCGCATGTGGCATAAGGATAGAATACGAATGACCATGTATGCTTGCATCATTTTGCATAATATGATCATTGAGGATGATGGAAGAGCGATACGCCAAAACTATATTCCGGAAGATTTAGTCGAAGGAACCCAAGCAACAATGGAAGAGAGACTCGCAAATGCTCAACTATTGCGATCTAAGAAAATACATAACACGTTGAAGGCGGATTTGGTTGAGCATGCTTGGGTGATTCGCCCAATGCGATACAACAGTGACGACGAAGAAGATTCCGAGGAATAAGAGGTTAAGGAATTCGAAGACGGGAACTTTGAAGACGTAGGTTTGGATGCTGGAGAAAACGAAGAGGAATGAGAGAACGACAATGAAGACGAAGAATAAATTTATTTTTTTAGGTGTAACGTTTTTTTTTTCTTTAACGTTTTTTTTTTATTTTAATGTATTGTTTTTTATTTAATGCAATGATTTTTAATTTTATAAAACTTAGAAATTAATTAAAAAAATGAAAATTAAAATAATTGAGTAATGATGACAAAGGGGCTTTATGACTACGACCTCAACTTGCATAACGCCCCATAAAGCCCCGTGGTGACGTGGCATGCCACATGTCGCATAACGCCCCCAAAAGGGTCTTATGACTACGGATGGCCTTAGACTATGGGGTATGGGGCTTGGGTTGGGGCGTGGGTTGGGGGAAAACGCCCAAGCCACCACCCCGGGTGGGCTTAGGTTTGAAGCCGGGCGTGGGGCGGGGGAAGCAAGGTGACATGGCGGGCTGTCAATGGCCAAAGCAAACTAGCCGTTGGGCTATCCCACACACCGACATGGCGGGCTGTCAATGTCCATTTTTCATACACTACCCTATGCCTCTTGAAGTGAGTTATGCATCGTATCTCGGGAATCGTGTGTTTACTAACTTCCCACACACCGACGATTCGATACCTACCCCGTTTACACAAACGTCCATCAACTTTTCACCAACCTCCATCGACATTTCACAAACCGAAACCGTCCCCGAAACTCAACCACCCAACAATGGTCCTTCTGCCTCAATAGTTCCCAAAAAGAGAAGTCATAAGAAAAAAACCGAGGCGGAGAAAGCACTTGAAACCGTCAAACGAAAACAACAAAAATGGGTCGTTAATGAAGAACGTGCATTGGCGAGGGCTTGGTGTCAACAATCTCAACATCCAAGTTTAGGTATTCTTAAATATTTTGTATCCCTTATTTTATTTAATATTTATGGTTATTTTTTATATAACTTTGTAATATATTAAATTTTGTTTTTATTAAAATATGAAATTCTCAACATCGAACCCATTTGTGGGAAGTGGTTAGTAGAGCATTCCATGAAGAAATGGGAATGGAGGCTTATCGTGAAAACTATAGCTTATCCTCGAAGTGGAGCGAGATAAGCGGCGAACTTACAAAATTTAGTGGTTATTTAAATAAAGCAAAGCAAAACCCAAAAAGTGGTGAAACCGAAGCCGACATTGTGACGAATGCTTTGGTTACATTCAAAACAAATGTGGGGACCGACTTCCGTTTCATGCATTGTTGGGAGATTTGTAAGTTCCATCCAAAGTGGGCGAATATCCCCAGTGGTAGCGAATCGAACACGTCTTCCAAAAGGTCAAGGGCCTCGTCCCAAGCCCAATCTGATGCACGAGATCAAGAGTTTGAGGACCTTTTGGATGATTCGCCAAACCGGCCTGAATATGGAAGAGATGCCGCAAAAAGGCGCGCTCAAAAATCAAGATCGGATACGGCATCGCCTTCAGCTGGGAGTTCGGGCTCGCGTAGGGGAATATACAACGATCAGTTGGATGACACTGCATGCAAGTTAGATACATTCAACGTATTCCAACAACAAAAGGCCGAACTTCGAAAGAGCAAAGATGCTAGAGATGCCCTGAAACAAAAACGGGATGATTTGAAATTTCTATCCCAGCCCATTGATCATCTAGAAGGTGACGAGTTGCAACTAGTCTTAGAGATGAGAGAAGAGATAAAGAACAAATATAAACGTTAGGAATATTATTATGTAATTTTCTTTATTTAAAAATATTAAAAAAAATTAAATTTGTTGCTTTAAAAAATATTCAAATAGCCCAGCGATTTGGGTCAGCCCAGCGATATTAACAATTCGTGGATGAAACCATTTGCTGACATTACCAATACTTAATTCTAAAGAGAATTAGAGTTCGGGTGTGGTTGTAGCATGCAAGCGGTATGAGCGAGGTGCTAGGGAACATCACCCCATCCCATGTGGTACCCATACAAGGTGATGATGTATGGCATCTTTACACCATTCAAACCACAACATCCTATATCAAAAACGGTTCTGAAAGTACTCATACCGATATTGATATTGTTTGACTGAAATCAATGTGCAACCGGTATTGTCGCGATGGTATCAATTCAGTTCGTTGAGGTACCGTTACAGTACAGACACTCGCTATAACTTACGATATTAAAAGATACTCTATTGCGAGTACAACTCAATTTTTAACGAAATTTATATTGGAAACCATAAAAATGAATTTACATGTAAAGGTAAAAATTAACATTCATAGTATTGGTATTGGTGCGGATGTATCAGTTCGGTTCATCACGGTACTGGTATGGTACGGACACTCGCTATAACTTACAATATAAAAGATACTTTTTTGCGAATACAACTTCATTTTCAACAAATTTTTATAGGAAATTATAAAAATTACTATATAAATATAAATAGGTTGAATGTAATAAGAAATAATTAAAGAAAATTAAGAAGTGCTAGGCAAAAAGAAGCTAAAGCTTAAGGATTCGAACACCTGATTAATAAAGAGAGAACTATGACCAGTGGACCTACTCTACAATTACACAATTCATCGATAAAATACTATTATATTTACTGTACATCTATTTTGCAAATTGTTATGTATGATTATATAATAAACCTGAGAATCACACTTAATTACATTGTATCATTCATGGAACTTAATAAAAAAGCCTATTGAGAGAAATCAAACAACATAAAAGGGAATGTTCTCTGGCCTCTCCTCTCTATTTGCTGTATAACTGGACTGGTAGGTGCATTTTATAGCCAACAATATGTAATAGATCTACATATCAATCTTTGCATTATTAAATAGATTTAATTACAAATAAAAGATTTAATATATTGCAAAAATGGTATAGTCAAATAAAAAAAATTATATTAACACAGTTGCGACTATTATAAATAGCAATGCAGGTGTTTCACTAACCTTGTAATCAGAGTCAGCTTACACGATCAAATGTGGAAATGGTTCGAAAAAGCTAATTTTTGTCTGTTTAAAATATTTCATGTTTTAGTGTTAAAAAAATTAACAAGTTACAATATGATCTATACCAACTCATCAATACTTAGCACCTCAGTGCTTTTCGAAAACAAGCACCCTGCACCCCTTAGAAAGAAAGATAATTCAGATCGACTCTTAACAAGATAGCTTGTAGGCAACGAGTGTTCAATTTCCGGTTTGAAACCCCAAAAAAAAAAACTGAAATAAACCAGACCGAGTTTAGAAACCGGTTTTCGTTTCAGTTTTAAGAGAAACCAAGGCTGTTAAGTGGTCTTTTGAATGCTACATAATCATCTGGATCTACAGTGTCTTTCTATTTTGAAATCTAAGACTCACCAATTGGATTAATTTATTGTTTAGTTTCAATCTTGCCAATTATGAGTCTGAATCAGCAGTCAAGTTGGAGCATCAATAACTATGAGACTGAATTTATTTAAAACCCAAAAACAAATTTACCAATCGGTCATGATGGTTTAAACCGAAATCCAAACCAAATTGGTTTTGAATCAACAATCTATTTGACCCGATATTTATATAACCAAAACTGACCCATTTATAAATAAACGGGTTGAAACGGGCACCTCTATGCAAAACTCAAGAGAGATTGACAGTTTTGTATGCTGAGAAGTGAGAACAAATATAATGAAAGAGGAAAGAGGAAGGTGTGGCTTACATCGTAGAGATTCAGAAAAATAACCTTTGAAGAATATTCGGGTTGAGCTTTTGGAGGGATTCAGCCTGGCCCACTAGTTTGGCAATTAGCCCAATTAAGCGATCCACATACAAAATGTAAAGCCCGCATCTGCTTTCTAACAGCTGAAGTCCTTTTCTAGCATGGAGGATTGAAGTCACCCACTCTTCAAACAACTCTAGCATCGTTACCATTGAATCTTTATCATTATGAAGGTATCTATAAGGTGGTAACTCTTAGCTAATGTAATTAGCATATGATAAAATACACGCTTACCAGTTGCAAATCCACTTGTCTTTGACCAACTAATCAGGTAGTCCGATACTAAAAACTCAATAAGCTGGATTCTGCCATTACATAACGCGTGTGCCAAAACGATTCATGGCCAAAATACCATATGTGACAAAATTATTGTGTTAGGGTATGAAAGTGGTGACAATATGAATTTTGGTACATAAAATGGAACTTTAAGGTTGATACATTGTTCCAACCTGCAGGCTAAGTACACCTGTGGGTATTTTGTACTTATCAAAAATAGCCCGGAAATATAATTGTATTGAGTTTATTATCTATGAAAAAGTTGGGTGTCATTAGGCCTGTAAACGAACCAAACGAACACAAACATGGGTATATTCGTGTTCGTTCATTTAACTTTAACAGAAAACGAACACGTACATGTAATCGAACACATTTTTCTGTTCAAGTTTGTTCATTAAGAAAATGAGCATGTGTGTGTTTGTTTATGTCGTTCGTTTAAAACCTAAACGAACAGTTCACGAACGTAAACAAACAAACAAACTTATACGTACATAATTGACCAAACATAAACGAACGTAAACTAGTTTTTTTAACCTTTTTATATAAATAAGTGATTTATTGCGATAAGTTCATTTCAAAACCCCAATTTTTATTACTAGGAAGCCCAACCACTAATTAGTTATTTCTATATAAGTAGTTAGAAATCCCCTTTAAAATTTGCCTTTATATAAATATAACTACTTATGTATTTATTAAAATTTAAACAAACATAAACGAACATAAATGAATGAACATAAACAGACGTTCACGAATATAATGAACGTACAAAACGCGTGTTCGTGTTAGTTCACTTAATTAAATGAAAAACAAACCTGTTCATGTTCGTTCATTTTTTAAATAAATGAACATAAACGAACTTCCCGCCGACAGTTCACGTACATTCGGTTTTGTTTACATGCCTAAGTGTCATACTTACAAGTGCAGAGCAGAGTTATTAAGTTAAGATGTGACACAAAAATAGAAGCATCACTGATAGAACAAGAAGATTATTAGGAGATGATCATGGTTGATAATAACTTACAAAATGTACAGATTGCTATGCATCTCAGGGAAAGTTGATTCAAATGGATCAAGAAACAGTAAATTTTCTGCAAGTAAAGAGATTTTTTGAGAAACTGCAAGTATTATTCGTTGCCCAATACGTGACTCGCTTCCAAGCTTACGAAGCAAGTGCTGAACATGAAACCGTGCATCATGATGGGCTTCTGAAAGAGAATTAATCATAAAGGGACACGTTGAGATCTCGGGTACATTACCTTTAAAGAAATATTGAATTTCAATCATGGCATAGAAATGGCAAAAAGATGACTCAAAAAGATACACAACAATACAATCAATATTTTGCATACTATATCTGAATTGCAGATTTGCATTACGGAACAGACAGAAGCTTACCGTTTCCTTGTAATGTAGTGCACATTTTTCGCACTAAATGTAGTGACAAGCTGCCAACGATCCCATCAACAGATTCAATGTTCTTTCCCTTGGACAACGTATTATTGATCGCATCTTCACAGATAGGACAAAGGGAAACAAACATAAGAATAAGTAACAGATTTCAAATAGAGCGAAGCAGAAGGTTTCTGCCAAAAATCATGTGGTTAGGTGATATAAACATGGTATTTGTGCATGGTAACAAAAGATATCTAGTGTGAATTGTGAAGGAGTTAGGTGGCCAAAGATATACTTTAAAATGAAATGAGAAAGATATACCCAAAATGAAGTCTACAGCCTGGTGTGACCAATTTGCAAAATTACCATCATCTGGCTGCAACAACAGTAAAAAAAGACATGGTAAAAAAAGGTTGGACAAATTAAGCAGAATGATGAACCGAATGTCTAGAATCAATATTAGGTGACCAACCCAGTCTTACAGTGTCACATAGCTCCACAAGGAAATCCACCGAGGCCCTAAGCTGTTCAGTCTCCTCCTCAGCTGTATTACCTGCTGATATAAAACTGTCATATCTATTTGTACTGTCCAAACAATCAAACATCTCATCGATGCTATTGCCTCCCATTTGGGTGGTCTTGTTATGTTGATGTATGTTATTACTACATAAATGTACCGTCTAGGTAAAACCAGATTTCTAGATAGTAACATGAATCCGTTGATATGGGAATATCTTTTGCTAAATGATAGATTACCATGAACATTCAGGAAGTCTCAATTCTGGACTAATAGAACAGGAGGTTTCTATTCTGGACTAATAGAACAGGAAGTTTAATGGCAGAAGTCCTAAAATATTAACATTAGTCATACCAGACAAAAATAATCTCTGTGTGGAACCATCATTTCTTCTTTTTCTTCTTTCCTTCAGTCTCACTGCACCAACGAGATCAATCAATAAATATCACAGAACACGTAACACGATAAATCAATCACATGTTAATTTATGTAACCTTGTCTAAGAAATCTGCGACGTAACACATCCTTAAATATCCCATCAAATCCTTCTCCTGATATCTCAGTAGGGCTCAATTTTCCTAAATTGTCGAAGAAATAACATTTGCAGGATGCACTCCCCGGGAATACTTCATGATGCATTCCATCTGCGCAAATTACACGTCACCTAAGATGGAATTGGAACATATAGATTTATCTAACATACACACACAAAGAAATATGAACCTTCAACTTCTACGAGATCTTGTTTGAGTCTGAGAATCTCTTGTTTACGCTCTTTTGCCTGTATTGCAGATTTACAAACAGAACCCCTAAATGTTCACATGTTTATGACAAACTATGCAACATGTTATGAACTTAATGGATCTAAACCAAGCGATCCAGTCAGGTAGCCTAGTCCATGAGGACCAACACATTAAAGGGGTGGTGAGCGGTTCATCACAGGATAAAAGGAACATACAGAGAGAGAGAGAGAGCATAGGGATTATGAATGAATACTGTGAATGTTGTTTAGCTTCTTCTTTTTTTGGGTAAATGTTTAGCTTCTTCCCATCCCCTAATCTGATATATGTTATTCCCATCCCCTGCTCTATTGTTATCTATATCAATTTCTTATTTGTAATCATTCAAATCGACAAAACATAGCCAATTCTAATCTGATATATGTTCTTCCCATCCCCTGCTCTATTGTTATCTATATCAGTTTCTTATTTGTAATCATTCAAATCAACAAAACATAGCCAATTCTAATCTGATATATGTTCTTCCCATCTCCTGCTCTATTGTTATCTATATCAATTTCTTATTTGTAATCATTCAAATCGATAGAAACATAGCCAATTCTATTCGTATTCGTCTTGTTGTTTAGTCATGAAACAACCATTCACTTCACAATAACAACTCAGTGATGTAACTTTAACCTAACTCGAAGCTAATTCAGATTCAGCTGACAGTTTTTTGCAAGAGCAAGATGTTATTATAACTTATAAATACAAACAGAAGCCTTAAATGTTCACACCGTTCATCATAAACTATGCAATAAGTCCATAACTACTCAGTGACGTCACTGTGACCTAACTTGAAGCTAAATCAGATTCAACTGACGATTTTTTGCAAGAGCAAGACGTTATAACTTATAAATACAAACAGAATCCCTAAATGTTCACATGATCATCACAAACTATGCAATAAGTTAATAACAACTCAGTGACGTCACTTTGACCTAATTTCGAAGATAATTTCGATTCAACTGATGGTTTGTTCACATCGTTCATCGCAAAACTATGCAATGAGTCAATAACAACTCAGTGACGTCACTTTGACCTAATTTCGAAGATAATTTCGATTCGACTGATGGTTTGTTCACATCGTTCATCGCAAAACTATGCAATGAGTCAATAACAGCTCAGTGACGTAATTTTGACCTAAATCGAAGCTAATTTCGATTCAACTGAGGGTTTTTGCAAGATGTATACGTTGTGAATGGGAAGAGATGAGAGGATGTACCTTGCGTTTCCATTTGAGAGCTTCAGAACTGGAGGTATCAGATGGAGGATGAGAAGTTTCAGAAGTTTTGTTCACGAGCTTAGAACGAAGAAGAGCCATTGCTAGAGCGAGCTTCAACGGTTCGTCTGAAGCGGCGGTGGTTTCCGACGCCATTTTCAGTTTTCACCGTTCCTTTCTCCCGCGCGGGAGCTCTGCAAATTAGATAGTTACGTGTAAAGTGACTTTTATGGGGTGTTTGGGTTAGCTTATTTTGGAGCAACTTATGACTTATTACCCTATAAAAGTTAATAAGTTGTTTTTTTTGAGTGTTTAGGTTAGCTTATTTTGAAGGGTTATGTGTGTTGAGAAGTCATTTTTGAGAAGTTAGAATTTCTAACTTCTCAGTTTTGACTTATATAAGTTAATAAGTCACATTAGAGCATTCTCATCCAATCCATCAAATTATACATACATTCCACTAAAAAACAACTCTTATATCAATATATTTCCACTAAAAACAAATATTTTTTTCTCTCTCCTTTTCAATTAAATAATATTATCATCACATTTTTCTCTTTCCTTCACTCACAACCACTTTCAATATATATTAAAAAAATTATACTGGGTGAACAGTGTCCCCCCAAATATACAGATGAACAGTAACATTAGGAATCCCAAACACCCACTATATTTGGATTGCTTAATGAAACTCCTATTTGACTTTTTGACTTACAAGTTAAAAAGTAGGAAAATTACACGTTTTGTCTTTTATCTTACCATCATTTTGCAGACGGTGTTCTTTTTAACGAATTTTGACAGGTTTATACTTTACAAGGAATTTTGTTGCACGTCTTGTCCTTTAGCCCTAACCCATTTAGTTTTTTGGTTAAATATGGTCATGTCTCTTGCATATGAGGGCATTTTTATCATTTCACCATCCCAAGGACTATTGTGTAAATTACTTATATTGAGGGACTATTTTGTAAACAAAATATATAAATAAAAAAATAAATCTCTAAAAAGTCTCTCCCCTTTCTCTCTCTTTTCTCTCTCTCTCTTTACGATCTGCAGAAAGAAATCAAACCCACACACTCTCTCTCTAAAGCTCTTCCCCCTCTCTCTCTATATATATATACAGAAAGAAATCGAATCTCCGACGATGTAGTTGTATTGGCGATGTAGTTGTATCGACGATGAAGATGATGTTGGGCAGTTGGGTGGCCGGCGATCTGCTGTGGAATCGAATCTCCTACTCACTTTCACCACCATCATCAAAAATAATCACACGCCATACCTTCAAGTCAACCATTTCATTCCCCTGCACAATCGAAACCGCATACAGATCCAAACATGGTAATCTCTACACACTCGAATTTGAATCTTGCACCGGTTGATGATGTTAATTTTGATGAGGGTGAACTCCGATAAGTATGAAAAGATCAAACCAGCGGAGGAATGGTAGTGCAAACCGTTAAGTACACCGGTACTCTTAACTTCGCCGGATCTAGATAACGATGGTGATTGAATCTTCATGTTCTGAATTTGTAATTTGTTTGTCGATTTGTTCTGGCCAGATTCACTTTTGTTCAGTCGAGGTCCGTTGACAGTAGCTAGGTGTTTGGTTAGGGTTGGGGTGGGGCAGCGGCGACGGATGGTGTTGTTGTGGTAGCGTTCGGAGGTGGGAGATGATGATGGTGGTCAATGTGTGGGCGGCGGCGGATGGTTGTGGTGGGAGATGATGTTGGTGGTAGATGTGTGGGCAGCGGCAGATGGTTGTGGTTGTGATGGGAGGTGGGAGATGTGTGGGCGACGCCGGATGGTTGTTGTGGTGGTGGTGGGAGGTGGGAGATGATGTTGGTGGTAGATATGTGGGCGACGACAGATGGTTGTGGTGGGAGGTGGTGGTCGATGATGGTTGAGAAGGGTGGCGGATGGTTGTGGCGGTGGAAGGTGGGAGATGGTGGTGGTAGATAAAGGCTGAGAGAGAGAGAAATAGAGAGAGAACTCTGTGTGTTTATAGAGAGAGAGATAGATTTTAATTTTTAAAAAGATATTAGTTTTTTAAATTCCTTTTGTTTTATTTTATTAAAAAGATTTATAAATAAATGGGTAGAAAGACTAAATTACCCCTGTTTGACCAGACTTAACAAAAAAAACTAATTGGGTTAGGGCGAAAGGACAAGACGTGCAACAAAATTCCTTGTAAACGACACAACCTGTCAAAATTCATTGAAAAGAACACCGCCTACAAAATGGTGTTAAGATAAAGGACAAAACGTGTAATTTTTCCTCCTGCAGGGACAGCTGCGAGTGTAGGATCTAAACATCCTAGGATAGGTCGAAATGGCAGGTTATACCTCCTGCAGGGACAGCTGCGAGTGCCTCAGTCACTCGTTCGTTGATTAGAGCCGTCAGCGGGGCTTAAGTCAAGTTCAAACGTCCACTCATGATCTTCACAACGAAGCAACGTAAGTGAGAAAAGTGTCGCGAAAGTGCGTAAGCGTGGGACGACAGAAGAGAGTAAGCACACATGGCTCAAATAGCAGTTATCACGTTAACTAATGCACTATGTGAACTATAAAACAGACAATATAAACATAAATCATACCACCTATTGTGTCGAGTCTTGCACGTGGAGCGAAGCGTCGTTGTGGATCGTTGAGCACTGTACAGGTCATAGTCTAGTTTTGTCAAAAAGCTTTTCCCTTTTTAAAACCAAGTTCACTATAACCAATGGCTCTGATACCAATCTGTCACACCCCCAAAATCCACCATGCGGAGTATCACCGCTTGGAGGCGTGACATGACCAGGATCGAGCCACCAATCATATTGAACAATATAGTAGAGTAATTAAAAGTTCAACCACACAATATAATTGGTGTTCACAACCAAGTTAACCAAGTTCAAATTAAACAGCGGAAGCACAAGATGTGAAACCAAAACATAATTTTAATAAGTTCATAAGTTTAAATGTTTAACATGGGACTCGACAGTCCATATCCCACAACGACCTCCTCCTCGTGCAAGCTCCATAAGCATCTAACGACCTGCAAGGCATGTAACAATGAGTCAACAACAAAGCTGAGCGAGTTCACAGTAGGTGTTCGTTACAAAGTAGTTTTTCAAGAACTATGAGTTTGTTTGCAACTACAAGTTAAGTCAACTTTCCTTGTTTTCCAAAACATGAACGGTAGGGGCTACCCCGTGTTGTAGAGCCACTAGACTAGATGTATACATAGGTGTCCTTCCAATCCGAGGACAGAGGTACGTATTGAATACGTAGGTTTAGCGTAGGTGCCCTTCCCAATCCGAGGACAGAGGTACGTATAAGAATACGTAGGTTTAGCGCTGGTGCCCTTCCCAATCTGAGGACAGTGGTACGTAGTGAATACGTAGGTTTAGCGCTGGCGTCCTTCCCAATCCGAGGACGGAGGTACGTAGTGAATACGTAGGTTCAGCGCTGGCGTCCTTCCCAATCCGAGGACGGAGGTAAGTAGTCTAGTAGTGGTGAAAGTACAAGTTTCGTCTTAGCTATTTACTCCCATTCCCAACCCACCAGGAATCCCATGCCTTAAGAGTGTGAACTCAACTTTGTTTGCTCGGTTTGACTCTCAAAAACAGCTAACAGTCAAGGTCGGTCAATCACGTCCTAGTATGATTACCACTTAGTTTATTAGTGACTTCAAATAAGCACGAAGTTCCTACACGCATCTACCACCTAACATGCACTCACTTTAACGATTCATGCCCATATAAACTTCCCATCTATTCCCATTCATAAGCAAACATATGACATTGCACATAACACTTTCATTGACAAATAACATGTTAGATCATTCTCAGATAACCTACCCGACATTTAGATATGCAAATCACTAGTTATATTGTTTCAGCTTGAACATCCAAAACTGGACTGTTTTCGGGTATTTTAATAAAATAGTTAACTTACTCCAAAAATTCCAAACTTTTACAGAATGTTTTAAACAATCCAAATATTACTGTGTAAAAATATCGGGATCAAATTCATTACCAATATTTTATAAAAAATCATTTACCAGACTGAAGTCAGATTCATCACTTTCTGACTGCAGTCCACGAAATAATTTATTTAAAATTCATCGTAAGTCCGATTTATGAAATTCCAGTTGGAGCATTACAATGACATCAGTGGCCATCTACAGTACAAATTTCATGAGCTAATTCTAAACAGCTTTCAAGTTATGACGAAAAACATAACACACATTTTCTGCAGTAAAAACGCAGCTTTTGCTGCTGTGAAAAACGACCCTTTAAAAATAGCAAACGAAGTCCAAAAATTATGATTCCAGTGCCATTAGAACCGTATTTCGAAATAACACGTTATAGACTCAAGAAAATCAATTTTTCCTTAAATATCGACCTGTTTACAGCCAACAGTTGGCTGTAAATGTTTGGACAGAAGTTGTTTTCAGCTTATAGCGCTCTAACGCAAGTCCTATTTGTTCCGTTAACATGCTCAGTGATCAACAACAACACGTCTAGTAATCAACAAGCAAGCATTAACATATACCAAACAACATCATACTAACAACACTTTATCATATTTCATCTTTATGTAAACCTTATGTTTAAACTTTTAGTTCATGTTCTTTTAGTGTTCTTGTTATAATCAACCTACTACATCTTTTAACCATTCAAAATAGAAGTGAACAAAGGTTAAAAAAGGACTTACAACTAGCTCAAAGCTAGGGAAGATCTCTAGTGAAAAGGATGATGAAAAGTGGGTGATGAAAGCAAATGAGAAGGATTCTCCAAGACCTTCAAGCTCCAAACTTCATGTATCACCTTCTAGTGTTTGAACAAGCTTAAAAATGGATGAAGATGGTTGAGTTAGGGTGGTGGTGGTGGTGGTTATGGTGAGAGCCGAGAGGGGAGAGGGAGAGATGAGGGATGGTGTGAAGATTGTGGAGTGTAAGAGTGGAGGATATGTGCCATACTTGTAATCCTTCTTTCAAATATTTTGTCTAAAATATCAAGCAACAAATCAAGAAGATATGATACATATCTAGGAAAGTATGGGGTGGATTTTGGTGGGGTCCCATGGGGACGGTTGCACATGGGGGGGGGGTTAAATGAAAATTACTTGGTAAATAAATCAATTAGTGGAAGGTTAAAGTGCAAAATCTAATGTTTAGTGTAAACCATGTATTTTGAAATGTGTTTAAGTGTTCGGGAACCATAACTAGCTCAGAAAAATAAAAATAATGTTTCTTGCAATATTTTAGTGTTCCGGGTAATGTCCGTTTGTTTGGTTAGATACCGTTTCGTTAAAGTGCTAAGTTGTTCCGTATAGTGTCCTATATATATCTTTTTGTAACACTTTTAATTCCCAACACTTAGGAAAACATTCAGGACCATTTAGTAATTTTCTGCACAAGACTAGTATGTTAACAAGCACATGTAAGCATGATGCAGTAATTAGAAAGCAGTTAAGTAGTTCAACACAGTCATCAAGCACTTTAATTAACATTAATAAATCGTACAGATACATGTAATTATGAGGGTTGTCACATTCTCCCCCTGTTAAGAAAATTTCGTCCCGAAATTTAGCACGTGGTTATAGCTCAGAAAAATAAAAATAATGTTTCTTGCAATATTTTAGTGTTCCGGGTAATGTCCGGTTGTTCGGTTAGATACCGTTTCGTTAAAGTGCTAAGTTGTTTCGTATAGTGTCCTATATATATCTTTTTGTAACACTTTTAGGGTCTATTTGGTATGGGGTAATGGAATAGATGAGAGAATGGAATGGACGAGGTAATGGAATGGACAACGGAATGAAATGGATCATTCCATTCCATTGTGATGTTTTGTTACTCATATGTGAATAGAATGAATCATTACCTTGTACAATTTGATAAACAAAAAAAAGATGAAGTAACGAAACACAACTGTATTAAAAACGACAAAAATATAATTGCCTCAATAATAATAATAATAATAATAATATATTAATGATAAAAAATTAATAATAGATTTTTGATGTATATTAATATTAGTATGAATATTAATATATATAAATACAAATAAAAGTATAAGTATAATAATAATAATAATAATAATAATAATAATAATAATAATAAAAGTATAAGTATAATAATAATAAGAATAACATATTTCTTTCCATTCCTTGAAGGAATGGAAAAAAAAAACACCTACATACTAAGGAATGGAAATTATTATATTTGGAAAGAGTTACATTCCTTTGGAATGCTCCATTCCATTACCACATTATAACCAAACATGTTTCTTTTCATTCCATCAGAATGATCCATTCCATTCCAGCTTCCATTCCTTCATACCAAACGCTACCTTAATTCCTAACACTTAGGAAAACATTCAGGACCATTTAGTCAATTTTCCGCACAAGACTAGTATGTTAACAAGCACATGTAAGCATGACGTAGTAATTAGAAAGCAGTTAAGTAATTCAACACAGTCATCAAGCACTTTAATTAACATTAATAAATCGTACAGATACATGTAATTATGAGGGTTGTCACATTCTCCCTCTGTTAAGAAAATTCCGTCCCGAAATTTAGCACGTGGTTACTGAGGAAGCTAGTTAAGTTGCGTGGTTTACTGGTTTTTCCTGGGGTGTCACATCATCCCCCCGTTGGTTTGGAATTTCGTCCCGAAATTCCGCAGTAGCTTCAGCCTCAGTAGTGGTTGCACTTTTCTCAAATAACTGGGGATACTTGTGTTTCATTTGGTCTTCTCGTTCCCAGGTATACTCTGGGCCACGACGGGAGTTCCAACGAACTCGAACAAGAGGTATCCTGGTATGCTTGAGAACCTTAACATCTCGATCAGTGATTTCAACTGGTTCCTCGACGAATCGCAACTGGTCGTCGATTGTGAGCTCTTTTAAGGGAACTATGAGGGTCTCATCTGACATACACTTTTTCAGATTTGACACGTGGAATACGTTGTGAACTCCGCTGAGTTCTTCAGGTAGATTCAACTTGTAGGCGACTTTGCCAATCTTCTCAATGATATCGAACGGTCCGACATAACGCGGATTGAGTTTGCCTCATTTGCCAAAACGAACTACACCTTTCCAAGGTGAGACTTTAAGTAGCACTCGATCCCCAACCTGGAACTCGAGTGGTTTCCTACGCTTATCAGCGTAGCTTTTCTGACAGTCACGAGCTGCCGCCATTCGTTGTCGTATTTGAGCAATCCTCTCGGTTGTATCTACTACAAGTTCTGGGCCAGTGATTTGACTGTCGCCAACCTCTGCCCAATAAAGAGGTGATTGGCATTTCCGTCCTTACAATGCCTCGAACAGAGCGGCCTGGATACTGGTGTGGTAGCTGTTATTATACGAAAATTCTACTAGAGGTAGATGTCGCTCCCAGCCATTACCAAAATCAATCACACATGCCCTAAGCATGTCTTCAAGGGTTTGAATGGTACGTTCAGACTGCTCATCCGTCTGTGGATGATAAGCGGTGCTCATATCTAAGCGTGAGCCAAAAGACTTGTGCATAGCTTGCCACAATTCAGAAGTAAAACGCGCGTCGCGATCAGATATGATAGAGGTTGGCACTCCGTGCCTTGATACTACTTCCTTTAGGTAGACGTCTGCTAGAGTAGAAAACTTGTCGGTTTCCTTGATAGCCAAGAAGTGTGCAGACTTAGTCAATCGATCCACTATCACCCAAATAGTGTCATTTCTTCGTTGAGATCTAGGCAGGCCAGTAACGAAATCCATGGAAATTTGCTCCCATTTCCATGTCGGGATCTCTGGTTGTTGGAGTAGGCCTGATGGTTTTGGATATTCAATCTCGACTCTCGCACAAGTCAAACATTTACTGACGTAGGTTGCTATGTTGGCTTTCATACTAGGCCACCAATACGTAGTCTTGAGATCGTGGTACATCTTATCCGAACCAGGATGTACTGAATAACGAGGCTTGTGTGCCTCATCCATCACAAGCTCACGTAGATTACCATAGAGTGGAACCCAGATGCGTCCTGTTACGTAGTAAGTGCCGTCTTCCTTTTGTTCTAACCGTTTTCTTGATCCTTGTAGAGATTCCGCCCTGATGTTTTCTGCTTTCAATGCTTCAACCTGAGCATCTCGTATCCGAGTAGGAAGACTAGATTGGATGGTAAGTTGTAACGCTCGCACACGTTTAGGTCTAGTATCCTTTCGACTGAGGGTGTCGGCCACAACATTGGCTTTGCCCGGATGGTATTTGATAGCGCATTCATAATCATTCAAGAGCTCGACCCATCGGCGTTGTCGCATGTTTAACTCCTTTTGCTTGAAGATATGCTCGAGACTCCTGTGATCGGTGTAAATGGTGCACTTGGTACCGTACAGGTAATGTCTCCATATCTTAAGTGCGAAAAAAACTGCTCCCAATTCCAGGTCGTGCATAGCGTAGTTCCTTTCGTGAACTTTAAGTTGGCGGGATGCGTAGGCAATGACCTTGTCACGTTGCATCAACACGCAACCAAGTCCTTGGATGGAAGCGTCGCAATAAACCACAAAATCATTTGTGCCTTCAGGCAATGAGAGGATAGGCGCGCTACAAAGTCTATCTTTTAAGTACTGAAATGCGGACTCCTGTACATCACCCCAACGATAGGTGACACCCTTCTGAGTCAGTGAAGTGAGAGGTTGCGCAATCTTTGAGAAATCCTTGATAAACCGTCTGTAATATCCTGCCAAACCCAAGAATTGGCGGATTTCTATTGGTGTACGGGGTGCAGGCCAGTTCTTGATTGAGTCTACCTTGGATGGATCAACATGAATCCCATCCTTGTTTACCACGTGGCCTAGAAAGTGGACTTCGGGAAGCCAGAAGTCACATTTCGAAAATTTGGCATACAACTGCTCTGTTCGAAGAAGTTCCAAAATAAGCCTCAGGTGTTGCTCGTGTTCTTCCTGACTCTTCGAATAGATAAGGATTTCGTCGATGAAAACTATGACAAACTTATCCAGGTAAGGTTTGCACACTCGATTCATGATATCCATGAAGACTGCAGGTGCATTCGTCAATCCGAAAGGCATAACCAGAAACTCGTAATGCCCGTAACGAGTCCTGAATGCTGTTTTAGAGATATCCTCGTCTCGAACTCTCAGTTGATGATAGCCTGACCTCAGGTCAATCTTGGAATAGAAACTCGACCCTTGCAACTGGTCGAATAAGTCATCAATGCGTGGAAGAGGATAACGATTCTTCACGGTCACCTTGTTGAGTTCGCGGTAGTCAATACACATTCTGAAGGTACCGTCTTTCTTCTTCACGAATAACACTGGAGCTCCCCAAGGCGAAGAGCTAGGGCGAATAAAACCCTTGTCCAAGAGGTCTTGCAATTGAGTGGAGAATTCTTCTAGTTCTGATGGGGCTAAGCGATAAGGTGCTTGATGCGTGTGAAGTGTTATATATATTAGGTGTATATTTTAAGCCCTTTAACACTTTTTAGCCAAGTTTTAAATTTATAAAACACGATATTTACTAACACTAAACACACAAATGGGCAAGTGCACCCATCGTGAGCGTAGTATAGTGTTGGTAAGATACCGAGGTCGTCCAAGGACACAAGAGCTTTTAGTATCGGTTTATCCTCAACGTCTAATCAAATAAAAAGTTTGGAAAAATGTTTTAAACTAATAAAAATAAAAACTAACTAAAATGCTGAAAATAAAAATAAAAGAAAAACAGATAGACAAGATGAATCACTTGGTTCCGACTCGTGTATAGTGTAACCTTTGATTATTTCCGCACTTTTGCACTTATTTTAGAGATTATCTTAGTTATTGTAGTAGGCCCCTCTTTTGAAGGTGACGTTACCCTCAACCCAGTAGTTTGAGTCAGCAAGGATACAATCCTAAAGGGTCGGATTATTGAAAGATACTTAATTAAGTTATTAATGCAAATTATGGTAGGCCCCTCTTTTGGAGGTGACGTTACCCTCGACTAAGTAGTCTGAGTCAGCAGGGATACAGTCCTAAATAGCCGGGTTATAGTATTAATAGTAGTTAACTTATGAGGGGATCAAAGAGTTTGGACCCTCGTCATCCAATACCGTTAAGTATTGAAGGAGGTCCTACTAAATTTGACCCATGTCCATTGCAGGACCTCTAAACGCTGAACAATGGCAAGACTCTTACCAAACTGTTCCCTTAACCCCCGACCAGGTAGCCAACATACCTCCATATAGACCGTGGAGATATGAATGGTGAAAATCTTTTATTTTATATAGACAGTAAAATAATGTCAAGACACCACGGACAAACGATAAGGAAGAATCACCTTCAACATAAGAAACTAGTTATTAAAGTCATTAATACAAAACCAAATAAATAGTGCGAAAAGATTAGAAATAAAAAGTATTACACTAGACACTTGTCTTCACCAAGTGATGTAAGAGACTTAGGCAAACATGGCCTTGATTGTCAAGAACTCTTACGATCAATCTTGGATCCCGAGACGACTCACACACTCTACGATGGACAATGGATGATGGTGGTGGATGATGGTGTTATGGTGGTGGTGGGTGAAGTGTGAGATAGGTGGTGTGCCAATGGATGGTTTGAGCTTGAGCCAAGCACTCCTATTTATAGGCTGAACAGAAGCTCGGGCACGGCCCCGTGTCCACATCCTTCTCTTTCTTCATTTAATGCAGCTTGTCTTATTAGTTGACCACGCCCCCGTGTCCGCTGAGCACGACCTCGTGTGCAGAAGAATCTTTGTACTATGAAGATTTGCCTAGATTGTGCAAATCTTATAGTTGACCACGGCCCCATGTCCGCTGAGCACGGCCTCGTGGTGGGCAATAGAAGCTTCTACCACTTTATCTTTTCTGCTGGCACTTGGGCACGCCCCCGTGCTGGCTGAGCACGGGGCGTATTCAGTCTTCTGTCTTCTTGTTTTGCTTGGGAAGATGCTGTCGTGGGGTCGGGCATGTCACGTTTGTTCCTTTTCTTGTATTTATGTTAGATTTTGCTGTCTTTTTGCTTCTTTTGTTAATTTGAGCTTATTTAATCCTGAAAATACAAAAGGAAGACAAAAGCACACTTTTTCCAACATTAGTACTAAAAAAGGGTTAGTTTTATGCCACAATTGATGTAATTTATATGTTGCATTTTGCACACATCAAATACCCCCACACTTGAATCTTTGCTTGTCCTCAAGCAAAACTCTTTATAATGTGGTTTTACACACCCAAATGGAATGGGTAGAAGAGAATGTTTTTGGGCTTGTCATAGAGTGTCGGAATTTCCAAGATTCTTTATTTAGTTTTATTTTTATTTATTTACAATCCTATTCGTCATGATTTATTTAAAACTTTTCATAAGATAAATTACTTATTAGGGCATAACATGCCTCTTTAAAATTTTCTTTATATACAAGTTCACATACCTCACGGGGGATCACTCAACACTTGGCCGAAAATGTATTTTAGTGGATCACTCGAGAGCGACATGGAACTTACTCCTACCATAGGCTTGCCAAGCAATCAATCCTCCTCCTTTTTAACTATATACCTTTGTAAATATCAAGAGGACTTTTTGGGTGAAGGGTTAGGCTTGGGTTAAAGGTAGGTGGTTGGGTTAGTGGTTAGTAGAAAAAGGGCGAAAAGCGTAACGAGCGTCGGTTTTCGTAAGACTTTTTATTTTTGTAACTTTTATTTTGATGAAGCTATTATTCAAACAAAGTTATTTTTGATGAACTTGTTTGTTTATTTGTTTTTGCTTCATCATCATCAACAACAAATTATTTATTTATTTTTTATTTTTTTAAAAGTCATACGAAAAACCGAGCTAATTACTAAAACAAAGGGTTAAAAATGAAAAAAGGTTTTGGTGGGTAAAAGGGTGTTTGGTTTGGGTTTTGAAATGAAAAGGTTTAGGCTCAAAGGGGCTAACTAGGGGGATTTTGGGTAGGTGGTAAAAAAAATGGTGTAGAAATAAAAAGGGTTAGTCCTAATGCCTCCATCATTTACTTACTCGGGTTTTAAGTTGGTAAGGACCGGGAATGTATCGTCGTGGCAAGTTCTAGAGTCGTAAGAACCAAGCGGCTATTCACACAAGAAACGAAAAATGAGCATTTAGTTTAATGATATATAATTGTATGCTCAATAAAGGCTCAAAACTCACTTTTGTGGGAATGGGTTTTTATGTGATCAAGTATATATAATTAAATTTTAACTAAGCTTGTCATGCCTTTTCATAATTTTCTTATGTTGGTTCTTTTTATCACGACGCTATCGGTTGTAAATTTGTAAAAATACAACCTTTTTAGAACTTGAAATTCCCAAGTTAAACCTAGACAAGTAAAAAATGAAAATTTTTGAAAATTTTTTTGGGGTGATTAGCGGTTCCAATAGAGTTTTGTGTAAGGCTTGTATTTTGGACTTGCAAGATTCAAGGTTTTAGCATCCCCCCACACTTAAATTACACATTGTCCTCAATGTGTCCAAAAAATAAGTTTTTAGGTTGATTGAATGTGTAAAAAGGTGTAAAAAGCAAAAATTTTGTGTTACTGGGCGCTGAACACGGCCCCGTGTTGTCCGGGCACGGCCCCCGTGTTCAAGTGCCAATAACAAAATTTAATCAAGAGAAACAGAAGCCTGGACACGGGGGCGTGTTGGGTGAACACGGCCCGTGTCCAGTTTACCTGAACTGGGTATTTCTGCAGACTGTGCAGCACGGGGCCGTGTTGGGTGGGCACGACCCGTGCCGAACTTACTATAAACGAAGAATTTCGTCGGAGGGCTTTGTTTTCCTGCATGGGGTGCTGGTTCAAGTTTTCCCTTGTATCCCTTGCCATCTCAAGTGTGTTTTATTCCTGAAAATTAAAACTAAACTAGAAAACATAAAAAAACTAATCTAAATTAAACTAAGGATAGTTCCGCGGAATGCCTCCGTGGTGCGCCACGTTTATAAGGGTCCTTGGCTAGACCCAAAGCCTGGTCATATGTCACTCAAGTGGGATGTTTCTCATCCCATGTTACACCGTCGGAGAGCGTCATCCAAGCTTGAGTCTATGACCTTCATGTAGTCGACCGGGTCTTCGTCTTCTACTCTCTTTCCCATTCCAAACTTCACTTCCTCGTCCCTAAACTTCAATGTTAGTGTTCCGTCATTCATATCAACCACTGCTTGGGCGGTGGCTAGAAATGGCCTCCCGAGGATGAGAGGAACCTCAGCGTCTTCTTCCATGTCTAGGATGACAAAGTCGGTTGGGAAAACGAAATTGTCAACTTTGACAAATAGATTTTCAGCGACACCTTGTGGGAATTTGACGAATCTATCGGCGAGTTGTATGCTCATCTTTGTAGGGCTCGTTGTTCCTAGGCCGAGTCATTTGAACATCGATGTGGGCATGAGGTTGATGCTAGCCCCAAGATCGGCTAATGCGTTACGAACGGGGGATTCCCCAATCGAGCAAGGAATCGTGAAGCTTCCGGGATCAATTTTCTTTTGTGGGAGTTTGTTGAGTACTAAGGCGGAGCATTCTTCGCCTAAGTTAACTAATTGCAATGATTCAATTTTCCTTTTATGAGTGAGGAAATCCCTCATAAATTTTGCATATTTAGGCATTTGGGTAAGGACCTCAATAAAAGGAATATTAACATGCAATTGTTTTAGTAAATTTTCGAACTTTGCGAATTGCTCATCGGTCTTTTGAAGATTCAACCTACCGGGGTATGGAATCGGAGGGGTCTTGGTGGGCTCTTGATTTGGTAAAGAAGCCTTTTTTGGTTGGGGTGCAGGTGGAGTTGTGGTATGGTTGGACTGGCTTCTTTCATCTGGCAGTAATAGAGCCTCCTCGGGACCCACGGTTCGATTCCTCAACGTGATGAGGTGTACTTGTGCTTTTGGGTTGGTTTCGGTATTGCTAGGTAACGCGCCTTGTGGTCTCTCGGAGAAATTTTGAGCTACTTGATTTAATTGTTTTTCAATATTTTGAATGCTAGCTTGTTGATTTCTAAAATTCGATTCCAATTGCTGAAATCGATCCGAGTTTTTCTTTTCGGTGTCAGAGATGAGGCGAGATACAGTATCTTCAAGCCTTTCTCTTCCACCTTGTTGTTGAGAAAAATTTTGTGGTTGTTGAAAGTTAGTTCGTTGGTTTTGTTGGTTACTACTATTGCCGGGATCTCTCCAACCAAGGTTAGGGTGGTTACGCCATCCTTGGTTGTAGGTACCCGTTGGTGGACCCGACGGCCTAGGTCTATTATCAATGTAGTTTACCGTTTCTGGTTGGACATCTACTTCTTTCATACAACTCCAATTTTCATGTGGCCCACCACACCCTTCACAAGCCATAACCGAGGCCGTTTTTGTCATTTCTAGTTTTTTGATTTTCGAAGAGAGGGCCTCGATTTGGGCTTGTAAAGAAGTGCTTTCATCAACCTTATGGGCGCCCGGGGCAATAGATTTATTACCTCGGGGAGTGTGCCATTGAAAATTGGTTTGAGCAATTTCCTCAATTTGATTATATATTTCATTTGGGCGACGATTACCTAAAAGTCCCCCGGAGCTAGAATCAAGTGTTTGTCTTGTGTGTGGCAACAACCCATTGTAGAAAGTGGATACTTGTTGCCATACTGCAAGACCGTGATGAGGACACTTTTGTAGTAGTTCCTTGAACCTTTCCCAAGTTTCATATAAGGATTCCCCATCCTCTTGTGAATATGTATTAATTTCAGTCATTAATTTAGCCGTTTTAGCAGGAGGGAAATATTTATATAGAAACTTTTGGGCTAGTTCATCCCAGGTGTTTACCGAGCCAACTGGGAGGGTGTTGAGCCAAGCCTTAGCTCGGTCTTTTAGTGAAAATGGAAACATCCGCAGGCGAATGGCGTCGTTTGATGCTCCATTGATCCGAAAGGTATCACATATTTCTAAGAAATTAGTAATATGTAGATGGGGATCCTCGTCCGCAAGACCATGGAAGGTTGCGGAGTTTTGGAGCATTTGTATCAAATGCGGCCGAAGTTTGAAGTTATTGGCCTCGACATTTGGTGCATTGATAGCGGTGCCTAGATTACCTACAGTGGGTCGTAGGTAATCCATGAGGGTACGTTGGTCCGCCATTGGAAGTGGGTCCCCCGAAACTCTCTTGATTTTTAGCCTTAAGTCTTTTTCTGAGAAAGCGTTCGGGTTCTTCTAAAGGTTCTTTTATGTCTCTACTAGAACTGGAGCTCATGCACTACTTTGGAAGTTCAAATGTGGCGTCTGGGTCCCTAATCCTGCAATAAAAACAGAAAAGAACGTTGGTCAGAAGGTTCACCATGGCCCCGTGCTCAGTGAACACGGCCCGTGGTCGGAGATACAGTGTTTGTTTCCCGGATCCCTGTTACTGGGAGTTGGACACGGCCCCGTGTTGCACCGACACGGCCCCGTGCTCAGCTCTCTGTAACTCGGAAAATAAAAACTGCCAGTGATAGTGCTGGGCACGGCCCGTGTCCGACCAGGCACGGCCCGTGCTGAGCTCTGCAGAAACAAAAAAATTAAGAAAAATCCTAAAAAAAATTGAAAAATAAGAAAAACGATTAGGCCGTTGATTCCTAACTTTCTTAAAATCCTTGTGTCCCCGGCAACGGCGCCAAAAACTTGATGCGTGTGAAGTGTTATATATATTAGGTGTATATTTTAAGCCCTTTAACACTTTTTAGCCAAGTTTTAAATTTATAAAACACGATATTTACTAACACTAAACACACATATAGGCAAGTGCACCCATCGTGAGCGTAGTATAGTGTTGGTAAGATACCGAGGTCGTCCAAGGACACAAGAGCTTTTAGTATCGGTTTATCCTCAACGTCTAATCAAATAAAAAGTTTAGAAAAATGTTTTAAACTAAGAAAAATAAAAACTAACTAAAATGCTGAAAATAAAAATAAAAGAAAAACAGATAGACAAGATGAATCACTTGGTTCTGACTCGTTTATAGTGTAACCTTTGATTATTTCCGCACTTTTGCACTTATTTAAGAGATTATCTTAGTTATTGTAGTAGGCCCCTCTTTTGAATGTGACGTTACCCTCAACCCAGTAGTTTGAGTCAGCAAGGATACAATCCTAAAGGGTCGGATTATTGAAAGATAATTAATTAAGTTATTAATGCAAATTATGGTAGGCCCCTCTTTTGGAGGTGACGTTACCCTCGACTAAGTAGTCTGAGTCAGCAGGGATACAGTCCTAAATAGTCGGGTTATAGTATTAATAGTAGTTAACTTATGAGGGGATCAAAGAGTTTGGACCCCCGCCATCCAATACCGTTAAGTATTGAAGGAGGTCCTACTAAATTTGACCCAGGTCCATTGCAGGACCTCTAAACGCTGAACAATGGCAAGACTCTTACCAAACCGTTCCCTTAACCCCCGACCAGGTAGCCAACATACCTCCATATAGACCGTGGAGATATGAATGGTGAAAATCTTTTATTTTATATAGACAGTAAAATAATGTCAAGACACCACGGACAAACGATAAGGAAGAATCACCTTCAACATAAGAAACTAGTTATTAAAGTCATTAATACAAAACCAAATAAAAAGTGCGAAAAGATTAGAAATAAAAAGTATTACACTAGACACTTGTCTTCACCAAGTGATGTAAGAGACTTAGGCAAACATGGCCTTGATTGTCAAGAACTCTTACGATCAATCTTGGATCCCGAGACGACTCACACACTCTACAATGGATGATGGTGGTGGATGATGGTGTTATGGTGGTGGTGGGTGAAGTGTGAGATAGGTGGTGTGCCAAGGGATGGTTTGAGCTTAAGCCAAGCACTCCTATTTATAGGCTGAACAGAAGCTCGGGCACGGCCCCGTGTCCAGTAGGCACGGCCCTGTGTCCACATCCTTCTCTTTCTTCATTTAATGCAGCTTGTCTTATTAGTTGACCACGCCCCCGTGTCCGCTGAGCACGACCCCGTGTGCCGAAGAATCTTTGTACTATGAAGATTTGCCTAGATTATGCGAATCTTATAGTTGACCACGGCCCCGTGTCCGCTGAGCACGGTCCCGTGGTGGGCAATAGAAGCTTCTACCACTTTGTCTTTTCTGCTGGCACTTGGGCACGCCCCCGTGCTGGCTGAGCACGGGGCGTGTTCAGTCTTCTGTCTTCTTGTTTTGCTTGGGAAGATGCTGTCGTGGGGTCGGGCATGTCACGTTTGTTCCTTTTCTTGTATTTATGTTAGATTTTGCTGTCTTTTTGCTTCTTTTGTTAGTTTGAGCTCATTTAATCCTGAAAATACAAAAGGAAGACAAAAGCACACTTTTTCCAACATTAGTACTAAAAAAGGGTTAGTTTTATGCCACAATTGATGTAATTTATATGTTGCATTTTGCACACATCAGTGCTCGAGCTATGGGCGCTGCTCCCGGAGCTAGCTCTATTTGAAACTCGACTTGACGATGAGGCGGAAGACCTGGTAATTCCTCAGGGAATACCTCAGGAAAATTGCGTACAATAGGAATGTCTTCAATTTTCTTCTCTTCCATTGATGCGTTAGTAACGAGAGCTAGAATGGCAGTGTGGCCCTTTCGCAAACACTTATGGGCCTTAAGGAAAGAGATGATGCCCACAACGGCACCACTCTTATCGCCACGAATCACGAGGGGTTCTTCACCAGAACGAGGGATATGGACGATCTTCTCGTTGCAAAGAATTTCCGCTTGCTGATGAGATAACCAATGCATCCCAATAACAACGTCGAAACTACCCAGAATGATAGGAATAAGATCGATAGAGAAGGTCTGACCAGCTAAGATGAGGTTATAGCCCTTAACTATGTGTGTGGCTTCAAGACTTTTACCATTTGCTAGTTCTACCGTGTGTTTGGTGTTCAAAGGTGTTGGAGTACGCTTAAGCATTTGACTAACTTTTAAGGACACGTAGCTAGTATCGGCACTCGAATCAAATAAAACAGCAACATAAAAGTCATCCAGTAGAAACTTACCCGTCTCAACGTTGGGATTATTCCTAGCATTACCCTGTCCAATCACGAAGGCACGACCTCGGGCGCCATTGCCATTATTGTTACCCCCGTTGTTGCCTCCATTGTTGCCTCTATTGTTGTTCCCGTTTCCTTGGTTGTTGTTCTCATTCTGATTCTGATTCAGCTGTGGACAGTGCCTCTTGAAGTGACCCTCAGCACCGCACTGGAAGCATCCCTTATTACCCTGCTGGTGTTGCTGTTGGTTCTGTGGAGCTTGTGGCTGCTATTGTCGATTCTGATTCGCAGGACGTGAGCTCCTGTAATCTTTGGCTTCATGTCCAGGCTTGTTACATCTCCGACAACGACCCTTGCTACACTGCCCGCTATGATGCTTGTTGCACCGGTTGCACTTGGGGTGGTTCCCTCGGTATCCACCCTATCCTTGACTACCAGAAGATTGCTGACCAGGACTTTGGTAGTCATCAGTCTTCCGCTGCTAGGACTGAGACTGAATGGAAGTAGAACCCTTGCCCAAATTTCCATCCCACTTGCGCTTGTTATCACTGGGGGCATCAGTAGTAGTAGCGCTAATACGCTTGGGCAGCTTGTTCTGCTCGACTGCCTGATCAGTGAGACGATGAGCCAACTGGATGATTTGCTGAATGGTGCCAAGATTAGCTGAGGTCATGTGGCTTTGAATTTCTGGCACCAAACCCTTAAGGTACAGCTCGATACGCTTGATAGGAGGATCCACCATAGTGGGACACAAGATAGCTAATTCGTTTGATCTCTTTGTGTATGCCTCGATTTCAGACCCCGTCATCTTCAAATAGAAAAATTCCACCTCTAGCTTGTGAATGTCGTCACGACTACAGTACTCTTCTTTGATCAAATCTTTGAAGTCGTTCCATGGGGTGGCATTAGCAACCGCCAACCCTAGCAGTTGAACCTGTGCTTTCCACCAGGTTAACGCAACACCTTCAAGTGTTCCAGTAGCAAATTTCACCCTACGATCTACAGGGCATTCGCACATCTCAAAACCAGACTCAATCTTCTCGAACCAGTGAAGAAGACCTACAGCTCCTTCTGTGCCGCTGAAAGTACTAGGTCGGTGAAGAAACACTAGATAAATGACCGGAATCCAATTATCTAGGGGGTTTGGATCTGCATAAAAGGGTTGTTTCTCTCATTTGATTCGGTGTGACTGATCTCCTTTTCCGGTAAACTCTGCAAAACAAAACACCGTTAGCCTCGTCAAGGGGAGAAGGGGGGTTCTCTCCTTGACCCGACTCCGGCGTGAGAATAAGTATGTGTTTCGGAAGAAGAAGAAGAAGAGTTAACGAAGTGTGTGTAACTTGAAGTTCATACCTGAATTTATCCTCATATTTATAACCGAGAGTTTGGGCGGGAAAACTTGTTGATGAAATATTAACGGAAGAAGCTAACCCCGTAGGCGGTTATTTTTATCTTCTGTTAATCTTTACGATCCGATGTGAGAGCACACGGATTACTGTTTTGATCAATGGCTGGGGAGTAGCCACGTGGATAATGGGTAAGTGGAGGTTTTCCTCCAATTCCATGCCATCATCGTGAATTTTAGGGAAACCTGAGATGATGACACGTGTACCAGACGGTTATAACCATCTTGGTGGTGCACGATTGATCTTTCTAGAAGATTATTGCAATAATCTGGTGTGACTCCTTTACCGTGTGGAGTCAGCTTAAGTAATATCCAAGTCCGGGTACTTACTAAGCGGAAATGTCTGTCTGGGATTTTCATCCTTTATTTGCTCTGAAGGCGCGAGGATTCGTGATGTTCCTCTTATCGCGCAAGTGTTTGCTTGTTGTCTTTCTCTTAAGCTCTTTGTGAGATCAGTTGCGTGGCCGCGCAAGGTCAAAAAGAGGGCTAAGAGGTGAGGTGGTGGTACGGTTCCAAGTACTTGATATGAGGTTTTTGGGACCTTACCCCTTCAAGTCCCCCCAGTCCAGTGTTGCTCTTATGGAAATAAGTGGAGTACTGGACTATATGAGAGAAATGCTTTTGGCGCGAAAGTAGGGAATCTTTTATGAGAAGATTTACTTTGCTTATTATGGTGATCTGAAAATCTTTGACTTTGGGTAAGATGATCAGTTTGTGAGGAGAGATTTTTATACCTCCTTCTTTTCCTTTTTTATTCTGAACTATTGTAATCTTGGGCGAAGGGTTTGTGTAATTATGAGCTGACGATAGCTGACGTCATTTCTTATACTTTGTGCTGACTCTTCGTCTTCTGGCTTAATTGTAGTTCCTGGGAATGTGTGTGTGCCCTGTCAGAGGGTTTTAAATGGAATGTGACACTTGCAGTGGCAGCGCCGTTGAGACGGCAGTTGATTTGACACTCAATCATCACAATCCTTGTCTCGATTCTACCGCTTCTCTTCTTTGGTCTATATATTCACTTTGGGTGACATTCTTTCCCAAATTTTAGAAAAATGGAGAACAGGAGACTGATTCGATGGACAAGACTTTCTAAGGTATTGAAAGTGCTTGACGTTGCTGATGGTTTGCTGCTGCTTTCCAAATCGTTGCCTGATCCTGCTGCCAGGGATGAAGATGCAAACCGTCGGGATGTTTCAGAAGACCGGATCCGACTTCGTCTTGCTGACGACAATAATGGTGGGGTTACCCGATTGTCAGCACATCTTGTAACCCAGTCCTTTCCGGTTGTCCGGAGAGGGAGTTCGTCGATTGTTTACCAATGACGTCGCCGTGTTGTTATTCCGGCTGAAGTTCCGGTAGGTGGTGCTGAAGATGGTGGGGAGTGTGTTAACCCTTGGATTGTTGATCCCCGTCCTTTGTCTGAGTATAGTGAGGTTCTCCATACTCCATATGGGGTGCTGGATCAGCTTTCCTAGTTTGTTTACTTTGTAACTAGTACTCTTTTTTTTTTTTTTTTGTCTTTTTCTTTTGAAGAAATACTGCTGTGTTCTTTTGTAAATGGTTTGTTTAGAGTGCTTTGCTGCACTGATGATATATACTTTTTGATGCACTGTTGTGCATGAATGCTTAGTTTATGTTTGGATTACAATATGTTGCATATGTTTAATTGCTTTGTGTAGGTAAAGCGAATGAGAATGGTATTGAACTTATGAGTGAACGTAAGTCTAAAATGTGCGCAAAGCTGGCTTATTTAGACTGTTCATGAGGCGTTCAATGTTTACCATATTGTTTTCGCGTAAACCAAAAGAATTATATGTAATTTTTAACAAACAGTAACCTGTTTAAGAATGATGCTTGTATTAATAGGGCGCAAAGCCAATAATACAAAGTGTAATAGAAAAATACATTGCCAGTATAGTTTCATATTCATAGAATGTTTTGGCTTATATATAACACCTGCGCAGCTGTTGCGCGTTCCAGGTTGTCACACCCCGATTTCCACGTGTCACCGGTGGGGGAGTATCGTGACGTGGTTGTATCCCATGCCACTCGTATATGCCGGGATTGGGTTTTCAAATCCCATCGGCGGTGGTTGCAGTATTTAGGGTTGGAGGGTCCACCCATTTGTGGGTCCTCCTAGTATGGCGGGTAGTGACTAGCACTTGACTGTTGTGGGGAACTGAAATTGAAGCCCCCCGGTCGTACTGACATGCGGGCACCGGTTCTCCTACGCCTTGGCGGTTGAGGAGGTGCCGGTTGAACTGGTGGCGGTGGAGGTGGTGGCGTAACTGCCACAAACCGGTGATCCTCGGATGAATCTTGATGATGCGGCTGTGGCTGTGGCTCCTGTTGCTGCTGAGACTGCTGCTGCTGATGCTGCCCATGAGACGACGAGTGGTGTGATGGTGTATAATACCACTGGTGTTGATCGAACAGGGCTTGGAAGCTGTCTGGACCACCATAGGGTGATCCGTGAAAGGACGATCCGTCGGAGATCTCGATCGGATGGTTTGGGGTACCACTCGCAGGCATGACGGGGTCCGTGTCCTCGTCCATATCGTCAGCTTGATCACCGGAGAAGTGATCGTCTGGCCCTAGTGGGTTGAAACCCACGGGTTCTTGCAGGTAATCGGCCGGATTAAACTGGCCTCTAAAGATGGGCGTGGGGTCACCATACGAATGGTGAGACAGGGATCTCTGAAGCGGTATGTAGGAAGGCAGAGGGTTGTTGGGCTCGTCTTCCGAATGTGGTCCATATGAATTGTGGACCGGAGGGGTAGAGCTGTGCGAGACAGATCGTCTCGCTGGTTCGAACAGATTTCTCCTGTTCCGTCTTGGACCTTCGCTCTCCGTAGCAGGTTGGGCTCGTACATTTGACGGTCCAGCCTCATGGTCATTGGGGGCGGCTGCTGGCCCCTTTCCTCGTCCTCGTGTTCGGAAAAATCTAGGAGGCATCCTCGTTATTCCTGTCAATACAGCATGAGATAACAATAACGAAAATATAAAATTTAAAGGACAAAACAAAACCCGAATAAGGTGGAATTTGTCCTAGGTTATAAGTCTAGACTCGAAGGTTTAGATATGTGCAAATTGTGTAACTGAGATTAAACACAAAAGGCTAGTGTTTAATTCGCTCAGTGTTGGCTCTGATACCAACCTATCACACCCCGATTTCCACGTGTCACCGGTGGGCCCGGTGGGGGAGTATCGTGACGTGGTTGGCAACGTAATAGTCAAACAACACAATATAATAATGCACAGCGGAAGCAATTTAAAAATAAGATACAACCGAATTTATTTATTGTAATCAAAGTCACAATATCCGGTGTTTATCCACAGAACGGATCGAAAACAAAATAACATTTATGGTTCAACAGACTTCTGGCATCCTAAGCTTGCGAGACTTTTATTGATGCTTAGGAGACAATCCAGCCAAATTTCGTTTAGTACCTGCATTCAGTCTTTTTGGGAAAATACGTCAGTTTACACTGGTAAATACATTCAACTGACTCATTTTGGAAAATGATTGAAAATTGGTTTGGATGCACAGGGCATAAACATTTTTATTTAACTTGGGAGAATTATTTAATATTATAATCTTGTGAACGAATTACATGTTACTTATGCGTTCAGTAGCCCGAATCAAATCCGGGTTAAAGATCAATAGACACACCACTTTAAGTGAGTTATACACGGGAGTACGCCTACACCCCGTGCTCAGGTCGTGGCCATCTCGTAAGATGATGCCAGGGATATCCGGGACATGGTCATTAACCCCCCAAAGGCTGTAAAGTAAACAAGACTGTTTAAAACGAGCCGATCAAATTATTCAACTACCCACTAAGCATGGAGATTTGATGCCCGATCAAGCGGTACGCTATGTACCGTAACCCAAGCCCGTATAGGGAAAATAAGTTAAAAGTATTTACCTGATGCAAGTATAAATCACAATAAGTAGAATGCACGTAGCTTTTACTGTTTCTCCTAATCTGGAACGAAGGTTTAATATAACCTATTAGAATCCTAGCGGTTCTTTAATAAAGCTTAAGCTTAGACCGGCTAGTTTCAAGATACGGTTCGTACGCACGATTAAGCGAAGACCGGATAGAATGCGAATTAGACCCGACAAGTTTGAAGACTTGTTTAATATGGGTTTATTATTCACATTCTAGAATTTGAGATAAAACCGATAAGGTTTGACCCGTTTCGGCTAATTTATGTAAACTTGTTACATAAACCGAGCCGAACGCGTAATATGCGTAACGGGTATCCGTAAGAGCCATATACAGGTTTCCTAAGTTAATATGCTTCAAATATGTTGTAACATCAGTAGGATGTCTTTCGTTATGCCCGAAACGTGTTTAAACACAAACTAGGCCCCGTAGGGGTAGTTTGGTCATTTAAAAGTTTATAAAAGAGTTTAAGTGACAACCTGAGTTACAGGTCTGATGTAATCAGCAAATATACTCAATTTGCTAAGTTACATCAGTAGGTTAAAGCATGTATGTGAATCTTATCATTTTTAACCAAACTAGGCCCCGTAGGGGTATTTTGGTAATTTCACATAGGCCGAAAAGCTCAAAACTGAAGTCTGAGTTTATCAACCTTTGCTTACTGTTAAGATAATGATAATTTGCCTCTTATATCAGTAGGTATCAACCCGGGTATGTCCAATATGATTTTAAAACATACTATGCGCTAAAAACGCTAAATAAGGCGATTACCGGGTTCGGTACTTAAATATGATATTTTTATATTTCCAGAAGGCTTAAAATAATTTATTTATCATAACTAATCAGTAGCAAAAGGTTTGGAGTCGTTTAGATGTGTAAAACTCATTTTATGGCCCGTAAGGGCAAAACCGACAATAACCGAATTAAGCCTACGACTATGAGTTATGCTCATCCTAAAATTAATTAAAAATCTTTAAAAATCCCAAAATAATATATTACATCAGTGGGTAAAAGATTTGATACCAAAAAGTATGTTTAACTAAGCTATACGCTAATTACGCCATTTTATTAACATAAAGCATTAGTTTAGCGATAATGAGCATAACTCTTAATCTACAAGTCAAACTGATGTCAAACCTTGCATGCAAGTCTATATATCAGTAACAAAGGTTTCTACACTTTTACATTTTCATAATTCACGTTTTAAGGTAATAAGGGCATAACGGTCAACATATGAGCAATTAACGGAAATATGCATATTAATTGGATAACTAACGAACCAAGGTGTATAATCACAGAGGGTTGTTCTAACATGTAACCTAGTCCAATTAAAGCTCTGAGGCATTTCTAAAATATTCCTAAACGGGTCAGAACTGAAAGTCAAAGTGAAAGTCAAACTATGCGACTTTCGGTTCCGAACCGGGTCTAAACAGGAAATAGTCGGGTTGAACAGGTTTGGACATGTTCTTACACTTATTACTAAGTTACAACAATGATCAAACATGTTATATATGTTCTAGATAGCTAATTATGCATAAATGACATTTTAAGCATTATGATGACTTTTTAATTAATCGTTTGACCCGACATTTGACCTGGTTAGGATGGTGATCAGGGGAAACCCTTTTGAGGTTTTATTACCCACATAAATACCAACCTATAACTACTTTTGATTCGAGATATGACTGAGCCATTATTGACTAATCTCGAAGTCAAACCGTTATTACGACAGTTTGACTTTTAGCTAATTAACTAAGCTAGAAGCAATTAGAGAAAGATTAGAATACTTACTGAAGTCCTATGCTCGAGATATGATCACAAGGAAGCAAGCTTGAGCTCCAGAAATGATCCAAGAGTGCAGGAGAAGTTGTGAGGAATGTTTGAAACCTTGAAGGCCTTTTATACTTGTTGCACTCACCATAACAAGTTGACAACAAAGTCTAGGATCCTTCCACAACTGATTAACACTTGTTACTAGTGCCTAGGGAAGTCTAGGGGTCGTCCACAAGTGAGGAAAACCGGTTTAGTGGGTCAGAATTGCGCATAACAGGCAACAGCCTGTTTCTGGTCGCTGGTAGTTAGCTTACGGACCGTAAGCTTACCAGTGTTGCGGTCCGTATGCTTGTTATCAGACACAAAAACTTCCTGATCTTTGGTGTTTTTGAAAGGGCAGCCCACTTGCACGAATTGTGGACCTCAATTGTCATTTAGGAACCTCCCAAAATGGTCTTGTACAGTTACAAACCCTACCAATTGAAGTTGTTTGCTTGGATGCTTTATAAAAGTACCAAAAATTTAGGATTACCGTAGGAATTTCTTCGTAGGAGTCCACCACTTCAATTGTAATTCATTCAATGCAATAATTCCCAGAACTTGATCATACACGAGATGTTTTTAATATAATTTGGGTCTTGGGATTTGTAACGAGGTCGTTCAGAGGTAAAAATTTAACATGACGCCACTTTAAATCCTGCCAAAACGTCTTTATTAAATCCGGGTTTATAACGCGTTTTGTCTTTATTGACACGTGTCGTTATTTTATTTAACACGAATTTTCGAGGTGTTACACAGGTGCGGGGAACTAGTGTCCCATCAATTCTTTTTAGAGTGTAAGCGCCTTTGCCCAGAACCTCATTAATGATGTATGGTCCTTCCCATTTTGGCGCTAATTTGCCTGGTTTTTCCGCGTTAGAAGCTTCGTTGTCGCGCAGAACGAAGTCTCCCGGAACGAAGGCGCACACACGTACGCGCGCATTATAGTATTTTTCAAGTTTGGATTTGTACCTTGCCTCTGCGATGGCAGCGTTTTCGCGCCTTTCTTCTAGAAGGTCTAAATCCATTCTTCGTTCTTGCTCGTTGTTTTGTCTTTCCATGGCGAGCATGCGCGGTGATAGAAGACAAATTTCAGCTGGGATCACCGCCTCTGATCCATAAACAAGACTGAATGGTGTTTCCCCTGTGCTAGTCTTTGGCATGGTACGATGAGCCCATAGGATACTTGGGAGCTCATCAACCCATCCTCTGCGCGTTGTCCCAAGTCGCGCTTTTATTCCGTCGACAATCTGTTTGTTGACACTCTCAACTTGGCCGTTTGCTTGTGGGTACGCCACAGAGGCAAAGTTATGCTCAATCTTCATTTCTTAGAACCATTTCTGAAGATCTTCTGAGGCGAAGTTGGTGCCATTATCAGAGATGATGCTCAATGGTAATCCGAATCTGCAAATAATATGTTCCCATATAAATTTGCGAATTACCATTGCCGTTGTTGAGGCTAGTGCCTTGTCTTCGACCCATTTTGTGAAATAGTCGACTGCTACAATAATGAATTTTACGGCGCCTGGCGCGTCAGGGAATGGGCCAACAAGATCGATGCCCCATTGTTGGAAGGGCCAGGCGGACGTGACCGGTATGAGCGGATTTTTTGGTCGGAGTGTTTTTGGTGCGTGGCACTGACAGGCTGAGCATTTCCTTAGTAATTCTACCGCGTCTACGTGCATTCCCGGCCAATAGTAACTTGCACTCATTATTTTCGCCACTACCATGCGTGGTCCGGCGTGTATCCCGCATAAACCTTCATGGATTTCTCTGACTAAATATTGTGCGTCTGTTTTGTCAACACAGCGCAGTAACGGTCCCATGAATGACTTTCGGTACAGAATCCCCTCTGCCATTTCATAGTTAATTGCTTTGTTTTGGATCTTTCGAGCTTCTGCTTTTCCTTCCGGGAGTTTCCCGTGTTGTAAGTATAAGATGATCGGAGACATCCAGGATGGATTGCCGATCTCTTTTGCTAGGTGTCTGAAACTGGTGGCGGCTAACTTGCTTAGTTCGTCCGCGTGCTTGTTTTCGCTTCCGTTTATGTGATTGACTTTAAACGTTTGGAATTGGCTGATTAACATCCGCGCTTGTTCTAGATATAACGCCATAACTTCACCCTTTGCATCGTAATGCCCATTGACTTGTTCAGCCACTAATTTTGAATCTACGTTAGCTTCGAGGTTTCGTGCTCCCATTTTGAGCGCTAAACGAAGGCCTGCTAGAAACGCTTCATATTCTGCTTTGTTGTTTGTGCTTCGGAAATCCAGGCGTATCGCATATGTAAGTTCGTGATCATCGGGGCTGACCAATCGGAGGCCCAGGCCGGCTCCATCATCATTAGAAGCTCCATCTGTATGCAGAGTCCATACTCGGTCGTCGAAGACGGGAACAGGGTTCTGGATTGCCTCACATTCTTGGACTTTGTCGATGGGAACCTCTGTGGCAAAATCTGCTAGAACTTGCCCCTTGATTGCTGGTCGTGGTCTGTATAGGATATTGTATCCTCCTAGCTCAATAGCCCATTTAGCCAATCTTCCCGCAATGTCGGGCTTGGATAGGATTTGCCCTAAGTGGTAATTGGTGAGAACTGTGATGACGTGACCAGAGAAATATCGACGTAAGCGCCGTGACGCATGTACCAGTGCTAAGACCAGTTTCTTTATCATTGAGTAGCGTGTTTCTGGGCCAGTGAGCATCTTGCTTATATAGTAAATTGGAGTCTGAATGTTCTCTCGCTCCACCATTAATATTGCGCCTACCGCCACTTCCGCAGCAGATAAATATAAGATCAGTGGTTCTTTATCACGCGGTGCTGTTAGTGTTGGCAACTGAATTAAACATTCCTTCATTTGCTTGAAGGCTGCCTCCGCTTCGGGCGTCCACTGGAAGTGGGTTTTCTTGGCGCAATTTTGTAGTGTACTAATGAATGGATAAGACTTTGCCGCATGATTCGCCAAGAATCTGTTCAAGGCTGCTAGGTGTCCGGCGAGTCTTTGCATTTCTTTTATTGATGCAGGTGATGGCATTAGTTGGATGGCCTGCACTTTCTCTGGGTTTACTTTAAACCCATCTCTTGTTACTATGAAACCCAGAAATTTCCCTTCTTCCATCCCGAAGGAACATTTTGTTGGCTTGTGCTTTAAGTTTACGATGCGCAAAGAATCGAATGTTCGTTGAATATTTGCTAGCATCGTTTCCTCCTCATGGCTCATGATGACGAGGTCATCCATGTATACCTCGACTGTTTTACCAATGTCTCCTCTGAAGACTGTGTCCGTTAGGTGCTGGTACGTTGCGCCTGCGTCGCGTAAGCCAAATGGCATTTTTGTATAGTAGAAGATGCCCTTGTCTGTGCTGAATGCAGTCTTGTCTTCGTCCTCTTCCTTCATCTGGACCTGATGATAACCCTTATAACAGTCAAGAAAGCACTTCCATCGATATGATGCTAGAGAGTCAACTTTTTTGTCTATCTCAAGAAGCGCATAACAATCTTTTGGGCATGCTTTATTCAGGTCTTTGAAGTCAACGCACATTCTCCATCCGCCACTGTGTTTTTGAAACATTACTGGGTTGGTGACCCAAGTATGGTATTGAACTTCGCGCAAGATTCTGGCGTTAAGTAGCTCTGTTACTTGCTCATTCATGGCTTCTGCTTTCTCAGCGCTGAGACTACGCCTCCCTTGAGCAACGGGCTCTGCTGAGGGTCGGATGTTCAGGCAATGTTGTACTATATCGCGCGGAACCCCAGTCATGTCTGCTGGGCACCAAGCGAATATGTCTTTATTATTGGACAGCAACTCTTTTAATTGTACGCGTGTTGTTGGTGAAATGGCGTGTCCTAACAGGATGGTCTGTTCTGGATATTCGTTATTTAAGACCCATTTCTCTGGCTCGTTTGACGCTGAGGGTTTGGCCACTTTTGCTGGTGGCTCATCATCAATATACATGACCTCCTTGCTTGAGTATAGGATTGCGACTCTAGTTTCTGTTGGGAACCCGCATGCAACATGTGGAATAGAAGTGATCATGTTGAATTCTCTTTGTGACCGTCTTCCGAGCAAGACATCATGGCGTGATGTTGCCGGCATGACCATGAAGTTTACTTTGACTGTGCGCGAATGCTCGCCATCAGATAGAGTCACAGGGAATGCTATTTGCCCTAACGGAATTACAGCTTCATTACAAAATCCGGTGAGAGGGAAATCAACCGGTTCTAGACGTGCTTTGTCTTCTGGGTCGAGCTGTTTTAAGCATTGCTCATATATGATATCCATTGAGCTCCCTAGATCTATAAATATATAATCCGTTCGGTAGTGGCCGAAGATGCCAGTGATAATTACTGGTCGTTCTTCCTGAGGGCCTCCAGGCACGACAGGAAACACAACTTGCTGTTCTCTCCAGTGCTGATCACGGTTTTGTTTATTTGGCCTTCATGAAGGACCTCCTTGCACCATATGTAGTTGTTTTGGTTTGGCTGTTTGACTGTTGGTATCTCCTGAGTTTTTGATTATCTCAGTATGGCTGTTAGATTGGATGTCCCACTGACCGGTGTCTGTGGGTCCAATACTACAGTAACACCAGATCTGATGTTTAACGACTCAGATCTGTTAATTTGTGTGGAATTTTGTTTTATAGTAACCTGGAATCTGTCGAACCAGTGTTCCGGAGCTCTCTCTAGGAGTTGATCTGGAGAGTCATTTTCTTCCAAATGGCTGTTGTTTTTGTTAATTTTCATGATTCCGTCGATCTGGGTACTTTGGGTTGTAAAACCCTTGAACTCAGATCGAGGACCTGATGGGTGAGATGATGAATTCTCTGCCATGTGAAAACAAAGAATGAGGGAAATGGAATCGAAACGAGACAAAACTGATAAAACAGAGAAAACGGTGGGCGCCAATGAAGAAACACTAGATAAATGACCGGAATCTAATTATCTAGGGGGTTTGGATCTGCATAAAAGGGTTGTTTCTCTCGTTTGATTCGGTGCGACTAATCTCCTTTTCCGGTAAACTCTGCAAAACAAAACACCGTTAGCCTCGTCAAGGGGAGAAGGGGGTTCTCTCCTTGACCCGACTCCGGCGTGAGAATAAGTATGTGTTTCGGAAGAAGAAGAAGAAGAAGAAGAAGAATAAGATTTAACGAAGTGTGTGTAACTTGAAGTTCATACCTGAATTTATCCTCATATTTATAACCGAGAGTTTGGGCGGGAAAACTTGTTGATGAAATATTAACGGAAGATGCTAACCCCGTAGGCGGTTATTTTTATCTTCCGTTAATCTTTACGATCCGGTGTGAGAGCACACAGATTACTGTTTTGATCAATGGCTGGGGAGTAGCCACGTGGATAATGGGTAAGTGGAGGTTTTCCTCCAATTCCATGCCATCATCGTGAATTTTAGGGAAACCTGAGATGATGACACGTGTACCAGACGGTTATAACCATCTTGGTGGTGCACGATTGATCTTTCTAGAAAATTATTGCAATAATCTGGTGTGACTCCTTTTGTCACACCCCCAAAATCCACACGCGGAGTATCACCGCTTGGAGGCGTGACTGACCAGGATCAAGCCACCAATCATATTGAACAAGCATATACGTAAACATAATTCAACCAAACAACATGAAAGGTGTTCAAAACCCAAAGCATAGTTAAGTGTTTAGCGGAAGCATTATTGTAAAACCCATAGCAAGTATTAAGTATCAAATAAGATAATGTTTATAGCATGGCACACACTGCCATGTCCCACAACGACCGTTCCTCCCTGTGCAAGCTCCATGAGTACCTAATGACCTGCAAGGCATGTAGCAACGAATCAACAACAAAGTTGAGCGAGTTCACAGTTGGTTGTTTAGTTATAGTATTCATTTCGTAAATCGTATGTTCGTTTTGTAAACCATGTATCGTATTAATCCTTATCGCGACCAGTCCAGGCATATGTGCGATGATTAGTGGGGGCTTCCCATGTGTTACAAGACCACGCGTATCGACTGCAACGAAAATGTAAGAGGTGCCCTAAGTCAATGTCTATCAGCATTGACCCTTTGCCCATAGTCCATTAGTACACGCCCGTCCGACTGGCACGGTGTGAGGTTTGTTAAACCTAATAGCGCTATTAAATAATGACCCGCTCGCCCTAGGCCTCGGCTATTAAGTCGATAATTGAGGGACTTCCTTTGATAGAGCTGATGGTCTTAAGATCGTGTACGTAGGCTTTACGTACGTGCCCTTCAATCCGAGGACAGTAGTAAGTATAACTGTACGTAGGTTTTACGTACGTGCCCTTTAATCCGAGGACAGTAATAAGTAGTTTTAATAGTAATGGTTGTACGAGTAGTTATCCAATCCCATTCCCAACCCCTGGGAATCCCATGCCTTGGCTAGTGTGAACTCACCTTGATTTGCTCGGTATGCTTAACTATGTTCACAAGTAATCAATCGCGTCCTATAGTATGCACATAATACTCGATCAGTTCATGTATGTAAAGATTCACATGCAATTAATACCTCAAGGTGCGTCAGGCAATTAACATCATGCATTACACAACAGCTAATCACATGCATCCAATTCATGTTTCACATAACGGTCATTCACAGATTGTTCTAATATGGTTAATCCTTAACCCATGTTAACAACTAAACTGGATTGATATACAGAAATAACAAACTAATAGAGTTAACTAACTAACAGCATTACATACCAATATAGTTATATACTTTAACAGAGTTAATAAAGTTAACAAAGTTAATTTGACTAACAAGGTTAATAAATTAACAAAGCAAATCAGCTTAACTGAGTAACATACTTAACAAAATTAATATGCTAGAACATTAACTAAAACATGCATGGCGAAAACACATAATGATGAAAACACCTATGGGCCGAAATCCCTATGGGTTTTCGTTGGGCATAAGGGTGACGAAAACACCTTGTGTTTTCGTTGGTGACATCAACATCAACAACAGTCACATCATCCAACCCTAAAGATCATCATTACATTACAATAATCAATCACCTGACACCATCATGTGAGCATCAAATAAATTCATGGGTAGTTACTGATGGCATTCAATTGTATAGACTTTACTGATTTACACAATCCTATGCAGACTCACATGGCTACTGCCATGATCACATGCAAATAATCATCATAACAATCTGATATCATTGAGCATCAAATCCTAGTTATGATCTAAACATTACTCAAGAACAGTTAATACAGATCACATATCCATCGGAATTAATCTCAACATAACATTCAATTCATGTAGATCTAATTATTTATCAATCATCAATACAATCCGAGTCATCATCTATGTGCCATATAACAGAATCATCATCCAGTTCAACCATTAAACATATATGCATATATCATCCAGCCGACTAACATAACATATCACATAATCGACCCTATTGGTATGTTAATCTGTTTTCGAAACCTGATCACATTCATATCATCAATCCTAGAACCCTAGATCGATATCATGCTTCGTATACAGTTACGTAACCGAAAATCAAGTATACGAAGTCAAGAACAAAACGTGTAAATCACTCAATCAATATCCAAATACTAATCGTATGTAGGGTGGAACAAACAAGAACTTCAAAAAGGACAGATAGTTGTCGTCGAGTGTAAAGGATATCGAGAGAGGGTGGGAGGCGATGTGATTAGGGTTTGCCAAAATAACCGTTCACCTAAAGGTTGGAACTTAATATGTAGTTGAACCACTACTGGGCCTAAAGCCCATTCTGTTTTGTTTGCAAGAAGGTGGACGAAAACACCAAATGGTTTTCGTGGGGAGGAGTGTTTTCGGATGGAGTGTTTTCGACAAAGCTCCACTGCTATGTTTTCAATTATACTATCTAATAATCCATACAATATAAATATCACATCTATACACACCTCATGTATACTACAATCTACAAACCACGCATGTATTGCACATCAAGAAAATTATAAAAACACACTTAACCATAAGTACAAGATTAAGTCGAATAGAGACCTTGAAACTCGGGTTGTCACATTATCCCCATCTTGAAAGAAATTTCGTCCCAAAATTTAGCATGCGGTTACTGAGGAAGCTAGTTGTGTTGTATTGTTTCCTGGTTTCCCTGGGGTGTCACATCATCCCCCCGTTGATTTTGAATTTCATCCCGAAATTCTGTAGTAGCTTCAGCCTCAGTAGTAGTTGCATTGTTTCCGAACAACTGGGGATATTTGAGTTTCATTTGATCTTCTCGTTCCCAGGTGAACTCTGGGCCGCGACGGGAGTTCCAACGAACTCGAACGAGAGGTATTCTAGTGTGCTTGAGGACCTTAACATCCCGGTCCGTGATTTCAACTGGTTCCTCGACGAATCGTAACTGCTCGTCGATAGTGAGCTCCTTCAAAGGAACTATGTGGGTCTCATCTGACAGGCACTTCTTCAGATTTGACACATGGAAAACGTTGTGAACTGCACTGAGTTCTGCTGGTAAGTTCAGTTTGTAGGCCACTTTGCCTATTTTCTCGTTGACTTCGAAAGGTCCAACGTATCGTGGGTTAAGTTTGCCTCGTTTACCAAAACGAACCACACCCTTCCAGGGTGAAACTTTGAGTAGCACCCGCTCCCCAACCTGGAGCTCGAGGGGTTTCCTGCCCTGATCGGCGTAGATTTTCTGACGGTCACGAGCTGCCGCCATTCGTTGTCGTATTTGAGCGATTCGTTCTGTTGTGTCTACCACAAGTTCTGGGCCAGTGATCTGACTATCCCCCACCTCTGCCCAACAAAGAGGTGACCGGCATTTACGCCCGTACAATGCTTCAAACGGAGCAGCTTTAATGCTGGTGTGGTAGTTGTTGTTGTATGAAAATTCCACAAGTGGCAGATGCTTTTCCCAGCCGTTGCCAAAGTCAATTACACATGCCCTAAGCATGTCTTCGAGGGTCTGGATGGTGCGTTCAGACTGCCCATCCGTTTGTGGGTGATAAGCTGTGCTCATATCTAAACGTGAGCCAAAAGACTTGTGCATTGCTTGCCACAGTTCTGACGTAAAACATGCATTTCGATCTGAGAAAATAGAGGTGGGCACTCCGTGCCTCGAGACAACTTCCTTAAGGTATACGTCTGCTAGTGTGGAGAACTTATCCGTTTCCTTGATAGCCAAGAAGTGAGCAGACTTTGTGAGTCGATCCACGATCACCCAAATAGTATCGTTACCACGTTGAGATCTAGGCAGGCCAGTAACAAAATCCATGGAAATTTGTTCCCATTTCCATTGTGGAATTTCTGGTTGTTGGAGTAAGCCTGAAGGTTTCTGATATTCCGACTTGACTCTCGCACAAGTCAAGCACTTGCTAACGTGCGTCGCTATGTGAGCTTTCATGCTAGGCCACCAATATGTAGTTTTGATATCGTGGTACATCTTATCTGAACCAGGATGTACCGAGTAGCGAGACTTGTGTGCCTCATCCATCACAAGCTCTCGTAGGTTGCCATAAAGTGGGACCCAAATGCGTCCTGTTACGTAGTAAGCACCGTCTTCCTTTTGTTCCAATCGTTGCCTTGAGCCAAGTAGGGCTTCAGCCCTGACGTTCTCTGGTTTCAATGCTTCTACCTGAGCATTTCGTATCTGAGAAGGAAGACTAGACTGTATAGTGAGTTGTAAAGCTCGTACGCGCTTGGGCGTAGTGTCCTTTCGACTAAGGGCGTCAGCCACAACATTGGCTTTGCCTGGGTGGTACCTGATCGAGCATTCGTAGTCATTCAGTAGTTCGACCCATCGTCGTTGTCGCATATTCAGTTCCTTCTGTTTGAAGATATGCTCGAGACTCCTATGATCTGTGTAGATGGCGCACTTGGTACCGTACAGGTAATGTCGCCATATCTTAAGTGCAAAAACAACAGCTCCCAGCTCTAGATCGTGTGTAGTGTAGTTCCTTTCATGAACTTTAAGCTGACGTGAGGCGCAGGCTATAACTTTATCCCGCTGCATCAATACACAACCAAGACCCTGAATGGATGCGTCGCAGTAAACCACAAAGTCGTCTGTACCCTCTGGAAATGAAAGGATAGGTGCACTGCAAAGTCTATCTTTTAAGTGTTGAAATGCTAATTCCTGCTCGTTCCCCCATCGATAAACAACGCCTTTCTGTGTCAGTGAGGTGAGAGGTTGTGCAATCTTGGAAAAATCCTTAATGAATCTCCTGTAATAACCTGCCAAGCCCAAGAATTGGCGGATTTCCGTTGGCGTACGAGGTGCAGGTGAGCTCTTGATCGAATCTACCTTGGATGGATCAACGTGAATCCCATCCTTGTTCACCACATGGCCTAAGAAATGGACTTCGCGAAGCCAGAAGTCGCATTTTGAAAACTTGGCGTACAGTTGTTCTGTTCGAAGGAGTTCCAAAATGAGTCGTAGATGCTGTTCGTGTTCCTCCTGACTCTTCGAATAAATCAGGATGTCGTCGATGAATACAATGACGAACTTGTCTAGGTACGGCTTGCATACTCGATTCATCAAGTCCATGAAGACCGCAGGTGCGTTTGTCAGCCCAAAAGGCATAACCAAAAACTCATAATGCCCATAACGGGTCCTAAAAGCCGTTTTAGAGACGTCCTCTTCTCGGACTCTCAGCTGGTGATATCCTGATCTCAAATCAATCTTTGAATAGTAGCTCGACCCTTGCAGCTGGTCGAACAAGTCGTCAATGCGTGGAAGAGGATAGCGATTCTTCACAGTCACCTTGTTCAGTTCACGGTAGTCGATGCACATTCTGAAAGTACCGTCTTTCTTCTTCACGAATAGTACTGGAGCTCCCCAGGGCGAAGAGCTAGGACGAATAAAACCCTTATCCAAGAGTTCTTGTAGTTGCGTAGAGAGTTCTTTAAACTCTGATGGAGCTAAGCGATACGGTGCACGAGCTATGGGCGCTGCTCCAGGAGCTAGCTCGATTTGGAACTCGACCTGGCGATGAGGCGGGAGGCCAGGTAGTTCCTCAGGATAGTCGCGTACAATTGGAAAATCTTCTATCTTCTTCTCTTTCTTCGAGGTGCCAGTAACGAGAGCCAGAACAGCAGTGTGGCCCTTACGCAAACACTTTTGGGCCTTAAGGAAAGAGATGATGCTCACAACAGCACCACTCTTGTCGCCACGAATCATAAGAGGTTCCTCACCTGATCGGGGAATACGGAAAACCTTTTCGTTGCAAAGAATCTATGCTTGGTGTTGGGATAACCAGTCCATCCCTATGACAACGTCGAAACTACCCAGAGTGATAGGAAGGAGGTCGATCGAGAAAGTGTGATCAGCAAGAACAAGATTACAACCTTTGACTACGTGTGTGACCTCTATACTTTTACCATTAGCTAACTCTACAGCGTGCTTGGGATTCAAAGGTGTTGGGGTACGCTTAAGCAGTTGACTAACTTTTAGGGACACATAAATAGTATCAGCACCCGAATCAAATAAGACAGTAACGTAAAAGTCGTCGAGAAGGAACTTGCCCGTCACAACATTGGGATCATTCCTCGCTTCTCCCTGGCCAATAACGAACACACGACCCCTTGCACCGTTGCCATTGTTACCTCCATTGTTCCCATTCCCCTGATTGTTGTTATTGTTGTTGTTGTTGTTATGGTTCCTGTTCTACTGGGGACAATCTCTCTTGAAGTGGCCTTCAGCTCCACACTGAAAGCACCCTTTGTTGTCTCGTTGCTGCTGTTGTTGGTCTTGTGGAGCTGCTGGCTGTTGTCGCTGGTTCTGATTTGCAGGTCGTAAGCTTCTACAATCCTTAGCTTCATGACCCAATTTGAGACACCTCTGGCAACGATTCTTGTTGCACTAGCCGCTGTGATGTTTATTGCACCTGTTTCACTTTGGAAGGTTCCCTCGATAGCCACTTTGCCCTTGGCTACCAGAAGATTGCTGACCAGGGCTCTTAAAATCTTCAGTTCTTCTCTGCTGTGACTGGGACTGAACAAAAGTGGAACCTCTGCTTGAAGCTCCATCCCATTTACGTTTGTTGTCACTGGGAGTTTCAGAGGTAGCTGTAGCGCTAATACGTTTTGGTAATCTGTTCTGCTCCACCGCCTGATCAGTGAGACGGTGAGACAACTGAACAACCTGCTGGATGGTGGCGAGGTTGGCTGAAGTCACGTAACTTTGGATTTCTGGCACTAATCCCTTGAGAAAAAGTTCAATACGCTTAATTGGAGGGTCCACCATGGTAGGACACAGTAATGCGAGCTCATTCGATCTCTTCGTATACGCCTCAATTTCTGACCCCGTCATCTTGAGGTTGTAGAACTCGACTTCCAACTTATGAATGTCATCACGACTGCAGTATTCCTCCTTGATCATCTCTTTAAAATTGTTCCATGGGGTGGCGTTAGCAGCAACCAACCCCAGCATTTGGACCTGAGCGTTCCACCATGTGAGAGCTAAACCCTCGAGAGTGCCGGTAGCATACTTCACCCTGCGTGCCTCAGGGCATTCACACATTTCGAACACAGATTCTAGTTTCTCAAACCAGTGGAGGAGACCTACTGCTCCTTCAGTGCCGCTAAAAGTAGTGGGTCGGCAGTCCATAAAAGTTTTGAAGGTGCACACAGGTGGCTGAGCATGCTGACCTGTTGTGGGTATAAGAGAGGACAAAGTTTAACACAAGGGTAGGTTCACGAGAGTAGGACCTAAAGATCCTAGAATGAGTTTAAACTGCAGGGTATACCTCCTGCTTGTGCGGCTGCAAGTGCCGCAGCAACCTGTTCGTTAATCAGAGCCGTCAACTGGGCTTGTGTCATGTTAATGCGTCCAGACATGATCTTCATATCAAGAGAAACATGAGTGAGAAGTGTTCGCAAAAGTGCGATGACAGGAGAGAGTAAGCACATACGTGTTCAAGCAACAGTAGCTATACTAACTAAGCATATCATGAGCAAAGTTCTACGTAATCTATCATGTAGGTAATATAACATAAACCATATCACCTAGAATGTCGAGTCTTGCACGTGGAGTGAAGCGTCGTTGTGGATCGTAGAGCACTGTACAGGTTATAGTCTGGTTTTAACAAAAACGTTTTCCCTTGTTAAAACCAAGTTCTCTATAACCAATGGCCCTGATACCAATCTGTCACACCCCCAAAATCCACACGCGGAGTATCACCGCTTGGAGGCGTGACTGACCAGGATCAAGCCACCAATCATATTGAACAAGCATATACGTAAACATAATTCAACCAAACAATATGAAAGATGTTCAAAACCCAAAGCATAGTTAAGTGTTTAGCGGAAGCATTATTGTAAAACCCATAGCAAGTATTAAGTATGAAATAAGATAATGTTTATAGCATGGCACACACTGCCATGTCCCACAACGACCGTTCCTCCCTGTGCAAGCTCCATGAGTACCTAATGACCTGCAAGGCATGTAGCAACGAATCAACAACAAAGTTGAGCGAGTTCACAGTTGGTTGTTTGGTTATAGTATTCATTTCGTAAATCGTATGTTCGTTTTGTAAACCATGTATCGTATTAATCCTTATCGCGGCCAGTCCAGGCATATGTACGATGATTAGTGGGGGCTTCCCATGTGTTACAAGACCACGCGTATCGACTGCTACGAAAATGTAAGAGGTGCCCTAAGTCAATGTCTATCAGCATTGACCCTTTGCCCATAGTCCATTAGTACACGCCCGTCCGACTGGCACGGTGTGAGGTTTGTTAAACCTAAAAGCGCTATTAAATAATGACCCGCTCGCCCTAGGCCTCGGCGATTAAGTCGATAATTGAGGGACTTCCTTTGATAGAGCTGATGGTCTTAAGATCGTGTACGTAGGCTTTACGTACGTGCCCTTCAATCCGAGGACAGTAGTAAGTATAACTGTACGTAGGTTTTACGTACGTGCCCTTTAATCCGAGGACAGTAATAAGTAGTTTTAATAGTAATGGTTGTACGAGTAGTTATCCAATCCCATTCCCAACCCCTGGGAATCCCATGCCTTGGCTAGTGTGAACTCACCTTGATTTGCTCGGTATGCTTAACTATGTTCACAAGTAATCAATCGCGTCCTATAGTATGCACATAATACTCGATCAGTTCATGTATGTAAAGATTCACATGCAATTAATACCTCAAGGGGCGTCAGGCAATTAACATCATGCATTACACAACAGCTAATCACATGCATCCAATTCATGTTTCACATAACGGTCATTCACAGATTGTTCTAATATGGTTAATCCTTAACCCATGTTAACAACTAAACTGGATTGATATACAGAAATAACAAACTAATAGAGTTAACTAACTAACAGCATTACATACCAATATAGTTATATACTTTAACAGAGTTAATAAAGTTAACAAAGTTAATTTGACTAACAAGGTTAATAAATTAACAAAGCAAATCAGCTTAACTGAGTAACATACTTAACAAAATTAATATGCTAGAACATTAACTAAAACATGCATGGCAAAAACACATAATGATGAAAACACCTATGGGCCGAAATCCCTATGGGTTTTCGTTGGGCATAAGGGTGACGAAAACACCTTGTGTTTTCGTTGGTGACATCAACATCAACAACAGTCACATCATCCAACCCTAAAGATCATCATTACATTACAATAATCAATCACCTGACACCATCATATGAGCATCAAATAAATTCATGGGTAGTTACTGATGGCATTCAATTGTATAGACTTTACTGATTTACACAATCCTATGCAGACTCGCATGGCTACTGCCATAATCACATGCAAATAATCATCATAACAATCTGATATCATTGAGCATTAAATCCTAGTTATGATCTAAACATTACTCAAGAACAGTTAATACAGATCACATATCCATCGGAATTAATCTCAACATAACATTCAATTCATGTAGATCTAATTATTTATCTATCATCAATACAATTCGAGTCATCATCTATGTGCCATGTAACAGAATCATCATCCAGTTCAACCATTAAACATATATGCGTATATCATCCAGCAGACTAACATAACATATCACATAATCGACCCTATTGGTATGTTAATCTGTTTTCGAAACCTGATCACATTCATATCATCAATCCTAGAACCCTAGATCGATATCATGCTTCGTATACAGTTACGTAACCGAAAATCAAGTATACGAAGTCAAGAACAAAATGTGTAAATCACTCAATCAATATCCAAATACTAACCGTATGTAGGGTGGAACAAACAAGAACTTCAAAAAGGACAGATAGTTGCCGTCGAGTGTAAAGGATATCGAGAGAGGGTGGGAGGCGATGTGATTAGGGTTTGCCAAAATAACCGTTCACGTAAAGGTTGGAACTTAATATGTAGTTGAACCACTACTGGGCCTAAAGCCCATTCTGTTTTGTTGGCAAGAAGGTGGACGAAAACACCAAATGGTTTTCGTGGGGAGAAGTGTTTTCGGATGGAGTGTTTTCGACAAAGCTCCACTTCTATGTTTTCAATTATACTATCTAATAATCCATACAATATAAATATCACATCTATACACACCTCATGTATACTACAATCTACAAACCACGCATGTATTGCACATCAAGAAAATTATAAAAACACACTTAACCATAAGTACAAGATTAAGTCGAATAGAGACCTTGAAACTCGGGTTGTCACACCTTTACCGTGTGGAGTCAGCTTAAGTTATATCCAAGTCCGGGTACTTACTAAGCGGAAATGTCTGTCTGGGATTTTCATCCTTTATTTGCTATGAAGGCGCGAGGATTCGTGATGTTCCTCTTATCACGCAAGTGTTTGCTTGTTGTCTTTCTCTTAAGCTCTTTGTGAGATCAGTTGCTCGGCCGTGCAAGGTCAAAAAGAGGGCTAAGAGGTGAGGTGGTGGTACGGTTCCAAGTACTTGATATGAGGTTTTTGGGACCTTACCCTTTCAGTCGGCAATCCATAAACGTTTTGAACGTACATACGGGAGGCTGAGCATGTTGACCTGATGCGCGAGAATAAAAGACAAGGTTAAGCACAAGAGTTGGTTCGCGAGTGTAGGATCTAAACATCCTAGGATAGGTCGAAATGACAGGTTATACCTCCTGCAGGGACACCTGCGAGTGCCTCAGCCACTCGTTCATTGATTAGAGCCATCAGCTGGGCTTGAGTCAAGTTCAAACGTCCACTCATGGTCTTCACAACGAAGCAACGTAAGTGAGAAAAGTGTCGCGAAAGTGCGTAAGCGTGGGACGACAGAAGAGAGTAATCACACATGGCTCAAATAGCAGTTATCACGTTAACTAATGCACAATGTGAACTATCAAACAGACAATATAAACATAAATCATACCACCTATTGTGTCGAGTCTTGCACGTGGAGCGAAGCGTCGTTGTGGATCGTTGAGCACTGTACAGGTTATAGTCTGGTTTTGTCAAAAAGTTTTTCCCTTTTTAAAACCAAGTTCACTATAACCAATGGCTTTGATACCAATCTGTCACACCCCCAAAATCCACCATGCGGAGTATCACCGGTTGGAGGCGTGACATGACCAGGATCGAGCCACCAATCATATTGAACAATATAGTAGAGTAATTAAAAGTTCAACCACACAATATAATTGGTGTTCACAACCAAGTTAACCAAGTTCAAATTAAATAGCGGAAGCATAAGACGTGAAACCAAAACATAAGTTTAATAAGTTCATCAGTTTAAATGTTTAACATGGGACTCGACAGTCCATATCCCACAGCGACCTCCTCCTCATGCAAGCTCCATAAGCATATAACGACCTGCAAGGCATGTAACAACGAGTCAACAACAAAGTTGAGCGAGTTCACAGTAGGTGTTCGTTACAAAGTAGTTTTTCAAGAACTATGAGTTTGTTTGCAACTACAAGTTATGTCATATTTCCTTGTTTTCCAAAACATGAACGGTGGGGGCTACCCCGTGTTGTAGAGCCACTAGACTAGATGTATATATAGGTGTCCTTCCCAATCCGAGGACAGAGGTACGTATTGAATACGTAGGTTTAGCGTAGGTGCCCTTCCCAATCCGAGGACAGAGGTACGTATAAGAATACGTAGGTTTAGCGTTGGTGCCCTTCCCAATCCGAGGACAATGGTACGTAGTGAATACGTAGGTTTAGCGCTGGCGTCCTTCCCAGTCCAAGGACGGAGGTACGTAGTGAATACGTAGGTTCAGCGTTGGCGTCCTTCCCAATCCGAGGACGGAGGTAAGTAGTCTAGTAGTGGTGAAAGTACAAGTTCCGTCTTAGCTATTTACTCCCATTCCCAACCCACCGGGAATCCCATGCCTTAAGAGTGTGAACTCACATTTGGTTGCTCGGTTTGACTCTCAAAAATAGCTAACAGTTAAGGTCGGTCAATCACGTCCTAGTATGATTACCACTTAGTTTATTAGTGACTTCAAATAAGCATGAAGTTCCTACACGCATCTACCACCTAACATGCACTCACTTTAACGGTTCATGCCCATATAAACTTCCCATCTATTCCCATTCATAAGCAAACATATGACATTGCACATAACACATTCATTGACATATAACATGTTAGATCATTCTCAGATAACCTACCCGACATTTAGATATGCAAATCACTAGTTATATTGTTTCAGCTTGAACATCCAAAACTGGACTGTTTTCGGGTATTTTAATAAAATAGTAAACTTACTCCAAAAATTCCAAACTTTTACAGAATGTTTTAAACAATCCAAATATTACTGTGTAAAAATATCGGGATCCAATTCATTACCAATATTTTATAAAAAATCATTTACCGGACTGAAGTCAGATTCATCACTTTCTGACCGCAGTCCACGGAATAATTTATTTAAAATTCATCGTATGTCCGATTTTTGAAATTCCAGCTGGAGCATTACAACGACATCAGTGTACATCTACAGTACAAATTCCATGAGCTAATTATACACAGATTTCAAATAATGACGAAAAACATAACACACATTTTCTGCAGTAAAAACGCAGCTTTTGCTGCTGTGAAAAACGACCCTTTAAAAATAGCAAACGAAGTCCAAAAATTATGATTCCAGTGCCATTAGAACCGTATTTCGAAATAACACCTTATAGACTCAAGAAAATTAGTTTTTCGTTAAATATTGACCTGTTTACAGCCAACTGAAGTTGGCTGTAAATGTTTGGACAGAAGCTGTTTTCAACTTATAGCGCTCTAACGCAAGTCCTATTTGTTCCGTTAACATGCTCAGTGATCAACAACAACATTTCTAGTAATCAACAAGCAAGCATTAACATATACCAAACAACATCATACTAACAACACTTCATCATATTTCATCTTTATGTAAACCATATGTTTAAACTTTTAGTTCATGTTCTTTTAGTGTTCTTGTTATAATCAACCTACTACATCTTTTAACCATTCAAAATAGAAGTGAACAAAGGTTAAATAAGGACTTACAACTAGCTCAAAGCTAGGGAAGATCTCTAGTGAAAAGGATGATGAAAAGTGGGTGATGAAAGCAAACGAGAAGGATTCTCCAAGACCTTCAAGCACCAAACTTCATGTATCACCTTCTAGTGTTTGAACAAGCTTGAAAATGGATGAAGATGGTTGAGTTAGGGTGGTGGTGGTGGAGGTTATGGTGAGAGCCGAGAGGGGAGAGGGAGAGATGAGGGATGGTGTGAAGATTGTGGAGTGTAAGAGTGGAAGATATGTGCCATACTTGTAATCCTTCTTTCAAATATTTTGTCTAAAATATCAAACAACAAATCAAGAAGATATGATACATATCTAGGAAAGTATGGGGTGGATTTTGGTGGGGTCCCATGGGGGGGGGGGGGGTAAATGAAAATTACTTGGTAAATAAATCAATTAGTGGAAGGTTAAAGTGCAAGATCTAATGTTTAGTGTATACCATGTATTTTGAAATGTGTTTAAGTGTTCGGGAACCATAACTAGCTCAGAAAAAGAAAAATAATGTTTCTTGCAATATTTTAGTGTTCTGGGTAATGTCCGGTTGTTCGGTTAGATACCGTTTCGTTAAAGTGCTAAGTTGTTCCGTATAGTGTCCTATATATATCTTTTTGTAACACTTTTAATTCCCAACACTTAGGAAAACATTCAGGACCATTTAGTCAATTTTCTGCACAAGACTAGTATGTTAATAAGCACATGTAAGCATGACGCAGTAATTAGAAAGCAGTTAAGTAATTCAACACAATCATCAAGCACTTTAATTAACATTAATAAATCGTACAGATACATGTAATTATGAGGGTTGTCACATTTATGTATCTCTTTGAAATTATATAGTTAACTAGTTCATCCGGTTGAATCACCCGGTACAACCCGGTTCTACCGGTTGAACCATTTTTAAGGCCATCCCGGTATGACTTAAAAACCGGTTTTTAAAACATTGATTGCAAACGAAGAGTTGGATAAAATGCTTTAGTGAATGAAATTTTTTTATCCATAACGTTAGATTACCACCTTTTAGTGGACAAGGTAATTAGGAGACCTAGACTAGAGGTGCTAAAAATAATGAGTTATTTAAGTGTAACCGGTTAATAATCAAAACACTTACCAGTTATTAATCAATAGAGGAGTAATCGATGGTGGGTTTTTAAACCAGAGGTTAGTAATGGGTTTGGGAATTTTTATAAGTAATTGTTTCTTTAACTTACTTTAACCGGTTAAGCAATCATTTTTTAAAGGGGAAATGGATTTTATCACCCCAAAGTAATCGATTTTGGCTGTTGTCACTCTCAACTTTCACTTTGGCTCCCACCACCCCCAACTTAACACTTCGTGTGTCATGTCACCCCGTCGTTAACTAAACACTAATTATGTTAGTTTTTTATGCTGCTGTGGCCAATATTTGATAACGTGGCTTGCTTTTTTATGAGATGGCAAGGTGACGTGGATCTAGAGCAAAATAAAATAAAACACCCTTAACCCACCTTTCACTTTCCTTCACCATATCTTCAAGTCTTATGTCTTCAACTCAACCATCATCACCACCGTATAACACCTTTCCCCATCATCACAGAATCCGTACCAGTAACCCCGTTCGAATCCAGCTTTTCTGAACTCTCTAACACCGAAATCAACACCGCGTATGGAATCCAGCTTCAACAGCAACAACATTAGTGTTTCATCACTCTCAACCACTCCTTGGCATCCGCGAATCGAATCCAGCTTTTCTAAACTCTCTAACACCGAAATCAACACCGCGAATCGAATCCAGCTTCAACAGCAACAACATTAGGGTTTCATTCACTCTCAACCGCTCCTTGACATCTCTTTGAATCAATTCAGCATCGTTAACACTGGTTTCAGCTTCACATACCTGATTTCTGATTGACGAGATTTTGTTGACGCTTTTTCTAACTAAAAATCATACGAACAGTGATTGAATCTTCAAGGTTGTTGCTGATTTAGTGGATAGTGATGAGGGTTTTTGTGGTTGTTTGAATGAAAAGAAGTGAACCAGTATTTGTATTACTTCCGGTGTGGTGGACCGGTGGTTTTGCTGGACCGGACGGGATAGATAGGCTCTGAAGAAAGGATCGTCGAACATGATTTAGGGTTTGATGGTAACAATAAGATGAAATTTGTATGTAGTGATACAGATTAAGTTGTTAATAGATGATGAAGATTCAAAAATTTGGGCCTTTAAAATGACCACATCAGCATGCCACCTAAAGCAAAAATAACCACATAAGCATAAAAAACTAACCTAGTTAGTGTCTGGTTAACGACGGGGTGATACAGCCACCTATATGTTAAGTAGAGGGTGGTGTGAGCCAAAATGAAAGTTGAGAGTGGTATTGGCCAATTTTGCTTAGTTTAGGGTGATAAAATCCATTTCCCCTTTTCTAAAACCCGAACTAGCCCGTTAGAGAATGTTAGAATGTCATTGTGAAAAGGGCCAAATAGTTGTTAAAGAGCCGTTACATCGCTTTACTTGCTTATTTTCACCCCATAACTAAAATGTCACACCCCGACCGCGTAAAACAACAATTCGCGGCGGAAACGTCGGGGAGTGGAGTAACAGAATCATTGTTTCACAACACATGGTAATTAAAGTTTGGTTTTATTGAATTAAAATATTTACATTGTCTTGGGATTTAAGAAGCATAACATGAATCAAACTGTCTTTCATAGTTTTGAGTCACTATGGCCCTTGTCCGATCCTATGTTTGCATCATGATCATCTAACAACAGCACCTGAAACACATGTGAAAATAGGTACGTCAGCATAAAAATGCCTCTGAGATACATATGTTTTGTTAATGAAGAATTCATGACTTGTAGTTAAAAGAAAAGTTTAACAAAAAGTAGCCATGAACCTTATAAAAATGTTTTCTTTTATAAATCATACGAAAATCGATAACAAATCAGATGATATAAAAGAATAATGCATGGTTAAATAAATAACCAAGTAAAAATGAAATTGTATAAAATATGTCGTTTGTAAAACAATGTCTTGTGAAAATATGTTATTTATGTAAAATGTATCACGTCTTTGTCGAAATGATTTAGATAACGCTACGATATGTAATATCATAAAAGCACTTATATATAGGAAGTACTAGCGGCGTATCCACCATGCTTTTATTATATTACACACGCCTCGTTATTGATATCACTTACCAAATAAACCACCCAAAAATGTCTTGTTTAAACCAACGTCAAAATGTTCATGTATAATCAAATATAATGTATGGTGAATAAAAAGTATTTACTCAATCCAATATGTGTATGTTAATGTATAATCAAATGTTATGTATGGTGAATAAAAAGTATTTACTCAATCCCATAGGTAAAATGTACAAAACAATGTATTTGGATAAATCAATGTTTGAATCAAAAGTTATGTTTTGAAAAACTAATGCTTTTATTGATAAGGACATTTGTGTTGTAATGTTTATCGTATACATTCAAGCCTTGAGACTGTAGGATAAACCTTTAAACGAATCAAAGGTTTATTAAAAATGTTTTCGGATTCTGTCATTCCTTACGTCCAAACAAACCTAGAATTCCAGGAATGGGAGTTGTCAATTCCTATGGTACCACAACATACTACCGAGCGGCGTGATCAATGTTAACGAACGTATTTTAGTATCGTTAAACATACCAAATGACATACCAAATGTAAGCAAGTTATATGAAAACAATGTACTAAGTATGCAAAGTAAACATACGAAGTAGAAAAGTCATGTAAATCAATGTGTTAGCATGCTCAGTAAACATACATAGCAGAAATGTAATGTAAAACAACGCGTCCATATGCTAAGTAAACATATGTAACAAAAATGTTTATGAAATCAATGTGCTAGCATGCTAAGTAAACATACATTGCAAATCATAAATGAAATCATGTATTATATACATACTAATGAACATAGCAATTATATGTCATGAAAGCACGAAAAGCACGAAAGTAACAAGTAGGCATATGTGTTTCACCCCAAAATATTTGAAAGCGGTAAAAGAGGGGACTATGTACTCACTTGATATTGCTTAGTAGTCTTGATATAACAACCAAATAACGCTTGAAAGATCACGGAATCAAACGGCACCTAATATAGGTAGCTATGTTAATAAACCGGACCTAAATCAGAAGATCGGATAAAATGAGGTCTCGTAAACCAAATGAGTGTTGGAACTCATATGATATGGTTTAACAAAGCCTACATTCTAAGTCGGTGGAAGATCGGATAAAATGAGGTCTCGTAAACCAAATGAGTGTTGGAACTCATATGATATGGTTTAACAAAGCCTACATCCGAGATGTCGTGTGTGTTTCAACATTCAATCTGGTTTCAGCCCCGATCCCCTGTTGCTGTCAAAAGTTTAAAGCTCACGCGGATAAAATCGTCTCCGATTTTTCTGGTGAAGAAGCTCCAGATCCGGCCCTGCTAAGACATCTCGGATTCTAATCAATAAAAGGTGATATCTTTCTGTCTCTAAACCTGTAGACCTATTTGTGATTACGAGGCCTTAATCCTATCTTTGGAATACTCTAGCTTGGACATCTCGGTTGTAAGTTTTCTCTACCTGTTAAGTTATTTTGTCTCTTGAACACTGTCTGACAGACTTTTTATTGACTGGGTTAGGGGTACCATATTTTGTTCTGAGGAGAGACATACCTCTGATTACTTGTGCATCTTCTGTGCTGCATTATTGTGTGCTTCAGTATATCGCTTATATTACCTGTTCCTTGCTTGTTATCTAATATTTTGTGTTATTCTTTAAAACTCTTATTAGTAAACTTGATCACAACACTCTATTTGACCATTAATGATTGATTTTAGACGCACCATATTGATTAGTGTATGTTTTGTGCTCACCCATTGACACTGTCTACCCATTGTATGTTGTGTTCACTGTGTGTTTTATGTTACCCACTATAGTGTTTTAGCGAGTTTTTACGGTTTCGAAAATTTGTTTATGCGTGTGCCATTATTTGTTTATGCGTGTGCCATTTTTGGTGATTTGTAGCAATCATAGACGGTAGATATCATGTTTTTCCATTGAGATCATGTTCGAGGACGAGGGGTGCAGGGAGGGGTATAGAAAAGGGGTATAGTTTGCGTGTGGCCTCGTGGAATGTGGGGACCCTTAGTAGTAAGTTGTTGGAGATCATAGATACACTTAAAAGACGTAGGGTAGAGATAGCGTGCCTTCAGGAGACTAGGTGGAAGGGACAAAAGGGGGATGAGCGCAATGGGTACAAGTTGTTATATTCAGGGTCGGACGGAGTTAAGAATGGCGTAGGATTTCTAGTAGCTATAAACTTGTACAAAAATGTGGTAGAGGTGATACGACACAATGATAGGATCATGGTGTTGAAATTAGTACTAGGAGAGGAAGTAGTGACAGTGGTTTGCGCATATGCTCCACAAGTGGGATTAGGGGATCAAGAGAGGAGAGACTTTTGGGACTGCCTAGACGAAGTTGTAAGGGCCATACCTAGGGAAGAAAGAATTTTCATAGGAGGCGATTTTAATGGTCATATTGGCAGACATAGTGATGGTTTTAGTGAAGTTCATGGGGGCTTTGGGTTTGGTGATAGGAACAACCCTGGTAGGGATTTGTTAGAGTTTGCAGTGGCTCACAACCTAGGTATTTTGAATTCTTTCTTTAAGAAGAAAGAATCACAGTTGATTACTTTTAGTAGTGGGGGACGTAACACTCAGATCGACTATATTTTGATGAGGCTAGGAGATCGAAGGTGGTGGAGGGACTGCAAGGTTTTACCAGGGGAGACAGCAGTGGCTCAACACCGTCTTTTGGTGGCGGATATAAGCATGAGAGGAAAGCTGACCAAGGGAGAGAGGGTAATGCGACCTAGGGTTAGATGGGGTATGTTAAAGGACGACAAAATCGATGTGTTTAGAGATAAGGTCCTCTCAACGACTGCTCCTAGAGTTGACGGGGACGCAAACCAAATGTGGGAGGACATGGCAAACATCATTAATAATGTGGGGAAAGAAACGCTAGGGGTCACAACAGGAAAGAGGTGTGACCAAAAGGAGTCATGGTGGTGGAATGAGGAAGTGCATACTAAAGTGAAGATTAAACAAGGGTGCTTTAGGGATCTTTTAAGGTGTACAGTCGAGGAGGAGCAAGTGGTTTTAAGGGTGAGGTATAAAGATGCCAAGAGAGAAGCGAAGAAGGCAGTGTCAGAGGCGAAGAACGCAGCTTACAAGCAGATGTATGATCGACTGGAAACAAAGGAGGGGGAGAATAACATGTTCAAGATTGCAAAAGCTAGAGAACGTAGAAGGCAGGACCTAGGACCAGTGAAGTTCTTAAAGGGAGAGGATGGATGCGTTTTGGTCAAAGAACATGACATTAAGATGAGATGGCAAACGTACTTCTACAATCTTTTCAATGGCGGGAGGGACTACCAACAGGAAAATGATGACTCACCTACTCAAAGGCAACTACGGAATAACGGCTACTGTAGACGTATCACACGGGAGGAGGTGAAAACAGCTCTTAGTAAGATGGGAAGGGCTAAGGCAGTCGGGCCAGATAACATACCGATTGAGGTTTGGAAATGCTTGGGAGAAGAAGGAGTACATTGGCTAACTACTTTATTCAATTTTATTTTCAGTTCGGGGAAAATGCCAGACCAATGGAGGAATAGTGTAGTAGTACCGGTGTATAAGAACAAAGGGGACGCCCAATGTTGTGGGAATTACAGGGGGATTAAGCTGCTAGGACACACTATGAAATTATGGGAGAGAATAATTGAGACGAGAATCAGAAGAGAAACTCAAGTCACAGTAAACCAATTTGGTTTCATGCCAGGGCGTTCGACTACGGAAGCAATACATATTCTAAGGAGATTGATGGAGAAGTATAGGGAGAAGAAACGGGACCTACACATGGTGTTCATTGATCTTGAAAAGGCCTATGACAGTGTGCCACGTAGACTGATTTGGGATAGTCTGGAGAGTAGAGGGGTTTCTGGGAAGTATATAGACTTAATTAGGGATATGTATGTTAGGACCGAGACTACTGTCCGAGCGCCTGTAGGGGATACTGAGTCTTTCCCGGTGGAGGTAGGACTTCACCAAGGGTCTGCTTTGAGCCCTTTTCTTTTTGCAGTTATCCTAGATGAGTTGACAAAGTCAATTCAGGAGACTCTGCCGTGGTGCCTGCTGTTCGCAGATGATATTGTGTTAGTTGCTGATAGTAAACATAGCCTGAATGCGAGGTTAGAACAGTGGCGAGCAGCTTTAGAGGGCAGAGGTTTAAGGATTAGTCGTTCTAAGACGGAGTACTTATATTGTGACTTTAGTGGTGTAGACAACGGCGAGGAAATCCAGATCACCATTGACGGTCAAGTGGTCCCCCAGGTTAATAAGTTCAAGTATCTAGGATCGTTTGTTCAGAGGGATGGGGAGATAGATAGTGACGTTGCCCACCGCATCCAAGTCGGATGGTGTAGGTGGAGAGCTGCCACTGGGGTATTGTGCGATAGAAGGTTCCCAACAAAATTGAAAGGGAAATTTTATAGAGTTTCAATTAGACCTGCTATGTTATACGGAACCGACTGTTGGGCCATTAAGGAAGTACAAGCACGCAAGATGGAGGTGGCAGAGATGAGAATGCTAAGATGGATGTGTGGGCACACAAGATTAGACCGGATAAGAAATGATGTTTTTAGGGAGAGGTTAGAAGTAGCTAGTATATCAGATAAGATAAAGGAGGGAAGATTGAGATGGTTTGGGCATGTGAAGAGGAGGCAGACAATAGAGCCGGTTAGAGTAGTTGAAACTCTAGTGGTGGAGGGGAGGAGGAGTAGAGGCAGACCCAAAATCACTTGGGATGAGCGGATTAGGCAGGATTTACAAAAATTGCACCTCTCTGAGAACATGGTCCATGATAGGAGCTCGTGGAGACGGAGGATTAAGGTTAAAGATTTCTAGGAGAGGGGCCAATTGTGTTTTTAGAGGTAGTGTATAGTGGTAGATATGTATCTATTTGTATAGGCTGTTTGTGTTGGTATATTTGTCTTGTTTACTATACACTCTATTACCACTCATGTTATATTGGTAGTTCCATACACACACACACGTACACCTCATGTTCTATATATATATATTTTTTTCTCTTGCACACCTGGGGGTTTTGGAGCCGAGGGTCTCACTGGAAGCAGCCTCTCTATCCCTAGGGATAGGGGTAAGGTGTGCCTACATCCCACCCTCCCCAGACCCTACCAATAGCTCTGCTATTTGTGGGATTTTACTGGGTATATGATTGATTGATTGATTGATACATTCTAAGTCGGAACCTATCCTAAGTGCTTATGACCCGTTACGACTCGTTATGCTACTTTAACGTGTCGTTCGCGCAAAAGCGCGTTCGGACTACCTAAGTAGTCCTATGACAAGTATTATATGCCTTAACATGTCTAATAACATTGCATAATCAGTTTAGATGTCTAAATTTAGGTTACTTATGCTTAAAATCAAATTATGCGTAAAAAGGGCATTTTGGTCATTTTCCTAAGGCATATAAACTACCTATCATACAACTAACTAAACGAAGTGACCATAAGGTATAACCTCGGAAGGTTATTCCCTATACAACTATGGTCACAAAACATGTTTGGTCGGATCCTAATGATTGAAAAAACGGGTCGGGTTCGAAAGTCTAAGCGGTTGTTTAGACCACCTAACTTACGACCCTATATAAGCACTAAACTAAAAGTGACGAGTTAAACATGTAAAAACATGTTTAACTAAGTTAGAAAACAAGTTTGATATCAAAACAAAGTGTTTTGATGCCCGAAAATAGCTTCGTTGCAAAATACGCATAAATACGTATTTTGACCGAAACTTTGACTCGTCACTACGCCTAATCAACGTGGTAATCAGTAGGTATAGTCACAAGGGACTATAACCATCATGATTACGCTCACGTTGCAAAGTTCAAACGAACTTTGTGTTGACCAATAATGGTCAAAGCAGAAAGTCAAACACTGTTTGACTTTCATGCTTGAAATGCATAACCAAGCATGAAGGAGACTTACAAAGGTCCAAGCTTGGATCAAGATCAAAGAAAACTAAAGATTTGAAGCCTTCAACCAGAGGGATAGCTTCAATGAGCAGAAATTAGAAGGAAATTCTGAAGTGAGCAAGTTGGGTTTGAGAATTCTTGGGTTTATATAGAAATTCAAGAACCCTTGAGATTATTCCAAGTGTTTTGAGACTTGATCATGGCCATACACTTGTGGCACATAGTTTAGAATACTAGGGGAGTCCAAATACCAGCCCAAAGTATTGAAAAACCATGCCTAAAACCCAAGGAACAGCTGCTGTTTGCTGAAACTGGAATTCTGCACAGTGCACTCTCAGGCGACACGTGGAAGGTGACACTGTTTCTGTCGTGACACTCCTGGCCGGTTAGGCTGAAAGTTTTCAGTTTTTGGCAGTTTTGGTCCCTGCATGCTAAAAACTTAGTTTTTGACACGTTTAAGCCCCGTTAACCCAATTTCAATGCTCTAAAATGAAGTTAAAGTATAGGAGACATGAAATATGCTTGAAAACATCTCGGATGTCGGTTCGTTTGGTCGTACGATCACGTTATTCGGTTAATTACGACGAAACACGAACGGACGCGGAAAACGATCCAAATTACGCGACGAATGGTATTTTAGCATTCCAATCACTAAAATATAATATTTTAATGATTAAAAAAATTTGGATGCCCGGATATGTTCAGAACGTAAGATATGCGCGTTAATGCAAACTTATGCACTTTTTGACGCTTTTAGTCTCTGTTGATCAAATAAGTTTATTTTCTCACACCGAACCCCTCAAAGCTTATTTCTAAGCAATGTAAAGGATATTTATGGTATGTTTAACTTATGATCATGTTCCGGAGTGTACGTTACTATACGAATCGGCAGACTTTCGCAGTTTGACGCAAATAGTCCCTGCGATCGAATAAACTTGTTTTAGCCATACCAAACCCTCTAAAACTTATTTCTTAGTAAAGTAAAGGTTATTTAAGGTATGTTAAGCTTATGTTGCTATTCCAGAGTGTATGTCGCGTTAAACTGATTACGTTTGCGTATCAGTTTGCGTATAATTTTTCCAGAAAGCGATTTAGAGCTAGAAATCGAACGAGAATTGATATGTGCAAAAGTCACATGTATTTGTACAAATCCCAAGATTGAAACACAAGATTTCATTGGATTCGTATTTGTATGATGGTCGTAGAGGCACAGATGGCACAGTCTCCCCTACTTTAGGAAATTTCATCCCGAAATTTAATTTAGAGGAAACTTGTGTGTGCTCAAAACTTGAAGTCGGAGAGATAAAACAATATTGGTCAAGGTCCAGAACTTCTAGTAAATTAAATTACACATGACAAAACTTGCTGTGGTTTCTGTGCACCGAATTCCATAATTACGTATGCATCCATAATCACGTAATTCCTTGCACAGTCCGCACAGTTCATTTTATAATGTGCATGGGAAGAAAAAAAATCAAATGAATAATCCTGTGATGACTTGACTAGACTACTATAGGGTTTCTTTAACTAGAACAACAAATGATCTCTTTAAATAGACCACCAAAGAGTCTTTTCAACTAGATCACCGAAGGATCTCTTTAAATAGATCGACGAATGATATCCTTAACTAGATTGATGAATCAATCTCTTTAACTAGACAACCCAAGGGGCCTCTTTAACTATATCAACGAATGATATCCTTAACTAGATTGATGAATCAATCTCTTTAACTAGACAACCCAAGGGGCCTCTTTAACTATATCAACGAATAATATCTTTAACTAGATTGGCGAATCAATCTCTTTAACTAGACCACCCAAGGGGTATCTTTAACTATACCAACGAATGATATCTTTAACTAGATTGATGAATCAATCTCTTTAACTAGACCACCCAAGGGGTATCTTTAACTATACCAACGAATGATATCTTTAACTAGATTGATGAATCAATCTCTTTACCTAGACCACCCAAGGGGCCTCTTTAACTATATCAACGAATGATATCTTTAACTAGATTGACGAATCAATCTCTTTAACTAGACCACCCAAGGGGTCTCTTTAACTATATCAACGAATGATATCTTTAACTTTGGAATAGTACTTTACAATCCAAGGGTCTTAACTATTACATAGAAGCCCATTAAGGATTTAAGATAGTACATTTGGATATCCTTCTAAGAATCCATCATATAAAGATATGGAAGATTCCATGAGGATTTGGATAGCTAGTAATTTGATTCACACATAAACACATAATTGTCAACTTGGTCATCAATTTGTTATCAACTTGTTATAAATTTGTTTGTAAACTTGTTATTGATTTGTACACGTGTATTTAAAGTATACCAGGAATCCAATCCCTAGACTTTTGATTTTGCGCTTTAAATATCCACAAGGATCAAATTATGAAGATGGGAAGATCCTATAAGGATTTTGGAATCCGTGTGGCGAGAGATGTTTCGAAACCTTGTTCTAGATGTGCTTAAATCAAAACATGAGGTAAAATGTTTATGAAGTCAAGGCGCCAGATATGCCAAGGTGACATATGAAGCAGAATTTGGAGGTTGCACTACGTATGTTATGTCAACATACGAGCAGAGTGTTCTTGAAAACTATGCATGGGGTTCTTTGGAAAATGTGTTTAATGTTTTTTAAACCTAATGTAATGTTTTTTAAATCATGTGGTAGGTTATTAGGTAAATATGTTTATAAAATGTTTTAAAACCATGTGAGATGGTTTTGAAATCATGTATATGGTTTTTGAAAACATGGATAATGCTAAATTATACATTTGGTATATTAAGTAAACTAGAATTACGACCCGCCGCAATGCGGCGGGGATTCTTTAGTTATAACTAAGTCGATTTAGTACGCACACGTTATGTTGAACCTGTCAAACAGGAAAAAAATAGACGATGTAAAAACGTTCACCCACACACGTACGTTGCGTCGTGTTAACTCGCAAAATTTAGACCAAAACGTGAAAACGCTAAACCAAAGACGCACGTTGCGATGTTTTAAGTCACAAAATTTAGAACGAAGCATAAAGCGAAAAATTTGCGGAAAATGAAAACTATAAAGGATCAAAGTTGAAAGTAAAAAAAGTTGTGAGTATAGATTGCAAAAGATAAAAGGTTTAATGTTAAAAGTAAAAAACAAATAGTTTTGGATTAAAAGTAATTTATGAAATACTTTTGGATTGAAAGCAAAAAAAAAATCATTTTTTTTTTAAAAACCCCCAATGCCAAAGTTACAACAACCATATGCTTAACTATTTTTCTTTGAAAAACCACCAAAGTGAAGATTACAACACATAAGTAAAAAAGAATCAAAGTGATTAAATCGCAAAAGATGAAAACTTTTGAATTAGAAGTAAAAGAATCAAATTAATCAAAAGGGTTAAATTACCAATGATTAAAACTTTAAACTTAAATTGTCAAAGATTAAAACTTTAGGGTTAAAAAGGAAAGAAAGATTAAATTTTTTTAACTTAAATTGTCAAAGATTAAAATTGTAGGGTAAATTATCAAAGATTAAAACTTTAGGGTTAAAAAGCAAACAAAGATTGAAAGTTTAAACTTAAATTGTCAAACATTAAAACTTTAAGGTTAAAAAGGAAAATTTCAATTTTTTTTTTAAAGACTCCCAAAGCCAATTGTACAACTATGATATGCACAAATTAGTTGCTTATTAATAAGGTTTTAATATACTATGTCAAAATGTTTTTAAACCATATGAAATGTGTTTTTTTTTTAAATCGTGAAGGATGTTTTGAAAACATATACTATGTATGTTATGAAAACCAGAATGTAATGATATGTACATAGACATATCGCATAAGACTATTGAAGGACTTATGAAAAGTACCCTTAGTTATCTAAGCAAGGATTTAAAGTGGTACTTTGAGTATTCGTTCAAAGTTGTAACTTGTACCTTGTACTTTGTTTCTTAGAAGGAAACAAGTACTTAGGATTTTTTGTTTTTTAGGAGATCGCGAGCGATCACATGAATGAGAGAACTACAAGAGTAGTTTGTCTTGCAAGGAACATAGTTCCTTGGTGTCGGTATCGTAAGGGTATGTCATACACATATGTAACCACATTTGTTTTTGGTACATCGAAATGCGGACAAAGATTTATTTATAAACCAACAAAAATGTTTCATAGTTTTGGATAACAAAGGAAATAAAACATAAAGTTCACTTGTTTCAAAGCGTTATCGTCTTCCGGTTGGCCAATTGCTCATCCACGGGCTGGATTTACATTAACAAGCTTTGGGCAATTGTTCCTGAAATGGCTCATCTCGCCACAGTTGTAGCAAGAACCAGGTGGGAAGCGAGCTTGAACAGGGTTGACTTGAGGTTGGTTTGGACTACCTTGGTTCGGGTTAGTTCGACAAGCATTTGCCAGGTGACCGAGTCGCCCACATGATGCACACTGACGACACTGTAGGTGAGCTAGGTGGTGTGCATTACATCTGTTGCATATCGGTGCAGTACCGGCATAAGGTTTCTTTGCAGGAGGTTGAGCTGGTTGGTTGTGAGTGTTTTGGTTAGGTTGAGCAGCAACCGCATAGTTTTGTGAAGCCTTACGCTTCTTAGAAGATTCGGTTTTGTTTCCTTTGTTTTCCTCTTGAGTAGTATTAGCTATTTGTTTCTTGTCGCCTTTTCGGAAAAGTTTACCCTTTCTGATTTGAGATTCAGTTAGGGTAGCGAATAGTTCAATGGCATGTCTAACTATGGTAGGATTACTACCAGTAATAATGTCCTGAACTGGGTCAGGAAGGCCATCCATATATTTCTCAATTGCCTTATCCAAAGGCGTAACCATAGTTGGACATAACAAGCTCAATTCTTCGTACCGGTCAGTGTAAGCACAATGTTCACCGCTGTCTTGTTTAAGATCGTCGAATTCTCTTTCCAATGCCCTGCGTTCATGACGAGGACAAAATTCCTTCATCATTAGAGCTCGAAGCTCTTCCCAGGTTTGTGCCATTGCCAAATCGGCACCCCTATCCCTCATTACACAGTTCCACCATGTAAGTGCTCTTTTCTGGAATACACTTGATGCAAACTCAACCTTTCGCTCGTTTGGGCATTGTACATGACGAAACGTGCTTTCGAGACTCTCAAACCATTGTAGGAGCCTAGTGGCCCCTTCAGACCCAGTAAATGTGAGTGGCTTAGCTGAGTTGAACTGTTTAGAGTTGCATAGAGCGGGTGTATTGTTGTTATTGTTGTTGTTTGCTTGGTTTATCTGGGTTATCAGGTTTGGGAGTACAGCAGCGATTTGCTGAGTGATTAAGGCTGCCATGGCGGCATTCTGAGTTTGGTCACGTCGAGGAGGCATTCTAAAAGAGCAAAGAAACAGAAAAAGAAACGAGTGAGATGATATTGGATAGTAAAAATTGAATGCTTAAAAGAATATCGATAAGGCATAAGGATTGTGATCATTTGTTCGTTACTTAAAACAAACAAACGGCACAGTGACTAATCAAAGTAAACGGGTCATATTAATGTATCGCGAAGACATGCTTTAGCCTATAGGTGGACACTCACCCCAAAAGTTCCCAGGTAAGAGTGACTAGTCCGATACTACGGATTTGTACGAACACTCTAGCCTTAGACAGAAAATTCGAGATACAGGCACCCACCCTTCCAGATTGCACGTGTTCACATTATAAAGACCCGAACTTTGACGAGATTTTGAAAACTTTGAAGGTTCAAAACCTTATAATAAATCATCTAGGAATAGATGATTGGTTTTCAAAACGGATTTGTAATTTGTGTTCTTGTTGTGGTTGTCACCTAATGAAAGGTGACGGTATTGTTTTAAGTTCTAAACACGAGAATCTTGTGTTAGGGTCCTAGGAAGGTTATAGACTAGGTCAAAGCATTACTAATAACCTAATTCCCTATAACCATGAGCTCTGATACCAACTCTTCTGTCACACCCCGACCGCGTAAAAAAACAAACCGCGGCGGAAACGTCAGGGAGTGGAGTAACAGAATCATTGTTTCACAACACATGGTAATTAAAGTTTGGTTTTATTGAATTAAAATATTTACATTGTCTCGGGATTTAAGAAGCATAACATGAATTAAACTGTCTTTCATAGTTTTAAGTCACTAAGGCCCTCGTCCGATCCTATGTTTGCATCATGATCATCTAACAACAGCACCTGAAACACATGTGAAAATAGGTACGTCAGCATAGAAATGCCTGTGAGATACATAGGTTTTGTTAATGAAGGATTCATGACTTGTAGTTAAAAGAAAAGTTTAACAAAAACTAGCCATGAACCTTATAAAAATGTTTTCTTTTATAAATCATACGAAAATCGATAAGAAATCAGATGATATAAAAGAATAATGCATGGTTAAATAAATAACCAAGTAAAAATGAAATTGTATAAAATATGTCGTTTGTAAAACAATGTCTTGTGAAAATATGTTATTTATGTAAAATGTATCATGTCTTTGTCGAAATGATTTAGATAACGCTACGATATGTAATATCATAAAAGCACTTATATACATGAAGTACCAGCGGCGTATCCACCATGCTTTTATTATATTACACACGCCTCGTTATTTAAATCACTTACCAAATATGTCTTGTTTAAACCAACGTCAAAATGTTCATGTATAATCAAATATAATGTATGGTGAATAAAAAGTATTTACTCAATCCCACGTGTGTATGTTAATGTATAATCAAATGTTATGTATGGTGAATAAAAAGTATTTACTCAATCTCATAGGTAAAATGTACAAAACAATGTATTTGGATAAATCAATGTTTGAATCAAAAGTTATGTTTTGAAAAACTAATGCTTTTATTGATAAGGACATTTATGTGGTAATGTTTATCGTATACATTCAAGCCTTGAGACTGTAGGATAAACCTTTAAACGAATCAAAGCTTTATTAAAATTGTTTTCGGATTCTGTCATTCCTTACGTCCAAACAAACCTAGGATTACAGGAATGGGAGTTGTCAATTCCTATGGTACCACTACATACTACCGAGCGGCGTGATCAACGTTAATGAACGTATTTTAGTAACGTTAAACATACCAAATGTAATACCAAATGTAAGCATGTTATGCGAAAACAATGTACTAAATTTGCTAAGTAAACATATGTAAATCAATCTGTTAGCATGCTCAGTAAACATACATAGCAGAAATGTTATGTAAAACAATGCGTCCATATTCTAGGTAAACATATGTAACAAAAATGTTTATGAAATCAATATGCTAGCATGCTAAGTAAACATACATAGCAAAGCATAAATGAAATCATGTACTATATGCGTACTAATAAACATAGCAAGTATATGTCATGAAAGCACGAAAAGCACGAAAGTAACAAGTAGGCACATGTGTTTCACCCCAAAATATTTGAAAGCGGTAAAAGAGGGGACTATGTACTCACTTGATATTGCTTAGTAGTCTTGATATAACAACCAAATAACGCTTGAAAGATCACGAAATCAAACGGCACCTAATATAGGTAGCTATGTTAATAAACCGGACCTAAATCGGAAGATCGGATAAAATGAGGTCTCGTAAACCAAATGAGTGTTGGAAATCATATGATATGGTTTAACAAAGCCTACATTCTATGTCGGAACCTATCCTAAGTGCTTATGACCCGTTACAACTCGTTACGCTACTTTAAAGTGTCGTTCGCGCAAAAGTGCGTTCGGACCGCCTAACTAGTCCTTTGACAAGTATTATATGCCTTAACATGTCTAATAACATTGCATAATCAGTTTAGATGGCGAAATTTAGGTTACTTATGCTTAAAATGAAATTATGCGTAAAAAGGGCATTTTGGTCATTTTCCTAAGGCATATAAACTACCTATCATACAACTAACTAAACGAAGTGACCATAAGGTATAACCTCGGAAGGTTATTCCCTATACAACTATGGTCACAAAACATGTTTGGTCGGATCCTAATGATCGACCAAACGTGTTGGGTTCGAAAGTATAAGCGGTTGTAAAGACCGCCTAACTTACGTCCCTATATAAGCACTAGACTAAAAGTGACGAGTTAAAACTAAGTTAGAAAACAAGTTTGATATCAAAACAAAGTGTTTTGATACCCGAAAATAGTTTCGTTGAAAAATACGCATAAATACGTATTTTGACCGAAACTTTGACTCGTCACTACGCCTAATAAACGTGGTAATCAGTAGGTATAGTCACAAGGGACTATAACCATCGTGATTACACTCACGTTGCAAAGTTCAAACGAACTTTGTGTTGAGCAATCATGGTCAAAGCAGAAAGTCAAACACTGTTTGACTTTCATGCTTGAAATGCATAACCAAGCATGAAGGAGACTTACAAAGGGTCCAAGCTTGGATCAAGATCAAAGAAAACTAAAGATTTGAAGCCTTCAACCAGAGGGATAGCTTCAATGAGCAGAAATTAGAAGGAAATTCTGAAGTGAGCAAGTTGGGTTTGAGAATTCTTGGGTTTATATAGAAATTCAAGAACCATTGAGATTATTCCAAGTGTTTTGAGACTTGATCATGGCCATACACTTGGGGCACATAGTTTAGAATACTAGGGGAGTCCAAATACCAGCCCAAAGTATTGAAAACCCATGCCTAAAACCCAAGGAACAACTGTTGTTTGCTGAAACTGGAATTCTGCACAGTGCACTCTCAGGCGACACGTGGAAGGTGACAGTGTTTCTGTTGCGACACTCCTGGCAGGTCAGGCTGAAAGTTTTTAGTTTTTGGCAGTTTTGGTCCCTGCATGCTAAAAACTTGGTTTTTGACACGTTTAAGCCCCGTTAACCCAATTTCAAGGCTCTAAAATGAAGTTAAAGTATAGGGGACATGAAATATGCTTGAAAACATCTCGGATGTTGGGTCGTTTGGTCGTACGATCACGTTATTATGTTAATTACGACGAAACACGAACGGATGCGAAAAACAATCCAAATTACGCGCCGAATGGTATTTTAGCATTCCAATCACTAAAATAAAATATTTTAATGATTACAAAAATTTTTGGATGCCCGGATATGTTCAGAACGTAAGATATGCGCGTTAATGCAAACTTATGCACTTTTTGACGCTTTTAGTCCCTGTTGATCAAATAAGTTTATTTTCTCACACCGAACCCCTCAAAGCTTATTTCTAAGCTATGTAAAGGATATTTATGGTATGTTTAACTTATGATCATGTTCCAGAGTGTACGTTACTATACGAATCGGCAGACTTTCGCAGGTTGACGCAAATAGGCCCTGCGATCGAATAAACTTGTTTTTGCCATACCAAACCCTCCAAAACTTATTTCTAAGTTATGTAAAGGTTATTTATGGTATGTTAAGCTTATGTTGCTATTCCGGAGTGTATGTCGCGTTAAACTGATTACGTTTACGCATCAGTTTGCGTATAATTTTCCAGAAAGCGATTTAGAGCTCGAAATCGAATGAGAATTGATATGTGCAAAAGTCACATGTATTTGTACAAATCCCAAGATTGAAACACAAGATTTCATTGGATTCGTATTTGTATGATGTTCGTAGAGGCACAAATGTCACATAAAAAACACTTACGAAATAAAAAATCGCAAAAAAAAGCATTCAAAGTTTCCTACGTTTGAAATGGATACCTCAAGTGTTCATGATTCGGTTGGTCTTGGTGGTTCCTCGAGTGATGTAAGCGTGAAGGCAAATGGCGAATGATTATATATTAAAGACGACTCGACGATTAACCAAACCAGTTTTAAAAACCGAAATGTGCACCTCTAACCTAGACTCGTGGTTCTACCCAAAGATTAACCAACAAGGTAACGGTGGAGGGGGCACCTGCGGGTACCCCCTGTCTGCGTAGGATTTAGCGTGCGGTCAAACCGTCGCAGGCGTCGAGTATGTTGTGCGGGTTGTAGTCACTGAAGTGGGTTGTAGTCACTGGAGCGGGTATGTTGTATGATGTGTGTGGAGATAAGAGAGCGTGTATGTGGGTTGTGGTCTTCGGGTAGTTGACGTGACGCCATTGTATTAATTGGTGGGGGTGTATCTTCGGTGAGCACCCCCTCCACCCTAATAAAGGTTTTAGTTTTATGACCGGCTGAATGTATCAATTAGATTAGGGATGAGCGTGGTATCGGTACCGTACCGAACCGGTACCAAAAATATCGGTACCGAAATTTGTGACAACTCGTGTAAATTCCTGAACGTTTCGTTTTACGGTGTAATTTCATGTACGTTAAATGAATTGAATTTGGTGATTTATTTTATTTGAACGATGGTGTGCTTAGTAATGTGTAATGTGAATTATGTGAAACAGAAACCCGAAATTGAAATATTGGAATACGTTATTTTGTGAATCGAAGCGTTGTATTATATTGCTTTGCGATGTGAAATGTTTTAATTAGTTATTGTGTGAAACTTGCGAAACCGTCATTTAGTAAATCCAACCTAGGCCCAAACCCCTCTCTTCTTGCGCCACTAACCGACCCAAACCCCCACCCCATACCCATGTTCGAAAATTTAAGCCCAAACCCCAAACTCACACTCTTTTGTTCCTTGTAGCCCATTAGCCCAACTTCCTTGTGTTTTAATTTTATGTATTTAACTTTGGGAATAAGAAATCAAAACCCTAAACTCCCCCTTGTGATCGTCGACCAGAGGAAACCCCCCCCCCCCCCCCGCGAAAATCAAACCCTAGTTCAGCTTCTTGATTCGCCTTTCACTTCCTTGTAATCCCTTCTCTTGCTCCAAGGTTAGTATTCTTGTTTTGGATTGTGATTCTTGATGTGATTTTTGTAGAAACATGGCTGTGATTTTTAGTTGACATGCTAGGGTTTTGATATTGCATGATTTATTTCGGTTAAGTATGCGATTTCTTGAACTAATCGATGATATGTATGCATAAATGATTATTGGCTGCGTTTTTGGTGAAAATCATGATGTTTATAATTAGGGTTTGTTGATTATTGATATGGTTAGATGGTAATTGATGATTAGCCTGCTATTGGTTGTTATTAGGAAGAGTCGGGGTCGTTTACACATGTTTTGGTGTCGTTTATATGTAAAACAACATGTTGATCAACGAAAACAGCCAACTTCAGTTGGCTGTAAACGGACCATTATTTTTTTTTAGGTCGTTTGCTATTTTTAAAGTTAAAGGTCCGTTTTGTACAGCAGCAAATGCTGCGTTTTTTCTGCAGAAAATGTGTGTTATGTTTTTCGTCATAACTTGAAATCTGAATAGAGTTAGGTCATGAAATTCATACAGTAGATGGCCACGGGTGTCATTGTAATTCTCCAACTGGAATTTCGTTAATCGGACTTGCGATAAATTTTAAATGAATTTTTCCGTGGACTACAGTCAGAAAGTGACGAATCTGATTGCAGCCCGGTAAATGATTTTTATAAAATAATTGGTGATGAATTGAGTCCCGAGATTTTTACACAATGATATATGGACTGTTTAGAACATTCTGTAAAATTTTGGGAATTTTTAAAACAAGTTAACTATTTTATTAAAATACCCGAAAACAGCCCAGTTTTGGATGTTAAAGCTGAAACAATATAAGTAGTGATTTGCGTGTCTAAATGTCGGTTATGTTATCTGATAATGATCCAACTTGTTATTTGTCAATGAAGGGTTATTTGAAATATCGTGTGCTTGCTCTTAAGTAGTTATAGGTGGTATGTATATATGGGCGCGGACTGTTAAAGTAAGTGCATGTTATGTGGTAGATTCGTGTAGAAACTTTGTGCTCTATTTGAAACCACTAATGGACTAAATGGTAATCATACTAGGACGTGATTGACTAACCCTGACTGTTAGCTATTTTTAAGAGTCCAACCGAGCAACCAAAGGTGAGTTCACACTTTCGTCAAAGCATGGGATTCCCGGTGGTTTGGGAATGAGTTAAATAACAACTATCCCCCTTAGGTGGGATATAATCTGCGTATTCTCCTTAGGTAGAATACGTACCTCCGTCCTCCTTAGGTAGGACAACAAACTTAAACTTACTAGACAACAACTCTATCATGAAGTCGCTCATTTTTATATCGACTTAATCGCCGGGCCATTGGCGAACAGGTCATTAGTTAAATAGCGCTATTAGGTCTGACAAGCCTCACACCGTGCCGCAGAGGACGAGAGTGGACTAATGTACTTGGGCACTTAGTCAATGATGATAGATATTGACGCAGGGAACTCAAACATAACTTAAGTCAGTAGTCGATATGGTAACGGGTCTAGTGGTTTAAAACATGGGGTAGCCCCCACGGTATATGGTTATGGGAACAGGGAACTAGATAACTTTTGGTTTTCGAAATAATTTAACAACTTATGGTTTTTGGAACAACATTAAAACAGACAACCAACTGTGAAGTGTGAACTCGCCAACCTTTTGTTGACACGTTACCACATGCTTTGCAGGTCGTTAGGTTATTTGCTGGAGCTTGCATGGGGAAGGATTCGTTGTGGGACATGAACCGCTGTATATTCATGATAAATTTATGAAACGTTAAACTTACTTTGGTTTTTGATCTTATGCTTCCGATGACTTTTAAATTTGGTTTTGGACTTTGGTTGGGTGAACTTTAAACGTTTGGCTTGCAATGATTGGTGGTATGATCCTGGTCAGTCACACGCCTCGCGGTAATACTCCGCTTGTGGATTTTGAGGGCGTGACAAAATTCATCAAAATGGGTATCGGCACCGAAATATTCGGTACGGTATGAGATCAATACGGTACCATTATTTGAAGGTAAAATTCGATATTTTACCGGTACTAATACTGAAAGTACCGATATTGAAAATGCCAAAAAATGGGTACCGATACCAAAAAAAAATCGATATGGAAAATTCGATACCAGTACCCACTACCAAATGCTCATCTATATTAGATGGCTCAAAGTGCTTTTTCCACGTGCACCGTTTGATGACATATTACATCGTAGGGCTGTTCATAAAGCTCGCGGCTCGTAGCTCGGTTCGTAGCTCGCTCGAAAGAAGCTCGAGAAAAACTAGCTAAAAAAACTCAATTTGAGATGACGTGAACCAAGTTGGCTCATTTTGTAACCAAGCCCAGCTCGAGCTAAGCTCGGCTCGGCCCATGGCTCGGCTTGTTGGCTCGTTTTTAGGCTCGTTTAACTCCGACGTAAAGCTCAAGCCAAGTTTAACCGCCTAAATTAATTTCGAGCTTGAGCTCGACCCCACCCTGGCTCGACTCGGCTCGACTCGTTTACAGCCCTATTACATCGTTCCACCACCTCTCACCAAATCCTTCACTCTGCGCCTGTAAAAACCCTAGAAATTCATATCCTCAATCCGAATCAAAATGTCAGACAACATACCGTTTGAACTCCAAGTGGAAATCATGAAAAGGCTTCCTGTGAAACCGCTGATTCAATTCCGATCCGTTTCCAAATCATGGAAGTCTATGATCGATAGTTCTCGGTTCATTGCTGATTATAGCAGCCACGTGCAACATCTATTTGTAAGTTATGACAATCAGGTTGGTCGTACTGTTGAGCGGAAATATGTTTCAATTCTTGATAATGATAGTTTCCCTCAACACAGAGTTTCCCCCACTCTCCCCCCACTGATTAATAACCTTAAATATCCTATTATAATCGGCAGCTCTCATGGCTTGTTGTGTTTGGAGAGTATTTATCATGATGGTCCCTTCCCTGGAAAGGAAGTGGCTGTGATTTGGAACCCTTCAATTAGAAAAGCAGTTGCTATTGTTTTGCCTAATTTGGGAGTAAATGTATCTGCAACCCTTTTAGGTTTTGGGGTTTGTGGTGAGACTTGTGATCCTAAGATTGTCAAGATTAAACATATTGGTTGGAGGAAGGATATGGAAAGTATACCCGATAGCATTCCACGACAAGTTGAGGTTTTCACGTTAAGCGCAGGGGCTTGGAGAACTCCATATGGTAGCAATCTCCCTCGTACATCAATTAGATTTCGTTATCCTAATGTAGTTATAGATGGCTTTCTGTATTGGCTTGTTACGGAAAGAATTACCGTGGATGGTGGCCTCGAGGATTATAACTTGATTATCTCATTTGATATCACAAGTGAAGAATTTAAAGAAGTAAATCTTCCAGAGAGTTTAGCCCATCTGGATCATATGAAGTTGTCTATGTCTAAGCTAAAGGAGTCTCTTGTTGTGATCGAGGGCAATACAGAGGCCTATAGTCCGGTTTCCGTTGTATGGATGATGGAGGATGGTGTAGAAAAGTCGTTTGCAAAGTTATTCAATATATATACACCGGCTGCATCAGGACTTTTAGAAGTACTGGGATCTACGAAACGTGGTCAGCTTATAACGGAAGTTGTAGAACATCCCTATATACCGCTTGATGATGCACCGCTTGTTGTTTATGAACCCGAATCTAGACACATCAACAGTCTTGGGATAACTGGAACAAGTTCCGCATTTTTTGTGCATCGCTACGAGGAAAGACTACTTCTACTTGATCATCCATATTTTATCATTTATAACAATGGTAAAGGCTACATTTTTAAACCTGAGAGCTAAAAGGATAAAGGTTTTTGAAGCATACAAGCAAAAGCCATGTATAAAGCAATAGTTTGGAAACACTTTTCATACTCTTATCTATGCAACACAAGATGATCTTTAGTTTCAAAATGATTTAATTTCATAACTTCAATCATTTCATATTTGGTGTGCCTTTAATCACCCAACAATTCAACCGCTTGTCTTTTGTGTATAACTAGAACAAACCTCCTATAAAACGTGTTAGTTGTTGTAGAGTGACCAGACAGGCGATTTGCTTGCAGATGTTTACACCCTTTAACACGGACAGGGTGCTTTTTTTTCTGTGTTTAGACACTAGCTTACTAATCAAGTTATATAATATCATGGATTTAGCTATCCACTATCAGTGTTCTTGTTGTTTTGGATTATGTTTGGATAGCAAGATTCCTGTTGTTATCGTGATTATGGTCTGCATTTAGTATTCGTCTACTGGTCTAAGATTCCCGTTGTTTTCGTGATTATGTGATGCATTTCAGCATTTATGATTCATCCTGTGTTCAAAATAAGGTCTAGTACTCTTGCTTATGGTAAAACTCCCAACCACTATGATCTATTTGCTGCCTAAAGAGCTGGACAGGTAGGTTTATTTTATATCCGGTTTGAAACCAAATAAACAAAACTGAAATGATTCAGACCGAGCTTAGAAACTGGTTTTTGTTTCAGTTTCAAGAGAAACCGAGGCTGTTAAGCGGTCTTTTGCATGCTACATAATCAACTGGATCTACAATGTCTTTCTATTTTGAAATTTAAGACTCACCAATGGAATTCATTCATTGTTTGATTTCAATCTTGACAACTATGAGACTGAATCAGCAGTCAAGTTGGAGCATCAATAACTCTGACTGAAATTATTGAATTTTTTTAAAACCCAAGAACAAATTTACAAATCGGTTTTGATGTTTTAAACCGAAATCCGAACCAAATTGGTTTTGAATTAACAATCTATTTGACCTGATATTTATGTAACCAAAACTGACCCATTTATAGATAAACGGGTTGAAACGGGCACCTCTATGCAAACTCATGACAGATTGACAGTTTGGTATGCTAAGAACATATATAATTGAAAGTGGAAAGAGGAAGGTGTGGCATACATGTAGAGATTCAGCAAAATAACCTTTGAAGAATATTCGGGTTGAGCCTTTGTAGGGATTCAGCCTGGCCCACTAGTTTGGCAATTAACCCAGTTACGCGATCCATGTACAAAATGTAAAGCCCGCATCTGCTTTCTAAAAGCTGAAGTCCTTTTCTAGCATGGAGGATTGAAGTCACCCACTCTTCAAACAACTCTAGCATAGTTATGGTTGAATGTTTTATTATTATGATGTACCCGTACGGTTTACAACCACACAGAACTAACTTGTCAATTTGAATCTATAAGGTGGTAATGTAATTAGCATATGATACAAAAAACATGCTTACCAGTTGCAAAACCACTTGTCTTTGACCAACTTATCAGGTAGTCCGATACTAAAAACTCAATAAGCTGGATCCTGCCAAATACATAGCACATGTGACAAAGTTATCGTGTTAGGGTATGAAAGTTGTGACTATACGAATTATGGTACATAAAATGGAACTTTGAGTTTGATGCATTGTTCCAACCTGCAGGCTAAGTACACCTGTGGGTATCTTGTGCTGGTAAAAAATAGCCCGAAATAATATTGTATTGAGTTTATCATCTATGAAAAAGTCGAGTGTCATTAGGCCTGTGGACGAACCGAACAAACAAGAACGCGAGTATGTTCGTGTTCGTTTATTTAACTTTAAATAACGAACAAGAACATGTAATCGAACACATTTTTTGTTCAAATTCGTTCATTAAGAAAACAAGCATGTTCGTGTCCGTTTAAAGCCTAAACGAACAGTTCACAAAACGTAAACGGGCATAAACAAACAAACTTATAGGTACCTAATTGACCAAACATAAACGGACATAAAGTAGTTTTTTAACTTGTTTATATAAATTAGTGATTTATTCCGATAAGTTCAATTCGAAAACCCATTTTTTATTACTAGGAAGCCCAATTACTAATTAGTTATTTCTATATAAGTAGTTAGAAATCCCCTTTAAAATTTATATTTATACAAATATAACTACTTATATATATATTAAAATTTAAATGAACACAAACACACGTGAATAAACGAACATAAATGAATGAACATAAACGGACGTTCACGAACATATATGAAAGAACAAAACGCGCGTTCATGTTCGTACGTTTAGTTAGATGAAAAACAAACTTGTTCATGTTCGTTCATTTATTTAAATAAATGAACATGAACGAACTTCCCGCTAATAGTTCACGTACATTCGGTTCGTTTACAGGCCTAAGTGTCATACTTACAAATGCAGAGTTATTTAGTTCAGACGTGACACACAAACAGAAGCATCATAGACAGAACAAGAGGATTATTAGGAGATGATCATGGTTGATAATAACTTACAAAATGTACAGATTGCTATGCATCTCGGGGAAAGTTGATTCAAATGGATCAAGAAACAGCAAATTTTCTGCTAGTAAACATATTCTTTGAGAAACTGCAAGAATAACTCGTTGCCCAATATATGACTCGCTTCCAAGCATACGAAGCAAGTGTTGAACATGGATCCGGGCATCATGATGGGCTTCTAACAAAGATACACAACAATACAATGAATATTTTGCATACTACTCTATCTGTATTGCACATTTGCATTACGGACCAGAAAGATACTTACCGTTTCCTTGTAGTGTAGTGCACATTTTCCGCACTATGTGTAGTGACAAGCTGCCAACGATCCCATCAACAGATTCAATATTCTTTCCCTTGGCCAATGTATTATTGATCGCATCTTCAAAGACAGAACAAAGGGAAACAAACATAAGAATAAGTTACGCGTTTTAACAGGAACGAAGCAGGAGGTTTCTGCAAAAAATCATGTGGATTGGTGATATAAACATGGTATTTGTGCATGGTAGGTGACCAGAGATATACTTCAAAATTAAATGAGAAAGATATACCCAAAATGAAGTCTACAGCTTGGTGTGACCAGTTTGTAAAATCACCATCATCTGGCTGCAACAATGGTAAAAAAAAGTTGGATAAATTAAGCAGAATGATGGACCGAATGTCTAGAATCAATATTAGGTGACCAACACACTCTTACAGTGTCACATAGCTCCACAAGAAAATCAGCCGAGGCCCTAAGTTGTTCAGTCTCCTCAGCTTTATTATCTGCCAATGCAAATAGTAGATAAAAATCAGATTGTTATATCTATCTGTACTGTCCAAACTATCAAACATCTCTCACCCATGCCATTGCATCCCGTTTGGATGGTTTTGTTATGTTAATGTATGTTATGTTATTGTTACATAGATAAATGGAAGGGAACTAGTTTATGAACTATCAAGGTAAAACCAGATTTCTATATAGTAACATGAAACGGTTGATGCAGAATTATCCTTTGCTAAATGATAAATTAATATGAACATCAAGGAAATTGCAATTTCTGAACAATTAGAAGAACATGAAGTTTATTAGCAACAGTCCTAAAATATTAACATTTATATGAAAGATACTAGTAGTGACTTATACCAGACAAAAATAATCTTTGTGTGGAACCATCATTTCTTCTTTTTCTTCGTTCCTTCAGTCTCACTGCACCAACGAGATCAATCAATAAATATCACAGAACATGTAACACGATAAATCAACCACGTATTAATTTATGTAACCTTGTCTAAGAAATCTGCGACGTAACACATCCTTAAATCTCTCATCAAATCCTTCTCCTGATATCTCATTAGGGCTCAATTTCCCTAAATTGTCGAAGAAATAGCATTTGCAGGATGCACTCCCCGGGAACACTTCATGATGCATTCCATCTGCACAAATTACACATCACCTAGGATGGAACTGGAACATATATATTTGTCTGACATACACACACAAAGAGGTATGAACCTTCCACTTCTACGAGATCTTGTTTGAGTCTGAGAATCTCTTGCTTACGTTCTTTTGCCTGTATTGCAGATTTACAAACAGAATGCTTAAATGTTCACATCGATCATCACAACTATACAACAAGTCAATAACAACTCAGTGATGTCACTTTGACCTAACTCAAAGCTAATTTCGATTCAATTGACAGTTTTCGCAATAGCAAAACGTTATAAATACAAACAGAATCCATAAATGTTCACATCGTTCACCACAAGCTATGCAATAAGTCAATAACAACTCAGTGACGTCACTTTGACCTAACTCCAAGCTAATTTCGATTCAACTGGCGGTCTTTGCAAGAGCAAAACGTTATAAATACAAACAGAATTAAATGTTCATAAAAAACTATGCAATAAGTCAATAACAGCTCAGTGACGTCACTTTGACCTAATTCGAAGCTAATTCAGATTCAACTGACGATTTTTGTAAGAGCAAAACGTTATAAATACAAACAGAATCACAAGCTATGCAATGAGTCGATAGCAACTCAGTGACGTAATTTTGACCTAAATCGAAGCTAATTTCGATTCAACTGAGGGTTTTTGCAAGATGTATACGTTGTGAATGGGAAGAGATGAGAGGATGTACCTTGCTTTTCCATTTGAGAGCTTCAGAACTGGAGGTATCAGATGGAGGATGAGAAGTTTTGTTCACGAGCTTAGAACGAAGAAGAGCCATTGCTAGAGCGAGCTTTAACGGTTCGTCTGAACCGGCGGTGGTGATGGTGGTTTCCGACGCCATTTTCAGTTTTCACCGTCCCTTTATCCCGCGCGGGAGTTATGTAAACGACTAGTCTTTATTTGGCCAAACTCGCGAAACATAGACTGATAAAATTTCCATAGGGGAGATTTCAATTATTTCATTTAATTAGAAAACACTAAAAAAATTAAAAATAGTAGGAACCGGCTCAAACAAATTATGATTATAATCATTCGGTATTAGAACCGGTTCGTCTAATATTAACTAAAATCTCATAACCACAAACCGTGTCGCTATGTGTTACATATACTTGTATCTATTTATTGCTCGGTTTGTGTCTATTGTTTCTAATGTGGATCACTGGCTGACCGGTTTCCCACGGCCATGGGTTGAACTAAGTATCGTCATCATCATTTAGATTCGCTCTTCGAGGCTTGAATCTCACATTATTTCATTATTGTTGTGTGGCATTATTATATTTGATTGTGGTGATTGTTGTTATGGTTGGATTGGCATGGATATAACACTTACACTTGAAGTTAGTTTATTTTAAAATTAAAAGCATTTTTTTTACGCTAAATTAAATATAGACCTATTCGTCAACTTAATGTTGACCCAAAAATTATTTTTACGCATGATACAAGTAAGCACGTATGATAAGATGAAGGCACTTAGGACATGTCTTAGATTAATAAATTGGATTTTATCTTATGTACATGACTATGGTTAATGTATGAATTATTTAAGATTTTCATGTTATGTGACATTTTAATTTGGACACGCCTTAAATATTTAAATTTATAATAGTTGTCGTAAGCTTTGGACAATCATCTCGCTCCGACCTAGGGGTGCTAAATGGGTCGTGTTCGTGGGTTAACGGGTTCAACCCAACCTGAACCCGAAAATTTTAGACAAACCCGAACCCAAAAATCGTGTCATACATGTGAACCCGAACACGACCTAAATATTTGCCGGTTGACACGAACACAACCCGTTCAACCCGATTTTTTTATTTTTTTCGCAATTTAATATATTAATATTAAACTTTACTACAAAAGAACACAAATGCATATAATACAGTTACATTTAAATTATAAAATCTTATATTAATTTCTCTTTTTAAGTTATAATTATGGTATAAAATACACACCCGGTTTTATTTATGACATAAATAATATTGTAAAATGTATAATATAATATAAATGGGTTAAATGGGTCAATTGCCAACCTGACTGGGTTGACCTAAACCTGACTCGTTTAGCTAAACGGGTTCACGGGGTTAACCTGAAACTGACCCGAACCCGTTTAGACTAAACCCAAACCCGAAAATTTCATGTTAGAGTAAAATGCTCGGATAGTCCCTGTGATTTTGTAAAGTAACACCTATGGTCCCCAAGTTTTGGAAATTACACCGGTGCTCCTTGTGATTTACTTTTTGTTACTCGGATGGTCCCTGGAATGAATGTCTGTTAGTTTTCACCGTTGACTCCATGTAAAATTACTTATTTACCCCTCCCCCTCCAACTTCTTCTTCTCATCATCATCATCATCATCATCATCATCATCATACTCATACTCATACTCAGTAAATCCCACCAATAGCAAAGCTAAGGTAAAGTCTGAGGTGGGTAAGTGTAACAACTCGTATCAAAAGTCCTAATTATTATTTTATTTTGACTAAAAGGAAACCCTAATTGAGACACCCAAGTGATTCTACACAAACCCTAAAATTTTTAGAACAAACGGAATCAGGATCAGGGCCCCTAAAACTCAGGGGGGTAAACTCTAATTGACGATTATCTCTAAAATAATATGTCAAATTTGAGATTCGTTTGAATAACAACTCACCAGGCCTATACCAGTGACTAACCTACCCTACCCTACTTTGACACTCTAGGCGACACGCGGCAAGTACCGCGGATTCTTCCGCGACTAGCGGGAGGCGCCAATTTTGGGTATAAATAGAAGGGCATGGCACTTGCATTCTGTTGTTCGTTCGACGATCAAATTACAAATATACGCTGAGATATACGTAGATTACTACAAACACACACAAATCACTAAACGCTGCCGCGATAAACAGGGTAATAACTCGATCGCTATTACGATTCAATGTCCGATCGATTAAACTATCCAATGGATGTTTAAGTGCTGCCCACATTAGGGTTTATGCTTTGTCATTCGTTGTTAATTCAATGGATGTTTAAGTATCGCACTTTGTCATTCGTTGTGAAGGTTTTAATCTCGTGAGTTATCGTAAATGCTGTATTAAGTTACTAACCTAGTTGTGTGCATTTAGGTTAAAAGGCTAATCAGTAGGCTAGGCTCTGCTCAAATTAAATCTGCAATGTGAGTCATTCTCTTTTTATCAAATTTGTTTACAAAAGCATAGTTATTTTCAAGATTATAATTACAGTGATTAAGTTTATGTAATCACCAAGTTACAGCCGGTATGTGGGGTTTTGTATACATTAATTGATAACCGTCACTATTGGACAACGAGTTAGCCAATGAGTGATATGACCATAGTCACAGACACCATTGGACAATGAGGTTACCGATGGATGGTCGAGTGACAAATACTGTGGGTAGTTGGTTGAAATCTGGAAACATTGTAATCTCTCTTAATACTGTAAATTATAACAAACGAGTCTTTTAGTAAAAAGAAAGATTCACTCAGTATTTCCCGCTGACAAAATCTTTTTCAAACATGTTTCAGGTGATCTGTTGTGATCAAGGAAAAGTGCCGAGAAGCACTACAAGCTTAAGGAAGTGGCTCAATATAAAATAAAGAAACATGTTTTGTAAAATAAAAGATTTCTCCGTGAAATCTTATGATTGTAAATTACCGGGTTTTATCCCAAGTTGTGAAATAAAATAATCAGGAAATATTTCAGTATTTAAAAAGATCCTGAAGAAAACTTCCGCTGTTAATTAAAAACCACGGGATTTCTGTCCCGCGGCTCCTGAAACGGGTCAAACCGGGTCGGTGGCCGTGACAGTAAGATGTAGACAGCCTTACCTCTACCCCGTAGGCATGGTTGTAAAAATCCCGACTAGTCTCCGATTAGTCACCGATTAATCACTAATCGGAGGTTCATCGATTAATGGTCGATTAATTGTTAGGCGGTCAATGGTGGTCCTATTCTAGCCAAAATTTGGCCATACGCCGACTAAATTTCGACCAAACCTTATAAATTCCTTCCAATTACTTAAAATGGATCAATGATGGGTTAAAACATGTTTACTTTAGAAAACTGCATATAAAAATGTGTATGTATATATAACAAAAAATTACATATAAAAATCTCGATCCGATTAATCTCGATTAATCGCTAGTCAGTACTCCACCGCCCGACTAGCGCCTAGCAGTTCTTACAACACTGCGCGTAGGAATAAAGAGGCTGCTTCCAGTGAGACCCCCGGCTCGATGATAGTTTTGCATCAAACCTTGGACATAAGGCACATAACACTCGGTAATTAAGACAAAGCCAATTAGTGCATGTACTCCCTTGTCTTTCATCTATCAACGCCACCACATGACGCATGATTAACCATCCCCCTTTTTAACATTATTTTCACGAAATTAGTAAAATAACGTTAAAATTAGTGCTCTTTCATTCCCCCCCCCCCCTTTTCGAGTGCCCACACATATATACATTATATGCGCATACTTTTGCCCCCTCCAACTTCTTCTCTGTAACATGTAATTCTTTGTAACATGTCCGGCCACCATTACCATTGAGATCATCCACCCCAACATCTGGAGCCACCATTACTGCTGCCACGAAGCCAATGACCCCTATAAAAAGATCCACAACCCCTACGCCCTGACCTTCTATACTTCCCGCTGCCAAGTTAGCGTCAAGATCATCAACCCCAACTCTACAACCCCCCAAAATCACTGTCGTGAAGCCGGCATCAAGATCATCAACTCCAACGCAACGAGCCTCCGTAGTTTCGGCTTCTAAGTCAACATCAAGATCATGAACCCCGATTCAGCAGCCCTCAGTAGTTGCAGTTTCCTAGTCAACATCAAGATATTCAACTCCAACGTCCCGGCCATCTAACCCTTCTGGTTCATCAGCAATGAAATCATGTGGTATTTCACCATCAGTTAAATCCAGACCATGGAAAAATCCACCAGAGGTGCCTGAACGGTCTGCTGTTAAATTGCATGTGACTGAAACTAACTTGAAAGCAGAACCGAAGAGGACCTCTTGCTCTCCTTCTAGAAGGGTGGTTTCAAACGGTGGTGGTACTAACGTTCTGAAATCTGGGATAACTAGGGGCCATGGATATCCGAACGGGAATGGTGATGATGATGTAAACCCTGGGATAACCAGGGGCTATGTTACAGAGAAGAAGTTGGAGGGGGAGGGGTAAATAAGTAATTTCATATGGAGTTAACGGTGAAAACTAACGGACATCTACTCTAGGGACCATCCGAGTAACAAAAAGTAAACCACAGGGAGGACCGGTGTAATTTCCAAAGTTGGGGACTGTAGGTGTTACTTTACAAAACCACGGGGACTATCCAGACATTTTACTCTTTCATGTTAGGTTCGTGTCAGAAATTCATACCCCTACTCCGACCGATAATCCGGTGCAGGTCAGGGTGTGACATGAAAAGTGTCGACTCGTCATCAAGCAAAGAGAAGGAATGTTTGGGGGATGACATCTTTGAATACAAGACGACAAAAAGGCAGAAATAGCGGACAATAGAGAATGACGCAAAGAGGTAGCAGAATAAAAATTAAATAGAGGCAAGACATACATAAATAACCTGCACGAACGAAAGAAGAATCATGATTTGAAAGTTATCATGGAGTCGCATGAAAAAGTCAAGAACCGTGGTTGTCGATTCTACTAGAACGCAAACGGGTAATTTGTGAGAAGAGGGTTGGCCCCTTAAGTTTTTGGTTGTTTATTGTTTTTCTTTTATTTTTTATTTTAGGTTGTTTTTCTATTTTTATTTGTAACTTTTATGCTTATATTTTAAAGTAACACCTTTTAATTATAATGAAAATGCGTTCAGTTACATTTGACTTTCAAATTTATTTTATGTGTTTAAGAATGTTGTTTTTTAGTTTATTTTATTTTATATCTAATTGTATAACATCTTAAAGGAAAAAGTCGGTGGGTTTTTCATCGGCTTTGCCTCCACCCCCTAAACTTTTGCATTATTACATTTCAAGCCCTTTAGCTTTGCTACGGCCCCTCCACTTTTAGAGTAATCAATTTTAGCCCTTTATTTAAGTTTACTATTCTTCCACTTTAACAATTGACATTTTTAGTACCTAACTCTTTACTAATTTAAATTTCCTTCGACAACATTCCTTCGTTAATTTATTTTATTTACACATATAATTTTTTTACTTAAACAACCTATTTTTCTGTGCATATTTTTATGTACGTATCCGTATAAATTTAAGGGTGTTTACGTTTCGACATAAATTTTTTCTCGAAACGAGTTAGGTCAAATATAACACGTTTTCGTTTAAAAAAACATTTTTACGTGCATATTTTTATGTATGCGTCTGTATCAATTCGAGTTTTTTTTTAATATAATACATTTTCTTACTTATTTTATGTACGTTTTCATAAATTTTGTTTTGAACAGAGTGGAGTCAAATTAAGGTTTCTTTTTTTTCAAAGCTTTAATTAATCCTATAGAATAAGTTATGATTGTACGATATAGATTCAATTTACTTTACGTTATGATCCAATCGCATTACTTATATAGGTTACATTGAGTTCAATCAGATAAGTCGAGCACGCGTTTTCGTATGGTTAACGCATCACCTAACACTTGAACAAATCCATTCGATGTTTGCGATGTATTCACGCCGCAATGCGCGCGGGCATTATTACTAGCTATAACTTAAAAGACAAAGTCGGTGGAAACTCCACAGGCTTTGCCTCCCCCTCCCCTCATACTTTCACGATATTGTAATTTTAGCCCCTTAACTTTGGTACCTTCAAAGTTTCATAAAATGGTAAATTTAGTCCCTAAACTACTACTTTATTTTACACATAGTTTGCTTTTAACACCCCAACTTTGTGGTAGTTTCCTTTTCAGCCTCAACTTTGTTATAATTTCCTTCTTACCCCAAAAGTTTATCAAATTTTATCTTTACCCTTTCTTAGCCCTTAAGTTTAGGAAATGCAATTTTTAACCACTTAACTTTTTATAAACTTTGTAAATGCCACTTTGACCTCCTCGAGAGTTTTTTGCTTGACGATATAAATTCGAGTTAGTCGGGTCACGTATAATACGTTATGAGTGTACGATATAAATTCGATTTACGTTACGTTTTGATCCAATCGCAGTGCAGCTATAGGATACATTGAGTTTAATCGGATACGACAAAACATGCGTTTTCATATAGTTAATACATCACATAACGCTTTGACTATTCCGTTCGATATTTGTGAAGTACCCGCGCCGCAACGCGCGCGGGTCTTATTACTAGTTAATAAAAAACGAAAACAAGTTATGGAAATTTACCTATATATTAATAAGGGAAGTAAATGAACAGTATCAAATAAATAAATATTATAAAGAGAAATGAATGAATAATAATAAAAATAGAATGAATGAATAGTATCGGGTACCGGTATCGGTATCAAATTTATCAAACTGAGTGTATTTTATATTGGCAAGCTATGATACTATTAAGCCTGTTAATGAAAATGTTTTTATTCATCCTATTGAAACCCAACTTCCAATGAACTTAGACCCAGCAATCCCAGAACCTATAATCCACACCCAACCTCTAGGAATGGACGAGTGGTGGACAAATGATTGGCAGTTCCAAAACCTTCTCAACAGTCCCTATTCCTTTCTTCCTCAATTTAACCCAGAACCTATACCTAATCCACCTATGAGCAATGAGAATTTAGTTGAACTCCGCCACTTTGGCGAGGAGTTAATGGATGCTGGAAATAGGATCAGGGAAGTAGGAGAACAGATCTACTGGAAATATGATGAGAAGGAACGCCATTATTAAAATATCAGCTGATGAGGAATAAGGGGTTTATAAGACTATGCTTGTAAATTAGCAATAATAATCTTGTGAAATAACCTAAAATAAAACTTTGTAAGATAAATGGTGTGTATTGATACATAGTATTAAATATAAATGGAAATCGAGAAATCGATAGTTTTGGCTATATGTGTATTGTGAAATTAGTATGATTGTTTTATATATAATTGTTATTTGATACTAATAAAATTATATATATTAATTATCAGATGGAAAACGCTAATAACGAACCAGTTAATGAGGTTAATCAATCTGAACAACAACCGGGGGATCAATATATAACTAGGCAAGATATAGAAAATATCGTTGCTCAAGGGATAGCTAATGCTATTCCCGCAATAGTCGCTGCTGTCCAGAAACCTGTTGAACCTCAACAAATCATTCCGAGCAAACGTATTTCTGAAGATAACTTCAGTAATAGCGTAAACGGAGGCAATGATCATATTAATCATGATCATGAACCACGGCTGGCTCCGCTCCCTAAGAAAATGAAAGCTGCAACACCTGGTTGCACTTATAAAGAATTTCTTGCTTGTAAACCATCTGAGTTTGCAGGCAATGAAGGAGCAACTGCGGTGCTGCGTTGGTTAGAGAAAACCGAGGCAGTAATTATCATAAGTAAATGTGCCAAGGATGATCAGGTCATGTATGCGTCAAATCTTTTAAAGAAGGGGCGCTAGAATGGTGGAACACGGTGTTACAAGCCAAAGGACGGATGATGGCATATGCTATGAACTGGGAAGAATTTAAGAGTCTTGTAGAAAGAAAATTCTGTCCCGAATATGAAAAAGATCAAATGGCGAATAAGTTTTTAAACCATCGAATGATGGGTGTAGATTGTCGCGGTTATACTTCGACATTCTTTGAATATGCTAGAGTGGTACCAACACTGGCTTTGCCAGAATCGGTACTCATTTCTCGCTATATTTGGGGATTAATTGGTGAAATCCGCAATATCGTTAAAGCTGCGAGACCTCGTACTATTGACGATGCAGTGGAATTAGCCAACACCCTAACTGATGAACTGGTGGGCACAAGGGATGATAATAGGAAAAAGGAACTGGCTCAGAAAATTACCCAAGGATTTCGTACGGGTAATAATAACAGCTTCAAGAGAAGAGGAACAGGGCGATCTTCAAATCCGCCGTTCTGCAGGAATTGCAGAAAGAAACATTATGGAAGATGTAATGTAACCTGTAATTTTTGCAAAATGGTAGGACATCGTGAAGAAGATTGCAGAAAGAAAACAAGAGTCTGCTATAACTGCGGAGAAACAGGACATTTTAAACCAGAATGTCCTAAATTGGGCAAACCAGCAGACAACAAAGCCAAGACAACCGATGGAGTTACTAAGAAGAATGTCAGAGCATTCCAGCTGACCACTCAAGAAGCAGAACTCATTCCAGATGTGATAGCGGGTACGTTTTTAGTCCACAACGTGTATGCAAAAGTATTATTTGACTCTGGTGCAAACCAAAGTTTTATCAATACTTCGTTATGTCAAGCTCTTAACCTACCTTTAACCAAACTTAGGCAGATCTTTACAGTTGAAACCGCAGACGGAAATTCTGTTAGCATAGACAAAGTTTTGCAAAAGGAAAATATAGAACTCTCAGGTCATAAATTTCATGCAAACCTATTACCTATGAAATTAGCCGAATTTGATGTTGTATTAGGAATGGATTGGTTGGTAGCCAACCATGCTCGAATTCTTTGTGATCAGAATTCCATAGAAATTCAAACACCTACTGGAGAAGTAATCATAATTACAGGAGATAAACCACGTAAGCCCATGAAGTTCATATCAGTAATGAAAGTTGCTAGTTATGAACGAAAGCAAGGAATAGTATATATGATTTCAGTAATCATTAGTACTAAGGGTAAAGAACTTAAGGAGATTCCTGTAGTCTCAGAATACTCAGATGTATTCCTAGAAGAATTACCAGGATTACCACCAGATAGGGAAGTAGAATTTAGGATTCATCTAATTCCTGGAACTACACCGATAGCTAAGGCACCTTATCGGTTAGCTCCTACCGAAATGTTAGAATTGAAAAAGCAATTAGATGAATTACTAAACAAAGGATTCATACAACCTAGCTCATCCCCTTGGGGAGCGCCAGTGTTGTTCGTAAAGAAGAAGGATGGTTCAATGAGAATGTGTATCGATTATAGAGAATTGAATAAGGTTACAATTAAGAATCGATACCCATTACCTAGGATTAATGATCTCTTTGATCAACTTCAAGGAGCTAGATATTTTTCTAAGATTGACTTACGTTCCGGATATCATCAATTGAAAGTACAAGATGAAGACATACCTAAAACTGCTTTCAGGACTAGGTATGGTTATTACGAGTTTACAGTCATGCCCTTTGGATTAACGAATGCACCTGCAGCATTCATGGACATGATGAATAGAATCTGTAAACCGTATTTGGATAAATTTGTAATTGTTTTTATTGACGATATACTTATTTATTCCAAAAGTCAGGACGAACACTGTCAACATCTGCATGCACTCTTAACTTTGTTAAGAAAAGAAAAGCTTTATGCCAAATTCTCGAAGTGTGAATTTTGGTTGCAAGAAGTGCAATTTTTAGGTCACATGGTAAATCATGAAGGTATTCATGCAGATCCTGCTAAGATAGAGGCGATTACCAATTGGAAGGTTCCATAAACAGCAATGGAAATTAGAAGTTTTATAGGTTTAGCTGGATATTATAGACGGTTTATTAAGGATTTTTCCAAGATAGCTGTACCATTAACTAAGCTAACCTGTAAAGCAGTTAAGTTTGAATGGGGACCTAAACAAGAAGAAGCCTTTAGAATCTTGAAACAGAAATTAACCAATGCTCCAATTTTAGTCTTACCAGAAGGAACTGAAGATTTTGAAGTATATTGTGATGCTTCAAAATTAGGATTTGTATGTGTGCTAATGCAATGCAAGAAGGTAATTGCGTATGCTTCAAGACAATTGAAAAAGCACGAAGAAAATTATACGACTCATGACTTAGAATTAGGAGCCGTAATTTTTGCCCTAAAAATCTGGAGACATTATCTGTACGGAAGTAAATTTACTGTCTATACAGATCATAAAAGTTTAAGATATATATTTGGGCAAAAAGAGTTAAATATGAGGCAAAGAAGATGGATGGAAATCCTAAGTGACTACGACTGTGATATTCAATATCATGAAGGAAAGGCAAATGTAGTTGCAGATGCCTTAAGTCGTAAATATCATGAAAAGCAAAAGCGAGTTCGTGCTCTTAGGTTAAATCTACAGTTAGATTTAATGGAACAATTGAAGAATATACAAGAAACCGCAATCAAGGATGATGCTGAAGGTATGAAGGGACGAATAAAGGAATTAGAACAAGGAGCTGGTGGAATTTGGAGATTCCACAAAAGCAGAATTTGGGTACCTAAGCAAGGAGAATTAAGAAATAAGATTTTAGAAGAAGCCCATAAATCTAGGTATATCATACACCCTGGAAACAATAAAATGTATCAAGATTTAAGAAAGAATTTCTGGTGGATAGGCATGAAGAAGGATATAGCTAGATATGTTTCTAAGTGTCTTACTTGTTCACAAGTTAAGGCAGAACACCAGAAACCTTCAGGTCTACTACAACAATTAGAAATGCCAGTATGGAAATGAGAACTCATAACAATGGATTTTGTTACTAAGTTGCCGAAAACCAGAAAAGGTAATGATGCGATTTGGGTAATTGTAGATCGATTAACCAAATCAGCTCATTTTCTACCCATGAAGGAAACCTTTAGTATGGAAAGGTTAGCCAAATTGTACGTAGACGAAATAGTATCCTTACATGGAGTTCCACTCTCCATTGTATCAGATTGGGATAGTCGGTTCACTTCTCATTTCTGTAAAAGTTTCCAAGAAGCTATGGGAACTCGACTAAATTTAAGCACTGCATATCATCCTCAAACAGATGGACAAAGTGAAAGGACGATCCAAACTCTAGAAGACATGCTCCGAGCATGTGTGATAGATTTTGGAGGGAATTGGGACGATCATTTACCTTTAATTGAATTCTCCTATAACAATAGTTATCATTCAAGTATTGAAACTGCCCCATTCGAGGCACTGTATGGAAAAAAGTGCAGAACTCCAGTTTGTTGGGCAGAAATAGGAGAAAGTCAATTGTCAGGTCCTGAAATAGTGCAAGAAACAACAGACAAGATTACACAAATCAAGGAAAGACTGAAGACAGCTCGAGATCGTCAAAAGAGCTATGCTGATAATCGACGCAAACCAATAGAATTCCAAGTTGGAGATAAAGTACTTTTGAAAGTTTCTCCTTGGAAAGGAGTAGTTCGATTCGGTAAGAAAGGAAAGCTAAGTCCAAGATACGTAGGACCATTTCCAGTGATCCAACGTATAGGACCAGTTGCTTATCGTTTACAACTACCAGAGGAGTTAGCTGGAGTACATGATGTATTTCATGTATCCAACCTCAAGAAATGTTTATCAGACGAGTCTCTGGTAGTACCTCTTCAAGACATAGAGGTAAACGAAAAGTTAAAATTTGTTAAGAAACCTCTTCAGATAGAAGACAGAAAAGTGAAGTTTCTCAAGCACAAACGACTAGTATTGGTCAAAGTCAAGTGGGATTCAAGGAGAGGACCTGAATACACTTGGGAGCTGGAATCAGAAATGAAGCGAAAATACCCCTAATTGTTCCTGTAAATCTCGAGGACGAGATTTTTATTAAGGTGGGGAGGATGTAACAACTCGTATCAAAAGTCCTAATTATTATTTTATTTTGATTAAAATGAAACCCTAATTGAGACACCCAAGTGATTCTACACAAACCCTAAGATTTTTAGAACAAACGGAATCAGGATCAGGGCCCCTAAAACTCAGGGGGGGGGGGTAAACCCTAATTGACGATTATCTCTAAAATACGCTGTCAAATTTGAGATTCGTTTGAATAACAACTCACCAGGCCTATACCAGTGACTAACCTACCCTACCCTACTTTGACACTCTAGGCGACACGCGACAAGTACCGCGGATTCTTCCGCGACTAGCGGGAGGCGCCAATTTTGGGTATAAATAGAAGGGCCTGGCACTTGCATTCTGTTGTTCGTTCGACGATCAAATTACAAATATACGCTGAGATATACGTAGATTACTACAAACACACACAAATCACTAAACGCTGCCGCGATAAACAGGGTAATAACTCGATCGCTATTACGATTCAATGTCCGATCGATTAAACTATCCAATGGATGTTTAAGTGCTGCCCACATTAGGGTTTATGCTTTGTCATTCGTTGTTAATTCAATGGATGTTTAAGTATCGCACTTTGTCATTCGTTGTGAAGGTTTTAATCTCGTGAGTTATCGTAAATGTTGTATTAAGTTACTAACCTAGTTGTGTGCATTTAGGTTAAAAGGCTAATCAGTAGGCTAGGCTCTGCTCAAATTAAATCTGCAATGTGAGTCATTCTCTTTTTATCAAATTTGTTTACAAAAGCATAGTTATTTTCAAGATTATAATTACAGTGATTAAGTTTATGTAATCACCAAGTTACAGCCGGTATGTGGGGTTTTGTATACATTACTTGATAACCGTCACTATTGGACAACGAGTTAGCCAATGAGTGATATGACCATAGTCACAGACACCATTGGACAATGAGGTTACCAATGGATGGTCGAGTGACAAATACTGTGGGTAGTTGGTTGAAATCTGGAAACATTGTAATCTCTCTTAATACTGTAAATTATAACAAACGAGTCTTTTAGTAAAAAGAATGATTCACTCAGTATTTCCCGCTGACAAAATCTTTTTCAAACATGTTTCAGGTGATCTGTTGTGATCAAGGAAAAGTGCCGAGAAGCACTACAAGCTTAAGGAAGTGGCTCAATATAAAATAAAGAAACATGTTTTGTAAAATAAAAGATTTCTCCGTGAAATCTTATGATTGTAAATTACCGGGTTTTATCCCGAGTTGTGAAATAAAATAATCAGGAAATATTTCAGTATTTAAAAAGATCCTGAAGAAAACTTCCGCTGTTAATTAAAAACCACGGGATTTCTGTCCCGCGGCTCCTGAAACGGGTCAAACCGGGTCGGTGGCCGTGACAGTAAGATGTAGACAGCCTTACCTCTACCCCGTAGGCATGGTTGTAAAAATCCCGACTAGTCTCCGATTAGTCACCGATTAATCACTAATCGGAGGTTCATCGATTAATGGTCGATTAATTGTTAGGCGGTCAATGGTGGTCCTATTCTAGCCAAAATTTGGCCATACGCCGACTAAATTTCGACCAAACCTTATAAATTCCTTCCAATTACTTAAAATGGATCAATGATGGGTTAAAACATGTTTACTTTAGAAAACTGCATATAAAAATGTGTATGTATATATAACAAAAAATTACATATAAAAATCTCGATCCGATTAATCTCGATTAATCGCTAGTCAGTACTCCACCGCCCGACTAGCGCCTAGCAGTTCTTACAACACTGCGCGTAGGAATAAAGAGGCTGCTTCCAGTGAGACCCCCGGCTCGATGATAGTTTTGCATCAAACCTTGGACATAAGGCACATAACACTCGGTAATTAAGACAAAGCCAATTAGTGCATGTACTCCCTTGTCTTTCATCTATCAACGCCACCACATGACGCATGATTAACCATCCCCCTTTTTAACATTATTTTCACGAAATTAGTAAAATAACGTTAAAATTAGTGCTCTTTCATTCCCCCCCCCCCCTTTTCGAGTGCCCACACATATATACATTATATGCGCATACTTTTGCCCCCTCCAACTTCTTCTCTGTAACATGTAATTCTTTGTAACATGTCCGGTCACCATTACCATTGAGATCATCCACCCCAACATCTGGAGCCACCATTACTGCTGCCACGAAGCCAATGACCCCTATAAAAAGATCCACAACCCCTACGCCCTGACCTTCTATACTTCCCGCTGCCAAGTTAGCGTCAAGATCATCAACCCCAACTCTACAACCCCCCAAAATCACTGTCGTGAAGCCGGCATCAAGATCATCAACTCCAACGCAACGAGCCTCCGTAGTTTCGGCTTCTAAGTCAACATCAAGATCATGAACCCCGATTCAGCAGCCCTCAGTAGTTGCAGTTTCCTAGTCAACATCAAGATATTCAACTCCAACGTCCCGGCCATCTAACCCTTCTGGTTCATCAGCAATGAAATCATGTGGTATTTCACCATCAGTTAAATCCAGACCATGGAAAAATCCACCAGAGATGCCTGAACGGTCTGCTGTTAAATTGCATGTGACTGAAACTAACTTGAAAGCAGAACCGAAGAGGACCTCTTGCTCTCCTTCTAGAAGGGTGGTTTCAAACGGTGGTGGTACTAACGTTCTGAAATCTGGGATAACTAGGGGCCATGGATATCCGAACGGGAATGGTGATGATGATGTAAACCCTGGGATAACCAGGGGCTATGTTACAGAGAAGAAGTTGGAGGGGGAGGGGTAAATAAGTAATTTCATATGGAGTTAACGGTGAAAACTAACGGACATCTACTCTAGGGACCATCCGAGTAACAAAAAGTAAACCACAGGGAGGACCGGTGTAATTTCCAAAGTTGGGGACTGTAGGTGTTACTTTACAAAACCACGGGGACTATCCAGACATTTTACTCTTTCATGTTAGGTTCGTGTCAGAAATTCATACCCCTACTCCGACCGATAATCCGGTGCAGGTCAGGGTGTGACATGAAAAGTGTCGACTCGTCATCAAGCAAAGAGAAGGAATGTTTGGGGGATGACATCTTTGAATACAAGACGACAAAAAGGCAGAAATAGCGGACAATAGAGAATGACGCAAAGAGGTAGCAGAATAAAAATTAAATAGAGGCAAGACATACATAAATAACCTGCACGAACGAAAGAAGAATCATGATTTGAAAGTTATCATGGAGTCGCATGAAAAAGTCAAGAACCGTGGTTGTGGATTCTACTAGAACGCAAACGGGTAATTTGTGAGAAGAGGGTTGGCCCCTTAAGTTTTTGGTAGTTTATTGTTTTTCTTTTATTTTTTATTTTAGGTTGTTTTTCTATTTTTATTTGTAACTTTTATGCTTATATTTTAAAGTAACACCTTTTAATTATAATGAAAATGCGTTCAGTTACATTTGACTTTCAAATTTATTTTATGTGTTTAAGAATGTTGTTTTTTAGTTTATTTTATTTTATATCTAATTGTATAACATCTTAAAGGAAAAAGTCGGTGGGTTTTTCATTGGCTTTGCCTCCTCCCCCTAAACTTTTGCATTATTACATTTCAAGCCCTTTAGCTTTGCTACGGCCCCTCCACTTTTAGAGTAATCAATTTTAGCCCTTTATTTAAGTTTACTATTCTTCCACTTTAACAATTGACATTTTTAGTACCTAACTCTTTACTAATTTAAATTTCCTTCGACAACATTCCTTCGTTAATTTATTTTATTTACACATATAATTTTTTTACTTAAACAACCTATTTTTCTGTGCATATTTTTATGTACGTATCCGTATAAATTTAAGGGTGTTTACGTTTCGACATAAATTTTTTCTCGAAACGAGTTAGGTCAAATATAACACGTTTTCGTTTAAAAAAACATTTTTACGTGCATATTTTTATGTATGCGTCTGTATCAATTCGAGTTTTTTTTTTAATATAATACATTTTCTTACTTATTTTATGTACGTTTTCATAAATTTTGTTTTGAACAGAGTGGAGTCAAATTAAGGTTTCTTTTTTTTCAAAGCTTTAATTAATCCTATAGAATAAGTTATGATTGTACGATATAGATTCAATTTACTTTACGTTATGATCCAATCGCATTACTTATATAGGTTACATTGAGTTCAATCAGATAAGTCGAGCACGCGTTTTCGTATGGTTAACGCATCACCTAACACTTGAACAAATCCATTCGATGTTTGCGATGTATTCACGCCGCAATGCGCGCGGGCATTATTACTAGCTATAACTTAAAAGACAAAGTCGGTGGAAACTCCACAGGCTTTGCCTCCCCCTCCCCTCATACTTTCACGATATTGTAATTTTAGCCCCTTAACTTTGGTACCTTCAAAGTTTCATAAAATGGTAAATTTAGTCCCTAAACTACTACTTTATTTTACACATAGTTTGCTTTTAACACCCCAACTTTGTGGTAGTTTCCTTTTCAGCCTCAACTTTGTTATAATTTCCTTCTTACCCCAAAAGTTTATCAAATTTTATCTTTACCCTTTCTTAGCCCTTAAGTTTAGGAAATGCAATTTTTAACCACTTAACTTTTTATAAACTTTGTAAATGCCACTTTGACCTCCTCGAGAGTTTTTGGCTTGACGATATAAATTCGAGTTAGTCGGGTCGCGTATAATACGTTATGATTGTACGATATAAATTCGATTTACGTTACGTTTTGATCCAATCGCAGTGCAGCTATAGGATACATTGAGTTTAATCGGATACGACAAAACATGCGTTTTCATATAGTTAACACATCACATAACGCTTTGACTATTCCGTTCGATATTTGCGAAGTACCCGCGCCGCAACGCGCGCGGGTCTTATTACTAGTTAATAAAAAACGAAAACAAGTTATGGAAATTTACCTATATATTAATAAGGGAAGTAAATGAACAGTATCAAATAAATAAATATTATAAAGAGAAATGAATGAATAATAATAAAAATAGAAATGAATGAATAGTATCGGGTACCGGTATCGGTATCAAATTTATCAAACTGAGTGTATTTTCGGTATCCGTTCGGCACCGGTATTCATCGGGTTTTACCCTCAAATACCGGTGTCGTACCCGTACCGACCATATCAAGCCGTATTGTATCAGGTGTATTCGGTACCGGTACCCACTTTTGGGGATTTCGGTAACGGTATTTTCGGTACCAGTTGGTACCGAGCTCATCAAATCCTGTAGCAACGTAGCAATGCAAGTAATTGCACAGTTTAGATTACTTTTCATACACACAGTAAATAAACTGTATTTCGTTTAAATGAGGTTTTATATACACAACAATTTATTTTGCTTTATTTTTTGTCTTTTTACGTAACGAATGAAATGTAGCATGCAAATTAACTTGGATATTTAGATTATTAACGAGCAAATCGTATCAAATCCTGTAATCAAACCGGTATCGTATTGATACCAAATTTACTATACCAAATCATTTTTGGTACCAATTTGGTACCCGCCTTTTGGCGTTTTCAGAATTGTTACTTTCGGTTCGACACCGGTTTAGCACCATACCTATATTTATTGTTTTTTACCTTCAAATACATATCGTATTGTACCGAGCATTTTCGGTGCCGGTACCTAATTTTAATGATTTTCCGGATCGGTACTTTCGGTGCCGTTACCGGTACCGAAATGAACAGTAACAAATAAATAAATATTATAAACAGAAATGAATGAATAATAATAAAAATAGAAATGAATGAATAGTATCGGGTACTGGTACCGGTATCAAATTTACCAAACTGAGTGTATTTTCGGTATCCGTTCGGCACCGGTATTCATCGGGGTTTACCCTCAAATACCGGTGTCGTACCCGTACCGACCATATCAAGCCGTATTGTACCAGGTTTATTCGGTACCGGTACCCACTTTTGGGAATTTCGGTAACGGTATTTTCGGTACCGGTTGGTACCGAGCTTATCAAATCCTGTAGCAATGCAAGTAATTGCACAGTTTATATTACTTTTCATACACACAGTAAATAAACTGTATTTCGTTTGAATGAGGTTTTATATACACAACAATTTATTTTTTGTCTTTTTACGTAATGAATGAATTGTAGCATGCAAATTAACTTGGATATTTAGATTATTGAAGAGCAAATCGTATCAAATCCTATAATCAAACCGGTATCGTATCGGTACCATATTTACTATACCAAATCATTTTCGGTACCAATTTGGTACCCACCTTTTGGCGTTTTCAGAATAGTTACTTTCGGTTCGACACCGGTCTAGCACCATACCTATATTTATTGATTTTTACCTTCAAATACCATATCGTATTGTACCGAGCATTTTCGGTGCCGGTACCTAATTTCAATGATTTTCCGGATCGGTACTTTCGGTGCCGTTACCTGTTTTGGTCAAAAATTACCGAAGTAATTAAGTGATCAAATTAGTTAAGTGAGGTAGTGTGCTAGAAGTAAGTGTCAAAAATGTGTTAATTAAATTACTTGCAAAAACAGTTTCAGGATACGGCTCGGGATATTGAGCTGTATCAACGATCAAATAATGAGCAAACAATGAGCAAAAAGTAAAGGAAGTGACAAGAGGTATACGAGGAAAGCCCTTGATCAATCTAGATCGCCGGCATAAAACCTCGGGAGCTGACAATCGCAGCTGCCTTGTTCTTCAATTGCTTCAAAAATCAGGATACAGTGCAGGATGTGGTACGGATCGACTAAGTGTTACAACGGAAATGAAATACAAGTGTAATGTCTGCTATCAGCTAGAGAGTGATTGTGTTCGAGAGTGTAAGTGTGAATTGATGTGTGTTCTAAGCTGATCCGACCTCATCTATTTATAGTAAAGATAAAGTAACTAACTACCCTAAACTCGCGGGATTCACCGAATATTCCTTCTTGGAACGTTGCAGACCTGGTCTTTCGGGCTCAACGTCTCTTTCTCAACAAATTCGTCCGAGTCTTGAGGAGAAGAAGTCCTTGTGACCGTTAGCAAGCCTCTGCCCTTAACCTGCACGTGGTTAATTCAATAAGATTCAGGATATCGCCCAAGATGTCAGCAATATCCTCTTCCAGCGTCCTGATTACAAATAAACAAACAAAGGCAGGATATTGGTCAGGATACATATGTTAAGAAAATGACCCCTAACAATTGTCCCCAAATATATCAGTTGGGATACCAATCCAACGGATATATTTCAAAACTTTACTTCATAACTCAAGGCCATTAATATGACTAGACTCTTGAAATGACAGCGGTGCAACTTCCAAGGCATTATTTACTTTTTACCCCCCTATATTCATCCTATATTAACCGAGGGACTCCTTGTCTCGGTTACCCTTATCTTCAAGCAAGCATCAGGTATCTTCTCTTCTAATCTCCTCTCTTTAATTTTTCATAATTTGCTCAATGGCACCACGAACGAAATCCCGCTCAGACCGGCCAGCCTCAACCCTCATAAGTCAAAACTTTATCACCGATCCAGCAAAGGAGATTTGCTGTTTCAATAATGCTGATATTGCTGCTCTCAGAGACTCCGGTGCCTTTCCCACCGGAACGGTCTTTCGCCCGTTTGACAAGGAAGCCCGATCGGATGCATCATCCGACGAGTGGGTTTGTTTTTTCGCTTATCCTTTCTCCCTTGGACTCCGGTATCCATTTCCACCCTTTATCTCCAGTTTTTTCGACCTCACCGGCCTTAGTTATGCCCAAGTTATGCCAATGGTCTGGCGAATCTTGATAGTGTTGGATCAAATCAAATCTCGTCATTACCCTAACCTTCTTGTTGAGGACCTTCCCGTAGCATACCGATTAAGATCCCACGGCAACCACCGTTATCTTCTATTCTCCATCAAGAGCCCTTTGGTCCTTAAAGCCACCAAGAACGAGGATCGGTGGCGACGAAAATTCTTTTTCGTCAAAAGAGACTCCATTGATAAGGGTTTCGATCTTCCGGTTAAATGGTTAACCAAGGGTAGGATTTAGGGTTTTAGGAATATCCCCAATCATATTTTCAAACTGTATCCCGGACTTATATTCTGACGTTTTTATGCAGCGAATTTCAGAGATTTAGTGCCTCCTAGCGCGGAATCCGAATCCAAGATCAAGGAAATCTACCGTCTTCCTGCCAGCGAAAGAAGTTTTTCCCTGTCTCTCACAGATCCTCATCAAAAATCAAACTCAGAAATGTCTGGTAAGCATATTTTCATATGTTAATTATTTTCAAAAATATGATGAGTTTTAAGAGTATCTCCCCTTATGTAGCACCAGTCGTCAACCTTGATGCTTTCGAACTCGATGAACTGGATTGCTATTCCAGCCTTGAACCCGCCAAACAAGAATCCAAGCCAAAGTCGTCTGCTACACCAAAGCCTACCTCCTCGAAAACTGTTTCTGCTCCCAAAGGCCCTCCGGCATCCAGGACCAGGGCATCCAGTTCTCGGAAGAGAAAGGAGACTGACTCCCCAGCTGTTTCTGAAACATTCTCTCTTGAGAATCATGGGTTCAATGACGCCACCTCATTTCTCAAACAGGTAGAATTTTCTTTCCAATATCCTGTATAAGTATGTTAGTCTTTATCCTGCTTATATTAATACCTGTGTCTTTATCTATAGGGTCTGGATCGCCTCATGCATTTATACGAAGATGCTACCGGTCTTAACAAGATGTTGCAGATTCAGCTGGAGAAAGCTCAAGCCACCATAGCTGATCAAGGGACCATCGCAGCTGCCAAATCCCAGCACTATGAGGACAAATACAAGGCAATGACTCAGGAACATCAAGCCGCTCTTCACAAAGCTAACGAGGATGCTCAAGCCAAGCTGGACGCCGCTCTTCTCCAATATCAGCAGAACATGAGCTCATACCGGGATAGCCTAAAAACTTCGGTGGTCGTCTCTCTTCTCCAAGCCAGGATAAGGATGGCTTATGAAGCCATGGATCTGGGTTTTGAATGCCCTTCCTGGAATGTAAAGGCTTGGGAGGAGAAACTACAGGGCCTTGGAGGTCATCCCGTTGCTCATCCTGCAAAACATACTGGTGAAGAGCCTTCTAAGACGGCAGAGGAGGTGGCCAATGCTGATGATGGTGCTGAGAAGAATCCTGAGGGTGATGCTGGGGTGAATGCTGGCAAGGAGGTTGCTGTTCAAGAAGGTGCTGCCCCTTAGGCAGCAGAGTGGGCGATGATGGATATACGTGCCAAGGCCGGAGCCCACTTTTTAATTTCATGGTTGTGGTTGCATAAACAATTTACTTTTCCTGTCCTTGAACAATTTACTTTTCCTGCACTAGAACAATATGATGACCAAAGGTGGATGGGTCCTAGGTTTTAGGATGAAGCCCTTGGTCATCAATTAGTATAATTTGTTTTGAACATAGTAACGGTTGTAGGTGAACGGGTCCTGTTTTGAGACAGATCCTGCAACCGTTACAAAATTATGGTAACAACTAATTGTGCTTTTGGCAGATGGGCCTTACCAAAAGCACAACTTTTGACTTGTTAATAATATAACTATCTTTTGACTTATTTTTCCGTTACTTTGCATTATTTAGTGTAAGTCTCAGCTTTGTAAAAATTTTATACTGTTATTTTACAAAATATTCTGACCAGTATGCTTAGAAACATACTGCAGAAGCCTTTTATTAAATAGATCTTTCAGACGCTCTTTTAACTTTATAAAAATTTCTTTAGAAAGTAAGAAATAGTTTATCTCTTCAAAACCAGGTTTTGATGATGATCAAAGTTCCAAGCCAATACTAGTTTTAAACATCCTAATCAAATATCCTTAAAAGGACTTTGAGGATATATGTCAAGATACTTAACATGATGTTACTAAAAATTTAAATGAGGCTCACAAAGGAAAAATCATACCAGACATAGGATATAAACCTATTACCGAACTCCAATCCCTTTGCAACTCTTCCAATGAAGATGTCCCCAGTGCAAGGTACTTAATGCATTAGTCGCAAACTTCATTAGTTTTATAGCACCATCTTGTCAGGGATGTCCCCTGTGTACAATGTCTTCAAGTATCTTAGAAATCTATTTAATGTCAGTTTGCATTGCATAAGCAATATTTTACGTCTCAAGGGTAGAACCCAAGGATGTACTGGAGATAAATCCTTTGTAACCTGGGGAAAATCCCAATTTTTCATGCGCTACAGGCGGGAGTGTATAAACTCCAAGACTTAGAAAGGTGAAAACCTTTAAACCTTAGAGAGTATGAAAATACCCTTTCGTGAGAGAGGGTGATCAATCCTCATATACCGTTAGAATTCAGGATATAGCCAATGGTAACGAAATTGTCAGCCACTTTTACATGGACTGGTCCCGCCACCTTGAACTATCCCTGAATAACTTGCGCTCCAGGCGGGGTGTTTAAACCCAATTCGGAAGAAAGGTGAATACCTTTAAACCTGTGAAGGGATCAGTATCCCTTAAACGTGAGAGAGGGGGCCAATCCTCTAATCTTCTGAGTTATCCCGAGTGCATATTCTGGAGCTACATCCTGGAACATATCTTGCAAAACAAATGTAAACTAAGGTGGGTGTTAGCTTGGCTAACACCCCTCCGATGCTTAAGTCAGTATTGGGTTCAAAAGAATTAATAATATCAAAACATATTAAAAAGAAGTAAGAATTCATACCATCTTGAGTCAGAAATTAAATTCTAGACTCACTTGAAATAGAGCTTAAGATGTATAGCATTCCAAGATCTCGGTAGCATATCTCCCTCCATATTCTTGAGTCTATATGCTCCTTTCCCTGCTTCTGATTCAACTTCGTATGGTCCTTCCCATTTTGGAGCTAACTTGCCATCGGCAGGATTAGTAGTATTTTGGAAAGCCTTTCTTAATACCCAATCTCCAACCTTAAATCTTCTGGTTCTAATATTCTTATTATATGCCCTGGATATTCTCTGTTGATATGCTGCCATCCTTAGCCTTGCCGCATCTCTTTTTTCATCTATAGTGTCTAAATCCTGACTCAAGGCTTCAGGATTCTTCTCAGGATCACTTAAGATAGATCTTGCAGTAGGTATTGTCATCTCCGTTGGAATCACTGCTTCTGCTCCAAATACCAACGAAAATGGGGTTTGACCTGTTGCATTCTTTACCGTTGTCCTATCAGCCCATAAAACAAAGGGTAATTCTTCTGCCCATCTTCCTTTTTTGGCTCCAAGCCTTTTCTTTAAGTTGTTGACAATTATCTTGTTAGAGGATTCTGCTTGTCCATTTGCTTGAGGATGTACCGGAGTAGATGTGATCATTTTGATTCCCCAATTCTTGCAAAAGTCTGTAGTCCTCTTACTTATGAACTGAGAACCATTGTCACAGATTATCTCAGCTGGTACTCCAAATCTGGTCAGGATATTCCTCTTTATGAAGGATACTACTTCTTGGTCTCTAACTTGAACAAATGCTTCAGCTTCAACCCACTTAGAGAAATAATCCGTCATTGCTAGCATAAAGACTTTTCCTCCCGGAGCTTTTGGTAGCTTTCCCACTATATCCATACCCCACTTCATAAATGGCCAAGGGGAAACAATAGGATATAATGGTTCAGCCGGTTGATGCAGTATGTTACTATGTCTTTGACATGAGTCACATCTTCGAGCATATTCTGCAGCATCTTTTCTCATTATTGGCCAATAATATCCTGTTCTTAATACTTTTGAGAATAACGATCTGCCCCCAGCATGGTTACCACAATCCCCTTCATGTATATCCTGAAGGACTTCTTTGGCTTCAAGATCCTCCAAGCATCTCAAATACGGTCCTGCAAGAGATTTCTTGTATAAAATATTATTTATAATAGTGAACCGTGATACCTTCATCCTAAATGCCTTAGGATTTTCATTTCCAGGGATGTGTCCTTCTTTGAGATATCTCATGATTGGAGCCGTCCAGGTTTTAGGATCCTCTTCAGGATATTCTGCCCCAGGATCCTGAATACCAGCTACTTCTTTATCTCGAGGATTCGTTGCAGGATATAAGACATGTACTATTGGTATTTGTGTCCCTTCAGGTATCCTGACCGACGATCCCAGATTTGCTAAGGCATCTGCTTCAGCATTATCTTCCCTTGGTACTTGTTCAAGTATAAAAACATCGAAATATCCTGCTAATTTTTTGAGAATATCGAGATATTCAATTAATTTCTCTCCCTTAACTGCATATGATCCATTAAAATGGTTAGTAATTAACAGAGAGTCAACATATACTTGCAAATTTTTGATACTCATGCTCTTAGCCAACTCTAATCCTGCAATTAAAGCCTCATACTCTGCTTCATTATTAGTAGCAGGAAATTCACACCTAATAGCCTGGGGTAATATGTCCCCCTGTGGCGATTTTAGTAGTATTCCTAATCCTACTCCTCTTACATTAGATGCACCATCAGTATATAATGTCCAGGATCCTGAGGATTCTCCTAGCTGTTGAACTTCTAGATCTACCTCATCCTGAATGTCACTACTAAAGTCAGCCACAAAGTCAGCTAAAGCCTGAGACTTTATGGCATTCCTAGGTTCATATACTAAATCATAAGCACTCAACTTTACTGACCACTTGGCCATCCTGCCTGACATCTCTGGTTTCCTAAGCACATTTTTAATAGGATAGTTTGTTTTAACATGAATCCTATGTGTCTCGAAATAATGCCTAAGTTTCGTTGATGCCATAATTAATGCTAGTATCAATTTTTCTAAATGAGAATACCTAGTTTCAGCATCTAACAAACTTTTACTAACATAATAAACAGGATACTGCTGACCTTCATGGTCTTTTATAAGAACGGCACTTACAGCATTCCCTGATACAGCAAGGTACAGGGATAGTGGTTCACCATTTTCCGGCTTCATCAATAGAGGTGCGGTTGAGAGATACCGTTTCAAATCCTGTAGGGCTGCTTCGTGCTTTTCCCCCCATTCGAATCTTTTGTTCTTCTTTAGGATATCATAGAAGTCTTTGCATTTCTCCGAGGATCTTGAGATAAATCTGTTTAGAGCTGCTACTCGGCCTGTTAATCTTTGTACATCCTTCATATTCGAGGGTGATTTTATATCCAGGATACCTTTAATCTGCTCCGGACTTGCCTCTATTCCCCTTTTCGTCACCATATACCCAAGAAACTTTCCTGCCCCCACTCCGAAATGGCATTTAGCAGGATTCAGCTTCATGTTGTATTGATCCAGGATATCAAATGCTCCTTTAATATCCTGGAGGTGATCCTTAGCTTTCTTTGATTTTACCACCATATCGTCAATGTACACCTCCATGGTGTCCCCCAGTTTGTCTTTAAACATCATGTTTACCAATCTTTGGTATGTTGCACCTGCATTTTTCAAACCAAAAGGCATAGCTGTATAACAATAAATACCTGTTGGCGTCATGAAGGCGGTATCCTCCTGGTCAGAAGGCTCCATTTGTATCTGTTGAAATCCTGAGGATGCGTCCATGAAGGTTAGCATTTCATGCCCAGCAGTGGCATCTACCATTGCATCAATATGGGGAAGAGGAAATGGGTCTTTAGGACAAGCTTTGTTCAAGTCTGTGTAGTCTACACAAACTCTCCATTTCCCATTCTTCTTCTGTACTACAACCACGTTTGCTAGCCACCTTGGGAACTTAACCTCTCGGATCATTCTTGACTTTAATAATCTTTCAACTTCCTCCTGGATAATTGTGTTCCGCTCAGGAGCAAACTTCCTTCTTTTTTGTTGCACAGGCTTGAATGATTTATCAATTCCAAGCTTGTGAGTGATAATATCTTTGGATATGCCTGTCATATCCTCATGCTTCCATGCAAACGTGGACATCCTGCATTTCAAAAAGTTAATTAATTGTTCCTCAATATCCTGAGGGATATTGGTCCCTACGAGCACCGAAATATCGGGGTTATCCTGATCCAGGATAACCTTCCTCACATCCTGCTCCGGATCCTCCACGATATCCTGGGCCCGTGACTTTAATTGCTATGCTGCACTAGTTTTGGCTGAGGATTTCATCGAGGAGGAGTAGCACTCTTTCGCCTCCTGCTGATCACTATCAACTTTGACCACTCCCCAAGGGGTAGGTATCTTGATGCATTGGTGATACGTTGATGGCACGGCCTTCATATCGTGAATCCACGGTCTTCCCAATATGATGTTATAGCAGGATAGAGAATCCATCACACAGAAACGTTGTATCGAATTGACTCCTTCAACGTATACTGGCAACTTTATCTCTCCCACTGTGTTTCTAGCCTCTCCACTGAATCCAACAAGCACGGTGGACTTTGAAGTGATATCCATTGGAGATACATTCATTCTCTTCAGAGTTTCTAGTTGGATTATGTTGACGGAGCTGCCATTATCAACCAATATCCTGCGTACAAAATGGTTAGCCACATATAACGTTATTACCAGAGCATCATGGTGAGGATCCTGGACAGTATCCCTATCATCTGCATCAAAAGTGATCACTTTGTCAGTCGTGAGGGTAGTCATCCTGACAGGTCTGTCTCCCCTTTCGGCCTTAGCTTCCTTTGCATGTCTCTTTGCTGCCGAATACGAGGTCCCACAAATGTCGGATCCTCCCGAAATGAAGTTGATTATCTTGGCATCCGAGGGAGGTGACGCTGCTCGTTCAGGATCCTTGTCAGTATCCTGACCCTTATTCTTCTTCTTTCCTAAGAGATCTTTCAGATATCCCTTGCTTAGAAGATAGCTTATTTCTTTCCTTAAAGCAATGCAATCCTCAGTCATATGTCCGAAATCTTCGTGGAAAGCACACCATTTCGACTTATCTTTCCAGTCAGCCTTTTGTTGATTCTTTCGAGGCCATCTAGCCTTGTCTCCTAGGCCCTGCATAGCATACATTAATTCAGGAATATTAACAGAAAAGCAATATTCAGACAACTCAGGATACTCTTCAGGATCCTCATCTTCGACAGCATTCACTCTCTTGTTTTCATTTCTACCATATGGCTTAGGCCGATATGACTTAAATGAGGATTCTGACTTCCTATTAGTCGATTCATAAGTGTTGGACGAGTTCATCCTTTCTTGCATCTTCTTGTCATCTTCCAGACGGATATATCTCAAGGCCCTGTTACGAGCTTCATCGAGATTCCTGCAGGGATTCATTACAAGATCCTGATAAAACTGAGAATCCTTTTGTAATCCCATCTTAAAAGCTTGCACAGCTGTTGCAACATCAAGATGTGGGATATCCAAGGATTCTCGACTAAATTTGTTCACATAACCCCTCAAGGATTCTTGAGGCCCTTGAGTTATCCTGTAAAGATCACTGGTTAGTTTCTCAAAACTCCGACTACAAGAAAATTGACTGTTAAATAAATTAACCAAATGAGCAAATGAAGTGATTGAGTGAGGAGGAACATTCAACAGCCATTTTAAGGCTGATCCTGTTAGAGTAGAACCAAATCCCTTGCACAAGCACGCTTCCTTGAGCTCCGGAGGGATAGGGTTAATCTCCATTCTTTCCCTATACTGGGCAATATGCTCCTCGGGATCCGTAGTCCCATCATAAAGCTTCATGTTGGGAGTTTGGAATCTCTTTGGGATCTCAGCATCACATATAGGGTATGCAAAACGAGATATCTTGTGGCTATCTTGAGATACTTCCGGGATCGGCTGGACCACCCCAGGTACACTAGATATCATGTCTTTCAACTTCTGAAGTTCCCTGGTAAGTGCTGATGTTACACCTGTATCCTGCAAAGATCCACCACTGTTAGTAGCATGAGTATTATTATTATTAGACACGTTACCAGTTGGAGGATTTTGCCCATATCCTGGAGCATATCCTGAGCTCCTCATGGTTGACATCCTAATCGAGGAGGGTATTTCAGGAGTATGATTCTGAGGAAGACTGGGCACGATATTCCCCCTATTATCCTCGGTATAAACAGCTGAGCTAAAGTTCAACGCTCTGGGGTGTAACGGAGTGACATTGTCCTCCGCAGATCTGCTCGAGCCAGCCTTCAGGAGTTGTATCTCCCTCAAAAGCATTTGGTTCGTTTCCTGTTGCTGCCTCATTTGTTCCTGCACACTTCCAAATAAGGTTAAAATTTCATCATTAGAAGCTAAAACGGGAGCAGATCCCTGGACACTCCGAGTCGGGATAACATCTTGAGATTGTGTAGAGGCAGGCATCCTTGGAGGAGGTGGTGGAAGCACCGAACCGGTAGTAGCAGAAGTCATAGCAGACACAGTAGAGGAACTCATGTTTGATCTTGAGGCCATTATAGATAATGTAGCGAAAAGTTTTGAAAATAGAAAACCGATTAGCGATTTGACAAAAAGTTTTAGTAAAAAGAGCACCACTTGCCCCACGGTGGGCGCCAAATTGTTTTGGTCAAAAATTACCGAAGTAATTAAGTGATCAAATTAGTTAAGTGAGGTAGTGTGCTAGAAGTAAGTGTCAAAAATGTGTTAATTAAATTACTTGCAAAAACAGTTTCAGGATACGGCTCGGGATATTGAGCTGTATCAACGATCAAACAATGAGCAAACAATGAGCAAAAAGTAAAGGAAGTGACACGAGGTATACGAGGAAAGCCCTTGATCAATCTAGATCGCCGGCATAAAACCTCGGGAGCTGACAATCGCAGCTGCCTTGTTCTTCAATTGCTTCAAAAATCAGGATACAGTGCAGGATGTGGTACGGATCGACTAAGTGTTACAACGGAAATGAAATACAAGTGTAATGTCTGCTATCAGCTAGAGAGTGATTGTGTTCGAGAGTGTAAGTGTGAATTGATGTGTGTTCTAAGCTGATCCGACCTCATCTATTTATAGTAAAGATAAAGTAACTAACTACCCTAAACTCGCGGGATTCACCGAATATTCCTTCTTGGAACGTTGCAGACCTGGTCTTTCGGGCTCAACGTCTCTTTCTCAACAAATTCGTCCGAGTCTTGAGGAGAAGAAGTCCTTGTGACCGTTAGCAAGCCTCTGCCCTTAACCTGCACGTGGTTAATTCAATAAGATTCAGGATATCGCCCAAGATGTCAGCAATATCCTTTTCCAGCGTCCTGATTACAAATAAACAAACAAAGGCAGGATATTGGTCAGGATACATATGTTAAGAAAATGACCCCTAACATTACCGGTACCGAAATGAACAGTAACAAATAAATAAATATTATAAAGAGAAATGAATGAATAATAATAAAAATAGAAATGAATGAATAGTATCGGGTACCGGTATCAAATTTACCAAACTGAGTGTATTTTCGGTATCCGTTCGGCACCGATATTCATCGGGTTTTACCCTCAAAAACCGGTGTCATACCCGTACCGACCATATCAAGCCGTATTGTCCCAGGTTTATTCGGTACCGGTACCCACTTTTGGGAATTTCGGTAACGGTATTTTCGGTACCGGTTGGTACCGAGCTTATCAAATCCTGTAGCAACGTAGCAATGCAAGTAATTGCACAATTTAGATTACTTTTCATACACACAGTAAATAAACTGTATTTCGTTTGAATGAGGTTTTATATACACAACAATTTATTTTGTTTTATTTTTTGTCTTTTTACGTAACGAATGAATTGTAGCATGCAAATTAACTTGGATATTTAGATTATTGAAGAGCAAATCGTATCAAATCCTATAATCAAACCAGTATCGTATCGGTACCAAATTTACTATACCAAATCATTTTCGGTACCAATTTGGTACCCACCTTTTGGCGTTTTCAGAATCGTTACTTTCGGTTCGACACCGGTCTAGCACCATACCTATATTTATTGATTTTTACCTTCAAATACCATATCGTATTGTACCGAGCATTTTCGGTGCCGGTACCTAATTTCAATGATTTTCCGGATCGGTACTTTCGGTGCCGTTACCGGTACCGAAATGAACAGTAACAAATAAATAAATATTATAAACAGAAATGAATGAATAATAATAAAAATAGAAATGAATGAATAGTATCGGGTACTGGTACCGGTATCAAATTTACCAAACTGAGTGTATTTTCGGTATCCGTTCGACACCGGTATTCGTCGGGTTTTACCCTCAAATACCGGTGTCGTACCCGTACCGACCATATCAAGCTGTATTGTACCAGGTTTATTCGGTACCGGTACCCACTTTAGGGGATTTCGGTAACGGTATTTTCGGTACCGGTTGGTACCGAGCTTATCAAATCCTGTAGCAACGTAGCAATGCAAGTAATTGCACAGTTTAGATTACTTTTCATACACACAGCAAATAAACTGTATCTCGTTTGAATCATGTTTTATATACACAACAATTTATTTTGCTTTATTTTTTGTCTTTTTACGTAACGAATGAATTGTAGCATGCAAATTAACTTGGATATTTAGATTATTGATGAGCAAATCGTATCAAATCTTATAATCAAACCAGTATCGTATCGGTACCAAATTTACTATACCAAATCATTTTCGGTACCAATTTGGTACCCACCTTTTGGCGTTTTCAGAATCTTTACTTTCGGTTCGACACCTGTCTAGCACCATACCTATATTTATTGATTTTTACCTTCAAATACCATATCGTATTGTACCGAGCATTTTCGATGCTGGTACCTAATTTCAATGATTTTCCGGATCAGTACTTTCGGTGCCGTTACCGGTACCGAGATCATCCAAATTTTAACGTGTTAGCACCGTAATAACTGAACCGAAAACAACCGAATTTCCAAGGTGTAGGACGTGTGGGTCCTATTATTATATATTAGGTTATTTAAAATTGCTTTTTTTGTGACGGACTGACTATCCTTTTCACGTCATTTTTGTTTATGTTTTGATATTCGGTATCTGTTTGCCGTTACTTACACGCGTTTTGCAGTCATTGGGTCCCCGCCGCAACGCGCGGGCGGAAATTTAACTAGTTTGATGAATAATGTAAGTGATTTTATGAAACGAGTTAGTAGCTTATAATCGGTTACTTGACGGTGTTATTGGTGTCTTAAGCTTATTCATGAGTCGAGCCAGGTCAAGCTGGGGCTCGGTTCGGATTTGAAATCGAGCTGAAAATTTAAGTTTGGGCTCGACTTGGTTTTAAACTAAGTTGGCTCGGCTCGACTCGATTTTAATAAGAAAAATTAGTACATAGCTCTCAAAATTCAGTAGTTTAAAATATCATTCAATAGTCCAAAAGAACATATCCAAAATAAGTTAACCTAATATATTACAAGCCAAAATCAAGTTCCACAAAATAAGTTTTAAATTTTAACGAAATACAATTTTAGTTCATTAGCATGATATCAACCTTCAAATATGATGAAAAAACTACTACCATTTTGTTCTTCCATAATATGAATAACACCATCATTTTTCATAAAATGATTATGAATTACTTTCTAATAGTTGAATGACAATAGCCTAGATTTCACGTCAATTCTGAAATTCACCCTGCCGAGTTTAATATTAATATTCTATGACTTTTTTTTATTATTCTATATTCTATTGAATAAAAGTAATTCATAATCATCTGGTTTCTTATCAACGTCCATGAATGATAAACATAGATCGAACCGCCGAATCGGAAAAATTGGGTGCTATCATATAGCTTTGTATCGGCTAAGTTCACGAGTTGGAGATAAGCGGACTCGAACCGCTGACATCCGCCGCAGGGTAAACCACCGCCTCTCAGGTCCCCCGAATGGATGAGTGAAAGGTGTCATGCCATGGAGTGGGTAATATCCCGAGTCTCATGTAAGACAACTAAATGCACCTCGAGGTGCTGCCGAGGAACTGAGGGACCTTCTCGAACACAGGATAGGTAATTGAGAGATAGAGCTAGCCTATTCGTTATGGGGAATCAATGCTCCGGGCCGAATAGAGCTTACCTACGGCACCTGGCTTTCTCTGGCGCATAGAAAGTACGAATCCGATCAATTTCAACTTCATTGAAGTGGACGTACACGCTCCATGATAAACGCCCTTACCATTCCATACTGCTCTGCAGTCAACACTCCCAAATCTGGAGAATCGTATGTTTGTAACAATATGGACAGAATTTTAGTAACTCCAATCGATTAGGCGTATTGTGCCGGTTCTTTTGAGTAATATATCTGGAAATGCTCGTTGATTCCTTATTAACACCGTTTCGAACACATCAAATCATTGCTATTTGACTCGGACCTGTTCTAAAAAGTCGAGGTATTTTGAATTGTTTGTTGACACGGACAAAGTCAGGGAGATAGGATCCGTTTCGGGAACGTAGAATGTAAGAGAAATTCAAATGTTAGAACTCCGGAACCTACATTAGAAAACATAGTTGATTAAATCCGAGGTATCTATTCGGTTTGTACTATAATACCTTGTTTTGACTGTATCGCACTATGTATCATTTAGAACCCCCAAAATCCTCTACCCGGAAATAACGAATAATGAAACAATTCATATATTGACGTGCTCATTTCAAAATTGATGCTTTGTTATTCCCATCATCCTGTGGTTTCAGGATGATCCACAAGAAAGGTGGCAGGATTCGAACCTACACTCTGACCATGCCTCACCGCCTTCAATATCTTCTTTTCTTCATTCCATTCATTCCCCCTTTGAAAAAAGAAAAAAAAATCTAATGCTCTAGTCTAATTGAAGACTTTCAACACTCATGCTATTTGAAAGAGCTTTCAACATGGAGTGGAGACTCCATAACGTACACAAAGAGTAACCGCTCTATGAATATCATCCTAATTCAGGATGTAGAAGATCATAACATGAGTGATTCGGCATATTTTGATTCCTATATATCCACCCATGTGGTACTTCATTATACCATATAGATAAGATCCATCTGTATAGATATCACCATCTACCTAGTCAAAACTCTTGTTTAGGAGCCCCTGAATTCAAGCTTCCTCGTCTTCACCCTATGAGTTCAGGGTGCTTTCCTGGCTCGCCTTCACTCATATCATAGGGTTGTGTTCAGTACGATCTTTAGCCTTTCTTCGTAAGATCCTGAGAAGAAGAATTATAAATCTCTAAAATAATAGATAGAAATACCGCAAATAGAGCCATTGCGACGCCCATCAAAGGGTCGTTCCCCACCCCGGAGCTACTTTACCATATTCAGAATTTTCAATAAGTGGAACGCATTAGCTGTCCGCTCTCAGGTTGGGCAGTAAGGGTCGGAGAAGGGCAATCACTCATTCTTAAAACCAGCGTTCTTAAGGCCAAAGAGTCGGCGGAAAAGGGGGGAAAGCTCTCCGTTCCTGGTTCTCCTGTAGTTGGATCCTCTGAAACCACAAGAATCCTTAGTTAGAATTAGAATGCGATATGCGTCAAAAGGCGCCTGTATGGTTCCGAAGGGATACAATTTGACCCTAATCAACCGACTTTATCGAGAAAGATTACTTTTTTTAGGGCAAGAGGTTGATAGTGAGATCTCAACCATAATGCTAGCAGATGGCGGGCCTCCGCTTTTCTTTTCATTCATCCCCCCCCCCCAAAAAAAATGGCTAACAATATGAAAATGTTTCAAGATCTAATGTATAGTACTACATCTTTTGAAAAGAAAGAAATATTCTACTACTGGAAATTGGGAAGGGCTATAAGTAGGCCGTTTGCTATTGCTATAAGGGCTGCTCGCCTTTATACGGCTTGGCTTCGCTATCGCTTCTATGTAGTGTAGTGGTCGACCTAAAAAGTTGTATTCCTTCCATGCCTACTATCCAGTGCTAGAAGCTTCGCCAGAAGCAAGCAAGACGTGCTCCTACGGAACCAAGATCGAAAAGATAGAAAAAATCAGTCATTCACAACCACCACTGATCAAGGATTCCTCGAAAAGTTAAGGATTAGTAATCTTTTATAGAAATCGAATGGATTCGGTCTAGAGTCCCTTCGGAAACTAGAGAGAAAAGGAAGACTCAAGTATCTACCTTCGTCAATTTAATTCACCAAAAGGATGCATATATTGCTATGAATGTTATTTTAGAAACTTATTATATAATAGAAATATCTCTCCGAGATTCACTAATTATTTGACTGTTGGCGGGTCTCTTTGTATGTGTTGTCCGGAAAGAGGAGGACTCAATGATTATTCGTTCGCCTGAACCAGAAGTAAAAATTTTGGTAGATAGGGATCACATAAAAACTTCATTCGAGGAATGGGCTAGACCGGGTCATTTCTCAAGAACAGTAGCTCAAGGCCCTGAAACTACCACTTGGATCTGGAACCTACATGCTGATGCTCACGATTTCGATAGCCATACCAGTGATTTGGAGGAGATCTCTCCTGCTGAGATCCCAAGTCTCCAAGTAGGCCCTCTTGGCCACCCACGACCTTGGCTTTTTAGAGAATCCCGCTCCTGTCTCGTAGGACTTGTAGCTCGGCAGTCCACCGGGTGGGTTTTTTATCCTTCCAGTTTCGAGTGTATTCTTGGATAGTTATAGCGGCCCATAGGCTTTTTTATTTCATTTAATGCCTATTGGTGTTCCAAAAGTACCTTTTCGAAGTCCTGGAGAGGAAGATGCATCTTGGGTTGACATATAGTGCGACTTGTCAGATATATTGGGTCATATGGGATTTCCCCGTTTTCTTCCCAATCGACATATCCTCTGTTTCGCCCATGAAAGATTAATTGAATCATAAAAAATTTGGAGCGTGAAGTGCAATTAGATCCATTTTTGGGGGGGATTCGAATTACTATTATCAACCCTTACGTTGAAATAATCCACTAAATAGGGGGGTCCATTACTATTATCAACCCTTACGTTGAATAAAAGTAATTCATAATCATCTGGTTTCTTATCAACGTCCATGAATGATAAACATAGACCGAACCGCCGAATCGGAAAAATTGGGTGCTATCATATAGCTTTGTATCGGCTAAGTTCACGAGTTGGAGATAAGCGGACTCGAACCGCTGACATCCGCCGCAGGGTAAACCACCGCCTCTCAGGTCCCCCGAATGGATGAGCGAAAGGTGTCATGCCATGGAGTGGGTAATATCCCGAGTCTCATGTAAGACAACTAAATGCACCTCGAGGTGCTGCCGAGGAACTGAGTGTCACACCCCAACCGATGGCGGACACATCGGGATGAGACGAAGTGTGTATAGATTGCTAGAGACTTCATAACACTATGTGACAATATTTAATTAAATTCAAATTTCATTGCAAGTGCTAATTTGTCATACAATAATCAAAACAAAATACAACATTGTTTCAACAAATAACATAACATTAAAAGATAAACGATTTATAGGTGTGTATCTAGTCCACCCTATTCTTGTTTCATCTTTCATCATACTTCAACAATTTAACCTGCAACATGTATTAAAATAGAGTTTCAATGCAAAAGCAAAGGCGAGTATACAAGTTTGTTTACATAGCATAATAGAATAAAAACTCAAATCCAACATGATTCATAATATGTGATTACTAGTATGCAATTTTGGCGTACAATATGATCAAACCCTAGAATACAACGCATAAAATAGCCTAATTCCAATAGTTTAGCGGGGTGGTAATGTTTAACTTAACAATACCCAATAGAATAGCGGGCGGGGCGTTAATGCTATAGCGCTATAATTGTTAAGGTGGGCGAGCAAAGTTAATGAGCATATAATGTTCCAAATCGTTCACATAGCATACGAGAATAACAAGTAAGTCACATCAGTTTCATGTTTAATCATGGATAGAGTAAGTTTAATTGAGTTTAAAAGTTGTTTGCATAGTTATACATGTTGCATCCCAAAGTGTAAAGGGAAAAAGGGATCGAGTATACTCACGGTTTTTGCAAGCTTTCCTACTTGATATCCCGTGAGTGTTGGTTGTTTAGTTTGGAGCACCTTGTCCTCCTACACGGAGGAACACAGGTGTGTGAGTTGGGGATAACGGAAGATTATAGATTTGGAATTTAAAATGCATGAACATAGACATAGGAAAATAACCATTCATTACATATGATGTTGAAATGGTATACTTACTAACTTGATATTGTCCATTTGTTCATCATCAAGAGTTCGGTTTGAATATTATATAGATTATAATATATATCATATATGTCAAGCATGAGGTAGAAGACTAAGGTCTTCATTTAGGCACCTCTAAGAGTCATAGAAATCATGTAGGAGGTAGGAAGAACAAGCTTCCATTTAGGTACCTCTAAGTGTTCACCACTACACTTGATGTAAAGACAACCAAGGAGGGTCATGAACCATGAATAATATAGAAATGAAATATACATATTAACAAAGAGAAGGTCACCAAGTGACGGTGGATTGCACTTTTACCTCAATGTGGTGATGAATATACTAGGATTTCTAGGATCAAAGAGCTTCTTGTTGATGAATCCTCCTTGAAATGCTCCTAAAGTTACTTGGATTTTCAAGAGGTGTCCAAGAACTCTTATGTGTGTGAAAAGAAAGGAGTAAATGGGAGTAATTTGGAGAAGTAAGAAAAAGGAAAAGTGAAGTGAGGAGTGTGGTGGTGGTGGTCTATTTATAAGGAGAAGGAGAGAGAGGAGAGAGTGTGTCTTGGAAAGGGAAAAAGATGATTAGGAGGAAGAGTGTAAGAATGGGTTAAATTGTAAGTGGTGGTGTAAGAGATTTAGTGAGATTTTTGAGATATTCTTTGGGTGAGGCCCCATTGGCCGAAAATTTTTATTATTATTATTATTATTATTATTATTATTATTATTATTATTATTAGGAATAACACTTAAATATTTTATAAAAGTCTTGCAACTTTTATAAAAGTTTGTGGCCTAATCTCACTTGATTAAACTTAATAATTATGGAGTAATACCTTCCCACAAATTTCATCATTATTAAAATATTACCTGTTATTTCACTAATCAGTTTAGCGAGTACCGAACATTAAGGTGAAATAAAGAATCAAGAATTTTGAATAATATAGCGTTCAAAATGTGAGTCGTGATTACAATTTGCACATAAGTTTAACAAGAATAACATGAGTATGATAAAAATTATTTCGTGTTCATTATGATCAATCGTCTCGGATTACAAATAGAATAGAATACAACGAGAGTACAAGACTTCCAAAAATAGAAATACAAACGACGGTTTCTAATTATAGAAGGTATGAAAAAGTAGGGCGTTACAGTCTCCCCTCCTTTAGGAAATTTCGTCCCGAAATTTAGGAAGAAGTAACGAAAAGATGAGAATATTTCTTCTTCATCTCGCTCTTGAGTTCCCAAGTGAATTCAGCGCCACGTTTACCTTCCCATCGAACCTTGACGATAGGAATTTTACTGCGCCTCAATAACTTGACTCCTTGATCCATGATTTCGACGGGTTTCTCCACAAAATGCATAGTTTCGTTGATTTGGAGATCTTCGAGGGGAACATGAAGTCCTTCTTCAGCGTGACACTTCTTTAGATTTGAGACATGAAACGTTGGATGAACGTTGTTGAGTTCTTGAGGTAAATCGAGTCGATAAGCCACCGCACCAATCCTTTCGAGTATCTTGAAAGGACCAACATAGCGAGGGGCAAGCTTTCCCTTTTTACCAAAACGAACCACTCCTTTCCAAGGAGACACTTTGAGTAGAATGTGATCCCCAACGTTGAATTGCATCGGCTTGCGCCCCTTATCAGCATAGACCTTTTGACGAATTCGGGCCTTGAGTAGATTATCACGGATTTGGTGAATCTTATCCGTTGCTTCTTGTATGATTTCAGGGCCAGTAAAGTGTTTGTCACCAATCTCGTGCCAGTTTAAAGGAGATCGGCATTTGCGACCATACAATGCCTCGAATGGAGCCATTTTAATACTGTAGTGGTAGCTATTGTTGTACGAGAACTTGATCAAAGGTAAATGCACATCCCAACTACCACCAAAGTCGATGACACAAGAACGGAGCATGTCCTTTAGGGTTTGGATAGTACGTTCAGTTTGTCCATCCGTTTGAGGATGAAAAGCCGTACTGAGATTTAAATGAGTACCCATAGCGGAATGAAAGGTTTGCCAGAGACGCGAAGTAAATCGACCATCGCGATCAGAAATGATGTCGAGAGGAATACCATGATGTCGTATGACTTCGTCGGTATAGATGCGAGCAAGTCTTTCAACCTTGAAATCTTCACGGATAGGAATGAATTGAGCGGACTTGGTCAAACGATCGATGATCACCCAAATGCTATCGTGACCAGCAGATGTTCGAGGGAGTTTGGTTATGAAGTCCATTGCAATGCTATCCCATTTCCAAACGGGGATTTCAGGTTGTTCGAGTAGACCAGAAGGTCGTTGATGCTCGGCTTTGACTTTTGAACACGTAAGACACTTAGAGACGTAAACGGCAATGTCTTTCTTCATACCAGGCCACCAATAGGATGTACGTAGATTATGATACATCTTGTCGGCACCAGGATGAATTGAGTACTTGGATTTGTGTGCCTCGTTCATGATGAAGTCTCGAAGTTCTTCGCAATCAGGGATCCAGGCACGATTGTCGAGGTATAGGATACCATCGGTCTTGGAGACGAGATCGTATTCTTTAGCGCCTCGTATCTCAACATGGAAGTTACCTTCGTTAATAGAGGCTTACTGAGCTTCGCGAATGCGGTGTGGAAGATCGTTCACAAGTTGAAGACAACGAATACCCTTCATATGAGTTTTGCGACTAAGGGCGTCAGCTACTACATTCGCTTTACCTGGATGGTATTTGATTTCGCAGTCGTAGTCGTTTAACAGTTCCACCCAACGACGTTGACGCATGTTCAGTTCCTTTTGGTCGAAGATGTGTTGAAGGCTCTTGTGGTCAGTGAAAACCACACACTTAGTACCATAAAGGTAGTGTCGCCAAATTTTCAACGCAAAAACAACTGCGCCAAGTTCAAGGTCATGGGTAGTATAGTTTTTCTCATGTATCTTGAGTTGACGAGATGCATAAGCGATAACCTTGCCTCGTTGCATGAGAACGCAACCAAGACCACGGTTCGAGGCATCGTAATACACCACGAAATCATCATTCCCATCAGGGAGAGTAAGAATAGGGGTGTTGCATAGCAAGTCTTTGAGAGTCCGAAAAGATTCCTCTTGCTCAGGACCCCAAGCAAAAGGTTTCTCTTTTTGAGTCAACGAAGTGAGAGGAACGGCGATTTTTGATAAATTCGAGATGAAATGACGGTAATAACCTGCCAAACCTAAGAAGGAACGGATTTCAGAAGGAGATTTAGGCGCGGTCCAATTCTTCACTGCTTCGATCTTCGCAGGGTCAACGTGGATTCCTTTTTCACTAACAACGTGTCCAAGGAATTGGACTTCCTTAATCCAAAATTCGCATTTAGAGAACTTAGCGTATAAATGTTGATTTCGCAAGAGTTCGAGTATAAGGCGAAGATGACGTTCATGATCGGCTCGAGATTTAGAATAAATGAGAATATCATCAATGAAGACGATCACGAAATGATCCAAATAAGGCTTACAATCACGATTCATGAGATCCATGAACACCGCGGGTGCGTTGGTCAAGCCAAAAGGCATAACCACGAACTCGTAATGTCCATAGCGAGTGCGAAAAGCGGTTTTGGGAATGTCCTCTTCGAGAACCCGAAGTTGGTGATAACCAGAACAAAGATCGATCTTGGAGAAACAGGTAGCGCCTTGAAGTTGATCAAAGAGATCGTCGATACGCGGAAGAGGGTAACGATTTTTTATGGTGAGTTTGTTAAGCTCACGATAATCGATGCACATGCGGAAAGAGCCATCCTTCTTTTTGACGAAGAGCACAGGAGCACCCCAAGGTGAGGTACTTGGACGAATAAAACCCTTATCGAGGAGTTCTTGAAGTTGCGTAGATAATTCTTGCATCTCAGAAGGTGCAAGACGATAAGGAGCTTTGGCAACAGGAGTCGCACCAGGTACGAGGTCAATACGAAAATCAACAGATCGAGGTGGAGGAGGACCAGGTAAATCTTCGGGAAAGACGTCAGGGAAGTCGCGCACCACTGGAACATCACTTAAACTCTTTCCCTTGCCCTTTTCTTCCACAACGTGGGCTAAAAAGGCAAGGTACTGTTTGCGTAAGTATTTGTTCGCTTGCGTGCAGGACATCAACTTCAGTCCTTTTGAAGGTCGGTCTCCATAGACGTGCAAAACATCACCAGGTGGAAGGGTTAAACGAACGTATTTCTCGTGACAAGCGATTTCAGCATGGTTCTTTTGGAGCCAATCCATGCCTATGATGACGTCGAAACTACCCAGTTGCATGGGTATGAGGTCGATAGGGAAAACGTGTTCGTTAAAAGTAAGACGACAATCTCGAAGAACGGAATCGACTAGGATGGATTTGCCATTTGCGACTTCAACGGAAAACGACTTAGGTAGCTTAGAGCGTGTGCAATTTAACAATGATTCGAATTCCAAGGACACAAAGCTTTTGTCCGCACCAGTATCAAACAGTATCGAAGCATAAAGATGGTTAACAAGAAATGTACCGTTAACGACATCATTGTCATTGCGCGCTTGATTTGCGTTCAGATTGAAACAGCGTCCACGAGGCGGTTGTAGTTGCTCTTGATTCCATTGTGGGCATTGAGGACGAAGATGATTGACGTCCTCACATTTGAAACAAGCTCTAGCGGGTCTTGCGTTTTGAGGAGCGGGTGGAGCTTGTTGTGCTTGTTGAGCTGGTGGTGCTTGTTGTTATTGATAGCGACAAAAGGCGGTGTCATGTCCATAACGGTTACAACTGGTACAATGACGACACCTGGCATTGGCGGGATGGTGATGGTTACATGTGGCACACTTGGGGTGAATCCCAGTGTACAACTTTCGGGTGTTGTCAGGAGCAACAGGATTCGGGTTAACGGGTGGCACAATCGCATTGCAAACGGGGTTCGATTGCTTTCGCTTCTTCCCCCTATTGTTACTCGACTGTTGGGTGATTTGGTTGGCTGGCTTGAAAGAAGCGGGGTTTGTGGTTTGTTTATCGCGTACACGGTTGTTGTTCAAGGAAGCGACCAAACGATAAACAACTTCGATATTGTCGAGTTTGGCAGCCTCGATCGTATCGCGCATAGCAGAGGGTAACCCATTGATATACTTCCGTATCTTGCGGTCGGTGGTCATAACGAGGTGAGGAACTATGAAGCTAAGTTGTTTGAAATGGGTGGTGTAGGCTAAGTTTTCATCCCCCACTTGCTTTAGGGCCCAAAATTCTTCCTCCAACTTTTGTTCCTCATGCGGAGGACAAAACTCGTCCATCATCAGGGCCTTGACTTCTTCCCACTCCAACGCATATGCCAGTTCGTTCGAACGAATGTTCCTTTTGTTCGTCCACCATTCGAGAGCTCGGGCTTGGAATACCCCAGTCGCACTACGCGTTCTGAGCTCATTGGGGCAATCACTGTTGATGAACGTGACCTCCATGCTATCAAACCATTCGAGCATGGCGGTCACCCCATCATTGCCGGTGAATGGCTTGGGATTGCACGATGAAAAGTGCTTGAAGTTGAACGAAGCGGGCTTGCGTATTTCGACCTTGGAGTCGACAGAGGAGTTCGGAGTTTCAGAAGCTCGAATCTCGGAAATGACCTTTGGAACGACGCGCGCAAATTGATCAGCCATGAAAGCCATCATCTTCTTCGTAGCACGGGACTTTGACTTCTTAGACGAGTTGGAGTGACGAGAAGACATCTAAGGTTCAAAAGAACGAATAGGTGAGACTTGATCATAATGTTTGTTTAAGAAAAATCGTTTGCATAAATTGATTCACATAGCATAAAGTGTCACATAGCATAAAAGTTTCAAATTGATTCACATAGCATAAAGAGTTTAGATGTCTCATATAACATAGTCGTGAGTTCCACATAGCATAGCATGGATAAATGAAAGCATTGTAAATTTAGTTTGTTCACGAGGGATTATTATTGTTTGTGATTGCGATAACGTGCGAAATGATTAAAACGAAATTTTTGGAATGAACGAACGTTCAAGTATAAAATCACATATAAATTGAGATACATAAAAGAGAGGCTCAATAAAACATTGGATTGTTTCGGGTAGAGAAACGTCGACTATTCCAAAGTGGGTCGAAAGTTCTTTCGAATTAGAGAAAACGTGCTTTGGCCTATAGGTAAGATACTCTCGTCGAGAAGCGATTAACGGTATCTTACCCTTCCGGTTACTACACATCTCTAATTGATTGAAACAATCGGGACTTCGGCGAGATTGAAAATCGAGGAATGGGACTTAATCGACGAGATGCGGGTTTCACCCCTAACTTGACGATTTCGTACCCTAAATGTGGTTGGTACTTGTCGGGTCAAAATAAAATTTCGACACTATGACAAGGGTCCACTAGAGTTGAAATGGAAATTACCATTAAGTTGTGGATTTCACTCCTAGCTTAATGGTGTAATTTCGTGCAAAAATATAGTTTAAGGTAGAATGAGAGTCGTTTACCAAATTGTGGGTTCCACGCCTATTTTGGTAAAGTTGTCTCGTTTGTGTTACAAGAGTATACAAATAAAAAAAAGTGTATTCATGTTAACCTTAGGAAAGGCATATAAATTTAATCGACAAGAAGTATAGCTAGGAAGCATGCATGGTAGAGTACAAAAGTTTTAAACAACACATAAGAGGCAAAATTCCTAAAACTATAGATTAGGGCAAAAGCATGGCAATTTTCCTAATTCCCTATAGTTATGGCTCTGATACCAATCTGTCACACCCCAACCGATGGCGGAAACATCGGAATGAGACGAAGTGTGTATAGATTGCTAGAGACTTCATAACACTATGTGACAATATTTAATTAAATTCAAATTTCATTGCAAGTGCTAATTTGTCATACAATAATCAAAACAAAATACAACATTGTTTCAACAAATAACATAACATTAAAAGATAAACGATTTATAGGTGTGTATCTAGTCCACCCTATTCTTGTTTCATCTTTCATCATACTTCAACAATTTAACCTGCAACATGTATTAAAATAGAGTTTCAATGCAAAAGCAAAGGCGAGTATACAAGTTTGTTTACATAGCATAATAGAATAAAAACTCAAATCCAACATGATTCATAATATGTGATTACTAGTATGCAATTTTGGCGTACAATATGATCAAACCATAGAATACAACGCATAAAATAGCCTAATCCCAATAGTTTAGCGGGGTGGTAATGTTTAACTTAACAATACCCAATAGAATAGCGGGCGGGGCGTTAATCCTATAGCGCTATAATTGTTAAGGTGGGCGAGCAAAGTTAATGAGCATATAACGTTCCAAATCGTTCACATAGCATACGAGAATAACAAGTAAGTCACATTAGTTTCATGTTTAATCATGGATAGAGTGATCGGAGTGTCGCGCTCCGGTCAAAGATAATATTTATATGCCCTAATTACCCTTAACAAATAGCTAGTGGTAGTGAGGGGTCGAACCACGAAGAGTATGTGGTTTGTGTATGGATTCGAATGAATTATAACAAATGTCACGATTTATGAAGCTTACTAGAATGTTTTTTTGTATTTTTGTTTAATTAAGAGATACGAGTTTAGACTAATTGAATTGATTAAATTGATGAACAACTAATGATTAACGATTACGAGAAAATGGTTACTAGAACAATAATAATAAAAAGGAATCACGCCCGGTTTCGGTAATTGTTAACCTAGGGTTTCTACAAGTTTTAGTTTCAACTCAAATGCATTTGATTAACGGATTTAGTGTACCGTGACTTAGGTGCTACTAGCTATCAACGTCCCGAAGAACGGACAAAAAGACACTTTGTAATCAACACAAGTAAATCCTAACAATGATAACGCACAATTACATATCACCGTTTCGCAAAGTCATAACTTTTAACATCGCTCGACAATTCACGAATTCGCAACAAATGTAATATTATTATCAAGAGTTTCAAAAACCAAATACAAATTGTCACTAAGATGAAACAAGAACAATTCGAAACACTAAAATCAACAACTACCTATACCGGGGTGAAACCGAGATGATTAGCCGCTCATGGTTTATAGAGCTTGATCACCGGAAGTTTGGAACGCGAATGAAACCATCTTGAAACTTGGTGGATGAAGGTTAGGGTTTTGGATGGGTGATGATGGTGAATGGATGGATTGGTAATTGGATGGAACTAGGGTTTAGGAATCAAGATGATGATAATCCTTTGTTCTTGATTCAGCTTGATAGCAAAGATGGATGGTGGAATGGTTGGTGAATATGGGAGTGATCGATGATGAGAATAGGCTCCCAAAAATCAAGTTCAAAACTCTAGTCAAGGTGTAACTCCCGAATTGATGTCAAAAACCCCCCAAGATTCGTTCCAAGACCAAGGAATAAACAAAATTCGCGACAGCATATAGGGGAGCCGTCGCCGACGGCTTGATGTCCCGTCGGCGACGGTGTGTAGCGACGGTGTGTAGATGTTCGACTTACTCCGACGGCTTAACGCGCTGTCTACGGTCAAATCAGGCGACGGCACTTTGCACATACCGTCGACGACGGCCCTTATGGGCGTCGGCGACGGTGCCCGGAATCCCATCTTTCTGTTTTTCGCGTTCCGTGCTCCCGGTTGATCCGTTTCGCGTTCCGGTGGTTCCTTTTTCACTCCGGTGACCCGTAAAGCTCCCGAAAAGCTCCTTAAACTCTGCTAGACCTGCAAAACACATATCTAATCAAAAGTAGACCATTCGAAACTAAAACTTGTGTAAAAACATCAAATTAAGCAATTACGATCACCGGTTTTCGACCACGTATCACATCCCCACACTTGTCTTTTGCTTGTCCTCAAGCAAATCTGTTTTTCACTTTCACGTGGGTCGGACAACGAATACACTCCCCATTCCCGAGACGAAGGTTAAGGTCCAATGTCATGCTAAAGTTCAAACTCTTTACAATGTTCAATATATTTAACGGTAAAATGATTTCACATACAAAAATGATTACCCAAGATTAACCCGCCCGTGAAACCAATAATTCATGCACATCCCTCACAATGTTCTCTCCACTCGGCTTATAAATTGGCTAATATTTATAATGTATTAGCACTTCAAAGACTATTCACTCAAAACCGATTAGAACACATACCCGCATAAGCTTGCAACTCAATCATTCTCCACCATTGATCACGAATACTAAGCACAAGTCAAAAGGTCTTTGATGGGTTGTAATGGGGCTAGGCGAGGGGTAGGAATTAGGATATTTTAAAGTGGCTAAGGTGATGAAAATTCGATTTGTATTACAAATGACTAGTCTAACAAGACTAACTATAAACACCAATTATGAGGCAACAACATTCGCCTTTTATTCAACAACTACTAACACTTCTTTTTGTGTTTTTCTTCAACGATTTTCACTTCTTTTTCATGATTTTTTTTTTATTTTTTTTTATGCAAATGAACAACAACAACTATACAAAAACGATTCCTATAATCGAATTTCCATCACACGGGTTTAAAAGAAAAGGTTTAACGGTTATGGGCTATAGGGTGGTCAAACGAAAGGTTTAGGCTCAAAATGGGCAACTAGGGAGTTTGTTCGGGTAAGGATAGATAAATGGTTTTAAGAGAAAAGGTTTACCTAATGCCTTAATCATTCTCGTGCTTGTATTCGGTCTATAGTCTCAAATGTATCAAAAGTTGCAAGTTCTACAATATATGACTAATGGTCCACTCAAACAAAGAAACATAGGTATGTAATCTATGATATAAAAGTGGCTCAAAACCTCACATATCTAAAAGGGTATGGTATGTGACATGCATAAAAGACTAGTTTCTTAGGCGGATTATTCCCAAATAATCACCCGTTAAATACCCGTCATGCTATTAATTTGAACTTGACCATGACAAAAGACCAAATGGGTTGTGACATCCCTCGTTGACTTAGTTACTTGTGCTTTAAGACCGCTTTTGAAGCAAGACATTTTTGAAAAATTTTTGAAATTTTCCCCCATCCCCACACTTGAGGTGAACATTGTCCTCAATGTATAGTATTTAAATGAACGGGTCAAAATCTAAAACTTTTACTACTCCCCCATCCCCACACTTGAGGTACATATTGTCCTCAATGTGTAAGAACTAGAGTATTAAACGCACAAGGGATGTGACACGGCTAACCTCCCCAAATTTTCACCCCGGAAAATTAATATACAAAATACACTCCACTTATTTGCTAATCTAAAGATCAAAAGTAAAAAGAGACGTATGCACCTAGTTTGTGAGCTCATTCCTCGTATGCTCCTATCCTCTTCATGAAAGCGGTTGTCCCACGAACCGAATGTACCTACAAATCTTAACCCTTGTGTAGAAGCATGCTTCTCACAACCACTAAAATTTGTTAGTTACCTAGTTCTACCACTTTTATGAAAATATTACCAAGCTATACGTTATTTCACTTTGATTTATGTGGAAACTAATTTACAACAACAACACACCTAACTCACTTTCGTAGGAATCACGGTTGCATTTAGCTTATGCAACAAGCCCTTTTAAACCCCCCAATAGCTTGGGAGGACGAGTAGGTCTCATGAGGGTTACATAGGGAACACACCCACAACGTTCATTTAACTAGGCGAGAATTTAAATACAAAATGGAAATAACGAAAGTAAAAAAATAATATACAACAACAACAAAAGACATACCTCGCCTCTACCGCTGATATCTCTCATTAGGGTTCACTGGCGGGTTCGGCTGGTACGGATAACCAGTGAGGGCCTCAAGCATATCCCTATAGTTATCTAATGGGCTCGACTCTCCTTGGGGTCCTTGGGGTGGCGGTTGGTACGGCATCGGAACAAAACTCGAGCCAACGGCTTCGGGCCAATGAGGGGTTGGATCGGATGGCCCTTGCGGATGAGGAAGGTTGGGGTAATCAGTCCAACCCGAATGTTCAACATATGGGAGACCGGCTTGATAATCTCTTTGATGGCGTTCTTGATCATGGAGCACCTTGAAGTTATTAATCGCCATTTGGTTAGAGAAAGCCAACGCTCCCCATCGGCGTTGATCCAACTCTCTTTGTGCATTTTGGTTCCTAGCCGCCTCTTCTTCCCATGCCTGTCTATGGGCCCTTTCTTCCTCTTGCAACTGTATCATGCGTTCCATTTGTGATTGTTGTAACGCATGTTGCAGCTGTTGTTCCTCCAACTGCTTTTCCACCCTCTCGCGGAAAGATGCTTGAAAACCCCATTGTTGCTGCGAATACGCCCCTTGCGCCTCTTCCCATTCGTTCCTACTAGCATGGTACTCTCTTGCTTCACCAATACCCGCCGACACATTGTCGTAGATCGCTTGATCTCCACGATTCCACAACCGATACGACGGTATTTGCCTTTGATTCACAAAATCTGCCACATTGGCAGAGATTTCCCTATGCTTCCTCCTATACCTTTGCCTCGGTCCCCGCGGACCGGAAGGATCAATTTCCTCCTCAACATCGGGCATCTCCTCATCGCCCTCTTCTTCATCACCTTCTTCATCACCCGCTTTGTCATTAAACTGATAACTATCCCCTTGCTCATCTTCGACCGTATGCAAATGCCCAAAAGCTTTCACAGTTATTTTCCAATGTCGCCTTATGGAGGCGAAGTTGAATTGATCAATGGGCTTAGACACCCACAGTGAGTCTTGAGGTAATGCATTCTGTTGGAGAATCATAGCGTTAATCAACCTTGCATAAGGAATCATCTTTCGTTTAAATGATTCCCGTGTATCCCATGTGTTGATCATAACAATTTGACGCCACGAGAGCTTGGGCGTCCCATATAACAATGCATGCAAAACCCGACAGTCGGGTGCCTTCACCTTTCCACGGTCTCCGAACCGTACCATAACGTTCTCTAACGAGATACCTTGAAGTATCTTTCCCATCAAAGACAAATCGGCCCTTGCATCACCTGCACCCCCAGAACTTAGTAAAGTGTCCTCTAAAAGCCTCACTGGGTCAGCATCGTTTTTCTTGTTGTCCAAAAACTGATCATACCCATAATAGTCATACGCGTCGACCCCGAGTGAGTCAAACCTCGCTATAGCATTCATATGTTCGAAAGACATGACCATTTGATTTTTTCCAATGTTACCAATCAACTTCCACCTATGAGCCGGTCTATCAGAATGATCAAAACGAAGGGTGGATAACCACTCACAAACTGCCCCCAAATATACCCGAGTAGTGATATCATCACACCAGTCAATCACCCGTTCCTAGCCAAGTTTCTCAAACCTTTGCACTATACCAATCTTCCTAAACTCTTCAACATCTACCGAACGTTCACAAACTGTCCTTTCGGGTACGGATTTTGAAACACCCGTAACCATTTTCATCTTCCACATTTTGGCTTCTAACCTCTTATTGTTGTAACGAGAAAGAGCCTTTGTTTTCTCGTCCTTCCATGCCAAAGCCGATCTACTATTTTTTTCTTCTTCCCAATCCCAATCCTGTCGAATAAGTTGCCCATCACCCTCTACTACATTACTTAGTTGTTCCCATTGTCTTTGATATACCCCGGAGCCCGAACCGGCTCCCGAAGATGAACCTTGACCGGAGGTCTTTGCTTTCTTACTTCCTCGGAACATGGCTACAATCACAAGACAAAGACAACAACAATTAGTACACTCCAAACCTTCAACAATCTCAAACTTTGAACATAGTATGTAATGTTGAACTTCAATCAAATTTTAGATGTAAAATCGCCTTTTTAAACTTCCAAAGTTGCACATCTTATCATCTATATCGATTAAACATGTTTATTCCAAAAATTTCGCAAAATTTCATGTTTTCAACAATATTCAACATCACAACTACGTTCAATCATGCACAAATCTAGTGTAATCACATCACCAAGACTAAAGCATGCTCAAATCCCACCCAAATCAAGCAAACATTCTTAAGTTTATGCTAAAACATCCTACATTATGATAAACAACCTACTCTTAAACAATATGCTTAAAATTTCGGAAGAAATCAACAATGTATATAATAATCATGCATAAATTTTACTGAAATTTCATACCTTTGATGTTTAGATGACAAGAAGAACTAAGAACAAGTGCAAAACAAGAAACTTGGATGAACACTCTTCAAACCCTAAAACTCACGTCCAGAAATCGTGCAAACGAACAAGATTTGATGGAAACCGTTATGGGGGTTTTGTTCCTCTTGAAAAACTACACAAGTTAGGTTCAAGAATCGACTGATTTGGTGTAGAATTGAAGGAGTTATGAGAAGAGAAGATTTAGGGTTCTTGGTGACTTAGTGAAGAAGATGGGTTGCAAGAGAGGAAGTTAGAACATATAGATCTGCTAAATGAAGTTATGTGGGCATGTGATAGGGTTTTCAAGACTTTTGTATGGTTAAAACCATGTTTGGAACGAGTTTTACAAGTGTCAAAGGGGTTTGGGTTCGAATCTTGGCTTAAACAAAAATCAGCCGACGCGTCGGCTGATGATGCAGTCACCGTCGGCGACGGGCACACATGCCGTCGGCGACGGACTCCGGAAATAGTCAAAGTGGGCGACGGCTTATGTTGCTGTCTACGGACAAACTTGGGCGACTGAGCATTTCTGAGGGCCGTAGGCGACGCCGGGGGTCACCGTCGGCGACGGTGCCCCTAAAATCAGTTTTCATTTATTATTATTATTATTATTTATTTATTTTTTTTTGAAAAATATGAGAAAAATTATGGACTTTTAATAAAAGAGCTATGTACATACAAAAATCCTAAAAATTATTAAAAATCTTTTTGTGATTTTTTATAAGTTAAATTTTGAAAACGCAATAACCGTCAACGGCCCTACCACCCCTCAAAAAGTCGTGTATTGTCCTCAATGCACATAACAAAGCCTAAAAACATACCTTGTGTCTTCATGACCCGTTCGGAATGTCCGGACTTCACACAATCAAGAGAGATTAGTATGGAACGAAAACGATTAACATAAACACACACAAACAAATAAATAATTGTACATAACTTTACACAAAATGTTACCGGTCCTTGTTAGTCGACCTCGTAAATCGGTGTGCTTACCACAAAGCTCACCAATTCCTTGTTTTCGTCTACCTTCTCGTTACCATCAAGAAACGGTTTTAGCCGATGACCATTTACCGTTTGTCGTATCGCATCCTTCGGGTCCTCGATGGTAACATCACCCAATTGTCCAACCCGGGTGATCACATAAGGTCCCATCCATTTGCTTCGGAGCTTTCCGGGAAAGAATTTGAGTTTCGAGTTGTAAAGCCACACCTTTTGCCCAATCTCGAACTCTTTCTTCCTTAACTTAGCATCATGCGCCTTCTTCATCCCATCCTTGTAATTGGATGCGCATTCATATGCCATTTCCCGTAGCTCCTCCAACTCACATAGCTTGAGTTTCCTTTCCTTACCTGCATCGTCATATTGAACATTAACTTCTTTAATAGCCCATAACGATTTGTGTACAAGTTCCACCGGTAAATGACAATTTTTACCATAAACCAACCGGTAAGGTGTAGTACCAATAGGTGTCTTATGTGCCGTACGGTAGGCCCATAAAGCATCGTTCAATTTAATTGACCAATCCTTACGGTCCGCCCGCACGGTCTTTTGCAAAATCTCTTTGATTTGCCTATTTGACACCTCAACTTGCCCGCTTGTTTGCGGGTGATAGGGGGTAGCAATCCTATGGTCAACACCAAACCGTTTAAGAAGTTTTCCAAACCGAAAGTTTTTAAAATGAGATCCTCCATCACTTATGATGACCCGAGGAATCCCAAACCTTGAGAAAATATCGGTTTGAACAAAATTACACACTACGGAGTGGTCGTTCGTCTTGGTGGCTATTGCTTCGACCCACTTTGACACATAGTCAACGGCCACCAAGATATACAAATTGCCATAGGAATTGGGGAATGGGCCCATGAAATCAATTCCCCATACGTCAAAGATGTCGACTACAAGGATTGGTTGCATGGGCATCTCATCCCTTTTTGAAATACCCCCTAGTTTTTGGCACTCTATGCAATTTTTGGCAAACTCATTTGCATCTTTGAAGATAGTAGGCCAAAAAAGACCACTATTTAACACTTTATGACCCGTTTTGTGACCACTAAAGTGACCACCACATGCAAATGAGTGTAGATGCTGCAACACGCTTGGAATCTCTTCGTCATCAATGCATCTTCTTATAACTTGATCCGCACACTCCTTCCACAAATGCGGTTCTTCCAACCGATAGTACTTGATTTGGGACATGAAGTGTTGCCTCTTCCGTCTATCCCAATGTGCCGGTAAGTCACCTGTAACAAGATAATTCACAATGTTAGCATACCAAGGCAACTTATCTAATTTCATAATATACTCATCGGGAAACGACTCATTGATCTCTAACGACTTAGGATCCTCATCAACCATCAACCGGGACAAATGGTCCGCTACCACATTCTCGGTACCCTTCTTGTCCCGTATCTCCAAATCGAACTCTTGGAGCAACAACACCCATCGGATTAACCTCGGTTTTGCATCTTTCTTCTCCATGAGGTACCTAACTGCAGTGTGATCAGAATAAATAATCACTTTACTACCCCATATATATGCCCGAAATTTATCCAATGCATATACCACCGCGAGTAGCTCTTTTTCGGTAGTGGTGTAATTTAATTGTGCATCCGAAAGAGTCTTACTCGCGTAGTATATGGCAACGGGTTTCTTATCGACCCGTTGTCCCAACACGGCCCCCACCGCATAATCACTCGCATCGCACGTTCGACAATTCACGAATTCGTAACAAATGTAATACTATTGTCAAAAGTTTCAAAAACCAAATACAAATTGTCACTAAGATGAAACAAGAACAAATTGAAACCCTAAAAGTAACAACTACCTACACCGGGGTGAAACCGAGATGATTAGCCGCTCATGGTTGATGCAACTTGATCACCGGATGCTTGGAATGCGGATGGAGTCATCTTGAAGCCTTGAGAATGGAGGTTAGGGTTTTGGATGGGTGATGATGGTGAATGGATGATTGAATGGATGGATTGGTAATTGGATGGAACTAGGGTTTAGGAATCAAGATGATGATAATGCTTTGTTCTTGATTCGGGTTGATAGCAAGGATGGATGATGGAATGGTAGATGATTATGGGAGTGATCGATGATGAGAATAGGCTCCCAAAAATCAAGTTCAAAACTCTAGTCAAGGTGTAACTCCCGAATTGATGTCAAAAACCCCCCAAGATTCGTTCCAAGACCAAGGAATAAACAAAATTCGCGACAGCATATAGGGGAGCCGTCGCCGACGGCTTGATGTCCCGTCGGCGACGGTGTGTAGATGTTCGACTTGCTCCGACGGCTTAACGCGCTGTCTACGGTCAAATCAGGCGACGGCACTTTGCACATACCGTCGACGACGGCCCTTATGGGCGTCGGCGACGGTGCCCGGAATCCCATCTTTCTGTTTTTCGCGTTCCGTGCTCCTGGTTGATCCGTTTCGCGTTCCGGTGGTTCCTTTTTCACTCCGGTGACCCGTAAAGCTCCCGAAAAGCTCCTTAAACTCTGCTAGACCTGCAAAACACATATCTAATCAAAAGTAGACCATTCGAAACTAAAACTTGTGTAAAAACATCAAATTAAGCAATTACGATCACCGGTTTTCGACCACGTATCATAGAGTAAGTTTAATTGAGTTTAAAAGTTGTTTGCATAGTTATACATGTTGCATCCCAAAGTGTAAAGGGAAAAAGGGATCGAGTATACTCACGGTTTTTGCAAGCTTTCCTACTTGATATCCCGTGAGTGTTGGTTGTTTAGTTTGGAGCACCTTGTCCTCCTACACGGAGGAACACAGGTGTGTGAGTTGGGGATAACGGAAGATTATAGATTTGGAATTTAAAATGCATGAACATAGACATAGGAAAATAACCATTCATTACATATGATGTTGAAATGGTATACTTACTAACTTGATAATGTCCATTTGTTCATCATCAAGAGTTCGGTTTGAATATTATATAGATTATAATATATATCATATATGTCAAGCATGAGGTAGAAGACTAAGGTCTTCATTTAGGCACCTCTAAGAGTTATAGAAATCATGTAGGAGGTAGGAAGAACAAGCTTCCATTTAGGTACCTCTAAGTGTTCACCACTACACTTGATGTAAAGACAACCAAGGAGGGTCATGAACCATGAATAATATAGAAATGAAATATACATATTAACAAAGAGAAAGTCACCAAGTAAGGGTGGATTGCACTTTTACCTCAATGTGGTGATGAATATACTAGGATTTCTAGGATCAAAGAGCTTCTTGTTGATGAATCCTCCTTGAAATGCTCCTAAAGTTACTTGGATTTTCAAGAGGTGTCCAAGAACTCTTATGTGTGTGAAAAGAAAGGTGTAAATGGGAGTAATTTGGAGAAGTAAGAAAAAGGAAAAGTGAAGTGAGGAGTGTGGTGGTGGTGGTCTATTTATAAGGAGAAGGAGAGAGGAGAGAGAGTGTCTTGGAAAGGGAAAAAGATGATTAGGAGGAAGAGTGTAAGAATGGGTTAAATTGTGAGTGGTGGTGTAAGAGATTTAGTGAGATTTTTGAGATATTCTTTGGGTGAGGCCCCATTGGCCGAAAATTTTTATTATTATTATTATTATTATTATTATTATTATTATTATTATTATTATTATTATTATTATTATTATTATTATTATTATTAGGAATAACACTTAACTATTTTATAAAAGTCTTGCAACTTTTATAAAAGTTTGTGGCCTAATCTCACTTGATTGAACTTAATAATTATGGGGTAATACCTTCCCACAAATTTCATCATTATTAAAATATTACCTGTTATTTCACTAATCAGTTTAGCGAGTACCGAACATTAAGGTGAAATAAAGAATCAAGAATTTTGAATAATATAGCGTTCACAATGTGAGTCGTGATTACAATTTGCACATAAGTTTAACAAGAATAACATGAGTATGATAAAAATTATTTCGTGTTCATTATGATCAATCGTCTCGGATTACAAATAGAATAGAATACAACGAGAGTACAAGACTTCCAAAAATAGAAATACAAACGACGGTTTCTAATTATGGAAGGTATGAAAAAGTAGGGCGTTACACTGAGGGACCTTCTCGAACACAGGATAGGTAATTGAGAGATAGAGCTAGCCTATTCGTTATGGGGAATCAATGCTCCGGGCCGAATAGAGCTTACCTACGGCACCTGGCTTTCTCTGGCGCATAGAAAGTACGAATCCGATCAATTTCAACTTCATTGAAGTGGACGTACACGCTCCATGATAAACGCCCTTACCATTCCATACTGCTCTGCAGTCAACACTCCCAAATCTGGAGAATCGTATGTTTGTAACAATATGGACAGAATTTTAGTAACTCCAATCGATTAGGCGTATTGTGCCGGTTCTTTTGAGTAATATATCTGGAAATGCTCGTTGATTCCTTATTAACACCGTTTCGAACACATCAAATCATTGCTATTTGACTCGGACCTGTTCTAAAAAGTCGAGGTATTTTGAATTGTTTGTTGACACGGACAAAGTCAGGGAGATAGGATCCGTTTCGGGAACGTAGAATGTAAGAGAAATTCAAATGTTAGAACTCCGGAACCTACATTAGAAAACATAGTTGATTAAATCCGAGGTATCTATTCGGTTTGTACTATAATACCTTGTTTTGACTGTATCGCACTATGTATCATTTAGAACCCCCAAAATCCTCTACCCGGAAATAACGAATAATGAAACAATTCATATATTGACGTGCTCATTTCAAAATTGATGCTTTGTTATTCCCATCATCCTGTGGTTTCAGGATGATCCACAAGAAAGGTGGCAGGATTCGAACCTACACTCTGACCATGCCTCACCGCCTTCAATATCTTCTTTTCTTCATTCCATTCATTCCCCCTTTGAAAAAAGAAAAAAAAATCTAATGCTCTAGTCTAATTGAAGACTTTCAACGCTCATGCTATTTGAAAGAGCTTTCAACATGGAGTGGAGACTCCATAACGTACACAAAGAGTAACCGCTCTATGAATATCATCCTAATTCAGGATGTAGAAGATCATAACATGAGTGATTCGGCATATTTTGATTCCTATATATCCACCCATGTGGTACTTCATTATACCATATAGATAAGATCCATCTGTATAGATATCACCATCTACCTAGTCAAAACTCTTGTTTAGGAGCCCCTGAATTCAAGCTTCCTCGTCTTCACCCTATGAGTTCAGGGTGCTTTCCTGGCTCGCCTTCACTCATATCATAGGGTTGTGTTCAGTACGATCTTTAGCCTTTCTTCGTAAGATCCTGAGAAGAAGAATTATAAATCTCTAAAATAATAGATAGAAATACCGCAAATAGAGCCATTGCGACGCCCATCAAAGGGTCGTTCCCCACCCCGGAGCTACTTTACCATATTCTGAATTTTCAATAAGTGGAACGCATTAGCTGTCCGCTCTCAGGTTGGGCAGCAAGGGTCGGAGAAGGGCAATCACTCATTCTTAAAACCAGCGTTCTTAAGGCCAAAGAGTCGGCGGAAAAGGGGGGAAAGCTCTCCGTTCCTGGTTCTCCTGTAGCTGGATCCTCTGAAACCACAAGAATCCTTAGTTAGAATTAGAATGCGATATGCGTCAAAAGGCGCCTGTATGGTTCCGAAGGGATACAATTTGACCCTAATCAACCGACTTTATCGAGAAAGATTACTTTTTTAGGGCAAGAGGTTGATAGTGAGATCTCAACCATAATGCTAGCAGATGGCGGGCCTCCGCTTTTCTTTTCATTCATCCCCCCCCCCCCCCAAAAAAAAATGGCTAACAATATGAAAATGTTTCAAGATCTAATGTATAGTACTACATCTTTTGAAAAGAAAGAAATATTCTACTACTGGAAATTGGGAAGGGCTATAAGTAGGCCGTTTGCTATTGCTATAAGGGCTGCTCGTCTTTATACGGCTTGGCTTCGCTATCGCTTCTATGTAGTGTAGTGGTCGACCTAAAAAGTTGTATTCCTTCCATGCCTACTATCCAGTGCTAGAAGCTTCGCCAGAAGCAAGCAAGACGTGCTCCTACGGAACCAAGATCGAAAAGATAGAAAAATCAGTCATTCACAACCACCACTGATCAAGGATTCCTCGAAAAGTTAAGGATTAGTAATCTTTTTTAGAAATCGAATGGATTCGGTCTAGAGTCCCTTCGGAAACTAGAGAGAAAAGGAAGACTCAAGTATCTACCTTCGTCAATTTAATTCACCAAAAGGATGCATATATTGCTATGAATGTTATTTTAGAAACTTATTATATAATAGAAATATCTCTCCGAGATTCACTAATTATTTGACTGTTGGCGGGTCTCTTTGTATGTGTTGTCCGGAAAGAGGAGGACTCAATGATTATTCGTTCGCCTGAACCAGAAGTAAAAATTTTGGTAGATAGGGATCACATAAAAACTTCATTCGAGGAATGGGCTAGACCGGGTCATTTCTCAAGAACAATAGCTAAAGGCCCTGAAACTACCACTTGGATCTGGAACCTACATGCTGATGCTCACGATTTCGATAGCCATACCAGTGATTTGGAGGAGATCTCTCCTGCTGAGATCCCAAGTCTCCAAGTAGGCCCTCTTGGCCACCCACGACCTTGGCTTTTTAGAGAATCCCGCTCCTGTCTCGTAGGACTTGTAGCTCGGCAGTCCACCGGGTGGGTTTTTTATCCTTCCAGTTTCGAGTGTATTCTTGGATAGTTATAGCGGTCCATAGGCTTTTTTATTTCATTTAATGCCTATTGGTGTTCCAAAAGTACCTTTTCGAAGTCCTGGAGAGGAAGATGCATCTTGGGTTGACATATAGTGCGACTTGTCAGATATATTGGGTCATATGGGATTTCCCCGTTTTCTCCCCAATCGAGATATCCTCTGTTTCGCCCACGAAAGATTAATTGAATCATAAAAAATTTGGAGCGTGAAGTGCAATTAGATCCATTTTTGGGGGGGATTCGAATTACTATTATCAACCCTTACGTTGAAATAATCCACTAAATAGGGGGGTCCATAACATAGTCATAGTATAGTCTTTTACAATGCAATAAAGTTACGTAGTGTCTTTTTTCTTTCATAAAGGGGAATTCTGCCTCTTTCTTTTCCTGGAGCGGAAAAAGGGTTAAGGAATATCTCAGAGAGCTGATGCGCGATCTCCTCAAAATTGTTAAAATGATCCAACGTGCTCGTCATGAGAAAATGGTTATCAAGCTTTGCCAGTTTCACGATTGCTTGTAGTTTTCTTTTTTCCGGGGCAGTGTACTAAGGTACATAAAAGAACCGAATTTCCAACGTGTTAGCACCGTAATAACTGAACTGAAAACAACCGAATTTCCAACGTGTAGGACGTGTGGGTCCTATTATTATATATTAGGTTATTTAAAATCGCTTTTTTAGGACGGATTGACTATCCTTTTCACGACATTTTTGTTTATGTTTTGATATTCGGTATCTGCTTGCCGTTACTTACACGCGTTTTGCAGTCATTGGGTCCCCGCCGCAACACGCGGGCGGAAATTTAACTAGTTTGATGAATAATGTAAGTGATTTTATGAAACGAGTTAGTAGCTTATAATTGGTTGCTTGACGGTGTTATTGGTGTCTTAAGGTTATTCATGAGTCGAGCCAGGTCAAGCTGGGGCTCGGTTCGGATTTGAAATCGAGCTGAAAATTTAAGTTTGGGCTCGCCTTGGTTTTAAACTAAGCTGGCTCGGCTCGACTCGATTTTAATAAGAAAAAATAGTACATAGCTCTCAAAATTCAGTAGTTTAAAATATCATTCAATAGTCCAAAAGAACATATCCAAAATAAGTTAACCTAATATATTACAAGCCAAAATCAAGTTTAATACCACAAAATAAGTTTTAAATTTTAACGAAATACAATTTTAGTTCATTAGCATGATATCAACCTTCAAATATGTCATAAATATCAAATTACACTTCTAAATACATGTTGATAATAATCATTTTTTGTAATATATTATAATGTTTATAAAAATAAAATATATTACAAGTAAAATAATCCGACTAAGCGAGCTAAACCGAGCCAATATGGCTCGTTACGAGCCAAGCAAGGTTCATTTTCTATCCGAGTCAGTTTCAAACATAACCATATTAAATGAGTTTTTTCCGAGCAAGCTCCGAAGCCTCCCCTACTATAACTATTTGGTAGAGGAAACACTCACAGATAAACGGTTAAAAAGACGACGTTACATTATCTGTCAATGGAAAAAATAATGAGTTTCATGTCATTTTAGTCATTGTGGTTTGAGCCATTTTGCCAATTTAGTCCAAAGGTTTCATTTTTCGTCTGTGGGTCCAAAAAGATTTCACCGTTGCCTTGCCATTTTAATCCATTGTATTAACTTTCAGTGGCGGATCCAATTTTTGGATCCAATTTTTTTTTCTACTGGGTTCACTTTTTTAGATGCTCTTATTTCATAGGATCATACATAAACAATTTCGGGTTTGTTCGACGGTTCGGGTCGGCCTGCTTTTTTTGGAACGGGTATCGATGCGAAGGAATGAATGATGGAAGAGGCTAGAGGCTCTTTTTTTACTTTAACTCTAACTAGTAGCGGGGAAAAGACTGCTTTTTAACAAAAATAAAAAAATGTAGATAGAAATAAGTATGTCTCAGTGAAAACTTTATATAAGAAAAAGTAAAACCTAACACGTACGTTGTATAACATTAAACCGCTGAAAAAACTAATGTTTCCAAACACAAAAAAATATGTAAAGAGAATTTATGTAGAAAATGAAAAACAACCATTGTTTAATATTTATGAATCTATAAATATACTGTTAAAAGAACAACCAGAAATTGATCCAGATAAAACTTGAACCAATTATTAACGATTCTTATTGAATTGTGAAGATAGAAAGGAAAATTACAAGTATTGAAAACAATGAACTATTTACAGACAAATACAAACCCCCTATATATACTAAGAGCTTCAAATTCAGTTACAACAAACCGTTGTAAGAATTTTCACAAACACCCCCTGATCTTACAAGAATGTAAGAATCAACCCTTGTAGCCCAACCACTGCTCTACCTTAACTACAGCTTCTCAACCACTGACTTCCTAATCACTGCTTAGGACAACAGCAGTTGTTTACCATCAGATGTTATCATCAGCTGTTAACCACCATCATAGTTTGATCACAAGCAGTGCTTACAAGGTTTCATGTTTCCATCAGTTGTTTGCCTTCTTAGTATTCGGCAGTGGTTTGCCTTATTTATTCATACTCATCAGTGTTTACAATTAAACTAAAATGTTACTTCTTCTCAACATATACAATTAATACAATCATTATCATCAATGGATGACAGGGTTCGAACTAAAGTCTACGTTATTAGAAAAGGAGCGTTTTACCATCTTATTACATGAGATTCTTTCTTATGGGTTCACTCGTAATTTATTTATGGGTTCACTTTCTATTTTCTATATAGGTTTTCACTAATAATTCAAAACCTAATGGGTTCCTGGGAACCCGATGTCTCCAAAGTAGATCCGTCCCTATTAACTTTATCCATTTTTTCTGTTAACGAGAAGGGTAATTCGGACATTTTATATTGTCGAATTTCCTGTCTAATTAACAGAATTACATATAAAATGACCGAATTGTCATTCTCGTTAACTGAAAAAATTGATAAAGTTAACCCAATAGACTAAAATGACAACGATAAAACCTTTTTATACCCATATACACAAAAAATGAACCCTTTAACTAAATTTGCAAAATGAATCAAAACACGGGTACTAAATTACATTTAACTAAAAAATAATCAGCTTATTTCCAACCTCATAAACCCTAGTCACCATATTTTCACAAAACCTCCGTCGTAGAACAACAGAGAGGCGCTTCCACACATGGAACCGCCACAGCCATCATCTCCGTCGTCTAAACTCTGCGACGAATGTAAAACAAACGGGTTCAAGTACAAATGCCCCGGTTGCTCCGTACGGTCATGCAGTCTCCCCTGTGTCAAAGCTCACAAGCAACGCACTGGATGCACAGGCAAACGCCAACAGCTAACGGAGTTTGTTCCTCTTTCTAAATTTGACGACAATCTGCTTTTATCTGGTAAGTTTGTGATAGTACCCACTTTTTAATTTAACTCAATTTGAGCTTACTTCGTTTCCTCCAATTGCCCTAAGCACAATAGTTGGATTAGGTTATGTGGATTGGTGTGTGTTTGGTAATTTTGCTTATTGAAGGATTGGAGAGGTACAGTAATCAGTACCAAACAAGCAATTTGAATAAGTAATTTTTAGGCTTGGCAAAATGGGCGGGTCGGGTAACCAGTCAGAACGGGTTCGGGTCAGGGTCAAAACGGGTTGATTTACAACAGGTTCAGTTTTGTTTAGGTCAGAACGGGCTCGGGTCACAACAGGTTTGGGTTAAGAAATTTTGATACAACTAATAAGCATTTATATTTATCTTCTTTTAAAGTTAGTAATTTTGAAAGAAGATAGTTATAAATGTTTATTTGTTGTAGGGGTGTTCACGTTCTGGTTTTGATGGTTTTTAGCCAAATTGTTAGTAATAGTTTTTTTATTGTTTAAAACCGAACCAAAGAAGATTATTATACTTTGCTCACATTCTAATGTAGAAAAGATATTGTCATATTGATTTCTCTATGGGTAAAGTTGGTTCAGATAGCATATTGAACTAAGAACAAAGTATAAATAATAATAACATATAGCACCGGTGAAATTAGACAGGCTGCTGGAGATTTGGGAGCTACTGGTGTAAGAGAAATTTGGGTGCAAAAAAAGTAGGCGGGCGTGTTTATGATATTGGGTAGATGCTAGATATGTTCAGTTAGGTGTTAGTTCATTAGTGCAGGTAGCCCATTCATAAGTTTATTTTTTAATTCAATTAAGCCTAAATGTACAAAATAATTAGTTAATTATATAAAACATCACATATCTAGAAAAAAACTAAAATTTATACTAATTTTACTGTCTGGTCTGATTTTAGGTATAAACCGTAAATCAAACCGAAACCGAAGACTGGTTTTTAGGTTTCAAAACGAACCGTGAACACCCCTAATTTGTTGTATCAAAATTTCTTGACCTTTGTGCTTAACATTTTAAATCCAACTTATTTGATAAAGAAGCGTAAAAACCGTGATAGTGTGGGTTTGTGCTCGGTTATTGCTAGAATAAGTTGGACAAGATTATTGCAGAAACAATCACTGTAGGGTTATGATTTTTCTTTTTAAACTTAAGTGGAATACTCTTGCAACCTATAGGTGTTATATATGCATATATACAAGAACAAGGGTTTGGTTGAAACAAATGTCAAGATTGGCGTTAGGAAAGTAGATTGTTTCTTTTTCATTACTTTGTAGTTCAGCAGCTATCTAAATGCCATTTGTATTGATGTTTGAGATTCGAGATGGGATACGGTAATAGCCCGTTCAAAATTTTGGTTTTCACTTTTCTGGTCCCTTTTTGATGGATGTATTCATATGTGAAGTTTGCGTTTAAAAACATTATGCATATGTATGGTTTAGTGATGCTGTTGACTTAAAAGTTATTTCATTAACATGTTTTTGAAAATAATAATTTGAAGAAGCAGTGGCGTCTCTGAAAATTCATGTACCCTGTTCGAGCTCAAAAAATGTGCCCTTATGCCTTAAGGATAAACAATGCAATTACGAAAAATATTTGTAAATGAGCCTTGAACTGTATGGGTTTACTTTTTAAAAAAATTTAACATATATATATCGGATTTTTTTTAAAACATATGCCCCGCGAAATCATGGGCCCTGTGCCGAAGTCCTCCCCGCACACCATCTAAGCCTCCCATGTGAAGGAGAAATGTCGCACAAGTTGAAATATTGTTAGGCCTAGTATATGTTGCAAATATACAACATTATTTTCTGTCAGTTAAAATATTGTTAGGCACAATGGTTGTAATTCTTGTTTATTCACGTTCAGATTACAATATGCTTGAGGATGTGAAAAGAATAGCTGATTCCGCCAAGAGAAGGAGAGTAAGTCTATGTGGGAGTGACTACGGGATTCCATTGCACCTTAAAAACTTGATAAATGGTGCTAGGAGTCGGAGATTTAAATTGTTCTTTTTGCCAACTGGAATGTCAAAGAGACAAACCAACAAGACTTCTTATAACAACAGGTTACCCTCTTTTTACATCAGTGCTCATAGTTATATATAAAACTTTATTTATAATTATTTAAGTAAAATGCCATTGCGCCTGGGTGGTTTGGGCCTCCTCTCAGCTCGGGATGTTGGAGTTTATGCTTTTGTGGCGTCTAGAGCTCAGTCGTGTGTATTGCAAGACCACATCCTTCGGAACGGTGGGGTTGATAAGCTTGACGTAGACTACCAACAGGCCCTCGAGTATTTAAGTGTCTCTCTTCTAGACTTTGACATTGGCGGTTTCTCTAATATGGACACCGCCCCCCCAAAGCCACAAAAAACTTTGGCGAATGCTCTATTTGAGAAAATCGCTCGGAATCTGGGAGAAACACTTGATCTGTCTCCCCGCCAGAAGGCGGTGATTGAGTGCTTGAAAGGCCCCCATGCGCAAGACTTTTTGACTGTAATCCCGATCGAGGGGCTGGGGCAATGCATGTCGGCTGTTGAGTACATGGCTATCCTCAAATACCGGCTGATGATCCCTATGTATCCAGAAGACGAAACCTACCCAATCTGCCGTAAAGCCTGCATGGATAAATACGGGGAGCATGCTGTTCATTGCAAGGAGCTCCCTGGTTTCAAATACCGGCATGACTGGGTGAGGGATGTTTTGGGGGACATCTTGAGGAGAGCGGGGATTTCTGCCAAGAAGGAGGCCCCTGTGAATTTCTTTACAGACCCCATGGAAGGGAGATCTACATTGAGACCAGCAGACCTGCTCGTCTTTGGCTGGGCGGGAGGGAAACATGCTTGTGTAGATCTCACAGGAGTCTATCCCTTAGCTGGGTTAAGGGAAAATGGGTTTGTAGCAGGACAAGCGGTAAAGAAAGCAGAATCTAAAAAGGTGGACAAACACGCTAAAGCATGTGCTGATAACCAACATGCATTTGTCCCCTTCGCCTTCGACACCTTTGGATCCCTGGCTCCAGAAGCTATCCGTTTGCTGACTAGGGTCCAACAGGTTGTCCACAGCAGTGGCTCATCAACAGGGGGGCAGGGGTTTGTTTTTAATAGGCTAGGGTTTGCTATCCAGAAAGGGGTAGCGGCGCAGCTTGTTGCTCGCTTACCTGCGATATTGATGTAAAGTGCATTTTGTCGAATATATTATCTAATTGAATGGGTGGAAAAAAAAAATAAAACAACAAAATCATTAACTAATGCCATTCTCGTCCCCTGAGGTTTGGCCAGGTTTGGGACTTTCGTCCAAAGGTTTGTTTTTCCGCATCCGGATCCAAAAGGTTTGAAATCTTGCCATTTTCATCCGGCTCGTTAACTCCATCCATTTTTCTCTGTTAAGTCAAGGGTATTTCTGTTTTTTTTGTTAACTTAAAGGTCAATTCAGTCTTTTTTAGGGGTTTCGGTCTTTTTACATAAAGTGAAAAAGACCGAATTGCCCTTTAAGTTAACAAAAAAAGACGGAAATACCCTTGACTTAATAAAGAAAAATGGATGGAGTTAACAAGCCAGATGAAAATAGCAAGATTTCAAACCTTTTGGATCCAGATGTGGAAAAACAAACCTTTGGACGAAAGTCGCAAAACTGGCCAAACCACAGAGACGAAAATGGCATTTTACTCTAATTTTTTAAACAAGTTATCGTAAATCAGCGTATAAATCGAAATTGATTTTGTTTACAGGTGGAAAGTCTTCTATTGGACAATTGAATGGCGCTTTCATTCAACGGATATTAAGTTAATTGACCATGGGTAAGCTTATTCACTATATAAATTATAAATACTCTTGTTGCTGCATATTGTATTCTATTTAAACTGTCGTTTACTTTCTAACAATTAGTACTTATGCTATTTCAGAGTTGATGAAAACTCGAATCTCTGTTCGGTTATTCAGAAACACTTAAAACCTGGTCCAACAAATCATCCATTGAAGCCGTTTTATCTTGAGCCCGTGGAATCTCTCAAATTTTATATTAGCAAATACCCAAAGGTTTCTATAAAAAAATCTTAATCCTTTTTTATATTGTTATCGTCGTCTTTTGTTAAATTTTCTTTTTTATATACGAGATTGACCAATTGTAATATTTAAATGTAGAATCCAAGATCACCCGTTCGTGAATTGGACATAAATGCCCCCATACGCAAACAATTAGACAACTTAGTTATAATAGAGTATCCTGTTATTCACGTTTTCCTTCCGTCACATAGCCCTGATGTCCAAGTACTGAAACCAATAGTCAGTCAACAAGTGCAGCCAAGACTGACCCGGTCAATGATAGTCAACCCGACGTTGACCCGAAAGGCGTGTTTTTCAAAGAAGAAGAAATCAAAGATCACGACTCCGCAGAGCCTCATGTTTTGGATTTGACGGACAAATCAAACAGCAAAACAGAGACAAAAGACGAAGGGGCTAATGTTATTGACAAGTCTCCGGTCAATGATAGTCAACCCGACGTTGACCCGAAAGGCGTGTTCTTCAAAGAAGAAGAAATCAAAGATCACGACTCCGCAGAGCCTCATGTTTTGGATTTGGCGGACAAATCAAACAGCAAAACAGAGACAAAAGACGAAGGGGCTAATGTTATTGACAAGTCTCCGGTCAATGATAGTCAACCCAACGTTGACCCGAAAGGCGTGTTCTTCAAAGAAGAAGAAATCAAAGATCACGACTCCATAGAGCCTCATGTTTTGGATTTGATGGATATATCAAACAGCAAAACAGAGACAAAAGACGAAGGGGGTAATGTTATTGACAAGTCTCTTGATTCAACGTGTGATGATAACGTGCTCTCGGATTTGATGAATTTTGACTTTGAACCCGAGTTGGTTGATGTTTATTCCAGTCTCATCTCGGAAACAAACCCTGATGATTTTCTTGATTTTGATGGTTTGTGTGACGATTTGCCATCAAAAGAAGATAGTAAACTTGGAGATATTGAAGAGGAATTGGAGGAAGGGGAAATAGCGGATTCGGACTAGTCTTTAAGCGTTGGTGGACCCCGTTTTTTGTTAATTTGGCAACTCGGTTTCGAAGGTTTTTGGCTTTTAATCTCGACAGTTATTGTAGTTGATGTATATGGAATTATGGAATGATGCATCAAGACTTTGGATAGTGAGAAGTATGAAGATGCAAATTTTGTGGCTTATTGAATGTGATATTGTATAAGCTTTGATTTACTGTTTTACTTTGTATGATTCACATCTGCAGTAAAATTTTAACTTTGTTTATTTGGAAAAATGCTGAAAAAAACAGTTTATTTTTATTTTTAACTAGCAAGTTAATCTATACTATTTCATGATATGTTTGATGTGGGCAAAACTGGAATTTTACCTCCAAATTCACCATAACCACAATTAATCACTTTTCACTAGGAATATCATCCAAACTCCAAAGCATGTTTAATAGTGTTTTTCATCAGTTGTAAGTATGATATAGTGTTAAATCTTAAATTTCAAATGGGTGATGATTGACTCTTGGTGGGCCAATCCGGATGTAATGCGAGAGGACCTAGTATTTTTCTCGCATTGCAACCGATAGATTTGTAGCCTTTGGTGGATTTATCCTCCTTTGTTCCACCATTTACTGTTCTGAGCATCATATAATTAGTTATCGGCAGTCCCCATTGGCCATGATTTGATATCGATTTGGATTGCTATATCTGTTCCGATTGATTGTTAACACCTTTGCATTTTTCAGGTCATAGCGTTGATGATAACACACATTTTCACAGCCAAGTCGCTAAAGCTTCACCCACTTTGATTTTTCTCACTGAAAATGTTTAAATTATATATTCACTTTTATTCTATTTTTGTTTTCAAAACCTCATAAATTAGCTTATTCTATTTGCAATCGGGGTTCTGTTACCTGACTTTAGATTTTTGAAACTTATTTCAATATATAGTGTTCAAATATGAGTCATGTCTAATATAATCTCTTTTGTATATGTACGGACCTTCCGCCGTAATGCGTGAGTTCCCACTAGTAAATTTTAGATGCATAACCAATACTAAATCTTTTCAATTTAAGTAGCTTTGAGAGTGATAATTTGTATGTACACTTGTTTTAAATTGTTGTTGTTAGACCACCCGTAGTGGGGCGTGGTTTTTAAAAAAAATTGAAAAAAAACGCCCCAAAACGCCCCTCCCCCACTACACCGGGCGTTATCCGGCGTTTTTTTGGAAAAATTTGTTGTCCGGCGTTTTATTTAAAACGCTTAATTTGGTTTGTATGATGGTTGACTGGCCAATCATTTTTGAGCTAGTGTCAGACAACTTTTGAAAATGGTACCCACATGGTCACTTTTAGCCAATCACTTTTGAGCTACCCACATGGTCACTTTTGACAACTTTATTTAATTTTTTTTTTTTTTTGCATTAAAAATAATATGGGCGTTATTAGAATAATGCCCCACTACACCATTTTTGCAATAATGCCCCGGGATCACACGTGTCGAATAATGCCCCATGATGGGGGCATTATTTTGTTCCACCACTACACATGTTCTTATAGGAGGAAAATAGCTATATATTTATTTTACAAGAATGATATTTATTTATTTATTAAAACGCCTACATAGTTACAGGCCCAAGCCCAAGCCCAAACAAAAACTTGTATTTCTGGGAATTTTCATTGACTAAACTCACTTTTCTCGGTTGACTTTCTTCAACCTTTGAGGTGAAGACATGCTTTTCACAAGATCCATAAAGTGGCATTTAAACTTTGGAATGTTTCTACCCATATTATATTATGAGAGATGTTGTGTTTAAACTCTCAAGGAATTTAATTTAAATAAATTTCAACCATCAATCTTTTTATATTTAATAAAAATATATTTTTAATAAGTAGCTCATAAATAAAATAACATGGCAATTTTCATATTTGAGGATAAAAGTCGAATTGTGTGTCCTTTACGTGCTTTTAAAGGTTATAGTCAATTTGTTACACTATTTCTATTAAATTGTTTATGATTGAAAAAATAGTGCTTCATTTTTGTTTTGTATATCCTCGCAATATATAGTTTTATAAATTAGTCCTTCATCATATATATTATATAATTTTAAACAAAATATGAATACATTTATCTTTTGATGTGGATTTACATTGCTAACATATATGAAGTATAACACAAAGAAAATATGAAATCATATCTAAACATCATATCCTTTCGTTGGCTTAACCAGACCGACCACTATATGTCGGTTCAAATTGGAGATGTTTCAAATAGCCTCAACCAGACCGGTTATATAGTCGGTTCTTAATTTGACTAGGGTCCAATTATGAAAAGTTACTTATTATAATTGGAATTTTTGACTTTTGCACCTTGGCCTAGTGGCACCAGTTTTACACCTACCCATGTAATACGGGTTCGAGTCTCACAAAATGAACAATAGTTAGATTCTGTTAGTAAATCCCCCCCCCCCCCCCCCCCCCAAAATAAATAAATAAATAAATAAAACTATCTATTTGTTTTCTTATGTTTAACATCCAAAAACCACTACTGCTCATGCTTGGATTATTATAATTATATACCTAAATTATAAAACATTTTGAGGATAAATGCATATAATCATATTGACATTGTTAGCATCTTGGGGAGAAGACTAACGAATGCCAACACACGCATCACCAAGTGGCAACATAATATCAAAAATAAATAATCCAAAACTTAGATTTTATAAATAATTGAGCAATTAAATACAAAGACAATAACATATGATATTTAATAATGCTTGTATATGTTAAGGTGTATTAACAAATTTAAAATTACAATTTATATTGAAAAATATATATAGTGCACATTAATTAAGTTATTTTAATGTTTTTAGTTGTTTTTTATACATAAAGGGTTCAATTTATTTAATCGTTTTGACATTTATAATTCTATCAACGTGAAACAACACTTTTAATCTTACATGTTTTCTTGGCATAAACATTTACTCCAAACCAAGATATCAACATAAATCAGCTTTCTGTCCGTTCTTTCTTCTTTTACTCCACACAATCGCAACTTACAATCATATTTGAAGTTTCGTGACACTAGTAAACCTTGCAAATTTTTTTTACTAAATTAAAACGTATTTTATCTTTATAAATAAAACCATGGTATGTTTCAATTTCTTAAAAAGATTTAATCGAATAAACATATGCTTTATGCATAAAAACAGATGAAAAAATGATACACATGTCTCTATCAAATTAAAAAATAATATAAAGGTAAAGATGAAAATACAAAAAAAAAAAAAAAAAAATTCAAATAAATGCGTTAAACATTAATTAGAAAACATGCCATTACTCTGAATAGATATATCAACATGCATGTATAGTTTGATGAAGTGGCTGGAAAGTGGTTGCATAAAGCCACAACTTTTGAGGATGTGAAAAAAGGCTCAAATTTTGAAAAGGGCAAAAGGGTAAATTGGGTCCCAATCTTAGTAGATAAATACATAGAAACAAGTAGGGAAGGTTGAGTTTAATTGGTTAAATGGGCACATGGAGTGGGGGTAGGGGGACAATCCTCACATGAAAGAAACATGGGGTTTCCTTTGCTTTAGGACAATTTTGTTTGTAGTCTTCTTTGCTCCCCTTAAACCCCACCTCAACTTATCCATCTATACTCTCCACAGCAGGGATGGCAACTAAACCCGAAACTCGATACATATGTGACGGGTTTGGGGTTGGTTAATCGGGTTTGGGATTACTTTTTTTTCACGGGTTTGGGATTTGGTGATATACCCATTTACCCGACCCGATTACCCGATAAAGTGTACTCGTTTACCTGATTGTATACCCGATATAATTTCTTTTATGTTTTAAAATATGTATATATATATATAATACATCAATTTTTATACATGTAGGTATTTTATTCCTTATACATTGTAGCTATTTGATATATTTTTATATTGATAATATTAAACGTAACTAATTAGTAGTTATTCGATGGGTTTTGGTTTGAGTATACCCAATGGGTAATTATTTTTAGTTAACGGGTTTACCCGAAACCCACGGGTATAATCGATACCCGATGAGTATTTACCCGCTAGAAACCCGATGGGTTTTTAGACGGGTTTGGGACAAACTTATCTAACCAGGTTTGGGCTTGGGATTACCTAAACCTGTCTCAAACCTGACCCATTGCCATCACTACTCCATAGGTATATACCGCCTCTCTACTTACCTTCGTGATACACTTTGATCTCTTTAAATTCTTTTTAAAAAGACTCAAAGTTACATGTTAAAGGTTATCAATTGTACAAACCGAATGTAGAAACTCTGTTGATTGGAACTCATTCTACATTTAGGGGCTGTTTGGCAAGCCTCTTAATGAATCATTAAGAGGTTGGACCTCTTATTCGGACAGAGGTTAGCTGTTTGGTTGTGCCTCTTAATGGCAAACCTCTTAACGATTCAGTGCTGAATCATTCAGCAACTAGAACATGCTGAATGAAAAAAAAGACAAGTGTTACCCCCTTTCACCCTCCCTCATCCCTGTACCTCTCTCTCGATCAGAATTCCCGGCGACCGGAGCCGTGATTCCGGCTCCCCTTTCTTCTGTCCGGCTAGACACCCACACCCCTGAAACCCTCTCCCCTTTCTTCTGTCCGACCACCACCATGTACGGCGGCGGTGCGGCGGAGCTGGGTAACGGCATTAGCAGCATCAAACGGGGAAGCTCCGACTCCAACAACGAACAAGAGATGATGATGATGATGGCGACGATTGAGGCGATTGACGATGATGGCGGTGGCGGAGAACTCAGCTCTGGCGATTGACGATGATGGCGGTGGCGGAGATGATGTTGATGATGATGATGGCGGTGGCGGAGAACTCAGATCGGTGGCGGAGAACTCAGATCGGTAGGGAGAGAAAGGGGAAGGGGGTGTGGGGGGGGGGGGGTGGTGATGAATACTGATGAATGATGATGATGATAGGGTTTTATAGAAAAAATTCTATAATGGGTTTATTTTGTGGGTAGGGGTAAAAATGTCATTTTACACTGTCATTCAGATATGGAACCAAACAGCACTTTACTGGTTCAGCACTTACCCATTCAGACCCTCTTACCCATTCAGACCTCTTATTTATTCAGCACTTATTGGTTCAGATGTTGCCAAACAGCCCCTAGTCTAAACTCAACAATACACAAGCTAACACAAAGTTTCCTCACTATATACTACTTATATGTTTTAGTCAATGAGTCGCTATGAACCACAAGCCAAAATTAGTTTAGAACTATAGATGTAGATACGGAAAGTTCGATTATTAGTTATGAAAGAGAAGCCGCTAGTAAGCTAAGAATTTTGTATTTCCCCCTTTTTAACTACAAACGTGAAGTGAGAGGTTGGGTGCACCAATATCTCGAAGGAAAATAGATCTCAAAGAAATGCATCTTCACCGCTATGGATGTCCAATCAAACCATGTGTCGTCATCCTCCTTCCCCCGACTATTAACTCCTTAGTGGGATCGTTCTTAAAGATTTCTTTTTGTCTTTTTCTATTTCTTTATCAAACCAAGCATATACACCTTGTTAAAATGGGTGGCTAAAAAATCAAGTGAGCTTTTGCAAGGCATGATTATTGCCATGTTGGCCAATACAAATTGACCTAATGACCTTGTGACATGAAGCACAACGCATGTCGTGTTAGTAATCAAGTTATGTCAAAGAACCTAAAGAAAACTCCTTACAAAATGTTGAAATGTGGGAATTCAAATATAAACTATTTTAGAGTTTGGGGTTATTTTGCTTATTATGGAGTATCTTTTCCTAAAATGACAAAGCTATGACCTAAAGTTTTGAAAGGTGTATTTGTGAGTTATGCAGAAAATATAAAGTATAATAGACTTTTGGAATTGGATTTTAATGCCATTATTGAATCAGAGGACAGAGGGTGTTTTTTTTTTTTTTTTTTTGGTACAAAATTCAATAAGGGCAAATACCATTTCTCACAAGTAACAAAAAGAAAAACTAGTGCACCAACAAAAAGTAAGAGGTAAATACACAAAAAAAAAACCTTGGATTCAGATTTATTGATCATTATATTAGATTTCTAATAGAACGTGACACTGCGAACAATACTCTACATAAGATCCTCATTTCAACACGTACCGACAACTTATATGAAGTTCATACCGTCTAAAAATTACTAAAATTTTTGTATTGCCGGAAATAACACTTAACAATGTCATGAGAAATTTGATTATGCTATGATTAGTGAGTAGGGTTGTTAATGTTCTCAACAAAATGTTCCTTCAATAATAAATCCTAAAGGGATTCACATATGTGAAAATAACGAGTGATGTCACTAACAAAAAATAGATTACTTTTATAGACGTTTCATAAAACAAAGAGAAGAACATAATGATATATTACTATGTTTAATGATTTGTGGATGTTATATCTTTAAATTCAACACTAAAGATCATGGCTTAAGACCGCCTGTAGTGGGCGTTTTTTTTTAAATTGCCCAAAAACGCCCCTTCACCGCCCCCCTCGGCGTGATCGGGCGTTATTCGCGAAAAAATGGTTTGTGGCGTGTTTTGAAACACGCTGAAGGGGCAAATCTTCGACCAATCAGAACGAGATGCAACGGTCATAAACAAATGGCTAGATTTTTTTTTACCTCTCACCCATATATATTGTGCAATGATTGGATGTGGCGTTATTGGGCATTATTCCCACTACGTCACTTTTGCAAAAACGCCCAATAATGCCCCCATGCTGACTGGACTGCCACATGACAGAAAACGCCCCAGGGTGGGAGCATTATTCATGAAACCACTACGCATGGTCTAAGTGCTATGTGCCACCACTAATTTCATTAGGCTCTTTAAAAGCTGCATGTGGCGTTATTATAGCCATTTGAGTTAAGTGTCATTTACGTCCTTGTGGTTTGTTCACTTTTGCCATTTCAGGTTAAATTTCAAAATTGCACAATTTTCCTTCCTGACATTTTGAAAACGTATCATTTCAGCCCCAAAAAATAACCACAGTTAAAAAATTCAGTTAGCTTAGGGGTAAAATTCGTTTGTTTCTAAGCAGCTGGTCACGAGTTCGATCCCGACAAGCTGCAATTTTGACTGTGATTACCCCTAAGCTAACTGAATTTTTTAACTGTGGTTATTTTTTTGATTGAAATGGCACGTTTCCAAAATGTTAGGGAAGAAAACGGTGCAATTTTAAAATTTTGTCTGAAATAGCAAAAGTGAACAAACCACAGGAACGTAAATAACACTTAACTCTAGCCAGATTTTCCCAAAATTGACTAAGGACGGAAGCAAGCTGTAACAATTTAACATTAGTAACATCTTCCTTTTAATCTTTTGCAAAAGGAAAAAAAAGCAAAAAAGAAGAAAACAAGACAATAATTTGTTGCGCTAGCTCGTGAGTGCACTATGACTTTTCAACATCTGCACTCTGCAGTTCATTCCATTCCATTCGCTACACTTGACTTAAACCGCCTACGAATGTTTTATAATGTCAAATCTAAAACTATTAAAAATACATTTTGATATGAAAAGTTGATGCAAGTTTTTTGGTTTATGATTATTATTAAAAAAAGAGTAAATTACAAGTTTTGTCCTTTATGTTTGTCCCAAATTTCAGGCGCTGTCCTTTATCTTTAAAATTGATGAGTTTTGTCCTTAATGTTTCCAAATCTTGCACGTTATGTCCTTTAGGGCAAACCCAGTTAGATTTTTTCATTAATTATGGTCATGTGCTTCGCACATGAGGGCATTTTTGTCTTTTCATCTTTTCAGGGACTATTGTGTTAATAAGTTATATGTAAGGGCTATTGTGTAACAATATCATTATATCCCCCCCCCCCCCCTCCTCTCTCCAAACTTCATCTCCATATTCTGTTTCTCTGCATCCAGATCGTAGTTCATCAATCACCATGGAGCATGTCCGATGTGTTACATATGTCAAGAAGCTGAATGATATAACCAAACTCAGTGACCAAAGTGAAACAATGGTTCATTTAGGAGTTGAACAAGGAAGTAAGGCTTATCGTTTGTTGAATCCTAAATCAAACAAGATAGTGATTGCCAGGTATGTGGTATTTGACGAAGTTAAGGAGTGGATCTGGGACCCAATTTCTCCTATGTTTACAACAAATTGGGCCAGTGGGTCATTTTCTGTGGCTGAAAGAGAACTGGGTTCGACATCACATTTAGATATTGAAGACCCTAATACCCAATTCGAGCCCTAACTTACAAATCATGAAGAAAGTATTGAAGAACATCTTTAGAAACAAATCAATTACCAATTAGTGCAATCAGGTCTGAGAATTCATCAGCTCCATTTGATGATATGCCTCCCCAAGGAAAATAATCTCCAGATTGGGGTTAGGGTTCCGGTGGGGGTGGTGATGCAGGAGACGGTGGCGGTTTGATGGTGGTGGTAGTCTCGTAGAGAGAGAGTGGTTGTGGTGATTTGGGTGCGGTGGTGATGGTGGGTGCAGCGGTGGTCGATAGGTGGGGTTGTGTGGTGGAATTGGTAATGGTCGGTAAGTGTGGTGTGGTGGTGGCGGTGGCGGTGAAGGCTGAGGTGGGGTGGGGTGGGGTGGGTGGTGTTGGTGAAGGTTGTGGGTGGTGGATGGTGCGAGAGAGACATAGAGTATTAGAGAGTTAGAGAGAGAGAGTTTAGATAGAGAGAGAGTAGAGAATCAGATCATAATTTTACATATATAAATAATAGTAATAACATTAATACTTTTTTTTAATATTTTGTTTTAGTTTTTAAAATAATAATAATTAAATATATAGGTAAAAAGACAAAAATACCCTTTGGTGAGCAGAATTAACAAAAAAAATTAACTGGGTTTGCCTTAAAGGGCATAACGTGCAAGATTTGGAAACATTAAGGACAAAACTCATCAATTTTAAAGATAAATGACAGCGCCTGAAATTTGGGACAAAACAAAACTTGTAATTTACTCTTAAAAAAAAAGTAATAAGAAAAGGATTAAATACTTTTTATTCTTAAAAAGTTGATTTTAAATCACATTTATATAAACAATATCGAAATATACTATTTTTTAGAAGAACAGCGTAACAATCAACATCACATATTAGTTGAAAGCAACTTAGTAACACAACTCCATTATTTAAACCTAATGTCCAACTAATAAATAATTTAACTTCATTATCGTTACAATTTGTTGCAACTAATGTTGACAAAACCTTTTTTATTATTTTTTTAAAAGAAATGGTTGCAACAACTCAACATTTTTAATATTCTTTACATTATTGAACTTTTATAATCACTAGTTAACTTTCAAAACATATTAATTTTATATCTTTTATTTGAATGTTTCAATGTTAACAAATCCACTTGGACTTGAAAATAAGAACAAAATCACCATTCTACACTACGTTTTTCGGTCTTGAACCATCTAAACCAGGTGACCGAAGCGTGACCAGACCGTTAACAAACCGAGAAAAGACCAGTCGTCAGTCTTCGATCCCACTGTTAACATTTTCACCCTAAGTTTAAATTTAAGTTTAGTAATAACAAGAAGTATTTTCTATTGAAATCAAAGTAAAGAAAAACCAAAACAGAAAAAAGGAGACATGCTAAACTGGTAAATATGTAAAGATATTTTTTTATAAAAAATATTAAAACTTTATTGCTATTCTAGAGAATTTTCATAACTTATTCATCAAACTTAAAAACTTATACATAGTAACCTACTATTTCATACAGCAAATCCTGTGCTTCTGAGGATGAATTTGATGTTGAAGTTATTCGTACCATGAGAGTTCAAACTCAAGCTCGAGTTATTTTGATCAGTATTTTTAAAGTTCGAACTCGGGTTGCATGTTATTTTCTAAGTTTAAGTTTAGCCTAGACTCGTTCATTTGTTATTTATTAACAATTTTATTATATACATCTATAATGATTATATATACGTGTGTGTAACATAACAAGTATAATTTAGTTATATTAATCATAAATAATTATATATTGTAATATTTGTTTATCTAGTTAAATATTTTTTATATTGAACTAATTATTACATTTATACAATAATAAGCTCGTTTAGACTCACAAGCCTAGTCGACCTTGATATACGAAACTTGAGTTTTTGAGCTTGTTTAAACTCGACTTGATTTGAGTTTTTAGCGAATTGACCTTAGTAACTTACAAGCAACTTGACTAGTTTAAATTTGAAGTTAGTTTTACAAGAAATTTGAACTAAAGTTATGGCTAAAGATATGCGATTCCTTGAGATATCATGTTTGTTCTCTTCAAGGAGAAACGGGGCAGGCAATATCATGATTATCAAAAGCAGGTGATCTTGTTTTCATTTCCTTTACAACATCAAAGAATATTTAAAATACTTTTGTTATCAAATATCTTTTTATAAATTCTAAACATTCATGACTACATATGTAATATATACTTATTAGCCACCTATAATATATGGTTCTAACCTAGTTGATATCGTATACAAATGACAACTAATATTATATACTTCACGTATTATAATATGGACTCTATGGAAATAGCTAATTTATTACATAAAATATATCATTTAAAATTTAGTGTAGTTATTATTGCTATAACATTAGAAAAATGATTTGATTAGTATTCTTTTATTATTACTCTAATTGTACTCCTATAAATATTTGATAATAATATATAATATATTATGATGTGTTTATTATTCTACATGGTAAAAAATTGTTAGTGTATTTTTTTCTGTCCATCTCATCCCTCTTTGTCGCTAGCGATACCAAATCTAGGTTGGTTGGCAACCCTTTTCCCTAGTTGCTCTTTCGTATGATGATTTTCTTTCTCATTATAGCTCTTCCATGCATCCTGGGTGGGACGCATGTACATATATAAAATATGATTTATTTATTTTTCTCTTGTTGTGTCATGTTACCACGATTACACAGGTTCTTTCTTTGTAGACGGATCTACTGCCAACATAGTCTTGTCTTGTGGGCATAGATCTATCATCGTCGCTTGCCGCCGTGAAGTTATTTATTTTCTTAGTTTTTTATGGATATTTTTTTTTCGTGATAGAATACTCTTTTTATACCAACGTCTTCATTGTTTTTCACTTTGATCTGAGCGTTTAATATCCTCTCATTACTAGAGGTGTTAAATAAGATATATTAGTTGGTGTTTATTATAATAAATTTATATATGTTATAGTTAGAAGATATGAATCAATTCTATTTTTATTCTGATTATTCTTAATTAGTATTTAAAAAGTTTTGATTATTCAATGAGGAAATAAAATGTGAGATTTCTTCTTTTAATCGTATTGGTGCATGAGTCGTGATGTGTGATATTTTTTTATAGTGAATTGTTATTGTTATAAATGATTTTTTATTCATAAAAACATATATCTTTTGTTTTAGTGAATTATCATAGTTCTTTTAATCGTATTGGTGCATGAGTCATGTTGTGTGATATTTTTATAGTGAATTGTGGTTAAAAAAAAATACATATTCAATCAAACATATATCTTTTTAAATTTTCTTTTTGAAAGTAAATAACAATGTATTTAATCTCGTGGACTTAGTCGCAGTTTAAATATGATGGTCACATTACAACTAATTACAGAAATATTCAAATTTTCTTATATTTTAGTACTAAGTATGTAATTAACTCTTTTCAAAAATCAATAATCAAGAAATTTGAAGTTTACTCTTTCTTATATACTACTTAATACAAGCTGGCCTATTATTATGTAAGAAACATAATTTCCTTTTCTATAAGGCTATACGTTGTGGTGTTTAGAGAAAAAACACTAGAAGTGTCACATCGGATTAGGATGGAGGGGAACACCGCCCCCTCCCTTCATCCCTTGAACTTTCGGTATGAACATGGCCATGGTCCTAATCACCATGCTCGATATTCTCTCTCTCTCTCTCTCTTAAGTTAAACAAATATAAACATGTGATAGGATGAGAGGATGACCAAAACATAAGTTTAAGGATGGAGAGAACGGTGATGTGACGTTGAGATGGCAGTGAATGATGAAAGGGACCATAATGCATAGCCTAACTACTTAAAATAATAAACATAAGAGTTAAATGTTATTTTAGTCCCTGTGGTTTGGATCACTTTAGCAGTTTAGTCCAAATGTTTCATTTTTCGCATGTGGGTCCAAAAATAATTCACTGTTGCCATTTTAATCCACTGGGTTAACTTTATCCATTTTTTGTTAACGAGAAGGGCAATTCGGTCATTTTATATGGCCGAGTTGCCCTTCTAGTAAACAGAATTACATATAAAATGACCGAATTGTCCTTCTCGTTAACAGAAAAAATGTATAAAGTTAACCCAGTGGACTAAAATGGCAATCGCGAAACCTTTTTGGACTCACAAACGAAAAATGAAACCTCTGGACTAAACTGTCAAAATAGCCTAAACCACATGGACCAAAATGGCATTTAACTCTAAACATAAATTCCTTACAATTTTTTTTTCGTGTAAACTGCCAAAATGGTCTCTGAGGTTTGGTCACTTTTGTCACTTTAGTCCAAAACTCAAACATTTTGAATTTGGGTCCCTGTGGTTTCAATTTTGTTGCCAATTTCATCCAAAAGCAAAATCTGGTCAGATTTTTCAGTTAACATCCATTTTTTTGTCTTTTTCTTCCATGAAGGGTAAAATGGTTAGATTTTTTAAATTTGTTATAATAAAAGGTTAAAAGACCATTTTGCCCTTTATTAAAAGGGTGGAAAAAGAAAAACAAACTGAATGTTAACTGAAAAATTTGACCAGATTTTAATTTTGGATGAAAATAGTAACAAAATTGAAACCATAAGGATCCATATTCAAAAGGTTTGAACTTTAGACTAAAATGACCAAACCTTAGAAACCATTTTTACAGTTTAGTTTATTTTTTCTATGCTTATTCATCTAAACATAAATTCCTTACATATATTTTTTTAATGCTTATTCCAAGTTTTTAGAGTGATATTATATATAACTAACTTAAAGTAGATAACTTTGAGAACTATCTATATACACTCGTTCAAAATTGCTATATTCTTCAAACAGGAAGGTTGGTGAATACAAGACTATTTAATCAAGAAGTACAATAGTAAAATAATTGGTGTTTATTATATTTGGAACTTGTTTCAGTCACAACAATTTTGTTTACCTAATTTTAATTTACAAGATTTTCTATACGCTACTAATAAAAATATATTAGTTAAATAAGATATCATTATTCCATATATAAATAAGAATGTTTTTTTTGCATAACCACTTGTATCTTGTGCTTAAGGAGTTTAAAAAAAAAAAAAAAACTTTATTTTTTACTTTTAACCCAAAGGTTTTTAGCTTTTGTAATTTTAACCCTACATAATTTGTTTTTTTAACTTTAACCCAAAAGTAAACTTGATTTTTTACTTTTAACCCAAAGGTTTTTAGGTTTTGCAATTTTAACCTTACATAATTTGTTTTTTTAACTTTAACCCAAAACTTTTCTTTATTTGCAATTTAACTTCACAACTTTTGTCACTTATATTATTCATCTTTGGCAAATTTTCGTTTTACGTATAGTTCTAATTTTTTCGACTAAATACAACGCAACGTACGAGTGTGGTTCAACTTTTTTATGTTTTGTTTCAAATTTTGCAAGTTAACACGGCGCAACGTGCATATGTGGTTCAACGTTTTTTACCTCTCTTTTTTTCATATTTGATAGGTTCGTCGCAACACGCAGATCCTAGGTCGAGTCAGTGTTGGTGGTCGAGGACGGTTGTGTATCATTAGTACTATTTGACACCGTTTTACGCCCCGCCGCAACGCGGGGTGTGCTTTGGGAGTTTTCTAAAGAAAAAATGGTTATGCATATGGTTGTGCCTTTGGCTTTGAGGGTTTTCCAAAAAAAATTGATTTTTTTACTTTTCACCAAAAAGTATTTTATAAATTACTTTTAACCCAAAACTTTTTATCTTTTGCAATCTATTCTCGCAACTTTTTTTACATTCAACTTTGGTTCTTTATAGTTTTCATTTTCCGCAAATTTTTCGTTTTATGCTTGGTTCTAAATTTTGTGACTTAACACATCGCAACGTGCGTCTTTGGTTTAACGTTTTTATGTTTCGTTCTAAATTTTGCGAGTTAACACGACGCAACGTGTGTATGTGGGTGAACGTTTTTACATCGTCTGTTTTTTTTCCCGTTTTACAGGTTTAACATAACGTGTGGGTCCTAAATCGACTTAGTTATAACTAAAGAATCCCCGCCGGCGGGTCTCAATTCTAGTTACAATTAACTAGGAACGGACCAATAATTGAGTTGTATGGTAAGTGTAAGGACACTGGGTAAAAAAATGTGTACGAGTTTTGTCATAATGAAAAGTTATTCGTTTAAAGCGCACAACTAAAAGTTATGGGTAAAGCTAAAAAGATGTTTAGAATAAAACAAGGGGAAATTATTAAAATATCACTTTTCATTTATTCTCTATAAATTTTATAAACTTTATCATATTCAGATAATGTTTTTCAACAATCAAAATACGTGAGAGCCCTGCAATCTGTTATGGAGTAATTTAGCAAACAACGAGCAAGAAGAACGATGCTGAAGAGACCCGCGAACGGGTGAAATTTGGTATTATCCGATGCCACCTTACACCCCAACCTCCCCTCATCCGACAACGCCACCACCGCTTCCCGTTTTTTTTTATACTATTCCGCATCAACATTTTTCCCCAAACCCAAAACATACCCGAAACCCAACCCACTTCCTCAAAAGGTGGACGAACGAGAAGGCACCGTAAGAAGGCGAGAATGAAGAACGTGCTCCTAAAACAATCGAGATGTGAACGCCTACCGAAGAACTTGCATTGTCACAACCATGACTCGACGTGTCGGAGGATCCGATTGTTTGTAATTTTTTTTCTCATTAACTATAAATATATTTTTATAAATATATTTTTATTTTTATTTTGTTGCTACTAATTTTTTTTCCAAATTATAGCAACCAACCAAGATATATTCGTCTTTTAGAGGCGTATACGTGAGAAGTTTTTCGCCGCAATGGGTCGTGGTGAATATCGTACGGCCGATTTGTTTTCGGGCAGGTGGACCGTAATGCGCGCCAAGGTTAACAACTTCAACAACATACACAATAGCCTCGTCAACAATTATACAAGAAGACATGGTTCAAGCGACGTGGACATCATGACCGTCGCCCACACCGAATATAGAATGCATCATGGCCATCCGTTTACGATGTTACCTTCATGGGAGCTTCTACGCAAATCTCCAAAGTGGCGTCTTGTACCACCGTTCGACCCAACGGCCCATAGGTCAAAACGGTCCAAATCAACAACGACTAGCGAACCATCAGAGTCCGATGCTCGTACTACTATTAACTTAAACGACGAGTAAGATGAATTGAATTTTGAGGAACCGCAAGAGCTGCCACGACCAAAGGGTAGGGATAGAAGCAGGAAGCAGCACGAGCACGAGACACCTCCACTTCAACGCCATCGGATGGCCCATCAAGGTTGGACGAGTTCGACGATAGACTCAAGCGGCTTCTCTCGATCAAGGAAAAGGAGAATGAACTTAAAATGGAGAAACAAATCGAGAAAGATATGAAGTTTCTCGAGAAAGACTTTTCCAACCTACCGGAGGCAGACTGGGTAATTTTATGTAACTCCTCGTATTTCCGTATTCCTATTTTTAGAAAGTTCGTATTCGCATCCTATTTTTAGAAACCTTACATTCGTATTTCGATTCCAATATCGCAATTTGAGGTGTTAATCATAATGGAAATACATTTTTATTCACACTTGTTTATGCATAAATACATGATACTTAATCAATCTCGAATACATGCTTTATATATGAAACTGAATTATACTTAATGTTTAATTATATTCGGAATCATACTCATATACATTCTTGACATTCACACACTTATATATCCCTTAAAATGCCCAAAATAAAATTTAAACAGGCCAACCAATTCTTAGCCTACGACCTGCAAGTCCTAACCTACGAATTTGGGTGGACAGAATGTTTAAAAAAGCGCGAAATTCACCTTTTTTTCCATCTCCCTTCTCCTCCAATCACCTTCCAACCTTCTTTTGACCCCACCCAAACCATAATCCCCAAATATATATACATCACTTCTACAACTCCTCCACACTTTACAAACTCTCTAAACTCTCTCAAGTTCTCTCAAATCTTCAAGTTCTTGGCAGAAAGTTTTAAGTGTTCAAGTGAGCTTTCAACTCACTTTCTTTTACATTCTTTAAGCTTTCTTCTTCTAAACTACTTGGATAACCTCTAGGAAGGTTTCCACAAGTTTTTTCATGTCAAACTAAGGTGGAACCTCACCATATTTGAGGTCCAAAGTAGTGTTTTAAATTTTGTTTTGATTCTAGTTCTTATTTCTTGTATATTTTGACTGAAAATTGGTGTAATCTTGTACCCACCAAGCTCCCAACTAAGCTCATAGTTGTGGGTTTGTGTTGTGTTTGATTTCCACCAAGAAGCAAGCTTAAAATCCCTTTAAAATTCTGCCCAAAATGTTCTAAGTGTTGAAACCATCCAAGCTTCCAATCTTCAATGTTGGAAGGCTTGTGTATGTGTAAGTGTGAACCATGGAAGCTATGGCTCTCCAAACTTGTTCCACTACCTCTCTTGTTTTAGTGGCAAGAATACCTAACTAGCTTCCAAGAACCAAAGTAAGATAACCCCGCCTCGCCTCCAACATTTGGCATGTCGGGTATGACACGTCCGAGTTGTTCTTATTTGGCTACTTAGCAAGACTAGTTAGTTGTATTTTCATTTTATTCATGACCAACCGAGTCATCAACTATATTGGTGACTTTTTGCTTTGGTGAATCATACAATGAGGTTTAGACCATGGGGTATGGGGCGGGGGTTTGGGCGTGGGTTGGGGGAAAACGCCCAAGCCACCACCCCGGGTGGGCTTGGGTTTGGGCGTGGCCCCTTTGGTGTGGGTTTCAGCCCGGGCGTGGGGCGGGCTAGCAAGGTGACATGGCGTGCTCTTAATGGCCAAACCAAACTCATGCCCCCAACCCAAGCCCCCAACCCAAGCCCCCACCATACCCCATGGGCGTGGGTTTGGATTTGAAATTATACCCCAAGACACGTGTCAACCAAAGCCCCAACCCAAGCCCACCATACCCCACGGTCTTATTGGATGGAAATCATCATATCTCCATGATTGACTTACATGATAGTACATGATAGACATAACTATAACTTATACTATAAAATATATAATATATATTTATTAACCGAATTCTTGATGCTAACAGGGTTATGGTTAGATGTCAAGGACTTAGGTTATATTATCTTCGTTTCTAGACTCCTCGTTTGTGATTCTAATGGACGAGTTAGGACCCATGAAAACTTAGTGACCAAACGAGTATCTAGACAAGATATACTTTCGTTACACATATACTTTTATACTTAATTTCGAATCCAAACTCGTTACAAACTCCAAATACTCATACGTCTTCGCTTCCCCAATATAGGGCAACTTTGGTAATCCACCCTCAACGACTCGTCAACTCTCCTTCCTTTGGAAAGCTTTGCAAACCGTGAGTGTACATGACCCCCTTTTATTTTTAACACTTTTGGGTACAATATGTAAGATTAAATATATTATGGTTTAATATTTAATCATATAGCCATTATAATCATTTACATAATATAGATCAAAATATATAATAACCTATTAAATAATTAGTTGGTAATTGTTGATGGACCATATTACCCTTATTAACTAATTAAGTTTCCTCCTAGATGCTTATATAAGGAGAATTATGTAGAGGTCATTAGGTTACACACTTAATCAGACAACCTAATCATAACATCATCATCATCATCGACCTCCCTCTCCATAACCGATTCCCTTGTCGGTTTTCTTAGTCACCATCATTAGTCAGCACCCTAAGGAGGAACCAGATCACACTGATGATTATGTCTAACGGGATGTCATCTTCTCTGACTGGATTCTCCACTGCACTGTCTGCTGTAACAGGTATGTTTTCATGTTTTCCATTATGATTAAACAGAACAGATCCAACATGTGGTATCAAAGCATATGTTGATTAGTCAGTTCTGTTTTGTATCCGAAAATCTGGATTAAATCTGGAAAACAGACTTGAAAACCATAACAGAATCCGTTTTCTGTCATCCGAAATATCATTCCGGATGCATCACGGATGAGGTTTCTCATATTACTGCATCCGAGATGCCATTCCGGATGAAATAGATGTCATTCCGGATCATCTCGGATCCATTACGGATCAGACATTCATCCATTATAACTGTTCCGAAATCGAAAGTTCTGATTTCGGATGAATGTTTGAATTTTCTGATTCAGGGTTCATCATGAGTTCTTGATTAAATTCGAAAAATTCCTTTAGTTTTGGAATGAATTCGGATTATTGGGTGTTTTTGTTCCTGTTTGATCCATTTTATCTACTTAAATTTTCGAAAATATGTTTTTCTATTAATGGATATAATTTTCGAAATAAACAGATAAATATAATTAATATTTAAACAGGAAACTTAATCCCATAATCCCTAAGATTTTGGATTTAAATCTTATCATTATTAACTGCCTAAATTAAGGATATAACAACTTGCAGAACACATTTCGGATGATCATTCCGGATGAACATTGTTCGCCCATTACGGATCAGCACTTTCTGATCATTCCGGATGAACATTGTTCGTCCATTACGGATCAGCAAATGACCATTTCGGACTAAGCATCACGGATGATCAAAGAACTGACCATTTCGGATGGATCTCGGACTAAGCATTACCATCCGAAATCATCCGAAATGCATCACGGATCATCATGAACTGACCGTTTCAGATGAATCTCGGACTAAGTATCATCATCCGAAATCATCCGAAATGATCCGACTTACACGTCTTGAACACATCCGAAATCATTCGAAATCACTCATCTCGGACAATCCGAGATCATTCGAAATCATTCATTTCGGATGCATACAAGACATAAACCATCCGAAATCATGAGTGTTCATAAAATTTCAAGACTTATTCGAAATCCTATTACTTTATTAAGCAGTTAATAAGAACTAAAATTTGGCTCGGGGCTCCGCCCCGAACCCCGTGAGGGGGCACGCTGTCCCTCTGCACCCCCCCCAGCGAACTCACCGCGGAGTTCGATTCGCGCTAACGGGTGGTTTGCTATTAAATAATTGGTTTTGTAATTACTTAGTTAGTTAATCAGAATCAGATAATGCTTTACAAAACCAAAATGGCTTAACTTGAATGAGCTTCTGATGTATCATTTCTGGCCAAAGCTGATTTGATACATCTACTTATCATTCAAGTATTACGAAAGCTATGTTAAGTGTGCATCATAAACATGAATGTCTTAATATCTGGCTAAAGCTGATTTAATTCTTTCATAGATGGCATACTTAACAAGTGCATAACTAAAGTGATTGTCTCAATTTCTGGCCAAAGCTGATTTGTTACAACCACTTTGTACATATGCTCAAATGATTACACTTCTGGCCAAAGCTGATTTGTCTTCGTTTAAGTAGAATTTTTAACTAAGTCTATTATTTTGATGTTAGTAATAGACAATATCACAGCTTCATAATGTAAAATGGTCATTATTTATGCCTGCCTTAGTTTAACGTGCCCCTAGATCACATTAGGAATTTTTCCTTAGTATTATAACTTGCTCATCTTATTTCCACTATCAGCACCAAATCAGGGGATTCCACCTTTGACTGGTGATAACTTTGTTGCATGGAAGGATGCTCTCATGCTTACGCTTGGATTGCTAGACTTCGATTATGCTCTAAGAGAGAATAAGCCAGCGGACCTTACTACTACAAGTACTGCTGCTGAGTAGATAGTTCATGAAAAATGGACTAGGTGTAATCGCATGTCTCTCATGTTTATGAAGCAGTCCATCAGCAATGCAATCAGGGGAGCTATTCCTGATTCTGAAGATGCTAAAACCTACTTGGAACATGTGGAGGCGCAATTCAATGGGACATCTAAAGCACACGCTAGTACCCTTATCCTCAAGCTGGTGACAACTAAGTATGATGGGAGGAGCGGCATTCGCGAGCACATCATGATGATGAATGACATGGCCAATAAGCTGAAGGGGCTGGAAATGGAGATCAGTGATGGTTTCCTTGTTCATTTTATCATCACTCCGCTTCCTTCATCCTTTGAAGCATTCAAGATCAATTACAACACTCAGAAGGACAAATGGACGATGAGTGAGCTAGTCGCTATGTGCGTACAGGAGGAAGAGCGTATGAGGATGGATCGCCCTATTGATGTTGCTAACTTCACCACCTCCAACTCTAAGAAAAGGAAGAACAATCATCAGAGGAAGGATGCTTCAAAAGTCCAAAGGCCTAATCCTAATACAAGTGCACCCTCCAGCTCTAAGAACTCCTTAGGCAGAATCCGCTGCAAGTTCTGTAAAAAGGCATGACATATGCAGAAGGAATGCCCTGACTTTAAGGAGTGGTTGGCTAAGAAAGGTAACGATTATTTTATGATACTTGAGTCCTATAATTTAAGTGTTCCTGCTAATTCTTGGTGGTTTGATTCTGGTTCTATGGTTCATGTTACCAATTCAACTCAGGGATTCCTTTCAATCCGGAAGCTGGAAAGAAACCAAAGAACGCTTAAGGTTGAGGATGATCGAGAATTAGAAGTGAAGACCATTAGAACATTACAATTAGTTATGAAAACTGGTTTATGTATTAAACTTTATGATACCTTATTTGTTCCTGAGGTAACTCGGAACCTTGTATCAGGACCAAAGTTAGACATGGACGGTTTTATTGTTTCCCATGGTCATCGCAAACTCTCTATCCTCTATGATTCTGTTCTTTATGGTACTGGTATTCTGGATGGTGGTCTCTATAGATTAGAACTAGATAACGGCTTTTCCAAATCGTTGTTGTCATATAACATTAATGAATCACTCACAAAGATGAAAGAGAAATGAGACTTAGAGACTTCATCCATGTTGTGGCATCAGCGTTTAGGCCACATTTCAAAAGAACGATTAAATCGTCTTATAAAGGATGAAGTCTTACCTCCTCTCGATTTCTCTGATTTTAGAACATGTGTCAAATGTCTTAAAGGTAAAATGACATTAGCGAATAAGAAAGGTGCCACTAGGAGCTCTAATTTATTAGAACTCATTCATACTGACATTAGTGGTCCCTATCAAATCGCTGGCATAACAGGACATACTTCATTTATCACTTTCATTGATGATTATTCTCGTTACATGTACTTGTATCTAATTAAGGAGAAATCTGAATCTCTTACAACTTTTAAAGATTATAAGGCTGAAGTTGAAAAGCAATTAGATCGTCAGATTAAAGTTGTGAGATCAGATAGAGGCGGTGAATATTATGGAAGACATACTGATGTGGGTCAAGCTCCTGGTCCATTTTATGAGTTTTGTAAGGGCCAGGGGATTGTGAACCAATACACCATGCCTGGTACACCTCAGGAGAACGGTGTCGCTGAAAGAAGAAACCGTACCCTTATGAACATGGTGCGCAGTATGTTAGCCAACACTAATTTACCATTATTTCTCTGGACTGAAGCATTAAAAGCAGCTGTTCATATACTCAATAGAGTTCCTTCTAAGTCTGTCCCTAAAACTCCTTATGAACTTTGGACAGGAAGGAAACCGAGTCTTAAATATATGAAAGTATGGGGTTGCATTGCTGAAGCAAAACTTTACAATCCTTCCCAGGAAACTTGACCCTAAAACAGTTACCTGTTTCTTTATCGGGTATCCTGATAATTCTAAGGGTTATCGTTTCTATTGTCCTTCCCATGTCACCCGTATTGTTGAAACCAAGCGTGCTGCGTTCCTGGAGGATTTCAAGGTCAGTGGGAGCAGTACCAACCCTTACGAAGAATTGCAAGAAGTACAAGACGCGGGGGGGAGAGACTCGTTGCTTGCTATTACTCCGATTACTCCTCTTGTACCCAATGCAACTACTGTACCTGAAGCTACTGCACCAACTCCAAATTCACCTCCACAATCAGAACCCATTATACCTCATGACGAAGGCACATCAAACGCTCAGAACCAAGACAACGCTGAACCCGATAATCCACTCAGGAGGTCATCTAGGCAAAGAAGGCCTACTAATTGGGATGATTATGTTACCTACTTGATTGAAATGGATCCCGAAAAGCTGAATGATCCTATCTCTTACAATGAAGCCATTAGCAGTGATCAGTCTTCTGAATGGAATAAAGCAATGATTGAAGAGCTTGAATCCATGAAGAAAAATGACGTTTGGGATTTGGTAGAATTACCCAACGGTGTCAAACCCGTAGGATGTAAATGGGTGTTCAAAACAAAACTGGATCCGAATGGGAACGTTGAACGCTACAAAGCGAGATTGGTTGCAAAGGGCTACACTCAGAAAGAGGGAATTGATTATCAAGAGACATTTTCACCTGTCTCTCGTAAAGATTCATTAAGGATCGTCATGGCCCTAGTAGCTCATTTTGATTTAGAGTTACATCAGATGGACGTTAAAACCGCTTTCCTTAACGGAGATTTGGACGAAGATGTTTACAAGAAACAACCTGAAGGATTTGAACCTGAAGGTCAAGAGCATCTAGTCTGTAAGTTGAAGAAATCCATTTACGGGTTAAAACAAGCATCACGTCAATGGTACCTCAAGTTTGATGAAGTCATGAAGAAACAAGGTTTTATGAAGAATCAAGTGGATCAATGCACCTACCTCAAGATGAGTGGGAGCAACTTTACTATACTTGTCCTTCACGTAGATGATATTCTATTGGCAAGTAATAGTTTAGACATGTTGCATGAGTCGAAGCGGTTACTCTCGCATAACTTCGACATGAAGGATCTTGGAGATGCTTCTTACGTCATTGGCATCGAAATTCACCGAGATAGACACAAAGGGATCTTAGGATTGTCCCAAAAGGCTTACATAGATCGTGTCCTTACACGTTACAACATGCAACAGTGCAAACCCTCAGTCGCTCCAGTAGTTAAGGGATATGTTTTCGGTTCATTCCAGTGTCCGACAACAGAGGTTGAGAAGGAGCAAATGAGCCAGATACCTTACGCGTCAGTAGTCGGGAGTTTGATGTATGCTCAAGTCTGTACTCGCCCAGATATCGCTTATATTGCTGGAATGCTAGGCCGTTATCAGACTAATCCTGGCCTAGATCACTGGAAAGCAGTTAAGAAGGTACTTCGATATCTACAAGGGACGAAAGACTATAAACTGACTTATAGAAGATGTGATCATTTAGAAGTGGTGGGCTATTCTGATTCTGACTTTGCCAAGTGCAAAGATGACAAGAAATCCACTTCGGGCTATATCTTTATGTTAGCAGGCGGCCCTATCTCATGGAAGAGTCATAAACAACAGTTGACCACAACTTCCACAATGATGGCAGAGTACATTGCTGTTTATAACGCAACCTGTCATGGAATGTTGCTTAGAAATCTGATCACTGGACTCAAAATTGTTAATTCCATTTCTAGACCATTGAAGCTTTATTGTGATAATTCAGCTGCTGTTAGTTTCTCGAACAGTAACAGTTCGACTGGAGCTGGTTTATATCTCGATACAAAATATCTGTTCGTACGTGAACGAGTTGAGGAAAATTGTAACACCTCGAAAATTCACGTCCTATAATGTGTTGACACGTGTCATAAGTTTGAACGTGTGAAAGAATGTTCTGAAAGTACTAAAGTTGACAATCATGAAAAGTATGTGAATATACGAGTTCTTAATGTCAACAGTGAATAAATATATTGTACATTATCCCTACATGATGATCAAAACCTTCAAACGAATAAACCACAGATCATACGAAGCTAAGTATGAAAGTAAGTGAGAGATTACAAACTACAGGGGTTAAATGTGTCAACATGTTTAAGTTATACCTCTGAGTGACCTTTTGACAAACCCAAAGCTTTGTAACGGTTAATTATGCTCACTAGAATACACGATATAAATTTCATAAAGTTTCGTTATCGTATCAGCAAGTTGTAATCAAATTCATGTGCGAGGGGTTAAAACGTCAACGTTGAAAAATTAGGCCTTTTCGGGTAACAATAAAGTTAACCGAGGACTAAACAAAGTGAGTGAATGTCTTAAAGCCCTTATAAGTAAATATAGAGGGCTCATAGTGCAAAACAAGTTGTGAAAACGACCTTTAGAAGGACCAGGGGCCAAAACTGCAATTAATGGAAAGATGGTTTGGCTGAAGCACTCATGCTCGCGTAGCGCGAGCCCTAACCATACATGCAGTCGCGCTACGCGACTGCCTTAGCTGGGCAGAAAGCCTATTTTCTTGGATTTCTTGTCTGCCATAGCCATTTCAAGCGACCCTTAACCGATTTTCCACATCTTCTTGACCCCTACACAACCCCTAGAACACTAGGGACACATGTGGGAAGGTTATGGTCAGTTGTAGTGCTAGATGTCAACACTTTGTGGTGTCTTGATCACTATATAAGGCCTCCAAGTTTACAACATTCTTGCACTCATCATTTGATCATCTCTGGAGCTTCTTTGAGCTAAAGAACAGACCCCAAGCCTTCCTAGTCGTGCATTAGACACTTGTAAGTATGCTAATCCTTTCTTAATTAAGTTTTAGCTTAGTTTTAGCTTAAAAGTCAAACCGTCGTAATTAAAGGTTGACTTTAAGATTAGTCACTAATGGTCCAGTGATTAGTCGAATCAAAAGTAGATATAAGAAGGTAATTATGTGGGTAATAAACCCTTAAAAGGGTTCCCCCTGATTACCACTCTAACCAGGTCAAAAGTCGGGTCAAACTAGTTTATAAAAAGTCAACAGGATACTTAAATTACAATTTATGCATAATTAGCAATGTAGATCATATACAACCTGTTTGATCATTGTTATAACTTATTAATAAGTGTAAGAACATGTCTAAACATGTTCAACCCGACAAATTCCTGTAAATACCCGGTTCGGAACCGAAAGTCACATAGTTTGACTTTCACTTTGACTTTCAGTTCTGACCCGATTAGGCATGTTTTAGAAATGCCTCAGAGCTTTAATTGGACTAGGTTACATGTTATAATAACCCTCTGTGATGTTACACCTTGGTTCATTAGTTATCCAATTAATATGCATGTTTCCGTTAATTGCTCATATGTTGACCGTTATGCCCTTATTACCTTAAAACGTGATTTTTGGAAATGTAAAAGAGTAGAAACTTTAATTATTGATATATAAACTTGTATGCAAAGTTTGACATCAGTTTGAGGTGTAGATTAAGAGTTATGCTCGTTAGCGTAAAATTAAGGCTTTATGTTAATTAAACGGCGCATTTAGCGTATAGCCTACTTAAACATACTTTTGGATATCAAATCCTTTACCCACTGATGTAATATATTATTTTGGGATTTTTAAATATTTTTAATTAATTTTAGGCTGAGCATAACTCATAGTCGTAGGCTTAATCCGGTACTTGTCGGTTTTGCCCTTACGGGCCATAAAATGAGTTTTACATATCTAAACAACTCCAAAACTTTTGCTACTGATCACATATGATAAATAAATTATTTTAAGCCTTCTGGAAATATAAAAATATCAGGTTTAAGTATCAAACCCGGAAATGGCCTTTAATCGCCTTTTTAAGCGTTTTTAACGCATAGGATTACTAGAAGTATTTTAAACATACAAGGGTTGATACCTACTGATATTTGAGGCAAATTATGATAATTTAACAGTAAGCAAAGGTTGATAAACTCAGACTTCGGTTTTGAGCTTTTCGGCTTATGTGAAATTACCAAAATACCCCTACGGGGCATAGTTTGGTTATAATTGATAAATTTCACATATGTACTTTATCCTACTGTTATAACTCATTAATTTGAGTATGTTTACTGATTACATTAGACCTGTAACTCAGTTAAACGCTTAAACCCTTTTACAACCCTTAAAATGACCAAACTACCCCTACGGGGCCTAGTTTGTGTTTAAACACGTTTCGGGCATAATGAAAGACATCTTACTGATGTCACAACATATTTGAGGCATAATTAACTTAGGAAACCTGTATATAGCTCTCATGAATACCCGTCACGCTTATTACGCGTACGGTTCGGTTTATGTAACAAGTTTACATAAATTAGCCGAAACGGGTCAAACCTTAACGGTTTTATCTCAAAATCCAGAATGTGAATAATAAACCCATATTAAACAAGTCTCTGAACTTGTCGGGTCTAAATCACATCCTATCCGGTCTTCGCTTAATCGTGCGTACGAACCGTATCTTTGAAACTAGCCGGTCTAAGCTTAAGCTTAATTAAAGACCCGTTAGGATTCTAATAGGTTATTATAAAACCTTCGTTCCAGATTAGGAGGACCAGTAAAAGCTACTTGCAATTTGCTTATTGTGATATATACTTTGCTCAGGTAAATACTTTTAACTTATTTTCCCTATACGGGCTTGGGTTACGGTATATAAAATACCGCTTGGTCGGGCATCAAATCTTCCATCGCTTAGGTGGTTAATTGAATAATTTGATCGGCTCGTTTAAACAGTCTTGTTTACTTTAAAGCCTTTGGGGGGTTAATGACCATGTCCCGGATATCCATGGCATCATTCGAAGTAATGGCCACGACTTAAGCGCGGGGTGTAGGCGTACACCTGTCAGCGCACAAAAGAATAATGTGGTGTGTCTATTGATCTTTAACCCGGACAAGATCCGGGCTACTGAACGCATAAGTAACATGTAATTCGTTCGCAAGATTATACAGCTAAATAATTGCCCCAAGTTATACAAGATTAATTTTGCCTCTGTGCATTTTAATCAAATTATAAAATGTTTATGCCACGTGCATCCAAACCAATTTTCAATCATTTTTAAAATGAGTCAGTTGAATGTATTTTCCAGTGTAAACTGACGTATTTTCCCAAAAAGATTAAATGCAGGTACTATGCGTAATTGGCTGGGATTTCTCCTTAGCATCATTAGAAGTCTCGCAAGCTTAAGATGCCTGAAGTCTGTTGAACTATTGTTACATATTTTTGTTTTCGATCCATCTGTGGATAAACATCCGAATATTGTGACATTGGATATTACAATATTAAATTCGGTTGTATCATATTTTTAAATTTGCTTCCGCTGTGCATGTTGATTATTGTGTTGTTTGACTATTACGTTACCAACCATGACGTCACGATACTCCCCACCGGGCCCACCGGTGACACGTGGAAATCGTGGTGTGACAGGTTGGTATCAGAGCCAACATTGAGTGAATTAAAGACTAGCCTTTTGTGTTTAATCTCAATAACACAAATGCACATTTCTAAACCTTCGAGTCTAGACATATAACATAGGACAAATTGTACCTTGCTTGGTTTTTGTTTTGTCCTTTGATTTTATATATTTTGTTGTTATCTCATATTATGATGACAGGATTTAAAATGCCGCCAAGATTCTTCAGGAGGAGAGGACGAGGCAAGGGGCCGATTACCGCCCCCAATGACAACGAAGCAGGACCATCACATGTGCGAGCTCCGTCTACTACCGAGAGTGACGACCCTCGGCAGAACAGGAGGAACTTGTTTGAACCAGCCAGACGGTCGGTCTCACATAGCTCAACGCCCCCAGTGCATAACTCATATGGGCCATACTCGGAAAATGAGCCCAACAACCCTCAACCCTCATATATACCTTTACAGCGATCTTTATCGCATCATTCTTTCGGGGACCCTACACCAGTTTTTTAGGGCCAGTTTAATCTGGTAGGCTACGTGCAAGAACCCGTGGGTTTTAACCCACTGGGGCCAGAAGATCATTTCTCTGGCGATCATGCGGACGACATGGACGAGGATACGGACCCCGTCGAGCCTGCCAGTGGTACACCGAACCATCCGATCGAAATCTCCGACGGATCTTCGTTCCACGGATCACCCTATGTTGGTCCGGATAGCTTCCAGGCGATGTTCACCAGGCATGAATGGTACTATACACCTCCTCACCATTCGTCGCCTCCTCAGCAGCAGCAGCAAGAACAGGATCCCTCTGTGGATTCCAGATTCGTGGCAGTCACGCCACCGCCTCCACCGCCGCCAGTGCAGCCGGCACCTCCGCAACCGCCAAGGCGAAGGAGAACCGGTGCGCGCATGTCGTCACGAGCTGGGGATTTCCATTTCAGTTCCCCACGTCAATCCAGTGGCAGTCACTATCCGCCACACCAGGAGGACCCACAAATGGGTGGACCTTCACAACCAGCTATTCCACAGCCACCGCCGATGGGTTTTGACAACCCAATACCAGCATATACGGGTTCCAAGGCATACAACCCGTTTGAACCGCCAAATCACCACAATTATGGTTACGCGGAGGCCGACCCTTACATGGTAGCGGCGAACTACAACACCCAAGGACCCTATGGAGATCCATGGGGAGTAGGGTACCCAACACATGGGTACCAGATACCTCCAAGACCTATCATCCGGACGCAATCGCAGCCGCCACGGTTTTCTCCCCCAGAAAGGGAGGAAATCCTACAAAGGTTGGATGAAGTAGAGCGAGGCTTCCACCGTGACCGTAGGGAGAGACAGAGCTTCTTCCAAGGATTGGCAAGCTTGATCAAAGGGAAGAACAAGAAGGATCATTGAATCTTTCCAATTATTGTTGAGCCCCTGCGTGGGCCGGTATTTGCTGTATTTGTTTAAGCCCCTGCGTGGGTATGTATGCGTGTTTGTTTTGACCCCTGCGTGGGTCTATTTTCCGTTAACCCCTGCGTGGGTATGATGTTTAATTGTTTAAGGTCCCTGAGTGGACTAGTTTGTTTGTTTAAAAGTCCCTGCGTGGACTAATATGTTGATTAACCCCTGCGTGGGTAAGTTGTTACTTGAAAAAACCCGTTTAGGGCAGCGTGTAATATTTTGAATAAATTAATGGAATGTTTGTTTTATAAATTTCATGTTGCCATTATGTGCATAAATAAATTATATATGAAATAAATAAATTAAAACCATTCCTTTTAAATAAATATCTGCCTATGTGAAATTTTTAACTAAGAATCTTAAAGTGTGAAACCTAGCCTTTGGGTCATTATAAGGCCGGGCCAAGATGGTAAGACCTGTTTAAAAGATTCAAATCCCTATTAACATCTGAAAACATGTTAACACTCCTGGCAGATGTGATTCATTTTGAAATCACACACGTTATTATTATATAAGGATCTTTCAAAAGATTCCTAACCCAGTTTAATGATCTCTGAATCCTGGGTTTACATCATCAATTAAGATGATCATACTTGTACCATACGTGGTAATACGTGCCTACGGGCCCTGCTCATTTCTATATGGGCCAAAAGACAGTGGTAGATATGACTCCCTCTCAAATAAAGGTAATGAACTAGGTTCAAACCTCAAATGTTTTGATTCTCTGAAATCCTAGCATATAATTTATAAATGTCCTTGTGACCAGGCCTATTGTGCCAATATACCTTCATGTTCTGATTCTCTGAAATCATAACCTATAAATTAATTTGTCCATGTGACTAGCCCTTTTGTGCCACGAATAAAACTGTTATTTTTTTATAATTAGGATAAGTTATATTAAAATCCTAAATAAATATGATTAATAAATTAACCAGATATGGTCTCTGTTTACCCTGGTTAATGAGTTTCCCTAAGGGGCAATTCCATAATAAACTCCCAAATAAACTATTGTCCTTGTTTTCTGCAACAGTTCAATTGAAATGGCTAACTCAGAAGAGGGTAATAGTCATCCAGTGGAGGTTAATAATGACGCCCGAATTAATCTAACGGGTGCGGAATTGAAAGCGATCATAGACGGCGCAGTTACACAGGCTTTGGAAAGGCAGTACGAGGAGTATAGTGGGACTCGTAGTAGGACCCTATCTACACAGCCTTCGAAACCACCGTCCAAGAAGGACGAACCGAAGAAAGATGATGATCGACACTCCTCAAACTACAGTGTCCCATCTCAACGGATCATACTGAATAAAGGACCCCCTTGCTAAGGGTTGCTCCTATAAATATTTTGTCTCATGTAAACCCCGGGATTTCACTGGGGAGAAAGGAGCTGTGGATTGTATGACGTGGTTGGACGAGATGGATACAGTTGTGGACATCAGCGGATGCGCTGAAAAGGATGTGGTCAAGTTCGTGTCGCAACTTTCAAAGGCGATGCTCTAGCCTGGTGGAGATCACTGATCCAAGCCACTGGGAAAATCCCCTTGTACAACATGTCGTGGGATCAGTTTGTTGCCCTTATTAGGGAAAATTACTGCCCTTAGCATGAGGTGGAGAAGATAGAGTCTGATTTTCTATCATTGGTGATGACAAACCTCGACTGTCAAGCTTACCTCACGAGCTTTAACACGCTGTCCCGGTTGGTTCCATATTTGGTAACCCCGGAGCCCAAACGAATCGCTCGATTTATCGGTGGTCTAGCCCCGGAAATAAAGGCAAGCGTAAAGGCATCTCGACCGACTACTTTTAGATTGGTAACTGACATATCTCTGTCCCTCACTTTGGATGCGGTCAGGCAACGATCGCTGAGGAACAAAGATGCCGAAAAGAGAAAGCGTGAAGACGATAACTCAAAGAGGTCGAGCAAGAAGCACCGTGGGAACGGTGATAGCAAGAGGGGGTCTGAGTCAAGAAGAGATGGGCATAGGTCTGGTGAGAAGCCCAAGTGCAATATTTGCAAGAAACAGCACTTTGGAAAGTGCAGACTCGGATCGAACTCAAATAATGAGTCAAGATCTTTTGCTTGTGGTTTGTGCAAATCCAAGGAACACAAAACCTTGGATTGTAAGAAGCTGAAAGACACAACGTGCTATCGTTGCAATGAAAAGGGGCATATCAAGACCAACTACCCAAAGTATGCAAAGAAGCCTGAAGAGACTAAGAAGACTAATGCTAGAGTCTTCAGAATGGATGCCAAAGAAGCAGTGCTAGATGACAACGTTATTACAGGTACTTTCCTAGTAAATGACGTCTATGCTAGAGTACTATTTGATTCAGGCGCTGATAAGTCTTTCGTAGATCATAAATTTTGTGAATTGCTGAAATTACCTGTCAAGGCCTTAAAAGTGAATTATGAGGTAGAGTTAGCAGATGGAACCATAGAAACCGTCTCAACTATGTTAGATGGATGTGTTATATCCATTAAGAACCATTCTTTTCCTCTGTCTCTACTTCCATTTAAGTTGGCCGGTTTTGACATAGTTCTGGGTATGGACTGGTTATCTCATAACCAGGCCCAAATTGTCTGTAACATAAAGCAAGTAGTAATAAAGACTCCGTCTGGTGAACCACTTACCATTCGGGGAGATACCCAGTATGGACTGCCTGAGCAGGTGACTATGCTTAAGGCTTCCAAATGTTTAAAGAAGGGATGTGTCATCTACATGGCACAGGTGATTATTGATGAACCTAGACCGAATATAGAAGACATCCCAGTCATCTCTGAATTCCCAGAAGTTTTTCCGAAAGAACTACCTGGTTTGCCACCAGATAGGCAAGTAGAATTCAGGATTGATATCATCCCCGGAGCAGCACCAGTTGCCAGAGCACCCTATAGGTTGGCTCCAACGGAGATGAAAGAATTGAGGACACAGCTAGACGAATTGCTAGCCAAGGGTTTCATTAAGCCTAGTTCGTCTCCTTGGGGAGCGCCAGTCCTGTTTGTCAAGAAGAAGGACGGATCGATGCGTCTGTGCATCGATTATCGTGAGCTTAATAAGGTCACGATCAAGAATAGCTATCCTTTACCCAGGATCGATGATTTGTTCGATCAATTACAAGGAGCAAGTTATTTTTCGAAGATTGATTTGAGGTCAGGCTACCATCAACTGAAAGTTAGAGATGAAGACGTGCATAAAACAACATTTAGGACTCGTTATGGTCATTACGAGTTCCTAGTGATGCCTTTTGGGCTCACTAATGCACCGGCCGCGTTCATGGATCTCATGAATCGTGTTTTCAAGCCATACTTAGATAAATTCGTCATCGTTTTCATCGACGACATTCTTATCTATTCGAAGAATCAAGCTGACCATGAGAAACACCTTCGATGTATTCTCAAACTCCTGCATCAAGAGAAGCTCTATGCCAAATTCTCCAAGTGTGAATTTTGGCTTCGAGAAGTCCAATTCCTTGGATACGTGGTTAGTGAGCGTGGTATCCAAGTGGATCCCGCTAAGGTTGAGGCCGTAATGAATTGGCAAGAACCAAAGACGCCTACGGAGATTCGTAGCTTCCTGGGATTGGCAGGATATTACAGGCGTTTCATTGAAAATTTTTCAAGGATTGCTGCACCCCTAACTTCCTTAACCAAGAAGAAAGTAAAGTTCGTTTGGGGCCCTAAGCAGCAAGAAGCTTTTGATATTCTCAAGCAGAGGTTGAGCAATGCTCCTGTGTTGACATTGCCTGATGGAATCGAAGAATTTGTAGTTTATTGTGATGCATCACACACCGGGATGGGGTGTGTGCTTATGCAGAAAGGCAAGGTTATTGCCTATGCATCCCGACAGTTAAAGGTGCACGAAAAGAATTACACCACCCACGACCTGGAATTGGGTGCCGTAGTATTCGCACTAAAACTGTGGAGGCATTATCTTTATGGAATTAAGTGTGTGATCTATTCTGATCACAAGAGCCTCCAGCATCTGTTTAATCAGAAAGAGTTAAACATGAGGCAATGCCGTTGGATGGAGACCTTGAATGATTATGATTGTGAAATCAAGTATCATCCCGGCAAAGCGAATGTAGTCGCTGACGCCTTGAGCAGAAAGGAAAGGGTGAAACCCATTCGAATCAATGCCAAGCGCATGGAAATAAAGAACAATTTGATTGAAAGGTTGTTAGCTGCACAGAAGGAAGCTGTGTTGGAAGCTAACTATCCTAACGAAAAGTTAGGAGTAACTGAGGAGCAGTTAACTCTTAGCAAGGACGGAATTTTACGATTGAATGGACGAATATGGGTTCCAATTTTTGGGGGACTTCGAGATGTCATCCTCCAGGAAGCCCATAGTTCCAAATACTCCGTTCATCCTGGAGCTGATAAGATGTACCAGGATCTAAAAGCAAATTATTGGTGGATAGGCTTGAAGAAGTCTGTAGCCACTCATGTAGCTAAATGCTTGACATGTGCGCAAGTCAATGCCGAGCATCAAAAGCCGTCAGGCTTGCTACAACAGCCTGAACTTCCTACTTGGAAGTGGGAAATGGTAACTATGGATTTTATTACCAAGTTACCAAAGACGAGGAAAGGAAATGATACAATATGGGTTATAGTTGATAGACTGACTAAGTCAGCACATTTCTTACCCATCAAGGAGACTTATAGCTCCGACATGTTAGCCCAGTTATACGTTGATAAGATTGTAGCCTTACAAGGCATACCTGTGTCTATTATCTCTGACAGAGATACTAGATACACGTCACATTTTTGGAAGAGTTTCCAACAATCTTTGGGCACACGTTTGAATTTTAGTACGGCTTATCATCCTCAGACTGACAGTCAGAGTGAGCGTACTATTCAAACGTTGGAAGACATGCTACGTGCATGTGTGATCGATTTGGGTGGTAGTTGGGATAAGAACTTACCATTAATCGAATTCTCCTACAACAATAGCTACCACACCAGCATAAAGGCTGCGCCTTTTGAGGCATTATATGGTAGAAAGTGTAGATCGCCCGTGTGTTGGGCGGAAGTTGGAGATGTCCAATTATCAGGACCAGAGATAGTGTTCGAAACAACGGACAAAATTGTCCAGATTCGTGAGCGTCTCAAAGCTGCCCGTGATAGGCAGAAGAGTTACGCAGATCTGAAGCGTAAAGCTTTTCACTTCGAAGTAGGTGATAAAGTGTTGCTTAAAGTGTCACCCTGGAAGGGAGTGATGCGGTTTGGTAAGAAAGGCAAGCTAAGCCCGAGATACATAGGACCTTTCGAGATTATCGAACGTGTCGGGTCAGTTTCCTATAAGTTAAACTTACCGGAAGAGCTCAGTGGAATTCACAATGTGTTCCACATCTGCAATCTGAAAAAGTGTTTCGCTGACGAATCACTGGTTATACCACACACAGATGTGCATATAGACGAGAGTTTGAAATTCGTGGAAAAACCTTTGTCGATTGAAGATCGACAGGTAAAGAAGCTTCGTAGGAAGCATGCACCTATTGTAAAGGTCAAATGGGATGCCCGTAGAGGTCCCGAGTATACGTGGGAGGTTGAATCCATGATGAAAGAAAAATACCCTTATTTATTTCAGTAAATCTCGGGTCGAGATTTATTTTAAGGGGGTGAGGATGTAACACCTCGAAAATTCACGTCCTATAATGTGTTGACACATTTCATAAGTTTGAACGTGTGAAAGAATGTTCTGAAAGGACTAAAGTTGACAATCATGAAAAGTATATGAATATACGAGTTCTTAATGTCAACAGTGAATAAATATATTGTACATTATCCCTACATGATGATCAAAACCTTCAAACGAATAAACCACAGATCATACGAAGCTAAGTATGAAAGTAAGTGAGAGATTACAAACTACAGGGGTTAAATGTGTCAACATGTTTAAGTTATACCTCTGAGTGACCTTTTGACAAACCCGAAGCTTTGTAACGGTTAATTATGCTCACTAGAATACACGATATAAATTTCATAAAGTTTCGTTATCGTATGAGCAAGTTGTGATCAAATTCGTGTGCGAGGGGTTAAAACGTCAACGTTGAAAAATTAGGCCTTTTCGGGTAACAATAAAGTTAACCGAGGACTAAACAAAGTGAGTAAATGTCTTAAAGCCCTTATAAGTAAATATAGAGGGCTCATAGTGCAAAACAAGTTGTGAAAACGACCTTTAGAAGGACCAGGGGCCAAAACTGCAATTAATGGAAAGATGGTTTGGCTGAAGCACTCATGCTCGCGTAGCGCGAGCCCTAACCATACATGCAGTCGCGCTACGCGACTGCCTTAGCTGGGCAGAAAGCCTATTTTCTTGGATTTTCTTGGATTTCTTGTCTGCCATAGCCATTTCAAGCGACCCTTAACCGATTTTCCACATCTTCTTGACCCCTACACAACCCCTAGAACACTAGGGACACATGTGGGAAGGTTATGGTCAGTTGTAGTGCTAGATGTCAACACTTTGTGGTGTCTTGATCACTATATAAGGCCTCCAAGTTTACAACATTCTTGCACTCATCATTTGATCATCTCTGGAGCTTCTTTGAGCTAAAGAACAGACCCCAAGCCTTCCTAGTCGTGCATTAGACACTTGTAAGTATGCTAATCCTTTCTTAATTAAGTTTTAGCTTAGTTTTAACTTAAAAGTCAAACCGTCGTAATTAAAGGTTGACTTTAAGATTAGTCACTAATGGTCCAGTGATTAGTCGAATCAAAAGTAGATATAAGAAGGTAATTATGTGGGTAATAAACCCTTAAAAGGGTTCCCCCTGATTACCACTCTAACCAGGTCAAAAGTCGGGTCAAACTAGTTTATAAAAAGTCAACAGGATACTTAAATTATAATTTATGCATAATTAGCAATGTAGATCATATAAAACCTGTTTGATCATTGTTATAACTTATTAATAAGTGTAAGAACATGTCTAAACATGTTCAACCCGACAAATTCCTGTAAATACCCGGTTCGGAACCAAAAGTCACATAGTTTGACTTTCACTTTGACTTTCAGTTCTGACTCGATTAGGCATGTTTTAGAAATGCCTCAGAGCTTTAATTGGACTAGGTTACATGTTAGAATAACCCTCTGTGATGTTACACCTTGGTTCATTAGTTATCCAATTAATATGCATGTTTCCGTTAATTGCTCATATGTTGACCGTTATGCCCTTATTACCTTAAAACGTGATTTTTGGAAATGTAAAAGAGTAGAAACTTTAATTATTGATATATAAACTTGTATGCAAAGTTTGACATCAGTTTGAGGTGTAGATTAAGAGTTATGCTCGTTAGCGTAAAATTAAGGCTTTATGTTAATTAAACGGCAGATTTAGCGTATAGCCTACTTAAACATACTTTTGGATATCAAATCCTTTACCCACTGATGTAATATATTATTTTGGGATTTTTAAATATTTTTAATTAATTTTAGGCTGAGCATAACTCATAGTCGCAGGCTTAATCCGGTACTTGTCGGTTTTGCCCTTACGGGCCATAAAATGAGTTTTACATATCTAAACAACTCCAAACCTTTTGCTGCTGATCACATATGATAAATAAATTATTTTAAGCCTTCTGGAAATATAAAAATATCAGGTTTAAGTATCAAACCCGGAAATGGCCTTTAATCGCCTTTTTAAGCGTTTTTAACGCATAGGATGTACTAGAAGTATTTTAAACATACAAGGGTTGATACCTACTGATATTTGAGGCAAATTATGATACTTTAACAGTAAGCAAAGGTTGATAAACTCAGACTTCGGTTTTGAGCTTTTCGGCTTATGTGAAATTACCAAAATACCCCTACGGGGCATAGTTTGGTTATAATTGATAAATTTCACATATGTACTTTATCCTACTGTTATAACTCATTAATTTGAGTATGTTTACTGATTACATTAGACCTGTAACTCAGTTAAACGCTTAAACCCTTTTACAACCCTTAAAATGACCAAACTACCCCTACGGGGCCTAGTTTGTGTTTAAACACGTTTCGGGCATAATGAAAGACATCTTACTGATGTCACAACATATTTGAGGCATAATTAACTTAGGAAACCTGTATATAGCTCTCATGAATACCCGTCACGCTTATTACGCGTACGGTTCGGTTTATGTAACAAGTTTATATAAATTAGCCGAAACGGGTCAAACCTTAACGGTTTTATCTCAAAATCCAGAATGTGAATAATAAACCCATATTAAACAAGTCTCTGAACTTGTCGGGTCTAAATCACATCCTATCCGGTCTTCGCTTAATCGTGCGTACGAACCGTATCTTTGAAACTAGTCGGTCTAAGCTTAAGCTTAATTAAAGACCCGTTAGGATTCTAATAGGTTATTATAAAACCTTCGTTCCAGATTAGGAGGACCAGTAAAAGCTACTTGCAATTTGCTTATTGTGATATATACTTTGCTCAGGTAAATACTTTTAACTTATTTTCCCTATACGGGCTTGGGTTACGGTATATAAAATACCGCTTGGTCGGGCATCAAATCTTCCATCGCTTAGGTGGTTAATTGAATAATTTGATAGGCTCGTTTAAACAGTCTTGTTTACTTTAAAGCCTTTGGGGGGTTAATGATCATGTCCCGGATATCCATGGCATCATTCGAAGTAATGGCCACGACTTAAGCGCGGGGTGTAGGCGTACACCTGTCAGCGCACAAAAGAATAATGTGGTGTGTCTATTGATCTTTAACCCGGACAAGATCCGGGCTACTGAACGCATAAGTAACATGTAATTCGTTCGCAAGATTATACAGCTAAATAATTGCCCCAAGTTATACAAGATTAATTTTGCCTCTGTGCATTTTAATCAAATTATAAAATGTTTATGCCACGTGCATCCAAACCAATTTTCAATCATTTTTAAAATGAGTCAGTTGAATGTATTTACCAGTGTAAACTGACGTATTTTCCCAAAAAGATTAAATGCAGGTACTATGCGTAATTGGCTGGGATTTCTCCTTAGCATCATTAGAAGTCTCGCAAGCTTAAGATGCCTGAAGTCTGTTGAACTATTGTTACATGTTTTTGTTTTCGATCCATCTGTGGATAAACATCCGAATATTGTGACATTGGATATTACAATATTAAATTCGGTTGTATCATATTTTTAAATTTGCTTCCGCTGTGCATATTGATTATTGTGTTGTTTGACTATTACGTTACCAACCATGACGTCACGATACTCCCCACCGGGCCCACCGGTGACACGTGGAAATCGGGGTGTGACAAAAATAATCTTTGTATCGAGTATATTAGTACTAAAGATATGCTTGCAGATCCGATGACTAAAGGTCTCCCTCCTAAGGTTTACGAAGAACATGTTCGGAATATGGGATTTAGTAAAGACCTTATTTAAGCATATTGTACTAGCTTATGTTTTATGATTAATGAAATTTCCTCAGTTTGATTTTGTATGTCTCTTAGAATATGTTCAACTGGTATAATGACATATAGACAAATAAAGTTACAAATCAAACAAAGGGCTTATGCGTATTTTGATCATAACGATTAGGTTTTAAATTAAGGCTATAGTATGACTAATGGGGGTCCTGAGTCGCATAATGATTCAACGGCTGTATTTCTCTGCTATAGTACTTGTTTAAGGCTAAAATGAGTGTTAACTCCTGATCAGGCTTATCTAATACTCATGGTAAATGATTACTCGGCTAAGTGGGAGAATGTAAGATTAAATATATTATGGTTTAATATTTAATCATATAGCCATTATAATCATTTACATAATATAGATCAAAATATATAATAACCTATTAAATAATTAGTTGGTAATTGTTGATGGACCATATTACCCATATTAACTAATTAGGTTTCCTCCTGGGTGCTTATATAAGGAGAATTATGTAGAGGTCATTAGGTTACACACTTAATCAGACAACCTAATCATGACATCATCATCATCATCGACCTCCCTCTCCATAACCGATTCCCTTGTCGGTTTTCTTAGTCACCATCATTAGTCAGCACCCTAAGGAGGAACCAGATCACACTGACGATTATGTCTAACGGGATGTCATCTTCTCTGACTGGATTCTCCACTGCAGTGCACTGTCTGCTGTAACAGGTATGTTTTCATGTTTTCCATTATGATTAAACAGAACTGATCCAACACAATACACATAATTTATCAAACTCACACAATCACTTACAAACATGCTTGACACAAACAAACAATCCGATATACATGCTTGATACGTGATTCTATAACTCATACATGCTAGAATACTTATTTGCTTTATACTTGTTATTAACTTTGTACGAGCCTCCCTTAACATGTATAGCGCTATTGGAATAACACACCGCCCGTATTCTTAAGGTCATGTTAACTTATACAAAAACGCTCTTGTCGTTGCGACGACAAGATTATGGTAGTGAGAATATTTGGGTTGACAAGTAGGAGATGCATGCTAGTATTGTTATGATATGTCTTAGATTACGATTATGCCATATGGATTCATTTAACCATTTTCATACTTATGCTAGTAAATCAAACTTGTATGCATGTCAATACTTTATGTGTTGACATGTACTTTAATATGTATAGTAGAAACTTGATGATGAGACGTTGAACGAAACCTAGTAGGACGACTAGAATTTAGTACTTGTTTTGTATTTTGTTTCCTAGTTGCAATATATTGTAGTTTGTTTCCAAACAATGTACTTCCGTTTTAGAAATGAAATGAAATTTTGGTTGTTAAATACTTGTCGCAAATAGTCGTTACGAAGTGTCTTGCGATCTCGTTTTCGTCTCACTTCGATGTTTTCCGCCATCGGTTGGGGTGTAACATTTTAGAGGCTCGTAAGGCAAAAATCCGAGCAAAATATATGTAGTTTTTTAGTAGGTTTTTATATTTATTTTTAAGTTGGTTGTTTTTTTAAGTAACTTTGTAGTTTTTTATTTTAAGTAGTTTGTAATCTTTTAATTATTTTATTGAAATTATGTTTTTTTTATTTTGTTTTAAAGAAAAAGGGTATATAAATTAAAAAATATGAAGTAAAAAAAACAGATAATTAGGTAATCATGATAGGGGCTTTAAACCATTTCATGCAAGTTAAAGAAAGGACCTTCAAAGCCCCTTATATGACATGACGTATACGTGACGCTGATATGGTGTGATAAAGCCCCTATGAGCTTTATACCACACACACCAGCCTTAATATCACACCCTTTCGTAAAATAGGGATGCACGACAAAATAACATCATTTATATAGTGGATTTGACGTGTGTTGGTACATACATGTCAAAATATAATGTTATGTTAAAAATCTATTCTAAGATACTTGTATGTTTACTAAGGTGCAGTTTGTTTTTGCAGACATAAATTGTCTGCAAGCTGATTTCATCTGTTTTCATGTCTACAATTGAAGATGTGGTCTGAAGCTCTGCAAGCTGAAAATATAAGACTGTTTGTTTTTTACTATCTGCAAGGAGAAGAGGGAGGTCGTCGGACGACGAGGAGAAGAGGGAGGTCGCCGAAAAACTGGTCGGAGGAGGAGGAGCGACGGCAAGGAGAAGAGGGCTGATGTTTTAAGCGTATATGAGGGAGGAGTATATTAGGGTTTTTGTGAAGATGTTTGAAGAAGGGGGTCCTTAGCTTATTTTTTTAAGATGAAAAAAGTTAAGTTCAGATCTGTTAAAAAAACAGTCTTCAAGGGTAACGTCTGCGCGCCTGCAGACATCAGCTCCTTTAAAGATGTTTAAAGAAAAAACAAACACCTCCTAAATATAATTCCTCAATGCAACAAATAAAAGATCAACAAGCCACAGAAATATCATGACCGGTGCCACACACGAACCTTACATCAACCGCGAATTCTCTACTAAAAGGTCAACAACAAGACCGCGATCAATGTCACGGTCTAGTCATACATCGACCATGTCTAGTAGCTTGAAAACCGTGTATTGTGAAAGAAACTAACAATACTAGGGCTACAAGCGAACCAAACATTCGGTGAACAGTTCATGAACCGTTCGATGGGAGCTTCGTTTATGTTCGTTCGTTTATTAAACAAACAAACACGAACAAGAAATTTCGTTCGTTTAGTTAAATGAACAAACAAGAACAGAGGTCACGTTTGTTCATATATGTTCGTGAACGTTCGCTAACGTGTTCGTTTGTGTTCCATAGTTCGTTAGTGTTTTTAGTTTTTATATTTTGTTTAAATACTTCAAAACTTTGACATATAAAATATTTAATAAGTGTCAGTGTATTAAATATTTTGTTCTTGAATGCTTGTTTGTGTTCTTGAACATAAGTTTGTGCTCATTTGTGTTCATCAACGTTTGTTTTCGTTGCTGCCTAAAGTTAACAAACAAACACAAACGAAACGAACAGGTACATTTCCTTAACAAACGAACACAAACATAAAATCTCATTCGGTAGTGTTCATGAATAGTTCGTGAACACATATATTTCTTAACAAACGAACACAAACAAGGTCTTGTTTGTGTTCGTTCAGCTCGTTTGCAGTCCTAAACAGCACTATCCATGGTCGGTATCACAGTCCGGTTGTGGAATAACCGTTCTACCTCTCCCATTATGTCAATACTAACCCCATTCTTTAAATTTGATTTTACACTATTTAAGGTATTGAAAAGTAATTGTGAAGAAGAATAGACCCGAGCGGGTCGTTACTTCTACGGTGATGAATGTGGATATGGCCACACCTCGTCTTCTCCGTCTCATCCTAGACCTGCAAATAAGAAGAAAAGAGAGACGTGGGGAAAGTAGAGACGGCCGGTAGAGGAAGAATCCCAAATTTCCAGCTACAAAAGTGTTTGCCCCATGTTGCATGCCCTAATAAGGGGTGGGGACCTCCTTATATAGGAAATATGGGAAACCCTAACCTCAATGGGTCAGGCCCAGTTAGGGGTTGTCTCTACAAGCCCACAGCCCAGTGTAGTATAAACTACAACGCGCTGGGCTTCGCGGGTTAGTGCACAATAATAATAAACATTAACATAAAAGGTGATAGGTAACGTGTAACTATTTGGGCCGGGTCAAGTACCTTACCTCGTCAAATTGTCTTTCTCTGAAAATTAATGAATACAATAAGTCCAAAAATCATTTCAAGGAAATGAGAAACTAAACATAAATATTGAGTTATGTTTATGGATCGACTATCAAGAAATAGAAACATTTGATAAAGAAAATGATACTAAAACACATGAATTTGGCTATCCTTTTTTATGCTTTTAAAGAGATTTTCTTGTAATCCAAAGATGAATTTATGGGAACTTATTAATACCTTGTGAAGTAATGTGATCACGTGGAATGTAGTTTCCGAAAAAAAAAAAGTTGTGTTTATCACTATGTCATCCTTCAAAGATCTTTTAATAATAAGATTATTAGTAATAGTTATTATTAGGCCAAAAATGAAATGATTGGTTTGTGAGTTCCGGAGCTCAAACTAAATAATGCCATGCAAAATATTACAAGAGAACATATAAAAAACAAATAAGCAGATAGCCTAAATGATTATTGTTGATTACTAAAATTATTAACATGTTTATAATTGTTGCTCCACCTTATGGTTTGATGTCATTGCCCATTGGTCTTATCCTAATCCATTTTTTCTCATACCATCTATGTGGAGGCATTTCCATACATACAATTGTATCTTCTTTTTTTTTTTTTTTTGTATAATATAACTCCTGTCAAATTACGATTGTATCTTCTGTTTAAAATTACGATCTTGCCTCCAGTTCGAAATTTCCTTTTATATTTTGCCCTCAGTTAAAAAATACGATTTTCCCCTGGTTAAAAAATATCTATTTTGCCCCCAGCTACAGTATTGCCAATTTACAATTTGGTTCCCAGTTTAAAAAATACAATTTCGCCCCCAGTTCAAAATAAATTTTCCTTTTGCCCCCAGCTAAAAATTACGATTTCCCCTCAGTAAAAATATTACGATTTTGCCCCAATTCAAAATAAAAAAATGGTTTTGCCCTCAGTTCAAAATATTTTTACCTCCAGTTTAAAATTACGATTTTACCCCATCTAAAAATTGCAATCTTGCCATTGTTTTTTTTGGGCAAAACTATGGTAGTGTTATATTTTACTTGGTTGACTTAATTTAGTTTTTATTCGTGTCAAACAGCTGCCTAGCACTCGCTAATTGGTCCTGATAAATTATTGTTTTGCCCCCAACTCTAAATTACACGCTTGCTATCGTTTTAGTTATTTTTTTATCATAACTATAATAGTGTTTTTCTTTACTTAGTTAACTCGATGTATCTTTTTTTATATCGTGTTATAAGTAGCATGTATAACTAACTGAAATAAATGCGTACTTATTATTAAACTAATAAATTTTCGGTTTAACGCCCAGCAACGCAGGCGACGAATAACTATAGTTTCCACTGTTAATTTAAGGATAATAGTGAAATGCCACCATGCATGTGGAGTATTATGCCACCATCCATGTGGAGGCATTTCCACTATTTTAACAAGTGTTTTTTTAAGGATAATAGTGAAATGCCTAATTAAATCATAATTGATGAATTAACCAAGACGAAGAGGTCTAAATAACTCAAAGTATGCTTATCACGTGGGATGTTGTTAGGGACACTACTACTTTTCATGAAAATGGTTTTGTTTGTGGTTTGTAAATAGTAACACCTTTTGTAACATCTCATCCGTAATCCGGATGATTATGTACAATTGATACACTTACAGTAGAAGCAAACTGAACGTTTATTAAAACTTAATTGTATTAGTTGGAGTACAACACTTTATTTATTTACAATATTCGACATCTAGGAACTTCTAGATCTTCAAACCTCAGTTGTCTTCCCTGTATTCCTAAGACTGTCTCATTGATTACCTGTGACATGTATACTCTAACGATGTTAGATATATACTGGTGAGTGGTGAGCTCATGTTATACAGTTTATAAAAACAACATATTTGACATGCATGCAACATGAGTTGTGATATTTTGGGCCAAGGGCAACCCTGTGCCGTTCATGACCTTTTCACAACCACCAGCAATGGGATTGTCAAACCCCCCGACCATCGCATAGGAATGGTAGTGTCGTGATGCATACGAGGAACATTATCCTCTTTTCAGCCAGTTCCGACACATCTCATTAAACATATAAGGATCCAAATATACCTCTACCGATAGTTGCAGATTACAACATTCTTATATTATTACCGGTTCAGACAGACATAACGAGTATACAATCACAGTTTTATAAAGAGTTGCTAGTACGACCAGGTATTATCTCAGAGTTCTGACACAATTACATAATCCTAGGTTAGGCAATGGTACCTTACTAGTCATTATCATGGTTGGATATTGGTTAGCGCTGCCTTGTTTAAACATGGTTGATCAGTCCATGCCTAACTAAGGCTGGATTACTCAATACCCGCCCTTGACAATAACTCTAGTACCTAAAAGTAATACTAACACTACTATTAATAATATATTACTAATAATAATAATAATATTTAATATTAATTACTAAAAGTAAATAATAAAAAACTAAACATAAACTTAAACAAGAACATACCTTAAAACTATATAATAGTCTCCGTACTCGAACTCCAAATCATGCTCCAAAAACGACTACTAATAACACCCAATAAAGTATTAGGAACTCGGGATTCTCTTTTACGAGAATTCTAGTCAAACCTAACTCTTTTCACTAATAAATTATCAAGGATTTTGCAAATTTCTTTGATCCCACATCAAAATGAAAAATTATGAGCAACGGGATCTAAGGGTGACAATTTCCGACACAAACCAAAACCAAAACAAGACACAAATAATCAGGTTTTGGATTATCATATCTAATACATTTTAAAATGGGACGTGTTCATGTTGACTTTTTTAATTAAATGAGTTGTATTCAGGTTGACATGTGTAACCCTCTAAACTAAATAGGTCGACCTACCAACATATTTAACTAAACATGTCGACCCACATGCCTGTTTATGACTATGATAACCCAGCTTTCTACAACACGCCAACTGATTAATTCGTTTACAATTTGACGATCACTCACATTACTGTGAACCCACTTAACAAATTTAGATAAATGAGTTAAATGAGTCGTGTTGGGGTAACACGATTTTAAGTGGGTATGTGTTAGGTTAGGGTTGATGTTTTTGACACGGATAAAAACTTGGGTCGTGTTCGTGTTGAACACTTCAATCTGCCAACCAGCAAGCCATGAAGTCAACACCGATTAGGTTATTTGACACCATTTAACAACCCTAACAAGATCAGATATTGTTATTTCTTATCAAATAATGGAGAAGATCTTGAACATATAACAAAACCCATGTTTTTTTGGGTTTAATAATGTCTTATTTTTTTTATTAAGAGAGTAAAATTGTTTTTATACAATGTTAATCGATTTTTTTTTAACTAAAGTTAATGTTAGAACGTAGATATAAATATAAATTAACTATAAAATAATAATAATAATTTGTTAAAGTTACTTACTTGTTATCATAGTGTCGTGGATAAGCAATTCATATGTTTCTAGTAACACCTTGAGTTGAGCCTAAAGAATCTTGTGTACTTTTAGATGCCAACATGGCAAGGTTGAATTTGAGAGGTCACTGTATCCACGTAGGACAAAAATTGCCAGCTGGTAGAACAGCTGGACAGCATAAAATAATAGAGTACTAGTGACTGCTACATAGACCAGCCTGTCCAAATTAAATAGACCATTGTAGGGATGTAAGCATGTCACGTGTTTCATTTCCATATAATTACGTTCTTAATAAATCCACATGGTATCATCTTATTCTAACATGGTTGATATGGGCCATATAAGGTTATACGGCCCGTATAGAATAAATGCACAGCCTTTGTCGGTTCACTTTATTCTACACGGGCCGTATAATCTTATACGGCCCGTATCAACCATGTTAGAATAAGATTATAGTGTGGTCGTATATATATTATACGACGCTTTTATACGGGTCGTATATACCTATACGACCCGTATACAATGAATTCCGTTTATTTTATTGTTTTATTACTATTTGACGCGACGTATTATTCCTCGATTCACGTGCGAGTAGACGTAAGATTCTCCGATTCGATGTTATATTCCTCGATTCTCGTGCGAGTTATGTGATTAGACGTTAGATTCCTCGATATTCGTGCGAGTTATTTGATTCGACGTTATATTCCTCGATTCGCGTGTTAATCATTTGAAACGATGTAATATTCCGTAAAATTCTCTATATAAACGACACTAATTTCATTCAACTTCTATTCGTTTCTTCTATTTTTCTCTGTATTCAAATTATTTACGCTATAATGTCGGGTTGGGGTGACTTTTTTAATGTGTTTGATAACGAGGCGAATCAGGGGAGTTGTGATAACAATGAAGATAACAAAGCGGGCATGTTTGATCTGAATGCTCCGTTCGATCCCATTTTTGCGTCTGATGCAGGTCATGATACTTGGGGTTTGGATGCCTTTCAGCCTAATTATGCTGGTTATTATCCATCGCAACACCCGGTTAATTTTGAAGCCCCTCCTGTTAGTGTTGGACCGCCGACTGATAGTTCTCATTCTCCTCCCATAAGTGGTGGACCGCCCGAGGGTCCAAATGCTGACCAGGAACCTAGTGAGTTACAAAACAAGCAGGTATAACATTTAATTATACTTTTATTTGTTGTACGTTAACTATTTTAGTGTTTTTACGTTTGATGTTGTTTTTATTAAAATCTTAGATTAGGGTTGCTTAACGGGTCGTGTTCGCGGGTTGGTGGGTTCAACCCGACCTGAACCTAAAAATTTTACACAAACCCGAACCCGACCCGAACCCGAAAATCGTATCATACATAAGAACCCGAACACGACCCGAAGTTTCATGGGTTGACCCGAACACGACCCATTAAACCCGAATTTTTTATTTTATTTTTCTGAAATTAATATTTTAAAGTTAAAATTTACTTAAAAACACAAATATATATATAATAATATCATATTTAAGTTATAAAATCTATGTTAATTTCTCTTTTTAACTTATAATCATGGCATAAAAATACGCACCCCATTTAATTTATGACGTAAAATATATTGTAAAAAAATATAATATAGTATAAATGTGTAACGGGTCACCCCGGCAACCCGACCATTTTGACCCAAACCCGACCCGTTAACCCAAACGGGTTCGCAGGTTCAACCTGAAACTGACCCGAACCCGTTTATACTAAAACTACACCGATGGGTTAATCATTTGAGTTAATCATTAATTGACACATATAAGTGTTTTCGTTAGAAATTCGCTAGCATGGATGAATTGGTAGAGTGGTGTAGAGACGTCGGACGCGTAAATGGCTACGCCCTCGTCACCAAACGCACCATCTATGATAAACCCCCTAGCGGTCAGCCGGTAAAATTTGGCTTACGTGCGATTGTGCCGGCAGCGGGACCAGGAAAACCGGTTGCAAGTTCCAACTGATCGGGACATACAGAAAGAGGTTAGGTTATTGGGATCTAAGGGTTGAGGAAGCTAAACATAACCACGAACCATTTCTGTATCCAGAGGGTCATCCGTCCCTAATGAGGCTGACTCCATCGGAAGAGAGGACGGTGGAGCAAATGACGCATCAGAACATAAAACCACGAGACATTCTTGCTGCCATTAAAGAACAGAACCCCCATAATATCTCAACAAGAAACACCATATACAATGCTCGGGCCAAATTGGGTCGAATGGAACAAGTCGGCGAGACTCCAATGCAGATACTTTTCGACCGGTTGGAGAAGGTTGGGTTTGTTTTTTACCATAGAACATCTCAAAACGGCGAACGGGTCGAGGATGTTTTCTTCATCCACCCGGAGTCGAACATGTTGTGGCGCGCCCTCCCGCATGTGTTGCTTATAGACTCCACCTACAAGACGAATCGGTACAAAATGCCGCTAGTCCAGATTATCGGTGTTACATCCACGTTGATGTCGTTTTGCATTGCTCATGCGTTCGTAAGAAACGAGAAACATGAAAACTTCACATGGGTTCTACAGAGGTTGAAACATTCATTAGACAATGTTATGGAACCCCGTGTAATAATAACGGATAGAGATCGCGCCCTAATGAACGCATGTGCAACCGTGTTTCCCAGGGCTAGACATTCATTGTGTAGGTGGCACATACAGCAAAACATCTTCAAACGTTGCAGGCAAAGCTTTAAAACAGAGGAAAGCTGGGACAGGTTTTTTTTACAAGTGGCGCCAGCTAATTAACTCAACGACCGATCTTGACTACAACTACTGGTACGAGCGAATACGATCAAAGTGTAACACCCTAGTTACTAATTAACAGTTTTACATGTAAATACCAAAGATTAGATGTATAGTTAAGACTACACATGCTATAAAAATACAGGTTTATTAAAAACTTTTACAATTTAAAGTGATATAACATAATATGAATTAATTCGCCGCTTTAGAATAACGACTGAACAACTTGCGGAAGCTTTATTTAACACGTGTTCGGTTCTTGCTCGACGCTTGATCTTCATCCGGGCTCTCGATATACACCAGTGTTCAAAACCAACTTAAAAGTTAGTTTTGACAATTTAAATAACGGTACAAGACTAGATAAATGAGAATGGACAGAAATCATAATGTAAATCTCTTGATACAAAAACAATAACCACACTTTGGCCTCCACCGTAACTTACGGTGACACCGTAAGTTACGGTGATCTCTGTTTGAGAATTTCCCCACCGTAACCCAGGGGAAAACTACCGTAACTATGTCAGCTCCACCGTAACTTACGGTGGCACCGTAAGTTACGGTGGCCCCTGCATTCAGCCTTTCCATTTTGCCGTTATTTGACACGAAAACTTTCGTATCTTCCAATCCGCTTATCCGTTTGACCTACATTTTCTTCCTACGTGTTTGTAATTTGATCCCCCATCAAATGGAGTTAAAATCCAACATCCGGATTAACGAAATTTAAGACTTTTAAGTCTTCGGCTTATTACCCTTTTTACCGAATTTTGACCCGTTCGTGATTTCATCTAACAAACTTGTTTATGGCCCTTGTTTCTTTTGTAAACAAATTATTATGATTATTTCCTATTGCACAAGGTTCAAATCACGGGTTATTACACATTCTTAACCCGTTTCGCTAATACTTCTATTTTGACCCGTTAAGGGTATTTATGCACTTTTCCGTATAATTCATACTCGATTATTTCTAACATCCTATTCCTACATTTCTTATCAAGTAATCTTCCACCACAACTTTATTTGTGGTGGATTTAATGTAGAAATCTATATGTTCCGAGTTTTACCCTTCGAATTATCATTTTGCGGCAAGACTCAAATAGAGCTATTTGACTAACGTATTACATCTTTCAACTTCTACACTTATTCTAAGTATTTATTTACTCATGAAACTTGTTTCTAAACAACCTTTAAGGGTTGTTTGTTCATTTTAACCTACAAGGGCATTTTGGTCAATATTGGTCCTTCTTTTACGACAAAGGACTTTCAGATACTTGTTTGACCCAAAAATTCGATCTTTTAACTATAACCTTGTTTAGAAACCATTAAGTTTCTAAAACACTACAATTATAACTTGAATTGTTCGGTTTATCTTTAAGATAACCAAATATCCAATTTGACCTTGTTTAATTCTTAGAAAACCTCAAGTTATACATGATGAATTGAATTATTATACATACCTGGCTCGGATCAATATATTGACCCGTTTCAATACCTTGACTTAGTAGCCGCTAAGCAATAGCGATGTGCGTATCCATTTGATATTTATTCCTATAAACCTGTAACTCGACAAACCATTAGTCGATATTGTCAAAGGGTGATAATTTCACCTTTTGACCCGTTTATTTACCTAGTGATCTTCGCCACTTCCACTAAATGCCAATTTCATGTATCATGCTAATTTAAAGTCTACTAACGAAAATACTAAATCAAGCATAATGTAACGGAACCGTAGTTACGTACCTTTTTAAGCATCCTTTCCAAACGCGTATTTCCACCGGCTTGTCCATTTGGCGATCCGGATTCCTCGCCTAAAGAGTTCCATTCCTAATCAATTTAGAACCCTTTTTACAACCATTTATCACGATTCATTATGATATCGCAAATCTGCGTTTTTGTCCGATTATTAATACTTTAATCCTCACTTAGGCGTTTCAACAAACACCTAGCGGGTTAGATTTTACATAATCATTACGAAGTTCATGACTTGTAGTTATCATCTAATTTCACTTCAATTAGTCAACTTTATACATATCTAAACATCAATATTTCTGAAATTACTTCTTGAATTCAGATTGTGCTAGAACAAGAGAGTTATAATTCTAGTATTTATCACGTTTCTTCAAGCTCATTAATCACCTACAATGGTGATTATGAAACCCTACAAATATCATGCAAGATTTTGTCATGCAATCATCTAGGGTTTGTTCCTAAACCTCATATCACATCTAATTTCATCCATGCATCAAGTAATCAAGCTGAATTTTCGTTTTTCACATTTAACCTAGAATTCAAGATGCAACAAAATACCACCATTTTACATACCTTTTGATCCTTACGACTAGGAGATCACTAATTTATGTTCGAGACTTGATTTAGAGCAGATTAGAGGCTTCAATTAGTGAATTTTGTGGGAATTTTAGGGTTTGAAGAAAACCCCTGGTCGCCCTCCTCTTCTGATCGATCCCAGCACACCCACCAGTGTGTTTTTTGTAAATTATTTCTTATTTGATCAATTAAGTTTCAGCTTTTATTAATTTGGCCCCTCCACTTTGATTTAACTTATAGATTGGTTCTTTTTAACCTTATTATAAGTCATTTCTAGACTATTAACTAACTAGGTTATAATTTTTCCTAGTTAATTAGTTCTTGTTCAAAAACCCGTTTTATTTTAAGTCCCGTTAAATCTCGGGCCTTTTTATATACTTTGCTTTCTCAAAGTATTTCCCATCTTTTTAATAAATATTAGATTTATTTATTTAAATCCTAATATTCACCGGGTTAATTTTACCACTAACAGTATTTTACCCGTTTTTACTATTAACGAGGTTTGATTACCAAACCCGTTTTCGGGGTGTTACACAAAGTCTCCACGCAAAAAAACCGACGGTAAGTTTTATATTATTTTTGTTTAATAATCGTATTTATTTGACTTGTCTTAACTGCACTTGACTTTGATTACAGAGATTATGGACTATTTGGATTCAATCTGGTTACAACCATATAGAGACCGGTTTGTTTCGTTCTGGAGCGACCAACATCTGAACTTCGGTCAACGTACAACGAACAGGGCATAGGGTCAACATGCCCTTTTGAAGCAGTACCTAGGCGACTCTAATTACACCCTGGAGAAAGTGGTACCACTTATTGATAAGCTCATAAGAAACCAGGTGACAGAAATCAAAGGCAACATTGAAACAAGCAGGAGCCGAACATTGGGTCAGCATAACAAACCAATATTTAATCTCCTACGAAAGAAGGTTTCACATGCATGCCTAGAGTTGATATCCGACGAAGTAAATGAAATAGAAAAATTAAAGTTATCTAACGGTACATGCGCGTGCCGTTTGTATACAAGCTGTGGGTTGCCGTGCGCGTGTCGGTTGGAACCGTATACAACGAATGGTAATACATTATTCGACCAACCACATTTTATAATCATAGCATTTCATCACGCAAAATCTTATTGACGTTTTATTTTGTTTGTTGATATGTTTCTTAGGTCAAATGATCCCGTTGGAGTTGATAGATCCTTTTTGGAGAAAGTTAAATTTGGACTCCATACTGAAACCGAGCGAGGTGGACTCTTTCGACTTAGACGGTGAACTTGCGCTTCTCAAACAACATTTAAGTGCCCAGCCGAGAGAAGTCAAGAAAAACCTGCTTCAAAAGATGAAGGAGTTGGTACAACTCAATAAGACGAAGCTCAAACAACCAGTTGTGCAAAAAAAAAAAACACACGGGGTCGTCCAACTTTAAAAGCTCAGCAACAAAGGAAGGATGATTAGTTTACGGAGCCTTCAAGACACAGTTTTTTTACAACGCAGGACGAGTATAGTGATTCACCCGTTGGGTTTGGCACACAAGAGTCAATAATCGAACCTACCAGGCACAGCTCGTTTGTCGAGTCACAAAGTTATTGTGCTGAAACACCTATGTTCTTCGGCGAGATTGCGAAAGGCGCTAAGAATTCAAAAACGAAAAAGAAGGTCGCAAAATCAAAGGAAGAGCAACCAGACTTACCTTTGCTGCCTGTCGGACTAGTTATTATGTTCATACACTTCCAAAAGTTCATTCTACCTTGCTTCTATCCACACCTCAGTCATATACAAAATGTGTAGGGTGATGGTAATTGTGGGTTTCGATCTATAGAGGTCGGCTTATCGCTTAAAGAGTGGGAGTGGCTGTTCATACGGGCGCAGCTTCATGATGAGTGCAACCGGTTCCACGAATTATGGAAAAAGATAAATGGACCTGAGTATCAACATGTTCTGGAGTCATTTGTTTGGTCCAATCGTATAGACGGAGCACCTGCACATAAGTGGCTACAAATGCCTTTCACGGGGCTTCTGATAGCAAACCGGAAGAATGTCGTTTGTCTCTTATTAAGTAACCTTGGTTGTGCTTCATTTTTTCCCATGTTCAGAACAGCCCAAGAAAGTATTCCGCATCGAACAGTCGCGGTTGTACATGTACACAGGAACCATTTTATTCACGTCAGATTAGAGGGGGAATATCCAATGCCAACCCCATCAGGATACTGGCGACAATCGACACGGAATACGCCAGCAGAAAGTTAGTATCACTATTACAAGGAACGTATTGACCAATATAATAGGATCGTTGATGAATACAGGACCAAGGATTACGTGGATTTAGGTGCCCTATGAATATAAAATGTTATTTGCATGTTTTGACAATTTGTAATGATGAACATACACATTATATAAATGTTTTGTCAACTTGTTGAAATTGAACTTGAAAAAACGTTTAAACGAATCAATTTGCATGTTTTGAAAATTTGTAATGATGAACATACACATTATATAAATGTTTTGGCAACTTGTTGAAATTGAACTTGAAAAAACGTTTAAACGAATCAATTTGCATGTTTTGACAATTTGTAATGATGAACATACACATTATATAAATGTTTTGGCAACTTGTTGAAATTGAACTTGAAAAAACGTTTAAACGAATCAATTTGCATGTTTTGACAATTTGTAATGATGAACATACATATTATATAAATGTTTTGGCAACTTGTTGAAATTGAACTTGAAAAAACATTTAAACGAATCAACGTTAACACATACCGACCGTATCTTCGTCACTTCCGCATATAGTAATTTAAAAAAAATGAAAAATACGCAATTGTATACGGGCCGTATAAACGTATACGCCTCGTATACAGTGATCGTATATTAAGTATACGATGTAATTAAAAAATATTAAATTATTGTATACGGCTCGTATACCAAGGAAAAAAGATCGTATAAGCTTTATACGACCTCATTTCCACCATACGGCCTCAACATTCCACCAAAAATTCTCTCGGTTTTCTCTCGGATCGTTCTTGGATAGCGTTCTTCGGCGTTTTTGGCGTTTTCTTCTCGTTCTTCTTATACGGTACGTTTTCGTATAGTAAACTTTCAAATTCCGAAACATGTTAGATTATGGTCTTGTATAGTAAAGGATCGAATAACGTAGATAGGCATAACGATTACGATTGTATAATTGAATTTGAAAAAAAAGATTGAAACTGAAAATTCTAACTGATTATTCATGTGTATACGGTCGTATACAATTTATACGATCGTATACCCTTGAATATTCAAATGTTATACGATCGTATACACTATATACGCTCGTATACACTATATACGCTCGTATAGCAGATGAATATTCAAACTGTATACTATCGTATACACTATATACGGTCGTATAATGTTTGAATATTCAACCAGTATACGATCGTATACTATATATACGGTCGTAAACGTTGTATACGATCGTATGAGCTTATATTTTATTCCCAATTTGTTATATTTTTTGCGTATCCGTGACGTATAATACGTGCGTATAGGAAACGTATATCTGAGGTGTACGTAGCGTATACGTGCGTATAATACTTGCGCGTACGGTCGTATACTTCATGTTTACGGATCGTGTACGAGATGTATAACACGTGAGTATACGAAACCTATACTTGATGTGTACAGAGCGTATATGATATGTACAATACGTTCGTATACAAGAACAGTAGTCGTATAATACGTTAACGCTAATCGTATAGTGATTGCTAAGTTGTAATTGTTATTTTTACAGACGATATGGCTGAGTCATCAGCAGCTGGTGCGGCCCGTAAAGGTTGAGGTCAGGGTCGGGGCCGTGGAAGTGGACAGGAGGAGGAGATTGTGCCCGATTTTACTGAGACGGGGCAGTTTATTAGAGATATCCCCCGACGTACGGTTGCCTATAGGGTTTTGGGAAGATTACGAGAGATGGTGTTGGATGCGCCTCAGACCATTGATATTCAGTTTTTGACCGATATTGGAGCGATCGGTCGGGTCCGGGAGCTCATGCCAGCTAACTCCCCGTGGGACCGCTTATTTGATACCGCCACAGAGCGGGCCCACAGGGAGATTAGTTAAGAGTTTTTATCTACTTTTACATTTACGGACACCCGGGGTGGGGGTTTTCAACATTTTTTGACGACAGACGCCGTAGCTTTTACTATTTGCGGCAAGCCTCAGAGGATGACACTTCCTCAGTTCGCTGTTGCCTTGGGTCTGTACTCATAGGAGTACTCAGTGTCCCGGGCATTTTTGTATGCGCACATCAGCACGTCCAGTGACGTGTTGTGGCCTTGGTGGCGCACTATTGGGTTCGGGGACTACACGAAACCGAATCAGCGATCCCCGAAGGCACGGGCGACTGATCTTTACGACCCGTTACACCGATACCTACATCGGTGTATCGCCGTGACGATCGCCGGTCGTCATGATAGTAGGGAATGGGTCACCTAAAATGACCTATTCTACTTGCACGACTTACTTACCGGCGGGAGGGCCAACTTGGCGTACAAGTTGGCCGCATATCTCACCGAGTACGCTTTTAAGCGTACCTCTACCCACATCAGCTGTGGGACTTTCGTCACCCGTCTGGCGAAGCATTTCTTTCGCCTCTTGTCCCCGCAGGTGGCAAGTGATATGACCATGACACTCCAGCTTGACAGGGTTGGGAGGGACACAGTCCAATCGATGGGTTTGGCTCGCGAGGTCGAGGGAGGGCGGCTGGTTTGGGTGAGGGACCCCGTGGAGGGGGAGGCGATGGCGAGGGAGGCGAGGGCAAGGGAGGCGAGGGCGAGGGAGAGGGAGAGGGAGGCGACGGAGAGAGAAGTGGGGTACGTGAGGGGGTCGCTCATACTGTCGATCGATCACAGGTAGCTGCGGGGGATTTACAGGGTGATCACCCATACGTTCGACGGAGCGTGAGACGTGTGATGCCTCCACCGGGGGTGGAGGAGAGAGTCGTTTAGGTGGAGGAGAGACTCGTTCAGGTCGAGTCGAGACTCGGTCAGGTCGAGTCGGATGTAGCTGCAGTCAGAGGGGGTTTAGTTGCAGTGAGAGGGGATGTACAGTGGATGGTCGAGGCGATTGTGGCTATGCATTCTGGCGCGTCCCTACCTACACGAGCTGGCGCTGCACCACCACCATCGTCGTAGCTGCTTATTGTATTTTTTTTTTTGTTATTTTACGTTTGAAACATTGTAAAATTTTATCTTTTTGTTTGTTTTAGATGTAAAACATTTTAAATATTAATCTTATGTTTAGATGTTAAGTTGTTTGTTTAATAATTGTTGTCGTAGTTTATCATAATCATATCACATATTTATGGTTTTACAAAGTGGAAACTTATTAAACATTATAAATACGTTTAACTACAAACTCGTAACATAATCCGATATATACAATACTATTTTAAAATTTACAAAACTTATTAAACGGTTTCCCGATTGCAAAAAATAATAATAATAATAACTTTCCTATACATACATATTTATCGTTTTAGAAAGTGGAAACTTATTAAAAATAATAAATACATTTAACTACAAACTCGTAACATAATCCGATATATATAACACTATTTTAAAATTTACAAAACTTATTAAACGGTTTCCCGATTACAACAAAAAATTAACTTTTCTATACATATTTATCGTTTTACAAAGTGGAAACTTAATAAAATAAATACGTTTAACTACTAACTCGTAACATAATCCGATATATACAACACTATTTTAAAATTTACAAAATTTATTAAACGGTTTCCCGATTGCAACAAAAAATAAACTTTTCTATACGGGCTATACGGGCCGTATAATATTATACGACCCGTATACAGATTTCAAAACTAAAAACCTTATCAAACCTTCGAAACCAAATTATGCAAATATGTATACGGCCCGTATATAACTATACGTCCCGTATACATATAAAAACAAAAAAAAACATTCCACCGCATTAAATTTTGCCCATAAATATTTTATACGACCCATATCAGTTTATACGACCCGTACAGATATAGGGATGTGAAAATAAGATTATAGGGGTGTGGAAATAGAACATCCCTATAATTATCTTGATCAATTATGACATCATCAAATTGAATAATTATGAGCAACGGGATGTAAGGGTAAAAAATGTAAATTTTGAAACCCAAAACGTAACCCTTTAGCAAAAGTAAGGCGTTTTGGGGGTTTTTTAATTTTTAAAAATTGATTTTAATTCAAAAACGCATCTATACTTGTCGTATCGTAACATATTTTTCCATTACAAATCATTTTAGGATGCTTATGGTCTATACGGCACGTTCCGGATAAGTTCGGTCACGTGTGTTGCCGTATTCCATGATTTCGTGTGATTCTGTTTTGATTTCACTTGTAGTCCAACGTGCCGTGTTGTATGTATACACGTCCTACTGGATCAGTTTGACGTATTTTGTCATTAAATGTCGTATTATGACGTTTATTGTCACTATTGTTCCGTACTTTCGCGTATTTTGGCCGTACGGGCCGTGTCGGTGACATTCGGTATCGTGACATTTACCGTCTGTAAGTGTCGTATTATTGCGTAGTTTGTCTGTAAGTGTCGTATTAGTGCGTAGATTGTTTGTTATGGCGTATTATGTCTCTATTGTTCGTATTATTGCGTATTTTGGTCGTACGGGTTGTGTGGGTGACATTCGGGTTGGCATGCCACATGATAGAAACGTATCTTTTGAACAATAACAATCACAAACATACTTTTGGATTATAACTGATTTAATTGGATTAGAATAAGGATGATCGTATGAAAAACTAAAAGATATGTTGTAATTATAGTTTAATGATTCTATAACACATTTGCTTTAGTGTTATATTTATATACTATTAATTTTAAACATTTGTGTGCATATTTGGTGGTAAGTTGTGCTTAAATGGTTGTACCTTAATCAAATATAGGTTGTAAGTTGTGCTTAAGTTGTTGTACCTTAATCAAATAATAATGGTTTCAATACCTTACCAAATTCAATCTGTTTTGTATGCATGTATGGTTGTAAATTGTGCTTAAGTGGTTGTACCCTAATCAAATAATGGTTTCATTATCTTACCATATTCAATCGGTTTGATCCATTCAAAGTTGTGTTGTTTTATTTGTAAATTATTTTTATTTATAATAATCAAATTAATTTAGCCAAAATCTTGTGTAAATATAATTTGCAACATATTGATGCAATGGTTGTTGTAATGTATGCATTATTGTTTGTATAGTGGTAATGATATATATTATATATAGATTATGATGAACCTGTCAAACGAGAAAAAATTGACGCGGGTTCATCGTAACGCGCGAGTCCTAGATTAACTTAGTTATTTTATTCTATGTTTTACGTTTCGACGTTTCGGTTTAATTTCTTCGCATTAACACCGCAACTTCAGTGTCGGTGGTCGCTGACAGTAGTGTGGCATTAGTGCTCGCCTCCGCCGCAACACGGGGGTGCTTAATACTGGTTTAATATAATATAATACACACTTTGGTAGCATGGTACCACTCTGTAAAAAAAACAGAATTCAATATTAGATAATATCGTTCATAACAAAGAAAATAAAAAAACAGAGATGAAAAAGAAACCACAATAAAACTAATCTTCAATCATGTGACAATATTAATTTTTTTAACGCCATATGTTACTACATTACATCAACTAGGGTTAAGACCCGCCCGCGTTGCGGCGCGGGTACATCGTAAACATTGAATGTATTAGTCCAAACGTTATATGATGCATTAACCATATGAAAACACACATTTCGACGTATCCAGTTGAACTCAATGTAACCTGTATAAGCATGGTCATTTGATCAAACGTAAAGTAAATGGAATTCATATCGAACAATAACTTGGATTTATACGAAAACGTACATAAAAATATGCACGTAAAAATGGTTTCTTTAAACGAAAACGTATTATATTTGACCTGACTCGTCTATAAAAAAAGTTTACGTCGGAATGTAGAAGAAATCATATTTATACATACCCGTACATAAAATATGCACGCAAAAAATAGTTTTTAAGTAAAGGAAGTATAGGGGTAAACCGAAACAAAATATTAGTAAAGATTTAATAGGTTAAAAACGATCGTAAAACCGTGCCAAGTAGCACCAATGCCACAACGACATCGACTCTCAACATCGTAAAAATAAAATAGATAAAATGGTAATAATTACACTGAACGAAAAGGAGACTAAAATCGTTGAACCACGCACACCCGTTACAGTGTGTTAATGCGAAGAAATTAACCAGAAACGTAAAACGTAGAAAATAATAACTTAGTCGATCTAGGACCCGCCCGTTGCGGCGAATTTTTTCAAAAGGGAAAAAATGGACGCGTTGCGACGGGTCTGTCAAATATGGAAAAATAGAGCAAAAACGTTGAACCTCACATGCACGCTACGACAAGTTAACTCGCAAAATTTTGAACGAAACGTAAAACGAAAAACTTACGAAAGATAAAAAGTATGGGGGACCAAAGTTGTAAATAATAAAGTGTTGTGTTAAATTACAAAAGTTGAAAAAGTTTGAGTTAAAAGTAAAAATTTCAAATGGGTTAAAATGTGAAAGATAAAACTTTAAGGTTGAAAGTAGAAAATCATGTAATGGGTTAAAATGTAAAAGATAAAACTCTAAGGTTGAAAGTGGAAAATGAAGTTTTTTTTTTTTGAAAAAGCCCCCAAGCATGGGGTACAAGTCAAGATGCACAAGATAGTTGCTAATTTATATATGGAATAATTACACTAAAATACACATTTTAACCAGATTTAAAGCTGGAAACTCTCCTATAAAAGGTATACGCCTTTACCATGTGGACTAGCATCACATTGTATAACAATATTAATAATTAATACATAATACGAGGTAAAGAGATAATGATTGATGTATCATGTTTTTCACGGCTTTTGGAAAACATATTATGTGTCTTTCGTCCAAGAATGTGTTTGTCTCTTGGGGGATAACATCTAGAGCAATGCTTGCACTGCCGAAGATGAAATAACGAGCCTGAACTTTCACTTAGAAAAGACTACGACGAAGTTGCTGTTAATTTTGGATGCATATATATGATATTTTGATATATATCATATGTTTCTTCTATGCTTAGAACTAAGGTAGAAAGATTGGTTTTGTAGTCCCATTAAACAAAAGATTATTTGATTCTTTAATTGTATTGAAGGGGGGAAATTTAAATTGTACTAAACGTCTTTAATATGCACTTCAAATGATATAATGGACAGTTAATAACCGACCAAAACCGTTTTCTTGTTAAGGACATACTTGTTGCGAACAACAACTTGTAGTCATCCGAAGTTAATGGTCAACGGGTGGGTAGGTCCGCAAAACTCTAACTTGTTTAAGAAAAAAATTACTTCAGTGGTACTTTTTAACTTTGTATGTATTAGAATATCCTAATAGTATGTTATGTTAGTTCTTGTTATCTTAATCTCTTAGATGTTGGGTTTTATATGTCATTTTGAAACTATTTAGACAAAGGAAGCAAAAACATGCAACTTTCTATAAACACTTTTGATAACAATCCACCAAGAATTCACATGTAAGTTACACAATATCTTTAAACCATACATAGGGTGTTAGAATTGTAGGAACCGTTCGCGTAAAGAAATAAAATAAACAAATTTTATTAACTGATTACAATACAGAAATAAAGAAAGCTGGAAAAATTAAAGTACTATTACAACTGAAATAAATCAAATACAAGAATTGGTGTAGAAGAAGAAGAAAAACGAAGACTGAGGCACGTGTTCAACACGCTTCCCTTAAAACAAATTCCGAGTCTCCCAGGAGTACTCGTTTTGTTTCCCAGGGTACAACAGCCGGAGCAGTAGTACTGCCGGAGTTCGCCTACAACCCGAAGGTTACCTTGAAAGCTTGCTGGAAGAAGATCAGAAATATAGAGAGAAAGGATTAGTTGCTGTTGTGTATCTGGTGATTCACTTCTGCTGGGTATGGAGCTGTATTTATACAGCTCTCGGTTTGAAACAGCCAAAAACGAATTAAATGAGAGGTTTAAATTGCATTAAACGTCTTCAATGCACTTTAATACGTCTTTTAATTCTCAGTCAAAGCTTATTAACTCGTCAGTTACGAAGCTGGACTGAAACTGCACTGGCATTCAATGCTGGAAGCTTCCGCGCGCGCGCGCGCGCGCGCAAGCCACACTGGTGCGCGCGCGCCCAGGTGTGCACGCCCATGCGCGGTGCGTCCTCTTGGCTCACTGCCATGCGCGCGTGCGCCACGTCACCGTGCGCGGTGCGTCCTCTTGGCTCAAGTCCATGCGCGCGTGCGCCACGTCACCTGTGAGACTATACGAGCGCGCCACACAGTCGCGCCGTATTGGCTCACTCTGGTGCGATGCGAGCGTGTGCGAAGTGCAAAGTGCGCCATCAAAGCGCCACATTGCGCCTCATCGCCCACGCCACGCGCGCGCGCGTGTGCGAGTACGAGTACGAGTTAGGGTGCTCCGCACCCTTCGCGAGGACACTAGTGTGTGCTTCCATGAAACAATAAGGATGGAGAGTTCCACCTTAAATACCCATTTAAGTTCCATCTCTCATCCGATGTGGGACAAGGTGCTACTTTCCCTTTTGTTTCAGCATTGAATGTTCCAAACACCCAACTTTGAGCATCGATATCTCATTCATCTTAGCTCCGTTTTGGACGTGGTTTAGTTCGTTGCGAAGCTCTTCCAACATAGAACACAAACCCACAAATAAATATATAAAACCCGCTCATTTTATTATATTTATTTCTAGTCCAAAATAGGAAAAAATCATTTTCCTATATTTGTGAAAAATGCTATTTTCACCTATTTTTCCAACAAGAATTAACAACCTTATCATAGAAGTGTTGAATCATCCTAGAGGATAGATGAAACACAAAAGATAACTACACCAAGAAACCAAGCTTCAAGTGCTGCTAGCAAAACATCACCAAGTCAAGATCTTGTTGATGTTGAAACAAGAAGAACAACTTACAACAATATTGTAAATAAAACTACTTAAAAGGAGCCAAGTTTGCTAAACTATCTCTATCAAATTAAAGGGAATTCTTTCTAACACTTTTGTGTGTTTGAAAGACACTTTTGTTGCTCTTTTTCACCTCTCCAAACCATGAGTTTGAGAGACATGAATGCCCTTAATCTTTCAGCCGTTCCAAGCAGGAAAATGGGAGAAAATGCAACATGGAAAAGTTAAAAAGCTTAGTACAAGAGTTATCTACTTTTGCTTAACCATTTTTATGCATAAGAGATGAAGTTTCTTGAAAGGAATCTCTTCCTTTCTCCTTGAAAAATTCAGCCAACTCGTGGTGGTGGGTCACACCATCTCCTCCTTCCTATGTGACAGAAGTAGACTACGTGTAACGATAATGTGAGCATGAAAGGGGCGATGCCACATAAGCAATGCGCCCACATGAACACCATGAAAGGGGCACGGGGGCGCGGGACATTTCGTGAGTAGCATAACTAGCGTTGGGGGCTTTGGGGGAGATTCTTTTCATCTAGTTTAATTTATTCAACCAATCTATGAGCTTCGCTTGTTCATTTCTTTTTAATTTTTTTTTTTATTAAAATTCCTTTAGCATTTAACATTTCACATGACCTTCGTACACTTTAGAGTCACTCCTACCGATGCGGTGCCTATGTTGCAAAACTTTATTTTCACATTGCATATGATCAATACACATAGCCTTATTAAAACCGTTTCACAAGATTTTACAAAGTATGATTTCATTTTTATAAATCTTTCATCGTATTATAAAAGAAATACTTGTGCTTTTTATAAAACTATGCATTAAAATTAATTAAAGGTCTAAGTAAAGCATATTAAGATGTAAAATTAATACAAACAGCCAATCACGTTGTTTAATTCACTTGAAATAAATCCTAAATATATTTACATCTTTTATTCATTTAATCTTTCACATTAAAATGTATAATCATTTAAATGATTTTAATTTATTACTCATATTCATAATTTCACTTTCTAATAACTAATACGAACAATTTTGACTACGACATCACATTTAAAAATTATTTAAACGTGCATTTTATTACCTTGCTTAGTGTGTGGCCATTTATCATCATATGTTAATAGTAAAATTTTCGTCTGTTAGATTCTTGGGCATATAGATCCAACGTTATAAAACTTGAGTTATTTTATAAAACTTTAGTTTAGTGTATAAAAGACAATATTTTTTATGAGTTTAATAGAAATGTATTTATTTTTAGTGATCTTAAACTCAACAGAAACCTGTAAGAAATATAAAAGACTGAATGCTTTATTGATTTAATAAGATTACATTATATAGAGAATATGTTAAACCCTAGAAACCTAAGCTGGGCCCGTGGGCTCACACTAATAACAATAATAATATGGTCTAATACTCCCCCACAGTCGAAGCGGAAGGAAACTGAAAGCTATGACTGAAAAAAAAAATCAAGAAAAAGTGCGTTCTTAAGATTCGGTCAAAACTTCTGCCAAAATTCCACAATCTTGTAATCTTTAATGAGAATCCACTTTTTTTAATGATCCCTGATCCGACAAGAAGCATCCAATGCGGCAGGGCGGCGGCGGCAAACAGCGGCTCGACAGTGGAGCGTAGTCCTGTAGGCGGCGCGGGACCGTAGGCCAATGAGCGGCGGCGGATCGACAACAAGGAGCGGCATGACGGAGAAGCGGAATCAACAAGATGTCGTAGCATCATATGTGTGGTTTTCTTGGCATATGTTGAAAAAGATACCAGACCATTGCGAACACAATTAAACACAACCCGAAAATTCGTCGAAACAAAAAGCATTCATACGGGTTTGTGCCGCTTGAAACTCCTAAGATACCCATAAAAAGGACGGCGACCGAACCTGATTACAAGTGTCGTCCGAATAAAAGATGTAGGAATAATGGCTAGAATTTAAAAACCGAAACCGGAACTTTATTTAGGATACCAAATAGGAAACGAAACAGAAAACGAACGGTGGCCAGACAGGGCGGCAGCGGCAGTGGCGGAACGCCTCCCTATCTAGGGTTTCTCTCAAGTGGTGAAGGCTGGGGTTTGGTTATTTGTGTGTGACGCAACGGAAACAGTATAGAGCCTAGGTTGGCTCTGATACCATGTAGGTTACAATATATAGGGATTACGAGTAACCCTAGAAACCTAACCGAGCCCGTGGGCCCATAGTCTAATACTCCCCCGTAGGGATGTAAACGAACCGAACGAACACGAACAAGCCCTTGTTCGTGTTCGTTCGTTAAGGAAATAAATGTGTTCACGAACGGTTCATGAACACTTACCGAACGAGATTTTATGTTCGTGTTCGTTCATTAAGGAAATTAGCGTGTCCGCGGACGGTTCACGAACACAAATAAATTTGGCGAACGCGACGAAAGATAAAGATAGATGGCCCAGAGAGTAGCACTCGAACTTGAATCCCTTATTGTGGAACGGAGGTCGATCGTATTCGTGGATGTAAATAATGAGATATGAAAGGGAAATGATGCATAAACAAGGTGAAAATGGGTACCCTAGTTTAATTGTTAGGGAAATAAAATAAATAAAAGTTTAATAATATAAAAAATACAAATAAAATATAAGAAAGTACAAATCAATTAAAACACAAACATACGAACATAAACAAACGCAAATCAATGGATGTTCACGAACACGTTCACAAACACCTTACCGAACGTTCACGAACACAATCGAACAAACGAGACCTCTGTTCATGTTCTTTCATTTAACTAATCGAACGAAAATTCTTCTTCATGTTCGTTCGTTTATTAAACGAACGAACATAAACGAACTTCCCGCCAAACGGTTCATGAACTGTTCGCTGAACGTTCGGTCCGTTTACAGCCCTACTCCCCCGCGGTTATAGCAGATGGAACTAGAAGCTTAGACTGAAAACAAAAAACAATAATAAACCCTAAAAAACTGTCTTTGATTTCGGTCAAAATTCCATAATCTTGCAATCTTCAATCCATAATCTTAGCTACACGGTTTTGAATGATCTTGTAATCCAATAAGAGTCAACCAATACGGCAGTGCAGCAGCGGCTGGTAGCGGCGCAGCGGCGGATCGTAATCCTACAGGCGGCGCGGCGAAGACCGTAGTCTAATGAGCGGCGGCGGAAAGGGGTGGCTTGACAGAGATGCGAAATCAACAGGATGAGCCGTAGCATCATCTGTGTGGTAAGAGACCATAAAAAGACCGGTGAATATAGAACCGAAGACGAAGCTTTATTTGAACACAAAACTGAAAAAAATGGAAACGGAAAACGAACAAAGACCGGACAGGGCGGCAGTGGTGGCACGCCGCCCTGTCTAGGGTTTTTTTCAAGTGGTGTCTAGGGTTTTTTTCAAGTGGTGACGGCTAGGGTCTGTATATTTGTGTGTGGCACGGCGAAAACGGTATAGAGCAGCTCTGATACCATGTAAGAAATAAAAGACTGAATGCTTTATTGATTCAATAAGATTACACTATATAGAGAATATGTGAAACCCTAGAAACCTAAGCTGGGCCCGTGGGCTCACACTAATAACAATAATAATATGGTCTAATAAAACCTTCATCACATTGATGTCTTTTATATCAATGGATGTGTAGGCACGTTGTGCACTCTTTTTTGAACATCAACAAATGAATAAATGTATTTTTTTAATCAACACAATACCTTTGATTAATACTTGTCAAGTTACATTAAAACAAAAAGTAGACGGGCAACAAGCTGCGTCGCTACCCCTTTCTGAATTGCAAACCCTAATCTACCAAAGACAAAACCCTGCCCCCCTGAGGCTGACCAATTGTTGTTGATGACCCGTTTGACCCTGATCAGAAATTGGATAGCTTCTGACGTCAGGGGGGCAAATGTGTCAAAGAAGAGAACAGAAAATTAAAAGGGTGTACCTATCTACACACCATTTTGCCTATTTACATACCAAAAAATGTGTTTTTTTGTCCTTATATGCACACCCTGCCGTGTCAAACTGTGACCAAAACCAGGCGTTTTGGTCCGTTTAACCAGACAAATACTGACGGGTCTGTTGACCGGACCAAAACGCCGAGCTTTGGCCGCGTTTTGGTCCTGTCAACCAGACCGGGTGTCAGACAAAAGACTGACACCCGGTCTGGTTGACATGACCAAAACGCGGCCAAAGCTCGGCGTTTTGGTCCGGTCAACAGACCCGTCAGTATTTGTCTAGTTACCCGAACCAAAACGCCGCGTTTTGGCCACAGTTCGACACTGCAGGGTGTGCATATAAAGACAAAAAACACCTTTTAAGGGTGACTATCTTTGCCCAATTAAAATTACACCTAGAGTCAAAGAAGAGAACAGAAAATTGAATAACTATAGAAAACACCAAGCTAATTTAACATTATAATTTAGCCCAAACATTCCATGATCAAACCATCCCATCAATGGCTTTAATCTATTACTAAGAGCTACGAGTTTTTGTTTTGAACGAAAAGCTATAGGCTTTCACACTAATGTAACACCATTTATTTTTTCAGTGATCTGACGTAACTGGACCTAACTCATTTTCTTGCCCCTTAACAAAAATTTATTGATCATCCGTTGTCATGGAATTGTTATATAGGCACTAGGTTTGGACCATGCTAAGAGTTTCTTTCTTTATCACCATTGCTACCTTGACTACAAACCAAATAACCTTGTCAAGACCATTGATAGGTTTGTGAAGAATCACATAAAACATTACTTTACAACTTGTTAAAGTTAAAAGAAATTATGGTAGAAAAGTTGTCTAAAAAGTTATTATTAAATATAGTGAAAATAAAAAATATATATATATATAAGAAATACTTTAAAAAGTTAAAAGGGAGAAAGAAACAGCCCGATTACATGCTATACATCGATATCTATTAAAAAACTTGATTATGTTCCACTGCTAAAGCTGTAAATACATTGATGACCAGGGGCGGATGTAGCTTATACCAAGAGGCAACGCCCGCTACGGCTTGGCGTGGAAAAATTTGGAAAAATTAGTGTAAATTTCGGAAAAATTTGACCTTTTTTTTCGATTTCGTTACGGCTTATTTATAAAACGTTACGACTACGATCCGTTTCTAAATCCGCCACTGTTGATGACGTGGGTAGCTCAATCTTAATAAATTGGCTAGAATACAATACAATTTAAAGGGTTGAAAGATAAAAGGTTCGGAATTGACCAACTGTCGTGAACAACAAAAAACATGAACCAGTGTCTGGTTACATCACACTTTACGTGTGAACTCCCCCACTCAACCGCAAAAGAAGCATGTGGGGAGACACATCCTTTTACCCACAGGTCCGAAGCATTTAACCTACCAAAAAGGGCAAGCCCTCCACTGCAGCAATTGATCACTAGTCAAAGGTTACTTCTTATAGTTGGCCCTTCTCTATAAATGACAATACATTGTCACTCAGCCAGACATTCCGAAAACCTCACTTCTTCTCTCTAGAACTTGCTAGTTGCTACATGCATGTTCTATTCTTCACTCACTTCAACACTATCACATTGCATACAAATATTCTGGGTTGAATATTCTTCAATCCAAAATTGAAAGCAATCAATAACAAAGTGATCCAACCCTACGTATTGCATACGTGGAGGGACCTCACGACCTACGTTAGACAAACTAAAACCGTTGAACTCTTTTGCCTAATTAGTCTAACCACTATCTTTGGTCTTAACAATTGTTGTAGCAACACATATCAATATTCCAAGCCAAAAAGAACAATCAAATATGATGTTGACTTTGGCTACAAATTGCAAAAAGGTTGACTTTTTAAAAGACGAAGACACTACAACGATATACGCATATATTATAGATATTATGATGAGTTTAAATTATAAAGGTAAATATATAACCGACATTTTATTCGGTATTAATTTACACTACGTAAAAACTACAATATATTCGTTCTTACCGGTAAACCTAAGAATAAAGCAACTCCGCCTATTCCCAAACTTGAACTAAAAGTAATAGCATGATATTTCCCTGGATCTTGAACCTGTTCAGAACCTGTTTCCTTGATCAAATGTGAAATGTTCAAAAGATGGATTATCTTTGATCAAATTATCAAGACAACATAGTTATCCCATTTTGGCGGTAAAGCCTCCAATAACTTCTCACACATTTTAGTCTCGATGTAAATAATGGTCAATCCCATTGTTTGTTAACTCTCTCATCAGATGATAATATCTAGTGATAATCTCTTCGATTGATTCTTTGTGTATATACATGAAAATAGCAAATTGTTTCCTTAGAAGATCAACCTTGTTCTCTTTCATGTCCTTCAAACCTTTGATTCAAAGCATCCTATAGTTCCTTTAAACTCTTATACTTCCTAGAAGTATGAAGAGTTCTCCTTTGTCAAAGGCTGTTAGTTATTTTAGTGTAATCGGGATTAAGTTGGTGTTCAAAGGGAATTATGATATACATCAAACAAGTTAGGAGGCGCGGAAGTGAACGCTTGTTCGAGTGGTTATAATTTCGAGTGTTCGAGCATAGTCCCAAATGGGAGATTTCAAGGGACAACGCCCTCTTGGCGGGGTCTAGGGGCAGCACCCCTAGGAGCAGGGTCCAAGGGGCAGAGCCCCTGGGGTTGATTAAATTGCTATATTGGAAGTGCGTTAGAAAAAATAATTTTGTAAAAATTCGTCATATTTTTAATTAAAAAATAAAGGCAGATTTGCAACAATTTAATTCAAAATTTAAAATTAATAATAATTGCCTAATGGCAGTTATCTGTGAAGAATCCCAAAATTCAAAATCAAGGGTTTTGACCATTTTTTACTAGTTCATCACGAATTCTCAATACGCATACCGGTGTTCTATTTCTCGAATTTAAAGTTGTATCCGATTGAATTATTCGGTAGAAACCACCGAAATAATTTGATTTGAGAATAATTACACGTCTCTCTGGTTTTATAAACTTCCCCAACAAAGACATCGTGATTGCAACATGACCTTTCTTCTCAGCCTCATAATTCTTCTTTTCTGAGTCATCCATTTGTATAAACGTTTTTGGTGCATCAACTGTGTCTTTGGAGTAGTATACCCTTTAGTTGTGTAAATCCACATTTTTGTATCATTGTTGCAAATGAATAATTCAAAATGTTCTTTCCAACCCTAGAAATCAGAAAGCTTCATTAGCAGTGGCGAAGCTTGAAAATTTCCACCGGCGGATCGGAAGTCACCGGACCTAAAAGTATGTACTTAAAAAATATTTTTATAAAACCGGGGGGTCGAAAACATATATACCTAAAAATCCTATACGAAACGTACATACATAACACTACTGAGCGAAAAGTTCGGGGGGTCGGGCGCCCCCTCCGGCCCCTTCATAACTGCGCCACAGTTCATTAGCCTCGGTGGTTTGTTTGAAGTTCCTATCTCATTACCGAAGTTTAACATCGATGGCACATTCAAAAGACTTGCCATGTTTGAAAGTTGAGAAAATTTTGTCAACTTCTCGATTAAAATCGCACACAGTGAACTTTATGAGAATTTAACAAAGTCACAAGAAGTACCAAATTGATCAACTCTGTGAATTTAACAACGTCCCAAAAAGTTAATCAACACTAATTTTCTAGATGCGGATTTAGCAATACAACACAATACCCAATTTCGTTAAGGCCTATGGGCAAATTTTTTCGAGCTCAAACAGGGTACACGAATTCTCAGGGCCGGCCCTGTTACCTAGAACTATGAGTTTTTTTCAAACGAAAAGTTATAGGCTTTCACGCAAATGTAACACACTTATTTTTTCGTTAACCTAACCTAATTTGACCCGACTCATTTTCTTGCCTCATAATGAAAATTTATAGATCTGTCACTGTCATGGAACTGTTATCTAGGCTCGAGTTTTGAACCATCCTAAGATTATATCTTTCTTTATCACCATTGGTACCTTGACTCCAAGTTAACCAAATAACCTTGTCAAGGCCATTGGTAGAACACTTGACAGATTTGTGAAGAAACACATAAATCATCACTTTACAACTTGTTAAAATCAAAAGAAATTACGGTAGAAAAGTTGTCGAAAAAAGTTATTATTAAATATAGTGACAATAAATAAAATTATATAGATGGAATACTTTAAAAAGTTAAAAGGAAGAAAGAAACTGCCTGATTAGACTGTGGGGTATGGGGCGGGGGTTTGGGCGTGGGTTGGGGGAAAACGCCCAAGCCACCATCCCGGGTGGGCTTGGGTTGGGGCGTGGCCATTGGGGCTTGGGTTTCAAGCCGGGCGTGGGGCGGGTCTAGCAAGGTGACATGGCGGGCTGTGAATGGCCAAACCAAACTAGCCGTTGGGTGCTATTTAAAAAAAAAAATCCTTTATAAATACCTTACCATATTTATCATTTTTCTCACACAATATCAAACACATAAAACACAATCTTGCCATGAGTTCTTCAAGTTATACTGAATCGTCATCATCATCTGACGATGGTGCGGAAATATTTCTACAAACGATCGCGACGGTGGTGAAAGCTATCGTGGAAAACGAAGAGGAGGAGGAAGAAACTCAACAGCCTAAACGCAGGAGAAGGTACATCGCTCGTGAACGGCTCACCGCTAACGATTTGTTGGTAAGCGATTACTTCTCAGCGGAACCAAAGTATGATGAAAAAATGTTTAGGCGTAGTTTTCGTATGAGTAGAAACTTATTTTTAAGGATATCTAGAGATCTTGAGGAGAAGTATGTTTATTTCCAACAAAAACCCGATGTAGTCGGGCAATTAGGATTTAGTACGTGGCAAAAGGTCACGACCGCACTTAGCCAATTAGCGTACGGCAATAGTTCGGACATTATGGATGACTATTTAAAAATGTCTGCACGTGTAGCTAGAGAAAGTCTTCACAACTTTTGTTCGTGTATTCTAGAACTTTATAGGAAAAGATATTTGAGAAAGCCCTCGTTCAGTGACATGCAACAATTATTGGAACATCACGCAGATTATCATGGGCTACCCGGGATGCTAGGTAGTTTAGATTTTATGAAATGGGCTTGGGAACTTTGTCCTACCTAATGGCAAGGCGCTCACACGAGTGGATTTCACGGGAGTCAAGCCATCATGCTTGAAGCGGTTGCGTCTCAAGATCTTTGGATATGGCATGCGTTCTTCGGTATGCCAGGTTCACATAATGATATTACCATCATAAACCACTCGCCCCTTTTCAATGATCGGGTAAATGGTATAGGACCCAAAGGAACTTTCTTTGTAAACAGGGTTGAGTACGTGTATGGGTACTACCTAGTTGATGGGATTTACCCAGAGTGGGGGGTTTTCGTAAAATCGTTCACAAAACACGGTACCACAGATCCAAAGAGATTAAAGTTTAACAGGGTCCAGATAGGGCTGAGCAGTATACAGTTCAGAACCGCCAGAACCGCGGAACCGAACCGGAACCGCTAGATCCAAACCGTATTTTAGTATATAGGGTCCGGTTCCGGTTCTTAAATTTGGGTAAAAACAGTTCCCGGTTCGGTTCCGGTTAAAACCACGATTCCGGTTAAAGAACCGCTAGAACCAGTTGGGATTATAAATATTTAAAACCCTGTTTTATTAATGGGCTTTTCAACATCATACGACCATCCTAATTCTTATTCCCTCCTCTTATATACATTCCACGATCTCATCTTTCATCTTCTAATTCTTCTCCATCTCTCAACCCTATACCTAATTGCTATCACACAAGTTCATCTCCATCAACACCTTGCAAATACACATACGCTATTCTACATGACCTTTTTTTTATGATTCCATATATTGTCTTTCTAGATGTTTGCTTTCTGATACATATAGTTTTCTGTATGTGAAAATAAAAATTGAACAAAAATAATCAAATCAATGTTGATCGAATTGTAAATGTGTATATAAATAGTGTATCGCTTGTTTTAATTGTTAACACGATGGTTGTAATAGTTTTATTTAGAGTTTGATTTATGGCTTGAAATTTTTTATTGTTGCTTTGCTACTTTTATTTTGGTTGGTTTGAACTTTGAATGTTGCAACTCTTAGTTAATGTTTTAAATGGTTTGATTCGTTTCTATTGAATTGTTAATTTTAAGATTTAATTTTCAACCGGTTCCCGCGAGAACCGTTTACACGAGAACCATTTAACCGGTTCTGAACCGAACCGGAATCGTTATAATATGGTTTGGTTCCGGTTCGGTTCGGTTTGGTTCGGTTCTGAACCGTTGCACACCCCTAGGTCCAGATGGCTGCACGTAAAGACGTCGAGCGAGCATTCGGTGTTTTGAAGAAAAGGTGGCGAATATTGGCAATGCCTTGTCGACTATGGGACAAGGATCAGATTGGAAACGTGATGTACACGTGTATCATTCTTCACAACATGATTTTGGAGGATGAAGGTAGAGCGGTCGTAACCTACTATGATGATGATGACCCCCAACCAGGTAACGTAACAGACGAAGATAAAGCGGCAAATGAATTTTTAATAAAGTCAAGGGATATACATCACAACCTTCGAGCTGATTTGGTGGAACATGTTTCAACGATTCCTGGGTTCGAAACCAACGAAGACGACGAAGAATGATAGGTTTTTATTTTGATAATTATTTTGTATGTTTATTTTAATAATTATGTTGTATGTTTAGTAGTTTTTGGTTATAAATATATATATATATATATATATATATATATATATATATATATATATATATATATATAAAAAGCTGATGTGGCTTGGCCACGCCAGCCAAGCCACGCAGGGGCGGATGTACCTTATCATAAGGGGTAGCCTCCTTTCTTTTAAAACGCTCGGGCGGTAGTGTAAATTTTGGAAAAAATTGACGTTTTTTAACGTTTTTTCGATTTCGTTACCCATTTCTTTTAAAACGTTACCCCTATGAAGGTTTTCTAGATCCGCCACTGAAGCCACGCCCACCATACCCCCTTCAAAAGTGGGTTGAAGCCTTGAGTTTTTATAGTCCACGTGTCAACCAATGCCCAACCCAAGCCCCACCATACCCCATGGTCTTACATGCCATACATCAATATCTATTAAAAAAACTCGATTATGCTCCATTGCTAAAGCTGTAAATACATATCAATATTCCAAGCCATGAAAGAACAATTATATATGAAGTTGACTTTGGCTACAAATTGCAAAAAAAAAAGTTAAGACTTTTTCTATACAAAGTTGCTAGAAGACGAAGACACTACAACGATATATGCATATATTATAGATATGACACGATGATTTTAAGTTTAAAAATGAATAATTAGCCGACATTTTATTCGGGTTTAAATTTACGCTACATAAAAACTACAATATATTCACTTTCACCAGTAAACGAAATCGTTTGTAGTGGTGATTATTGTAACCCAACAATTGATATACGTATGTGTGTGCTTGTTATTTCAAAAATAGCTTTTTAGGTTGGACAAAGTCCAACCCGAAAGCACCATCGAGAAAGAGGACCACCTCGCACCAAATCGCTCCACGTCGAACGTGAGCACAGGAAAGAGGACCGAAGAATCGGGAAGTACTCATCGATTGAGCTAATCGCTTGTGAGAGAGCGGGAAGTCATGCAGAGAAAAGGCGTGCAGGAGGTGGGGGGACACAGCCCCGTTCATGTAGGAGGTGCAACTTTTTTTTTCCCTGAGGCTTCCCTCGTGCCCACTCCGACCACCCTTATAAGAATTAGGAAGTGTAAAGAATATCCTTAGATCAACACAAGCCATTTATAGTTTTTAGCTTGAAACGTATTTGTATAAACACAATATACACCTGATATAATGTAACATTTGTTTGTTTTAGAAATAAAATATATGTTTAGCAACCACTTACATAATTAAAAAAATGAAGATAAATAAAAGAGTAAATTGCTAAAATCGTCCCTGAAGTTTGGGTCTTCTTGTTATTTTCATCCAAAATGAGTTTTTTGTACCATATTGCCCTTCATCTTTGCAACTTTTTGTCATTTCATTCAAATGCCTATATGGGTTAGAAACAACTGTTTGATGAGGGGTTTTTTTTTTTTTTGAAATTTCACAAGTAACGGGCCTGAAGTGTAATTTATTTTTAAACCTAAAACCATCACTCATTTGCACCATATTTCCGGCCAACTCTCCGATAGTTTCAAAACCAATCACGGCAATCGTTTTCCATATGTTTCGTGTGACAAATCACTCTATTAAACGCGAATAAATTGGTGCTTTATGTTTTGACTGTAACCGAACACATTCATCAAATCATCATCCAATTTAATCTGAATTCAAGACCCCTTTTTGCCGATTTCGTCAATCATAAACGCACCTCAATGACTTTCGGTGGACCTTTCTGAATATTGAATTGCTCTCCATTTCTTTTCATCTTACCTCTGCAACATTTAATTGATGGATGATGATTTCTATTCAAATATTAGATCAGCACCTAACAACCACAACCAGAACAAGACCACCACTGCAACTGCCACCACTAACCACCATAACCGCCTCCATCACCAATATCAACCATCACCCCTATCATCAACGCCACTACCAGCCGCCATAATCATCAACCCGTTTAACGATTGAGTGATGGAGATAGTGTCAGATCTGATGAAGGGGAGATGCGAGGATAACTTGCAATTGTGAAAACGACCATTACCCTTCTCACCTGAAATCGTTCTCAGATCTGGAGGAGTAGACTTATATATGTTGATACTTGATGGTGTGGCGTGGGTGACAGTGGCAGAGATGTGGCGGAGGACGTGGTTACACTGTGGTGCGGAGATGGGTGACGGTGGTTACACGGTGGATGTGAGTAATGGTGGTGAGTGGTAGTTGATGGTGTTTGCTGTGAAGGTTGTACAGTGGGAAAGCAGAGGGTGATGGTTTTAGGTTTATAGAGAAATTATATTTCAGACCCTGTACTTGTGAAATTTCAAAAAAAAAAAAAAACACCTCATCAAACGGTTGTTTCGAACCGAGTTAGGCATTTGGATGAAAATGACAAAAAGTTACAAACATGGGTGGCTATTTGGTACAAAAAAATTATTTTGGACGAAAATGACAAACATACCCAAACCTCATGAACGATTTTAGCAATTAACTCTAAATAAAATTTATAAGTTTGGAAAAAGTTATTTTGCTTGTATTGGAATATATTCAAACGTGTGGTGTTATTGCATTTGTCTAATCACATCGTTAGTTAGTTAGTTACCTTAAGACATAATTAGAATGAGTTTGACATCTTTACATACATATACATGTATATAAAACTCATTAAACTAGTATGTTAAATTTGTAAACTTACACCTAAAGATATAATAGATTAGATATACATATGCATCATTCTTCATTACAAATCACTAATTATCATACATAAGAACTGACTATCTTCAAACTCATTAATATATAAAATGGATATTCTGGTGTAAAATTTGTCTCTTTTATCAAAACTTATATAGGTTTTTTACACAATTCAAGTTAATGCTATTTAATTGGGTTTCCTCCTGAATTGGTGTATAGGCCTTATGCCTAGTGGAGATGGATATGATCGGGTGGTTCCGCTGATTGCACGATAATACTCCAGCGGTCCGTCAATGATCCAAATTTGCCGTTCAAAATTTTTTTTAAGGAGAGATGTGTTTTTTTCTTTTTACCAAAAGACCCAAAGGGAGTCATTTCATCATGATTTTACCAATTTGAAAACCACCCAATGGATTGAAACTTTAAAGTACATAAAAATTATGAGTCTCCAATAAGATTCAAACTGCCTATACTAAAATAGCTTCCTAACCCCTAACACCCCCCCCCCCCCCCCCCCCCCCCCAACTTCACACCTATATATAAAAACTCTGACACAAATTTATGACTTAGCAAACTCACTCATTTCTTCATCCATGGCTCCATGCCCTTCATTCAATTCTCTGTTCCTATGTACAACATCATGAACAACATTTAACAGAAGAAATAAGAACAAAATCTACACCAAAAAGTTTGTTTTGATCTTCCATTTGAAGCTTATTTCCAACCACTTTTCTTCATCTACCAATGGCCATTTCAAAGTGTGTAAACAACAAGAAACACCAACACCACCAATGTTACATATCTGTACCTTCAGAGATCATCAACTCTCTCTCATCTAACTCACTCCACTCTCTTCTTCTCTCTCCCAAAAAAGCTTCAAAGACTGCAACTTTTTCAAGATCAAAGCTTTTCAAGAACCCCAAAACATGGTTTTTGTTCCTTTTTGTTTGTGGGTTTCTGTTTATGATGAAGTTGTGGTACAGTTTTGACCCTTTTAACCCAAACCCATGTGGGATTGTCCCCCAAAAGGTGAGTTTAAGCTTGATTCCAAATGGGGTTTTAAAATCTTTGAATAAAGATGAAGAAAAAGATGAAGAGTTGAAGGGGTTTTGGAAACAGCCTGATAGGCTTGGGTATAGGCCTTGTTTGGATTTTAGTAGTGAGTATAAGAAACAAAGTGTTGAGTTTTTGAAAGATAGAACAAAGTATTTGGTGGTGGTTGTTTCTGGTGGTATGAATCAACAAAGAAACCAGATTGTTGATGCTGTTGTGATTGCTAGAATCCTTGGTGCTGCTCTTGTTGTTCCAATCTTGCAAGTTAATGTTATTTGGGGTGATGAAAGGTATTTTGTTAATTTTTTCCTTTTTTTTTTTTAAAATTGTTCCCTTTTTTTTCTAGTTTTGATTCACCTCTTGTTCAGTTGTTATGTGTCAAAAAATAAAATTTATTATTTTTCTATTTATTTTTTGAAAATTTATACATAATCCTGTGTCTTTTGAGTTGAAATTCATCTTTTTTGGTTAATTTTTACCCTTTTTTTAATTTGTTCCCTTTTTTCTAATTTTGATTCACCTCTTGTTCAGATTGTTCTATCAAAAGAGTATAATATAATTTATTATTTTTCTATTTATTATTTGAAAAAATTTATACAAAATCCACTGTCTTTTGAGTTAATATTCATCTTTTCTTTTTTGGCTTTTTTGTAAATTTCAAATGCTCTGCTACTAAAACTGTCCTTTTTCAATTAAATTGCCCTTTTGAAGCACCCTTTTGAGTTGTCATCATTGATCTTTCATGGTGTCAGGTTTATCTTATATCAAATAATTTTTCAACAATTATTTACTGTCAAATATTCCATTTCTCATAAAATGTTTAATCACCCTGTTGTTTTTTATCCAGTTGATCCCATTTTTTCCTCAAAATGTAGCTATATGACAATTTATTTCATTTTTGCAGTGAATTTTCAGATATATTTGATGTAGAACACTTCAAGGAAGCTCTAGCAGATGATGTGAGGATCATCTCATCATTACCATCTAACCATTTGATGTCAAGACCAGTGGAAGAGAAGCACACTCCCCTTCATGTTTCCCCTCAATGGATTCGGGCTCGATACCTCAAAAGGGTAATTAACGATTCAACGTTTCAACATTCGAATTTTAGCTAAAATACGCGGTTTACCAAGTCAAGTAGTTAATTTTAATGATTCCAAGATTCAAACTCTAGCCAAAAAACATCATACATTGTTGCATTTTGTCATTTATTAGCCGTCTGTTGACCTAGTAAATGATCTTACGATAACGCGTCTTTTTGTTTGTTAATACAGATGAAAAGGGAAGGCGTTTTGTTGTTACGTGGGTTAGACTCGAGGCTGTCGAAGGATCTTCCTTCTGATCTCCAAAAGCTAAGATGCAAGGTATGCATTGGACTATTTTGTCAATCATCAAAAGATGAGGGTGTCGAGTGTAAATACGCGTACGACTAAAGACTCTTTAAGCACTAACATGATCTATGTTTATAACTTGTTTAGGTTGCGTTTCACGCTTTGCGATTTGCACCACCGATTCGTGAGCTAGGAAACAAGCTCACCGAGAGAATGAGGAGCAAAGGGCCTTATCTTGCTCTTCATCTTAGAATGGAGAAAGACGTATGGGTCAGAACGGGCTGTCTTCCGGGCTTGAGCCCGGAGTATGATGAAATAATCCACAATGAACGAAAACGTCGACCCGAGCTCTTAACTTCAAGATCAAACATGACTTACCATGACCGAAAACTTGCTGGTCTTTGCCCGTTAACCGCCTTGGAGGTCACGCGGTAAACCTTTTTCCATCAAGGCAAAGCTTAATTATTACTTATTTGTAGAATTGGCAAGATGGGTTGGGCTGGCCCGGTCATGTTGGGCCGGGCCCATACACTTTATGGGTCAAAAATAACATCTACCCTTCTACAATCATCTTTATTCCTTTCTAATGATGTGGATTTGCATTTTGCAGGCTCTTGAAAGCGCTTGGAGTACCGAAAAACGGGCGGATCTTTTGGGCGGGTGGGAGCCCGTTAGGGGGTTCAAAAGTATTATCACCGTTAATGACCGAATTTCCTCATTTCTACAACAAAGAAGACTTAGCATTAGCCGGAGAGCTAGAACCGTTTGCAAAAAAAGCATCCATCATGGCGGCCATCGACTACATTGTGTCCGAAAACAGTGATGTGTTCATGGCATCTCATGGTGGGAACATGGGCCATGCGATCCAAGGGTATCGGGCGTATTCGGGCCATAAAAAGACGATTACACCCAACAAACGACAAATGCTATCTCATTTTCTTAACACTTCTCTTCACGAAGACGAATTCAATAGAATCATACTGGCTTTACATCGGGACTCGATGGGGCAGCCCGAGATTAGAACTAGCAAAGCAGGACGCGATGTTACAAAGTTTCCCATCCCCGAGTGTATGCGCAATGATTCGTCTTTCTGAAAAACATACAACATGATTCAACAAGTTGTTGGGAAGATATTCATTGTTTTGTTTATTATACAGATGTATACTAGTTAGTAACATGTAAATAAAAAATCATACAATAATACATATATATATAGTCATGTTAACCTCCCTATTTTTGAGATATAAAGCCAAGTATTATGTTGTAAGCTCATTTGGAAGTATTTAGAGATTATTTTTGGGCAAAAATTCCGCACCAATTTTCTTCAGTCGTGTCTCACTAGGTATGTAAACGAGTTAAAGTCAAGCCCAAGCTCAACTCGTTTAATTTCAACAAAGCTCGAGTTGGGCTTGTTTCAAACTCTACGTCTAATGATTGACCTTTAATTGTTTGTAATATTACAAGCTCAAATACAATATACACTCGTTTAGCCTTTTGAGCCTAGTCAAACTCGATATATGAAATCGAGCTCAGACTCGTGTATCAAATGAGCTTCATTTTAAGTCGGGGTTGTTAAAACTCACTCAATGGCTTGATACACACACGCCTTTAGCAAATTGCTCTTGAGTAACTTATGAACGGCTTAGCCCATTTATAGTAAAATGTAAAAAAAAAAAAACAATTTTGACTGTTAGATTTTCGGTTATAAGGTAGTTGTACGTGTGATGGTGAATGTTCTGTTACATGATTCATAAAATCATAATATATTTTGTCATTCTGATGTGGCTTAACCATTGTAGATAGATTCTCTACCTTTTTTCTCTTATGTAATAATTTGTATTCATTATTTGAAAAGAGGGTGAAGACAAAAGAGTCCAGGACCACAATAGTCTGGGCCCATTGGTCCATACTGATTCTCATCCTTGTGGCTAGTGATGTAGGAACCTGGGTGGCAGGGCAGGTCAGACTGGTCCAAGCCAGGTGAGCAACAACCCATAAAGTGAGCTTCAGGTACAACTAAAGAGACCTTTTGCATTTTACCAACTTGGAGTAAATAATTTGAACAACAAGAACAAACAATAAATTGGTTTTGAGTGTGAAATTTCAAGGCCTCTCACATGGGTGTGTGGGTTCAGTTTAGTTATGGATCAAAATGTTTTTTTTTTTGTTAGCTCAATAATTGAACTGGCCTTTTCGGTTAGATTTTTGTATGCGTTCACCAGTGATAAATTAGTAACCGGAGATGGTGACATGTGATGATGACGAGAAATGTCATCGAAGTGTTGATTAAGAATGTACATATGCCGCATATATGTCCCTATATATACATTTAGTGTAATCATCAAGAATGTGGATTACAGGATATAAACATGACTAATAATGACGATTGGAGGTTAACATGTAGGCTATATGCATCGGAGCGCTTTTTCTTTTAACAAACTTAGCTACATTTCATACACTCAATGTCCCAAAACCATTTACATACTCGCGTCATAACTTAAGAAGTCGAACATATTGAACCAACGACGGACATTAACTGACAATTATTTATGTCATCCGTCCTTTGGACGGAAAAACAAACGTGGTGAGTCCACAAACATTAAAAACGATATACCTAATTTATTGTACCTATTCTCAACATGAACGATCCCTAAATTCTCTTGATGAAGATGATATGTCGGATACAAAGCTTGAAAAGTAGACAAAAAAAAGTATTATTGTCAGATCAAACCAACACAACAACGTATTGAGCAACGTTACAAATTTATTCATCGTGACCCATTACTCTTACCGGCCAATTTAGCCAAATTTATTCTTCAGAAGAATCAAGATTATGCAAGCAAAATCCCACCATAAAGGGAAGAAACAATTCGTCAATTTTGACCAGAAAGCGTGAGTCTTTTGCTTTCCAGTCGTTATTCACACTCGCAAAAAATTGTTTATGTTAAACAGCTTGAACCCGTAAGCAGCAATCTACCGTTGTTTCCCTCCAACGTGGCAACTTCCCATGATGATATTCGTTCATCTGTCACTTTTCTCATGAACCCTGTTCTTCTTGATCAGGGATTTCATACAAGTGGAATTAGACATGACGACTCGCTTGTACATGATTGCGGCCATAACGGTGAAAGAGCAACTACTTTTCCAATGAAGATCAACGTCGGTGATACGAATTGTTCTGATGTAATTTTATCAGGTAGATCCTTCAACTCTGCTAACGCCTGCATAAATTTGTAACAGGTTATGGATAACTGTCAACTTACCAAAATCAGAAACAAATTATGACTTTTTATGTGTGTGTATGTATATGTAAAGCCTTTTAAATCGGAAGCGTAGGAAGACTTTCATTATGTGTGTGTATGTATATGTAAAGCCTTTTAAATCGGAAGCGTAGGAAAACTTTCATAGACGACACTGTCCATGAATAGTAGTTACCTGTGACTACAACATTTAGACGCACCGTTATATACATGTGCATCAAAACTCAGTACAAAAATGACTACCATTGTAATGTGTTAGGTGCACCGTTATAAGCGGCAGTTCAAACCCTTTTGGTTTTTTAAAAAATATAAGCAAGACACATATCAATCTAAAGAGTATAATAGTCTAGATTCAGTGACAAACTTTTTATATAACAAAATTATAAGTATAGGTAAGACATGGTATTAAAAAAAATAACTAGTGGAAACTTTTTTTTTTTTGTATAAATTTACACAAAATCAAACGTGGAAACTCATTTTTTCTTATGACCTTCACAAATAAGTAAATAACATTATTTGCAATCTTGACATCAATTGATGTCATCAATGAGAATTGATAATAATCTCGACTTTTATATAAACCTTCATATATGTGTGTATAAATATAAGTGTATGTGCTTACAATGCGTTGTTGTGGTGTGGTCCCGCGCTCAACTGCAGCTGCTGGTGTGTCGGGTGGTAAACCATGGTGGATTAACTTTGAAACGAGTGCAGGGAGAGTAGATAATCCCATGTAAACAACTAAGGTTGAATCAGGATCGGCTGCATTCTCTGCTACGAAAAGAGGATCGGCCCCGCCTTTTCTTGAGTGGCCGGTTAGAAACCGGACACTGTTTGCTATTCCCCTGTGTGTTAATGGAACACCCAATTCTGCTGCTATCCCGGAGGCAGCAGTTATGCCTTCAAAAATAAAAGTCAATGACTATTAGTGAAATCTATAATAAGCCCTTTATTTTACAACACTACTTTTGGTTTCCTTCGTAATGCTCTGAATTATCAGTGGCGGATTCAGTAACTTTTTGCACAGGGTTCCTTTTAATAGATTTTCACTAATTCTTAGTAGTTTTTTCTAAATTATACAAAGCTTCCACAATTTTTTTCTAAACCGAGGGGGTTCCCGGGAACCCCCAAAACACCTCTGAATCCGCCCCTGTGAATTATAAACCAGTGTTGAACAACAAGGAAATTGTGATATCTGCTATTCACCATTGATCTTAGCTAGGTAATTTCAGTAATTTAGAAATATTTTTAAATTCTTGCCGAGCCTGCCAAAATTTGGAGCATCATTTGTATAACTGAAAAATTATTCTGGAATATATATATTATATATTTTAGTCTGACAATAAAAAACATATTATTATAATCTACATATATCAAACTGATTATTGTGAGTTGAAGTCAAAGTTTATTTGATAACTAATTTTAAAATTCCCTCCCTCCTCAAGTCCATAGTGGCAAAATACGTATTTGAATATATGTCTGTATATTATCAACTTCAAAATGATCGCATCAAATAGATGCACTACAAACAGAAAAATGATAGTCTTGACTACGTTTAGATGACTATTTTAATATTCATATTGCCATGATTGGCTATGGGGCTATTCAAATCGTCTGGCTATCAGACTATAATGTTTCGTGACATCAACTCACAATAATCAGTCTTTAACATTTACATAAAGACAATGTGTTTTCGATTCTCCGACTATTTGAGTGTCAAATAATCATGTTTTCACATCAACTACAAAAAAAAGAAAAAGAAAAAACCCCTTAATGTCCAAGGGCAAATTATTTACCCTTTCTAATACTTTACATTGTTAAACCAATCTTTACATTTGTTATGTAATTATGTATACTTTTATAAAATATAAGAATATCCACATCGTTCTTGAAGTAGAAAGTTGTAGTTCGTTACCTGGAATAACTTTAACTTGAATGCCTTTTTGTTGAAGAAAATCCATCTCCTCACCACCTCTTCCAAACACCTAAAAAACCAAATCGTTTCAGAAATTAGAAACCAGTGAATTGTCACAACGAGTTCTAAAAACAAAAAACTTGCATATGAAAAACTCACCAAAGGGTCCCCTCCTTTAAGCCTCACAACATTTGCCCCGACTTCAGCAAAACTCAAAAGCAACTCATGAATCTCCTCCTGCATACATAACCACATGTTCCAGAAATAATTAGAAAACAAGGATATAAGAATAAACTCATTACGTAACCACACATTGCCCAAAAACGATTAGGAAACAAGAATATATGAACACACTCATGACTTGAAAATTTTAATCTTTCACGAGTTTAAAACATATCACAACGGTTCATATGCGTACAACAAGCGAGTTAAATCTTTTAAGAGATGGCAAGATGTTGCACCGCCACCCGCTAACACAAAGGTATGAGAGTGACAAACCCCCCATCTTTTATAAGCTTGATTGGTTTATAGTCTATATATTCCAAAATCACAGTCCAGTTTGACTTATACTAGCCAATTGGTTACCTTATAACTACAAAACTAAAATATAAAATATAAGGAATCAAGCAACCCAGAACCCTAATTCCATAAATCTTCAAGATTTCCACAACCCCTCTACCCAAAAAAAAAAAAAATCTAAATGCATAACAGTTGTGCTCATAAAACACAAACCTTAATTAGTAATTACACAAATCTTTCAAGATTCCCAAACCCCATCACCAAACTTCCAAAACCAACCCACATGATCAAAAACTTGCAAAAAAAAAAAAAAAAAAACTTTAACCAACCTGTGTTCTGCTATGGTACCCAGCAGTCTTCCCAACATAAAGCAACCTAGCATCCGGACCCACCAAATCCAACACATCATTAGACACCAATCTATCATACAACAACAAATCAGCCTTCTGGATCACCTTCAACGCCTTCAAAGTCAACAAATCCGGGTCACCCGGACCCGTACCCACCAAAAACACATTCCCAACACCCCCTTTACCCCCCTCCCCATCCCCACTTTCCCCTCTCTTCTCCCTCAAAACCTGCAACAGTTTCTTCAGTTCAGGAAGCTGAAGGGCAATTTCGTAGTCTCTAGTGGAGAAATTCGACTGCTTTTCACATGGGTTTTGGTTAAATTCGTTGTTGAACACCCAACTGTCACGTTGGTATCTTTCAACTGAGTGCTTTTCAGTGAAAGGTGAAGCAGAACAAGATGTAGTAAAACGGATGAAAGTAGGGTTTGGTGTGGAGATTTGGGGGGTTTTGAATTGGGTTAGTGGTGAAGATGATGGGAGCTTAGTGATGAGAGCCATTGGGTTGTGGATGAATGTGCATTGGTGATATGTGTATGTATAGGTAGGGGGTGGAAGAAGAGAAATTGGAGTTGGGTTTGGAAGCTTTTGAGATTTGTGAGAAGGCAAAGGGAAAGGAAGTAGCTTTTGGGGTTGTGTGAGAGGCGGCTGTGAAGAGTTGTGAACTTGTGTTTTGGAGATCTTGCCAAACTAATTTTTTGTACTTGAGGTCCTTGTTTTTGAGTTCTCTATACCTTTTTTGGTTCTTGTGGTGTGGAAGATTACAAATATACCCTCATTTACATTGCAAAATATTTTAATATTCATCCAATAATAATCAAGTGTTCATCTAAACTAACTCAAATCTTTAAACTAATTATCTGAATGGTATCTGTGGTTTGCAAATATACAAAGAGCGTGAATGTGTTTTTGAAATTACACAAATGGTTCTTGTGGTTTGAGATTGTTTCAAAAGAAGCTCCAAGTCCGCATAAGAATCAATGGACCTCATCTATACCCGCAAGTTGATCGTAAATTCCTTTGAATTTTCTTTTAAATTCCCACACGGGGGTAATACCTTAGTTAGATGTTGTAGTTAATCCTTTAAGTTGTGCACCCTCACAACAGTGGGATTTGGAGTTACCTTAGCAAATGCATCCTTAGTCGAAGATGAATTGAGAAGAATAATGGCTCTGCGATCGGTATATATGTGAGATTAGAAACATCATTATTATCGTTGATAATGGTGGGGTGTACCATCGACATGAGAGGCAAGATTCTGGTAAGATAGGATGTGCACAGGGTCGGCCTCAGGGGTGGGCAAGCCGCATCCCCGGCCGAGGCCCGTTTTTTCCCCGCGACACTAAATAATATAAGACATTTTCTACTAATATATAAATATTGAATAACACTTTTAAATGTTCATTTCAGTTTTTTATAAGGTAAATACATTTTATAAGATGAATAAAACTTTTAGCTGTTGTAATCAATGTCAATACCATGTCAGTACCATAACTTAGATTTCGACGTCTGTTTGAATGATAGTTTTCGTTCCTTAATATTATAAATATTATACGTCTTTACCCTACTCACTCTTCATTAAACAAACCGAATACGCTGTTTTTGTCCGATATAAATTTTACTCAAAACGGAGTTTGTTATTTAAATTTGACATCGGGTGTAAGTGTAGTGGTGTAAATATGAAATTAGGTGACCATTTGTCATTACATAAAAATCTTTTTTTTTAAATATACATTACGAAAAAAACTAAAACCAATATGTTTTTTGAAGTGTTGACGATGAAATAATTTCCATAGTTTCAAGATATTACAGATGTTGGTTGATATATCGATTGCTAAAAGAAGGTAACTGATGTCTGATGTACACTATCGAATGTAATTATTGTATTTTTCTATCTTGTTTAAATCTTCTAGTTCCGTCACTGTATATATATTAGTTCATTGCTATAACGTTAATCGTTGTTTAAAATAAATTAATTTATATATTTCGGTAGGGCCAAAGGGTCTTTTTCCGACTCATACAATGTACTTGAATCCTCAGTACCGGCCCTGAATGGGCAAAATCTAGTTCTTCCCCAATAGAAGGTTAAAGCAAAGCATGGGCGGATCTACATGGAGACTAGTGGTAGCCCGGGATACCCCTCAACTTTTTTGGCGTAGCGTAATTTTTTTTTTAAATCTCCGTTTTATTTATTAGGGATACCTCCAAGCAAACATTAGGATACCCCTGAATGTAAGAGAAGATAAGATGAAATGAAATTTCTAAAATCGAAAAAATCCGGTCACAAAATTTGCAGCGGCACCTCCTTGAAAAATTGTAGAAGATGAACGGAGAAGATGAAGTCAAGATAAACATTGGGAAAGATAAAAGAAAGGAGCACGAATAAAAAAACGAATAAAAAAGCAACACACATCTCTAAAGTCAGAAGTCAAACTTCCTTTTTATTTTTTAAACATAGAAGTTAAATTCCGAATTACTTTATTTAATTTATTGTAGACATTGCTTGTTTCTTTTATTTATTTTACTTTGCTTATTTAACTTTTTTAAGTTTAGATTTACTTTACTTTATTTCGGTTTTTAACCTTTTTGTTGAATATATTTTTTATTACAAACCTAATATTATCTATAAAAAATAACAAAAAACATTTAACGAGTATATAAACTTTTTGATAATGTTTTGTGTATTTGGTGGACCCATTAATAAAAAAAATGATAATTAACATGTGTTTTAGAAGGTAAAAATAAAATTATATTTGAATCCTATAATTAACTTGTTTTCAAGGCTCCTTTTATTAGCCGCATAGGGCCCTCAAAATTTTAGGGGTGACCCTGGTTAAAAAAATTGGGATATCCCTAGTCTTTTTTCTAGTTCCGCCACTGAAGCAAAGTAGGGTTACGATGGGAGGAAGATGAAGCGACGTAGGGTTGAACGAGGAAGGAGATTTTGTTTGGCATGTTGGCTAATACATGTAGACTAGAATGGTGTCCGTGTGATGCAACGAGAAATACAACCAATGCTAGGGTGTGCATGGTTCGGACGCATCGGTTATAATCCTCTATCGAAGCCAGAACCGAAGTCATTGGTTAGTCTATTTTATTAACCAAATGTTTTTGGTTAATCACTTTAGTTTATTTGGTTAAAGTGACGGTTTTTTCGTTTGGTTCATATAATTTATTTTTGGTTAATGGGACAATTGCATATTTCCCCTTAAAAAAACTGCTAAATTGCGTATTTACCCAACTGAAAATTAAAATTGCTTATATCCCCTTCCATAACTATTAAAATTGCATATATCCCTTCCTTAACTAATATAATTGTAAATTCACCCATTTTGATTTATTTTATTAAAAACAAGTTATATAATGACTTTTTTACCCTTATTTTTACTAAAACTTTAAAAAATACAAATTTATTCATTTTTACTAGTTTTTGTGGATTTTTCACAATTCTTTAAAAAAATACATATTTATTCATTTTTACTATTTTTACTAAAACTTAAACACTGAAATAAATCGCTAAACTAGTAAAAATCTACAAAAACTAGTAAAAAAGAATAAATATGTATTTTTTTAAGTTTGAGTAAAAATAAGGGTAAAAAAGTCATAATATAACTTGTTTTTAATAAAATAAATCAAAACGGGTAAATTTGCAATTTTATTGGTTAAGGAAGGGAATATATGCAATTTTAATAGTTAAGAAAGAGGATATATGCAATTTTAATTTTAAGTTGGGTAAATACGCAATTAAGCAGTTTTTAAGGGGAAATATGCAATTGTCCCTTGGTTAATAGCCAAAACCAAACTTTGGCTAAAATTTTTGCTTAGAAATACATGAAATTGAGGTATAACTACATGAAATGGAGGTATAAAATATGAAATACATGAACCGGAGGTATAAAAGCGAGAAATATATGAAAATATGAATTGTTTGGTTTGGTTAATTTTAGTTAAATTAGGTTACAAACTCATAACCGGTTTTTGGTTAATTTGGTTTTCACTTGATCAGTTTTTGGTTATTTTGGTTCGGTTTCGTTTGTTTTTTATTAACGATTTAGTTATTGTTCACCCATATACATTGTTAATCACGTAACATATCATTTTTAATTAAAAAACTACAAAAATACTATATTCAAAGACAATAATTTGCTAGTTTTTTATTATGTAATATATATATTAAATGAAAAAGTTTTTTACATTGAAAAATCGTGAGGGTTGTTAGTTTTTATAAGGGGAAAAATGTACCTATTAACTAATTATCAATTATTTGGTTGAAGATAACAAAATTAAAGTGTAATTAAAATCCTTGGATTAAAGTGTAATTACTGTTATAAACACCAATTTACCGTCATTTATAAGTTCTTAACTTTTGTGTATCTTAAAATATCTTTTTAAATGCATTCGCGTGATGCAGCGGAAAACAAAGACACTACTAGGGTGTGCATTGTTAGGATGGTTCGATTACTATATCAACTGAAACTGAAGTCACCAGTTAGTCCATTTTATTAACCAATCGGTTTTTGGTTAATTAGTTTGGTTTATTCGGTTAAATTGACAATTTTTGGTTTAATTCGTTTAATTTTGGTTAATAGCTAACTAAAACTTTTGCTTAAAATACATGAAATTGAAGTATAAATACATAAAATGGATGTTTAAATACACAAAATGGAGGTAAAGGTATAAAAGTTAGAGATATATGTAAATATGAATCGTTCAGGTAATTTTGGTTAAAACCGATAACAGATTTTGGTTAATTTGGGTTTCGGTTAATCAATTTTCAGTTATTTCGGTTTTTGGTTGATTTCAGTTCAGTTTCTTCTGTTTTCGGTCCGGTTTTGGTTAACGATTTAGTTATTGCCCACCCTTAGACACCGTTAATCACATATGTTACATGATTAATAGTGTCTAAAGGTGAGCAATAACTGAATCATTAACTGATATCGAACCGAAAATAGACGAAACCGAACTGAAATCAGCCACAAACTAAATTAACTGGTAACCGATTCACCAAAACCCGAATGAACCAAAACCAAAACCAGTTATCAGTTTTTTTGTACCTTCGTTTAACCAAAATTAATCGAACCGAAACCGAAATGAACCATTCGTATTTTTATATATTTCTAGCTTTTATACTTTCATTTCATGTATTTCATATATATTTCTAGCTTTTATACTTTCAATTCATGTATTTCATATTTACACCTACATTTTATATATTTATATTTCCATTTCATGTATTTAGACATCAATTTCATGTATTTATACTTCAATTTCATATATTTCTAAGCAAAAGTTTTAGCCCAAATTTGATTTTGGCGATTAACCGAAATTAAACGAATCAAACCAAAAAACGCCAATCTAACCGAATAAACCAAACCAATTTACCGAAAACCGATTGGTTAATAAAATAGACTAATCATGACTTCGGTTTTAGTTGAGGATAGTAACCGAACCAACCAAACAATGCACACGTGGCAGCGTTTGTGTTTCCCGCCGATAATAGATGAAACCGAAGCCAAACTGAAAACAGACAAAACCGAACCGAAATCAACCTTAACTAACCAAAAACTGGTTATAAAGTTTTTTTGTAGCCTCGTTTAACGAAAATTAACCGAACCAAACCATTTATACTTTCATATATTTTTAGCTTTTATACCTTTAGTTTATGCATTTCATATATTATACTTTCGTTTCTTGTATATATACTTCTATTTCGGATATTTATACATCCATTTCATGTATTTATATCTCAGTTTCATGTATTTTTTTGAAAAAGTTTAGCCCAAATTTGGTTTTGGATATTAACCGAATTTAACCGAACTTAACCATAAACCGTCAATCTAACCAAACGAACCTAACTCGTTAACCGAAAACCGATTGGTTAACAGAATAGACTAATTGATGACTTTGGTTTCGGCTTCTCTTGAGGATAATAATCGATCCGACCAAACCATGTACACCACAGTAAAATGGACTAACACATGAATTTGCTTATGACGTATATCCACCGCAATAATGATACAATAAATATTATACGAATAAGAAAACTACCAAAAACGAGAATCACAATGCAAAGTGTCATCCCCGCTAGTATGCATTATATAGTATAGATATAGATTATTACAGCGGAGTGAAATATTATTTATATAAACAAGAATTACAAGAAAGATACCACAATTACAAATAATTAGTGTCGCTTTCCTTAGACTTTTTGCTCACTAGCAAATTCATAAAAGTAAAGGTTCATTGTAGAAGGAATCTCAATCAAGGATTCCATATAATCTTTATACAGGAATTTAAATCATCTTGGACCGTAAATGTCTTCCCATGTTCAAGTTTGTCATCCCAAAATTCTGAGTAATCGGTGGCCACTTTTGTCGTTGGATCAGGATCAAGATTGCATTTACTTTTCCTAGGAACCAGTTCAACTCCAAACAAATTCGTATACTCACTGCAGAAGGAAAGTGAAATCAAACTGCATGATGAAGTCAACCAGGCGATGTGCCTCAGTGAACTAAAAGAAACATATCCTATATACGTCATTCCAGATGTGAGTGTTTTATGCCCAATCTCAGTTTCAGAATGCATGTCTAACTCCTGCTTGATACTTATTGTAATACGGGGAGAGTCTACCTGGCGTATGATGCATATTAAGAACCCACAAAAATCACTAGTCCAATTATGTGGTAGTGGCAACATAACTGTCCTGCTCCCCCCAACAAACCTATCTGCAAACACAGACCCTGTTGGATTATGATCATCAATTGCGATACTGATAAAGTGTTCTTCAATAGCATTTCCCTAGCAAAAGAACAAAAACAAACAAATTGAGCTATGAATATTAACGTAGTTAAGGATTGAAATTCAAACGTTTGAGTTTGAGCCTGACCTCGAGCATGGAATGTACTATTATCGCACAGCTGAGTTTATTCTTCCCCAAAAATGAGACCTTCCACAACCATTTACAGCTTGAAATATCACCAACTGATTCAAGTGAGATACAAAAATCTGCGATAAGAACAGCTATGCATGATGGAAGCTCTATGACTTCAACAAGGTGTTCACATCGTGACACATCAAGCAATTTGAGTCGTGGAAGTTGCAAGAGTCTAAAATTTAATTTGGAAAATTTATTTCTTGTTAGATGGAGTTCCTCTAAGTTTGATAACTCCCAAACATCAGAACTTATTTCTTCATCTCCCAAATTGCAGTTGTTGAGAACTAACTTTCTTAAGCCTTTATGAAAAAATTGGAATCGTGTGTAGATGCTGTTATGAGGTGAAGAAGGCTCCTCTAAACAGAATTCTACACTCTGTGGTAGTTCGTCCATAACATTTGTATCACCGCGGAGATTGCTGAGACCATGCGCAAAGAAAGTTACAAGAGAGTCTGTACAATATTGTCTGTAAGATGCAACTTCTTTCCCACCCTTATCTAGATATTTTAGTTTCTCCATTTTCTTTTCAATATCTGAGGGCTTAAAAAGTTTGGTACATCCTGAGAATACAAGACTCTCGAGTTTCTTTATCTGCATAACAGGTGGAAACATCTTAAGGCTGACGCAACCGTCCAGAATCACACAAACAAGCCTTTCCAGACGTCCCAATGATGGATGGATATCTTCTAGATAAGGGCATCCATAAATCATGAACCTTTCAAGATTTGGAAGTCCATCAAAATCTGGTGTCATGATGAGGTTATCCAATCCATGGAGTTTGATCATTCTCAAATTTGGTAAATACTGTTGAATATACAAGTCCAATGTCAAAATTTTACCACTATATTTATAATAAACATGGTTGAAGTTCACTGAAATTTGGGATACATAAATCAATTTATCAAGTGGACGTTGGCGTTTCTATCTTATGTCGTCTTCAGCAAGTCTAATCAAGTTAGTTTAGTCTCCTGCTGTTGTATATTTATAGACACAGGCTAGTGACAAAGGGCTGTAAGGTTTTTGATTCATATATTACATTTACTCCTAGCAATTTAAGCTTTCTCAAGTACCCTTTAAGATGATTATTTATAACATTTATTTCTCTATCAAATAAGAAACACAAACATATAACAATTGTTATATAACATTTATTTGTCTATGAAAATATCACAAAGAATATCCATAGAATAAATGTCAGCTAGTTACATAATAACAGCAACCATTAGTCATCATCCACTTTGTTTACCAGCCATTATTAATAAGATAAATAAATTATAAGAATTACCTTGTAACCGCCCCAAAGTTGTTTTTGCACGACACCACTCAATATTAGACAACAAAGCTCCGTTGGTGGGAAACTTGTTGGCAATGGACTTACATGAAAACCTCTCCAATTAATCCACCGAAGATTCTTCATGTTTGCAACGACCTCAAGATGACGTGGTAATGGATCAGTGGAACGAGGCATAAAGTGTATCGCTTTAATCTGATCAAGTTCCTGTGATAGATTAACAGAAATACAGAATGGTGTCATGGTTAATTACAAGTGCTTCTTTATACATAAATCATGCAGAGATAGCTTAATTAATCATTACCGTGATTGCATCCAGCCTACATATGCTTAGAACATCTTTCATCTGCCAAACTCTACTATGTTTTTCAGGATTCCTAGGATGTTCCCCTCTAACAATGTAGTGTCCCATTTCTTGTACCAAATCATGCATGTCAAACTTACCATCCTGAATTGTAATGAGTGCCTTTTCTATCAACGTCTTCACACCTATCACAGGATGAAACCCACAAGCATCGAGTATCTCCATTGCAATGTTTTTCTTTACTCCCCTAAAAAAACATGAAATGTCTAGGAACAACTCTTTCTCAATCGGTTTAAGTCCATCAAAGCTGATTTTTAGCTTGTCCACAATCTTAGTATCAGGGATCTCTTTCAGTCGGGCTAATGCACTTACCCACTCGTTAATGTCTTTGTCACAAAGAAAAGAACCAAGAACTTTAAGCGCTAACGGAAGTCCCTTAGCATAAGAAACCACATATTTTGAAAGCATCTCAAAACCTTCTATAGGTCGGTGATCCTGTGGTGCATGCTTGCGAAAGATCTGCATACCCTCATCATCATTCAACAAACAAATCTCGTGCAACACTTTTACTTTGTGAGCATATAACAAATGCTTATCCCTAGTTGTGATTATTATTCTGCTTCCTTCACCAAACCAATCACATGATCCAGCTAACACGTTTAGTTGGTCGAGTTGATCGACATCATCAAGAACAATCAATACCTTTCTATGGCATAGCCTGCTTTTCATCAAGTGTCTTCCTTCTTCAGCTCTCCCTATTTCCAATACCTGTCTTGGTTTCAAAATATCAGAGAGAATTTTCTGTTGCAACATTTTTAAGCCATGCTTACTTGATTCCTCCCGGACATTTTCTACAAAGCAGCAACCATCAAACTTGTGGGAGATTCCATAATAAAGAGACGATGCAAGAGTAGTCTTGCCACCACCCCCAACACCCCATATTCCAGCCATGAGCACACCACCTGACCAAATTTGTAACTTTGTTATCAAATCTTGTAAGCGAAACTCTATTCCAATAAGGTTTACGTTGGCACTTGTAATGACTGGAGGCAACCTACTTGAAATCGTGTCAACAATTTCTTTGATGCACTTTGACTCATGCCTGCACATCAGATATACAAGGATTATTAAGAAATGCTGGTCTTAGAGAAACTGACATAATATATGTTCCATGAAATAGAGGTAAAGATTCCTAAGCACCTATTACATCTCACATTTTTTTTGGAACTTGTAAAGTCAGTATCACAAGTAGATTCTAATAATACAAAAACTTTAAAGACAAAAAGGAAAATTACCCATTGGCGATGTGCTTGGGTTCCCATCCAGAAAGATTACTTGCATCCACGAGTGCTTTTCTCCAAGATTCAACATTTTTGTTGTTTTCTGCCTCATGTTTGACAAATGCTTGACCGTAGTCTTGTTTTTGTTTTCGCACTTCAGAGGGTTCCACGTCATAGAATATAGGCATAACTATATGGCATCTTGTATCCTTGCATTCCATAATATATGCAAGTTCATCTAAGCACCACGAAGAATCGGCATAATTTTTGGAGAATACAATGACAGCAATCAATGACTCTTCGATAGCCTTCGATAGGGATGCACTGATTGATTCGCCCCGAGGAAGTGTTTCATCGTCCTTATAGGTGTGGATGCCTCGTTGTACTAGAGCCGAGTAGAGATGATCCACAAAAGTCTTGCGAGTATCTTCTCCTCTAAAGCTAAGAAAAACATCATGACTCCATGATTGAGAAGGCGTTGATGAAGATGCCATAAGTGATGTGTTTGAATTATTCAGAGTTAGTGCTGTAAGCGCAAGCCAGGTGAAGAAAAGAAGTGTGTGAGTAGAATGAAAAAATTAAGTGAATATAAAGAGATGTGAGTTTCCAAGAAACTCCAATCCACTTGATTTTCCATAAGTTTCTCTTTTGAATTGTCATAAAGCAAGTCCTTGTCCCATTGATAATGTCATCATTATAACGAATGATTACAAAATTATAATGGATGAGTAACTAACTCAGTGAAGGCAATAAAGAGGAAATATTTTGGATGGCATGCAGGGACCGCTCTTTTTTAAGGCCCAAAGCGAACTACAAAACTGAGGTCCCCTCCTTTATCCGAGGCTTAGGACCCGCAATAAATGAATGATCTGTTAAATAAAATTATATGCAGTCTTTTATCTATACAAACATGGTTTAGAGTGAAAGAAATCAGTAAAAAATATGACTTTTGAGCTAAGTTATGAAAAATGATGACCTGCGTTATGTTTATTAAAGTCTAAAAACCAATATTGCAGAGTTCACAATTCATGATCAACAACTCATCACCGATTTATAGGCTCCAAATTCGATTCTTCAATTATGCAAATCCCCTGAGTATTTTATTACAGTTATAGGTTTTTTTAAAAAAAAAATCCAAAATGACTTATTCTGTTTACTTATTCATTGTATCAAACATCTCACATATTTTGTTATTCTGTTTCCAGCATATATAGCTCTACCAAATTATTAAAACCTGTCGTAAGGCGACTTTGAAAATTTGTTAATTGTAATCACATATGTTCATCCTGATCAAGTATATGCCCGTCCGTATCCTGTTTGTTCCTTATTCGGATCATCCGTAACTAAATATCAATTTCCGTACCTATATGTATCTCCATACCAGCGTATTCATCCGTAACATCTAGTTAGTTAGTTTCGTAACTTTAGTTTGTTTTGTTTATATATATATATATATATATATATATATATATAGGGTTAGGGTAAAATGAAAATTTATACGAGTTGTGAGAACTTAAGAACTCGGCCTTACGAAAGATGTTTTCAATTTTTTTCTACCAAAAATCCTAAAAAAATATAGTTTTCCGAAAAAAACTAGTTTTTTTTCCATTTACGACAGCCGTAAATGCAGTAAAAAGTGATGTCATGCTTATGTCATCAGCTTTTTAAAACTGTCGTAAGGGGCCGAAAAACACCACTTCGAAATTTAAAAAAAAAAAATTACAGCAGTTTTTTTAAACATTTTAATCTAGGGGTGTGAAAAAAATGGGTGCAAAACTCGCATGGGAAGACCGAGTTCTCTAAGTTCTCACAACTCGAGGTGGTTTTCCCTTGATCTTGATCCTCTATATATATATATATATATATATATATGGTAAGGTTCATTTGAGAACCACCTTTATTGTGAGAACCATGAGAACCAATGTAAACACACCAAAAAAACCTACCCCCCCCCCCCCCCCCCCACACCCAAAACTCGTACGGGAAGACCGAGTTCTCTAAGTTCTCACAACGGAAAGTGATTTTCCCTTGATCTTGATCCTCTCTCTCTCTCTCTCTATATATATATATATAGGGTAAGGTTCATTTGAGAACCACCTTGATCTTGATCCTCTCTCTCTCTCTCTCTCTCTCTATATATATATATATATATATATATATATATATATATATATATATAGGGTAAGGTTCATTTGAGAACCACTCTCTCTCTCTCTCTATATATATATATATATATATATATATATATAGCGATTTTTTAAAAAAAATATTAAAAAAAATTGTGTGTTTTTTAGCTATTTTTAGGTTTTTTTGGTTGTGTTCACATTGGTTCTCGCGATTCTCGCAATAAAGGGTGGTTCCTAACGGATCCTTCTCATATATATATATATATATAGTTCAATTGTAATTATGTTGAATTAATGAGAATCAGCCTTACAGAACTAGAATCCTCTTTTCACTGATGTAAACAACTTTAGGAGAAAGCAAATCACCTAACCAACTGGCCCAGCCCAGTTGGCCAGCAACAATGAAAGTTCGGATACATGACCGAGAGGTCACGGGTTCGAGCCGGAGGAGCGCCCGAGTTTTATATTACAGTGCATTTACTCCAGCGAGTGTCCGCTCGTGTGGAGGGTGCAACTCCTGTCAAGTGGCAGGGGGCTGGAAATTTTCTCGGGGGACGCCAAGCCCAACTCACCAAGCGTGGGCCCGGTTAAGACAACATAGTCTTGGCTGAGTCGGGTGGTGGTACGTATCGATTTATCGGTATATGCGGCCTCGCCGTCTGTTGTGAAAAGTCGCCGTCCAAAAAAAAAAAAAAAAGCAAATCACCTAACAAAGATATCATAAAACTTAAAAAAAAAATAAAAATAAAACCACTAGAGTTCAAGACCAACAGTAAATCTATGTCAAAATTACTAATAACATAAAAGAAGAGGTCAACACCAACGATAAATAAATCTATGTACTGATCACTAATACATACCACAGAGTTTGAAGATTATGCTCTGGCTGCAGCAAACATTTTGATTGAGGATCGATGAATTAAGATGAAGATTGGAAGACTTGAAGGGAGGATTGTTGTTCTCGACTTATCAAGACTTAACTCAATTGGACGTCCACAAAGGTCGGCCTAATACTAGATTACAAAATTTGAGTCAGCAAACAAAAAATAGAGAAAAATGTCTAGATAGTCCCTCTGGTTTACCCAGATTTCACCTATAGTCCCTACATTTTTAAAATTACAGTTATAGTCCCCAAGTTTTGCAAATTCATTCTCGGATAGTCCCTAGTGTGGATGGTGTTTAGTTTGTCCAGTTAAATGAGTGTGAAATGACTAAAATGTCCTTTCCGTCCCCTTTCTCTCTATCTTCTTGTCTGCACACCTTCACACCTCCACACTTCCACACCTCACACCACCCCCAAATCCATACCACCACAACCAAATCCCGCCATCGCCAGAAAACGAACCACCAAACCACCGCCGCTTCATCACCCCTACCCACCCACCCCACCCACCCATACCCTACCGGCAAAAAACGAACCACCAACACCATCGATTTTGTAAGCGGTTTGTTTTTTTTTTCAAGTAAAGACAGTTATGATCATAAAAGGCTAGCCCAACTGGTGTCTTTTCCACTTTGAATGGTTGCGACTATCGGCTACATTTTTTTCTTGTAGGTTGCTAATTGTAGACTTTAGTCCTAAAGCTTTGCTTAAAAACCTTTTGGGTGCTTATTTTTGAAGTGTCAAGTGCATATAAGGAACACAATAATCAACTGAATTCAATATTGCATTAAACAACTAGGAAGGCTTTAAATAGCCAAACCATTACAACGTACAGAAACAAACTAAACTAGAAAACAGGAAAACCAACGAAAAATAGGAAGACTCAACAACCTCTTGTGACCCAGCTGCCCACTACTCCATAACGTTAACTTCCTAAAGACTCGGGCTTATTGACACAGAAACAAAGACAAAAAAACATAAAATAATAACCATGCTCAATTCCACGTAGATCCAATAAATTCCTCCCCTTAAACAAGACCATCTTCAAGTGTCTTGTTTAACAACACAGACTCCCATAGCTTCCCGCATTGACTTGAAAGATTCCTCCTTAACTGCCTTGGTCATACCATCTGCTACTTGTTGCTTAGTGCCACAGAACTCCAGCTTGACTATCTCTTTATCGACCAGCTCCCTCAAATAATGATAACGGATCTCTATATGCTTGGACCTTCTATGCATAACTGGATTCTTTGACAACTTTATGGTAGATGTATTATCACAACAGATTTTCACAATTCATGTCTCCTCTTCCATTTCTTTCAACAACCCTTTCATCCAAACACAGTGACAAGCACATAAACCTGCAGCCACATATTCGGCCTCAGTTGATGATAAAGTCACTATATCTTGTTTTCTTGAGCACCAACACACTGCTGCACCACTTAACAAACAAACATAACCCGAAGTACTTCGTTTGTCTTCAAAATCTCTCGCATAATTACTGTCGGTGTACACCACCAGCCCTTCTTTCTTTCTTTTATCATACCTCAGCCCATAGTTTAGAGTACCTTTAATATACCTCAGAATTCTTTTTGCTGCATGAAAGTGATCTTCCTTTGGATTAGCCATAAACCTTGAAATGAGACTAAGGGTGTTTGGCAACATCTGAATGGTTAAGTGCTGAATCAGTAAGAGATCTGAACCATTAAGTGCTGAACCAGTAAGAGGTTTGAACCAGTAAGAGTTTTGAACCATTAAGAGCCTGTATAATGCTTAACCGTTGAGAAGAAAATGTCTGACCAATTCAGATTAAAGGTCTTAACCATTCAGACTTTGTATAAATCTTAACCATTCAGAGGCAAATGTTTGAACCATTCAGACATTTGCTCGTGAAACAAACAGTCTGAACCATTAAGTGCTGAACCAGTAAGAGGTCTGAACCATTAAGAGTCTTATTAAGAGGTAAACAAACAGCCCCTAACAACATACATAATATCTGGTCTGGTGACAGTCAAATACATAATACTACCAACCAGACTTTTATACATGGTTCCATCTATCTCCTCCCCTGATCCAAGCTTTGTTAGTACAGCTCCTGGCACTATAGGTATATGAACTGCATTGGCTTCCTCCAGTCCAAATCTTTTCAAAACTTCATTTCCATACTTCCTTTGACTAACTTCTATAGCCTCCTTAGTCTGATTTACTTCAACACCTAAGTGTTACCTCATCTGACCAAGATCAGTCATGCTGAACTCCCTTTTCATAGATGCTTTGAAGTCTTCACAAATCACTTTATCACTTCCTGCATGTATCAGATCATCTACATACAGGCTCACCATTAAAAATTTATTCATTACCTTCTTAATGAACAGCAACTGCTCCTTTTGAATCCTTCTCTTTTGAAATAGGCTTCAATTCTGTGATACCAAGCTCTAGGGGCTTGTTTCAGGCCGTATAGGGCTTTCTTCAGCCTATACACTTTATCTTCTTCTCCTTTCTTGACAAATCCTTCTGGTTGCTCAACATACACTGTTTCTTTTAATTCACCATGCAAAAAAGCACTTTTTACATCCAGTTGGTACACTATCCAATCTCTCTTGGCTGCAACAGCAAGAAACATTCTAATTGTATCCCATCTAGCAACGGGAGCAAAGACTTCATTGTAATCTACTCCCTGCCTTTGTGCATATCCTTTTACAACTAACCTTGCCTTGTACTTTTCTGCTTCTCCCTTTTCATTCAGCTTAGTCTTGTACAACCACTTAACTCCAATGGGCTTCACACCTGATACTGCATTAACCAATTCCCAAGTCTGATTACTCTCTATTGCATCAATTTCAACTTTCATAGCAGACTTCCATTTTTCTTCTTTTACAACTTCTTCATAACTGACAAGATCTTCTAAAGAACTATACAAAGCCATCACATCATCTTCAGCATAACTAGAATAATAATCCTTCATCCAAGCAGGTGTTTTTCTGATCCTGCTAGATGTTTGATTACCCGACTGCATGGAAGTGAGACCATCATTATTCTCTTGAACTACTTCTTCCTCTACATTCTGTGTCTGAATTGGATCTTGTTCACTTGTTGCATCTTCAGTTGCAGGCTCATGTTCACTTGCTGCATCTTCAGTTAGAGTGTCTACAGGCTCATGTATATTGTCAACTATACCTTCTTCCTCAACAACTAAATCTTGTACCTCTTCCTTAGGAGTACTCCAGTCCCACTTACCCTCTTCATCAAATTCTACATCTCTGCTTATCATAAGTTTCTTGGTGATAGGATCATAAAGCCTGTAGGCCTTTGATTCAACACTAACTCCAAGAAATACACACTTGTGACTTTTATCATCCAACTTAGTTCTCAACTGTTTTGGCACATGCACATAACCAATACAGCCGAAAACTCTCAAATGACCCACACTTGGTTTAACACCTGTCCATAACTCCTCAGGAACCTTCTTATCCAAAATTCTACTTATAGTTCTATTTAAGACATGACATGCCCAAGCTACTGCTTCTGCCCATAAAAACTTGGGCAGATCCTTCTCCTTTAAAAGACATCTAACCATATTCAAGATTGTTCTATTTCTCCTCTCTGCCACCCCATTCTACTGGGGTGTATATGCTGCAGTTAATTGCCTTTTAATTCCCCCCTTTTCACAAAAATCTTTAAAATCTTGAGAGGTAAATTCTCCTCCTCTATCACTTCTTAAACATTTTAAATTAAGACCAGTTTCCTTCTCTACTAATGCCTTAAACCTTTTGAAGCATTCAAATGCTTCCCCTTTAAAAGCCAACATATAAACCCAGGTTTTTCTAGTATAATCATCAATGAAAACTAGAACATATCTCTTATTTCCTTGAGATATGGGTTTGATTGGCCCACATATATTTGTGTGAACTAGCTACAATCTTTCAGAGGTATGCCACTTGCTTTTCTTAGGTATCTCTACTCGATTCTGCTTTCCCACTACACAAACTTCACATACATGTGTTTTCTGAGCTACCTTGGGTAGCCCTTCAACCATATCATTAAACTGCATCGTTCTAAGGGCTTTGTGATTAACATGAGCAAATCTTCTGTGCCATAATGCTTCTCCTGTGGTAACTTGCATGCATCTGTCTGGTTCTTCTTGTGCTGCAAATATGGGAAACATTCGGTTTCTGATCATCTTAGAAGTCAAGATCAGACCCTTCATAGAATGATACACCTTGCCAACTCCTTCTTTAAAGATGAATGTCACTCCTTTGTCTTGAAGTTGTCCAACACTAATGAGATTTGAGGTCAGATCAGGTGCATAATACACCATAGTAATGACCTGAGTCATCCCATCTACAATCAACTTCACATCTCCAATTCCCTGAATGTCACACCCCGACCACGTAAAGCAACTAGACGTGGCGGAAACGTCGGGGAGTGTTGTAACAGAATCATTGTTTCATAACCATGGAATAAATAAATTCTGTTTTATTGAATAAATGAACTTATTGTTTTAATACAATCAAATAAGTACAACTATGATCTTCCAAGTTTTAAAGTTGCTAAGGCACGAGTCCATCCTAAATGTAGCATGTATCAACAAATCATTGCAAAGCAGTACCTGAAACATGTGTAAAAATAGGTACGTCAGCATAAAAATGCCTGTTAGATACATAGGTTTTGTGAAAATAGGATTCATGACTTGTAAGTTTAAGAAAATGTTTAATAAAGTTTAGTCATGAACCTTGTAAATTGATTTGTTTTGTAAATCGTTTGAAAAACAATAAGATCAGATGATATGTATAAATAAATGTAAGGTTAAATGAATAACCATGTGAATTGAGTTTGTATAAGATAAGTTGCTTGTAAAACAATATTTTGATAAAAAGGCTTATAGTATATGTGAAATATACTTTGGATTTTAAGAGAATCGAATGAGTAATATATTAAAAGATATTTCAGTTCCAATATCGTTAACCCAAGTGTACTAAATAACGCCACGGTATGTAATGCAATGAATACACTTATATATAAGAAGTACCAGCGGCGTATCTACCATGTTTTCATCACATTACACCCGTCCAGTTATCTAAACACTAACCAAAACCCAATCGATAGATAGTACATTAAATATACCTTCGTTGTTTAAAATAATAGTTTTAAGTAGTATATTACAAGTATACTTCGGATTTATAGATAACATATTAAACTATGTTTTGGTTTTATAAATAATATATCAAAATATGCTTTGGATGTGATAAATAACATATTAAACTATGTTTTGGTTTTGTAAATAACATATCAAAATATGCTTTGGATGATTAACAAAATATATGTTGGTTTTGTACAATATCATACATGGGAGCATATTAAACTATACTTTTGGGAGTATAACTAAATATACAAAAATAATGTGATTTAAGAATTCATTCAGACCTAGTGCATCAAAATACACCTTTGAGACTATAGGGATACCACAAAGGAAATCCCTATTTGGATGGAGAAACAAATTGGTTTCAGACATTCCATGACAACAGGAATGGGGTGTCAAATCCTATAGCGCTATATCATACTAACAATCGGTCTGGTGAACATAAAATAAGTACAATTCAACATTTTTATTTTATGTTCTTTGAGAAATCAGTGTTTAAACCATAGATAGTCATTTAGTTTGTCAAAAGATAAGTAATAACATGTATAATCAATTATACTTTGAAATCATGAAAATAACACATAGGTACACATGCTTCACCCCAAAACAGTTTGGAAAACAGTAAAATAGGGGAACTATGTACTCACTTGAGATTGCTCAGAAGTCCTAAGATAACCACCAAGCAATGCTAGAGATCACGGAATCAAACGACACCTAATATAGGTAACTATGTTAATAAACCGGACCTAAGTCGGAGGATTTAGATAGAATGAGGGTTCGTAAACCAAACGAGTATGGAGACTCATGTCATATGGTTTAACAAAGCCTACATACTAAATGAAACCTAACCTAAGTGCTTACGACCCATTACGACCCGTTTAGGTAGCTTATGCTACTTTAACGCGTCGTTCGCGTGAAACGCGTTCGGACCGCCTAACTAGTCCTATGACAAGTAGAATATGCCTTAACATGTTTAATATTGTTGATAAATCAGTTTAGAGGTCATAGGTTATGTTACATATGTTTAAAATGATTATTGGCATCAAAGGGGTATTTTGGTAATTTACCTAAGGCATATAAACTACCTATCATACAACTACTTAAACGAAGCGACCATAAGGTATAACCTCGGAAGGTTATTCCCTATATACTATGGTCACCTAATGTGTTTGGTCGGATCCTAATGATCGACCAAATGGGTCGGGTTCGAAGGTATAAGCGATTTATTAGATCGCTTACCCTTATGACCCTAGACAACGTGGTAATCAGTAGGCATAGTCACAAGGGACTATAACCATCGTGATTACGCTCACGTTGCGAAGTTCAAGCGAACTTCGCATTGACCATAAACTGGTCAATGCAGAAAGTCAAACAAAGTTTGACTTTCGGACTCGAAAAGCAATAAAAGAACGAAGGAATACTTACAAAGGGTCCCCGAATGCTAATCTTGATTCAAGTAGCTCAGGTATGAAACAATGGTTTCAACTCAGAGCTTCTCAAATCAGATTCTTGTGGGTTTTGCAATGGGGATGGATGGGTATTTATAGATTTCGGTTCACCGTTAGGATCGTTTCTTGGATAACGTGCCTTGATCTCACCCGTACACTTGTCGGAATGTTGTGGTAGCTCATTTTGCCCCCACCACAAGAGTTTGACATGTGGCCTTGGCCTTTGGGGTGTTTGAAAGGCTGTTAACAGGCTGTTAATACATTGAATCTGGTCTGGGAGCCTGACACGGGCCGCGTAAAGGATCACACAAAACTTACGCGGGCCGCCTGGCCTGTCTGATCAGAAGAAACTTTGCTGAATTGACAGTTTAGGTCCCTGTTGGTGTTTAAGGCCATTTCCGACACTTCTAAGGCCCGTAAAGCCAACTTTAAGGCCCTAAAATGATGCCTAAACATTGTGGACATGAAACATGCTCAAAAATATGTCAGATGTTGGTTCGTTTGGTCGTACGAACGCGATGTTCGCTTAATTACGACGGAATGCGCATAAGCGCGAAAAACGATCCAAATGGCGTGACGAATGGATTTTTCTCAAGCCAAACACTAAAATAAAATATTTTAGTGCTTACATAATTTTTTTTGGATGTCCGGATGTATTCAGATCGTAAGTTATGCGCGAAAGTGCAAACTTATGCACTTTTTGACACTTTTAGTCCCTGAATGAGCCAAAAGTTTATTTTAGCACACCGAACCCCTCAAAGCCTATTTCTAAGCTAAATAAAGGATATTTAAGGTGTGTTTAACTTATGGTCATGTTCCAGAATGTTCGTTATAGTTCAAATTGGCATACTTTCGCAGTTTGTCAAGTTTAGTCCCTGTGAGCGAATTAACTTGTTTTTGCCATACCAAAGCCTTCAAAACTTATTTCTAAGTTATGTAAAGGTTATTTAAGGTATGTTAAGCCTATTTCACTATTCCGGAGTATTCTTTGGATTAAACTGGTTATATTTACGCATCAGAGCGTGTATAACCCTCCAGAAAGCGATTTAAAGCCCGAAATCGAACAAGAATTGATATGTGCAAATGATACACATATTTGTACAAATCCAAAGTATGAAATACAATATTTCATTGGTTTGGTATTTGTTTGATGGTTGAAGTGACACAGGTGTCACAGTCTCCCCTACTTTAGGAAATTTCGTCCCGAAATTTAGTTTTAGAGGAAACTTGTGAAGACAGCTGTGACGGTTTCGCTTTCGCTTTCAGACAAATCCATTGAACCCTTAAGTAAAACTCCGGGCCATGTTAGGATTCTTAGCGAAAATTTCAACCCTCAAAGTGAATTCCTTGTAGTAGTAAAACATGGAATTTTGAACTACGGACAAAAGAACGTTTCTTATGAAGACTTATCATAGGAAACTTGTGTGTGCTTGAAATCAGAATTGGGGAGTGTGAGAATAAATGACATTGGTCGAGGTCCAAGACTTCTCCCGTATCATTATTCTTGTCACTATAGGTCTTAACACATGACAAAGCTTCCTGTGGTTTCTGTGCACTGAATTTCCATAATTATGTAGGCCTCCATAATTACGTAATCCCTTGCACAGTCCGCACAGTTCATTTCATAATGCGTAGAGAAAAAAAATCAATTGAATAAACATGAAGCGACCTGACTAGACCACCAAAGGATCTTTTCAACTAGATCAACGAACAATCTTTTTAACTAGATCAACACATGATCTTCATAACTAGACCGTCGTACGATATCCTTAAATAGACCACTTAAGGGATCTTTTTTAATTATATCATCACATGATATTTCTAATCATATTTTCAAAATTAATCTGTTTAACCAGACCATTCAAGAGGTCCAATTATAGAATAGTACTTTATAACCCAAGGGACTTAACTACAATGTTGAAGTCCATTAAGGATTTAAGATAGTATCTTTGGATATCCTATTATGAATCTCTCGTATGAGATATGAAAGATTCTACGAGGATTTGGATGGATCACATACAACCACAAAACATGTAAGAAAACACATAAGCACAAAATTAGTTAACTTGATTCTGTAATTTGTTATCTTTGGGCATGGATATTTAAAGCACACCAGGAATCCAATCAGTGGATTTTATTTGGCACTTTAATCATTTTCAAGGATCCATCTATAAAGATAGAAGGATTTTCAATAAGAGTTTGGCTTTGTTTCTTAAAAGAAACAAGTGTTTAAGGTTCTTGGGGAGATCACAAGTGATCATAAGATAACTGAACCACACGAGTAGTTTATCTTTGGGTTGATATCATAAGGTTGCATCAAACATTCATACAATCGCATAAATTTTGCAGAAATAAAAACAACAAATCCTTATTTATGCAACAACCAAATTGTCTTGAAGTGTCAAAAGATAACAACCAAGGAATTACAAAACACTAATTGTTCACTGCTGCATCATTGTTCCCGTTTGCCTCATTGATGTTAAATGCTCGTCCTCGCGCTGGAGGTGCGTTAACAAGTCTTGGGCAATTGTTTCTGTAGTGAGTAAGGTCACCACAGTTATAACATGACCCCGGTGGAAACCGGCTTGAACAGCAGCAGGGTTTGCAGCAGCTTGATTTGCATAACGACAAACATTGATCAAATGTCCCAACCGCCCACAGTGGGTACATTTGTGACACTGCTCTTGCTCCAGATGATGACAGTTGCACTTGTTGCACAAAGGTGCGGTACCAACATAGTTTTGCCTTTTGCGAGGTTGTACTGGCTGGTTTGGTGCAACCTGTTTGTCTTGAGCAGTTACAACGTAGTTTTGAGAGGCTTTGCGCTTCTTCTTCTTGGACACCTCAACATTTTCTTCCTTTGGTTCCACTTGAGCAGTCTTGTTAGATGGTCTTGAGTCGCCCTTCCGAAACAGCTTGCGCTTCCTGATATGGGATTCAGTCAGAGTGGAAGACAATTCAATGGATTGTCTGACAGTAGTAGGGTTGCTGCCAGTAACAATATCCTGAACCATAGTAGGGCATAACAAGCTCAATTCCTCAAAGTGGTCAGTATAGGCTCGATGTTCCCCACTGTCTTGCTTCAAATCATCAAATTCCCTTTCTAGAGCCCTTAGCTCATGACGAGGACAGAATTCCTTCATCATAAGAGCCCTAAGTTCAGCCCAAGTCTGTGCTAATGCAACCTCAGCACCGCGGTCTCTCATAACCCCGTTCCACCACGTAAGAGCCCTCTTCTAAAATACACTCGAAGAAAACTCGACCTTGCGATTTTCAGGACATTGAACGTGACGGAAAGTATTCTCAATGCTCTCGAACCATTGAAGAAGCCCAGTTGCTCCCTCAGAACCACTAAACTTGAGCGGTTTAGCCGAGTTAAAATTCTTGAAATTGCATGGAGCATTGTTGTTGTTGATGGCTTGAATCATTTGAGCATAAAGATTTGGGAAGGCAGCAGCCATTTGCTGTGCGATGATTTCCGCCAGTTCCGCATTCGCCATCTGATTGTCGCGTCGAGGAGGCATTCTAAAAGAGGAAATATGAAAGGAAACGAGTGAGAGAATTAGACGAAAAGAATGAGATGAAACAAATCTGATGAAAGCAAGGATATTGGTCATTTGTTTGTTACTACAAAGCAACAAACGACCCCGGTGATTAATCAAAGTAAATAGGTCAAAAATAATGTATCGCGAAGACATGCTCGCCTATAAGTGGACACTCACCCCAAGAGTTCCCAGGTAAGAGTGACTGGTCCGATTATGTGGATTTGTACGAACACTCTAGCCTTAGACAGAAAACTCAGGGTACAGGCACCCACCCTTCCAGTTTGCACGTGTTCACATTATTTAGACCAACTTTGACGGGATTTGAAAACTTAGAGGGTTCAAAACCATATAATAAATCATCCTAGAACAGATGATTAGTTTTCAAAGAGGGATAGAAATTTGTGTTTCTTATTGTGGTTGTCACCTAAGAATAAGTGACGGTATTGTTTTAAAACTAAACACAAGAAAACTTGTGTTAGGGTCCTAGGAAGGTTATAGTCTAGGTCAAAGCATTACTAATAACCTAATTCCCTATAACCATTGGCTCTGATACCAACTTTTTTGTCACACCCCGACCACGTAAAGCAACTAGACGTGGCGGAAACGTCGGGGAGTGTTGTAACAGAATCATTGTTTCATAACCATGGAATAAATAAATTCTGTTTTATTGAATAAATGAACTTATTATTTTAATACAATCAAATAAGTACAACTATGATCTTCCAAGTTTTAAAGTTGCTAAGGCACGAGTCCATCCTAAATGTAGCATGTATCAACAAATCATTGCAAAGCAGTACCTGAAACATGTGTAAAAATAGGTACGTCAGCATAAAAATGCCTGTGAGATACATATGTTTTGTGAAAATAGGATTCATGACTTGTAAGTTTAAGAAAATGTTTAATAAAGTTTAGTCATGAACCTTGTAAATTGATTTGTTTTGTAAATCGTTTGAAAAACAATAAGATCAGATGATATGTATAAATAAATGTAAGGTTAAATGAATAACCATGTGAATTGAGTTTGTATAAGATAAGTTGCTTGTAAAACAATATTTTGATAAAAAGGCTTATAGTATATGTGAAATATACTTTGGATTTTAAGAGAATCGAATGAGTAATATATTAAAATATATTTCAGTTCCAATATCGTTAACCCAAGTGTACTAAATAACGCCACGGTATGTAATGCAATGAATACACTTATATATAAGAAGTACCAGCGGCGTATCTACCATGTTTTCATCACATTACACCCGTCCAGTTATCTAAACACTAACCAAAACCCAATCGATAGATAGTACATTAAATATACCTTCGTTGTTTAAAATAATAGTTTTAAGTAGTATATTACAAGTATACTTCGGATTTATAGATAACATATTAAACTATGTTTTGGTTTTATAAATAACATATCAAAATATGCTTTGGATGTGATAAATAACATATTAAACTATGTTTTGGTTTTGTAAATAACATATCAAAATATGCTTTGGATGATTAACAAAATATATGTTGGTTTTGTACAATATCATACATGGGAGCATATCAAACTATACTTTTGGGAGTATAACTAAATATACAAAAATAATGTGATTTAAGAATTCATTCAGACCTAGTGCATCAAAATACACCTTTGAGACTATAGGGATACCACAAAGGAAATCCCTATTTGGATGGAGAAACAAATTGGTTTCAGACATTCCATGACAACAGGAATGGGGTGTCAAATCCTATAGCGCTATATCATACTAACAATCGGTCTGGTGAACATAAAATAAGTATAATTCAACATTTTTATTTTATGTTCTTTGAGAAATCAGTGTTTAAACCATAGATAGTCATTTAGTTTGTCAAAAGATAAGTAATAACATGTATAATCAATTATACTTTGAAATCATGAAAATAACACATAGGTACACATGCTTCACCCCAAAACAGTTTGGAAAACAGTAAAATAGGGGAACTATGTACTCACTTGAGATTGCTCAGAAGTCCTAAGATAACCACCAAGCAATGCTAGAGATCACGGAATCAAACGACACCTAATATAGGTAACTATGTTAATAAACCGGACCTAAGTCGGAGGATTTAGATAGAATGAGGGTTCGTAAACCAAACGAGTATGGAGACTCATGTCATATGGTTTAACAAAGCCTACATACTAAATGAAACCTAACCTAAGTGCTTACGACCCATTACGACCCGTTTAGGTAGCTTATGCTACTTTAACGCGTCGTTCGCGTGAAACGCGTTCGGACCGCCTAACTAGTCCTATGACAAGTAGAATATGCCTTAACATGTTTAATATTGTTGATAAATCAGTTTAGAGGTCATAGGTTATGTTACATATGTTTAAAATGATTATTGGCATCAAAGGGGTATTTTGGTAATTTACCTAAGGCATATAAACTACCTATCATACAACTACTTAAACGAAGCGACCATAAGGTATAACCTCGGAAGGTTATTCCCTATATACTATGGTCACCTAATGTGTTTGGTCGGATCCTAATGATCGACCAAATGGGTCGGGTTCGAAGGTATAAGCGATTTATTAGACCGCTTACCCTTATGACCCTAGACAACGTGGTAATCAGTAGGCATAGTCACAAGGGACTATAACCATCGTGATTACGCTCACGTTGCGAAGTTCAAGCGAACTTCGCATTGACCATAAACTGGTCAATGCAGAAAGTCAAACAAAGTTTGACTTTCGGACTCGAAAAGCAATAAAAGAACGAAGGAATACTTACAAAGGGTCCCCGAATGCTAATCTTGATTCAAGTAGCTCAGGTATGAAACAATGGTTTCAACTCAGAGCTTCTCAAATCAGATTCTTGTGGGTTTTGCAATGGGGATGGATGGGTATTTATAGATTTCGGTTCACCGTTAGGATCGTTTCTTGGATAACGTGCCTTGATCTCACCCGTACACTTGTCGGAATGTTGTGGTAGCTCATTTTGCCCCCACCACAAGAGTTTGACATGTGGCCTTGGCCTTTGGGGTGTTTGAAAGGCTGTTAACAGGCTGTTAATACATTGAATCTGGTCTGGGAGCCTGACGCGGGCCGCGTAAAGGATCACACAAAACTTACGCGGGCCGCCTGGCCTGTCTGATCAGAAGAAACTTTGCTGAATTGACAGTTTAGGTCCCTGTTGTTGTTTAAGGCCATTTCCGACACTTCTAAGGCCCGTAAAGCCAACTTTAAGGCCCTAAAATGATGCCTAAACATTGTGGACATGAAACATGCTCAAAAATATGTCGGATGTTGGTTCGTTTGGTCGTACGAACGCGATGTTCGCTTAATTACGACGGAATGCGCATAAGCGTGAAAAACGATTCAAATGGCGTGGCGAATGGATTTTTCTCAAGCCAAACACTAAAATAAAATATTTTAGTGCTTACATAAATTTTTTGGATGTCCGGATGTATTCAGATCATAAGTTATGCGCGAAAGTGCAAACTTATGCACTTTTTGACACTTTTAGTCCCTGAATGAGCCAAAAGTTTATTTTAGCACACCGAACCCCTCAAAGCCTATTTCTAAGCTATATAAAGGATATTTAAGGTGTGTTTAACTTATGGTCATGTTCCGGAATGTTCGTTATAGTTCAAATTGGCATACTTTCGCAGTTTGTCAAGTTTAGTCCCTGTAAGCGAATTAACTTGTTTTTGCCATACCAAAGCCTCCAAAACTTATTTCTAAGTTATGTAAAGGTTATTTAAGGTATGTTAAGCCTATTTCACTATTACGGAGTGTTCGTTGGATTAAACTGGTTATATTTACGCATCAGAGCGCGTATAACCCTCCAGAAAGCGATTTAAAGCCCGAAATCGAACAAGAATTGATATGTGCAAATGATACACATATTTGTACAAATCCCAAGTATGAAATACAATATTTCATTGGTTTGGTATTTGTTTGATGGTTGAAGTGACACAGGTGTCACACTGAACCTCCAGCTTTTTGTCATTTCCTAGCTTGACTGAGTGTGTGAAACTTAGATCAAGCTTTGTGAACCAAGCCTTGTTCCCTGTCATGTGATTGGAACAAGCTGAGTCCAAGAACCAGATGCTCTCCTTCCCATTCTTTAAAAACTCATAATTGGCCCTTATAACCTTCTCTTCCTGCTTGTATTTCTCCACGTCTATTGTTGGCATTAACACCAATTCTTCACTCTCATCATACTCAGCATAATTCACTGTCTTCTCTTCTGAGGGACATTCATATTGAATATGACCCAATTTATGACATTTGTAGCATTCAACAGAACTTTTATCAAACGATCCTCGTCCTCTGCCTCTTCCTCTTGTATAGTTTGATCGCCCCTTCCTCTTCCTCTACCATATGAATTTTCTTGTTCAACCTTGAGGACTTGCTCCTCGGTTGGCTTCTTTAAAAGCTTTTGCTCATGAACAAGTAGGGAGCTTTGCAGCTCATCTACTGTCATCTCATCTAAATTCTTTGACTCTTCAACAGTAGACACAACAAAATTGAAATTTTCTGTGAGTGTTCTTAATACCTTTTCAACTATCTTCACATCAGGCATGTCATCTCCACAAGTCCTCATATCATTTGTAGTGACCATCACTCTCCCAAGATAATCATTCACACTTTCTCCAGTCTTCATTTCGAGAGTTTCAAAAATTCTTCTTAACCTTTGTAATTGTGCCCGTTTGACCCGAGCACTCCCTTGATACTTGTTCTTCATTGCATCCCACACTTGCTTGGAAGTCTCCTTTTGGGAAATTGTCTTCAGAATTGACTTGTCTATAGACTGGAACAAGTAATTCAATACCTTCAAATCCTTCAACTTGTTTTCTTCATAGTTCTTCCTCTGAGTTGGTGTTGCTTGTTCTCCAGGCTTGATCTTTGTGTACCCATTCTCTACCACACTCCAACATTCTTTTGATTGAATGAGGTTCTTCATGACCATGTGCCAATTGTAACAACCCGCTTATCGCTCTCGTTACTCTCGTTACGCCTAGCACCCGAGATTCGGATCATAATGTAACTATATCGCTTACAACGCTATTTCGCATATATTTGCATACTTTCACACGCTATATCGCACATCACAACGCATACACTAACGCTAACGATGACATCGCGTGAATAGATTAAGCTGCTCCCATCGATCGTCGTGATGCAACGCAATCACGCTAATGACGACATCGCGTGAGTACTTAAGTGGTTCCCATCGATCGTCGTAGGGCGTTGCAACACTAACGTAGACTCAAATGCAATTACTTATGCTATGACCTGTTATATATATAATAATAATGATAATAAAATGGTGAAACTATCTAAACATTCACTCACAGGCACGCGCAACTCAATCTATCGCACCTAACATGACACTACTTATATCGCTAAAACGCTTAAAGTGTCCACAATGCTTAACGCAACAAAACACATCGAGCGAAACGGAAGTCAAAAAACCAACCCGCGCAAACCGCCCGATTGAATGACCACGGCCGTCCGATCGAACGGCCGTCCGATCGAACGGCCGTCCGATCGAACGGCCGTCCGACCCTCGTAACCCTATAAATACCCACTTGTCACATCAACTGTTCGTTGATGTGACAGCCTTATCCGACCAGCACGCTTTCAAGCACTTTTCTCTCGATTCCTCGTGCTTCCGTAAGTATTTCATCCTAAATCTTGTACTTCTATCATCAGCACACACTTTCTCATCATCTTCTCCATCGAATCATACATTTTCACCATGAAATCACCTGATTTAGGTTGTTTTAGGGTGACGTTACCTCGGGTTCTTATGAACTTCGAAGTGTGACCTCATCTCAGCAAAGACGGTCCAGATCTAAAGGATTTCCACATAATTTTACAAAAAACTAAGCTAGATCTAAACACTTTTCAGCTGATTCAAACTTTCTTTCAGCTCTTTTACACTCTTCTATGCAAAACCAATGGGATCTAGGGTCGTTCGGGTTCTCTACTCATTCTCTAGTGGAGAACCGGCCTGAGAACGAATTCCTACCGAAGAGACGACCGATTCACGGGTTGAGCATGAACTTTCATCTTGGGCAGTTGAGTCTGATCGAACGGGGTGATTCCCATCCAATTGACCGAGTTGGACTTGACGTGGGTTCCTTTGTTTGACACGTCGTCACACCGTCTCAGTTGAACCGCAAAACTTTAAACTTAGAAAATTTTACCAAGTTTTCAATCAAAAGGTTGCTCGATCGAATAGCCATCCGATCGGATGACCATCCGATCGAATGACTATTCGACCAGGGTGACTACTATTTAAAAGTTAAACAATTGGAGTTTGAGAAATTTCAAAGAATATCACACTTCCAATCGAATAGTCATCCGATCGAATGACTATCCGACCAGGAGACTTAAATCTTTGTGAACTTCCACTTCTCGATCGAACCGCCATCCGATCGAATGGCCATCCGTCCGGATGACCATCCGATCGAATGACTTTATTATACTACAACAAAAACTTCAAAAGTTCAAACATTTTACAAACACGCTTCCTCAATCGAACGACCAACCGACCGAATGGTCATCCGTCCGGATGACCATCCGTCCGGACGGTCCTCCGATCGAACCGACATCCGATCACTCATCTCACCTAACGCACTGTTACACGTTGTTCAACGCTTACGCTATCGTTCTGTGATCAGGCTAATCTCCCACGTGCTCCCTTCAATCCAATATTGTGTTTATTTACTAAGCAAGGACTGTGAGTATACTTGACCCCCCCCCCCCCTTTAACGCTTTAAACACTTTTGGGGTGTAACATATGTTTATATCAAAAACACACTTATCAAAACGCAGTACACAATCTAAACTATTATCACATGCGAATAACTGACGTACATATTTATTCGTGATGCTTGATACATATGTGCTAGGACAATTACTCGTGACGTTCCAACTTAACTAGTATAGTACTATAGCTAGGCTCGCACCCGACGGGGGCTAGTTAAGACAACACCGCATAGCCAACTCGGGACTTAGCTGGCAGTCTTTGTTTTGTAGCTTATATGTTGGGTATCATGTTTATGTATGTGGAAATTCGCAACACTTTTATTCTACTTTATACTATATCAAACCTGTATACTCGCCAATACATTTTTTTGTATTGACATTATTTTACGTATGTTGCAGGTTAGACGCAGATTATCTCGAATCAAGCTAGGGATACTCTAGAAACTCACTTAAAATCTAGGTTGTCGGATTTGTATTGTTTGAGAGACATGAAATCTGTGATAACCGTTTGTGGAATATTCGTTTATTAGTATGGGATAATGAACTGTTTAAATATTGTCGCAAAATAGTTGTTATGGATTCTCTTGAGCAATCTGATTCGCCTAGTGACGCGCCCCGATGATTCCGCCATCGGTTGGGGTGTGACACCAATGATCATAATCCCCATCAAACTTTGGTACATGGGTTTCCTGGAAATGACTCGACTCTTCAGTCATTGTTCTCTTGCAGCAGCCTTTCTCTCAAACACTCAAAAACTGATCTCACTCAGCTCTCTAATGGATCTCACAATTGTGCTCTGATACCACTTGAAGTGTCAAGTGCATATAAGGAACACAATAATCAACTGAATTCGATACTTGCATTAAAGAACTAGGAAGGCTTTAAATAGCCAAACCATTACAACGTACAGAAACAAACTAAACTAGAAAACAGGAAAACCAACGAAAAATAGGAAGACTCAACAACCTCTTGTGACCCAGCTGCCCACTACTCCATAATGTTAACTTCCTAAAGACTCAGGCTTATTGACACAGAAACAAAGACAAAAAACATAAAATAACAACCATACTCAATTCCACGTAGATCCAATAATTTTGACTGGGAACCACTCCCAAAACTCACTCTTGAAGCTTATCACAAATGGCTCCTTGATTTGTGTTAACCCTAGGCATAATCTGCAGTATCAGTTACTCTTTCCGATACAGAAAGCAATGATTCTTCTGATTCTTCTTCTTGTGTTGTTTATTTTGGGCTTGCCTTTGCATTTATTACATACTTTTCCTTGATTGATATGAATCTTTACAACAATCGACATAAACTATAGCTGTAGATCGATTTAGAAAGTGGCGGTGAGTGAATTTGATGCAGAATTGTGATTATTCAGGGTTCATAATTTAAAACTAAAACAAAGCTGGTGATGAATTTGATGCAGAATTAAAGAAGTACAATACAAAAAGCGAACCACTTACAAAATCGATGGTACTGGTGGATTTGGTGATTCGTTTTTTTTTTCGGTGAGGGTATGGGTGGGTGGGTGGGCTGGGTAGGGGTGATGAAGTCCCGGTGGTTTGGTGGTTCGTTTTCTGGCGATGACGGGATTTGGTTGTGGTGGTTTGGATTTGGAGATGGTGTGAGGTGTGGAGGTGTGCAGATAAGGAGATAGAAAGAAAGGGGAGGGAAAGGGCATTTTAGTCATTTCACTCCCACTTAACTGGACAAACTAACTCCCATCCACGCTAGGGACTATCCGAGAACGAATTTGCGAACTTGGTGACTATAGCTGTAATTTTAAAAATATAGGGACTATAGGTGAAATCTGAGCAAACCACAAGGACTATCCAGACAATTTTCTCCAAAAAATATAAATACTAGTGTAAAAAAACCGGGGTTGTGAAAAGTGTAAGGCTATAGGGTGTGGAGGAGGCCCGTCCTTTGAGGATGGTCCTCCACATAAACTGCCACATCATCAAAGGTCATCATCATAACTTGAGGACGGGCCTAGGGTGTGGATGATGAGCCTTCTCTCATTGTTATTTTTTTTGTTAAATAATATGCAATATATATATATATATATATATATATAACATTAAATTAAACACTAAAATTATTAATAAAACTTACATTTCACTAAAAAAATAAAATCTTAGCTTTAAAAAAAAAGAAACTAATCGTCATTTTTGTCGTCGCTTACGTCGTCATTTGTTTCGTTGGTTGCGTTGTTCCAAATATATTCCACCAACTCTGCCTTAAGGTTTTCATGTATGTACTCGTTATGTAACGAGAACAAGTTCAAATTCAAATCTTGCTGTTCCATTCTTACCAGAACATTATTCTCGTTAACCGTATTTTCATCGTACACACAAATCGCTTTACCGTCGTCTTCGATAATCATGTTATGCATCAAGATACAAGCGTACATGCAATATCGCAACTGCTTTGGTTTAAAAGCACGTGTTGGGTTCTCAATGATATGCCATTTCTTCTGTAGAACCCCAAAACACTGTTCAGTGTCCTTTCTCGCCGCCTCTTGAAACTTGGCAAATTTATTTCTTTTTCATCTGTCAGGTGGTGAATAGTTTTAACAATTGTAGAGTAGGTTGGGTATATTCCATCAGCAAGATAATAACTACACCTGTATTCCACCCTCGAAACCGTAAACCAGGTGTCTAGACCGGTTCCTTGTATGACATCGTTGAAGACCTCTGATTGGTGGATGACGTTAATGTTACGCTCTGCGTTTTCATACTTTCTTATTTTAGCAAGTCAAGTTGTACTTCTCGTTTTTAGACACTTGTACTCTCGTTGTAGTCTCTTTCATTTCAATTTGTAATCTGAGACTATTGATCATAATGAAAACGAAGTTATTTTAATCATGTACGTGTATTCATGTTAGACTTGTGTGCAACTGTAATCAAAATACACATGTTTGAACGATATATTATCCAAGGATTCTTGATTCGTTATTTACCGACACTTGATACTCGTTAAACTAATTAAAACTCTTGGAAATCTGGATCCTAATCCTTGAAACTCGAAAGCGTCGCGAAATAAATAATCGTTGAGAGATTTTATCCTTAATCTGTTTATATGGTTAATTATTTATTTAGTTAAAATAATAAAAATAATAATCCTTTGAAATTTAAAGTTTTTGTATAAACTAGTAAGTTAAAACGAGTTGTAGTTAATCTAAGTTATAACCAGTTGGTTCAGTTAGTATAACTACAGGGACTAAATCTAACATTTCAAAGATTAAATAAAAAAAATAATATACTTTTATTAATAAAACTTAACCATCTATAATAACTGTATTTAAAATTAGAAAGAGTAAATTACCATTTTAGTCCCTGAGGTTTGGTTCAAATTACCATTTTAGTCCAAATAGTTTTTTTTTCTCCTCTGGGTCCCTGACTTTTTCATTTTCTTGCCATTTTGATCACATTGCCTAACTCAGTCTAAAAATCTGGTTATAACCAAGGGTATTTTTGGCATAACTTTTGTGTAGTGATAAACAGGGGTAGTTTACAACATAATTTATAAACCTCATGGTAATTTAATGCCAAAAATACCCTTGATTATAACCTGGTTTTTAGACTAAGTAAGGCAATGTGATCAAAATGGCAAGAAAAAAGAAAAGTCAGGGACCCAGAGGAGAAAAAAAACTATTTGGACTAAAATGACAATTTGAAAAAAACTCAGGGACTAAAATGGCAGTTTACTCAATTAAAAACCTTGATACAAGTTTTGAACAATTCAAGGATTATAAAAGTTTCCTTTTATCATACAAAGTTCCTTTTTACAATTGAAAGCTTGACTTTTTGGAATTCTTTCTTGCCGCCCATTCATTCACAGCGAAACTAGACCCCACTCGACCCATCTCGACAACCACACACTCGCAACATCTTTTCGGATCATTCGCACGTCGGGAAGCTACCGGAATCCTGCCGGAGAAGACGAAGTTCGCCGGAGATCGGAATCCATTTCGGGTTCACAACATTTACTTTATCTCGTGACTCATCTCATTTTTGTTACTTTCTTTTTGTGGTTAATACACACTGTTGATACCCTTCATTTGAAAACAAGAACAAGACAAGAAAAAAAATAGTATGTTTATCAAATGAAGAGGACGTTGTTACTGTGTGTTCAAGAATATTAGATTAACTTGATATGTTTCATTTATTTTCAAAAAAAAAGATTATTCATTAACTACTAAAACGAACCGTAAATGCTTTTATATAATTTTTGATTTGAAATTAATAACTATATTCTATCAACTTTCTTTTTTTTCAAAGCAAAACAACCTGGTATTATGGGAATCGAACTTGGGTCTGATTGTTTTAAAACCATACTAGGTTATAACCCTGTGTATTACACGGGTTAAGTAAATAAAAAATCAAATAGTTAATAACGAAGATTTAACAATTATAAAACGATATTTTTAAGACATTTTTCTGATATCCAAACAAAATTTTGTGTCATGTATGATCAAAACTTGTGATGTTTGTTAAGTTTATAAATATGAAATCATTTGAACCATCGATTAGAAGACAGACTGTATCATCGACTTTCTCACGAGTTTTAACAGTCATGTGAACATATATTTAATAACCCAAGTTTTATTTAAATAATAGTGGTCTTAATTTATTAGTTCTAAAAAAATGTTGAAATGTTCAGATTAGGCATATAGTAATTATCCAATTCGATAAACTTATATAAAAAATAATGTTTCAATTTAAATTAATTCGTATAAATTATCGGTAATTATTAAATTATATAACTTAAAATTTTAAATATCCTGAGGCTAGAGGGTATGGTGCCCCCAATCCTCCCTTGTAGGATGATCCGCCACGTAAGCGCCACATCATAGTCCTCTCAAGGATGGTCCATCCCACAAAACTAGAGGGTATGGGAGGATGGTCCTAGATGATCCTACCCCACCACTTTTATGTTTTTTATTTTTTTAATCTTCTATCTTTTTTTAACATTTAACAAAATATTTTCATTCTTGATAACTCACCCTCTACATATATTGTCAGCCTATTAACCCAACATTCATATCATCTCATCTTCCCACAAAATCTTTTATAAAATTGGTGATTTTCACCTCTTTAAAAACCCAAAATAACCCAAATTCAGCAACCAAAAAAGACTCAAAATCTTGAGTAAAAACAGCAAACAACCACCACCCATGAAGGAAAGAGGCAAATCTGTTGAATCAGAAACAGAGTACACAAACTTCTACCAAGATTACAACTTTCTTCATGTTCTTGCTCTGATGTTTCCTCCTACAGAAACTCTTCTTGCACTGTTGATGTTGGAAGTGTTGGTAGAATCTCATTAATTTTTTATTTATTTAACGGTAACAATTGAAGGGGGCCCACCATTGGAGGATCGTCTCCAACGTCAAGACCCCGACAGAGAGGACGGGGACGGACCCCATACCCACCAGCCTGACGTGAGTTGCATCTTAAAAGGATGGTTGTTTTTGGATAAATTTATTAGTATGAGACCATGTGTAGTGGAAGGGGAAAATAATGCCCCCACCATGGGGCATTATTCGACACGTGGCAGTCCAGTCAGCATGGGGCGTTATTGCAAAATTGGCGTAGTGGGAATAAGGCCCCTTTCAATCCTTAAACAAAAAAAAAAAAAAAACAAACTGATTTCTCATTGGTGGGTCAACCCAAGTCAAACCTTCCACAAGTGCAACATGGCGTTTTAAATATAACGCTAACAACAAATTTTTCCAAATATAACGCCGGAAAACGCCGGCCATAATGGGGGTGGGGACGTTTCCGGGCGTTTTTTTTCAATTTTTTTTAAAAACCACGCCCCACTACGGGTGGTCTGATAAATGCAATTATTATTCTTCTTGCATTTTAAACATATATTAAATTTAAGAGTAAAATGCACGGATAGTCTCTGTGGTTTTGTAAAATAACACCTATAGTCCCCAACTTTTGTAAAATCCACAAAGAAGGCGTGTATCGATGAGGGAGTTGCAGGTGGTGTAACCATTAACAAATTGTGTTAGACGTCTGTTGAGTTTTATAAACAAAAATTTGTATTATTTGACCAATAATAATTTAATTTTTATACGTATTAGCACTTCTTCCTGATTAACTTTATAAATATCTGATTTTTTTTTAAATTTGTAATTAAATATAAAATTTGCGATATTCTTCTAATACTAATAAATGTGTAAATTTTTAGGCTATTTTGAACATTATCTTTTTTTTTTCTTTTCAACCAAATTTCCTTTTAATATACAACCAAAACAAACCCATTCAGATTATAAATATCTGATTTTTTTTTAAATTTGTAATTAAATATAAAATTTGCGATATTCTTCTAATACTAATAAATGTGTAAATTTTTAGGCTATTTTGAACATTATCTTTTTTTTTTCTTTTCAACCAAATTTCCTTTTAATATACAACCAAAACAAACCCATTCAGATTGTATTTTTTTCTCTTTATTTTATGTTAATATTTCATAACATAATCTGTTAATAACCAACCATAACTAACCCACTTATATTAAAACCTTTAATTTATGTTAAACTCATTTATATCATTTATGTTATAATGTGATAAAAGAAATAAAATATATAATTAAACAAATCGTAAAACCTGAATGTTAGAAATATATTTAAGCATACAAATTTTAACAAGTTCGTTATATATTTTAAATATCTAGGATAACCATTACGTTCGTTCTCTTGGAACTCTCCATTTTTACTCGTGTGTTATTTCAAGAAATCGCAACGCAACCAATGTGAGTATAATCGATCTCATTTTTATTTTTAACACTTTTGGGTGCAACATGTGTTCTATACAAAAACACGCAACGCTTGAAACTTGTTATATGCACACTCTATCCATTTTTAAACATGAAACAATTTGATGCTTGTTAATTTCGTATGCTATGTAAACATTTCGTGTCTATATGCTCATTAACCTTGCTAAACTTATTAAACTTGTTAGACTTTGTTAGACTTCTTATAGTTATTAAACTCCTATGCTATAGGAGTACGCACCGCCCTTGAGTCTTTGGGTGTTTGCGTTGGAAACTTGGGTTTGACATATAGTGACACCGTTTCAGCCTATTAGTAACTTGTATTATGTTGTTCATGTTGGATATGAGTACTTAAACTTTTTATTCTACTTTATGCTATGTACCAAACTTGTATACTCGCCAACAATTTTGTTGATGTTATTTTTAATACATGTTTGAAGAAACACGGAACTAATCATGAGACTAATCAGTTTGGTTTATGTTCCTGTCATAGTGGTTAATCTTCTTTATGGTTTCCTGAGCTCCCTAATGACTGGATTATCCTGCAAAACAGAACACCGTTACTCGCTAAGAGGGGAATGTGGGGGTTTCCCTCTTAACCGGGCTCCGGCGTGAGAATAAGCGACTGATTTGGGGAGATAATTAAGTATTAAGAGTGAGAGTAGAGGGAATGGAATGTTTAACCTGTGAAGTGAGGTCTTTATTTATAGTCGGAGAGGTGTAAGAGGATGTGGGCTGATGGGCTTGGGCCGGAAGGTGACAACATAAGGGAGATGCTCCTTGTCTCACTGGTGTCGACCGTTAGTGGTTAGCAGGAGCTCTTGGGAGCTGGCGCAATGTGATTGGAGCCACGTGTCACTGTTGTCGGCCTGGCCGCCCTTCTGCCATCAGCAGGTAAGTGGAGATCGTGGGGCAGTTGTCTCTGCCCTGTGATTGGTGCCATGTAGGCGTCCTTAAGAATTTTTTGTCTCTTGCATGTCAGACGATCGTGGAGCACGATTGAGCAGGGCCACAAGGACGCTGATTGGCTCTTTTCCTCTGCCACTTATACCTTGTGTACTATCTGAAACGGCCTTGCGCCGTTGTCACGCACGATTCTTGCTGCACGTAATAACCCCGCGCGTGGTATGTGCTACTGCATGCTCTTTCGGAATGCTAAGTGTTGTTATTGGAGTTTCTTATTATCTAGGCCTCGCGCCGGGTTACACAGATGTGCTGTATCCCGCGCGAGGTTGGCAAATAACGAAATTGTTGAAGTAAGGAGTATGGTCCCGCGCGGCCTTGTAGGAGGATTGCGCAGCTTTTTGGGACCATACCCCTTCAAGTCCCCCCCAGTCCAGTGCTGCACCATGCGCGAGGAAAGTGGTTGGAGCTCTGGACTTAGAAAAATAAGGTTGTAGAAAATGCTTCTTTGACTTGGGCAGACGGCGCGCGTGTAACCTTTGTTGGTTATTACGGCGCGGCTACCAGGTTTGGCTCTAGGTTTGTTGTTAACTTCTAGATGAAGTTTGTAATGATTTTGGGCGGGAAAATTTTCGAAATTTGAACTCTGACAGGTTGGTGAGAAACGTCGTTGATGGTGACGTTTGAGTTGACCGCTTACACGGTTGTCATCAAGTTGTCTCTGACGGTTGGTCATTTCGTCAGGAGAGTGAGTTCCACGCGCGCGTGGTAACCGTCACTCCGGGATTCTCGCCTTACGTGTCGTCCTCTGATTGGTCACGTGCGCGGCGATCTCGACACGTTTACCCATCGCATTAAATGCGATGGGTATATATATACGAAGAGACGTGGGGAGTTATCACTTTCTCTTCTATTCTTTTTCTTATTTCCTCTCGAATTCCTTTGAATCTTCAAACTTTTGAAGAACTCGGTAGCAGATCTTCAAGTTTTTGAAGAAATACTCAAGTCTGTTTGGAGAACATCGTAGCAGGTCTTCAAGTCTTTGAAGGAGATCTTCAAGTCTGTGTGCCGAACACTCTGGGATTCTTTGTCAGATATTAATGGCTGAAGAACACCAGGAAGAGAATCCCGGTGAAGAGGGTCCTGTTCCCGTTCTCAGGTGGGACTTAGGTCTTTTCGAGCAGATCACGAGGAGTTTCCGGTTTCCACCGGAATGGGACGCTAAATACCCCGGTCAAAACCAGACGGCCGCTGATGCACCACCGGGGTACATCACGTTGTTCGAAGATTTCTTTCATCAAGGCAACTTCCGGTTGCCGGCGACGAATTTTATGGCCCATATTCTTCAGTTTTATGGGTTTCATATTTCCCAGATGAGCCCTCCCGGGATGGTCAGGGTTCGACACTTCGAGTTCCTCTGCCGATCCCATGATATTGAGCCTACTATTGAAAAATTCAGGGTCTTTTACCAACTAATCTGAAACATGGGCTTCTACTCATTCGCCAGTCGGGGTGCTGCGAAGAAGATACTTCTGAACCCCCCAAGAGTTTTCATGAGTGGAAACCGAAGTTCTTTTATATTCGCGAGGAGGTGATACCGATCGCCATGACTTTCCGCGCATGGTCCGAACCGATTTTGAAGGAGGATTTGGCGATCCCCAAGAGTGACGCTTGGTACAAGAAGTTTACTTCTACCCCAAACCGAGTGTTTGGAGAAAATGTCTTGGTAGCGGCGCACATGAGTGACCAGTGGCCGGCTGACAGCAAGGACGTTCCGGTCTTAAAGCTTGAAGATAAAGGTTAGTTATTTCCTCAATTTCCTTTGATCTCTTCATTTTTTAACCTGTGCTAATCTACATATTTGCGCGTGTAGAGGTGCGACTGTACCAAGCTGCTTTTCCCAACTGTGGTGGTTCCATGGGCGTGCGCCCCCTCCAAGCCGGGGAAGAGTATTGGTATGAACAGATTAAGGGTAATTTTATGTACCCAGTTGCTGATGCTTTCGCCGCTCCGCCTACTGCAACCGAAGGTGCGCATATACCTAACCCTCGCCCATTGCGCTCTGTGACTTCTGCTTTGAAAGAGATTGTCTATCTTTCTAGCGAGGAGTCTGTGGGATCATCAAATGGAGGGCTAAGTTCGTGGTCTAACGTCTTTGCAGGTGTGTTGCGCGATCTGGGTATTGACCTTGAAGAGAAGAAGAAAAAACCTCCCAGGAAGAAGAAAGTGATCAACCTTGAGCCTGAGGTGATAAGCAAAAAGGGCGGGAGTAGCCGCGCAGCTTCTGGTGCTGCTGATAAAGGTACTCTTCGGCTTCGTCAGAGTAACTTGAAAGATTATGTGATAATTAGTGACTCACTTGAAGGCTTGTCGCATATAGGCGTAAAAAAGGTTGGAGCTGGTGGCTCAAAGAGTTCTGGTAGTGCGGGTTCTCGCAACCCAGATGCTGATGTTACTCCGCCCTCTGTTGCGCATGTTGAAGAAGAGGAGGAGGAGCCCGCTGCAAGCTTGATTGTTAGGAAAAGGAGCCGGAGCGAGACCACAGCAGGTGTGTCTGCTGCGCCCAAAGCTGGTGAGGTTCCTGTGCTAGGGAAACGGAGCAACTTGCGTTCTCTCTATAGATTCTCTCCTGGTTAGTTTCCTTTATTTTTTTTTCTTTGTTACTTCCATTCTTTTTTGACACTCGGTTTCTGCAGAGGCCAAAAAGAAGACCCCTGAGAAGGGAGTAGTGTTTACAGACCCCTTAGAGCCTGCGCATAAGAGGCCTAAGATTACTGTTAAACCTTTTAAAACGGTGGAGTCTGAGAAGGGAAAACATGTTGAGGTCGAGAAGGAGAAGGAGAAAATTGCTGCGACGGAGAAGCGTACGTCTTAGGAAGGCCAGAGGAAAGCTGATGAAGAGCGTAGGAAGATTGATGAAGGCAAACGGAAGAAAGCTGAGGAAGAGAAGAGAAAGGCAGATGAGGAGAAGTCGAGGCGAGCTCAGCAGGAGAAAGAGAGAAACGCCGCTGAAAGAGAGAAAGAGAAGACTAAGGAGAAGGAGAAATCCGCTGCTGACAAGTCTGTTGGGATTTCTACTGCAAAAGGCGCGGCTTCTGGTTCGGCGGCTGGTCAGGGTGGTGTAAAACACGGCGCGGCGCCGCGCTCTCCGATAGGCCCCCAGGATACTCTGGGGGATATTTATTACAAGTCTTACACGGAAGAGAGCCATGGTGACGCTCCGCACCAACCGCCATGGGGCTTAAAGCAAAAGGATACCTTCCTCGAATTCACGCCTTGCCGCGACTGGTTGCTGAATTCCATTCCTCCAGGTGAGGTTGATCGCCAAAGAGCGTGCACCCACAGCGGGTTATATCATGCTTATGTTGTTGGCGAGGCCAACACCCGCGCTGCTAACCAGGAAATTGTTCGCGAGTGGCGAACACTGGTTAGGGAGAGGGATGATTGGGAGAAATACCGCGATCGGATACTAAGGCGTGCTACTGATTTGGAAAAATCTAGAGCTGCTTTTGATGAAGAGAGAGCGAAATTCGAGGCTGACCGGAAATCAGAAGAGTGGGGGCGCGAGGGCGCGAGGGGCAAGCTTCGGGCTGCCGAGGATCTACTGGCGAAAGAGAAGGCCGAATGGAAGAAAATTTGCACAAAGGACAACGAGCGCATGTATGCGGCTTGAGCTAAAATTACCGATCTTGAGAGTCAGGTTGCGGAGTTGAAAAGGAAGGTTGAAGATGCGCAAGCTGCGCAAGTTGCCAAGGAACAGGCTGAGGTTTGAGACTCTTTTCTTTCAATTTGTGCTTTTGTTTAGCAGGTTAACTGAGTCTTTTATCCCTTGCAGGTAGAATTGGCTGAGGTAAAGGCACAACTATCTGGCAAAGACAAGGATTTGACTGCTAAGGACGTCGAGATCGCTGAGCTGAAGCGTCGCTTGCAAGAGCAAGTTGAAAAAAGCGAGTCCCTGGAGATCGATCTCGAAGCTGAGAAGGTTAAGGCTGCCACTGCGGAAGAGGCCAAACAAAAAGTTGAAGAGGCGTGAGACATTAGCACCACTGCTCTTAATGTAGCGCAAAACAACTACTCCGAAGCTCAAGGTATCGTTGATACTTTGGTTTCTGAAGCCGAGTGGTTGCGTGGTCGCGGAATAGTTCTGGTATGATTTCTCCCTTAACTTCCGTTTAATTCCTTTAAAACCTGTTGCCTTAAGTATTGTGTTTGTTGTAGATGGCCAACTCCATCTGGAATGCTGGAGAGCTGGATAAAGCTGTTGCTACCTTGATAGATGCCTCACACGCGGTAGGTCACCGTGGTGGTTATTTGGAGTGTGCGCAGCATGCTACAGCGGCTTTGGGGCAAGAGTTCGATGCGAGTCATTGTTCAGTGACTGACCTAGCTGATGCTGAGTTGACGCGCGCTGAACATGCTTACGACCATCTATCTATATCTGTGATGGATTTGGTTACTGACGCGCTGAAGCATGACGATTGGTGTCAACGGTTAAAGACCATCCTTAACCCACCAGAGACCGTTGAGCTATCGGATGAAGAGGAACTAGCTGGTGATGATGGTGGAAACGATGGTGATGATGGTGAAGGCAATGAGCATGACGACGATGATGATGGCGATGGATTTAAATAGGTAGCGTTGTCAGGCTTTGTGCCTTGTAATTTTGTTTAGGTTTTGTACGTAGCTAGTTAGGCTTTTTGCCTTGTAATTTTTCTTCTAACTTTGCGGTGTTAGTAATTGCGCGGTTGCGCTTGTTTTGGATTAAATGAATGACATTTTGTTTTGATGTAACTGTTGCGCGGTCGCGCTTGTTTAAATATGAAGCTTGTTTATCCTTTCCCGTTACAATTATTGCACTGTTGTTAGAAACTTTGGTTAAGTTAGCGCGAATAAATGTAAGAGTGGCTCTTGAGCGAGTGTCACTGCCCGGTCTCGCGCTATGTTCGCGGAGGACCTTGGAGGCGTAGCTCAAGAGCTCGTAATTTACTGGAGTGTTTTCGTGCTAATCAAAAGTTTAACATGCATTTGTAACGAAAGGAGTCTTATCGTAAAAGAAAACATGTCGTATGCTTTCATTGCTTGGGAAACAGGCGCTTAGGCCAACATACATTGCTTGTAACTTAAAGGGCGTTTAGCCTACATAGGAAAGTAAAAAGGCGCGTGGCCAACGTTAATGAGTAGTTGCGCAAGACCGAGAGCGATTACATATAGCATTTGCGCAGTTGTTGCGCATTCCATGTGCGTGGGATGATGTGTCCATCCAGGGTGCGCAGTTTGTATGCCCCTTTTCCTAGCACTTCATGTACTAAGTATGGGCCTTCCCATTTGGGTGCTAGCTTTCCTGGGCGCTCGGCGTTTGAAGCTTCGTTGTCGCGGAAGACGTATTCTCCTGGCGTGAAGGTACAGATGCGGACTCTCGCATTGTAGTACCTTTCCAATTGTGTCTTGTATTTCGCTTCCTTAATGCGCGCATTCTCACGTCTTTCTTCCAAGAGATCCAAATCGAGACGACGCTCTGCCTCATTATCGATTGCGTTGACTGCTGTCAAACGCGGAGAGGGCAGGCCAACTTCTGCCGGGATAACCGCTTCTGAGCCGTAGACTAGGCTAAAAGGGGTTTCGCCGGTACTTGTCTTCGGCATGGTTCGATGAGCCCATAAGATACTCAGGAGCTCATCCACCCAGCCTCTTCGCTTTGTGCCCAGTCGGGCCTTTATCCCATCGACGATACACTTGTTCACACTTTCCACCTGCCCGTTGGCTTGCGGATGCGCAACGGAGGAGAAAGTGTGTTCGATTTTCATCTCTTTCATCCACTTCTGGAGGTCCTCAGACGCAAAGTTGGTTCCGTTGTCAGTTACAATCTTGAGTGGTAGGCCAAACCGGCAGATGATGTGCTCCCAAATGAACTTACGCACCATCATGGCTGTGGTTGAGGCGAGGGCTTTGGCCTCCACCCATTTCGTAAAGTAGTCGACGGCCACTATTATGAACTTGACGGCGCCAGGAGCCTCTGGGAAAGGTCCCACCATATCAATTCCCCACTGCTGAAAAGGCCAAGCAGTGGATACAGGGATAAGATCGTTTTTTAGGCGCAGGGTTTTTGGAGAGTGTCGCTGACAGGAGTCGCACTTGCGCAGCTCCTTCAGGGCGTCGACATGCATCCCTGGCCAATAATATCCAGCGTTCATAATCTTCGCGACAACCATGCGTGGCCCTGCATGGATGCCGCAGATTCCTTCATGAATCTCCCTTATCAAATAGTTTGCATCTTGGTGGTCCACGCAGCGCAGTAGTGGTCCCAAGAAGGATTTTCGGTACAAAATACCACCATTCATTTCATACTGCAGGGCCTTGTTTTGAATCTTCCTTGCCTCTGCTTTGCTCTCCGGGAGTATTCCTTCTTGCAGATATTGAATTATAGGGGTCATCCAGGATGGCTGCCCTATCTCGATCACGTTGACTTGTCGTAGCAGGTTGAAGCCAGTTTGCTCAAAGCGTCTGCTGGTTTGTTTTCAGAGCGGTTGATGTGCACTACCTTGTAGGACTTGAATTTTTGGAGCAACTCTTTCGCTTGATCCAAATATAGGGCCATAACTTCGCCCTTTGCATCATATATACCGTTGATTTGGCTGGCTATCAAGAGTGAATCAACGTGTGCTTGTAGGTTTTTAGCTCCCATTTTTATGGCGAGGCGTAAGCCTGCCAGAAATGCCTCGTACTCTGCCTCGTTGTTGGTGTTTTTAAAATCCAACTTGATGGCGTAAGTAAATTCATGATTTTCGGGGCTCACAAGGCGCAATCCTGCTCCCGCGCCATCCTCGTTTGACGCCCCATCAGTGTACAACATCCATAACTCATTCGTCGATTCTTTCACAGGAGTTTCAACAAGCTCACAATCCTTGATTTTATCAATTGGGACTTCTGTGATGAAGTCCGCCAGAACTTGACCGTTGATGGCTGGGCGCGGCCTGTACAGGATGTTGTGGCCCCCTAGTTCGATTGCCCATTTTGCTAACCGCCCCGACGTCTCTGGTTTTTGCAATATCGTGCCGATGTGGAAATTGGTAAGTACGGTGATCACATGCCCTGTAAAGTATCTGCGCAGCCTGCGAGAGGCGTGTAGCAGCGCAAGCACCAACTTCTCCATTGTGGAGTATCTCGTTTCTGGATCGGTAAGCACCCTACTGATGTAGTAAATTGGAGTCTGTACTCCGTTTCGCTCCACAAGTAATATCGAACCTACTGCCTTATCTAAGATAAGTACAGTACGAGTGGCTCTTTTTCAAACGGTGCAGTCAGGGTAGGGAGTTCGATCAAACACTCATTCATTTGCTGAAAAGCGGCCTCTGCTTCAGGTGTCCATCTGAATTCTTGCTTCTTAACACAATTGCGCAAAGTGCTGATAAAGGGATATGACTTTGCGGCGTGGTTTGACAGAAAACGGTTAAGCGCAGCTAGGCGGCCGGCCAACCATTGCGTCTCTTTGATTGTTCGTGGCGATGGCATCCGCTCTATCGCCTGGACCTTTTCTGGATTCACCTTAAAGCCGCCGTTTGTGACTATGAAGCCTAAGAACTTTCCTTCTTCCATACCAAAAGAACACTTGGCTGGATTCAATTTCATGTTCACGCTGCGCAGCGAGTTGAATGTTTTTTCGATGTCCTTCAACATTTGGTCCTCTTCAGGACTTTTGATCACCATATCATCGATGTAAACCTCGATATGCTTCCCAATATCTCCAGCGAAGGTCTTATCCATCAGGCGTTGATACGTTGCGCCAACATTCTTTAAGCCGAAAGGCATCTTTGTGTAGCAGAAGATCCCTAGATCGGTTCAGAAAGCTGTCTTGTCTTCGTCCTCTAGCTTCATTTGGACCTGATGATAGCCTTTATAGCAATCTAAGAAGCATTTCCATCTGTATGGCGCGAGAGAGTCTATCTTTTTGTCGATCTCAGGCAAAGAGTAGCAATCTTTAGGGCATGCCTTGTTGAGATCGGTTTAGTCGACACACATTCGCCATCCTCCACTAGACTTCTCTACCATCACGGGGTTCGCAACCCAACTTTGATAACGGACCTCCCGCAAGATTCCCGCTTTGAGTAGTTCACATACTTGCTCATTCATTGCTTTGGTTTTGTCTGCCCTTAAGCTGCGCCTTCTTTGAACTTTTGGCTCAACAGAGGGGTATGTGTTTAAGCAATGCTCGGTGATGTCGCGTGGGACACCGGTCATGTCGGCCGGGGTCCAGGCGAAGATATCCATATTTTTGAACAGGAGCTGCTTGAGACGAGTTCTGATGTTCGGTGAGATTGCGTGGCCTATCGTCACCGTTTGCTCCGGGTACTTGCGGTTTAAAACCCATTTTTCTGGCTCGGTTGTTGAAACCTTCGTCGCTTTCGTCGGGCGCATCTCTTCCGTTGACATCACTTCTTTTTTTGCGTAGATAATTGCCACCCCCGTCTTGGTTGGAAACCCTATCGCTGAGTGGGGTGTGGAAGTGACCATGTTCAATTCGCCTTGGGTTTCTCTCCTAATCAACACATCATGCCTTGATTTAACAGGCATCACCATGAAGTTAACATTCGTTGTTCTTGAATGCTTCCCGTCAGAGAGTGTGACGGGGAAGCTGATTTGGCCTAGCGGGAAGACCATTTCATTGCAGAATCCAGACAGTGGATAATCAACTGGTTCAAGTCTCGCTTTATCATCTTCATCAAACTGGTTAAAACATTGCTCGTAGATGATATCAGCCGTACTTCCTGGATCGATGAACACGTACTCTGTTTCGTATTGGCCGATAATACCGGTAATGACGACGGGTCGAGTGGCGCGAGGGCCGCCGCGCACTACCGGGAAGATGACATGTTGCTCTTGCCATGAGGGTTCGTAAGGGCGCTTGCCTTTCTCTTTTGCGTCGTATCTTGGTCCGTTGACCATATGGGTTTCTAGACGTCTGACTTTCTTGTGGTTCCCCTCATCGTGGCGTTGGAGCTGTCGAGTTTCTTTGCGCATGTTTTTCACCAGGTGGCTCAGCTTCCCGCTTTTTAGCGCTATTTCGATCTCTTGACGTAAACTGTAACAGTCGTCCGTCAGGTGTCCCGTATCTTTATGGAAGTCGCAGTACAGGTTGGGGTCTTGCCCCTTTTTTTTCGTCATAGGCCTTGGAGCCTTGAAATCGTGATTCTCTGTCATCAGTACCTCTTTAGGTATTTTTATGAGCGGAGTCCAGTGCTTTTCTCGATTGTCATCCCTAACTGCTTTCCGATAGCCGATGCGATCAATAGTATCTCGCGCGTCTTCTTTGTAGCGGGACCGTTCTTCATAACGAGGTCTTTCATTATAACCGCTGGAGTGATTGGCTTTCCACCCAGGGTTTTTGCCTTTGTTTCGTCTGTTGTCGTCGCGCGAAGGGCCCCCTTTAGAAAATCGATCTTCAGTTCGATAGCTCTTGTTTCTGGCCAGTGACTCTTCAGTTTGCGCGACTATCTTCGCGACTTCCATGAGCTTATCCCATTCCTTGGGCATTCCATCCTTCCCAGTGATGGTTCTAATTAGGCTATCACAGCGAATGGCTTTCTTGAAATGGCAGCGCATGAGTTGTTCACTTACGCCACCGATTTCCAAGCACTCTTTGTTAAAGCGGGTGATGAAATCTTCCAGACCCTCGATATCTCTGCGCTAGATGTCTTCAACCTCGGCCGTGTCGCGCTGGTATCGTCTTTGTTGACTGAAGTGACTCAAAAACTGAGTCCTGAAATCCACCCATGACTTTATCTTCCCCGGAGGAAGGCTATCGAACCAGGCGCGAGCAGCCCCTGTAAGCGTTTGAATAAACAGATGGCACCACATGGGCATATTCCATCCTCCCATGCAGCCCACGCTTGTGAAAACTCTGACGTGATCATCAGGATCAGTCAATCCGTTAAACTTTCCGACTGTCGGAGGTAACTTCTTTCTTTTAAGTGGCGCCAGTGAGATTTTTGGAACGAACTTGGAATGTTCCACAGCTTCAGCTGGTCGATAGGCGAGGCGAAAGTCTTGTTCAGCCTCTTCGGTGTACCCAACATGTTGTCTTGGTTTGTAGTATTCATGGTTTCTCTGTAAACGATTGAAGACTGAAGATCCTTCATCGTCCTCCCAAGTTGGATCATTCGGGTCAGTATCTTCCCATTCATCGTTCATGTTGCGCGGCGTGAGCCGGCTATGAACTGGGCCTCTTTGGATGTTTGACGGATAGTCGTAATAGCTTTCTGTTTCCCCCCGCGTATCGCGCGTGTCATGCACGCTCAATCTCCTGGTAGGGGGAGGTCTGTTAGCTCTTCCTTGGATGTTTTGCGGTGGTGGCATCTGACGCGCCCCGTGACTTGGGCCGGTTGGTGTAACCAAGGACGGTTCTGCCGTTAAGACTGCCTGTTGTGCGCTCAAGGATTGACATGCTTCGTTAATGGTGGCAAGTTGTTTGGCGTACCATGAGGCTGGTGTTTCGCCCTCTGGTAGCCCTAGTAGCGCCGAGATGTTCTGAGGTGGAGCTGGGTTTGAAGGTCCAGCGCCGTTGTTTCCTGGGGTTACCGTTTGAGTGATGCAGGTGATGCTCCCGCGCGGTCCCCCCGTATTGGTTACTTCGATTTCGCCAATTTCTTTGATGTGTTGAGGTTGGGCGTTTTGATTACCCTCCCCCAACGCTGCATTAGGGTTTTCACCAAAACCAACAAACTCGGGAATGATTCCTTGACCAGCCATGAACGAAGGAAGAAAAAACACGAAAACTCAGGAAAGAAGATGAAAGTGTTTTGTAGAAAAACCGGTGGGCGCCAATGAAGAAACACGGAACTAATCATGAGACTAATCAGTTTGGTTTATGTTCCTGTCATAGTGGTTAATCTTCTTTATGGTTTCCTGAGCTCCCTAATGACTGGATTATCCTGCAAAACAGAACACCGTTACTCGCTAAGAGGGGAATGTGGGGGTTTCCCTCTTAACCGGGCTCCGACGTGAGAATAAGCGACTGCTTTGGGGAGATAATTAAGTATTAAGAGTGAGAGTAGAGGGAATGGAATGTTTAACCTGTGAAGTGAGGTCTCTATTTATAGCCGGAGAGGTGTAAGAGGATGTGGGCTGATGGGCCTTGGGCCGGAAGGTGACAACATAAGGGAGATGCTCCTTGTCTCACTGGTGTCGACCGTTAGTGGTTAGCAGGAGCTCTTGGGAGCTGGCGCAATGTGATTGGAGCCACGTGTCAATGTTGTCGGCCTGGCCGCCCTTCTGCCATCAGCAGGTAAGTGGAGATCGTGGGGCAGTTGTCTCTGCCCTGTGATTGGTGCCATGTAGGCGTCCTTAAGTACTTTTTGTCTCTTGCATGTCAGACGATCGTGGAGCACGATTGAGCAGGGCCACAAGGACGCTGATTGGCTCTTTTCCTCTGCCACTTGTACCTTGTGTACTATCTGAAACGGCCTTGCGCCGTTGTCACGCACGATTCTTGCTGAACACGTAATAACCCCGCGCGTGGTATGTGCTACTACATGCTCTTTCGGAATGCTAAGTGTTGTTATTGGAGTTTCTTATTATCTAGGCCTCGCGCCGGGTTACACAGATGTGCTGTATCCCGCACGAGGTTGGTAAATAAGGAAATTGTTGAAGCAAGGAGTATGGTCCCGCGCGGCCTTGCAGGAGGATTGCGAGTACCAAACTTGTATACTCGCCAACATTTTTGTTGATGTTATTTTTAATACATGTTGCAGGTTGATAGACGAAATGATGAAGAAATCAAGTTAGGATGGACTTAGAAACTCATTTGAATAATAAACATTATCATGTTATGATGCTACAATTTGTCTTCATTTGAAACTATAGGGAATTAGGAAAATTGCTATACTTTTACCTAGTCTATAGTAGGAATACTCTGATACCAGATTGGTATCAGAGCCATAACTATAGGGAATTAGGAAAAGTAGGAATGCTTTTACCTAGTCTACAGTTTAGGAGCTTTATCCTTATGTGTTGTTTAAAACTACTTCCCTTCTATCTTATGTGTTGTTTAAAACTACTTCCCTTCTATCTTATTTGCGCAAGTTGACCTTGCCATGCATTAGGGCAATTCTACCACGACCTATGCATGCAATCAATGCTTCCGAGCATTCCTGGAAAACCATGATTTTATTCGTGGAATTGATACAAATTTTGGACGTCATTGGCGTTAGGTTTTCACAAATATTTCTTGTTGTATAGCTTCATCACACATTTCCAAAACTTGTACAAGCATTTCTGTGTAGTTCTTTCAGACATCTTTAAATTCTCGTCCCACGCATCGGTTGTCGTCCCGTACGCCAATTGGTGAATTGCCGTTGTGCATTTCTGTAAGGTGGTGAAATCCCTTTTGCCTCTAACATCGAACCGTAATGTAAAAAAGGGGGTCAATCCTCGACACGTAATTGGCTATCTGTAAGAACAATCGATGACTCATTCGGAAGCGACGTCTAAACATCGCGTCCGTGTACAATGGTTCGTCGGCAAATTAATCGGCCACCAATCTATCGTGGGCTCCTACACGTACATAATAAAAACATAAAAAATAGGAACTATATAAAAATATAATAAAGACATACGAATATAATAACGATATAGAAATAAATACAAATATAAACTAACCTTCTAGGTCTCTGTTTATGGCCACTTGCCTAGTCCGCGGTTGTGACGTGATTTCTTCCTCTCTTCCATCCTCAATGATCATCTGCGTCGCCTGCATTATGGCGTATAAAAAAAATATCCTTCCTCCGAAGATGACGAACACCACGAAGATGAAAACATTGTGTCTTTTTTTTGGGAGAGAGGTTGAATTTTTTTTTAATTATCAGAGGTTGTTAAAAAGATAAGTTGAGAATGTATGAAAGTATGAGAGAGTTTGGTTGAGATGGTGTTAAAAATAGGTGAGATTGTTTATTTATATTGAAAATAACAAAACTAATTTTTTTATTAAATAGTCGTTAGCCAACGACTAACATTTCAAACAAATGGGTCATCGCCGTCGTCGTGGGGGAGACGTTGGGGACGAGACGGGGCTATGGGGGGCGGTTTGGACGGGCCTCCATGGGGATCGACGTCCCATCGACGACCCCCACACTGCTTTGCCTAAGAAGGGTTTTAAACCCTTAGATCTTGTAGTTGAGGATTGAAATCAAAAGGGGCTTAAAAGGTAAATTATGTTTTTATTTACTAATTTGGCTAGATTAGGGATACTAGTGTCTTTTTATATTGTTTAAATAAGGAAACCACCTCACAAACCAAAAACCGTTATCATTAAAACTCCAAAAAAATCTGCAAGTTTCCTTTTTCATCGGAGACAATGAATCAAAGTTTAAGATTCTAAATGTTTTATAAAATAATTGATCAACCCTCTTATTCATTGTGTTTTAACGGAGGTTCCAGGAAGTTCTTCTGATTCAATTAGGGTGTTTTAAACCATCTGGAAACATGTAATGTGATTCCAATCATGGCGTTTTAACATTTATAAGGAATGTATTTTACGATTCAAGTCAAGGTGTTTTCACATCTGGAATAGCAATACAATCATTCTCAGATGGTGTTAAAACACCATGACTTGGATAGCAAATATTACGATTCAAGTTGTGGTGTTTTGAAATCCTTGTCGTGTTTTGAAATCCTTATGGTGTTTTATACCTGCAAAAATACCAAAAGCTTGAAACATTGTATTGTGATTCAAGTCATGGTGTTTTAACATTTAGAATAGCAATACAATCATTCCTAGATGGTGTTAAAACACCATGACTTGAATAGCAAAATACAATCATTCCAAAACCTTAAAACACCATAAATGTATCGTCTTGTTCCATTGAGAAATCCATTATGAACTCGATTAATCATCATAATTCAGTTGTCCATAAAACACCATAACATAATTTGTATCTTCCTGTTGCATCAACTGTCCATTATATCATGTATGTTGCGATTGAAAGATGATGAAAGAATATAAGAACGATAGATGATTTTGGAGGAGTGAATCGAATACATTTTATTTAAAATGATCAGCTGTATAAATCGTAAAAACAAATTTGTTTCCTAAAACAGTTAACACATGATCTCCTTCTTTAATTAAATTTTGATTCAAATTACCCTACTACCCTTAATCTTAAATTTTAATCAATGACACATGTCATCACCTTGTTCCTTCTTACACTTCTCACACACTTGCCACTTTTTATAAGATCCTTAATCTAGAATAAAGTTCTATTTTGCCCCAGTGGTTTGGTCAAGATATATACTTTGCTCTAATAGTTTCAATTTGATTTTCTACTCCTTGTGGTTATGTAATTGGTTCAGACTTTTCCCATACACTCACGATCTCAAAATTGTCTTTTTATCAAGGGCAAACAATTCTTTTTGGATAGGGGAAATTTTGTCTTTTGCCTTTGAAGTTCATGAACCCCAAACCTCTTAAAATGCATGCATTTTTTCGTTAAACTATATCCAACTTGTTAAGAGACTACAACCGGGATTTTTTATTTGTAACAAATATATCTTCTTAATCTTAACCTCTTGTGAAACTTTGCAGAACGAAAGCTACACTTTTCAATATGCCAAAAAGTCACCTATTTATTTTAATTTAAGAAGTAACCATGTCCACATTATATAGTTTAAAACCATGACCATTTCAATATGCCAAAAAGTCACCTATTTATTTTAATTTAAGAAGTAACCATGACCACATTATATAGTTTAAAACCATGACCATTTCAATATGCCAAAAAGTCACCTATTTATTTTAATTTAAGAAGTAACCATGACTACATTATATAGTTTAAAACCATGACCATAACAAAAAATTAAAGCAATACATAAGCATCATAAATAAGCAGTTGCAATGCATTACCAAAATAGCCATTACTAAATGGATGTTCAAATACATTGACATCACTACAAGCAATTGCAATACTTAACAAGCTCCTAAAATGATGACCATACATACGTTAGTACTTAGTACCCAAAAAATTAGCATTGTTTGTTACTTAAATAAATCACAAAAGACTCCACGCATGGACACAGTAAACAGCCTCTGACCCTTCTTCTTGACCCTTGCATAACCTCTCATTATGACCCTTGTTTCCATACTTTTGACATGTGACTGACTGATGTGTTGCAAAACACACGTGATTATCCTTTGTAAATTGTATAATTTTCGGTAGTTATAGAGTCGTTTTTATTAGTTTGTAGCTTTTATTTTATTAGATTGTGTAATTGTATGTCTTGGTGCGAAAACGGATTAAAACGAGCTTAAACAGATTAATAAACGAAGAATTGGGAGACAGCTAATGAAATACGAGGGCTGAAATTGTAAAATATTAAAAATATTATATAAGGCACATCGTGATAGTTATATAAAGTTGAAGGGTTGAAATGGTAGTAAACCCAAAAAGATTAAACAAGGTTGTACTGTGAATGTTAAATAAACCTGAGGGACTAGAAGTGAGAAAAGGCTGAAAGTTATAATAAATCCCAGCACATCACATCACATCACGACAAAACACAAAAGAAGATCTTTTTTATGCATTGACCGAGCCTAATTAAGTTGACCAGCTATTTTGTTTTCTTTTAGAGTAAAATGCACGGATAGTCCCTGTGGTTTTGCAAAATAACACCTATAGTCCCCAACTTTTGAAAATTACACTTGTGTTATTTTGCAAAATCACAGGGACTATCCGTGCATTTTACTCTTTCTTTTATGGAGTTTGAATTGTATTTGAACCAGTAAAAAGGACCATTCTTCGCTGTGGTTTTCAAAGCACTTTGCTTATACAACCATTTAATGATAATTTAACAATTTGTAAAAATAATAAGAAAAAAGTTAAGTACTTGGTGACTTAACAATAGCCATTTGAAGACATAACTATTGTAATAATTTAGAAATAAAATTTTTACAAAAAGAAAAAAAACAAATAGCGCATATATGGATTACTCCGATCTACCAAAATTAAATTACAAAAGTCAAATTTTAATAATATAGGGTAAATTACAATTTTCGTCCTTTATGTTTGTATTGAATTGCAGTAGATAGCCTTTAACTTGAATAACTACAGTCACAGTCCTTTATTTGAAAAACTTATTACACCTTACGTCCTTTAGCTCTAACCAAGTTAAAATTTTCAGTTAGGTCTGATCAGTCAAGGGCAATTTAGTCTTTCTACAACTTAATCAAAAAAATAAAACCTAATTCATCTCTTACATTTTTCATACTTTCCCTTTCTTCTTCACCATAACCACCACCACCACCACCCATCTCTCTCTCTCTAACCAACCGCCACCCCTATCACCACCACCTCTCTCTCTCTCTAACCAACCGCCACCCCTATCACCATCACCACCACCTCCAAATCCGCCAATGGATAATTAATTTAACCTGCGACCACCTCCTCACGCCGAAATACCCTATTTTCTGGGTTATGCGATTCAAGATGATTCAGGTTCTTGCCAGTCATGTGGCTTGCGGCTGCGAATGGAGATGCTTAATTTAAGTGATTATGCACGCATATCTTTTCTTACAAGGCATCATGTAAATCCAAGCATTTTAACATTATTATTTTATTTGAAGATGCTTAATTTCAGTGATTATGCAACATATCCTTTCATATAAGGCATCGTGTAAATCCAAGCATTTTAACATTAATTTAAAGGTTAAATATTCAGGTGGCACATACCTGAATACATAAAGACCCTAATCAGGAACTGAGTTATTAGGGCTTTTTTATGTTGATTGTGCCGGTCTAAATCCAACCCAAAATTTGATGCAAGATCCAACGGTGTAGGGCAACTGGTGATTTCTTCAATCACAACCCAAAATTTTCCAGAGAGGGTAAGTAGAGTTTGGCGGAGTCAGCCATGGTTTCTTCATTCGCATCCTAGAAACAACATTTTCTGTTGACTCAATTTCTTCTTCGTTTTTTATATACGAGTTTACAGAAAAACACAAAATTGACTATTTGGGGTTTCTTGATCTTGCAAACAGAAGTTGGAACAACCAGTTTAAAGAGCGACACCACCGTGCATCGATTGAGAAAATCCAAATGAATCCTTGACACCACACCACCATGGCTTGTTCATGCGCCGATTTTTGAGAGTATGGAAGAAGAAATTGCAGGTTTTGAGAGTATGGAAGAAGAAAACCCAAATCCGACCACCATACCAAATGAGTTGCAGGTTTTGAGAACATGGAAGAAGAAATTGGGTGTGTTGTTGGTGGTGATTTTAGGGTTTGGTTTGGTAAAAATGGGTTATGTATTAGAGATTAGATCCAGATCTTATGTTCATCAGATTTGGGAACTGATTTAGAGAGAGAGAGAGAGAGACTGAAGGTTTTCATTTTTCAATTTGATTTGTTTTATTTATAAATTTATTTTAGATAATTGAGTAAAATTACAAAAATACCCTCATGTGCCTTACACATGACATATTTAACTGGAAATTTTAACAAGGTTATGGGCAAAGGACGTAAGGTGTAATGGTTTTTCTAAAAAAAGGACTGTGGTTGTAATTATGAAACTTAAAGGCTATCCATTGCAATCTGATATAAACATAAAGGACGAAAAGTGTAATTTTCCAATAATATATGAATAAAAAATTAATAAAAAAGCAAATTGTACAGTTTTTTATATTAGCATTTTCCAATGTCGTTTTTTCTCCTTCCCCCCCCCCCCCCCCCCGTTTTACACTGTGTTCCAGAGTTTACTAATGGAAGGAAACGAAAAAAAAGTAAAAATATTTTGTGTTCCAGAGTTTTATTTAAGGAAGGAAAAGAAAGGAAAATAAAACATGTCGTGTTTCCGAGTTTCAATTAAGGAATAAAATGAAAGGAAAACTAGGCTAAATTCTTTAATTTTTCTATCCTTCCAATTTGGAAGGAAATGGGGGAAATACATCTTTTTTTTTTCCTTTCTCACTTTTACTTTCTTTTCTTTTCTCTCGTTAAGTTAACTTAGGAACAGAGCGTAAACTCTCAAATTGCCTTACCTCGTCTCTTTTCCTTTCTCAAATCCTGAAAAACCAAGAGCTCTCTAAAATAAAAAAAATATAGATGAAGCCGATAAAAGGGCCAATGCGACAACAATACAATAGATAAAGACGTCTATGGTAAACACCTTTTCTCTATAATCAAAAGGCGGTAGGTGGATGACTAATGAGACGACCACAACGGTAGATATGACGGCTAGGGTGCATAAATTTGTAAGTGGTGATGAGGTTCTGAAATTTGGGCGTTTGGCTATTTTTTTACGGCGGTAAATGGTAATCGATGTGTTGGCAGCAACCAGAGTTCTGTTTCGGTGAATTGTAACATGTTATGGTGTAGGGAGGATAAAGAAGAGCAAGGTGTTCGTAATATTTATAACACGTGAGTCCGTTAGTAATGCTAAATCCTAGCTTCAACGCCTGTGGGTTTAGTAAATAGATTTAGCGGTGGTCAAGGTTAAGGTTGATATTCCATCTTAGTTCCCAAACTAAAGTGACCTAAACGTAGTAGTCGCATTCACCTCCACACCCCCTGACCTTACTCTCTCTTTTCATCTATCCATTTCTCTGAAAAACCCAAGAACTCTCTTTCTCTCTCTAAACAAACCCAACCACCATCATGCAACCACGTCGCAGACTAGATCCGATGAAGAACCTGCTGAAGAAATAGCCATGGCTACTATGTTTTAGTGTGTGTGTGAGAGAGAGAACAAAATACGTGTTTTAGTGTGTGTGTGAGGAGTTCTCTTGTCCACACATGGCAACAAACAAAAGCAAAAAAAAAAAAAAAAATATGATTACTTGGACGAATAAAGCGAGGCCACTTGGATCACTTAGACTCTTATACCTTATCCGCACCTCTTTGTTGAGTCTTCCTCTTGAGTAAATTTCGAGACGAAATTTCCTAAAGTAGGGGAGACTGTAACGCCTCGTGTTTCCGTATTCCTATTTTTAGAAAGTTCACATTCGCATTCGCATTCTGTTTTTAGAAACCTTACATTCGTATTTCAATTTCAAATATCACAATTCGAGGCATTAATCTTAATGGAATTCATGTTTTATACTTATCATGTTAATATCCACACTTGTTCGTTATCCAGAAAATCATCCAATACGTGTTTATACGCAAAAACCAAGACTCGACATACTTAGAAATATTAAATACATGCATCACACTCATACAATACCTTAATACACTTTAAATACCTAAAAATGAGCTAAAATACAAGAAAGTGACATAAAATGATAAACATATCAAAGTCTAAGGGCTAAATTGTAATAAAACAAACTTTTGGATGAAAATGGCCTTCTCGCATGTGGCGAGAAGATGGGCCTTTTTCCTCGCGGGTGGCAAGAAGCCTTGATCCGCAGAAAGTAGCTTCTTGCATACGAGTTGGCCAATTTTCTACCCCCATTCTCACCCAATCACCTTATAACTCCATTAAAACTCAAACCCTACTCCACCACTATATAACCAAGCCTCCTACACCTCCATTTCACTTATCCAAACCCTCAGACACTCTCAAAACACATTCTAATCAGCTGAAAATACAAGTGAGGGCAGATTATACTTAAGTTCAAAAGTGAGCTTCTACCTCACTTTTCTTCATGTTTCATTACTTCTTCTTCTTCTTGAAAGCTTGGAACACCTCTAGCAGTGTTTCCACAAGTTTACCATGGTAAACTAAGGTGGGAATCACCATTTTAAGGCCCAAACTTTCTGTTTTTATAAAATTTTTACTTACACCTTATTTACACTTGTTTATCTTATGAAAACTAGCACATGCCTTGTTTCTAACCAAGCCTATGGTCTCGTTCACTTTAGTGACGAGGGATGCACAATATTCTAGTGGACACTGGGTTTGGCCTATAGTTATGCATTCTAGCTTCAACTTAGTATATAAATTGTCATGTTGGATTTGAGACAATCTTTTATACGTATGCTATATATTCAAACTTGTATACTCGCCAACTTTGTGTTGATTTTATTTAATACATGTTGCAGGAAAAATATGTTGATGCTTGAAGAAATTTAATTAGGATGGATTTAGAAACACACTTAAATTCTTTATTTGTAATTCTAATGTTGTATATGTTTAAGATGAAATTGTTGTACTTTTCCATTTCAAAACAATGTAACCCCTTTAGTATGAAATGGAATTCATTACTTTAAATACTTGTCACAATTAGTTGTTATGAAGTCTCTTGCAATCTCGTTTTCGTCTCACTCCGATGTTTCTGCCATCAGTTGGGGTGTGACAGGTGCTGTCACACCCCAACCGATGGCGGAAACATCGGGATGAGATGAAAACGAGATTGCAAGAGACTTCATAACACTATGTGACAATATAATTTAAATCCAATTTCATTTCAAGACTAAAATGTCATACAAAATGCAAAAAAAGGACAACATTGTTTCAACAATACATCAAAATAACAAAATTAATCTAGGTGTGTATCTAAGTCCACCTAAATTGCATTCTTCATAGCATCGTCGAGTATATCAACCTGCAACATGTATTAAAATAATCAACAAAAAGTTGGCGAGTATACAAGTTTTGTTACATAGCATAATATAGTATAAAAAGTGCTCATATCCGACATGATTTACAATATGCAATACTAGTATGCTAAATGGCGTACAATATGTTCAAACCCAAGTATACAACGCGTTAAAAGAGCCTATCCCAAATAGAGTAGCGGGAGGTAACAAGTTTAACTTAACAATACCCCAAAACTAATGGGCGGTGCGTTAATCCTATAGTGCTATAATTGTTAAGGTAGGCTAGCAAAGTTAATAAGCATATATCGACCGAGTAGTTTACCAAGCATACGAGAATAACAAGTATCACATATAATTTCATGTTAAGCATGGATAGAGTTTAAAAATAGTTTCATGTGAGTGCAATTTTGTATAGAATACATGTTGCATCCCAAAGTGTTTAATAGTAAAATGGGTTCGAGTATACTCACGGTTTTGAAAGCTTTCCTACTTGATATCCCGCGAGTGTTGTTGGTGGATGAGTTAGTTTGGAGCACCTTGTCCTTCTACACGAAGAAAACATAGGTGTGTGAGTTTGGGGAAAAACGGGAGATTATAGATTCAGAATTTAAAATACATGAACATAGACATAGGAAAATAATCATCCATCACATATGATGTTTAGATGATATACTTACTAACTTGACAATGTCCACTTGTTCATCATCAAGAGTTCGGTTTGTTTGAATGTTACATAAGTATTACATAGAGTATACTATATCATATATGTCAAGCATGAGGTAAAAGATTAAAGTCTTCATTAAGCACCTCCAAGTATCATAGAATTCATACATGAGGTAGGAAGTACAAAGCTTCCATTTAGGAAGTACAAAGCTTCCATTTAGAGTATACTATATCATATATGTCAAGCATGAGGTAAAAGATTAAAGTCTGCATTTACGCGCATATCTTACGTTCTGAATATACCCGGACATCCAAAAATTTATGTAATCATTAAAATATTTTATTTTAGTGATTGGCATGATAAAATTCCATTCGTCGTGTAATTTGGATCGTTTTTCGCGTCCGTTCGTGTTTCGTCGTAATTAACCGAACAACGCAACCGTACGACCAAACAAACCGACATCCGAGATGTTTTTAGTGTAATTTTGTGAGTGTTTAAAAATAGTTTCATGTGAGTGTAATTTTGTATAGAATACATGTTGCATCCCAAAGTATTTAAAAGTAAAATGGGTTCGAGTATACTCACGGTTTTGCAAGCTTTCCTACTTGATATCCCACGAGTGTTGTTGGAGGATGAGTTAGTTTGGAGCACGTTGTCCTTCTACACGAAGAAAACATAGGTGTGTGAGTTTGGGGAATAACGGAAGATTATAGATTCGGAATTTAAAATACATGAACATAGACATAGGAAAATAATCATCCATCACATATGATGTTTAGATGATATACTTACTAACTTGATAATGTCCACTTGTTCATCATCAAGAGTTCGGTTTGTTTGAATGTTACATAAGTATTATATAGAGTATACTATATCATATATGTCAAGCATGAGGTAGAAGATTAAAGTTTTCATTTAGGCACCTCCAAGTATCATAGAAATCATACATGAGGTAGGAAGTACAAAGCTTCCATTTAGGTACCTCTATTGTTCATGTAAGACCCTTAGTCCCTTTTCTACGATTATTATATGAATTCCGACTATAATAGTGTAGTTACGGTTAAATATACACTTAAAATACGAGTTTGTTAAAACATTTTAAGAAATAAAACATTCTAACGTTTTGTATGTAAATTCGCCGTTTAAAATGTGATGACGAATTATTACGCGGAAGCTTGAATTCTTGATCGTGTTCGGTTCTTTATCGAGCTTGATCGTCCCCCGGCACCGCATATTAAACCTACATTTCATAAAGACATGAAATGAGTTAGTCAATTGGCATTAAAACATGTCCGAACAAGTTCGCGAGTCAAAACGAACAACAACTATAAGTTTCAGCAGCTTTTGCTGAGTTTAACACCCGTCGCGTGCCGCGACGGGATCCAAGTTTACTGTCGTGTGACGAGACACACGTCGCGGGCCGCGGCCATATTTAGCCACCTCCTTCACGTGGCGCGAGGGCAGCATTTCGACAGAATGATTGCAACCAGTTGCTGCATATTTCCAGCCAACTTATTTTTCACGGAAACGAGCATAACTTGCTCGTTTTTTATCCGATTTAAGTCACGTTTCTTCCTACGTGATCGTAATTTAATTCTCCATCATATGGAGTTAACATCCGACATCCGTATTAACAAAATTTTAGACTTTTAAGCCTTCGGCTTAAAAATGTAATTATGAAATTTTGACCCGTTCATGTATTAATCAAACAAACCTGTTTGTTTGATCCCAATTTCTTATGAACCTTATATTTCCGATCTTGTCTATCATATTAGGTTCAAATCACGGGTCTCATAAGTGTTTTAAATCCGTTTTCACTCATATGCTTATTTTGACCCGTTAAGGGATTTTATGCATATTTTAGACACGAATCGCTTTCATTCGTTTCTAGCATTTTATTACCACATTTCTTATCAAATAATCTTCCTCCACAACTATATTTTTGTCGAATTTAATGTGGTAATTTATAAATTCCGAGTTTTACCCCTCGGATCATTATTTTACGGCAAAGACTCTTATAGAGTCAATTAACCAAAGATTTACATCTTTCGCTTTTGATACTTATTCTAAGTATTTTATTTAATCATAAAACTCGTTTCCAAACAACCCTTAAAGGTTGTTTGCTCTATTTAGCTTACAAGGGCGTTTTGGTCCATTTTAGCCTTTCATTTACGATGAAGGGCTTTTGAAAGCATGTTTGACCTAAAATCCCTCTTTTTAGCTATGATTTTGTTTGAAAAGTCATTATGTTTTCTAATCACAATGAACATCACTTGAATCATTTGGTTTACTTATTAAAGTAACCAAATGTCTATTTTGACTTCATTTAATTCTTCATGAACCTTTCGTTCTAATTGAGTAGTTAACCTATTACACATACCTGGCTTGGATCAATATATTGACCCGTTTTAATACCTTGGTTTAATAATCGCTACTTAATAGCGATGCAAGTTATACTTCCCCTATTCACTCCTGTGAACATAAGACTTGACAATATTCATTAGTCGATATTTTCAAATGGTGATATTTTCACCATTTGACCCGTTTGGTCTAAGTGACTGTTTATCTTTACGAGACGGTATTTATTACCATCTTATCTACATGACTCTCTCCGGTTTACACCTTACGGTATTTTTACTTATAACCCATTTCTTGATTCTTTTGACCCCTTTATGTCTTACGCCAAAAGTGTCTTTCAAAAACTAACGGTTATCGTCAACGAGTGACCGAATTACCGTTTTACCCTTATTTTTTGTATTGGTTTACCTTATAAGGTAATCATTCAAAACTCGTTATTTATTAGTCATTGCATGACTAAATAATCTTATTAACTCTTTTTAACCATTCAACATGGTTTATCATTATTGTCTTTTGTTACGAACCGCACATGTCGTGTCGAAACATCATAAGTCAAATATGACTTTTTATTATTCATAACCTATAAAACCAATAGGTATTAAATAAAAGGTGTAAGCTTTGACTTACCTAGCATCCAGATTATGCTTTTCCTTCATTCTTGATTCGTTTGACCCGCTTCCTTCCCAAGCTTTCACCTAGCTTGTCAAGCGTCAAACTATCATTGTAAGTTGTAAGATGGTTAGACTAGTCATAATCATTAACGACTATTCCATCCTACGATCTTTATGTCGAATTTATCATTCGATCATATAAAAGGTCATTTTGACTTTAAAAAGTTAAACTGCCTATTGACAAAAGTAATTACACGATGTAGCCTAACTACTCGTTTTATTACTTTGCTACTATACGGTAAGCATCCTTCTTATGCTACCGTTTTAACTACTTATGAAATCAAGTTATTGTAATCGAATTTCATTCGATTAACACATGATGATATCAAACATCATTTTGATCATAGCTTATCATCATTTTCATCATACAAATCCATTTCCTAGCAAGTATGATCATGCATTCAAGCACACAATTTGTTCAAGTATTTCCTGATTATTATCAGATATGATGATTCTAATCATAATTATATCCTCAAATTCATCATATGATTAATACACACTTATCCTAGTGTGGTAATTCATCAAATCATTCAATTCATAGCATCATATGTATAATTTTCACTTAGGGTTTTGTTCCTAAGCAAGTATACATCACTAATTCAATCATAGCTTCAATAATTCATTCATAATTCATGATTATGATGATTATTCAAATTTCACAACTTCACAAATCATCAAAATTTGACATACCTTATGATCCCCTAGCTTGGGTGATCAATAATTCATGTTCAATTGTGAATTTGAGCTTCGTCTGAGCTTTCAATTTGATGATTTGTTGGAATTTAGGGTTTTTGGCTCCTGGGGATTTCTTGAGGTCGAACAGAACACACATATGTGTGTGTTTTGTTTTAAAGTTCTTTTTATTAATTAAACTTTCAAGTTTATCCACTTTGGCCCCTCATGTTTGATTAGTTTATTAAGTAGGCAACAACCCACTTAATTTCAATAACGTTCCCTTTAATTAACTAGGTTAAACATTCCTAGTTAACTTAGCGGGTTTTGGGAATTTATGACTCAGTTTATGTTAAGTCCTATTAACTCGGACCTTCTATAAACTTTATTTCCCAAAAGCATTCTTTTTCCCTTTTTATTAAATATTAGATTTAGTTATATGTGACAACTCTCATCAAAAGTCATATTTATTATTTTAATTGTCCAATAGGAAACCCTAATTGAGACACCCAAGTGATTCTGCGCAAACCCTAAAATTTTCAGAACAATCAGAATCAGGATCAGGGCCCCTAAAACTCAGGGGGGTAAACCCTAGTTACGATTATCTTCAAATCTCGTTGTCAAAATTGAAATTTACGAATCTGTCAACTCAGCAAGGCTAGTCCCAGACGTGGCCACCCTATGGTCATTAGGTGTCCTTTACGGACCGTAAGGGATGAGTCTTACGGTCCGTAAGCATGTCAAAATTTTGGGTATAAATAGCAGACATTGGCAATCGAAGTTTGGCACTTGAACGACGTAAATTCTCGTTACGTAGACTGAGATATCGCAGAAACACTTCTAAAACACACACGGATCACTAATTGCTACCGCAAAACAGGGTAATAACTCGATCGCTGCTACGATTCAATGTCCGATTGATCAAAATATCCAATGGATGTTTAAGTGCTGCCCACATTAGGGTTATGCTTTGTCATTCGTCGTTAATTCGATGGATGTTTAAGTATCGCACTTTGTCATTCGTTGTGAGGGTTTGATCTCGTGAGTTATCGTAAATGCTGTATTGATTACTAACCCAGTTTTGTGTGCATTGTTATTAAATTTAGGATAAAAGGCTAATCAGTAGGCTAGGCTCTGCTCAAATTAAATCTGCAATGTGAGTCATTCTCTTTTTATCAAATTACTTTCAAAATCATGTTTATTGTCAAAGGTTATATTACAGTGATTAAGTTTATGTAATCACCAAGTTACAGCCGGTATGTGGGGTTTTGTATACATTACTTGATAACCGTCACTATTGGACAAAGAGTTAGCCAATGAGTGATATGACCATAGTCACAGACTCCATTGGACAATGAGGTTACCGATGGATGTTCGAGTGACAAATACTGTGGGTAGTTGGTTTGATATCTAGAAACATTGTAATCTCTCTTAATACTGTAAATTATAACAAACGAGTCGTTTTCATAAAAAGAATGATTCACTCAGTATTTCCCGCTGACAAAACCTTTTTCAAACATGTTTCAGGTGATCTGTTGTGATCCAGGAAAAGTGCCGTGAAGCACTACAAGCTTAAGGAAGTGGCTCAGTATAAAATAAAGAAACATGTTTTGTAAAATAAAAGATTTCTCCGTGAAATCATAATATTGTAAATTACCGGGGTTTTATCCCGAGTTGTGAAATAAAATAATCGGGGAAATTGCAGTTTTAAAAAGATCCTGATGATAAACTTCCGCTGTTAAACTCAATTAAATAAATACCACGGGATTTCTCTCCCGCGGCTCTTGAAACGGGTTAAACCGGGTCGGGGGCCATGACAGAAAAAGGTGGTATCAGAGCCACTGATTTAAACCTATTAAGTATTTAGAAAATACTTAATTTTTTCTAACTGTCATTCTGTGATTATGTGTTTTATTATCTGACAAATTGTGTACAGTATGGGCAGATCTTTATATGCTAGCCAATGTAGCAATTAATGCAAATCCTTAAATAATTTGACCCAAGTTTTAGCACCTTTATTATCTACAGTCTAGAAACCTTATTCAGTAAATAAATAAATTTACAAATAAAACCTAATGTGTTTTAATTTTAAGTTGTTTTGTAGTTACCCAGTCTGGAATAATATTTAAAGGTTTTCTATAAAAATTTTTGTTATAATTAGTAATGGTGTGTATTTTGCATAAACAGCATGAGTGACTTGTCTGACGCCCTTCAGAATTTAAATCTCTATCCGGTAAGAATAGAGGTTTCCAGAGATTTCAATAGGTATATACCAGACATAGAAGAACCTATAGAATTCAACGCTTTACCTCTCGAGAAACCCAAGCCTAAGAAAATGGAAATTGGGGAAAGCTCTAGGCAAATTGAGGGGTTACCATCTCAGGAAGAGCTAGATTTTATATTGGCAAGCTATAATACTATTAAGCCTGTTAATGAAAATGTTTTTATTCACTCTCTCGAAACACAACTACCAATGAACTTAGAACCAACTATTCCAAACCCTTCAATCCACTCGCAACCTTTTGGAATAGACGAATGGTTGACTAATGAAATACAGTTCCAAAACAATACCTATAAGCTTTTTCCTCAGTTTGATCCAGAACCTTTACCAAATCCACCAATGAGTAACGAGAATATGGCTGAACCTCGCCACTTTGGCGAAGAACTAATGGATGCTGGGAATAGGATCCAAGAGATTGGGGGACAGATCGCCTGGAAATACGATAAGAGGGAACGCCATTACTAGAATATCATCTGACAAAGGATAGGGGATTTATGGAAATGTGGTTGTGTAATAGTAATAGTAAAAATCAGTCTGTAAAATAACTACAAATAAAACTTTGTAAGATAATAGTGTGTATTGATGCATACTATTAAATATAAATGGAAATCGAGAAATCGATAGTTTTGGCCATATGTGTGTATGTGAAATTTGCATGAATATTTTATATTTAATTGTTATTTATTCGATACTAATAAATTATACATATTAATTATCAGATGGAAAACGCTAATAATGAACCAGTTAATGAGGTTAACCAATCTGAGAAACATCCAGGGGATCAATATATGACTAGACAAGATATAGAAAATGTCGTTGCTCAAGGGATAGCCAATGCTATTCCAGCAATCGTTGCTGCTGTTAAAAATCCAATCGAACCGCAACAAATCATTCCTAGCAAACGTATTTCTGAAGATAACTTCAATAATAGCGTAAACGGGGGCAATGATCATATTAATCACGATAATGAACCACGGCAAGCTCCGCTCCCTAAGAAAATGAAAGCTGCAACACCTGGTTGCACTTATAAAGAATTTCTTGCTTGTAAACCATCTGAGTTTGCAGGAAATGAAGGAGCGACTGCGGCACTGCGTTGGTTAGAGAAGACCGAGGCAGTGATTACAATAAGTAAATGTGCCAAGGACGATCAGGTAATGTACGCATCAAATCTTTTTAAAGAAGGGGCACTAGAATGGTGGAACACGGTGTTACAAGCAAGAGGAAGGATGGTGGCGTATGCCATGAACTGGGAAGAATTTAAGAATCTTGTAGAAAGAAAATTCTGTCCTGAATATGAAAAAGATCAAATGGCAAATAAGTTCCTAAACCATCGTATGACGGGTGTAGATTGTCGCGGTTATACTTCGACATTCTTTGAATATGCTAGAGTGGTACCAACACTGGCTTCGCCAGAACCGGTACTCATTTCTCGCTATATTTGGGGACTGATTAGTGAAATCCGTAACATCGTTAAAGCTGCGAGACCTCGCACTATTGACGATGCTGTGGAATTAGCTAATACCTTAACTGATGAACTGGTACGCACACAAGATGAAAATAGGAAGAAGGAGCTGGCTCAGAAAATTACCGAAGGATTTCGTACGGGTAATAATAACAGCTTCAAAAGAGGAGGAACCAGGCAATCTTCAAATCCGCCGTTTTGCAGGAATTGCAGAAAGAAACATTTTGGAAGATGTAGTGTAACCTGCAATTTTTGTAAAATGGTAGGACATCGTGAAGAAAACTGCAGAAAGAAAACAAGAATCTGCTATAACTGTGGAGAAACAGGACATTTTAAGCCAGAATGTCCTAAATTGGTTAAATCAGCAGACAACAAAGCCAAGACAGCTGACGGAGCTACCAAGAAGAATGTTCGAGCCTTTCAGTTAACAACTCAGGGGGCTGAGTTAATCCCAGATGTGATAGCTGGTACGTTCTTAGGTCACAACATTTATGCAAAAGTATTATTTGACTCTGGTGCAAACCAAAGTTTTATCAATACTTCATTCTGCCAAGCTCTTAACCTACCTTTAACCAAACTTAGGCAGATTTTTACAGTCGAAACGGCAGACGGAAATTCGGTTAGCATAGATAAAGTTTTGCAAAAGGAAAATATAGAACTCTCAGGTCATAAATTCTTTGCAAACCTATTACCTATAAAATTAGCCGAATTTGATGTTGTGTTAGGAATGGATTGGTTAGTAGCCAACCATGCTCGAATTCTTTGTGATAAGAATTCTATAGAAATTCAGGCACCCACAGGAGAAGTAATTATGATTACAGGAGATAAACCACGTAAGCCCATGAAGTTCATATCAGTAATGAAAGTTGCTAGTTATGAACGAAAGCAAGGAATAGTATATATGATTTCAGTAATCATTAGTACTAAGGGTAAAGAACTTAAGGAGATTCCTATAGTCTCGGAATACCCAGATGTATTCCCAGAAGAGTTACCAGGGTTACCACCAGATAGGGAGGTAGAATTTAGGATTCATCTAATTCCCGGAACCATACCGATAGCCAAGGCACCTTATCGGTTGGCTCCCACAGAAATGTTAGAACTGAAAAAGCAATTAGATGAATTACTAAGTAAAGGATTCATACAACCTAGTTCATCCCCTTGGGGAACACCAGTGTTGTTTGTTAAGAAAAAGGATGGTTCGATGAGAATGTGTATTGATTATAGAGAATTGAATAAGGTTACAATTAAGAATCGATACCCATTACCTAGGATTGATGATCTATTCGATCAACTTCAAGGAGCTAGGTATTTTTCTAAGATAGATTTACGCTCTGGATATCATCAATTGAAGGTACAAGAAGAAGACATACCTAAGACTGCTTTCAGAACTAGGTATGGTCATTACGAGTTTACAGTCATGCTCTTCGGGTTAACGAATGCACCTGCAGCATTCATGGACATGATGAATAGGATCTGTAAACCATATTTGGATAAATTTGTAATTGTTTTCATAGACGATATACTTATTTATTCAAAAAGTCAGGACGAACATTGTCAACACTTGCATGCACTCTTAACTTTGTTAAGAAAAGAAAAGCTTTACGCCAAATTCTCGAAGTGTGAATTTTGGCTACAAGAAGTGCAATTCTTAGGACACATGGTGAATCACGAAGGTATTCATGTAGATCCTGCTAAGATAGAGGCAATTACCAAATGGAAGGTTCCGCAAACCGCAATGGAAATTAGAAGTTTTATAGGTTTAGCTGGGTATTATAAACGGTTTATTAAGGATTTTTCCAAGATAGCTGTACCATTAACTAAGCTAACCTGTAAAGCAGTTAAGTTTGAATGGGGACCTAAGCAAGAAAAAGCCTTTAGAATCTTAAAACAGAAATTAACCAATGCTCCAATCCTAGCCTTACCGGAAGGAACGGGAGATTTTGAAGTTTACTGTGACGCTTTAAAATTAGGATTTGGATGTGTGCTTATGCAACGCAAGAAGGTAATTGCGTATGCCTCAAGGCAATTGAAAAAGCACGAGGAAAACTATACGACTCATGACTTAGAATTAGGAGCAGTAATTTTTGCCCTGAAAATCTGGAGACATTATCTGTATGGAAGTAAGTTTACTGTCTATACAGATCATAAAAGTCTAAGATATATATTTGGGCAAAAAGAGTTAAACATGAGGCAAAGGAGATGGATGGAAATCCTAAGTGACTACGACTGTGATATTCAATATCATGAAGGAAAGGCAAATGTAGTTGTAGACGCCTTAAGTCGTAAGTACCATGAGAAACAACGACGGGTTCGTGCTCTCAGATTAAATCTACAGTTAGATTTAATGGAACAAATAAAGAATGTCCAGGAAACAGCAATCAAGGATGATGCTGAAGGAATGAAGGGACGAATAAAAGAATTAGAACAAGGAGCTGATGGAATTTGGAGATTCCACAAAAGTAGAATTTGGGTACCTAAGCATGGGGAATTAAGAAATAAGATTTTAGAAGAAGCCCATAAGTCTAGGTATACTATGCACCCTGGAAACAATAAAATGTACAAAGATTTAAGAAAGAATTTCTGGTGGATAGGCATGAAGAAGGATATAGCTAGATATGTTTCTAAATGTCTTACTTGTCCACAAGTTAAGGCAGAACACCAGAAACCTTCAGGTCTACTACAACAACTAGAAATGCCTGTATGGAAATGGGAACTCATAACAATGGATTTTGTTACTAAGTTACCCAAAACCAGAAAAGGTAATGACGCGATTTGGGTAATTGTGGATCGATTAACCAAATCTGCTCACTTTCTACCAATGAAAGAAACCTGTAGCATAGAAAGATTGGCAAAGTTGTATGTAAATGAAGTCGTATCTCTACATGGAGTTCCACTCTCCATTGTATCAGATAGAGATAGTCGTTTCACTTCTCATTTCTGGAAAATTTTCCAGGAAGCTATGGGAACTCGACTAAACCTAAGCACGGCATATCATCCACAAACAGACGGACAAAGTGAAAGGACAATCCAAACTCTAGAAGACATGCTCCGAGCATGTGTAATAGATTTTGGCGGAAATTGGGACGACCATTTACCATTAATTGAATTTTCCTATAACAATAGTTATCATTCAAGTATTGAAACTGCCCCATTCGAAGCACTGTATGGAAGAAAGTGCAGAACTCAAGTTTGTTGGGCAGAAATAGGAGAAAGTCAATTATCAGGTCAGGAGATAGTACAAGAAACGACCGACAAGATTACACAAATCAAGGATAGACTGAAGACAGCTCGAGATCGTCAAAAGAGCTATGCCGATAATCGACGTAAGCCGTTAGAATTCCAAGTTGGAGACAGAGTACTGTTGAAAGTTTCCCCTTGGAAAGGAGTGGTTAGATTTGGTAAGAAAGGAAAGCTAAGTCCAAGATACGTAGGACCATTTCCAGTGATCCAACGTATCGGACCAGTTGCTTATCGTTTACAACTACCAGAAGAGTTAGCTGGAGTACATGATGTATTTCATGTATCCAATCTCAAGAAATGTCTATCAGATGAATCTTTGGTAGTACCTCTCCAAGATATAGAGGTAAACGAAAAATTAAAATTTGTAGAAAAACCTCTTCAGATAGAAGACAGAAAAGTGAAGTTTCTCAAGCACAAACGACTAGTGCTAGTGAAAGTAAAGTGGGATTCAAAGAGAGGACCTGAATACACTTGGGAGCTGGAATCCGAAATGAAGCGAAAGTATCCTCAATTATTCAAGTAAATATCGAGGACGAGATTTTTATTAAGGTGGGGAGAATGTAACAACTCTCATCAAAAGTCATATTTATTATTTTAATTGTCCAATAGGAAACCCTAATTGAGACACCCAAGTGATTCTGCGCAAACCCTAAAATTTTCAGAACAATCAGAATCAGGATCAGGGCCCCTAAAACTCAGGGGGGGGGGGGGGGTAAACCCTAGTTACGATTATCTTCAAATCTCGTTGTCAAAATTGAAATTTACGAATCTGTCAACTCAGCAAGGCTAGTCCCAGACGTGGCCACCCTATGGTCATTAGGTGTCCCTTACGGACCGTAAGGGATGAGTCTTACGGTCCGTAAGCATGTCAAAATTTTGGGTATAAATAGCAGACATTGGCAATCGAAGTTTGGCACTTGAACGACATAAATTCTCGTTACGTAGACTGAGATATCGCAGAAACACTTCTAAAACACACACGGATCACTAATTGCTACCGCAAAACAGGGTAATAACTCGATCGCTGCTACGATTCAATGTCCGATTGATCAAAATATCCAATGGATGTTTAAGTGCTGCCCACATTAGGGTTATGCTTTGTCATTCGTCGTTAATTCGATGGATGTTTAAGTATCGCACTTTGTCATTCGTTGTGAGGGTTTGATCTCGTGAGTTATCGTAAATGCTGTATTGATTACTAACCCAGTTTTGTGTGCATTGTTATTAAATTTAGGATAAAAGGCTAATCAGTAGGCTAGGCTCTGCTCAAATTAAATCTGCAATGTGAGTCATTCTCTTTTTATCAAATTACTTTCAAAATCATGTTTATTTTCAAAGGTTATAATTACAGTGATTAAGTTTATGTAATCACCAAGTTACAGCCGGTATGTGGGGTTTTGTATACATTACTTGATAACCGTCACTATTGGACAAAGAGTTAGCCAATGAGTGATATGACCATAGTCACAGACTCCATTGGACAATGAGGTTACCGATGGATGTTCGAGTGACAAATACTGTGGGTAGTTGGTTTGATATTTGGAAACATTGTAATCTCTCTTAATACTGTAAATTATAACAAACTAGTTGTTTTCATAAAAAGAATGATTCACTCAGTATTTCCCGCTGACAAAACCTTTTTCAAACATGTTTCAGGTGATCTGTTGTGATCCAGGAAAAGTGCCGCGAAGCACTACAAGCTTAAGGAAGTGGCTCAGTATAAAATAAAGAAACATGTTTTGTAAAATAAAAGATTTCTCCGTGAAATCATAATATTGTAAATTACCAGGGTTTTTTACCCGGAGTTGTGAAATAAAATAATCGGGGAAATTGCAGTTTTAAAAAGATCCTGATGATAAACTTCCGCTGTTAAACTCAATTAAATAAATACCACGGGATTTCTGTCATGCGGCTCTTGAAACGGGTTAAACCGGGTCGGGGGCCGTGACATTATATAAATCCTAATATTTTCCGGGTTAATTTTACCACTAACGGTAATTTACCCGTCTTTTAGTATTAACGTGGTTTGATTACCAAACCCGTTTTCGGGGTGTTACAAGTCTATCCCCCTTAAAGAGGTTTGGTCCTCGAAACCTTTCTTACATGATTCATTGAGTTTTAAACTTAACGCATTTGACCTGAGTAATCTTTTAAGCATTACTCATACTTTAACCAATTGTTAGTATTACCAGAAAAGTATGGTAATATCTTTTTGGTTACAAAGCAAAGACGTATCTCATACGAATTAATGCAACTCAAAATAACGTAATCTCGTTATTTCGATCAATTTGGTTAATTTAGCGAAATCCATCGCTGTTAGACTATCGAATTCTTCATGAATCCGTTAATTTAATCCGTTTGGATATTTAGTGAAATCTTTCACTTTTGACAAGCAAATTCTTTTGTTTTCAAATTTATTCATTCGGTTCAGTTATACGGAATCCACCGCTTACGAGCAAACCGAATTTCTTGATTTCCATCTTAATATTTAAGATAGTTGAATAAATGATATTAGCGTAATTCTATAAAGTCATAACTCATAACCCAAGTCCTTTGACTTTGAATCTGCGTTCCCGTCTCTCGGTTTACGCATGTGTTTAAATTCCTACCCATCAACTGGGTGATTTACCGAAGTCCTTATTAATGCAACCATTTAGGTATGCATTAAGACTTCGTTTTGACTTGTTTGGTTGTCTTAGCGAAATCCATCGCTTTATTTTACCAAACCTTTATTCTTTATGTGACCATGCTTGATGGTCTTATAAATTCTGAAGGATGATTATCATCATCATCCTTTCTTTACTACGACCAAAGTCAATGACTTCGATCGTCTTTTTATGTATGGGCAATACCTTCGTTTCTATGACCCTGCAGTTCATTTATACTTTGGTTTTACATTGCCCTTTTCGTCAACCATGGCTCTTTTGTCCATTATGACTTATTTCACGAATTCCCTTGGGTCATTTATTTCTATGCGCGCCATACATCGTTTTTATGGTTCTCTCGAAAACCATTTATACGAGTATGCCCATAAGATTTCTTGACCCCAAGGTTCTTTTAACTTTTTCATTTGTCTCGACCTTACCACATCAGACATAACTGTGCTCATAATAAGAAGCTCATGGTATCATGTGTTCACTACTTACTTGGCCAGAGTAAATGATCAACACATGGTACGCATGACCTTATTATAATTACCACATCACGTCCCATGTAAGTAATCTCTCGATTTATTTCATTTTTATGATTTATTTTGGTAAAACTTTATTTAATTGTCGATTAACAATTATTGGCTTTACCCGTTTTATCTTTGAACATATACATTGTTCCTTTTTATAATCATTTATACAATCACATTCGTCGATGTGATCATTACTTTTCTCAATTGAATCTTTATTGAGAATACTTACTTGGATTTTTACTTTCGTCCAAGTTTACATTTAAACTAAATTCAGTTATTGTCTTATTATTCACGACTGTGAATAATACATATCTCTACTGAATTTCTCTTGGAAACATCATCCTGGATAGGTAACCTATCCAGGTTTTCCAAGTTTCATATTCTATATGCAACTGTCATTCACTATGTGTTTGTTGCATATTTCTGTTTATGCTATAAGTTTAAGACATGTACCTTGTAGATACTTACCCTGATAAACTTTCCTTGTTGTTCGATCTCTTATTCAAGAACGTTTCTCGATTCCAGTCTTTAGCGTGTATGACTTACTTGTCATACTTCAGACCATTTCTTTATCGTATCAATAATTCTTTAGACTCTCGTCATCTTCGGATGCGAGGGTCCTTTAACTAAAACGTATACAAAGATTAGTAACGTTTATCATTAATAAGCGCCCGTACTCTACTACAAGGCTTTCTATGACATGTGTTAACACACGTAATTCGTTTAACTATATCGGTCTTTTATCGCTTTATTTGGGGTAACGTGTTTTACACGTTATCCCTATGTGTTTTTTTTAACATTTTACATGCTAGACCGTTACTATACTGAATAACTTACCGGATTTTGCGATCAAGTCTCGAACCGAACACTTTACTCCTTAACCTGGAGCTCTGATTACCAACTTGTAAGACCCTTAGTCCCTTTTCTACGATTACAATATGAATTCTGACTATAATAGTGTAGTTACGGTTAAACATACACTTAAAATACGAGTTTGTTAAAACATTTTAAGAAATAAAACATTCTAACGTTTTGTATGTAAATTCGTCGTTTAAAATGTGACGACGAATTATTACGCGGAAGCTTGAATTCTTGATCGTGTTCGGTTCTTTATCGAGCTTGATCGTCCCCTGGCACCGCATATTAAACCTACATTTCATAAAGACATGAAATGAGTTAGTCATTTGGCATTAAAACATGTCCAAACAAGTTCGTGAGTCAAAACGAACAACAACTATAAGTTTCAGCAGCTTTTGCTGAGTTTAACACCCGTCGCATGCCGCGGCGGGATCCAAGTTTACTGTCGCGTGACGCGACACACGTCGCGGGCCGCGACCATATTTAGCCACCTCCGTCGCGTGGCGCGAGGGCAGCATTTTGACAGAACGATTGCAGCCAGATGCAGCATATTTTCAGCCAACTTATTTTTCACGGAAACGAGTATAACTTGCTCGTTTTTTATCCGATTTAAGTGACGTTTCTTCCTATGTGATCGTAATTTAATTCTCCATCATATGGAGTTAACATCCGACATCCGGATTAACAAAATTTTAGACTTTTAAGTATAACACCCTTCTCGTTAACATACGAATTTAATAAAAATATGCATATTTTAAATCAAAATATTTCGCTTCATTCAAAAGTACAAAATAGGAGTTTCATAATGATCACTTACTAGTTAACTACAAACTAGTTTAAACATCCCAAAAACGATTAGTTAATTGTTTACATCTTAAACATTGTCTAAAACAAGGTTAATACAACGCGAAAGCTTCAAAGTTTGTGTTCGGTTCTTCCAAAACGTGCTTGATCGCCATCCGATATGATTCCAACATCACCTAGAGTCAAAACCACTTAAAAGGTTAGTTCTGACTTGTTAAAATGTGCATAATTGAGTCCTAGCATCAAATCATCAAAAATAAAATAAAATTTCAGATTTGATTCTGTCGCGTGTCGCGCCAGACCTCGTTCATTTCGTCGCGTGTCGCGAGTGCTCTCGCGTGTCGCGCCAGATCCAATGGATCCTGTCGCGTGGTGCGGGGGACTCGGTTTTCCAGCAGGTGCAGGTTTTTGACCTGCATTTCCTGCCATCTCCGAATTTTACAAATTTTAACTTCAAATGCTCATAACTTTTGATCCGAATGTCCGTTTTAGGTGATTCTTTTTCCTACACGACTGTAATTTAATTACCGACGTGCCTATTACATTTTTCATACCAAGAATTCGGGTTACAGACCGAATGACTAAAATTACTATATAATTTTTCAACCCACCAAGTTTATACCAATTTTACTACCAATGAGATAGTAACATTAAGGCGCTTTTACCATACATCCGGGGCTTAATATCACCGGCATTTCATTACCAATCCCATGGCTTCATGCTCTCGTGATTGTCGATGCCAAATGCTAACTATCAAATACTAATACTACTTATTACACAATTATTCGACCCGTTTGGCTCATTTATGGAATCCTCCATTTATAATGACTACCAAACGCTTCTTATTCTTATCTTAACCTATTAATTCAAGTAGTGATCAGTGTCACCTCAATCAACACAAACTTTTATTCTAAAACACATCTATACATGATTTGAATATCAAATTTACTAAATGTAACGAAACGTTACATACTTGCATAATTCATCAACGTTGGTTTCTAACCATAATTACCCATTCCCGGGCTTGTTAATCTTAGCGTATCACTTCCATTCCATGGTTTACGCTTTATAACCTAATTTAACGGGTAATGTTTAAGTCATTTCAAACACTACCAATTCGACCATTATTTAACCCGTTTGGTTTATCGAGTGAGTTACATCACTTCATTGGCGTTCCAACACGGCTATTTTAAACAATATCGTCGACAAACATATTTATTTAACTATTTTGACCCGTTTGGTTGTCGAGTGAGTTACATCACTTCATTGACATACCAAACGCAATCATTTTCGCTATATCAATATTAAACATATCTACAACTAAGTTTATCTACGTAAATGTAACGAGACGACAAGTCACGTACCTTTAGAGCAATCCTTTCAAACGCGTATCGCCACTAGCTTGTCCGCTTGACGTCCCGGTTTCTTTGCCTAAAGAGTTCAACCATAGTTATTTAGAACTCTCTTATAGCATGTAACGCATAATTTTCCACACTAATCAAATATGCGTTTTAATCGGGTTTTTAACATTTATCTTCTCTTAGGCATTACTTCAAACACCTAATGAGCATGATTTCATACAATTAAAAATCAAGTTCTTAATTAACTATTTAGCCAAGATTTAAGCATCCTTCCACAATTTCATGTAAATTTTCATATCAATAAGTCTAAATTCACTCCATAGAGCTTAAATACACTAAGTTAACAATGTTAATCCTAGTGTTTATCATAATTCTACAAAACCCACTTGACACATGAGTGTAGGATCATGAATTCACAATTATAAGCATCAATTCAACAAGTAAATGGCTAGGGTTTAGTCATAGACATAATTTCATTCTCAATTTCATCAAAACAATGATCATGCAGGCTCAAATTCGAATTTCATGAGTTCATCTAAAATTTAAGATGGAACCAAATAGTGAAATTTCACATACCTTATGATCCCTTTGCCGAGGTGATCACTAATCTATATTCAGATTTCAATTTTGACTTGATTTGAGCCTTCAATTTGTGAGTTTTGTGAGAGTTAGGGTTTGAAGAGGAAACCCCTGGTCGCCCCCTGTTCCTGATCGATCCAGACACACACATCTAGTGTGTGTTTGGTATTTTTCTTTTTATTTTTATAAAATCAAGTTTCCAAATTAGCACTCTTGGCCCTCCAATTATTGCCAAGTTAAACCTTGGGTGTTTTAACCAAGTTTCTTTGTTACATCTAGACTTATGACTAACTAGGTTAAACAATCCTAGTTAACTTAGTGGGTTCGGGGAAATCATAACCCGTTTTATTTTAAGTCCCGTTAACTCGGGCCTCTTATGAATTTTATTTACTCAAAAACTTTTATTCTCTTTTTATTTACTACGAGGTTTATTTATTTAAATCCTGATAATTACCGGGTTAATATTTATCACCTACGGCATCTTACCCGTTCATTAATATTCACGTGGTTTGATTACTAAAACCCGCTTTTGGGGTGTTACATTAAGCCTTCGGCGTAAAAATGTAATTATGAACTTTTGACCCGTTCATGTATTAATCAAACAAACCTGTTTGTTTGATCCCAATTTCTTATGAACCTTATATTTCCGATCTTGTCTATCATATTAGGTTCAAATCACGGGTCTCATAAGTATTTTAAATCCGTTTTCACTCATATGCTTATTTTGACCCGTTAAGGGATTTTATGCATATTTTAGACACGAATCGCTTTCATTCATTTCTAGCATTTTATTACCACATTTCTTATCAAATAATCTTCCTCCACAACTATATTTGTGTCGGATTTAATGTGGTAATTTATAAATTCTGAGTTTTACCCCTCGGATCGTTATTTTACGCCAAAGACTCTTATAGAGTCAATTGACCAAATATTTACATCTTTCGCTTTTGATACTTATTCTAAGTATTATTTAATCATAAAACTCGTTTCCAAACAACCCTTAAAGGTTGTTTGCTCTGTTTAGCTTACAATGGCGTTTTGGTCCATTTTAGCCTTTCATTTACGATGAAGGGCTTTTGAAAGCATGTTTGACCCAAAATTCCTCTTTTTAGCTATGATTTTGTTTGAAAAGTCATTATGTTTTCTAATCACAATGACCATCACTTGAATCATTCGGTTTACTTATTAAAGTAACCAAATGTCTATTTTGACTTCATTTAACTCTCCATGAACCTTTCGTTCTAATTGAGTAGTTAACCTATTACACATACCTGGCGCGGATCAATATATTGAACCGTTTTAATACCTTGCTTTAATAATCGCTACTTAATAGCGATGCAAGTTATCCTTCCCCTATTCACTCCTGTTAACATAAGACTCGACAATATTCATTAGTCGATATTTTCAAATGGTGATATTTTCACCAATTGACCCGTTTGGTCTAAGTGACCGTCTGTCTTTGCGAGACGGTATTTATTACCATCTTATCTACATGACTCGCTCCGGTTTACACCGTACGGTCGTTTTACTTATAACCCATTTCTTGATTCTTTTGGCCCTTTATGTCTTACGCCATAAAGTGTCTTTCAAAAACTAACGGTTATCGTCAACGAGTGACCGAATTACCGTTTTACCCTTATTTTTTGTATTGGTTTACCTTATAAGGTAATCATTCAAAACTCGTTATTTATTAGTCATTGCATGACTAAATAATCTTATTAACTCTTTTTAACCTTTCAACATGGTTTATCATTATTGTCTTTTGTTCCGAACCGCACATGTCGTGTCGAAACATCATAAGTCAAATATGACTTTTTATTATTCATAACCTATAAAAACAATAGGTATTAAATAAAAGGTGTTAGCTTTGACTTACCTAGCATCCAGATTATGCTTTTCCTTCATTCTTGATTCGTTTGACCCGCTTCCTTCCCAAGCTTTCACCTAGCTTGTCAAGCGTCAAACTATCATTGTAAGTTGTAAGATGGTTAGACTAGTCATAATCATTCACGACTATTCCATCCTACGATCTTTATGTCGAATTTATCATTCGATCATATAAAATGTCATTTTGACTTTAAAAAGTCAAACTGCCTATTGACAAAAGTAATTACACGATGTAGCCTAACTACTCGTTTTATTACTTTGCTACTATACGGTAAGCATCCTTCTTATGCTACCGTTTTAACTACTTATGAAATCAAGTTATTGTAATCGAATTTCATTCGATTAACACATGATGATATCAAACATCATTTTGATCATAGCTTATCATCATTTTCATTTTTATCATACAAATCCATTTCCTAGCAAGTATGATCATGTACTCAAACACACAATTTGTTCAAGTATTTCCTGATTATTATCAGATATGATGATTCTAATCATAATTATATCCTCAAATTCATCATATGATTAATACACACTTATCCTAGTGTGGTAATTCATCAAATCATTCAATTCATAGCATCATATGTATAATTTTCACTTAGGGTTTTGTTTCTAAGCAAGTATACATCACTAATTCAATCATAGCTTCAATAATTCATTCAAAATTCGCGATTACGATGATTATTCAAATTTCACAACTTCACAAATCATCAAAATTTGACATACCTTATGATCCCCTAGCTTGGGTGATCAATAATTCACGTCCAATTGTGAATTTGAGCTTCGTTTGAGCTTTCAATTTGATGATTTGTTGGAATTTAGGGTTTTTTGGCTCCTGGGGATTTCTTGAGGTCGAACAGAACACACATATGTGTGTGTTTTGTTTTAAAGTTCTTTTTATTAATTAAACTTTCATGTTTATCCACTTTGGCCCCTCATGTATGATTAGTTTATTAAGTAGGCCACAACCCACTTAATTTCAATAACGTTCCCTCTAATTAACTAGGTTAAACATTCCTAGTTAACTTAGTGGGTTTGGGGAATTTATGACTCAGTTTATTTTAAGTCCCGTTAACTCGGGCCTTATATAAACTTTATTTCCCAAAAGCATTGTTTTTCCCTTTTTATTAAATATTAGATTTAGTGATATAAATCCTAATATTTTCCGGGATAATTTTACCACTAACGGTAATTTACCCGTCTTTTAGTATTAACGTGGTTTGTTTACCAAACCCGTTTTTAGGGTGTTACAGTTCACCACTACACTTGTTGTTATAAACAACAAGGAGGGTCATGAACTTACAAGAAATAATGAGATATGAACATCTAATCTATGAAAAACATCAAGAAGTGAGTGGATTTTTATGAAAGATAGCCCAAGCTAGTCTAACAATCACACATACATCAAGTTTCAAGCTTGAACACTTCTTGTGGGTAAAACCCTAACTAAAACAGAATGTTTATGAGGTTTTAACCTCTGATTTAACATTTCTCAGCCTTGTTTTTAAGCCCAACTAACCATTCAATTGATTATGAGCATTAGGACATAGGTTTGAGATGAGAAAACTCAAGTTTAGATAAGTTTAACAAAGTTTAAATGAAAAAAGAAACAAACAGTCCACTTTGGAGCCTTTTCGAGGACATTACAGGGCTTGGTTTTCCATGAAAAACCTCTAGAAATGTTCCCAAGGTCGATCCAAGCAAGTGGGAAAAAGAATGGATGAAAAAGTTAAGTATTGAGTGAGTTATGCTCACTTTAGTGAAGGGTGCTGAATCTGCTCGAACTTCTGTTTGCAACAGCTATGTGGCTGATTTAAGAGAGTTGTGAGAGTGTTCATAAAGTGAAAATGGCTTAGAGGATGATGGGTTTTTATAGGGAAGTGTTTAGGGTTAAGTTAGGTGAGTTATTTAATGTCAAAACAAGTCTAAAAATCAAAACAAGCACAAAAACCCGCTCAAACAGCGAGCTGAAGGGTCTGGTTGCGCTGATCAGGCCATTTAAACGAGTGTTTAAATGAATTAAGGAGCTGGTTTGTTCAATGTGAAGGCCACAGCCTAGTGGTTGAGCGCATGTATGTTGAGGCTGGTGACCCGGGTTCGAGTCCTGTGGTCATCAGTCTTATTTATTTTTTTTGTTTTAAAGCACAACACTTTCAGTTATAGGCGAAGTTAGTCCCTGTAAGTTTTAAAGTTTCATCAATTTACTCTAACAACCCCTTGACTTTAACTAACTAAGTTATGTTGCTTTTCAAAAGAAACTAACTTTACAATTTAATCTAACTAAGTTAGTTTGTATTACTAACTTCAAAATTTAACGAGACTAACTAGATTATTATATAAAAAAAATAATAAAGCTTTTTAATTTGTAAAATTAATTAATTAAATAAAATAAATAATTAATCATTTTATAACGGATTAGATTAAGGATACGATTATTTATTTACGAAGGTTTCGAGTTGAAAGATTAGGATATGAATTTCGCTATTTCACGAGCTTAAATTAGTTTAGCGAGCATAGAACATCAAAGTATAATATAGGATCGAGGATCTTGAATAATATTTCATTCAAACGTAAATAGTTCATCGGTTTCACATAAGACTAATTATAAATACACGAACATGATTAAAAATAGCTCCGTTTTCATTATGATCAATAGTCTCGAATTACAAATGAAACGAAAGTAGATTACAACGAGAGTAGAAGTGTTTAAATATGGAAAGTACAACATGACTTGCTAAAATAAGAAAGTGCGGAGCGTTACAGTCTCCCCTCCTTTAGGAAATTTCGTCCCGAAATTTAGGAAGAAGTAACGAAAAGATGCGGATACTTGGTCTTCATGTCACTCTCGAGCTCCCAAGTAAATTCAGCGCCACATTTTCCTTCCCATCGAATCTTAACGATAGGAATTTGACTGCGCCTCAGTTTCTTGACACCTCGGTCCATGATTTCGACGGGTTTCTCCACAAAATGCAAAATGTCGTTGATTTGGAGATCTTCGAGAGGAACCTGAAGTCCTTCTTCAGCGAGACACTTCTTTAGATTCGAGACATGAAACGTTGGATGAACGTTGTTGAGTTCTTGAGGTAAATCGAGTCGATAAGCTACCTTGTCAATCCTCTCGAGTATCTTGAAAGGACCAACATAGCGAGGGGCAAGTTTTCCCTTTTTACCAAAACGAACTACTCCTTTCCAAGGAGATACTTTGAGTAGAACATGATCACCAACATTAAATTCCAAGGGTTTGCGTCTCTTATCAGCGTAGCTCTTTTGTCGACTTCGAGCCTTGAGTAGATTATCACGGATTTGAAGAATCTTATCCGTTGTTTCTTGTATGATCTCAGGACCAGTAAATTGTTTGTCACCAATCTCGTGCCAGCTTAAAGGATATCGACATTTGCGACCATATAATGTCTCAAAAGGAGCCATTTGAATACTGGAGTGGTAGCTATTGTTGTACGAGAACTCGATCAATGGTAAATGTACATCCCAACTACCACCAAAGTCGATGACACAAGAACGGAGCATGTCCTCTAGGGTTTGGATAGTACGTTCAGTCTGTCCATCCGTTTAAGGATGAAAGGCGGTACTGAGATTCAGATGAGAACCCATAGCGGACTGGAAAGTTTGCCAAAGACGCGAAGTGAAACGACCATCACGATCAGAAATGATGTCGAGGGGAATACCATGACGGCATATGATTTCGTTAGTGTAGAGTCGAGCAAGTCGTTCAACCTTGAAATCTTCACGAATAGGAAGGAAATGAGCGGACTTGGTCAAACGATCGATAATTACCTAAATACTATCGTGACCAAATGGTGTACGAAGGAGTTTGGTTATGAAGTCCATAGCGATGCTATCCCATTTCCAAACGGGGATTTCATGTTGTTCGAGTAGACCAGAGGGTCGTTGATGCTCGGCTTTGACTTTCGAACTGGTAAGGCACTTAGAAACGTACGTGGCAATGTCTCTCTTCATACCAGGCCACCAATAGGATGTACGTAGAGTATGATACATCTTGTCAGCGCCAGGATGAATCGAGTATTTGGATTTGTGTGCCTCGTTCATGATGAGTTCACGAAGATTGTCGCGATTTGGCACCCAAATGCGATCACAACAATATTGAAGACCATCAGATTTCGTAACAAGCAGGTCTTCAGTAGCACCACGTATTTCGACGAACAAGGTTCCTTCATTGGCGGACGAATATTGAGCTTCATGAATGCAAGTGTGAAGATCGCTAGAGATGTGAAAACAACGAATACTACTAACATGATACTTACGACTAAGTGCATCGGCCATGACATTCGCTTTTCCAGGATGGTAGCGAATCTCACAGTCGTAGTCGTTAAGCAATTCCACCCAACATCGCTGACGCATATTGAGCTCTTTTTGGTTAAAGATATGTTGTAGGCTCTTATGGTCAGTGAAAACCACACACTTAGTACCATATAGGTAGTGTCGCCAAATCTTTAACGCAAAAACAACTGCACCAAGCTCGAGGTCGTGGGTAGTATAGTTTTTCTCATGTATTTTGAGTTGACGAGAGGCATAAGCGATGACTTTGTCTCGTTGCATGAGAACACAACCAAGACCACGATTCGAGGCATCGCAATACACCACGAAATCATCATTCCCATCAGGGAGAGCAAGAATAGGAGCATTACAAAGCAAATTCTTAATAGTTTGGAAAGATTCCTCTTGCTCAGGACCCCAAGCAAAAGGTTTCTCTTTTTGAGTCAACGAAGTGAGAGGAACGGCGATCTTTGAAAAGTTCGAGATGAATCAGCGGTAATAACCCGCCAATCCTAAGAAGGAACGGATTTCAGAAGGGTTTCTAGCCGCGGTCCAATTCTTCACTGCTTCGATTTTGGAAGGATCAACATGGATTCCTTTTTCACTAACAACGTGCCCAAGGAATTGGACTTCTTTGATCCAGAACTCGCATTTGGAAAACGTCGCGTAAAGATGTTCGGTACGTAAAAGCTCGAGTATAAGACGTAGGTGACGTTCGTGATCGGCTTGAGATTTAGAATAAATAAGAATAACATCAATGAAGACGATCACAAAGCGATCCAAATAGGGTTTACAAACACGATTCATAAAATCCATAAACACAGCGGGTGCATTGGTCAAACCAAAAGGCATAACCACGAACTCGTAGTGTCCATAGCGAGTGCGAAACACTGTTTTGGTAATGTCCTCTTCGAGAACACGAAGCTGGTGATAACCAGATCGAAGATCGATCTTGGAGAAACAACTAGCGCCTTGAAGTTGGTCGAAGAGGTCATCGATACGCGGAAGAGGATAACGATTCTTGATTGTGAGTTTATTAAGCTCACGATTGTAACAACCCGCATGTTCATGCATTGTTACTCTCGCTATACTCATTACGCCTAGCACCAGAGATTCAGATCATAATGTAAACTATAATTGTTACAACGCTATTTCGTAATATTTTCGCATATTACGCATACTTTATCGCTATATCACATCACAACGCATACACTAACGCTCACGATGACGTTGTGTGAGGACTTAAACTACTCCCCTCGATAGTCGTGATGCGACGTAACGCAACGCAACGCAAGACTCGAACGCGCACCCGCGATCACGCGCAAATCGATTATCGAAATGCAACCTCGAAAATGTGGATAATTATATACGACCTATTTATGGCTAAATATATGTACGTATATGTGTAAACGAACTATCGCAATGCTTAACAAACGAAACAAAAGTCAGAAAACCAATGCACGTAAGCTGACCGATCGAATGACACTTCGATCGGATGGCCATCCGACCGGATTGCCATCCGATAGGATGACCATCCGATCGGAAGGCCATCCGATCCATTGCACTACGCCGCCTTTCTCTCCTCTTCGCCTATAAATAGCACTTGTCACATCATTGTTCATGATGTGACAGCTCCTCCTCCGATCCAAACGCACTCCCACACTTCCAAGCATTTTTCTCTCGATTCAAGGCCCAAATCGTAAGTATTTCACTCCAAATTTTGTACTTCTATCATCTACACACACTTACACATCATTTTCACAGTCAAATCTTACATTTTCACCATGAAATCACCTGATTTGGGGCTGATTAGAGTTGATGTTCACTTGCTGACGTCATCCGATCGGTGAAAACCCGAATCTAAGTGATTTTCACAGTTTTCTTCAAAACTTAACAAATATTTCATACTAATTCATCTATTTCTTTCAACTCTTTTACTCAAAACCGTTAGAATCTAAGCTCATTCAGGTTCCCTACTCATTCTATAGTGGGAAATTGGTCTGAGAATGGATTCCACCGGAGAGATGACCGGGTAATGGGTTAAACATGAACCACCGCTAGGAACACTCAACTGATCAGACGGGGTGATTCCCATCTGATCGAATGACTTGGACTTGATAGGGTTCTGTTGTTTGACACGTTGTCATACCGTCTCGATCCAATCGCGAAACTTTTCAAACTTAACAAATATTCAAGTTCTCAAAGGATCAGGACGTTGAACGAATTGCCGTCCGATTGGATTGCCAACCGATCGAACGACAATCTGATCGGATTGCACTTTTTCTTCAACACTTAAACTTTCCACTACCTCTCAATACAAGACAGTTCCAGCGAATGGCCATCCGATCGGATTGCCATCCGATCGAATGACCATCCTACTGAGAACTTGCTCTCTTGGGGAACGTCTCATTGAACGGATCGCCATCCGATCGAACGACCGTTCGATCGAACGACCGTTCGATCGAACGACATAAAAGGTAGAGATACTTCTCTGGTTTTAAAATGCTACAACGAAAACTTCAAAGCTATCATGAACAAACACATCCATCCCAAACAAATGACAATCCGACCGAATGGCCATCCGACCGGATGACCATCCGTCTGGATTGTCATCCGATCGAATGACCATCCGTACGGATTTTCATCCGATCGAATGACCATTCGTCACTCAGTTCATGCGACACCGTTTAACGCACCATTCAACGCTTACGCTATCATTTCTGTAATCAGGCTAATCTCAGACGCGCTCCCTTCAATCCAATCAAGTTGTGTTTACTTGTTAAACACCGACTATGAGTATACTTAAACCCTTTTTGCTCTTTGCACTTTTGGGTGTAACATATGTTTCTATCAAATCAGAACAAATTGAATACTTAAACTACATATCACTTGCGAATGACTGACATGCATAGTTATACGTGATGCTAGTTACATATGTGCTAGGACTTATACTCGTGACGTCCCACCTTGACTAGTATAGTACTATTGCACCCGACGGGGTCTAATTAGCAATCGCAGCTCGTGGACTTAGCTGGTAGTATCGGATTTGTGAGTATATATGTCGTGTATCCCATTTATGTATGTGGAAATTCGCAGTTTTTTTATCTATTATGCCATTACATATCAAACCTGTATACTCGCCAATACTTTTGTATTAACGTTATTTTAACGTATGTTGTAGGTTTAAAAGCAGTCTACATCAAATCAAGCTAGGAAGTCTAGAAACACACCTAAAATCTAGGTTGTCGGATTTGTATTGTTTGAGAGAACTGAAATTCGTGACAGCTTATGTGATTGTATTTGTTTATTAGTATAGGATAATGAACGCATTAAATATTGTCGCAATATAGTTGTTATGGATTTTCTTGAGCAATCTGATTCGCCTAGTGCCGCGCCCCGATGATTCCGCCATCGGTTGGGGTGTGACAGATTGGTATCAGAGCCATAACTATAGGGAATTAGGTGAAATCTTATGACTCGACCTAGTCCGGGTCGAAGTCTTAGAATTGACCTAGTCTATAGTCTAAGTACCAAAAGGGCCGCCTCGTGCGAACCCAGTGGGGTTTGTACGGGCCTACTTTGATACTCTCATTTGTACTCGCTAACACTACATCTTTGTGTGAACACCGTATACTACAGCCTCACATAAGGAAAGCCTTTCTTAAGACTCTCGGATGTATTCGGTGAGCACAACCACAGCTAGGAGCGAAGTCGTTAAGTCAGGGGTGAAACCCATACCTTAATGACCCGTTCCATTCCCTAAAATGGTTTTCAAAAAGCTCTCACCGAAGACTCGGCTATCCCAATGACTCGAGCCGCGTGATGACTAGAAGGACGAATGCCGTGAGCTGCATCCCAGTGGAAGCATAGTCTATCAGGTCAACGCGCGTGCACGAACTCGTTGAGTATAGTTGGATTACTTTGGGTAATCGACGCCTAAACACCCAAGGCATTCTATCTAAATTTTTCTAGCCTACGATTCACCGATTTCTCGCTTGTCGAACTTATTTACGCTTATGTGTTGACAATTTAAAATTTATGCTTTAACGATTTATCTATTTTCGCTCCCTGCTTTACAAATGCACAACTCGCACAACCATCGTAATCTAAAACGAAAACCGAATGTTCGCAACGAAACTAAAGTCTAACAACTCGCCCTCTCTTTACATCGCATCCTCGCGCTCTCTATACCAACATGTGAGTGAATGTCGCAACTATATATATATACAAACGAAATCGCTTATGTGTCAATATGTGAGAACTTAGGAATTTTGTGTTTCCTATGTGGCTCCTATGTACATACGTATTACTATACTACCTGCAACAAGTTTTGAACGCGCTCAAATCGCATCGCAAAACTCAAAACCATTATGATCGAATCTCACTCCAAATCTCTCTCTGTCCCGATGTCTTCAAACGAGTCCATTTCGAGATGAACAGCCAAGAGACGAGCCCGACTAACCGCCGAGAAGAGGATTGCATCGCTTGTGGCCAAGGAAGTGGCTAAAGTGATCCCTCAAATTGTCGCTCAGGTTCAATCTCTCAGCAACCCTCGAACCTCGGAAGACATTAAGGTAGAAGCGCCGCAATCTACTTTTCTCTATAAACACTTCAAAGCCTGCGACCCAATGGTCTTCACAGGCGAAGGAGGTGTATCTCAGTTACTCCAGTGGTTAGATTCTGTCGAGGTCACCCTTCATCAGAGTGGGTGCCCTGAACATTTTCGTACTACTTGTGCTACCGTAGTATTTCAATCGCCAGCACTCGACTGGTGGACAGCCGAACGTAATAAACGTGGGGTCCACGCAGCTTATGCTCTCTCCTGGAATGAGCTGAAAGAGCTCATGAAGTAAGAGTACTGCCCTCCCCACGAAGTCCAGAAACTAGCAAACGAATTTTCGGAAATCAAGCAAGTCGAAGGTGACAATGCTGGCCTCACAGCAAGGTTCAAACTGCTTAGCATCATTTGCCCAAGTCAAGTCGACACTCCAGAAAAGGCTATCAAGAAGTACATTCGTGCCTTGCCGGAGTGTGTGGGCGATTTTGTCGAAGCTGCAAGACCCTCTACCATCGAAGAAACCTACCGCCTAGCCGCGGAGATCAACGACAAACGAGTCATGGAAGGATTTTCTCCAAGAATCCTGTCAAACAGGCTCATCAAGCCATCGTCATCGATTCCTCTGACGATTCCACCGACGGTACTTCTGAAGACTCCTCTGATGACACCTCCAGCGGATCCTCAGACGAATCCTCCGACGACACCGTACCGTCCCCAGAAGTCCAGCCCAGCCGCAAGCGAAAGATCTCGAGTCCAGACTCTTCAACCACTGAACTGTTGCAACCAGAACCTCTCCAATCAGTTCCAGTTCACTCGAAACGCGCTTACACCGGGCCTCGTCCCCTGTGTCACGCATGCATGTATCATCACCCGGCAGAAGCTAACTGTCGCTATAGCGCGAATTGCAACAGTCTGGGTCATCTTACTCAGCATTGCCGCTCAGGGCCATGAACTTGAGGACAACAACAACAGCTCCAGCAAAAGTCTTCAATTCCAAGCACCAAACAGGCGTAGAATAATGTTGTAATGAAACGATTTTCGACGTTAATTTTCATGTGTTGAACCTATTATGTTATTCGATGTTGCCCCTATGCGCAACGTTGACACTTGCTCTCGCTTTCTCGCTCTTGTATTCGCACGTAGTCTAGAATCACACATACTGTATACTATATCACGATATAATGTGTTTTACCCTCCCTATACACCCTTAGAACAAGGTACGATAAACGTGCAAGGAGCAAACTAATCGCGGGTGCACACGGGATTAATTTGGTTAGTGCACGGAGATCGTAGTAAATTCTAATGGTGCCATAACGTTAAAAACATGGTTAAGCGTGGTGGATACGCCGCTGGTACTTCCTATATATAAGCGTCTTGACCATGTCGACAAAGTGTGACACCTAATCACGGGATATAAGTAGTAGGGGTAGAGCAAGGTGTGTTTTACCATACTACCGAAGTTTTGTGAAGAAAGTGCCACGTGGAGTTGAACGTTATTAGACCTATATACTATTATGGTTATTTTCAACATACTAAACTCATTCGCAAGGCGTAACAACTAAAATCGCATCATCGCGAGACTTGTCGTAAGTCTGCAAAGGCAATGCAATCGCCTCATCGATGGACTTTGGTGAGTCTACCCGCGCAGGGCAACCGCATCAATGCAAGACAGGACGTAAGTCTTTACACAACTTAATCGCAACACCATTGAAATCTAACGCACATCGCTCTCACAACGCTTAAACGTTTTAACGCTTAACGCATCTACTAATCTCATCGCTTCATTACTCGCATCGCTCATCGTTTCTAACGCTTATGGATATCTGTGTTATGTTGCCACACATGACATCGATTCATGAAACAAAACTAATATGGTCAAAGCATGGTGGATACGCCGCTGGTACTTCCTATATATAAGTGTTTTAGCCATATTAGCAAACTTTTGTGGAAAGATGCCATGTGGGGGCTTAATGTTGGTTAAATTTGTGAAACTGTGGAGACTAATCAAATCGCAATACTCGTGTATCGCTTATCGCCTATCGCGTATCGCGTATCGCTACTCGCGTACCGCTTACCGCTCATCGCCTATCGTTCATCGCTCATCGCCTGGTACTCATCGCAATTTGTGTTGTATTGATATGCATGACATCGCTTCACGGGACAAAACTAATATGGTCAAAGCATGGTGGATACGCCGCTGGTACTTCCTATATATAAGTGTTTTTGCCATATTAGCAAACCTCCGTGGAAACATGCCATGTGGGACTTAATGTTGGAAATAATAGAATCACACTATTCGCACACGCTTCTATTGCCTGTCGCCTAGACCGCTTATCGCTTACCGCTTATCGATCGCTGAACCGTGTACCATGTCGACACGCGTGACACTGCTTCACGAGACAGAGGCCATATGGCTAAAGCATGGTGGATACGCCGCTGGTACTTCCTATATATAAGTGCTTTAACCATATTGTGGAACTTTCGTGGAAAAGTGCCAAGCGGGGTTCGATTTTCATAACTAAAGAAATTTTTGGCATTTTAAAATATTTATTTTTACAAAACCTTTCTTTTCAAAACCTTCGAACAAAACAAGACAATCTTGTAACGGTCGTGTAACAATCGATTCAAGTTAACACCGCGTGACGAGAGATTTCATAAAACGCGTTTATCCCCTTGAAACCTTTTAGTAACTTAATAAACTTCCTTACAGCGTAGGCGTGAACATCAATGCAATTCAACACCACGCCGTGGGAAAATTTTTCGTAATCAAGTCAAACTATTGGATCGCTAAATTTGTGTTACAACCTCCATAGGGTGAATGAATCGCTTTACTTGTCGCTTCTCTGTGATCCTCGCAACGTCCTCGCTCGTGTATATACTCAATTAATCACTTGTGTTTATCGCTGTTCCTCTTATTTCAATCCTCGCAACCCTCCTTGTGGATTAATTTCGGGACGAAATTTCCTAAAGCAGGGGAGACTATAACAACCCGCACGATTGTGCATTGTTACTCTCGCTATACTCGTTACGCCTAGCACCAGAGATTCGGATCATAATGTAAACTATAATTGTTACAACGCTATTTCGCAATATTTTCGCATATTATGCATACTTTATCGCTATATCACATCACAACGCATACACTAACGCTCACGATGACGTCGAGTGAGGACTTAAACTACTCCCCTCGATAGCCGTGATGCGACGTAACGCAACGCAAGACTCGAACGTGCACCCGCGATCACGCGTAAATCGATTATCGAAATGCAACCTCGAAAATGTGGATAATTATATACAACCTATTTATGGCTAAATATATGTACGTATATATGTAAACGAACTATCGCAACGCTTAACGAACGAAACAAAAGTCGGAAAACCAACGCACGTAAGCTGACCGATTAAATGACACTTCGATCGGATGGCCATCCGACCGGATTGCCATCCGATCGGATGACCATCTGATCAGAAGGCCATCCGATCCGTTGCACTACACTGCCTTTCTCTCCTCTTTGCCTATAAATAGCACCCGCACATCATTGTTCATGATGTGACAGCTCCTCCTCCGATCCAAACGCACTCCCACACTTCCAAGCACTTTTCTCTCGATTCAAGGCCCAAATCGTAAGTATTTCACTCCAAATCTTGTACTTCTATCATCTACACACACTTACACATCATTTCCACTGTCAAATCTTACATTTTCACCGTGAAATCACCCGATTTGGGGCTTATTAGAGTTGATGTTCACTTGCTGACGTCATCCGATCGGTGAAAACCCGAATCTAAGTGATTTTCACAGTTTTCTTCAAAACTTAACAAAGATTCCATACTAATTCATCTATTTCTTTCAACTCTTTTACTCAAAACCGTTAGAATCTAAGCTCGTTCAGGTTCCCTACTCATTCTATAGTGGGAAATTGGTCTGAGAATGGATTCCACCGGAGAGATGACCGGGTAACGGGTTGAACATGAACCACCGCCAGGAACTCTCAACTGATCGTACGGGGTGATTCCCATCCAATCGAATGACTTGGACTTGATGGGGTTCTGTTGTTTGACACGTTGTCATACCATCTCGATCCAATCGCGGAACTTTTCAAACTTAACAAATATTCAAGTTCTCAAAGGATCAGGACGTCGAACGAATTGCCGTCCGATCGGATTGCCAACCGATCGAACGACAATCCTATCGGATTGCACTTGGTCTTCAACACTTAAACTTTCCACTACCTCTCAATACAAGACAATTCCAGCGAATGGCCATCCGATCGAATGACCATCCTACTGAGAACTTGCTCTCTTGGGGAACGTCTCGCTGAACGGATCACCATCCGATTGAACGACCATTCGATCGAACGAACTGAAAGGTAGAGATTCCTCTCTGGTTTTAAAATGCTACAACGAAAACTTCAAAGCTATCATACACAAGCACATCTATCCCAAACAAATGACAATCTGACCGAATGGCCATCTGACCGGATGACCATCCGTCCGGATTGTCATCCGATCGAATGACCATCCGTACGGATTGTCATCCGATCGAATGACCATTCGTCACTCAGTTCATGCGACACCATTTAACGCACCATTCAATGCTTATGCTATCATTTATGTAATCAGGCTAATCTCAGATGTGCTCCCTTCAATCCAATCAAGTTGTGTTTACTTGTTAAACACCGACAGTGAGTATACTTGAACCCATTTTGCCCTTTGCACTTTTGGCTGTAACATACGTTTCTATCATATTAGAACAAATCGAATGCTTAAACTACATATCACTTACGAATGACTGACATGCATAGTTATACGTGATGCTAGTTACATGTGTGCTAGGACTTATACTCGCGACGTCCCACCTTGACTAGTATACTACTATTGCACCCGACGGGGTCTAGTTAGCAATCGCAATCGTAGCTCGTGGACTTAGCTGGTAGTATCAGTTTTGTGAGTATATATGTCGTGTATCCCGTTTATGTATGTGGAAATTCGTAGCTTTTTATCTATTATGCCATTACATATCAAACCTGTATAATCGCCAATACTTTTGTATTGACGTTATTTTAACGTATGTTGCTGGTTTAGAAGCAGTCTACATCAAATCAAGCTAGGAAGTCTAGAAACACACCTAAAATCTAGGTTGTCGGATTTGTATTGTTTGAGAGAACATGAAATTCGTGACAGCTTATGTGATTGTATTTGTTTATTAGTATGGGATAATGAACACATTAAATATTGTCGCAATATAGTTGTTATAGATTTTCTTGAGCAATCTGATTCGCCTAGTGCCGCTCCCCGATGATTCTGCCATCGGTTGGGGTGTGACAACGATAGTCGATGTACATGCGAAACGAGCCATCCTTCTATATGACGAAAAGCACAGGAGCACCCCAAGGTGAGGTACTTGGACGAATGAATCCCTTCTCGAAGAGTTCTTGGAGTTAACTAGATAATTCTTGCATTTCAGAAGGTGCAAGACGGTACGGAGCTTTCGCAACAGGAGTCGAACCAGGCACGAGGTTAATACGAAAATCGACAGATCGAGGTGGAGGAGGACCAGGCAGATCTTCAGGAAAGACGTCAGGGAAGTCGCGCACCACTGGAACATCATTTATGCTCTTTCTCTTGCCCTTTTCTTCCACAATGTGGGCTAAAAAGGCAAAGTACGGTTTACGTAAATACTTGTTCGCTTGTGTGCATGACATTAACCTTAGTCCTTTTAAAGGTCGGTCTCCATAGACGCGTAGAGCGTCATCAGACGGAAGAGGCAAACGAACATACTTCTCGTAGCAAGAAATTTCAGCATGGTTTTCACGAAGCCAATCCATGCCCACGATGATGTCGAAACTACCCATTTGCATGGGTATAAGGTCGATAGTGAAGGTATGATCGTTATGAGTAATAAGACAATCACGAAGAACATAATCGACTAGAACGGACTTGCCATTGGCAACTTCGACAGAGAACAACTTACCTAGCTTAGAGCGTGTAACATTTAACAAAGGTTCGAATTCAACGGACACAAAGCTTTTGTCCGCACTAGTATCAAATAACAATGAAGCATAAAGGTTGTTAACAAGAAACGTACCATTAACGACCTCATTGTCATTGCGCGCTTGGTTCGCATTGATGTTGAAAGCTCGACCTCTAGCGGGCTGTTGTTGCTCTTGGTTCCATTGCGGGCATTGAGGACGAAGATGAGTAGTATCCCTACATTTGAAACAAGCTCTAACTCGTTTGGCGTTTTGCTGAGCTTGTGGTTGAGGGTTACTTTTGCAATAGGCGGTATCATGTCCAAAACGGTTACATTTGGTACAGCGGCGATAGTTGACATTGGCAGGATGATGGAAATTGCAAGTAGTACACTTGGAATGAATCCCAGTGTATGGCTTTCTCTCGTTTACAGGTGTAACAGGGTTTGGGTTCACAGCTGGTACAATCGCGTTGCAACCAGGGTTCTGTTGCTTTCGCTTCTTCCCCCTGTTGCTATTCGACTGTTGGGTGATTTGATTAGCTGGCTTGGATGAAACAGGGTTTGCAGCTTGCTTATCGCGAATGCAATTGTTGTTCAGGGAAGCGGCTAAATGGTAAACGGCTTCGATATTATCGAGTCTGGCTGCCTCGATGGCATCGCGCATTGCAGAGGGTAAACCATTGATGTACTTCCTTATTTTGCAGTCGGTGGTCATAACGAGGTGAGGAACAACGAAACTAAGCTGTTTGAAGCGAATAGTATAGGCTTGGTTATCATCACCAACTTGTTTTAAAGCCCATAATTCTTCTTCCAACCTTTGTTGCTCATGCGGTGGGAAAAATTCTTCCATCATCAGTGTCTTAACTTCTTCCCAAGGTAAGGCATAATCAACTTTGTTAGAACGAAGATTCCTTTCGTTTGTCCACCATTCAAGAGCTCGGGCTTGGAATACCCCACTCGCACTACGCGTTTTGAGCTCTTCGGGACATTCACTGTTGATAAACGTGACTTCTATGCTCTCAAACCACTCGAGCATAGCAGTCACCCTATCATTACCAGTGAATGGCTTGGGGTTGCAAGACGAAAAGTGCATGAAGTTAAACGACACAGGCTTGCGTGGTTCAACCTTTGAATCAACGGAGGAGTTTGGAGTATCAGAAGCTCGAATCTCAGTGACGATCTTAGGGATGATACGCGCAATTTGATTGGCCATGAATGCCATCATCTTCTTTTGAGAGCTGGTCTTTGACTTCTTAGTCGAGTTGGAGAGATGAGAAGACATCTAAGATTCAAAAGAACGAAAAGGGTGAGACTTGATCATAATGTTGTTTAAGAAAAAATGTTTTCATGAAACGGATCACATAGCATAAAGTGTCACATAGCATAAAGGGTTCAATTGTTTTCACATAGCATAAAATGTTCAAGTTGTATCACATAGCATAATCATTGATTCCACATAGCATAACATGAATTTCACATATCATAATCATGAATAATGAAAGCATCGTAAAATTAATTTGTTCACGAAGGATCATTATTGTTTTTGATTGCGATAAACGTGCGAATTGTGTAAAAGTTTGAAATGGACGAAGTAACGAGTATAAAATCACATATAAATTGAGATAACATAAAAGAGAGGCTCTCGTCGAGAAGCGATTAACGGTATCTTACCCTTCCAGTTACTACACATCTCTAATCGATTGAAACAATCGGGACTTTGGCAAGATTGAAAATCGAGGAGTGGGACTTAATCGACAAGATGCGGGTTTCACCCCTAACTTGACGATTTCGTACCCTAAATGTGGTTGGTACTCGTCGGGTCAAAATGTAATTTTGGCACTTTGATGAGGGTCCACTAGAGTTGAAATGGAAATTACCATTAAGATGTGGATTCCACTCCTAGATTAATGGTGTAATTTCATGCAAAAATAGTTTAAGGTAAAATGAGAGTCGTTTACCAAATTGTGGGTTTCACGCCTATTTTGGTAAAGTCATCTCGTTTTTGTTACGAGAGTCTTCAAATAATCAAAAGTGTATTCATGTTAGCCTTAGGAAAGGCATGTAAATTTAACAAACAAGAAGAATTGCTAGGAAGAATGTAAGGTAGAATGCATAAGTTTTAAACAACAAATAAGAGACAAAGTTCCTAAAACTATAGACTAGGGCAAAGCATTCCTACTTATTCCTAATTCCCTATAGTTATGGCTCTGATACCACTCTGTCACACCCCAACCGATGGCGGAAACATCAGGATGAGACAAAAACGAGATTGCAATAGACTTCATAACACTAATGAGCATAACTCCAAATCTAGACCTCAAACTGATGTTAAATTTTAGGTGCAAGTTTATAAATCAGTAACTAAGGTTTCTACTCTTTCACTTTTTCAAAAATCACGTTTTATAGTCAAAAGGGCATAATAGTCAACATTTAAGCATTAATCGGAAACATGCATATGAATCGGATAAGTAATGAACCAAGTTGTATAATCTCAGAGAGTTATACTTATGTGAAACCTGGTCCAAAATAAGCTCTAAGGCAGATCTTAAACATGCATAAACGGGTCAGAACTGAAAGTCAAAGCAAAAGTCAAGTTATGCGACTTTCGGTTCCGATCCGGGTTTAAACTGAAAATTGTCGAGTTGATCATGTTGGAACATGTTCTTACATTAGTTACCAAGTTATATTAATGATCAAACAGGTTGCATGTATCCTATATTGCTAATTATGCTTAATTTTGAAAATAAACATTCTGTTGACTTTTTAAAGTAAGCTTTGACTCGACAATTAACATAGTTAGAGTGGGAATTTGAAAGTACTCTTTTAAGGGTTTATTACCCACATGAATACCTACTTATAGGTACTTTCAATTCAAGAAAAGACTGAGTAAATTTTATTTAATCTCGAAGTCAAACTTAATTTACGACGGTTTAACTTTTAGTTAATTAACTAAGCTAAAACGAATTAGAAAGGGTTAAGAATACTTACAAGAGTCCTAATCACGACTAGGAAGCCTAATGAATCCTTGTTGCTGACCAGAAAGCTCCAGAATTGAGAATGCAAGTGAATGTGAAATTGTTGCAACATTGGGTGTTCTTATATATCAACTTTGATCTCACAAGATGATGCCACAAGGGTCTACAATTGTTACCAGATGTGTCCAAGTGCCCCTATTGCATGAAAAACCATTGGAGGCAGCCCTGGTATAAGAAAACAAGAGTGTAATGTCGGTTTAAAGGCTGTAACTGGCAGCTGGTCATTTTTTGTCGCTGGCAGGTCGTAGGCGGGCTGCGAAGGCCTCTTCGCGGGGCGCGTACAAGTGAGAAACCAGCCAAACAAGTTTCTATATATTACAATTCAGTCCTTGGTCATTTGTAACGTGGTTTTACTTGTTTTTCTTGCACTTTAGGCCCTCAAACCTGATTTTTAAGAACCTTGGGACATTTATAAACTTGGTTAAGCCCTTGGTTAACTTTGTGCTTACCCGAAAAGTCACAAATTTCAACGTTGACGTATTTTACCCTTCGTACACGGTTTTGATCATAACTTCCTCATACGATAATGAAACTTTATGAAATTTTTATCACATATTCTAGTGAGTATATTTTATCATTACAAAGCTTCGGGTTTGCTAAAAGGTCACTCAGAGGTATACTTTCAACATGTTGACACATTTAACCCCTGTAGTTTGTAATTCCTCACTTTCTTTCATTTTCCGCTTTGTATGATCCATGATTTATTCGTTTAAGATTATAAACACCATGTAGGGTTATTGTAGGGCCTATTTATCCATTGTTGACACTTTGGACCCTTATATTCACATAGTTTCACTGTTTGTCAACTTTAGTCCTTCTAAAGTAGTTTTTCACATATTCAAAGCTTATGACACGTGTCAATACATTTTTGGACATAAATTTTCGAGGTGTTACATCCTCACCCCCTTAAAAGAAATCTCGACCTCGAGATTTACTGAAACAAATGAGGGTATTTTTCTTTCATCGTGGATTCTACCTCCCATGTGTACTCGGGACCTCTACGGGCATCCCATTTGACCTTTACAATAGGCACATGCTTCCTTCGAAGCTTCTTTACCTGTCGATCCTCAATCAACAATGGTTTTTCCACAAATTTCAAGCTCTCATCTATATGCACATCCGTGTGCGGTATGACTAGCGATTCATCAGCGAAACATTTCTTCAAATTAAAGATGTGGAATACATTATGTATACTACTGAGCTCTTCAGGTAAGTTTAACTTATAGGCAACTGACCCGACATGTTCGATAACCTCGAAAGGTCCTATGTATCTCGGGCTTAGTTTGCCTTTCTTACCAAATCGCATCACTCCCTTCCAGGGTGATTCTTTAAGCAATACTTTGTCACCTACTTCGAAGTGAAAAGATTTACGCTTTGGATCCGCGTAGCTCTTCTGCCTATCTCGGGCAGCTTTGAGACGGTCACGAATCTGGACAATCTTGTCCGTCGTTTCAAAGACTAACTCAGGTCCTGATAATTGAACTTCTCCTACTTCCGCCCAACATATAGGGGTTCTGCATTTTCTACCATATAATGCTTCGAAAGGCGCAGCCTTAATACTAGTATGGTAGTTATTGTTATAGGAGAACTCGATCAATGGTAGGTGGTTATCCCAACTGCCACCTAAATCAATTACACATGCTCGAAGCATGTCTTCCAGCGTTTGGATGGTACGCTCACTCTGTCCGTCCGTCTGTGGATGGTAAGCCGTACTAAAGTTTAAGCGCGTGCCCAGTGACTGTTGGAAACTTTTCCAAAAATGAGAGGTGCATCTCGTATCTCGGTCAGAGATAATCGACACTGGTACACCATGCAGAGCTACAATCTTATCTACGTACAATTGAGCTAACATGTCAGAGCTGTAAGTTTCCTTAATGGGAAGAAAATGTGCTGACTTGGTCAGTCTATCTACTATGACCCATATAGTATCGTTTCCCTTTCTTGTCTTTGGCAACTTGGTGATGAAATCCATTGTCACCATCTCCCACTTCCATGTGGGAATTTCAGGCTGTTGTAGCAAACCTGACGGCTTCTGATGCTCAGCTTTGACTTGCGCACACGTCAAGCATTTAGCTACATAGGCGGCTACAGACTTTTTCAAGCCTATCCACCAGTAGTTCGCCTTTAGATCCTGGTACATCTTATCAGCTCCAGGATGAACAGAATATTTGGAACTGTGGGCTTCCTGGAGGATAACATCCCGAAGTCCTCCATAAACTGGAACCCATATTCGTCCATTCAATCTCAGCATTCCGTCCTTGTCATAGGATAACTGCTCCTCAGTTACTCCTAGCTTTTCTTCAGGATAGTTAGTTTCCAACACAGCTTCCTTCTGTGCAGCTAACAACCTCTCATTCAAACTATTCTTTATTTCAATGTTCTTGGCATTGATTCTTATCGGCTTCACTCTTTCCTTCCTGCTTAAGGCGTCAGCAACTACATTTGCCTTGCCTGGATGGTATCTTATCTCACAATCATAATCATTTAGAGTTTCCATCCAGCGTCGCTGCCTCATGTTCAAGTCCTTCTGATTGAACAAGTGTTGAAGGCTCTTGTGATCTGAAAAGATCACACACTTGGTTCCATACAAGTAATGCCTCCATAGTTTTAATGCAAATACAACGGCACCCAGCTCCAAGTCATGGGTGGTGTAATTCTTCTCGTGCACCTTTAGCTGTCGTGAAGCGTAGGCAATAACCTTGCCTTTCTGCATGAGTACACAGCCCATACCAGTGTGTGATGCATCACAATACACCACGAATTCTTCTATACCATCGGGCAATGTTAACACCGGTGCATTGCTTAACTTTTTCTTAAGAATGTCAAAGGATTCCTGCTGCTTAGGGCCCCAATCAAACTTAACCTTCTTGCGTGTCAACGAAGTTAGGGGCGCAGCAATCCTTGAGAAGTTTTCGATAAAACGCCTATAATATCCTGCTAAACCCAGGAAGCTACGAATCTCAGTAGGTGTCTTTGGCTCTTGCCAATTCATAACTGCTTCTACCTTAGCGGGATCCACTTGGATACCACGCTCACTTACCACATGTCCAAGGAATTGGACTTCTCGAAGCCAAAATTCGCACTTCAAAAATTTGGCGTAGAGTTTCTCATGATGTAGAAGTTTAAGAATACAGCGAAGATGTTTCTCGTGGTCAGCTTGGCTCTTTGAGTAGATAAGGATGTCGTCAATAAAGACGATGACGAATTTGTCCAAGTAAGGCTTGCAGACGCGATTCATGAGATCCATGAATGCGGCCGGTGCATTAGTGAGCCCAAATGGCATCACTAGAAACTCGTAATGACCATAACGAATCCTAAATGCAGTCTTGTGTACATCTTCATCTTTAACCTTCAGCTGATGGTAGCCTGACCTCAAATCAATCTTAGAGAAGTAGCTTGCCCCTTGTAACTGATCGAACAGATCATCGATCCTGGGCAAAGGATACCTATTCTTGATAGTGACCTTTTTAAGCTCACGGTAATCGATGCACAGACGCATCGATCCATCCTTCTTCTTGACAAACAAGATCGGCGCTCCCCAAGGAGACGAACTAGGTCTAATAAAACCTTTGGCTAGCAGATCGTCTAATTGTGTCCTTAACTCCTTCATCTCCGTTGGTGCCAACCTATAAGGCGCTCTCGCTACTGGTGCTGCCCCCGGGATGATGTAAATTCGGAATTCCACTTGCCTATCTGGTGGTAAACCAGGTAGTTCTTCGGGAAAAACTTCAGGATATTCTGAAATGACGGGGATGTCTTCAATTTTAGGCTTTGGCTCATCAATAGTAACCTGTGCCATATAAATAACACAACCCTTCTTCAAGCATCTAGATGCCTTGAGCATGGACACTTGCTCAGGCAATCCATGCTGGGTATCTCCCTGAATGGTAAGTGACTCACCAGACGGAGTTTTGACTACCACTTGCTTTCTGTTGCACACAATCTGGGCTTGGTTATGCGATAACCAATCCATACCTATAACTATATCAAAACCGGCTAGCTTAAAGGGAAGTAAGGACAAAGGAAAAGAGTGATTCCTAATGGATATAACACATCCATCTAACACAGTTGAGGCGGTTTCTATGGTTCCATCAGCTAATTCCACCTCATATTTCACACTTAAGGCTTTTACAGGCAATTTCAACAACTCACAAAACTTATTATCCACAAAAGACTTATCTGCTCCAGAATCAAACAATACTCTAGCATAAACATCATTTATGAGAAAAGTACCTGTGATCACGTTGTCATCCTGAACAGCTTCCTTAGCGTCCATCTTGAAGACCCTCGCATTGGTCTTTTTCCCATCCTCGGTTTTCTTGGTGATCTTTGGGCAATTGGACTTAATGTGCCCTTTTTCATTGCAACCGTAACATGTTGCATCTTTCAGCTTTTAGCACTCCAGAGTCTTATGTTCTAAAGATCTACAAATCCCACAAGGCCTTGGTTGAGGCTGGGATTTCGACTCAAGTCGACACCTCCCAAAATGGTTCTTCTTGCAAACCTTACATTTGGGCTTATCCCCAGATTGTTGCCCGTCCTTCTTAGGCCCCGACCCTTTCTTGTGGTCGTTACTTCCTCGGTGCTTTTTATCTGATCTTCGTGAGGTATCGTCCTCACGCTTCCTCTTACCTTCGTCTGAATTCCTGAGCGATCTCAACCTGACTAAGTCTAAGGTAAGAGATAGAGATAGATCAGCTGCTGATCTGAAGGTAGCAGGCCTTGATGCTGATGTGTGCAAAATGCAACATATAAATTACATCAATTGTGGCATAAAACTAACCCTTTTTAGTACTAATGTTGGAAAAAGTGTGCTTTTGTCTTCCTTTTGTATTTTCAGGATTAAATGAGCTCAAATTAACAAAAGAAGCAAAAAGACATCAAAATCTAACATAAATACAAGAAAAGGAACAAGACGTGACATGCCCGACCCCACGACAGCATCTTCCCAAGCAAAACAAGGAAACAGAGGACTGAACACGCCCCGTGCTCAGCCAGCACGGGGGCGTGCCCAAGTGTCAGCCGAAAAGACAAAGTGGTAGAAGCTTCTATTGCCCACCACGGGGCTGTGCTCAGCGGACATGGGGCCATGGTCAACTATAAGATTCGCACAATCCAGGCAAATCTTCATAGTACAAAGATTCTTCTGCACACGGGGTCGTGCTCAGCGGACACGGGGACGTGGTTAACTAATAAGACAAAGCTGCATTAAATGAAGAAAGAGAGGATGTGGACACGGGGCCGTGCCCACTGGACACGGGGTCGTGCCCGAGCTTCTGTTCAGCCTATAAATAGGAGTACTTGGCTCAAGCTCAAACCATCCCTTGGCACACCACCTTTCTCACACTTCACCCACCACCCACCACCACCATAACACCATCATCCACCACCATCATCCATTGTCCATCATAGAGTGTGTGAGTCGTCTCGGGATCCAAGATTGATCGTAAGAGTTCTTGACAATCAAGGCCATGTTTGCCTAAGTCTCTTACATCACTTGGTGAAGACAAAGTGTCTAGTGTAATACTTTTTATTTCTAATCTTTTCGCACTTTTTATTTGGTTTTGTATTAATGACTTTAATAACTAGTTGCTTATGTTGAAGGTGATCTTTCCTTATCGTTTATCCGTGGTGTCTTGGCATTATTTTACCGTCTATATAAAATAAAAGATTTTCACCATTCATATCTCCACGGTCTATATGGAGGTATGTTGGCTACCTGGTCGGGGGTTAAGGGAACGGTTTGGTAAAGGTCTTGCCATTGTTCAGCGTTTAGAGGTCCTGCAATGGACCTGGGTCAAATTTAGTAGGACCTCCTTCAATACTTAACGGTATTGGATGGCGGGGGTCCAAACTCTTTGATCCCCTCATAAGTTAACTACTATTAATACTATAACCCGGCTATTTAGGACGGATCCCTGCTGACTCAGACTACTTAGTCGAGGGTAACGTCACCTCCAAAAGAGGGGCCTACCATAATTTGCATTAATAACTTAATTAATTATCTTCCAATAATCCACCCTTTTAGGATTGTATCCTTGCTGACTCAAACTACTGGGGTGAGGGTAACGTCACCTTCAAAAGAGGGGCCTACTACAATAACTAAGATAATCTCTTAAAATAGTGCAAAAGTGCGGAAATAATCAAAGGTTACACTAGATACGAGTCGGAACCAAGTGATTCATCTTGTCTATCTGTTTTTTCTTTTTATATTATTTTCAGCATTTTTAGTTAGTTTTTATTTTTCTTAGTTTAAAACATTTTTCTAAACTTTTTGATTTGATTAGACGTTGAGGATTAACCGGTACTAAAAGCTCTTGTGTCCTTGGACGACCTCGGTATCTTACCAACACTATATTACGCTCACGATGGGTGCACTTGCCCATATGTGTGTTTAGTGTTAGTGAAATATCGTGTTTTATAAATTTAAAACTTGGCTAAAAATAAGTGTTAAAGGGGCTTAAAATATACACCTAATATATATAACACTTCACACGCATCAAGTTTTTGGCGCCGTTGCCGGGGACACAAGGATTTTAAGAAAGTTAGGAATCAACGGCCTAATCGTTTTTTTTATTTTTCGTTTTTTTAGGATTTTTCTTAATTTTTCAGCTTCTGCAGAACTCAGCACGGGCCGTGCCCGCTGAACACGCCCCGTGCCCAATCATTGGAACTGGCAATCTTATTTTAAGTCGTACAGTAAGCTGAACACGGGGCCGTGCCCACTCAACACGCCCCCGTGCCCAAGTTTCAGTTACTGAAAACAGAACCGTAAGATCCCGACGGTTGGTAATTTCTGACACAAACATGAGTGATACTGATACTTTTTACTTTCGGCACTCTTATGGTACTATGTGGTGTCAATTATGTGGTGGTAACCATAAAGAATTAGAATGCTTTTTTCTAACTTATAAACCCCACTATATAGACCCATCGTTCCCTAGTATCCTTAAGAGGGGCGAAAGTAAAAATAATCCCTATCTCTCCCTCGAATGCGCCCAACCGGATATTCTAGGAGAAATGCTTCTCGATGAATTATTTCAACTAGAAGATCTAATTATTAATTGGTTAAAAGAACTTAGGAAAGATTTCGGTAATCCTTTCCAAGGTGATAACCAAGAAGAAGGGTTGGAAACGCATTCAAACAACTTCGTTGTTTCCGAAGATACTCCTAACTTTAGTGAGGACTTGAGCGATAGTCGTCCCTGTGTCGATTGTGCCGTGAAGGACTCCCCATCAACCTCGTTTGATGCATACATAGACCTGAGCGATTCGACATACACCTTCTTTAACGAGAGCCCGAAAAAGGGTTGGACTTGTCCACCTACATGTAGCATAGGAATCACCCTCACCGACAACCTCTTGCGTTCTCGTCTCAATCTAGAACAATTAAGGTATCTTAGGAACTTTGGAGTTGTTCCATCCAGTAAGGAACCGCCCGATCCGGAAAAATTCCTTAAAAATAGACGTACTTCATAAAACAGCCTTCCGACACGGGGCCGTGCCCAGGTCAACACGCCCCCGTGTCCACCAAAAGATTCCCTTCTGACCTTTGTCAGAATACGGACAAAACGTGTCAGGATCTTGCCTGCACACGGGGCCGTGTCCAGCCGACACGGGGTCGTGTCCAGCACGCTGTCGTTTTCTATAAATGCAGCCAAGAACCCTGCACATTTGGACCATCCAGGGACAGAGATTTGAAAGGATTTTCTGACTTACCATCCTAGGTATGTTCTAAAAGAAGGTTCTTACAAGCATCTTGTCCTTTCCTCTTTTATCTATTGCCTTCTTCTTCATCTTTCTTGCAACAACACCTCCATTGAAGCTTGATTCCAAGCTCCATTGTGATGATTGTTGAGTTTTTATTCAAGGAATCTTGTTAAAAATAAGTTACACAACATTGTTTTAAGTTATTTTTGTTCAAAAACACTTCATAAGTTGAGAAAATAATTTAAAACTCCAAGATTCCTTGTTCTAAAAATCTGCAGAAAGTTGAACACGGGGTCGTGTTCAGTGAGCACGGGGCCGTGTCCGTGGTACTGTTTCATTAAAACAAACTATTTTTGGTATGTTTTTCGTAGAATGTCTAGCCAAAACAGTGGAACCTCTTCTGCGCACTCAAGGAACAGTCGACGGGAAAGGAGGCCATCAATTGAAGCAACTCTCGTAAGATAGGTAATGGCGCTACGTGCAGCCCTTGACGAGATGACTTCGGTGGAGGAGGTCCTCATTGACCGTATAAACTATCTCTCGGTGGGGTTGGAAAACAGTTTCCAGGAAATAAACCTCTTGCACCAGAGGTTAAACATTCTGGTAACACCTCCCATGGAGCCAATCATCCCTCAAGAGGATTGGAACCTAGCACTTGGGATCCAAAATCCTACCGGTTGGGACGACATTCCAGCGGAACCTCCTCTTGAAGAACTCCAATAAATCCCGGTGGAAGTTGCACCTCCTCAACCCAATGCTCATGAACCCGCTTTTCTTCTCCCTAGGGAGATCGAAGAGTGGCTCACCGACGTATGAGGAACCCATACCCGGAGGAAGAAGTTGTCAAGCCACTTTTAACCGAAAGATCTATCTTTTTCGGAAGTTTTGCTAGTAAAATAAATAGTAGGCTAGAACTTCTTGGATTTAGATTTCTTGTGTTTTGTTGACCTAACTATCTACTATTTTAATTTTAGACTAGTATGTAATTCTCTAATGATTCAATGAATGATGGTTTTAGTTAAGTTGGTGTTTGGATGGTGTTGAAATGAATAAAACACACTTGAGATGGCAAAGGATACAAGGGGAACTTGAACCAGCATCCCATGCAGGAAAACAGAACCGTCCGACAAATTTCTTCGTTTACAGTAAGCTCGGCACGGGCCGTGTCCACCCAACACGGCCCCGTGCTGCACAGTCTGCAGAAAAAGACCCAGTTCAGGTAACTGGACACGGGCCGTGTTCACCCAACACGCCCCCGTGTCCAGGCTTCTGTTTCTCTTGTTTTAATTTTGTTACTGGCACTTGAACACGGGGCCGTGCCCGGACAACACGGGGCCGTGTTCAGCGCCCAGTAACACAAAAATTTTGCTTTTTACACCTTTTTACACATTCAATCAACCTAAAAACTTATTTTTGGGACACATTGAGGACAATGTGTAATTTAAGTGTGGGGGGGGGGGGGATGCTAAAACCTTGAATCTTCCAAGTCCTAAATACAAGCCTTACACAAAACTCTATTGGAACCGCTAATCACCCCAAATTTTTTCAATAATTTTCATTTTTTTACTTGTCTAGGTTCAACTCGGGAAATTCAAGTTCTTAAAAAGGTTATATTTTTACGAATTTACAACCGATAGCGTCGTGATAAAAAGAACCAACATAAGGAAATTATGAAAAGGCATGACAAGCTTAGTTAAAATTTAATTATATATACTTGATCACATAAAAACCCATTCCCACAAAAGTGAGTTTTGAGCCTTTATTGAGCAAACACTTACATATCATTAGACTAAATGCTCATTTTTGTTTCTTGTGTGAATAGCCGCTTGGTTCTTACGACTCTAGAACTTTCCATGACGATACATTCCCGGTACTTACCAACTTAAACCCGAGTAAGTAAATGATGGAGGCATTAGGACTAACCCTTTTTATTTCTACACCATTATTTTTCTTTTTTTTTTTTACCACCTACCCAAAATCCCCCTAGTTAGCCCCTTTGAGCCTAAACCTTTTCATTTCATAACCCAACCAAACACCCTTTTACCCACCAAAACCTTTTTCATTTTTAACCCTTTGTTTTAGTAACAAGTTCGGTTTTTCATATGACTTTTCAAAAAAAAAAAAAAAATTGTGTTGATGATGAAAAGCAAAAGAAAATAAACAAACAAGTTCATCAAAAATAACTTTGTTTGAATAATAGCTTCATCATAAATAAAAGTTACAAAAATAGAAAGTCTTACGAAAACCGACACTTGTTACGCTTTTAGCCCTTTTCTACTAACCATTAACCCAACCACCTACCTTTAACCCAAGCCTAACCCTTCACCCACAAAGTCCTCTTGATATTTACAAAGGAATATAAGTTAAAAAGGAGGAGGATTGATTGCTTGGCAAGCCTATGGTAGGAGTAAGTTCCATGCCGCTCTCGAGTGATCCACAAATACATTTTCGGCCGAGTGTTGAGTGATCCCCGTGAGGTATGTGAACTTGTGTATAAATAGAATTTTAAAAAGGCATGTTATGCCCTAATAAGTAATTTATCTTATGAAAAGTTTTAAATAAATCATGACGAATAGGATTGTAAATAAATAAAAATAAAACTAAATAAAGAATCTTGGAAATCCCGACACTCTATGACAAGCCCAAAAACCTTCTTTTCTACCCATTCCATTTGGGAGTGTAACAGCCACATATTAAAGAGTTTTGCTTGAGGACAAGCAAAGATTCAAGTGTGGGGGTATTTGATGGGTGCAAAATGCAACATATAAATTACATCAATTGTGGCATAAAACAAACCCTTTTTTAGTACTAATGTTGGAAAAAGTGTGCTTTTGTCTTCCTTTTGTATTTTCAGGATTAAATGAGCTCAAATTAACAAAAGAAGCAAAAAGACATCAAAATCTAACATAAATACAAGAAAAGGAACAAGACGTGACATGCCCGACCCCACGACAGCATCTTCCCAAGCAAAACAAGGCAACAGAGGACTGAACACGCCCCGTGCTCAGCCAGCACGGGGGCGTGCCCAAGTGTCAGCAGAAAAGACAAAGTGGTAGAAGCTTCTATTGCCCACCACGGGGCCGTACACGGGGCCGTGGTCAACTATAAGATTCGCACAATCCAGGCAAATCTTCATAGTACAAAGATTCTTCTGCACACGGGGTCGTGCTCAGCGGACACGGGGACGTGGTCAACTAATAAGACAAAGCTGCATTAAATGAAGAAAGAGAGGATGTGGACACGGGGCCGTGCCCACTGGACACGGGGCCGTGCCCGAGCTTCTGTTCAGCCTATAAATAGGAGTGCTTGGCTCAAGCTCAAACCATCCCTTGGCACACCACCTCTCTCACACTTCACCCACCACCCACCACCACCATAACACCATCATCCACCACCATCATCCATTGTCCATCATAGAGTGTGTGAGTCGTCTCGGGATCCAAGATTGATCGTAAGAGTTCTTGACAATCAAGGCCATGTTTGCCTAAGTCTCTTACATCACTTGGTGAAGACAAAGTGTCTAGTGTAATACTTTTTATTTCTAATCTTTTCGCACTTTTTATTTGGTTTTGTATTAATGACTTTAATAACTAGTTGCTTATGTTGAATGTGATCTTTCCTTATCGTTTGTCCGTGGTGTCTTGGCATTATTTTACTGTCTATATAAAATAAAAGATTTTCACCATTCATATCTCCACGGTCTATATGGAGGTATGTTGGCTACCTGGTCGGGGGTTAAGGGAACGGTTTGGTAAACGTCTTGCCATTGTTCAGCGTTTAGAGGTCCTGCAATGGACCTGGGTCAAATTTAGTAGGACCTCGTTCAATACTTAACGGTATTGGATGGCGGGGGTCCAAACTCTTTGATCCCCTCATAAGTTAACTACTATTAATACTATAACCCGGCTATTTAGGACTGTATCCCTGCTGACTCAGACTACTTAGTCGAGGGTAACGTCACCTCCAAAAGAGGGGCCTACCATAATTTGCATTAATAACTTAATTAATTATCTTCCAATAATCCACCCTTTTAGGATTGTATCCTTGCTGACTCAAACTACTGGGGTGAGGGTAACGTCACCTTCAAAAGAGGGGCCTACTACAATAACTAAGATAATCTCTTAAAATAGTGCAAAAGTGCGGACATAATCAAAGGTTACACTAGATACGAGTCGGAACCAAGTGATTCATCTTGTCTATCTGTTTTTTTTTTATTTTATTTTCAGCATTTTTAGTTAGTTTTTATTTTTCTTAGTTTAAAACATTTTTTATTTGATTAGACGTTGAGGATTAACCGGTACTAAAAGCTCTTGTGTCCTTGGACGACCTCGGTATCTTACCAACACTATATTACGCTCACGATGGGTGCACTTGCCCATATGTGTGTTTAGTGTTAGTGAAATATCGTGTTTTATAAATTTAAACCTTGGCTAAAAATAAGTGTTAAAGGGGCTTAAAATATACACCTAATATATATAACACTTCACACGCATCAATGCCTTGACACTGGCTTTAATTTCCGGGGCTAAACCCCCGATGAAGCGAGTAATCCTTTTAGGTTCCGGGGTTACCAAGTACGGAACCAGCCTAGATAGGGTATTGAGACTGGTGAGGTAAGCCTGGCAATCTAAATTCTTCATTACCAATGATAAGAAATCTGATTCGATTCTTTCAACTTCGTGCTGCGGGCAATAATTCTCCTTAATGAGAGCAACGAACTGATCCCATGACAAGTTGTAGAGTGGGATCTTTCCGGCAACTTGAATGAGAGACTTCCACCATGCCAGTGCCTCTCCCTTAAACGATTGGGATACATATTTTACTACGTCCCTCTCAGCACAACCGCTGATGTCTACAACCGTGTCCATTTCATCCAACCAAGTCATACAATCTATTGCTCCTTTCTCCCCCGTGAAGTCCCGGGGTTTGCAAGAAACGAAGTACTTGTAAGTACAGGACTTGGTATGTGGTTTGGCATCAAACACCATCCTTTTTGAGGGAACACTGTCGTGATTAGATGAATGTCGATCATCATCCTTCTTGAGCTCATCTTTCTTAGGTTCATCTTTCTTAGAGGGCGGTTTGCTATGAGCCTCCGAGTGTGTCTTTGGCTTGGAATGTGGTGCAGATCGGATCCTACTTCGGGTCCCGCTTGATTCACTATACTGCCTATTTATTGCTCTGGTAACAGCATTTTCTACTAATGCTTGCAGCTCCGCACCAGTTACCAGTATTTTAGCATTTTCAGGGGTTTCCGCCGAATGACTGTTTATTTCTTCTGACTTGGCCATGTAGTTTTAATTGCTACATAAAGAAATAAGGACAAGGTTTATTTATAAGCCTAAACAGTACTATCGTTCTTGACGATTTATTAACCATGGTTTTAATAGCCAATTTAGTTAATTTATTCTATAATTTCATTCGGGATTTTTACTAGTAATCTCTTAGAATGAAATATAATATTGGCATATAGGCCTAGTCACGTGGACAAATTTCTAAATTATAAATTTAGATCTTATAGGATTTAGTTACTAGGGTTTGAATTAAAAATTCATTACCCTTCTTGGCAGGGAGTCTATAAACTACAGCTGCCCTTTTGTCTCATATGACAATAATTGTAGCCCGTAGGCATCACATCATAACTGGATGTTTAAAGAATAATAATAAGGAATTTGGATAATTTATAAAAAGGGTGACATGTGTGATTTTGCGGATCACATTAGTCGAGAATGTTAACATGTTCGCAGATGTTAACAGAGATTTGAATCTTTTTAAATTGGTTTTACCATATTGGCCAGGTCTTATTATGACATACTAGCTAGGTTTTACCTTTTAAGATTCTTATTATTTTATTAAAATGGTAAAAATGTTATTTTTCATTTATTCATACATTATATTTATGCACATAATTTAAGAATGAAAAATTTGAACTAACCATTCCAATTAAAATTAAACTAGTACAAGTTTGCCCTAAACGGGACTTTTACGTAAATAACATGCCCACGCAGGGGCCAAACTAACAAACAAACCCACGCAGGGGTCAAATAGAAAGACATGCCCACGCAGGGGCAGAGTACGGAAACAAATGTCCTCGCAGGGACATGATTACAACAGTAAAATAAACAAACAAACAAAGGATTTAGTGACCCTTCTTGCTTTTTCCCTTGATCAAATCCACCATTTTCTTGAACATCCCTCGGTTATGCCTACGGTCTTCCCGCAATTCATGCCGCACCTCCTGCCGCACCTCATTTATCCCTTGAAGGATTTCTTGAAACTGTGGCGGTGACATCACCGGCGTCTGCGGTGGTTGCTGAAAGTGCGGAGGTTGAGGAGGCGGCGGTTGCTGATATCCGTACGGTGGGTATCCATAGGTCGAGTGTCCCGTAGTCCAGGGACCTCCATAGGGACCTTCCGGATGGAGAGCGTTGTAGTTCGCAGCTACCCAGTAGGGATCCTCTGTATAGTTGTAATTTGTGTGGACCGGCTGCTCGAAGGGATTGTATGCCACCGCGCCAGTGTAAGCAGGGATTGGGTCTCCAAAACCCAGTGGTGGTTGTGGCGCGACTGGCACAGAATTCACTTCTGAGACGGGGTGTGAAGATTCTCCCCTCTCTGGTTCTTCGTGAAGTGGCGAGTATCGGCTGCCACTTGAAAGTGGAGGGGTGCTGATGCGCACTCCCCGTCGCGCGGATATTCGCGCGTTCGTTCCTCTTCGCCTTGGGAGCTCCGGAGGCTGTTGCAGAGGTGGTGGTGGTGGTGGAGTGACCGCGACAAAACGGGAATCCTCGGAAGGATTCTGCTGCTGCTGTGGCTGCTGCTGGTGGTGCAGGGGAGAGTTGTGGTAACTGGGGGTAAACGCCCAATCACACAGCCGAAATCTCTCCTCGTAGCTGTCGGGACCATTATACGGTGATCCCACAAAAGGTGACCCATCTGATATTTCAATGGGATGGTTAGGAGTTCCGGATGGTGGCGGTGCAGGATCAGTGTCCTCATCAATATCCATCGCGTTGCCACCGGAAAAATGATCTTCGGGTCCAAGTGGGTTAACACCCACTGGTTCGCCAAGGTAGTCGGCAGGGTTGAACTGGCCTTGGAAAACAGGTGATAGGTGGTCGAAGGGTGAGTTATGTCCTAGAAGAGGTATGTAGGACTGGTGGGAGTTGTGGGGCTCATTTTCAGAATGAGGCCCGAAAGAGTATGGGATAGAAGGGGAGGTACTCAGTGAAACTGAGCGCCTAGCGGGCTCAATGTAGGTCCTCCATGGCTCCTGAGGACCCGGGTTGTTGGGATCAGATGGTGTTCGCCGGTGCGAAGGTCCGGCTTCATGGTCGTTTGGGGCGACATGTGGCCCTTTTCCTCTGCCTCTTCCCCTCATCCTTGGCGGCATTTTGTCAACCTGTCAAAAACAAACAAGTGATACAACAAGAAAAATATATATAAGACAAAAATAAAACAAATTTGGATAATTCCTAAATTCTTTGTCTAGACTCGAGAATCAAGGAATGTGCAATTGTGTAACTGAGATTAAACACAAAAGGCTAGTGTTTAATTCACTCAGTGTTGGCACTGATACCAACCTGTCACACCCCGATATTTCCACGTGTCACCGGTGGGCCCGGTGGGGAGTATCGTGACGTAGTTGATATCATCATAAGTCAAACAACAAAATATATAAATGCACAGCGGAAGCAAAGATAGATTCATTTCAACTTTAAATAAATTGTAATATTAAATATCACGACATAGTTGAAACGGATCCACAGGCGGATCAAAATAAAAGAAGATATTGTTCAACAGTTTTATTGACATCCAAGCTTGCGAGACTTATTGAGGACGCTAGAAGACAGCCAGCCTAGTACAAGTAGTACCTGCACTTAACCTTTTGGAAAATACGTCAGTTTACACTGGTAAATACAATTTAACTGACTCATTTTGAAAAGGTTTGAAAATTGATTTGAATGCACGTGGCACAAAACATTTTATAACTTGGGATAATTATGTGAATATAATCTTGTAAGTGAATTACATGTTACTTATGCGTTCAGTAGCCCGATCCGTAGACCGGGTAAAAGATTAATAGACACACCACATTATTTGGTTAGGCACTGACGGGTGTACGCCTACACCCCGTGCTTAGGTCGTGGCCATCTCGTAAGATGATGCCAAGGATATCCGGGACATGGTCATTAACCCCCCAAAGGCTTTAAGCAAACAAAACATTTCAAAACGTAGCATATCAATGATTTAACCTCTATTCGATTAAAGATTCAATGCCAGACCAAGCGGTATTTTATATACCGTACCCCAAGCCCGTATAGGGAAAATAAGTTAAAAGTATTTACCTTTGTAAGTATAAATCACAATTAGCGAGTGAAGGTAGCTTTTACTGGTTCTTCTATTCTGGAACAAAGGTTTATAATAACCTATTAGATTTCTAACGGGTCTTTATTTAAGCCTAAGCTTAGACCGGTTAGCTTTTAGGGACGATACGGTTCAAACGCACGATTAAGCGAGGACCGGACAGAATGTGATTTAGACCCAACAAGTTTGAAGACTTGTATAATATGGGTATACTAAATACATTCTGGATTTTGAGACAAGGATGATAAGGTTTGACCCGTTTCGGTCAATTTATGCATCCTAGTTACATAAACCGAACCGAACGCGAAAAGGGCGTCACGGGTAACCATGAGAGTCATATGCAAGTTCCCTGAGTTAATATGCCTTAAACATGTTGTGATATCAGTAAGGTATCTTCTATTATGCCCCGAACGAATTTAAATGCAACTTATGCCTCATAAGGGCATTTTGGTCATTTAAAAGATTATAAAAGAGTTTAATTAGTAATCTGAGTTACAGGTCTGATTTATTCAGTGGATACACTTAATTTAATATGTTATAGCAGTAAGGTATGACCTATGTGTGAAATTTATCATTTAAAATCAAACTATGCATTCTAGGGGTATTTTGGTAATTTCACAAAGGCTAAAAGGTCAAAACTGGAAACCTGAGTTTAAAAACTTTTACTTACTGTTATTATATAAAAATATACTACAAATATCAGTAGGTATCAACCTTATATGTTTAATATAGTTTTAGTACATACTATGTGTTAAAAACGCTTAAAAAGGCGATTTGGAGCCATTTCCGGGTTTTCAAAGGAAAGCTGATATTTTTTATAATTCCAGAAGGCTCAAAATATTTTATTTATCAAATAAAATCAGTAGAAAAAGGTTTGGGGTCAAAAGGATTTGTAAAACTCATTTTATGGCTAAAAAGGGCAAAACCAGCATTAACCGAATCAAACTTAGAGACCTATGTTATGCTCAGCCAAAAATTAAATAAAAATCTTCAAAAATCCCTAAATATTATATTACATCAGTGGGTTAAAAGTTTGATATCAAAAAGTGGGTTTAAATAGGTTATACGCTAATTACGCCGTTTAAGTAACATAAAGCTTTCAAATTACGCTAATGAGCATAACTCCAAATCTAGACCTCAAACTGATGTTAAATTTTAGGTGCAAGTTTATAAATCAGTAACTAAGGTTTCTACTCTTTCACTTTTTCAAAAATCACGTTTTATAGTCAAAAGGGCATAATAGTCAACATTTAAGCATTAATCGGAAACATGCATATGAATCGGATAAGTAATGAACCAAGTTGTATAATCTCAGAGAGTTATACTTATGTGAAACCTGGTCCAAAATAAGCGCTAAGGCAGATCTTAAACATGCATAAACGGGTCAGAACTGAAAGTCAAAGCAAAAGTCAAGTTATGCGACTTTCGGTTCCGATCCGGGTTTAAACTGAAAATTGTCGAGTTGATCATGTTGGAACATGTTCTTACATTAGTTACCAAGTTATATTAATGATCAAACAGGTTGCATGTATCCTATATTGCTAATTATGCTTAATTTTGAAAATAAACATTCTGTTGACTTTTTAAAGTAAGCTTTGACTCGACAATTAACATAGTTAGAGTGGGAATCTGAAAGTACTCTTTTAAGGGTTTATTACCCACATGAATACCTACTTATAGGTACTTTCAATTCGAGAAAAGACTGAGTAAATTTTATTTAATCTTGAAGTCAAACTTAATTTACGACGGTTTGACTTTTAGTTAATTAACTAAGCTAAAACGAATTAGAAAGGGTTAAGAATACTTACAAGAGTCCTAATCACGACTAGGAAGCCTAATGAATCCTTGTTGCTGACCAGAGAGCTCCAGAATTGAGAATGCAAGTGAATGTGAAATTGTTGCAACATTGGGTGTTCTTATATATCAACTTTGATCTCACAAGATGATGCCACAAGGGTCTACAATTGTTACCAGATATGTCCAAGTGCCCCTATTGCATGAAAAACCATTGGAGGCAGCCCTGGTATAAGAAAACAAGAGTGCAATGTCGGTTTAAAGGCTGTAACTGGCAGCTGGTCGTTTTTTGTCGCTGGCAGGTTGTAGGCGGGCCGCGAAGGCCTCTTCGCGGGGCGCGTACAAGTGAGAAACCAGCCAAACAAGTTTCTATATATTACAATTCAGTCCTTGGTCCTTTGTAACGTGGTTTTACTTGTTTTTCTTGCACTTTAGGCCCTCAAACCTGATTTTTAAGGACCTTGGGACATTTACAAACTTGGTTAAGCCCTTGGTTAACTTTGTGCTTACCCGAAAAGTCACAAATTTCAACGTTGACGTATTTAACCCTTCGTACACGGTTTTGATCATAACTTCCTCATACGATAACGAAACTTTATGAAATTCTTATCACATATTCTAGTGAGTATATTTTATCATTACAAAGCTTCGTGTTTGCTAAAAGGTCACTCAGAAGTATACTTTCAACATGTTGACACATTTAACCCCTGTAGTTTGTAATTCCTCACTTTCTTTCATTTTCCGCTTTGTATGATCCATGATTTATTCGTTTAAGATTATTAACACCATGTAGGGTTATTGTAGGGCCTATTTATCCATTGTTGACACTTTGGACCCTTATATTCACATAGTTTCACTGTTTGTCAACTTTAGTCCTTCTAAAGTACTTTTTCACATATTCAAAGCTTATGACACGTGTCAATACATTTTTGGACGTAAATTTTCGAGGTGTTACAGTCAAGCATGAGGTAAAAGATTAAAGTCTTCATTAAGCACCTCCAAGTATCATTGAATTCATACATGAGGTAGGAAGTACAAAGCTTCCATTTAGGTACCTCTATTGTTTACCACTACACTTGTTGTTATAAACAAAAAGGAGGGTCATGAACTTACAAGAAATAATGAGATATGAACATCTAATCTATGGAAAAGATCAAGAAGTGAGTGGATTTTTATGAAAAACAATCACACATACATCAAGTTTCAAGCTTGAACACTTCTTGTGGGAAAAACCCTAACTAAAACAGAATGTTTGTGAGGTTTTAACCTCTGATTTAACATTTCTCAACCTTGTTTTTAAGCCCAACTAACCATTCAATTGATTATGTGTAAGTCCTAAAATGTGACATCTGTGCCTCCACGGCCATCAAAAAAATACCAAACCAATGAAATATTGTGTTTCATACTTGGGATTTGTATAAATATGTGTGTCATTTACACATATCAATTCTTGTTCGATTTCGAGCTTTAAATCGCTTTCTGGAAAGTTATACGCAAACTGATGCATAAACGTAATCAGTTTAATGCGACAAACACTCCGGAAGAGTGACATGGGCTTAACATACCTTAAATAACCTTTTCATAACTTAGAAATAAGTTTTGGAGGGTTTGGTGTGTCGAAATCAAGTTTATTCCATCGTAGGGACTATTTGCGTCAAACTGCAAAAGTATACTGAATCGAATGGTGTCGAACATTCCAAAAATTGACCATAGGTTAAACATACCATAAATATCCTTTACATAGCTTAAAAATAGGCTTTGAGGGGTTCGGTGTGCAAAAATAAACTTATTGGTCAAACAGGGACTAAAAGCGTCAAAAAGTGCATAAGTTTGCATTTACGCGCATATCTTACGTTCTGAATATATCCGGACATCCAAAAATTTATGTTATCATTAAAATACTTTATTTTAGTGATTGGCATGATAAAATTCCATTCGTCGTGTAATTTGGATCGTTTTTCGCATCCGTTCGTGTTTCGTCGTAATTAACCGAACAACGCAACCGTACGACCAAACGAACCGACATCCGAGATTTTTTTGAGCATATTTCATGTTCCCTATACTTTAACTTCATTTTAGAGCCTTGAAGTGGGGTTAACGGGGCTTAAACGTGTCAAAAATGCATCAAAAACCAAGTTTTGGGCTTGCAGGGACTAAAACTGACAATCTGCCAAACTTGCTTAGGCGGCCCGCGTAATAATATGTCTGGGTCTACGTGGCCCGTGATAGACTGTCAGACAGAAACATTGAATCTGGTCATTTGAGCTGGTTTTGATGGTTTTAACCCCAGGTTTTTGCACTATATGGACTGGTATTTGAGTACCCCTTGTATTCTAAACCATGTGCCCAAGTGTAAGGCTTAGATTAAAGCTCAAACTTTGAGAAACGATCTTAACGGTTTTGGAAATCCTATATAAACCCACCTTGAGTTCTTGCTATCTTCACACTTGATTCATTTCTGCTCTAAGTTGGGGTTTCCACACCTCATACCTGAGCAACTTGAATCAAGTCTCCATTGCTTGGACCTTTTGTAAGTATTCTTTCATCTTTTATGCGTTTTTTTAGCACGAAAGTCAAACAGTGTTTGACTTTCTGCTTTGACCAGTCAATGGTCAACACGAAGTTCGTTTGAACTTCGCAACGTGAGCGTAATCACGATGGTCATAGTCCTTTGTGACTATACCTACTGATTACCACATTATTTAGGTATAGTGACGAGTCATAGTTTCGGTCAAAATACGCGTTCATGCGTATTTTGCAACCAAACTATTCTTAGGTATCAAAACCCTTTGTTTTAATATCAAACTTGTTTTCTAACTTCGTTAAACATGTTTTAGCATGTTTAACTCGTCACTTTTAGTTTAGTGCTTATATAGGGTCGTAAGATAAGCGGTCTAAACAACCGCTTAGACTTTCGAACCCGACCCGTTTGGTCGATCATTAGGATCCGACCAAACATATTTTGTGACCATAGTTGTATAGGGAATAACCTTCCGAGGTTATACCTTATGGTCACTTCGTTTAGTTAGTTGTATAATAGGTAATTTATATGCTTTAGGAAAATGACCAAAATGCCCTTTTTACGCATAATTTCATTTTAAGCATATGTAACCTAAACTTTGACATCTAAACTGATTAGATAACATTATTAGATATGTTAAGGCATATAATACTTGTCATAGGACTAGTTAGGCGGTCCGAACGCGTTTTACGCGAACGACGCGTTAAAGTAGCGTAAGCTACCTAAACGAGTCGTAATGGGTCGTAAGCACTTAGGTTAGGTTTCCTTTTAGTATGTAGGCTTTGTTAAACCATATCATATGAGTTCCAATACTCATTTGGTTTACGAAACCTCATCATATCCGATCTTCCGATTTAGGTCCGGATTATTAACATAGTTACCTATATTAGGTGCTGATTGATTTCCGTGATCCCTCTAGCTTTGCTTGGTTGTTATTCAAGACTTCTAAGCATTCTCATGTGAGTACATAGTTCCCCTATTTTACTGTTTTCAATTGTTTTGGGGTGATTCATATGTGTTAAATGATTTCGATGTTTTTAACGATGGTTTCGAAAATAGTTTATATCAAATTAATAACGATTTCGATAATGTGAACAAACTTGTTGGGAGTAATTACATAACGAATAACATTCATTAGTTTTGGCCGAACCGACCAGTATTAGGTTATGGTACCATAGGATCTGACAAATCCCGTTATCAGACTGCACCCATGGTTATGTGCGGGTTAGGTGGGTAACGACTGAATCTGTGATTGTTAACTTACCCTTTGGTGGTTTGTTAATGCGAGATTGGCGATAGTCGAGTTGCGAAGGTTTGGATGTTATTAGCGAGACGACCAAAAATAGTTTTCATAATTAAAACGAGAATGATTTAAACGATAGCAGCGAATTTAACGAGTTAAACGATTGGTTTTTGGGTTGTGATTAGATAATGGGATGGGTGTGACATTATAAAAGCATGGTAGATACGCCACTGGTACTTCTTATATATAAGTGTTTTTATCATATTACATTCCGTGGCATTATCTAGTTCACTTGGGCAAACGATTTTGAAACGATGTCACATAACGATGTTTTCTAAATAATATAAACCATACGAGTTTTGTTAACGAGATGATTTACAATTTGGTTTCCTAAATAAATATTTTGGGTTAAGAATCATGGCTACGAGATTTTATAAGTTATAACCATCTTGATTTGAGTTGGTTAATTATGTTGCAATACTCTACACTTTTCAAAACAAGGTTTTTACTTTTGACTCTTGTAGTCTAATGAGGTATTGCAACATGTAAACTAGCCATGAATCCGACACTCTCATAAAACCTATGTGCTCGTCAGAATTTCTTTGCTGACTTTGTTTTTACATATGTTTCAGGTGTTGATTGAATGATGTTGATTGCTAGGATGCAAGCTCACTTAGGACTGGACGAGGCCTTAGTGACTTAATAACAATAATAGACTATGTTTAACTTGTTTGTTTAATTTTCAAAACAATGTAAATGGTTAGTCTTTAAATAAAACAAAACTTCAAATTTCCGTGTGTTATGAAACAATGATTCTGTTACAACACTCCCCGACGTTTCCGTCGCGGTTTCGTTGTTTTAACGCGGTCGGGGTGTGACACAAAACTACCAATCGGATATCAAAAACACTAATCAAAGCGCGGAATACTGAGAAAAGTGTTCAGAACAAGAATAATCAATCGATTATAACCAAAGTGCACACGGTTTCTAGAGAACCGTCTGGTACACCAAAACAAAGAATTCAAAATTGCTAGGAAGAACAATAGAATGAACAGCCAAAAAACAGCCAGCCTAAAATGTCTAACCTAATAAGGAACTAGGTTCACCCTATTTATAGTTACATAGGGTGACCTAGTTACAGAATGGGCCAGGCCCATATGCACAATATTACAAACCAAATAGGCCCAAATCCCTTAATTAGCCCACATGGCTTATTCCATTACTATCTAACCCACTACAAGGCTAAGCCCAATAGCCTATAATTGTGTTTGATAAAGATAAGCGTAAACCTACCCAATTATAGGGCCTTACAATATCCCCCTAGGTTTATGCTGTCTTTATCAAACTGTTGTCTATCTCATGTCTCTGTGGGAAGATACTTCATCTTGTAATCTTCAAACTTGGGCCTTTTGTTCTTCTTAATTATGATCAGCTTTGCTTGAAATCTTGTTGAAAAGAATGCAAGAGGAGGATTCTTAGCAACTCTTTTCTTTGTCAATGTCTTCTCTTTCAAGCAGGTTCACAGGTACTTCTTTAAATGAACTATCACTGTCAGATGATGACTTGTATCTGGTTCTTCTGACTCAGGCACATCTTGCTACTGTGTTGCTTCAAGCTTTGTTAGCAACCAACAGCATATCAACCTTCAACAACCCCTGTTTCTTGATTTGAATCAAATTCTGCACATGCTCAGACATTCATAAGCAAACATTTCTAAAAATAAACAGAGGGAAATGCCACATGAACACTCGGTACATCCAAGTATTTGTACTCAGATTTCACAATTCAAATTTCTTTCAATTTATGATGATCAATCAAATCTTCAGGAACGGTTAATTTTTTTTTTTAATCAAACAAATAAGCACTCTATTTTTTTTGGATTTTTGATTTTATAAAAACTAACAATATAAACTAAAACACAAATAGACAAAGAAACTCATATACAATTACAATTGCAATGGGATCAAATCACAGTGTTTCAGGCTAGACTACACTTATCAACACTAATTTACTTTGGATGATCCGAGCGATTGCCAGTATGTTTGTCCACTTAAACTTATCTCCCTAGGCCTTTTTCATATAACGGTCTGCAACTGATTTATCATGTTTTTCAATTTAATTTATATGAACACTCAATTCAATCACAATCAAATCCTGGAATTTTAATCAGAACACGCTATCATACATGTAGTTTCCCTACCACATATTTCACAAGCCCGTTCTAGGATTCTGAAACCTTGACTGGGACTAGATTGAGAAGAGAACAGAATAGATCATTTGCAGAGATGGATATAATATACAGATCAAATGAGTTTTCTCAGTTTGATATAGGTTTTTCGGGTTTCTTTTGGGCACTAGAGGGCCTCTTTCGGGTGTAATTGATCTATAGCGCGACAGCGTACAGCTAGGTCTTTGCTCACGCAAAACAAAAGCTGACGTTGCCTAGCACGTCCAGGTCATTGCTCACGCAAAACAAAGGAGATACACGAGTTGGACAGAAAAAATTTCAGAACTAGAACGAAATTGTGTGCATCGGGACGTCACACATGCATTCAAATAGACATGTCCTAATTCCAAGTGACGTTCTTTCCTGAGGTCATAGAATAATTTATTTGTTCTACACAGAACCAGTCAAAGAATCCAGCCATCAGGATAAAGCCTACCAACATATCGCTCTAGAGTCAGACCGTTTCAATATTGGTCTTACATGAGTCAGCATTAATCCACATAGTGAAATTATTTCATTTCCCATGTATGCAACAAAATATTTTTTTAATTTTTTTTTTTCGAATCTTTTTGTATTTTTTTTAATATATATACAGACAGATATCTCTAGATATCCCCCTAAATTTGTGCATAATTCTTATGCGCAAATTTACCTAACAACGAAAACGTATGTACAAAGAGAAACACAAAAGAAAAAGAAAATGAAAATATTTTTGTTGTTTTTGCCTAACTGTTCCATCATAAGATTCAATGACTCATCAGTATCAAAATTTGATCACAAAATTTAAATTGTACCTTTTTCGCTGATCTTGTCTTACTTACTTCTCTTATCTCCTCAAAAAGAAACATATCAACTATAAAAGAATATACCTTATTGCAACAGTGAGATGTTACCCGTTATGTCTCTGGAACAACCGCTATCAACATTCAAGGATTGTCAACAGCTCCTCCTTGGTTGTCCCTGAAAAGTAAGGAGATTAGCAAGACATTGGTACCCAGGCCATCGTGGTCCTGGGTATTCCTAAAGCATCAACATACGACACTTCTCTAAAGCACATGCCCCCTTTTGATTCAAGGACTGGTGATGTTGCTGCTTTATGTTTTGCCTTCCAAACTTGTTTAGGCTTTTCTAATTTCTTAGGTGCCTTGGGCTGAACATTCTGCTTTTCAACCCTTTTGTTTTTCAAAACTTGTTTAGGTTTCAAAGCTTGTTTTCTTTTAGCTTTGGCAGCATTCCAATCCCCATCAGATGGTTTAACCTGGGGATGCTTATCCATCATTGCCGAGGTGTAACCTTCTGATGTTGTGTATAGTACGGCACATAGGGACGATTTGTGCAATTCCTTGCAATGTGACCGGGTATGCCGCAGTTGTAGCATGTTTGCTTCTTGACGTAAGTAGCATATCCCGATCCATTAGATCCAACTGATGCTGAGTATGAGTTACAAGACTTATTTGCTGATTTGTTTGCAAACTGTTCAGACTTTTTCCCCTGCTTCTTATGTCCATGTTTACAACAGTTAGTACATTTACTGGATTTAGCATTTTGTTTTCTAACCATTGGCTTTGGAGGCACATATTTATTTGACGGGCCTCTCAACGCTGGCTCAGAAACAGCCTTTCTCACATATAGAGGAGCATCAGCAGACAAATTCGATGTTTTTGAACAAACATTGTCAGCCACTTAGCAAACAATATCATCCCCCTCAACCCAATCCTCAATTATTACCTCATCTGCACATGAAGTAGAAGCATCAGTAACATTCACTTGTTCACAAACGGTGGCAGGCGAAGCCGCAGTAACATGTTCATTCTCGAGTGACACCGTTTGTTTAGTAGTTTCAGAATCATCAATATTCAAAGATGGAGCAGAGGCTTCTTTTTTCAATTCACCATTTAGTCTCAACAGATGCTCCTGATGTCGATTCTGATTCTACTTTTATCTGCTCTGATTCAACTTCTTCAGGTGATTCGTTATTAGACTCAGCTGAATCAACTAACTCTGACTTTTCACAATTAGCTGTCTCTGAGGAGTCACATGACGAATCAGATGAAGAAGTTGATTCATTTTGTTTGCGAGACCATTCAGCAAACTCATTCATCATAGCAAACTGAAGATTGGTCGATTTAATTTGAGACTCTTCCTTTTTATTTTGCAATTCAGATGGTTTTTGAGAAATTGTTGATTCAGTATTATCTAACACTTGAAAATGCTTATCAACATCAGCATTTTTCTCAAAATTTAAAGTCCCAGTGTGGTTTGAAACTTCAGCAGGTTTCACGAAAGTTTTATCAAACGCCTGTTTTTCTAGAATAATTTCAGTTTTATCTGGCCTTGTGATTTTAACTTTCTTTGGCTTAACAAGCTCAGCCTTCCTATCCCCGGGCTTCCCATATTCCATTTCAGGCAAGTCGGCTATCTCCTCCTCAGTCATAGGAATAGAGGTGTAATTGTGATTGTATGGTGGAGGTATGCATACAAATCCCAACCCTTTATTCCTCACTTCCTTTTTGCTATACTTTAACTGTTGATTTATCATTTTTTCGACCTTTTCGCTTGAAACATCAAACTTTTTAAAATTGAATTCTGTATTTTCGAAAGTTGATTTTAAGTCGTTTAATTCAACAGTTAATTTTTCAGATAGCTCCTTGAAGTGGAGATATCGACAGTTCGCTTCGCTTAGATCACTATGCAACTTTCGAATATCACGTTTTTCAGCCTCCACCATATCCTTATACCCATTCAGTTTCTTTTTAACTTCATAACTACTGGATCTGGTATATTGAAGTTGCATAGTAAGCGATTCGGCCTGTTCTTTAAACCCTTTTACCTTCTCCCTACATTTAGCAGTACAACAAATATCATCTACACATACCTCAGTGAGAATGGGAGTGAAGTCGTTAATTTGAATCGACATTTCTAAGTGGCAAAACTGTGATCCCCCGAAGATGTGATCCCCCAAAGATGTGATCCCCCGAATATGTGATCCCCCGAAAATTCGCGTATTACCGAAACAAATTAACTCAAAACCTTTTCCACACGCACAAACCAGCTTTTCTGTGCCGCGCCTCCAAACCTATCGAAACTTGTCACCAAACAATAATAAATTCCCTCCCTTTTTTTTATTTAACTTTTATATATTTTTCTTAAGAAAAAGAATATTAATATTATAATTATTATTATTTATTATATTATAATTAATAATTAGGTAATGATTACCAAATGATTAATATTATTATTAATTAAAACCCTAAATCAATAATAAAACAAAATAACACGTCCCTGTATCTTCTTCTTCTTCGTTTTGAACACAGAAACCAAAACCCTAATTCAAAACGACCAGCCGCCAAACACGTAACAGTTAACCAAACTTTGCAGCGGTCGGAGAAGAAGTTGAGCGGTGATACGGTGATGTTCGGTTATCCTTGAATGTGTCCGGCAATGATAATGAACGATGATAATATACTTGAATGTGAACGGATATGATGATAATGGTGACCGAAGATGCGATGTTTTTGGACGGTGGTTATGTTGATGAAGAAGAAAGAATGGTGATAGTTTACTGTTGCGGGATCGGAGTACGATGTCGGTGTGCGAAATCGGGATGATGTGATTGAAGTTGCAGGTTATGATGACGATGATGGTGATCGGATTAAAACGAGATGAAGATTATGATGGCGGTGAGACGATGACGGGAGAAGAAGATGATGACTGAGGTGAACGACGAGGGTAACACGGTGGTTGGAGGTGAACCGGTGATGTTCGCGGGAGTGTGCGGTGGTGATGAAGATGACCAGTGGTGATATATGATGATCGACACCGGTGTTCGGAGTGAATGAATGATGTTGAAGGATGTTGATATGGTGTACTGATGAAGATGATGATGATATGAATGGATCGCACAACTTGACAATTTTGGTCACACAAGATGTGTTGGATCGCACAAGATAATTGTTGTAATCGCACAAGTGATGACTGGTTGTTTGGAAATAATGAATTTGTGTGATTGAATCGCACAAGATAACAGGAAAATGATGAACGTGTAATGGATCGCACAAGTGTATTTCAATTGCACACTTTTGAATAGTAAACCAAAATCAATCGCACAAATCTATATTTGGAAGAAGATAACCAACTGAAATCTCGTAAATCAAGGAGTTTATTCCAAATTCAATTCCCTTGATTATTTCCACCAATAAATCCTAAAAATATGCAAACACTTTAATTCTTCCGAAAACAAGATCAAACCACCAATTTGTGACTGTTCTTTATATCTTCAAGTGTGTTCTTCGTGTTCTTCGAATCTTCAAATAATATCCGATTAAAACCGAGACTTCGCAAGACTACTTAGTCTCTGATACCAATTGTAAAAACACTAATCAAAGCGCGGAATACCGAGAAAAGTTTTCAGAACAAGAACAATCAATCGATTATAACCAAAGTGCACACGGTTTCTAGAGAACCGTCTGGTACACCAAAACAAAGAATTCGAAATTGCTAGGAAGAACAATAGAATGAACAGCCAAAAAACAGCCAGCCTAAAATGTCTAACCTAATAAGGAACTAGGTTCACCCTACTTATAGTTACATAGGATGACCTAGTTACAGACTGGGCCAGGCCCATATGCACAATATTACTAACCAAATAGGCCCAAATCCCTTAATTAGCCCACGTGGCTTATTCCATTACTATCTAACCCACTACATGGCTAAGCCCAATAGCCTATAATTGTGTTTGATAAAGATAAGCGTAAATCTACCCAATTATAGGGCCTTACATTATGAGCATTAGGACATAGGTTTGAGATGAGAAAACTCAAGTTTAGCTAAGTTTAACAAAGTTTAAATGAAAACAGGAACAAACAGTCCACTTTGGAGCCTTTTCACGGACATTCCAGGGCTTGGTTTTCCATGGAAAACCTCTAGAAATGTTCCCAAGGTCGATCCAAGCAAGTGGGAAAAAGAATGGATGAAAAACGTTAAGTATTGAGTGAGTTATGCTCACTTTAGTGAAGGGTGTTGAATCTGCTCGAACTTCTGTTTGCAGTAGCTATGTGCCTGATTTGAGAGAGTTGTGAGAGTGTTTGTAAAGTGAAAATGGCTTGGGGATGATGGGTTTTTATAGGGAAGTGTTTAGGGTTAAGTTAGGTGAGTTATTTGATGTTAAAACAAGTTTAAAAATCAAAACAAGCACAAAAACCCGCTCAAACAGCGAGCTGAAGGGTCTATTCGCGCTGATCAGGCCATTTAAACGAGTGTTTAAATGAATTAAGGAGCTGGTTTGTTCAATGTGAAGGTCACAGCCTAGTGGTTGAGTGCGTGTATGTTGAGGCTGATGACCCGGGTTCGAGTCCCGTGGTCATCAGTCTTATTTATTTTTTTAGTAAACTGTAATTTTACCCCCTGGGGTTTAAGCCAATTGGCACTCTGACACCCTCCCTGGAAAAAAATTATAATTTGCCCCCCCCCCCCAACATTGTTGTTCTGTCGCAAGATTACCCCCTGGCACCCAACTCTGTCAAGTCAACGTTTGTTTGACTGTTAATAACGTGTGAAAAGTCGTTTTTGCCCCTATCTTATTAAAATTATATAAAAAATCAAGAATATTACATCAAGTTCATCATCATCATCATCATCATCAGTTCATTCTTCATTCCCAGATTCATACTCTCAAGTTCATCACCACCACCACCTCCTTCTCCTCTTCTGACCACCGCCACCAACAACTCCACCACCACCTCCTTCTCCTCTTTTGACCACTGCCACCATCAACTCAACCACCACCTCCTTCCCCTTTCTCACCACCGCCACCATCAACAAGGCCCATCAGAAACTTTACAAAAAACATTGACAAGCAAGTTGACTGTAAAGAGTGTGCATACTAAAACCACTTCGGATCCACTTCCGTGCACCGGCGGTTGCATTTCCACAGCTCCGGCAGCATCTCTGGCGCAGTTCAAACCCTTCAGATTTCAACTCCAATCGCAATCGCTATGGCGTACAGGCGAAAGCAAGGATTTGCCACAAATTCAACGTTGAACAACGGAACTTCAAACCCTAACCCTAATTTGAAACGAACTAATGAATAATCTTATGTAAGTGTGATATGAATGCTAGTATCAAGTGGGAGGAAAGTAGCAAGACCGAGCATTCATCCCCATTCTCCACTGTTACAATTATAAAACCCCATCAAAATTAACTTCAAACCCCCAATTTTATTACAAAATTGCTGAGAAAATAGGAGGAACAACAACAATCTCAGTAGGTTCAGATGGAGTTACTATCATCACCATCATCAATCCACCTGTTAATTCTCTCTCTTTTGATGGTAATATTCAATATCTTACTTTATTGATTTTGACCTCAATTGTTATCATTTTTAAGTAGAGTTTACAGTTTATTGTTGTGATTTTTTACATATTATGATATGTGATCTTGCTGTTTATGTGTTTTATCTAAAACTGTTTTATCACTTTCGATCACGCTGATGTGTTTTGTATCCGGTGGTCTGTGTGTGGAGATTTTAGGTTGTTAGTGGAGATTGAGATTGAGGTGTGAGAAGGTAACGATGAGGATGAAATCTTAAAAAGGGGAAAGGGAAATGATAAATAATACTAATAAATATGGGGTAAGATTACCAAAATACCCTTACCTAAAACAGTCAAACAACCGTTGACTGTTAACACGGGGTAATCTTGCGACAGAACAACAATGTTGGGGGGGAGGCAAATTGCAATTTTTTCCAGGGAGGGGGTCAGAGTGCCAATTGGCTTAAACCCCAGGGGGTAAAATTGCAGTTTACTCTTATTTTTTTGTTTTAAAGCATAACACTTTCAGTTATAGGCGAAGTTAGTCCCTGTAGGTTTTAAAGTTTCAGGAATTTACTCTAACAACCCCTTGACTTTAACTAACTAAGTTATGTTGCTTTTCAAAAGAAACTAACTTTACAATTTAATCTAACTAAGTTAGTTTGTATTACTAACTTCAAAATTTAACGAGACTAACTAGATTATTATAATAAAAAAAATAAAGCTTTTTAATTTGTAAAATTAATTAATTAAATAAAATGAATAATTAATCATTTTATAACGGATTAGATTAAGGATACGATTATTTATTTGCGAAGGTTTCGAGTTGAAAGATTAGGATACGAATTTCACTATTTCACGAGCTTAAATTAGTTTAGCGAACATAGAACATCAAAGTATAATATAGGATCGAGGATCTTGAATAATATTTTGTTCAAACGTGAAGCGTTCATCGGTTGCACATAAGACTAATTATAAATACACGAACATGATTAAAAATAGCTTCGTTTTCATTATGATCAATAGTCTTGAATTACAAATGAAACGAAAGTAGATTACAAAGAGAGTACAAGTGTTTAAATATGGAAAGTACAACATGACTTGCTAAAATAAGAAAGTGCGGAGCGTTACAGGTGTGGTGTCTTCGTCGACATTATTAAGCAACGGAGGACGGCACCGGTTCGAGGTGGAGCTGCAGCGGCGGTGTTAGCGGTTGTATGGTGGCACCGTCGTCGTCGACATTATTAAATGGCGGAGGACGGCAGCGGTTCGAGGTGGAGCTGTGGCCGGGAGTTAGTCACAGACTCACTACACAAAGCTTTGCTGGTTACAAACCACAACGAATCTACCGAAACAGTGAATTCATCTCAATCGTACTATAAATTGAGATGAAATTGAATGAAATGTATCCTGTAACGATAACCAAGAATCAGTGATGAAGATATTGTGTTCAAATTGAGGCGGAAACTGGTGGAGTTCGAGGTGATAATGGAGAACTTATAGGCTTTTTGTCACTCTCTCTAGATTGGTATAACAACCCTCCTAAAACCCCTTAACATAACCCTAAACGTTCCTATTATACCCCGAATTGTCACACCCCAAAAACGTCGCAGCGGAATATAAAACGTAATGGTGACGGAAGTTGGTGCCCATAAATATCTTGATGAACGATGCATCGTAATGTTGGACGTTCAACTTAACTAAAACATAGTTTAAAACTTATAGTTTTAGAAAGTACATCACAACCACACCATAGTTAAGCTGTTTTGATCCTTATGGATCTTATTACATAGGTCCCAAAGTTTTAAAAGTTTGTCCAACACATTATCAAACAAAACATGCATCAACAACCACAAGATATGCCATAATTCCCGAAGCCGAACTCAAGTACCTGAAGAACACGTTAAAAATCAAGTGTCAACACAAAGGAGGGTGAGTTCACATATCCAAATTTATATAATTTGATCCAAGGAAAATCTTTCTAATTATGTGTTTATTATCAAAACATCCATATAATTTAAGAAAGTTAATTTATTTCCTTTATAAAAATTCAAGGGTCAGCCGTCGCAAGCGTTTCTTAGGAACCTCCGACCATAAACATCTTCCCAAGTTTACATATTAAATTGATAGCATCAAATGTTCGGACTAGTAAGTTAGCAAGACATTACGAACTATATGTTAACAATGAAGGTATAATCAAAGCTAGACAATAACAGAATATCAATTCGTCGTTTGACTTGACACGGAGCGACCGGTCACGACGGGGTTGTCAACCCGATAGATCTACCAACAATTCCTTGTGTGCAATACTTAAATGATTAAACGACATTACTTGCGCATGTGCCCATAACGGGGCCATCTATAATGCCTGCCCCATGAACAATATATATATCCTACTAATACTGATAAATTTAATATATCATGTTGTACGAATTCCACGAAGTCCCCACCGAAATATAAGCTTATAACCCGTTACTTATTCTCTTGAGATCAAGCGAATTCGTCCCAACTTTAGATTTAAGCAATTTTAAATCTACACGGTCGTTTTCTCTAAGACACCGTAATAATCCCCGTTTCTCCCTGTCGCAACCCCCGTCCCCTAACTACCCAGGAACGGGCGGCCGCGGCCAGCTTTGGTGGTATCTGGTGTTTTTATCATTTTGGCAGCGGAATTCACCTCAGGACCGTAGTTAGGAAATATTTTATCAGAGTAAAATACCACGCTTTTATAACATTCACGTATGGGAAATTCCCAAGTTTCAAGTACACATATTTTCATAGGGATAAACCCTATTTTATTTAAATAAAACATCTCTTTATTTAGGTAACTTTTATAGCCACTTTTCCAAGCTTTCAGTGCTGTCCAGCTGGCTTCTATTTGGCTTTCACATTTTGTTACCTGAAACGTGTTTAAAAACATTTTGTCGGTGGGAAATACTGGTGAGTGAATCCCAGTTTAATCAAAACAGGTTTTAACAGTTTACAGCATTGAGGGCGGTCGCGCAATTACATTTGTTTCCATCTACTTTAATTACCACCCCCGGTACTGTCAACCTGACTTGTGGTCATGTTACTACTCACAATGTAGTAACAAATTTTGTATACAAAACCCCAACATACCGACGATAATTGTAGAATACAAATACTCAATCACTGTTTAATGTATTATTAATTAAGTGAGGTTTTGTAAGAACAATTTGCAAAAAAGGAGATTACTCACATTGTTGTCTTAAGGTTTTCTTTAAGGATTTCCTGGTGATTATCTATAAATTACACAAATGCACACGCGTTAGTATAATAACCCAATATTTACATTAGTAATACCCTCCCCAAGACGGTAATCCAACGACTACGTCGGGCAGAACCACGACAGCCGTTACGGAACCCTGGATCAATCGGGCAGTGTATCTAATACGTAACCGGGGTTATGATACTTATAACGGGGCAGAACTTCGCTATTTAGGGGGTATTATATCCGAGAATAACTTATACTATGTAAATTTTTGAGAGAGAAAGAAATGTGGTGCGAGTTGGGACTGAAGGCCGAAGGTCTCTATTTATAGGGCCTAATTTGCAGTTCCTCGTGACCCGCGACATAGGGGTAGTAGGGCCTAGCTTTTCCGGGTCATCACACTAGGTCCAACACGTTGATGCCACGTGGCAGCTCAGGGTGTCGCCCTGGTGACTGGCTGTCGCGCCCCGTGTAGGAGGTAGCCAAGGGCTACGTGGCCCGCGAGCACCCTATTTTCTGGTTTTTATTTTATTTTTGCAAAATTAAAGGTATTTTGGGCTCGGTTTTCATATACGGGGTATGGTTTAAGACATATAGGGACACTTTAAATATATTAGGGGTGTCGAAAAATATTTTGGAGGGTTGTTATATCCTCCCCACCTTGTTTTAGAACTCGTCCTCGAGGTCTACTGGAATAAATATGGATATTTCCTTTGCATTTCTGATTCAAGCTCCCATGTGTATTCTGGTCCTCTTTTGGAGTCCCACTTTACTTTGACTAGAACTAATCTCTTGTGTTTGAGGTTCTTGACTTTCCTGTCTTCAATCTGTAGAGGTCTTTCTACAAATTTTAACTGCTCATTTACCTCTATATCCTTAAGAGGCATTATCAGTGATTCATCAGCTAAGCATTTCTTGAGATTAGATACATGAAATACATCATGTATTCCTGTCACACCCCCAAAATCCACACGCGGAGTATCACCGCTTGGAGGCGTGACTGACCAGGATCAAACCACCAATCACATTGAACATAACAAGTAATAAGTAAAATTCAACCACACAATATGAAAGGTGTTTCACATCAAAAACGTAGTTAAGTGTTTAGCGGAAGCATAATTGTAAAACCCAACGTAAGTATTAAGTACGAAATAAAGTAATGTTTTTAGCATGGCACACACTGCCATGTCCCACAACGACCGCGCCTCCCTGTGCAAGCTCCATGAGTACCTAACGACCTGCAAGGCATGTAACAACGAGTCAACAACAAAGTTGAGCGAGTTCACAGCTGGTTGTTTAGTTATAGCATTCGTTTCGTAAATCATAAGTTCGTTTTGTAAACCATGTATCGTATTAATTCGTATCGCGGTCTCCCAGACATGTTTGCGAAGATTAGTGGGGGCTTCCCATGTGTTACTAGACCGTGCGTATCGACTACTACAAAAATGTAAGTGGTGCCCTAAGTCAATGTCTATCAGCATTGACCCTTTGCCCATAGTCCATTAGTACACGCCCGTCCGACTAGCACGGTGTGAGGTTTGTTAAACCTAATAGCGCTATTAACTAATGACCCGCTCTCCATAGGCCTCGGCGATTAAGTCGATATAAATGAGGGACTTCAATGATAGAGGTTTGGTCCAGTGTGTAATCTTGGCATCCTACCCACGGAGGATGGTTGTAGTTACCGTTTAAATCATTAACCCATTCCCAAACCCTTGGGAATCCCATGCCTTGGAAAGAATGTGAACTCACCTTGGTTTGCTCGGTATGAATAATTACTCTTTTTAACGTTAGACACTCCAAACCCTAATATGGTTCCAATGATAGTCAGTTTCGTTTACATAGAATTCGCTTATTCATTGTGTATTTTCCACATGTACTAGGAATTTACGGTACCACTTTATCATACAGGCTATAACAAACATTCAATTTACATGTACTTTCACAAGACACACATACATATATTTATACATGGTTCAATTTACAGTTTGCATATATTATGTGCCACTTGATCGCTACCAAACAACTACAAAGCATATTCATCATATAATTGTATAATCAACATCACATATTATCACTAAATAGTTAATCATCAACTCTCATTGAATAACACATATAAACAATATCATGCAAATACCAAAAGTCAACAAGTAAGAACCACTAACATGTATGCATATATATACCATCACTGTTATCCAAGTCCATGTATGTTGAACCATTCGGCCCACCTAACCACAACACCCATGTTCACATATATGAATTAAGCACATATATACCGTTGTTGATTTTTGAATAATTTATATTATAAACTTCACAAGCTTTTTAAATGTATGAGTAGTAATTACCCTACCCTTAAATCTTAACATATAATAAACATTATCAATAACCTCCATCAATCAACACAAACTACGAGGGAACAAAACAGTCTCATTAATTTTACATCATCATCATCGCACATGCATGAACATTTGTTTTTCAGTTTGTATTTGTAAAGCTAACACATGTACTTTATCATCTCAATCAATCAACTCAAATAATTAAATGGATCACATGGGCCGCCAGTTATGTTTTTGATTATCACATGGGCCGAATCCCTATACTCTAGACGTTACCATTATGATCATCCACTCAAATCAGATTTATGGCCAATCAATCATTACTAAACCTCGTGTGCATGAGTTTTAACTTTAACAAATATGTTCCACTAACAACTTTTTGTGATAAAACAGTATTACACCCTGTCCTAGATTACATCTAGTGTTCGGTAACATCAAACCCTACAACCCAGTTATCATGCAGAATCATATAACATAACAATCGGCTACACATAGTCAAGCAAAATTAAACAAATATTCAGCAACATATTCGTACTAACCGAAGAATGATTATTGCTAGCGCAAGGGACAAGTTTCAAGGGGGATGCAAGCTTCGGATGGATGAATTGCCGTTGAGTTCTAAGGGGAGATCAGGAGTGCTAGGGTTTGAGATTATGCTTGTGATTGAGATAATAAAACGATCACACAAAACCATGTGTGTATATACGCTACAAAGGGAGCCAGGCCCATCTTTGGCTTCATTTGGGCTTTACAAGGCCCATGCATATTTGTGGTATAATTAAACGTATATGTGTGCTCGGGTTGGGCTCAAGTAAACTCGCGGCTCACAAGTGTCGAGTAATTCCGTGGCCCAATTTAGTTAGTTTCCTAAATTTACTAACTACACAATTAAACGTATCACGGTTTCTTGTAAACATACACACATAAATATTTAATAGTATTCAATTATAACTTTCAAGTAATTTAAACATGTATTCGACAGCTATCGTTTAATAACAAAGTCCATATGATATTCGAGTGAACTACCACATACAGTAAAGCATGAAATGATCAGTACAGAAAGGAATGGAGTTTGAAAATACGAGTTGTCACATCATCCCCAAGTTGAAAGAAATTGCGTCCCGAAATTTAGCACGTACTCACTGAGGAAGCTAGTTAGGTTGCATGGATTTCCTGGGGTGTCACATCCTTCCCCCGTTGGTTGGGAATTTCGTCCCGAAATTCCGCGGTAGCTTCAGCCTCAGTAGTGGTTTCGTTGTTCTTGAACAATTGGGGATACTTGTGTTTCATCTGATCTTCGCGTTCCCAGGTGAACTCTGGGCCACGACGGGAGTTCCAACGAACTCGAACAAGAGGGATTCTAGTGTGCTTGAGAATCTTAACATCTCGGTCGGTAATCTCTACCGGTTCCTCGACGAATCGCAGCTGATCGTCGATAGTGAGCTCCTTCAAAGTAACTATGAGGGTCTCATCTGACAGACACTTCTTCAGATTCGACACGTGAAATACGTTGTGAACTCCACTAAGTTCTGCTGGCAGGTTTAGTTTGTAGGCCACTTTGCCTATTTTCTCTATGACTTCGAAAGGTCCAACATATCGTGGGTTAAGTTTGCCTCGTTTGCCAAAACGAACAACACCTTTCCAAGGTGAGACTTTGAGTAGCACTCGATCCCCAACCTGGAACTCGAGTGGTTTCCTAGGCTTATCAGCGTAGCTTTTCTGACGGTCACGAGCTGCTGCCATTCGTTGTCGTACTTGGGCAATTCTTTCTGTTGCGTCTACTACCAGTTCTGGACCCGTGATCTGACTATCACCCACCTCTGCCCAACAAAGAGGTGATCGGCATTTACGCCCGTACAATGCCTCAAATGGAGTGGCTTGAATGCTGGTGTGGTAACTGTTGTTATACGAAAACTCCACTAACGGGAGATGTTTTTCCCAGCCGTTGCCGAAATCGATTACACATGCACGAAGCATGTCTTCTAGAGTTTGGATGGTGCGTTCAGACTGCCCATCCGTTTGCAGGTGATAAGCTGTGCACATGTCTAATCGAGAGCCAAAAGATTTGTGCATCGCTTGCCACAGTTCTGAAGTAAAACGTGCATCACGATCAGAGATAATAGAGGTCGGCACTCCGTGCCTCGAAACCACTTCCTTTAAGTAAACGTCTGCTAGAGTGGAGAACTTGACTATTTCTTTGTTGGCTAAAAAGTGTGCAAACTTTGTGAGTCGATCCACGATCACCCAAATAGTATCATTTCCACGTTGAGATCTAGGTAGGCCAGTAATGAAATCCATGGAAATTTGCTCCCATTTCCATTGTGGTATTTCTGGTTGTTGGAGTAGGCCCGATGGTTTCGGATATTCAGTCTTGACTCTCGCACAAGTCAAACACTTGCTAACGTAGGTTGCTATGTGGGCTTTCATGCTAGGCCACCAATACGTAGTTCTGAGATCGTGGTACATCTTATCCGAACCAGGATGTACCGAGTAGCGAGACTTATGTGCTTCATCCATCACAAGCTCTCGTAGGTTGCCATAGAGTGGGACCCAGATGCGTCCTGTTACATAATAGGCGCCGTCTTCCTTTTGTTCTAACCGTTTCCTTGATCCGCGTAGGGCTTCAGCCCTGACGTTTGCTGGTTTCAATGCTTCTACCTGAGCATCTCGTATCTGTACAGGAAGACTATACTGAATGGTAAGTTCTAATGCTCGTACGCGTTTAGGTGTGGTATCCTTTCGACTGAGGGCGTCAACCACAACATTGGCTTTGCCTGGATGGTACTTGATCGCGCATTCGTAATCATTCAAAAGCTATACCCATCGTCGTTGTCGCATGTTTAACTCCTTTTGCTTGAAGATATGCTCGAGACTCCTGTGATCGGTGTAAATGGTACACTTGGTACCGTACAGGTAATGTCTCCATATCTTAAAAGCAAAAACCACTGCTCCCAATTCCAAGTCATGCGTAGTGTAGTTCCTTTCGTGAATCTTAAGTTGGCGTGAGGCCTAAGCAATGAATTTATCCCGTTGCATCAATACACAACCAAGACCCTGAATTGACGCATCACAATAAAATACGAAATCGTCTGTGCCTTCAGGCAATGAGAGGATAGGTGCGCTACAAAGTCTATCCTTTAAGTGCTGAAACGCTGTTTCTTATGCATCACCCCAACGATAGGTGACACCCTTCTGAGTCAGTGAAGTGAGAGGTTGCGCAATCTTGGAGAAGTCCTTGATAAACCTTCTGTAGTAACCTGCCAAGCCCAAGAATTGGTGGATTTCTGTTGGTGTACGGGGCGCAGGCCAGTTCTTGATCGAGTCTATCTTGGATGGATCAACATGAATACCATCCTTGTTTACCACGTGGCCTAGGAAATGGACTTCACGAAGCCAAAAGTCGCATTTCGAGAACTTTGCATACAGTTGCTCTATTCTAAGGAGTTCCAAAATAAGTCGTAGATGCTGCTCGTGTTCCTCCTGACTCTTAGAATAGACCAGGATGTCGTCGATGAAAACTATAACGAACTTATCCAAGTAAGGCTTGCACACTCTGTTCATAAGATCCATGAAAACTGCAGGTGCGTTTGTTAACCCGAATGGCATGACCAGAAACTCGTAGTGGCCATAGCGAGTTCTGAATGCTGTTTTGGAGACGTCCTCATCCCGGACTCTCAGTTGATTGTAGCCTGACCTCAGGTCAATCTTGGAGTAGTAGCTTGACCCTTGCAACTGGTCGAATAAGTCATCAATGCGTGGAAGAGGATAGCGATTCTTCACGGTCACCTTGTTGAGTTCACGGTAATCTATGCACATACGGAAGGTACCGTCTTTCTTCTTCACAAACAACACTGGAGCTCCCCAGGGCGAAGAGCTAGGACGAATGAAACCCTTAATTATATGTGTGGCCTCTAGGCTTTTACCATTTGCTAACTCTACTATATGTTTGGTGTTCAATAGTGTTGGTGTGCGCTTGAGCATTTGACTAACTTTTAGAGACACATAACTGGTATCGGCACCCGAATCAAATAAAACAGTAACATAAAAGTCGTCGAGAAGAAACTTACCCATCACCACGTTAGGATCATTCCTTGCGTCACCCTGACCAATCACGAACGCTCGACCCCTGGCACCATTGCCGTCGATGTTTCCCCCATTGTTGTTCCCATTGCCCTAATTATTGTTGTTGTTGTTCTGATTCTGGTTTAACTGAGGGCAGTTCCGCTTGAAGTGGCCTTCAGCACCACACTGAAAGCATCCTCGGTTGCCTCGCTGTTGCTGCTGCTGGTTCTGTGGAGCGGGTGGTTGTTGTTGATGGTTCTGATTCGCAGGTCGTGAGCTCCTGAAATCCTTAGCTTCATGACCCATCTTGAGACACCTCTGGCAACGACCCTTATTGCACTGACCATTGTGGTGTCTGTTGCATTTATTGCACTTTGGGTGATTTCCTCGATATCCACCCTGCCCTTGACTACCAGGAGATTGCTGACCAGGACTCTGGTAGTCATCAGTCTTTCGCTGTTGTGCCTGGGATTGAACCGTAGTCGAACCCTTGCTGGAGGTTCCATCCCATTTTCGCTTGTTGTCATTGGGAGTAGCAGAAGTGGTAGTGGTATTACCACCGATACGCTTAGGCAGCTTGTTCTGTTCCACTGCCTGGTTTGTGAGACGATGAGCAAGACGAGTAACATCCTGGATGGTAGCAAGGTTAGCAGCAGTCACATGGCTTTGAATCTCTGGTACTAAGCCTTTGAGGTACAGTTCGATACGCTTGATGGGAGGATCCACCATAGTTGGACACAAGATGGCCAGCTCGTTTGACCTTTTCGTATACGCCTCTATCTCTGACCCCGTCATCTTCATGTTAAAGAACTCCACTTCCAACTTGTGGATGTCATCACGAGTGCAGTATTCCCGCTTGATCAGTTCCTTGAAGTCGTTCCATGGGGTGGCATTAGCAACCGCCAACCCCAGCATCTGAACTTGCACGTTTCACCAAGTCAGCGCAGTGCCTTCGAGGGTTCCAGTAGTGTACTTCACCCTGAGAGCTTCAGGGCATTCACACATTTCGAAGACCGATTCGAGCTTCTCGAACCAGTGGAGTCAAGGTCAAAGTCAACGACCGATCACGCGATTTGACTTATAATCTACTACTTTTATGTGTTTACTTTAGTTGTATTATGTGGAGTAATTATCAATAATCGCAGTAATCGATGTATGTTTATCGCCAATAATCACTTTACGACTGTGAACAATAGGAAGTAACAATGCGATAAAGTTAACTAAACGTTAATCAACCTAATGCTAATCGAATCGACATCGAATCGCAACTCGAATAATGCGTTCTGGATATTGTTTTACGTATGTGTGTCATTTAGGTGTTACTTATGCATCTTTAAAATATGTTTTGTGGTGATTAATCGAAACGCAATCGCAACTCAATCGCAATCGAATCGCAAACGCAAATCAAAAGATGCATAGGATGATTGTATGTTAGATATAGTAGTTGGGATTAAAAGTAATTTAATGGGTAACCCTACCGTATCGCTCGTTTAAATCGCATCGCAACGCTCAACACGCGAATTGAAACGACAAAACTCGTCACGCCACACACTAGGATCAAGTGGCCAACCGATCGGGCTGCCACCCGATCGGACTAGCCACCCGATCGGCCAGCCTTTGTCCTTTTTGCCATTTTGGGAAACCCTATAAATACCTCACCTGTCTCAATCATTTGATGTCACAACACTCCATCCGAACCAGCCGCACTCAAGCTCTTTTCTCTCGATTTCTCTCAATTCTTGTAAGTTTTCTTCCTAAATCCTTGTACTTTCTTAATCTAAACGCACTCCTACACCTTTCTATCTTTTGAATCTTAACATATAACTATGAAATCACTAGATTTGAGGTGTTCTAGGATGATGTCAGCATGGTGTTCTTAGGAACTTCATGTTTTGGCCTCAATCCACCAAGAACGACTTGAATCTGAAGGATTTCCATATGAATAAGCAAGGATCTTGCATAGATCTAAACATATTCACGGTGAAAAGGATTGAAAGATGGTTTTCCTAACTTTCTTTCAACTCTTTTACACTCAATGCACTCAAACCCGATGGAATCGGAGCTGGTTCTGATCTTCTACTCGTTCTTAGTGATGTATCAGTTCTAGATCCGAGATCTATTCAAGAGATAGTGATTTCGGGTTTGGACATGAACAACCGTCTTGAACCGTGCACTATCGGACTAGGGTGATCTCTGTTCGGTCGGGTCACTGGGGACGAGATGGGGTTCCTATTGTTTAAACAAGCTATCATAACGCCTCATTCAGACTACGACACTTCAAACAGAATCAAGTGATAAGACGATCAGATCGACGGGACGGATCGTCGTCCGATCGGACTGCCATCCGATCGACCGGCTATCCAATCGGATTGCACCTGGATTCAACACTAAACAATTTTCAACATGTTCAATGCATCACCAGTTCTAGCGGATTGTCACCCGATCAGAAGCCTATCTGATGGGATGATGAGACTGCTGTGAACTTGTTCTTTGAGAAAAGTCTCACCGAACGGGCCGCCGTTCGATCGACCGACCTGAAGGGTAGAGATACTTCTCTGTTTTCGAAATACTACAACGAAAACTTCAAAAGTCAAACCATCATACACAAACACATCCTTACCAAACGAGTGTCGGTCCGACCGAGTGGCCATCCGAACGGATGACCACCCGAACGGATTGACGTTCGACCGAATGGCTATCCGGCCGGATTACCATCCGCCCGGATCACCATTCTACACTTGGTATTTTACACCATTTTACGCGCCGCTTATCGTTTATGCTATCGTTCTGATCAGGCTAATCTCGCTCTAAGCGCTCCCTTCAATCCATCGTCGCTGTGAGTATACTCGAACCCTTTTTGCTTTATGCACTTTTGGGTGTTACATAAGTTACTTATTCTAAATCACATCAAACACACTACGCTATACTTTAACGCGAACCGCTACTGCATGTTATACGTGACTCTGTGAATGCTTGTTTGTTATGTTTACACATAGATTGCTGTCTACCTGCCTTAGCAACGATAGTACTATAGTTTGGACTCAGCACCTGTTCACTCAGGGGTTGTTAAGGACAATTACTTGCATGGTTCACAGTGGTAGGTGCTTAAGATGCTAGGACGCCTTGTTTGCTGTGTGATGAAATCGAGGCTAGGAAAGAGTCCTAGAAACCAATAAACAAACTATCTATTTGTAAATCTGAGTTGTCGGAACATGTTATTGTTTTTGAGATATCGCTATCTGTAATAACTTATTTTTGCTTGATGGGTTATGGTATGGGACATAATATTAACTATCCGGTAATGTAGTTATTATGGAATTTCTCATGAACAATCTGTTTCGCTCAGTGCCGCGCCCCGATGATTCCGCCATTGGTTGGGGTGTGACAGATTGGTATCAGAGCCATAACTATAGGGAATTAGACAAGACACGACCTAGTCCGGGTCGATGTCTTAGAAACGACCTAGACTATAGTTAAGTACCAACAGACCGACTTGTGCATACCCTGTAGGGGTTTTGTACAAGCTTACCTATTATTTCTCTCTCGCTATTCTCGCTTACACTACACTATCACTGCATTCAATTCTCGAGTGATTGGGTTGAGATTAGGTGTGAAAGCCGCAAACTCTCGACTAAATCACTTGTTCGACTCACATTTTATTTCTAAACGGGAGAATTTGCGCTGAATCAGGAGTGAAATCCGCACTTCGACGCAAAATTTCCTCCCTATTTTATCAAAACAGGAACCAAGTTATTAAGTTAGGGGTGAAACCCGAATCTTGGTAACTTGATCCGTGTTTTATTTCGTTTTAGCCAGACTCTCACCAAAGTCTCGACGGACTCCAACGACTTGAAGTCACACTATCACTGGAAGGACGCGTGCCGATTGCCCGAATTGAGGCAAGAGCACAGTCCAGAAGGCCAAAGTGTGTACCAAAAGTCCTTGTGAATGGTCGAAACACTTTGGGAAGTCAACGTCTAATAGTCGCAGACAATCCATTCTCGATTTTTATGTGTTTAGATTCTGAGCTCGCAACTGCCGACTCTGATATTCGTCGCTTTTACATAGATCTTATTTGACTTTATGTGATTTTAAAATGTTATTTGTTAGCGTTTTGAGGTAACCAGTACGGTGGTACTGATGGTTTCGGTTACTCGCTTCTCGCTCCACCTAAACACACACAACTCGCACCACGCTGACAAATCGCTGGTACTTGTGGATGATCGCATGCTACGTTATACGCTATACTATACTACTCGCTGTGTACTCGACAATCGCAATCGCTATTTACGAACGCTCGCGGACTGTGAATGATAGGTTTCTGTATTCTGACTGCCTCTTGTGCTTCTGTGCTTTACATGCCTATGTGCTTCTGTGATTATGAACTTCTTTGCTATGTGAATATGTGTTTATGTGCCTATGTGTTTAAGAGATACGTGAACATGTTCCTGAGCTTTAGTAATATTAGGCGTGTGAGGTGAGATTCGATTATGTTATGTCTGACTACCATGACGGTGTCTGTTGCAGATAATGTCATCATCTGGACCCCGTTACTCTCGACATGCTCGCTGAGAACAGAGAGACAAATGCCTTGCAGCACTCGTCGCTGATTCAGTAGCAAAATTCGTTCCGCAGATTTTCAGCGAGATAAACGAGAATGCTAGCAAATCTTCTGAGGAGTCAAGGATTGAAACTCCTAAAGCTGCCTTTAGCTTTAAGCAGTTTAAAGCTTGCGGACCGAAAGAATTCACTGGCGAAGAAGGTCCTACGGCCTTATTTCAATGGTTCGATTCGATCGAGGTCACCCTGCGCCAGAGTGGTTGTCCCGATAATCTCCGCACTCTCAACGCGACTGGTGTCTTCCAATCCCGAGCTTTAGAATGGTGGACGGCCGAGAGAAACAAACGCGGAAATGACGCAGCTTATGGTTTGACGTGGGATGAGTTGAAGGACGTCATGTTGGAAGAGTTCTGCCCTCCCCACGAGCGCCAAAAGTTGGAGGACGGATTCTGGCATATGAAGCAGAAGAATGGTGAAAATGCTGCTTTAACTGCTCGCTTCAAGCAGCTTAGCATAATCTATCCTGATCAAGTCAAGACTCCTGAGATAGCGATCAAGAAGTATATCCGAGCTCTGCCAGATTGTGTCACAGATTTTGTGCAAGCTGCCAAAACAGTCACAATCGAAGAAACTTATCTGCTTGCCGCTAAAATCAACGACAAACGGGTCAGGGCTGGCTTCTGGGATAAAGCTGCCAAGAACCTGCACCAAGCTACCACCGCACCAGCCGCTGAAACCGCCGCCACTTCTCAATCTTCAAAGGCCTCACGTCGCAAGAGGAATTTCAACAGCAACTCCAGCAACAAGAACTGTGCGATCACTGATGCACCAATTCAAGCTGTACCAGCTCAACAGCAACAGCGTCAAGTAGCGGCGCCTGGGGCAAATGCACTGCTTGCTAAGCGTGCATATACTGGGCCACACCCGCTTTGCCCTACTTGCACCTACCACCACCCGACTGGTATCGCTTGCCGATTCTGTGCAAATTGCAACATGTATGGCCACTTCACCACCAACTGTCGTGCTCGTCAAGCTCCAGCACCAGCTACTGCTCATCAAGCTCTACTTCCTGCTCCTCAAGGCCAATAAGCGGCTCAGGCACCCGCGATCAATGCTAGAGTCTACTTTGCGTGTGGTGATCCCAACCACTCCACAAACATGTGCCCCAATCGGGTTGTGAAGCAAGAGCCTCAACAGCAGCAGCCCCAGCAACAGCAACAACAGTAGCAGCAACAGCAGCCTCAGCAACAACAGCAACAAGCAGCACGCGCCCGAACTTTCAACATCAATGTGCGCCAAGCTCAAGCTGACAACAACGTGGTCAATGGTACATTCCTTGTGAATGGTATTTATGCTACGTGTTTATTTGATACTGGAGCCGATAACTGTTTTGTATCATTTGAGTCTGAAAAGCTCCTTAATCGTAAGCGCGCCCATCTCCCCTCGACATTCGATGTTGAAGTTGCCACTGGAAGAACCGTCGCAATCAATTCTGTTCTTCGTGATTGTACTCTCGAACTTAACAATCACATCTTTCCTATCGACCTTATTCCGATGCAGCTCGGTAGTTTTGATGTCATAGTAGGCATGGACTTTCTTCGCGAAAACCATGCTGAAGTTGTTTGCTTCGACAAGATGATTCGATTTTCGCTCGCTAACGGAGACCAATTATGTGTTTATGGAGAAGTCGCTTCGAAAAGATTGTAACTCATGTCTTGTATCCAAGCTAGCAAGTATCTCCGCAAGGAATACAGAGCTTTCTTGGCCAACATTGCAGTAGCGGAAGAGGAAAAGAAAGGAAATACTGAAGTGAAAGACGTTCCTGTTGTTTGTGAATTCCCTAACGTTTTTCCTGAAGATCTTCCAGGCTTACCGCCGAGTCATGATATCGACTTCCGCATCGACCTCATTCTTGGAGCAAATCCCGTTGCTAGAGCTCCTTATAGACTCGCACTGTCTGAAATTCGTGATCTCTCGAGTCAGCTCCAGGAATTGCTTGACAAAGGCTTTATTCGCCCTAGCACCTCGCCTTGGGGCGCACCGGTACTTTTCGTCAAAAAGAAGTGATGTGTGCAAAATGCAACATATAAATTACATCAAATGAGGCATAAAACTAACCCTTTTTTAGTACTAATGTTGGAAAAAGTGTGTTTTTGTCTTCCTTTTGTATTTTCAGGATTAAATGAGCTCAAATGAACAAAAGAAGCAAAAATGCAGCTAAATCTAACATAATTACAAGAGAAGGAATAAACGTGGCATGCCCGACCCCTCGACAGCATCTCCCAAGCAAAAACAAGAAAACAGGAGGCTGAACACGCCCCGTGCTCAGTGAGCACGGGGGCGTGCCCAAGTGTCTGCAGAAAAGACAAAGTTGTAGAAGCTTCTATTTCCCAACACGGGGAGTGCCCAGCGGACACGGGGCCGTGGTCAAGACAAAGATTCGCAGAATCTTGGCAAATCTTGACAGTACAGATACGCTTCTGCACACGGGGTCGTGCCAAGCGGACACGAGGGCGTGGTCAACTAATGCAGACAAACTGCAATTAATGAAGAAAGAGAAGAGGATGGACATGGGGCCGTGCCTAGCGGACACGGGGCCGTGCCCGAGCTTCTGTTCTGGCTATAAATAGGGGTGCTTGGCTCATTTGCAAACCATCCCTTGGCAAACCACCTCTCTCACACTACACCCACCCTCCACCACCATCACAACACCATCATCCACCACCATCATCCATCATCCATCATAGAGTGTGTGTAGTAGTCTCGGGATCCAAGATTGATCGTAAGAGTTCTTGACAATCAAAGGCCATGTTTTCCTAAGTCTCTTACATCACTTGGTGAAGACAAGTGTCTAGTATAATACTTTTTATTTTTAATCTTTTCGCACTTTTTATTTGGTTACGTATTAATTACTTTAATAACTAGTTTCTTATGTTGAAGGTGAGTCTTCCTTATCGTTTGTCCGTGGTGTCTTGGCATTATTTTACTGTCTATATAAAATAAAAGATTTTCACCATTCATACCTCCACGGTCTATATGGAGGTATGTTAGCTACCTGGTTGCGGGGGTTAAGGGAACGGTTTGGTAAGAGTCTTGCCTTGTTCAGTGTATAGATCCTGCAAGGACCTGGGTCAACTTTAGTAGGATCTCCTTCAATACCCACTGGTATTGGATGGCGGGGGTCCGAACTCCTTGATCCCATCATATGTAAACTACTATTAATATTTTAACCCGGCTACTTAGGACTGTATCCCTGCTGACTCAGACTACTTAGCCGAGGGTAACGTCACCTCCAGAAGAGGGGCCTACCACAATATGCATTAATAACTTAATTAATTATCTTTCAATAATCCAACCCTTTAGGATTGTATCCTTGCTTACTCAAACTACTGGGTTGAGGGTAACGTCACCTTCAGAAGAGGGGCCTACTACAATAACTAAGATAATCTCTTAAAAAGTGCAAAAGTGTGGAAATAACCAAATGTTACACTAAACACGAGTCGGATCCAAGTAATCCATCTTGTCTATCTGTTTTGTTTTATTTTTCAGCATTTTAGTTAGTTTTATTTTTCTAGTTAAAAACCTTTTTCTAAACTTTTGATTTGATTAGACGTTGAGGATAAACCGGTATTAAAAGCTCTTGTGTCCTTGGATGACCTCGGTATCTTACCAACGCTATACTACGCTCACGATGGGTGCACTTGCCCATATGTGTGTTTAGTGTTAGTAAATATCGTGTTTTATAAATTTAAAACTTGGCTAAAAAGTGTAAAAGGGCTTAAAATATACATTAAAACCTATCACACCTAACACACATCAAGTTTTTGGCGCCGTTGCCAGGGACACAAGGATTTTAAGAAAGTTAAGAATCAGCGGCCTAATCGTTTTTTTTTATTTTTCTATTTTCTTTTAGGATTTTTTTAGATTTTCAGCTTCTGCAGAACTCAGCACGGGGCGTGCCCGCTGAACACGCCCCCGCGCCCAATCTTTGGTACTCGCAATCCTGTTTTAAGTCAGACAGTAAGCTGAACATGGGACCGTGCCCACTCAACACGCCCCCGTGCCCAAGTTTCAGTTACTAAAAACAAAACCGTAAGATCCCGACGGTTGGTAATTTCTGACACATAAATGAGTGATACTTATATTTTTTACTTTCGGCACTCTTATGGTACGTGGTGTCAAATATGTGGTTGCCCTCATAAAGATTTAGAATGTTATTTCCTAAATTATAAGCCCCATTATATAGACCCATTGTTTTCCTGTAGCCTTAAGAGGGGCGAAAGTAAAAATAATCCCTATCTCTCCCTCGAAAGCTCCCAATCGGATCTTCTAGGAGAAATGCTTCTTGATGAATTATTTCAATTGGAAGATTTAATTCTTAATTGGGTAAAGGAACTTGAAAAGGATTCCACTAATCCACCTCAAGAAGATACCCAAGAAGAATTATTGGGATCGCATTCGAATAATAACAACTTCGTTGCTCCCGAAATCACCTCTAACTCTAGCGAAAACTTGAGCGATAGTCGTCCCTGTGTCGATTGTGCCGTGAAGGACTCTCCATCGACTTCGTTCGGTGCATACATAGATCTGAGCGATTCGGCATATACCTTCTTTAACGAGAGCCCGGAAAAGGGTTGGACTTGTCCACCTACATTTAGCATAGGAATCACCCTCACCGACAACCTCTTACGTTCTCGTCTTAGTCTAGAGCAATTAAGGTATCTCGGTCACTTTGGGGTTGTTCCATCCAGTAAGGAACCACCCGATCGGGATGAATTCCTTAGAAATAGACGAAACTTCATAAACAGCCTCTAGACACGGGGCCGTGTCCAGGTCAACACGCCCTCGTGTCCACCCAAAGATTCTCGTCTGATTTCGTGTCAGAATACGGACAAAATATGTCAGGATCCTGTCTGCACAAGGGGCCGTGTCCAGCCGACACGGGGCCGTGTGCAGTGTGCTGTCGTTTTCTATAAATGCAGCCAAGAATCCTGCACATTTGGACCATTCCAGGGACAGAGATTTGGTGGGATCTTCACACATACCATCCTAGGTATTTTCTAAAAGAAGGTTCTCAACAACCATCTTGTCCTTTCCTCTTTTGTCCATTGCCTTCTTCTCCATTTCTTTTACCTCAACACCTCCATTAGAGCTTGAGATCACCATGATTCCAAGCTTTATTGAGATGATTGTTAGATTTTTTATCAAGGAATCTTGTTAAAAATAAGTTTTGCAACATTGTTTTAAGTTATTTTTGCTCAAAAATGCTTTAAAAATTTGAAAAATAATTTAAAACTCCGAGATTCCTTGTTCCAAAAATCTGCAGAAAAATGAACACGGGGCCGTGCTCATTGAGCACGGGGCCGTGTTCGAGGTTACTGTTTTATTAAAATAAACTCTTTTCCGTTTATTTTCGTAGAATGTCGAGCCAAAACAGTGGAACTTCTTCTGCGCACTCCAGAAACAGTCGAAGGGAAAGAAGGCCTTCAATTGAAGCAACTCTCGTACGCTACGTTATGGCATTACGTGAGGCGCTTGATGAGATGACATCGGTAGAGGAGGTCCTCATAGACCGTATAAATTATCTTACGGTGGGGTTGGAAAACAGTTTTCAAGAAATTAACCTCTTGCACCAGAGGTTGAACATTCTTGTGACACCTCCCATGGAACCAATCCTCCCTCAAGAGGATTGGAACCTAGCACTTGGAGTCAACAATCCCACCGGATGGGATGACATTCCAGCGGAGCCCCCTCTTGAAGATCTACAAGAGGTCCCGGTGGAAGTTGCACCCCCTCAAACTAATGCAAATGAGCCCGCCTTTCTTCTCCCAAGGGAGATAGAGGAATGGCTCGACGACATATGAGGGGCTCACATCCGGAAGAAGTTTTAAGCCGCATCAAACCGAGGGAATTATCTTTTCAGAAATTTTGCTACTAGAATAAACTTTAGGCTAGAACTTCTTGGTTTAGACTTCTTGTGTTTTTCTTGACCTATTATGTTTTATTTAGGATTATTATGTAATTTTCTCTATTTGAATGAATGATGGTTTTAATTAATTTGGTGTTTGGATGATGTTGTAATGAGTAAAACACACTCGAGATGGTGAAGGATACCAAAGGAAACTTGAACCAGCACCCCATGCACGAAAACAGGGCCATCCGACAAATTTTTCTTCGTTACAGCAAGTTCAGCACGGGGTCGTGCTCACCCAACACGGCCCGTGCTCAACCATCTGCAGAATTTGCCCAGTTCAGGTATCTGGACACGAGGCGTGCTCATTGAACACGCCCCCGTGTCCAGCCTTCTGTTTCTTTATTTCATTTTCTGCCACTGGCAATCTGAACACGGGGCCGTGTCCAGATAACCAGTAACATAAAATTTTTCTTTTTCACACCTTTTTACACGTCCAATCAACCTAAAAACTTATTTTTGGGACACATTGAGGACAGTGTGTAATTTAAGTGTGGGGGGGATGCTAAAACCTTGAATTTTGCAAGTCCTAATTACAAGCCTTACACAAAACTCTATTGGAACCGCTAAACACCCCAAATTTTTCAAAAATCTTTCATTTTTTCTTGCTTGTCTAAGTTTAAGTTGGGAATTTCAAATTCTAAAAAGGTGATATTTTTACAAATTTACAACCGATAGCGTCGTGATAAAAAGAACCAACATAAGAAAATTATGAAACGGCATGACAAACCTAGTTAAAATTTGATTATATATACTTGATCACATAAAAACCCATTCCCACAAAAAGTGAGTTTTGAGCCTTTATTGAGCATACAAATACACATCTTTAAACCAAATGCTCATTTTTCGTTTCTTGTGTGAATAGCCGCTTGGTTCTTACGACTCTAGAACTTGCCACGACGATGCATTCCCGGTCCTTACCAACTTAAACCCGAGTAAGTAAATGATGGAGGCATTAGGACTAACCCCTTTTTATTTCAACACCATTATTTTTCTTTTTTTACCACCTACCCAAAATCCCCCTAGTTAACCCCTTTGAGCCTAAACCTTCTCATTTCTTAACCCAAAACAAACACCCTTCTTACCCACCAAAACCCCTTTTTTATTTTAAACCCTTTATTTTAGTAACAAAGCTCGGTTTTTGTGTGACTCTCTTATGTTGAAAAAAAAAATGGATAAAGATGAAAAGAAAAATGAAGTTAGCAATAAACAAACAAAGCTCATCAAAAGAAGGCTTGTTTGAATAATACTTCATTAGAATAAAAAGTCACAAAAATGTTTTGCAAAAAACCGACGCTTTTTACGCCTTTCTCCCTTTTCTACTAACCACTAACCCAACCACCTACCTTTAACCCAAGCCTAACCCTTCACCCCAAAAGTCCTCTTGATATTTACAAAGGTATATAGTTAAAAAGGAGGCAGATTGATTGCTTGGCAAGCTTATGGTAGAAGTAAGTTCCATGCCGCTCTCGAGTGTTTCACAAAAATACATCTTCGGCCGAGTGTTGAGTGATCCCCCGTGAGGTATGTGAACTTGTATATAAATGGAATGTTATGCCCTAATAAGTAATTTTTCTTATGTAATGTTTTAAATAAATCATGATGAATAGGATTGTAAATAAATAAAAATAAAACTCAATAAAGAATCTTGGAAATCCCGACACTCTATGACAAGTCCAAAACCTTCTCTTCTACCCATTCCATTTGGGAGTGTTAAGCCACATTATAAAGAGTTTTGCTTGAGGACAAGCAAAGATTCAAGTGTGGGGGTATTTGATGTGTGCAAAATGCAACATATAAATTACATCAAATGAGGCATAAAACTAACCCTTTTTAGTACTAATGTTGGAAAAAGTGTGTTTTTGTCTTCCTTTTTATTTTCAGGATTAAATGAGCTCAAATAAACAAAAGAAACAAAAATACAGCTAAATCTAACATAATTACAAGAGAAGGAATAAACGTGGCATGCCCGATCCCTTGACAACATCTTCCCAAGCAAAAAAAAGAAAACAGGAGGCTGAACACGCCCCGTGCTGAGTGAGCACGGGGGCGTGCCCAAGTGTCTGCAGAAAAGACAAAGCTGTAGAAGCTTCTATTTCCCAACACGGGGCGTGCCCAGCGGACACGGGGCCGTGGTCAAGACAAAGATTCGTAGAATCTTGGCAAATCTTGATAGTACAGATACGCTTCTGCACACGGGTTCGTGCCCAGCGGACACGGGGGCGTGGTCAACTAATGCAGACAAACTGCAATTAATGAAGAAAGAGAAGAGGATGGACACGGGGCCGTGCCCAGCGGACACGGGGCCGTGCCCGAGCTTCTGTTCAGGCTATAAATAGGGGTGCTTGGCACATTTGCAAACCATCCCTTGGCAAACCACCTCTCTCACTCTACACCCACCCTCCACCACCATCACAACACCATCATCCACCACCATCATCCATCATCCATCATAGAGTGTGTGTAGTAGTCTCGGGATCCAAGATTGATCGTAAGAGTTCTTGACAATCAAAGGCCATGTTTGCCTAAGTCTCTTACATCACTTGGTGAAGACAAGTGTCTAGTGTAATACTTTTTATTTTTAATCTTTTCGCACTTTTTATTTGGTTATGTATTAATGACTTTAATAACTAGTTTCTTATGTTGAAGGTGAGTCTTCCTTATCGTTTGTCCGTGGTGTCTTGGCATTATTTTACTGTCTATATAAAATAAAAGATTTTCAACATTCATACCTCCACGGTCTATATGGAGGCATGTTAGCTACCTGGTTGCGGGGGTTAAGGGAACGGTTTGGTAAGAGTCTTGCCTTGTTCAGTGTATAGATCCTGCAAGGACCTGGGTCAACTTTAGTAGGATCTCCTTCAATACCCACTGGTATTGGATGGCGGGGGTCCGAACTCCTTGATCCCCTCATATGTAAACTACTATTAATATTTTAACCCGGCTACTTAGGACTGTATCCCTGTTGACTCAGACTACTTAGCCGAGGGTAACGTCACCTCCAGAAGAGAGGCCTACCACAATATGCATTAATAACTTAATTAATTATCTTTCAATAATCCAACCCTTTAGGATTGTATCCTTGCTGACTCAAACTACTGGGTTGAGGGTAACGTCACCTTCAGAAGAGGGGCCTACTACAATAACTAAGATAATCTCTTAAAAAGTGCAAAAGTGCGGAAATAATCAAAGGTTACACTAAACACGAGTCGGATCTAAGTGATTCATCTTGTCTATCTGTTTTATTTTATTTTTCAGCATTTTAGTTAGTTTTATTTTTCTAGTTAAAAAGCTTTTTCTAAACTTTTGATTTGATTAGACGTTGAGGACAAACCGGTATTAAAAGCTCTTGTGTCCTTGGACGACCTCGGTATCTTACCAGCGCTATACTACGCTCACGATGGGTGCACTTGCCCATATGTGTGTTTAGTGTTAGTAAATATCGTGTTTTATAAATTTAAAACTTGGCTAAAAAGTGTAAAAGGGCTTAAAATATACATTAAAACCTATCACACCTAACGCACATCAAGAAGGATGGGTCGTTCTGGATGTGCATTGACTATAGGGAGTTGAATAAGCTGACAATCAAGAATTGTTATCCCTTGCCCCGCATTGATGATTTATTTGACCAGTTACAAGGTGCTACGTGTTTTTCTAAGATCGATCTACGCTCAGGCTACCACCAACTACGCATTCAAGAGGAGGATATACCCAAAACCGCTTTTCGCACTCGTTACGGCCACTATAAGTTCGTTGTTATGCCTTTTGGTTTAACTAACGACCCGTGGTTTTCATGGACCTGATGAATCGTGTGTGTAAACCTTTTCTCGACCGCTTCGTCATCGTGTTCATTGATGATATCCTGATCTATTCCAAGTCGAAAACCGAACACGCGCAACATCTACGTTTGGTTCTCGAGCTACTCCAAGGGAATTGACTCTATGCCAAGTTCTCCAAGTGTGAATTCTGGATAGAGGAGGTTCAATTCCTCGGTCACATTGTAAATAGTCAAGGTATTCACGTCGACCCCGTGAAGATCGAAGCTGTCAAGAGTTGGGCACCTATGAACCCGTCTGAAGTCCGTTCTTTTCTCGGATTAGCGGGCTATTATCGTCGATTCATCGAAGGATTCTTTAAAATCGCCCTGCCGCTTACTTCTCTCACGCATGAAGACAAGCCTTTTGTTTGGGGAACTAGACAAGAGACTGCCTTTCAAACCCTCAAGAATATGCTTTGCAATGCTCCCGTCCTTATGCTACCTGATGGAAACAATGACTTTATAGTCTATTGTGATGCCTCGAACCTTGGTCTCGGTTGTGTCCTTATGCGGCGAGACAAGGTTATCGCTTACGCGTCTCGTCAGCTCAAGATCCACGAGAAGAACTATACAACCCACGACCTCGAGTTAGGCGCAGTTGTTTTTGCGTTGAAGCTTTGGAGACACTACCTTTATGGTACCAAGTCTACGATCTTCACCGATCATAGGAGCCTACAACATATCTTTGACCAAAAGGAACTTAATATGCGTCAACGCTGGTGGGTAGAACTTCTCAACGATTACGACTGTGAGATTCGTTATCATCCTGGCAAAGCAGATGTCGTTGTCGACGCTCTCAGCAGACGTAGCTACTTGCACAGTGCCCGTAATGTTCAAGCTCAGCATGATCTCGAAACCCTTATCCACGAAGCCCAACATGCCTGCTTTACTGAACGCACCTTGAAGAAGGAAAGGATTCTCAACGATGGAGCCCAACTAGAAAATAAGTCGAACGGGATTTTCCATTATCTGGATCGAATTTGGATTCCCAAGCGCACCGACCTACGAAAGATCCTAATGGATGAAGCTCACAAATCTCGGTATTCGATTCATCCCGGTGCCGATAAAATGTACCAGGACCTTCGCTACAAGTACTGGTGGCTGGGTATGAAAAGGGATATCGCTCTATATGTTTCGAAGTGCCTGACTTGCTCGAAAGTCAAGGCCGAGCACCAAAGACCCTCTGGCTTACTCGTGCAACCCGAGATCCCTATGTGGAAATGGGAGAGTATAGCTATGGATTTCATAACGAAACTTCCGCGTACGCCATCAAGTCACGACAGCATCTGGGTTGTCGTTGACCATTTGAGTAAATCTGCTCATTTTCTGCCAATACGAGAAGACTATAAGGTAGAACGATTAGCACGAATCTACACCGACGAGATCATTTGTCGACATGAGATGCCTCGCGACATCATTTCTGACCGTGATGGTCGGTTTACCTCGCGTCTTTGGGAAACGTTTCAATCTGCTCTCGGTACTACGCTTAATCTAAGTACCGCTTTCCATCCTCAAACCGACGGTCAGACTGAAAGAACAATTCGTACCCTCGAAGACATGCTCCGTTCGTGTGTCATAGACTTCGGTGGTAATTGGGACGCGTACTTACCTTTAGTCGAATTCTCGTACAATAACAGTTATCATTCCAGCATTCAAATGGCACCGTTTGAGGCATTATATGGAAGAAGATGTCGATCGCCTATTGTATGGCACGAGATCGGGCACTCGCAATTAACCGGTCCTGAGTTATTGCAAGAAACGACTGATAAAATCCTCCAAATTCGAGACAATCTGCTGAAAGCTCAGAGTCGTCAGAAAAGTTACGCCGATAGACGACGCAAGCCCCTTGAATTTGACGTTGGCGACTACGTACTTCTAAAGGTTTCACCTTGGAAGGGTGTGGTCAGATTCGGCAAGAAAGGAAAGCTCGCGCCTCGATATGTTGGACCCTTTAAGATTCTAGAAAGGATCGGCAAAGTGGCCTACAGACTCGAACTACCGGAGGAACTTAGCAACGTCCACCTGACTTTCCACGTTTCGAACCTTAGAAAGTGTCTTGCTGAGCATGATTTACACGTTCCCCTTGAGGACCTTCAAGTGAACAAAACACTACACTTCGTGGAAAAGCCTGTCGAAATCATGGACCGACAAACCAAGCAGCTCAGGCGCTCACGCATTCCCATTGTGAAGGTTCGCTGGGAAGGCAAGCGAGGCGCAGAGTTCACTTGGGAACTCGAAAGTGACATGAAGGCGAAGTACCCGCAGTTGTTTGCTACGGCTTCGGCCTAATTTCGGGACGAAATTCCCTTAAGAAGGGGAGGCTGTAACACCCCGTGTTTCGAAGTCAAAGTCAAGGTCAAAGTTAATGACCGATCGCGCGATTTGACGTATAATCTACTACTTTTATGTGTTTACTTTAGTTGTATTATGTGGAGTAATTATCAATAATCACAGTAATCGATGTATGTTTATCGCCAATAATCACTTTACGACTGTGAACAATAGGAAGTAACAATGCGATAAAGTTAACTAAACGTTAATCAACCTAATGCTAATCGAATCGACATCGAATCGCAATACGAATCGCAACTTGAATAATGCGTTCTGGATATTGTTTTACGTGTGTGTGTCATTTAGGTGTTACTTGTGCATGTTTAAAATATGTTTTGTGGTGACTAATCGAAACGCAATCGTAACTCAGTCGCAATCGAATCGCAAACGCAAATCAAAAGATGTAGAGGATGATTGTATGTTAGATATAGTAGTTGGGATTAAAAGTAATTTAATGGGTAACCCTACCGTATCGCTCGTTCAAATCGCATCGCAACGCTCAACACGCGAATCAAAACGACAAAAGTCATCACGTCACACACTAGGATCGAGTGGCCAACCGATCGGACTGCTATCCAATCGAGTTGTCACCCGATCGGGCTGCCACCCGATCGGCCAGCCTTTGTCCTTTTTGCCATTTTGGGAAACCCTATAAATACCTCACCTGTCTCAATCATTTGATGTCACAACACTCCATCTGAACCAGCCGCACTCAAGCTCTTTTCTCTCGATTTCTCTCAATTCTTGTAAGTTTTCTTCCTAAATCCTTGTACTTTCTTAATCTAAACGCACTCCTACACCTTTGTATCTTTAGAATCTTAACATTTAACCATGAAATCACTAGATTTGAGGTGTTCTAGGATGATGTCAGCATGGTGTTCTTAGGAACTTCATGTTTTGGCCTCAATCCACCAAGAACGACTTGAATCTGAAGGATTTCCATATGAATAAGCAAGGATCTTGCATAGATCTGAACATATTCACGGTGAAAAGGATTGAAAGATGGTTTTCCTAACTTTCTTTCAACTCTTTTACACTCAATGCACTCAAACCCGATGGAATCGGAGCTGGTTCTGATCTTCTACTCGTTCTTAGTGATGTATCAGTTCTAGATCCGAGATCTATTCAAGAGATAGTGATTTCGGGTTTGGACATGAACAACCGTCTTGAACCGTGCACTGTCGGACTAGGGTGATCCCTGTTCGGTCGGGTCACTGGGGACGAGATGGGGTTCCTATTGTTTAAACAAGCTATCATAACGCCTCATTCAGACTATGATACTTCAAACAGAATCAAGTGATAAGACGATCAGATCGACGGGACGGATCGTCGTCCGATCGGACTGCCATCCGATCGACTGGCTATCCGATCGGATTGCACCTGGGTTCAACACTAAACAATTTTCAACATGTTCAATGCATCACCAGTTCTAGCAGATTGTCACCCGATCAGAAGCCTATCTGATGGGATGATGAGACTACTGTGAACTTGTTCTCTAAGAAAAGTCTCACCGAACGGGCCGCCGTCCGATCGAACCGCCGTTCGATCGACCGACCTGAAGGGTAGAGATACTTCTCTGTTTTCAAAATACTACAACGAAAACTTCAAAAGTCAAACCATCATACACAAACACATCCTTACCAAACGAGTGTCGGTCCGACCGAGTTGCCATCCGAACGGATGACCACCCGAACGGATGACCACCCGAACGGATGACCACCCGAACGGATTGACGTCCGACCGAATGCATATCCGGCCGGATTGCCATCCGCCCGGATCACCATTCTGCACTTTGTATTTTACACCGTTTTACACGCCGCTTATCGTTTATGCTATCGTTCTGATCAGGCTAATCTCGCTCTAAGCGCTCCCTTCAATCCATCGTCGCTGTGAGTATACTCGAACCCTTTTTGCTTTATGCACTTTTGGGTGTTACATACGTTACTTATTCTAAATCACATCAAACACACTACGCTATACTTTAACGCGAACCGCTACTGCAAGTTATACGTGACTCTGTGAATGCTTGTTTGTTATGTTTACACATAGATTGTTGTCTACCTGCCTTAGCAACGATAGTACTATAGTTTGGACTCAGCACCTGTTCACTCAGGGGTTGTTAAGGACAATTACTTGCATGGTTCACAGTGGTGAATATGTATTGCGAACTGCCTCGGGCAGTCAACCCGTAGTCATTGGTATCGATATGATCATGTTGATAACTAACATGCCTCACATCACACGTTGTACGTGCTGGTTATGCGTAATCGATTTCGAACTCTATTATGCTATTATTAAACTTGTATGCTCACCTTTACACTATGTGTATTGACTTTTACTTTAACGTATGTGGCAGGTGCTTAAGATGCTAGGACGCCTTGTTTGCTGTGTGATGAAATCGTGGCTAGGAAAGAGTCCTAGAAACCAATAAACAAACTATCTATTTGTAAATCTGAGTTGTCGGAACATGTTATTGTTTTTGAGATATCGCTATCTGTAATAACTTATTTTTGCTTGATGGGTTATGGTATGGGACATAATATTAACTATCCGGTAATGTTGTTGTTATGGAATTTCTCATGAATAATCTGTTTCGCTCAGTGCCGCGCCCCGATGATTCCGCCATCGGTTGGGGTGTGACAGCAATCACTTGAGACGGCTTAATAGCATACTCAAACTCAGAACCAGTCACTTGAGAGCTTTATATACTGTTTAGAGTTGACTCGGTAAGCACCGAACCAGTATCATCCACTTCTTCGGTGCTCTTAACATCTGTCTTATGTTCCCCTGAGACCTTGTCAAGATAACCATTAACATCCTTGGCAATGCCATTACTCACCAGGACCACAAGAGGATCAACAACAGATCTATTCTCGACATTCACATCGACTTTACCACACTACCTCCGTAACACTTACTGGCATAGCCCCGTGAACAACGCCATTAGTCTCCGACATCAACGAATCAACAGTCACCCCTTCATTCTTAAACTGCTCAACATTAACACCTCCTGCATCACCAAACTCACCAGCACTCACCTCGACACTCAGGTTCACAAACACATAGGCGGAATCGATGTTTCCATTATAATTACCATTACCACTAACATTACAATCAACAATAGCAACACCACGGACTGCATTCACACCAGAACGACACTTCTCCTCCTCCACCTTATAAACCATCTCACTGCAAACAATTTCAGCTCCAGCCGTCATCTCGAAACCTTCGCAAATCCTTAACAGATTCGGATCCGGATTCTGTATGATCCAGATGCAAAAAATCAAATCGAACATAAACCAAACTGGAATCTACCAAATCAAATCATTGTACGACATTATAACAAAAACTCAAACGCAATCTACCATATTCTAACTACCTCACTCATAGATTTGTTGAAATTTGACAGAATCCTCAAATATATGATATGGGGCAAGATGTATTTGTAGATTAACCTATACAATAACAGTGTATCTTAAAAGAGCAGTTGGTATGCAACCATAATTCATTGCCTCCGTCTTCAGATTCTTAGCAAGTGAAATCATCTTGAATCGCTGGTCTCAGAGAAATACAAAAGTTGTACATCCTTCCTCCATAAACCTAGGGTTTTAATTTCAAAATTAGGAATACTCTGTAGGGGAGAGTGAGCTGGTTGCAGAGGAAGGCACTGGAACGGAGGGATGAGTAGGCAGAGTGAAAAGGATGGAGCTTGATGGCGGGATGAACAGGAATTGAAAATTTTGGGTGTATTTTGTGGGTGGGTAACTAAAGATGGTCACGTAAACTAATTATAGTCACATTTTTTCCCATAACCATTGATAAGTTTTAGATACACATAAAAACTTATAAGTGGCTAATAAATATCACTTTTTAGTCACGTAAATTTGTAAGTGACCATATATATATTATCTTTTAGCCATATCATTCAAAATCTATTGTGGCAGTTAGTAAAATTTGGCCATACTTTTCTACTGTGAGTGTGACTAGTGATTGTCACATATTTTTATTGAAAGTGTGACTAAAGGTTTGAAAACGATGTGTTTTCGTCACATGAAGTTAAAAATTATACAAATACCGTGACAGTAGGTCACATTTGGCCACACTTTTCGAGTTGTGGCTAGACTGGCTAGTAAATGTCACATTTTTTTAAAAAAGTGTGACTAAATGTTTTGAGCTGCGATACAATGGTCACATTAATAACAAAATGTGTCTAAAAGTGTTTTAAAATATTATAAATGACATTTAGCCACACATTTAGTCAAAACTGTGGTAGGCTTGTGTTTGAAAAAGTGTGGCTAAAGCCCAATTTTGGCGTAGTGTTAAGAGAACGTACTCTTTTTGGCTTTTCGTGATACTTTTGACTTAAAGCATCAGCTACTACATTAGCCTTTCCTGCATGATACTGGATATTAAAGTTGAAATCACTAAGAATTTCCATCCAGCGTCTTTGTCTCATATTTAACTCTTTCTGCCCGAAAACATACCTTAAACTCTTATGATCAGTGAAAATGGTAAACTTACTACCGTAAAGGTAATGTCTCCAAATTTTCAGGGCAAAAATTATGGCTCCTAATTCTAGATCATGGGTTGAATAATTCTCTTCATGATTCTTAAGTTGTCTAGATGCATAGGCTATAACATTTTGGCGTTGCATCAACACACATCCATAACCTAACTTAGAAGCATCACAATAGACTACAAAGTCTTCAGTTCCTTCTGGTAATGCTAGTATGGGTGTGTTGGTTAATCTTTGCTTAAGAATTCTAAAGGCTTCTTCTTGTTTTGATCCCCATTCAAACTTAACAGATTTACAGGTTAGCTTAGTTAAAGGAATGGCTATTCTAGAAAAATCTCGAATAAATCTTCTATAATAATCGGCCAATCCTAAGAAACTTCTAACCTCAGTTGGTGATTCAGGGGTTTTCCACTTGGTAATTGCCTCGATCTTGGTGGGATCTACATGAATTCCTTGATGATTGACTAAATGTCCAAGAAACTGTACCTGTTCTAACCAAAACTCACACTTCAAAAATTTTGCATATAGCTTTTCTTTCCTTAATAAACTTAAATGTGCGTGCAAATGCTCTGCATGTTCCCCTTTACTCTTAGAGTAAATGAGAATATCATCTATGAAGACAATTATGAATTTATCTAAATATGGCTTACATATTCGGTTCATCATGTCCATAAATGCAGCTGGGGCATTGGTTAAACCAAATGGCATGACAGTAAATTCATAATGACCATACCTTGTTCTAAAAGCGGTCTTAGGAATGTCCTCTTCCTGTACCTTTAATTGATGATATCCTGATCGTAAATCGATTTTAGAGAAAAATCGAGCTCCTTGCAATTGATCGAACAGATCATCGATTCTTGGTAATGGATACGATTCTTAATTGTGACTTTGTTCAATTCCCGGTAATCGATGCACATATGCATAGATCCGTCTTTCTTTTTAACAAATAAGATCGGTGCTCCCCATGGCGATGAGCTTGGCTGTATGAATCATTTCTCCAACAATTCGTCTAATTGTTTCTTTAGTTCTTGCATTTCTGCGGGTGCCAAACGGTAAGGTGCTTTGGCGATTGGTTCTGTTCCTGGTAGCAGGTGGATCCTGAATTCGACTTCCCTGTCTGACGGTAGTCCCGGTAATTCTTCTGGAAATACATCTGAAAACTGAGATACTACAGGAATATCTTTTAATTCCTTTCTTTAGTGTTAGTGATTATGGAAATCAAATACACTAATGATCCTTTTCTTACATAACTTGTTGTTTTCATCACAGAGATGAATTTTGTAGGTCTAGATGGCTTATCTCCTTTAATTGTGATATTTTCACCCCTTGGTGAATTTACTTGGATTGACTTTTGATCACATAAAATATTGGCCTTATTGGCTACTAACCAATCCATTCCTAATACAACATCAAATCCTTCCAGATTCATTGGATAAAGGTTTGCAATAAACTTTTGATTTAAAAATTCTATTCTTGCTCCCTGCAAGATTTCAGAAATCCTAATGGTTTCCCCATTTGTTGTCTCTACTAGACATTCTTGTAGGAGTTTAGTTAATGGTTGATTGATAAGTTTGCAAAATGAAGTATTAATAAATCTTTGGTTTGCACCAGAGTCAAATAATACTTTAGCAAAAACATCATTAACTAAAAACGTACCTGCTATCACGTCCGGAATCATCTTGGCTTCATCTGCCGTCAAAACAAATGCTCTAGCATTTTTGGTAGTCTTATTGTTTGTGGCTGGAGCTAGTTTTGGACAGTTCGGATTGATGTGACCTTTTTCTCCACAGTTGAAGCACATTCCATTATTAGGTTTCTTCCTACAATATTCTTCCTTGTGTCCTGGTATCTTGCAGAAATTGCAGTAAGTGGAGCATCTTCCTGAATGCTTCTTCTTGCAGGCCTTACAATAAGGTGCAAAGGTAGAACCTACATTTTTCCCACGATTGGAATTACCGTAGCGAAATTCCTGGGTAAGCCTTTGGGCTAGGTTTCTCCTCTGGTCTTCTTCTCGTGTACGTACTAACTCATCAGTCAAGGTGTTTGCTAGTTCTACAGCTTCTTCTATAGTTTGAGGTCTAGCCGCCTTGACTACATGCCTAATCTCACCGATTAATCCCCAGATGTAACGGGATATTAAAACTGGTTCAGGTGATGCAAGGGACGGTACTATTCTAGCATATTCAAAGAATAACGTAGTGTAACCCTTACTATCCACTCCAGTCATTCTAAGGTTTAAGAACTTATTTGCTATCTGTTCTTTTTCATTGGGAGGGCAGAATTTCCTTTCTACCATATTTTTAAATTCTTCTCATTCCATATTGTAAATCCTGTCACTTCCCCTAGACTGGAGGATAGTGTTCCACCATTCTAAAGCTGAGTTCTTAAACAGATTGGAAGAAAACATTATTTTATCCTCTTCCGCGCACTTGCTTATTTTTAAGACTGCCTCAGTCTTTTCTATCCAGCATAGAGCTGCAATGGCTCCTTCATTGCCCGAGAATTCCATTGGTTTACAAGACCAGAATTCTTTATCAGAACAACCATAAGACATGGTCCTTCTTCTTTTGGGAATGGGCACTTGAAGTATGGGTCCATTGTTCACGCTGTGTTCAGGTTTAGTTGGTCGTTTACTATCACGGTTACTTTTATTATCAGCGTCCCTAACAGTTTGGATAATAAATGGCATTGCGTCTATAATTCCTTGTGCCACTATGTGTTACTGTTATACACTGGGTTTCCATTGTTATCGTTGTTTGGATTATCATTATTCGGGTTATTGTCATTCTGGTTTTCCGGGTTATTATCCGGATTCTCTTGATTCACTTGGTCAGCCATCTGAATTTTAAACATTTACCACGTATTAATATCACAAGATAGTATTTAATACAACCAATCATATGACACGCATATTGATCAAAAGCGTCAAACATTGTGACTTACTCTTTCTTATATATAGTATGCATCTAATACAAACTAATACTGGAATTTAAAATTACAATACTATTAGGCATCAATAGCTATTGTCTAAGTTTTTTTTTTCAAACATACACACATATTATATATTATTATTATTATTATTATTATTATTATTATTATTATTATTACTACCACCACCGTTACTGATATGGGTTCATCCAGAACTCCATATTACGCTCGTCATACTTCCAGACGAGTCATTCTCCGACCTGCCTCATCCTCTCGCTACTTTCTAAAATCTCCTCTCCGAAGGTTCGGAGCTCTTGCACATTTTCTGCACTCATTGGGGGTACAGGTGTTGGGACTGGGTTTGGGAACTGGGGCATGGGTTCCTGGTAAGGATAAGGATTCTCTAAAATTTCCCTAATGTATTGGTCATTATCATAGTAGGGATCTAGAGGGTCTAAACCTAGGTAGGCTGCTAGATTCGGCATGGGTTCATCTTCTGGTATTGGGTAACGTTGCACATAGTCCCTATTATCATCTAACCATGGATCGTAATCTGGGTCTAAGGGATTGGGTGCTGGTACCCTAGGTATCTCCATTGGGTCAAAGTCATGCATTTGGATTTGGTTTTCTGGGTTGTTTTCGATTTCCATTGGTTGGGTGGGAAACGGTAAAGGCTGGGGTGCTATGAGTTGCTCCAGGTTAGGGTCCGCAGCTGTGGTTGCTAAAATATGGAAGTTTGCTAAACTCCTATTGAGCATATCCTGAGTGTTAGCATCTGTCTCTCGCTTAATGGCTGCTAAGGCTCGCTGCTGTTATAACTTTTTCATTCTTTTCCTACGTTCATGCGCTCCTCTACTGAACCATCCTCTCTTTTTAGGAGGGAATGGCTCTTCAGACTGAGCCTTAAACACAAATATCCCATCTTCATTGTCAGCTGAATACCCTGAGAGGGCAGGCTGTGAAGAGGTGCCTTCGCTCCTAGGTGAGCTGGACAACTGACGGTAGGCGTCGGTAGGTCCTTGGTCGCTCATACTGTAAACTAACAAATACTCAAATAACACACAACAATAATATACAGATTTGCATGAAATCCCGTAGATTATTTCCTAACATATAATATTTTGGTGTCAGCAGAACACTTCTGTGGCTGAATCAGTGGCTTAGCTCTGATACCACCTTCTGTTGCAACCCCCGTCCCCTAACTACCCGGGAACGGGCGGCCGCAGCCAGCTTTGGTGGTATCTGGTGTTTTTATCATTTTGGCAACGGAATTCACCTCAGGACCGTAGTTAGGAAATATTTTATCAGAGTAAAATACCACGCTTTTATAACATTCACGTATGGGAAATTTCCAAGTTTCAAGTACACATATTTTCATAGGGATAAACCCTAATTTATTTAAATAAAACATCTCTTTATTTAGGTAACTTTTATAGCCACTTTTCCAAGCCTTCAGTGCTGTCCAGCTGGCTTCTATTTGGCTTTCACATTTTGTTATCTGAAACGTGTTTAAAAACATTTTGTCAGTGGAAAATACTGGTGAGTGAATCCCAGTTTAATCAAAACAGGTTTTTAACAGTTTACAGCATTGAGGGCGGTTGCGCAATTACATTTGTTTCCATCTACTTTAATTACCACCCACGGTACTGTCAACCCGACTTGTGGTCATGTTACTACTCACAGTGTAGTAACAAATTTTGTATACAAAACCCCAACATACTGACGATAATTGTAGAATACAAATACTCAATCACTGTTTAATGTATTATTAATTAAGTGAGGTTTTGTAAGAACATTTTGCAAAAAAGGAGATTACTCACATTGCTGTCTTAAGGTTTTCTTTAAGGATTTCCTGGTGATTATCTATAAATTACACAAATGCAAACGCGTTAGTATAATAACCCAATATTTACATTAGTAATACCCTCCCCGAGACGGTATTCCAACGACTACGTCGGGCAGAACCACGACAGCCGTTACGGAACCCTGGATCAATCGGGCAGCGTATCTAATACGTAACCGGGGTTATGATACTTACAACGGGGCAGAACTTCGCTATTTAGGGGGGTATTATATCCGAGAATAACTTATACTATGTAAATTTTCGAGAGAGAAAGAAATGTGGTGCGAGTTGGGACTGAAGGCCGAAGGTCTCTATTTATAGGGCCTGATTTGTAGTTCCTCGCGGGCCGCGAAGACTCAAAGGTCTTCTTACGCAGCCCGCGACATAGTGGTAGTAGGGCCTAGCTTTTCCGGGTCATCACACTAGGTCCAACACGTTGCTGCCACGTGGCAGCTCAGGGTGTCGCCCTGGTGACTGGCTGTCGCGCCCCGCGTAGGAGGTAGCCAAGGGCTACGTGCCCTGCGAGCACCCTATTTTCTGGTTTTTATTTTATTTTTTCAAAATTAAAGGTATTTTGGGCTCGGTTTTCATATACGGGGTATGGTTTAAGACATATAGGGACACTTTAAATATATTAAGGGTGTCGAAAAATATTTTGGAGGGTTGTTATACTCCCCGAAACATATTTATTCACAAAAACCGTTTCTACCCGAAACATATATAATTATCAAATCCGTATACATTTTATATAACAAAAGGTATGTTTTATTCGAAAACATCTTTAAACCTTTTAAGGCGTGTTCTTCCCCCAAAACATATATAAAACAATAAAAATAGGGGGTTTAGTGACACTCACCTTTGCGTGCGTATTATAAATAGCGCAATCCCACAATTTGATTTCTACACGTCCTAATATACGTAGGAACGATTTATCAATCAATATATATAGCACAAAATTCCTAAGTTTCTTCAAATCTTAGAATTTTCACATAACTTTGAGATTTTCTCAAAAAGTCATTATTTTTTATTATGTTGGCACATTAATATATATATGAGTTCATATATATATATATATATATATATATATATATATTTAAGATTTTTCAACTTGAACGATTTTATTGGTGACCCTTATCATGTAAATCCGTTAACACTCCCGTTTATACGTAATATATCTGCGATTTACGCGTCGTAATATATATACATAAACGTGCACATATACTAAATATCATAACACGCGAAATCTCATTAACTTATTCATTTTATCATTTTTAAAGCACGTATACATGAAATAACTTATCAAGTTAACATATGTATCAATTTTCATGCTCGACAAACAAGTTACACATTTAACGCGATTTTATCGATTCTACCGCTTTAAGCGCATAAGTGTACATGCATAGTCTAAATTTCCGATATCATGTCAACACTTAACATATTATCATATACACATATCTAAATCACATAACACATTTTAACACATAAGGTTCACCCATAAATAACCCATGCTAGTGTACATTGTAAAACGCGTATTTTAGTGATTTGGTAACGTTTTCGGGCGTTGGAAGTCACGTATGACTAACCAAACACCAAGTAAACTTAATATAAGTTAAAATACTTATTTTTGTACTAAAAATATTAGTTTACTTACTGATCTAAAACAGTTTCGTAAAAATCATTCGAAAAGCCGATTTTTAACCGTTTTACCGCATAGTTTTCCGTCAAACGTTACCATAACCATCCTAAATCATAACGACTTGATATTTTAACATAATACATGTTATTTACTGATTAAAGTGATGGTTATAATCATATTAATGCAGTTTTCATGTAAGTCACATAAATCATGCGATTTCACGTATTTTACAACTTTTTAAGCACCATGTACAACTTGCAAAGCTAGTAAACTTTATGACAAAGTTTCATGCTATTATAACACTTAAAATATTAATATTTTTAGTGTTTAGAATCTGATTAAAAATCATTTTTATCAAATCATATCTAAATCATCATTTCATGATCATATATCAACATGCATGCTTAAGTATAAGCATCTAATGCACCCATAACATGTCAAAATCAACTTGCATGAACTTAAATGCATCTACACATTTATTTAACTCATGTTTTAATAATCCAAACATTCCAATATTCATATGATCATCATCCAATCATTTATCATAAATGCAAGACATATACATACATTCTTACACATCTAAGATTTTTAACATCAAAAATTCACATGCATGCATACCTATACATACATACATGGCTATATACATATATATGTATATAGTTCCAAAAATTCACTTTTCACATATTCATGAACTCATTTCAAATCACAAAAACCCTTTTAGAACTTTTCAAAGATTACATGCATTTCACTTTTCAACATCTTATCAAACAAGACTAAACCAAAAACCAAAAATCAAAACTCATACTCTAACATACACACATATATATGTACGGCCATATGTACATACATATACACATCCATTTTTATTTTATTCAAAAATCCATTTGTTTTAGTTTTCAAGTTTGTGTTTAATCCAAGAACAAGAGAAACTTCCATGACCATCAATATCACCATGAATCAAGAACAAGATTTTTAAAGTGAGTTTTATACCTTCAAGATTCTTAATGGGTTTTGACATAAATAATGATATGGGGCTTGATTCTAGCTTGAAACTCCTTGGAAACACTCTTAAATCTTCAAATGGACTTGAAATGAGATCGTATGAACATGAATCTTCAAGAACAAGATTGAAATTTGAAAATGGATATGTGTGAGAGGGTGTTCGGCCGAGCTTATGTTAGAGAGAGAGAGAGTTGTTTGATTTTTTAATGGGTTTCTTGGATAATGTAAGATTTGGAAGGATCTTGTAAAGGTGTAATCATCATAACACATTTATCTAGCCTACACATGGAGGAGAGAGGAGCCCCATCTAGCCGCCACCTCTCATTCCATACACACACTACACGCATACATACATTTATTATATGTATATAGATCAAAAACTGGTATTTTACTGGATACCGGGTATTTTATCTAGCGTTTTAATCCCGTTTTATGACGTTTTAAATTATTTTTATCACTTTATAAAAATAAACTCACCAAAATATTACTGAAATAATTATCAGTTGCCTCGACTGGCTGCGTTGACAGTATTTTGTCAGATACGCGCAGTATCGCGCGGTAAGCGCTTAAACTCGAAAGTAGAGTTTCTTAGCGTTTTAATTTATTTTTCTTTCTTTCCGAACATGATTAAAATCACTATTTTAACCATAACGAATTATTTTTTAGGATTTTAACATTGATCGGGCGGTCACCGATGTTCGTTTTGCATTTTGTTCGTTATGCGATAAGCGTTTGTCTTATTATTGCCAACATAATTTTTATCAAAGTTTGGATTTACTAACACACCAAACATCACACATAAACATTAATATTAGTCAAATACAGCCTTTTATTCATTCACGACACGTGTTACATTTGTACGGTGTAGCTTAAATAGTCGGGTGTCACACGAATACTTGTTAACGGGCCTAAAATACCTTAATATTTATAAAAATAAAATAAAAACAATAAATATGGCCTCTCGTGGGGCGCGGCCCCTTTGGGTGAGCGAGTCGCGGGCCACGACGGAGTGACACCAGGCCGGACCCTGGTCTGCCACGTGTCCGGTTACGCGTTAAAGCTAGTGAGTTGACTCACCAAGGCTAGGCCCTAGCCAGCCTAGCTCGCGGGCCGCGAAGGGCGAACCCAGATCTATCGCGGGGCGCGAGCCGCCATACGATCAGCCCTATAAAAGGGGCGATCGAGCTCAGTTCATTCTCATTCATAATTTTCTTTCTCAAATCTCTAGTAGTCTAAACTCTCGAGTATTATACCCCTATAAAGCGAAGCTCTGCCTCGTTGTAAGTATTATAACCCCCGATCACGTATTTGTTACCCTACCCTATTGATCTAGGGCTCCTTAACGCATGTCAAGGCTCTGCCTGACTCAGTCGTTGGAGTTCTGTCTCGTGTTGTACGACTAATGTGATTTGCTTTATCTTACTAACACGTGTGCATTGTTAATTTTAATAGATAATAACTAGGAGAATCACCAGGAAGCTATAGTAGTATCACCTAAGTCAGCAATGTGAGTACATCTTATTTTTGTCACCTTTTTGTGAGTTATTCCCCCTTTTGTACACCTTTTTGTAAAAACCTCAAATGTTTTCAATTATACTTAACAATGATTGAGTCTATGTATTCTACAATTGCTGCCGGTATGTTGGGGTTTTGTATACATTATTTGAAATCTGTTACTATTGGACAAAGAGTTAGCCAATGAATAACATGACCCACAAGTCAGGATTGACAGTACTGAATGAGTATATTGGTAGATATAAACATTGTAATCGCTCTCAATACTGTAAAGTTATAAAAACTGTTTTGATTAAATTCGGATGCACTCGCCAGTATTTCTTGCTGATAAAATATTTTTAAAACACGTTTCAGGTAACTTAATGTGAAGCTAATAGAAGCCAGCTGGAGAGCACTGAAGGCTTAAAGTTGTGGTTATAAAAGTTACCAAATAAGAAAAGGAGTTTATGTTTTCAATAATTTGGGTTTACCCCTACAAATGTATTGTCAAATGAAACTTGAATTTTATCCCATTTATTGTTATAAAAGTTTGGTGTTTAACTCTGATAAAAATATTTCCTAACTATGGTCCTGATGTATAAATTCCGTTGCCAAATTAATAAACACCGATACCACCCACTCTGAGAGTGTCCCGCAGCCGCCCGCTCCCGGGGCAGGGGTCGGGGGCTGCGACAATTGGCATGATAGAAGAAGAAGGAACAGTGACGGAGGAGAGAGAAAAGATATGGTTTTATGGAAACAAACGAGGAAAATTACTAATTTACCCTCATGTGCAAGACACATGTTCAGACTTAAGGGTGTAAGGGGTGATCACCTCTTAAGGAGAGGTAAACTTTCCACCCACCTAATCACGTCTTGTCATGTCAATTCCCCTCTCTAAATCCCCTCTTGCACTAAAACATAAGGAGTGGTCAACTCTCTTCGGGAGAGGTAAACTATTTTCTTTTTTATTATAAAAAAACCAAAGAAAACATTGTGATTTGTTTGAAAGCAGCCAACGATCAAAAAAATGCCTCACCCCATACGGTAAACAATCACCAATCCACCATTCCCTCTCGCGGTAAACAAGGTCCCTGCATTAGTTTATCGCTCCACCTCGTGCACCCTAACTTAAAATTTCAACCTAGTTAGTGGTAAAGGACCTAAGCTGTAACGAGTTTTAATAATAAAGGATTGTGATTGTAATTATTAAAGTTAAAGGGTGTGACAAATGGCAATAGTCCGGCAATTCCGTACAAACTAATCACTATTTTATTTACATAATCTCATGTATTTAGCGTAATTTAATTACGTAACAGTGTTGTTAATTGGATAACAAGGTTAGGACAAGGAAACAATGCTAAAACATATGTTGGTTTTCGCCACATTGCGAAATCAGGCAAACAATGTCCTAAAAGTGTTGGTAGAAAGTGCCACGTGCACTATTCACGGTTACACTATTCATGCCAGCAAACCGTGAAATCAGACCGAAACACTGAAAAACGACACTCGGATAACATAACGGAGTCCATTTATATAAGAAAACATTATTATGAAAACACATCTTGCAAAGAAACAAGATTTTCCGGTATAACGCCCTAATCTCAAAAATGTCTATTTCGGTTAAAAATATAGCACTTTTAACTTGTCTGAACCTATAACAAAGCATTTCTGGGACTTCGAAATTATGTCACTTGATGAAAAACACACTAAAACATTTTAAGGATATCAATGAGATGACCAGAATCATAAGCTTCCGATATTATATCGCTATGCATTAAACTAGTCCGCTAGCGAACCGACGAGCTAGTAAGCAGTAATTCTGTCATCGTAACAACCAAATGAAAACTCTAGTAAACTAGTTAAGCCTAATTTGGAACTCGGAACCACTTCCAACATCGTTCGGATGCGCTATCACAACTCGCGGAATTTCTTGTCGGTACGACATAAAAGTACCGTAAACGAGCCGACGACGAAACGAAAAGCATTCTAAGTATCAAAACATGATTTTTACTAGTTTAGTGAACTAGTTAATAATAATTTTGGTTCTGAATCACTAATTGCCCCCTAATGGTGAAAGATTACCCCTAATCACCATACTTTACTTAAGTACCAAAATATCTAGATTTTTATAACTTTTTATAAAAAAAAATTACACTTAACCCCCCCCCCCCCCTTTTGATGTGGCCAAAAATAGGTGGGCCCCACACCACTTGATTTGTTTGAAAAATGAGGATTAGAAGTATGGAGCTAGTAGTTGTTGATGACTAGAAATATGAGCATGATTATAAGACATTATACACCATTTCACCCATCATTTTTACACCTTACAAAACACACACAACTCTCTCAACTCTCCTCTCTTGATCTCGGCTGAAAGGGGCAGCCAAAACACCACCATTAAACACCACTTTACACTCACTTTAAAGCCTAAAAAGATCATCTACACATGGGATAAACATGGAGCTTCATTAGGAGCACTTTTGGAGCTAAAATGTCTTCTTATTTTCTTGTCTAACTAGTGCAATCTTGTAAGTCTTCAAACCACCATTTTTAAGCTCCTTATTACTTGTAGACTATAGAAGTACAAGTTAATTATCTTGAAACTAAAGAAAAATATAACCAAAAACCCTAATCTCAAAGCTAATAAACACTAAATCTAACCATATTATGTGTTGTTATGTGTAGATTAGTGTAGTTAGTTTGTGTGACCTTGTTATTTATGATGATATTTGCTAATACTAGTGAGTTAAGGTTTATGTTTATAATGATCTTGTGGGTATATTCTTGTAGTATTCAAGATTAGTGTTCATCTCACCATGATGAACCTAAATATATGATTTAAACACGGATATGTTTAAATCTTGAAAGATCATCATACTCACTTTCATGAACTAAATATGTGTTTTAAAGATTTCAAAAAGAAACAAGAGTTTAAAAGGGTTTACAACCTAATCTTGGAAGATTAGTAGACTTTGATTTTACAAGACTTGATTATTACAAAATATCATTATAAAAAGCCTTGTAATCAAAGGGGTTAAAGTGTGAAACTTGATTTGAATTTATGGCAAAAATGATTTATTTAAAAGTCTAGCAAAAATATGAAAATTATTTGTCATAATCAAGTTGTTAAAATACACTTGTTAAGTTCATGGAAATGAGGGATTAAAGTGTATATTATCATGTAAGTAAAGTTGAGGTATTGAAAATTGATTTGGAGAATTGATTATGATTATGGGTTAAACAGGGTTTAAACGCGTTTTTATAACGTGGGAAACGTCATAGTTTTAGGGGAAACTATGGCGAATTTTTCTAAAATTCTAATCGCGATTAAAGAGGGGATTAAAGGGTGATTAACGATGTTAAACGCGATTAGTGGTCATAAACGTCATTTGGAAACCTTAATGAGAATATTTAAGTCTTAAATATTCAATAAGTTTTATGAACTTAAACTTATTCTTTTACAAAAATAAATGGTTAAAAATGTAACCATATATGTATATATAATTTTTGGTAAAAATTATATATTTTTGGAAACTTGTTAAGTGCATGTAATATGTGCTATATATGTGTATGTATTAGATACCCATAGGGTGATCAAAATAAATATACATACAGGTTCCTACATGGTCCAAGAAATGCTAGTAAACCGGACAATTAAATAGAATGGCCGAAATGGAAATACATAACACTTGATGACGACAAATTGGGCGTATCGACACTGCGAACAAGTACTACCAAGTCGAGTCTAAAATAACATATTTTAGACGTTAAAACGAGCACTTATATAAGTGACCAATAACAAGAATCCGGAAACTCGAAAACTATAAAAATTACCAAGTATTTTTCATAGGAAAAATGAACTTATTAAAAGTTTACTACTTGGTAACATTTTGGTAAAAATTGCAAGATTATGTTAAGGGACTCATAAAGTTAGGATTGGGCCTATCAAAGCTAGTAATGGGCTAGGCCCAAATTCCTTAATACATGGGCTTGGGCCCAATAACAATATAACATGGGCTCGGCCCAATAACACTAAAGACATGGGTTGGGCCCAATAACATAGATAACATGGGCTCGGCCCAATGACATGGGCTCGGCCCAAAAACATTAAAACATGGTTTAAATACGATAACATAGATGACATGGGCTCGGCCCAATGACATTGATCCCGTGGAAGATGGTTGTTTTCCGTCGGATGGTATATGTCCGGCTTCGGTAGTGACGACGAGGCGGAGGTGGCGGCCTTGGACAACAACTCTACTAGTGGGACGAGGTCCCTGAGATTCATGCTAATCGGGATTGAAGACACTCTCGTCCAGACAAGGAAGATGAAGTACTCATCTTTAAGGTGCCCCTCCAGTTGTGATTGTTACAGATTTTTTTTATTTCTATTTCGGATAACATTGTGCCTTTTCACGAATAATGACAATGGGCGTTAGCACGTGGACCATCACGAAGGTCCCTTCTATGTTAAGGGTATATAAACAATAGTGTCCTTTCTTCGACTGATCGTTTGTTTTGAACAAGAGAATGCTAGGGTGACCATGCAAGACAATTTATTATTACGGGGGCCCACGTAATAACAAATTATAGTGCATGGGGAATCCTGGTGGGCTCTGCTGTAACACCCCGCGTTTACATAAGTGAAAGTCAAAGTCAAGGTCAAAGTCAACGACCGATTTCGCGCAACTCGACTTGTAGAAATGTTTTTATTTTATTTATATTATGTGGAGTAAGTGTCATTCATTGCAATAATCGAATCGTGTTAATCATATTTTAATCGACCCACGACTGTGAATCATAGGCAGTAACAATGCGATAAAGTTAATCAACTAATAATCAAGCTATGCTAATCGAATCGACATCGAATCGCAACTCGAGCTATGTATTTTACTTGTCATTTATACGTGTGTGTGTGTGTGCTTTACGTGTTACCTCCGCATGTTTATTTATGTTTTGTTGTGGTAATCAAGCGAACCCAATCGAACCCGAAGTCTAACTCGAATGTAAACGAACCCGAACCCGAATTCCGAATCGAACCATGTTATATACGAAGTAGTTGGGACTAAAAGTAATTTGACTAGGAAACCCTATCGAATCGCTCGCAATCGAAACCGAAGCGTCGTCGCACCGAACGCACCCTTCAGTCGACATCCGGACGGATGGTCCATCCGCACGGATTGACAATCCGTACGGGTTGCCAATCCGCACGGATGACCCATCCGCATGGATAAACAATCCGGGTGACCTGCAATCCGCACGAATCACCCTTTCCCCTTTTGGCATCCTATAAATACCCGGGTCACTCTCCAAACTTTCCACTTTTGGCAAGTGACGTCCGACCTGCACGCATTCTTCACCTTTTCTCTGATTTCTCTCAATCCAGGTAAGATCTTGCTCTAAATCTTGTACATTCTTGATCTATACACACATCTACACCTTTCTATCTTTCAAATCTCAATTTTTAACCATGAAATCATCAAGATTTGAGGTATTCTAGGGTGACGTCATCATGAAGTTCTCATGAACTTCAAGTGTGACCTCATTCCACCAAGAATAACTCGGATCTGAACGATTTCCATAAGATTTCACAACAACTTCACCTAAATCTAAACTTTTCTAGGGATAAAAGGGTTGAAAGAAATAAACTTAGGTTTTCTCCTTCTTTTACCCTCAAAAACGGTACGAATCGATCAGTTCTAGTCTTCCACTCAATATTAGTGATGCACTAGCCCTAGATCTGGATTCTACCCACAAGACACCTGATTTCGGGTTAAACCGGAATGACCATTCTGAGTCGCCGACAGGCCTCGAGTTAGGGTGGTTCCTAGCCGGCTTAGTCATGCGAGGAAGAATACAATTCCAAGTGGTTGCCACGTAATCAGGACGTCTCGATAAAACGACAACAGAAACCAAGAGTAGACGAATGGAACAACCAGAACGAGAGGCTGTCCGCACGGACAAGTTGTCCGCACGAACAAGTTATCCGCACGGACAGACGATCCGGACGGGTTGTCACCCGGACAAACTACACTTGGGACCCACATTTAAAACGAGGTTTGAGTATCGACGAATGAATAATCCGGACGGACGACCTCTGAATGGATTACTCTTCGGATCATGAGATACTAAGACCTTAAACAATTTCAAACAATGTTCATCCGCACGGGCAAGTTGTCCGCACGGACAGACTATCCGGACGGATTGTCTTTGTCCGCACGAACAAACTATCCGGACGGATTACCACTGTCCGCACGGATTACCATCCGGACGGATTCCACCAATTTCATCAAGTGACTCAGCCTTAGAGACGTGCCCGCACGGATTACCATCCGGACGGATTGTTGTCCGCGCGACCGGCTTGAAAGGTAGAGATATTTAAATGTTTTCTAAATGCTACAACGAAAACTTCAAAGGACAAGCCATCATACACAAACACATCCTTAGGAAGAAACAATCCACTCGAATAGTTATCCGTACGAACATGTTATCCGCACAAGTGACTAGTCCGGACAAATTGCAAATCCGCACGGATTACATGTCCGCACGGATGAACAATCCGCACGAGTGACTAATCCGGACGGATTACCATCCACACGGATTACCATCCGCACGGATAACTCACTCGCACGGATAACTCACTCGCACGGATAGCTTACTCGCGCAGATAACTAGTCTGCACGATCAGCTATCCTACCCACTCTCACTCTATATCGTTTTACGCGCCACTTATCGTTTCGTTATCAAATCTATTCAGGCTAACCGTACTCGCTGAAAAGCGCTCCCTTCAATCCATAATCGCTATGAGTATACTCGAACCCTTTTTGCTTTTAGCACTTTTGGGTGTTACATACGTTACAAATATTCAAACTACAACTATCACACTACTCAAGCTATTTTAACGCTAAACCATTTATGCATGTGATACGTGGCTTATGAATGCTTGTTTGTTATGTTTACACATGGAATGCTGTCTACCTGCCTTAGCAACGATAGTACTATAGTTAGGACTCAGCACCCGTTCACACGGGGGTTGTTAAGGATCTTTTACTTGCATGGATTACGATGGTAATCATGTATTGCGAACTACCTCGGGCAGTCAACCCGCAGTCATTGGTATCGATGGATCTATGTCGATAACTAACGTGCTTCATTTCACTATGTGTACGTGCTGGTTATGCGTAAACGAATTCGAACTCTATATGCTATTATCAAACTTGTATGCTCACCTTTACATTATATGTATTGACTTTATTTTAACGTATGTGACAGGTGCTTAGGTTGTTTCTGTGCTTAACTTGCTGGTGATGAAATTGAGGCTAGGGAAGGAGTCCTAGAAACCAACAAATAAATTAGTTATGTTTAAATCTGAGTTGTCGGAACAGAATACTTTTCTTGATGTTTGTCTGTAATAATTATTTAACTATTTGAGATACGGTATGGGACGTATTATTTAAATTGAATGGTAATGATAGTTGTTATGGAAACTTCCGGACAATCTGTTTCGCTCAGTGCCATGCCCCGATGATTCCGCCATCGGTTGGGGTGTGACAGATTGGTATCAGAGCCATAACTATAGGGAATTAGGCAAGACTTGACTTAGTCCGGGTCAAAGTCTTAGAGACCTAGACTATAGTTAGGAACCACCAGACCAACTCGCGCGTATGCATAAACTCGCCACTATCACTCGCTCTTTTCTATCATCGCACTCGAAATTTTAATTATGAGCAAGCACGAAGGCCGAGAATAGGTGTGAAAACCGCAAACTCTCGGCTAAAGTCGCTTAATCAACTTGCATTTTAACTACGAACAAGGAGAATTATGCCAAACTAGGAGTGGAATCCACATTTTGATGAATAATCTCGTCCATTTTAGGGACGAAGTTGTTAAGCCAGGGGTGAAACCCTAACCTTGATAACTTGTTCTGCGCATATTACAAAACTCCCACCAAGGTCTCAACAGATGATCTGTAGACGCCATAAAACTAACGGGATTAACGCCAAACGCCCAAGAATCGAGGCCAAGGCACGATCCTGAAGGTTGAAGGTGCATAACAGATCCCCTGTGAATAATTGAACCACCTTGGTTAGTCGAAGTCTACTAGCCGCAGACAATCTATTCTCGATTTTATGTGTTTCAAGCTTTGAGCCAAGACTATTGAGTCTGACGATTCGTCGATTTTATGTGAATTACGTGTTTTATGCTTATTTGTTAGCGTTTTGAGATACTACTGGTTTCGATCTAATGCCTTTTGCTTTTGCTACCCACACATCATTAACAAATCGCTCGCACCATACTATATTCGAACCCTCGCCGACTTTGAATGATAGGTTTCTGTTTTCTGAATGCCTCTAGTGACTAAGGTATGTGTGTTTCTTGCTATTGTGTTTTACGTGTTCAGGAATTTTGTGACTATGTGCCCTATGTGCTTATGGGATTATGTGACTTCATGTTAAATATTTCCGCAATTATATGTGTTCCTGCGCTTTAGTAAGTAGTAGACGTGTGAGGTGAGATTCGAATACATGTGTTGAGTTCCGTGGCGATGTCTATTGCAGACAATGTCGTCAGGATCCCGTCATGCTCTCTCTCGCCAGGAAAAGAGGGACAAATGCCTTGCTTCCATTATCGCAAAAAGTGTGGCAAAGGCCGTGAGTGACGTCTATGAGAACGCCAGCAAATCATCCGAGGAATCGAGAACCGAAGCACCTAAGACTGCCGCATGGCCCTTCAGTTTCAAACAATTCAAGTCGTGTGGGCCAAAAGAATTCACTGGCGAAGGAGGTCCTACTGCACTTTTCCACTGGTTTGACTCTATCGAGGTTACTCTGCGACAAAGTGGTTGCCCTGATGACCTTCGAACTCTGAACGCTACCGGCGTCTTTCAGTCCCGTGCTCTAGACTGGTGGACGGTCGAGAGGAAGAAGTGAGGGAATGATGCAGCCTACGGTCTGTCGTGGGACGAGCTCAAGGAAGTCATGCTAGAGGAATTCTGCCCTCCTCACGAACGTCAAAGGCTGGAAGATGAATTTTGGCACATACAACAGAAGGATGGTGACAATGCTGGTCTCACTGCTTGTTTCAAGCAGCTCAGTATTATCTGTCCCGACCAGGTCAAGACTCCGGAGATCACCGTTAAGAAGTACATTCGAGCTTTGCCCGACTGCGTTGTTGATTTCGTGCAAGCGGCTAAGACTACCACGATCGAGGAGACCTATCTGTTGGCCGCTGAAATCAATGACAAAAGGGTTAAAGCTGGTGTCTGGGATAAGACCTCGAAGCATCTGCATCAAGCTACCGCTGCCGCACCAACTGCTGAACCCACCTCGTCAAGCAACAAGAGAAAGAACAAGAGAAAGAACAGCTCCACCAACAAGAACTATGCGATTACTGCTGCACCGATTCAAGCTGTACCTGCCCAACAGCGTCAAGTAGTGGCGCCTGTGGCCAATGCACCGCCTGCAAACCGTGCATACACCGGGCCACACCCGCTCTGCCCTACTTGCACCTACCATCACCCGACCGCTATTCAATGCAGCTTTTGTGCTCATTGCAACGTATACGGCCACTTCACTGCCAACTGTCGTATTCGTCAAGCTCCTGCCAATCAAGCTCTACTCACTGCCCCACAGGGTCAACAAGCTCCTCCGGCACCCGCAGTTAAAGCCAGAGCCTGCTTCTCATGTGGCGACCCGAACCATTTCGCCAACGTGTGCCCAAACAGGGTTGTGAAACAAGAGCCTCAGCAACAACAGCCACAGCAGCAACAACAACAGGCCGCACGCGCCAGAACTTTCAATCTCAACATGCGTCAAGCCCAGGCCGACAACAACATGGTCAATGGTACGTTCCTTGTGAATGGTATTTATGCTTCATGTTTGTTTGATACTGGCGTCGATAATTGCTTTGTGTCGCTCGAATTTGAGAAACTCCTTAGTCGTAAACGTTCCCAACTCTCCTCTGCATTCGATGTTGAAGTCGCTACCGGAAGAACCGTCGCTGTCAATTCCGTTATCCGTGATTGTACTCTTGAGCTCAACAATCACATATTCCCAATTGATCTCATTCCGATGCAACTCGGAAGCTTTGACGTCATAGTAGGCATGGACTTTCTTCGAGAAAATCATGCTGAAGTTGTGTGCTTCGATAAGATGATTCGTTTTTCGCTCGCGAATGGCGATTTATTGTGTGTTTATGGTGATACTACTTCGAAAGGTCTCAAACTTATGTCATGCCTCCAAGCTAGCAAGTATCTCCGCAAGGAATACAGAGCTTTCTTGGCTAACGTCGTAGCAGCAGAGAAGGAAAAGAAAGAGAAGAAGGAAGTAAAAGACGTTCCTTTGGTTCGGGAATTCCCTCAAGTTTTTCCAGAGGACCTTCCCGGACTACCGCCAAGTCGTGATATCGACTTTCGTGTTGACCTCATTCCTGGAGCAAATCCTATTGCCAAAGCTCCTTACCGACTCGCACCGTCCGAAATGCGCGAACTCTCAACCCAACTCCAGGAATTGCTTGAAAAAGGCTTCATTCGCCCGAGCACCTCTCCCTGGGACGCGCCGGTCCTCTTCGTCAAAAAGAAGGATGGGTCGTTCCGGATGTGCATCGACTACCGGGAATTGAATAAGTTGACTATCAAGAACCGCTATCCTCTGCCTCGAATCGATGATTTGTTTGATCAGCTACAAGGCGCTACGTGTTTTTCGAAGATCGATCTACGTTCAGGTTACCATCAGCTACGTATACAAGAGGATGATATACCCAAAACCGCGTTTCGCACTCGATACGGCCATTACGAATTCGTTGTCATGCCTTTTGGCCTAACCAACGCACCAGCGGTTTTCATGGATCTGATGAATCGCGTGTGTAAACCATATCTCGACCGTTTCGTCATCGTGTTCATCGACGATGTCTTGATCTATTCCATGTCGAGAGTCGAACACGCGCAACATATACGTTTGGTTCTCGAGTTACTCCAGGGGAACCAACTCTACGCCAAATTCTCCAAGTGCGAATTTTGGTTGGGGGAGGTTCAGTTTCTGGGTCACATTGTAAATAGTCAGGGTATTCACGTCGATCCTGCGAAGATTGAAGCTGTTAAGAGCTGGGTTACGCCTAAGAACCCGTCTGAAGTCCGCTCCTTTCTCGGGCTAGCGGGCTATTATCGACGATTTATCGAAGGATTCTCGAAGATTGCTGTACCACTTACCTCTCTCCCACATAAGGATCAGCCTTTTGTCTGGGGAACCAAACAAGAGTCTGCCTTTCGAACCCTCAAACACATGCTTTGCAATGCTCCCGTTCTCACATTGCCAGATGGAAACGATGATTTTATTGTCTACTGTGATGTTTCCAACCTTGGTCTTGGTTGTGTCCTCATGCAACGAGACAAGGTCATAGCTTACACATCTCGACAGCTCAAAATCCACGAGAAGAACTATACAACCCATGATCTCGAGCTAGGCGCGGTTGTTTTTGCATTAAAGATTTGGCGACACTACCTGTATGGCACAAAGTGTACGATCTTCACCGATCATAGGAGCCTACAACACATCTTTAATCAGAGGGAACTAAATATGCGTCAACGCCGATGGTTAGAACTTCTCAACGATTACGACTGTGAGATTCGTTATCACCCAGGCAAAGCGAATGTTGTTGCTGACGCCCTTAGCAGACGGAGCTATCTGCTTAGCACTCGTAATGTTCAAGCCCAGCACAACCTCGAAACTCTCATCCGCGACGCCCAGCATGCGTGTTTCAACGAACGCACTTTGAAGAAAGAAAGAATCTACCACGATGGAGCCCAGCTTGTGAGCAAATCAAATGGAATATTCCACTTTTTAGACCGAATTTGGATTCCCAAGCGAACCAATTTGCGACAGATCATCATGGACGAAGCCCATAAATCCCGCTACTCAGTCCATCCCGGTGCTGACAAAATGTACCAGGATCTTCGTTACAAGTACTGGTGGCCGGGTATGAAAAGGGATATCGCCCTCTATGTCGGAAAATGCTTAACTTGTGCTAAGGTCAAGGCGGAACATCAAAGACCCTCTGGCTTGCTCGAACAACCACCAATTCCCATGTGGAAGTGGGAGAGCATAGCTATGGATTTCGTAACCAAGCTACCACACACGTCATCAGGAGCATCTGGGTTGTAGTCGACCGATTGACCAAATCAGCTCACTTTTTGCCAATACGAGAAGACTACAAGGTGGAATAATTAGCCCGAATCAACACCGACGAGATCATTTGTAGACATGGGACGCCTCGTGACATCATCTCTGATCATGATGCTCGGTTTACTTCACGATTGTGGGAAACATTTCAAACAGCACTCGGTACAACGCTTAATCTAAGTACCGCTTTCCACCCACAAACCGACGGTCAGACTGAAAGAACGATTCGTACTCTTGAAGACATGCCCCGTTCGTGTGTTCTAGACTTCGGTGGTAATTGGGATAAACACCTGCCGTTGGTTGAATTCTCGTATAACAACAGCTACCAGGCTAGCATCCAGATGGCACCTTTCGAGGCCTTATACGGAAGAAGATGTCGATCGCCTATTGTGTGGCACGAGATCGGTCACTCGCAATTAACCGGTCCGGAGCTACTACAAGAAACGACAGACAAAATTTTCCAAATTCGAGACAATCTAGCGAGAGCTCGGGATCGACAGAAAGTTTACGCCGATAAAAAGCGCAAGCCCCGTGAATTTGGCGTTGGTGACTACGTACTCCTAAAGGTATCGCCTTGGAAGGGTGTAGTCCGATTCGGCAAGAAAGGGAAACTCGCGCCTCGATATGTTGGACCTTTTAAGATTCTGGAAAGGATCGAAAAAGTCGCCTACAGACTCGAATTACCGGAGGAACTTAGCAATGTCCACCCGACTTTTCACGTGTCAAACCTCCGAAAGTGCATCGCCGACCACGATTTACATGTCTCTCTAGACGATCTACAAGTGAACGAAACATTACACTTCGTGGAAAAGCCTGTCGAAATCATGGATCGCCAAACCAAGCAGATCAGGCGCTCACGCATTCCTATTGTGAAGGTCCGATGGGAAGGCAAACGCGGCGCGGAGTTCACTTGGGAACTCGAAAGCGACTTGAAGACAAAGTATCCACAGTTGTTTAATTAGAGAAGCGTTAGAGAGAAAGTGACTTATGATTCTAGTGTTTTGTACGATCTCGTACTAATCAATAAGAATCACGTATTAATACGTTCTTATGTGTTCGGTCTCGATCATGTACGGATTCCGCACGTCGCACGGTTGGTTCGCAATCGAAACGGAGTCAAAACCGGGACCTACACAATCCACGCACGATCACGGATTCCGCACGTCGAACGATCGTTGCACAATCTTACGGTGTCAAAACCGATCCTACAATGGTCACGTTCATGTACGGATTCCGCACGTTACGCGAGTCAAAATCGGTCCAATCGAAAAGTGCTCACATGTGATTCACGGCTTTGTTACGGCTTTCAGCTTAATTTCGGGACGAAATTCCCTAAACAAGGGGAGGCTGTAACACCCCGTGTTTACATAAGTGAAAGTCAAAGTCAAGGTCAAAGTCAACGACCGATTTCGCGCAACTCGACTTGTAGAAATGTTTTTATTTTATTTATATTATGTGGAGTAAGTGTCGTTCATTGCAATAATCGAATCGTGTTAATCATATTTTAATCGACCCACGACTGTGAATCATAGGCAGTAACAATGCGATAAAGTTAATCAACTAATAATTAAGCTATGCTAATCGAATCGACATCGAATCGCAACTCGAGCTATGTATTTTACTTGTCATTTATACGTGTGTGTGTGCTTTACGTGTTACATGCGCATGTTTATTTATGTTTTGATGTGGTAATCAAGCGAACCCAATCGAACCCGAAGTCTAACTCGAATGTAAACGAACCCGAACCCGAATTCCGAATCGAACCATGTTATATACGAAGTAGTTGGGACTAAAAGTAATTTGACTAGGAAACCCTATCGAATCGCTCGCAATCGAAACCGAAGCGTCGTCGCACCGAACGCACCCTTCAGTCGACATCCGGACGGATGGTCCATCCGCACGGATTGACAATCCGCACGGGTTGCCAATCCGCACGGATGACCCATCCGCACGGATAAACAATCCGGGTGACCTGCAATCCGCACGAATCACCCTTTCCCCTTTTGGCATCCTATAAATACCCGGGTCACTCTCCAAACTTTCCACTTTTGGCAAGTGACGTCCGACCTGCACGCATTCTTCACCTTTTCTCTGATTTCTCTCAATCCAGGTAAGATCTTGCTCTAAATCTTGTACATTCTTGATCTATACACACATCTACACCTTTCTATATTTCAAATCTCACTTTTTAACCATGAAATCATCAAGATTTGAGGTATTCTAGGGTGACGTCATCATGAAGTTCTCATGAACTTCAAGTGTGACCTCATTCCACCAAGAATAACTCGGATCTGAACGATTTCCACAAGATTTCACAACAACTTCACCTAAATCTAAACTTTTCTAAGGATAAAAGGGTTGAAAGAAATAAACTTAGGTTTTCTCCTTCTTTTACCCTAAAAAACGGTACGAAACGGATCAGTTCTAGTCTTCCACTCAATATTAGTGATGCACTAGCCCTAGATCTGGATTCTACCCACAAGACACCTGATTTCGGGTTAAACCGGAATAACCATTCTGAGTCGCCGACAGGCCTCGAGTTAGGGTGGTTCCTAGCCGGCTTAGTCATGCGAGGAAGAATACAATTCCAAGTGGTTACCACGAAATCAGAACGTCTCGATAAAACGACAACAGAAACCAAGAGTAGACGAATGGAACAACCAGAACGAGAGGTTGTCCGCACGGACAAGTTGTCCGCACGAACAAGTTATCCGCACGGACAGACGATCCGGATGGGTTGTCACCCGGACAAACTACACTTGGGACCCACATTCAAAACGAGGTTTGAGTATCGACGAATGAATAATCCGGACGGACGACCTCTGAATGGATTACTCTTCGGATCATGAGATACTAAGACCTTAAACAATTTCAAACAATGTTCATCTGCACGGGCAAGTTGTCCGCACGGACAGACTATCCGGACGGATTGTCTTTGTCCGCACGAACAAACTATCAGGACGGATTACCACTGTCCACACGGATTACCATCCGGACGGATTCCACCAATTTCATCAAGTGACTCAGCCTTAGAGGCGTGCCCGCACGGATTACCATCCGGACGGATTCTTGTCCGCGCGACCGGCTTGAAAGGTAGAGATATTTAAATGTTTTCTAAATGCTACAACGAAAACTTCAAAGGACAAGCCATCATACACAAACACATCCTTAGGAAGAAACAATCCACTCGAATAGTTATCCGTACGAACATGTTATCCGCACGAGTGACTAGTCCGGACAAATTGCAAATCCGCATGGATTACATGTCCGCACGGATGAACAATCCGCACGAGTGACTAATCCGGACGGATTACCATCCACACGGATTACCATCCGCACGGATAACTCACTCGCACGAATAGCTTACTCGCGCAGATAACTAGTCCGCACGATCAGCTATCCTACCCACTCTCACTCTATATCGTTTTACGTGCCACTTATCGTTTCGTTATCAAATCTATTCAGGCTAACCGTACTCGCTGAAAAGCGCTCCCTTCAATCCATAATCGCTGTGAGTATACTCGAACCCTTTTTGCTTTTAGCACTTTTGGGTGTTACATACGTTACAAATATTCAAACTACAACTATCACACTACTCAAGCTATTTTAACGCTAAACCATTTATGCATGTTATACGTGGCTTATGAATGCTTGTTTGTTATGTTTACACATGGAATGCTGTCTACCTGCCTTAGCAACGATAGTACTATAGTTTGGACTCAGCACCCGTTCACACGGGGGTTGTTAAGGATCTTTTACTTGCATGGATTACGGTGGTAATCATGTATTGCGAACTGCCTCGGGCAGTCAACCCGCAGCCATTGGTATCGATGGATCTATGTCGATAACTAACGTGCTTCATTTCACTATGTGTACGTGCTGGTTATGCGTAAACGAATTTAAACTCTATATGCTATTATCAAACTTGTATGCTCACCTTTACATTATATGTATTGACTTTATTTTAACGTATGTGACAGGTGCTTAGGTTGTTTCGGTGCTTAACTTGCTGGTGATGAAATTGAGGCTAGGGAAGGAGTCCTAGAAACCAACAAATAAATTAGTTATGTTTAAATCTGAGTTGTCGGAACAGAATACTTGTCTTGATGTTTGTCTGTAATAATTATTTAACTATTTGAGATACGGTATGGGACGTATTATTTAAATTGAATGGTAATGATAGTTGTTATGGAAACTTCTGGACAATCTGTTTTGCTCAGTGCCATGCCCCGATGATTCCGCCATCGGTTGGGGTGTGACATCTGCGGGTCAAGCTAACGATCACTATCCATTCGAAATTCTTAAGTTGTTCAAGTTTCTATCTAGTAGAACACTAACCGGGATGGTTACTATAGCACTCTACGATACAGGAGGACCACATGTATTATTCGCACCTAGCATTCGGTTTATAACACGAGTCGTTTGAGACTAGTCGTTGAAAGCAAACAAAACTTGTTGGCCGCTCATGGAGGATTTTCCTCAACATTCTTAGATTTCTTGTACATGGGCTGGTTCTTTGGTGTCTATGACACCTTACCTTATCTTAGTTATCGGAGATGATTACATTAAACTCTGTTGTTTGATATTTGTCTTATTCCAAGGGATACTATGGCATGAGCCAAGCTACAACCCCTTCATTGTATTATTCGACATCTATGGAAATTATAACAATTTTGTCAAAGCTCGTGGAGCTCAAGGAGTATCAACGTATTCGTCACACGGGCTAGTGCGGCGAAGGATTTTTCCTACTTTGGGCGATTGAGATCCAGGAAGTATGGGATACACGTTGTAAAAATTGGAGTCGACCATTTGGTTTCTCCTCCTCAACGAATTACTCCTTTTCCCATTTAGGCACATGGCTAATACACTCAAGAGGTACTATGCATTTTGGAATGCATTTATTCATGAATATCATTGTTCAAACATACCGGAGCAACGCTGTCTTGAGGTTTCCATGACCAATCACATTCTTAATTCTTAGGCGCATGATAGGCTATATCTGTCCAAATAAAAGCCTAGACCCAATGATACTATGTATCGGAAACAACGTGGCGTCGACAAGAAAATCTACGCCTAGAAGAGGGTCAGTTAATCAGCGCCCTACTATTAAAGTTGAACTAAAGGTCATATGGAACAACATGAGGTTGTCGAGTCGACACTAGTGATGGTACTGATGGTACCGGTAGTTCAAGTGGTTCAAATCCCGATGGGACGAGAATGAGTGGCAATGCCACACTTGGAGATGCAATCACACCAGATTTTAATCCTAAGGCTTTTCCGGATTATAAGCCGCGAGACCTCATTGATACGGAAGGTGCGGTGAGTTCTATCCGCTAGATAAAGACAAGGAAGTCAGTTAACCTTGCTAATAAATGTACTCCTAAGTAAACGTTTTGGTAAACGAATAGCCTTCTGTTGAATGAGGCGTTAACTTGGTGGAATCTCCAAGTGCAAACTATAGGGAGTAATATAACAAAGAGGTTATTGTGGGAAGAACTCAAGAATCTTAAGCGAGAAGAGTATTGCTCGCTAGTGGAAAAATTCCAAGTTTGGGAACCGAGCTCTAGAACTCGATCATGATTTGAGCTAATGTTGTTAGTTACCCCGACACCTCTACAATCTGTCAAGGATTGATTGCATATTGGATAACACTCGAATCCAAACGCACTGAGCGCTACATTTGGGGTTTAGCCCTGAGATCCAAATCATGATCACATCATGTCACCCTACCTAGATTTATTTTCAAGTAACTCTCTCAGTTAGTCTCACCAAGGATGTGGTGAGGATGGGGGACTGCCCAAGGAGGGTGTTAAGAGAAAGAGAAATCCCGTGACAAGCAAAGCGAAGGCGATTACTGCCATAATCGATGCTCGCATTAAGAAGTATGCTAATAACTTGTCAAAATTCGGAATGAGATAGGTGAAACTTTCATCATGAGGGCATTTGCAAAAGTGACAAGAGTAGCAGTATGGTGAGACTTGGCACAAAACAGAAACTAATGAGTTAGCTATATTTAAGAATGAACGAGGTGGTTTTTACTGTGGCAAGGAGGTCACTACGAGCATGGATGGTTAAGGATGAATCAAGCTAGTGAGTAAGCAAGTCTAGGGGTATGCTCTACTCTACAACCATCATGTATCAATTCTTTGGATACCAACGTCGGCTTAACTTAGTGTCTTTAGATACTAAGCATATACACAAATTAGAGTCATGTAGGTTAAACATGTCTTGCTCTATCAAGTTAGCTAATGAGGAATTAGCGAAGTTGATGCGTGCGTGGTGGTATATAATTTTAAGTATATTTTAAGCCCTTTTTACACGTTATTCAAGTTTTAAATTTATAAAACACGATATTTTACTAACACCAAACACACATATGGGCAAGTGCACCCATCGTGAGCGTAGTATAGTGTTGGCAAGATACTGAGGTCGTCCAAGGACACAAGAGCTTTTAGTACCGGTTTATCCTCAACATCTAATCAAATCAAAAGTTTAGAAAAGGTTTTAAACAAGAAAAATAAAACTAACTAAAATGCTGAAAAATAAAATAAAAATAAAAACAGATAGACAAGATGAATCACTTGGCTCCGACTCGTGTTTAGTGTAACCTTTGATTATTTCCGCACTTTCGCACTATTTAAGAGATTATCTTAGTTATTGTAGTAGGCCCCTCTTTTGAAGGTGACGTTACCCTCAACCCAGTAGTTTGAGTCAGCAAGGATACAATCCTAAAGGGTTGGATTATTGAAAGATAAATAATTAAGTTATTAATGCGTATTATGGTAGGCCCCTCTTTTGAAGGTGACGTTACCCTCGGCTAAGTAGTCTGAGTCAGCAGGGATACAGTCCTAAGTAGCCGGGTTAAAGTATTAATAGTAGCTTACATATGATGGGATCAAAGAGTTTGGACCCCCGCCATCCAATACCGGTGGGTATTGAAGGAGGTCCTACTAAATTTGACCCAGGTCCTTGCAGGATCTATACACTGAACAAGGCAAGACTCTTACCAAACCGTTCCCTTAACCCCCGACCAGGTAGCCAACATACCTCCATATAGACCGTGGAGATATGAATGGTGAAAATCTTTTATTTTATATAGACAGTAAAATAATGCCAAGACACCACGGACAAACGATAAGGAAGAATCACCTTCAACATAAGAAACTAGTTATTAAAGTCAGTAATACATAACCAAGTAAAAAGTGCGAAAAGATTAAAAATAAAAAGTATTACACTAGACACTTTGTCTTCACCAAGTGATGTAAGAGACTTAGGCAAACATGGCCTTGATTGTCAAGAACTCTTACGATCAATCTTGGATCCCGAGACGACTCACACACTCTATGATGGAAAATGGATGATGGTGGTGGATGATGGTGGTGGATGATGGTGTTGTGATGGTGGTGGGTGGTGGGTGAAGTGTGAGAGAGGTGGTGTGCCAAGGGATGGTTTGCAAATGATCCAAGCACCCATATTTATAGCCAGAACAGTAGCTCGGCACGGCCCCGTGTCCAGTGGGCACGGCCCCGTGTCCATCCTCCTTCTCTGTCTTCATTAATTGCTCTTGTCTGCATTAGTTGACCACGGCCCCGTGTCCGCTGGGCACGACCCTGTGTGCAGAAGCATATCTGTACTATCAAGATTTGCCTGGATTCTGCGAATCTTATAGTTGACCACGGCCCCGTGGTGGGCGATAGAAGCTTCTACAGCTTTGTCTTTTATGCTGACACTTGAGCACGACCCCGTGTTCACTGAGCACGGGGCGTGTTCAGCCTTCTGTTCTCTTGTTTTGCTTGGGAAGATGCTTTCGGGGAGGTCGGGCATGCCACGTTTGTTCCTTTTCTTGTATTTATGTTAGATTTAGCTTCCTTTTTGCTTCTTTTGTTAATTTGAGCTCATTTAGTCCTGAAAATACAAAAGGAAGACAAAAGCACACTTTTTCCAACATTAGTACTAAAAAAGGGTTAGTTTTATGCCACAATTGATGTAATTTATATGTTGCATTTTGCACACATCAAATACCCTCTCACTTGAATCTTTACTTATCCTCAAGCAAAACTCTTTATAATATGGCTTTACACTCCCAAATGGAATAGGTAGAAGAGAAGGTTTTTGGGCTTGTCATAGAGTGTCGGGATTTCCAAGATTCTTTATCAAGTTTTATTTTTATTTATTTACAATCCTATTCGTCATGATTTATTTAAAACTTTTCATAAGATAAATTACTTATTAGGGCATAACATGCCTCTTTAAAATTCTATTTATATACAAGTTCACATACCTCACGGGGGATCACTCAACACTCGGCCGAAGATGTATTTTAGTGAATCACTCGAGAGCGGCATGAAACTTACTCCTACCATAGGCTTGCCAAGCAATCAATCCTCCTCCTTTTTAACTATATACCTTTGTAAATATCAAGAGGACTTTTGGGTGAAGGGTTAGGCTTGGGTTAAAGGTAGGTGGTTGGGTTAGTGGTTAGTAGAAAATGGCGAAAAAGCGTAAAAAGCGTCGGTTTTCGTAAGACTTTTTATTTTTGCACTTTTTTTTATTTGGATGAAGCTATTATTCAAACAAAGTTATTTTTGATGAACTTGCTTGTTTATTTCTTTTGCTTCATCATCAACATTTTTTTTTTTTTGAAAAGTCATACGAAAAACCGAGCTTGTTACTAAAACAAAGGGTTAAAAATAAAAAAGGTTTTGGTGGGTGAAAGGGTGTTTGGTTTGGGTTAAGAAATGAAAAGGTTAGGCTCAAAGGGGTTAACTATGGGGATTTTGGGTAGGTGGTAAAAAAAAGAAAAATAATGGTGTAGAAATAAAAAGGGTTAGTCCTAATGCCTCCATCATTTACTTACTCGGGTTTAAGTTGGTAAGGACCAGGAATGTATCGTCGTGGCAAGTTCTAGAGTTGTAAGAACCAAGCGGCTATTCACACAAGAAATGAAAAATGAGCATTTAGTTTAAAGATATGTATTTGTATGCTTAATAAAGGCTCAAAACTCACTTTTGTGGGAATGGGTTTTTATGTGATCAAGTATATATAATTAAATTTTAACTAAACTTGTCATGCCTTTTCATAATTTTCTTATGTTGGTTCTTTTTATCACGACGCTATCGGTTGTAAATTTGTAAAAATATAACCTTTTTAGAATTTTGAAATTCCCAAATTAAACCTAGACAAGTAAAAAAAATGAAAATTTTTGAAAAAAATTGGGGTGATTAGCGGTTCCAATAGAGTTTTGTGTAAGGCTTGTAATTAGGACTTGCAAGATTCAAATTTTTAGCATCCCCCCCCCCCCACACTTAAATTACACATTTTCCTCAATGTGTCCCAAAAATAAGTTTTTAGGTTGATTGAATGTGTAAAAGGTGTGAAAAAGCAAAATTTTATGTTACTGGGCGTCTGAACACGGCCCCGTGGTGTCCGGGCACGGCCCCGTGTTCAGGTGCCAGTAACAAAAAGTTGAAAAAAGAAACAGAAGCCTGGGCACGGGGGCGTGTTGGGTGAACACGGCCCGTGTCCAGTTTACTTGAACTGGGCATTTTCTGCAGACTGTGCAGCACGGGGCCGTGTTGGGCGGGCACGGCCCGTGCTGAACCTGCTGTAATGAAGAAAATTTGTCGGATGGCCCTGTTTTCGTGCATGAGGTGCTGGTCCAAGTTTCCCTTGTTATCCTTCACCATCCTGAGTGTGTTTTACAACATCATCCAAACACCAAATTAGCTAAAACCATCATTCATTAAGTCATAGAGAGAATTACAAAATAGTCCTAAAAGTTAAAATACTAGATAGTTAGGTCAAAGAAACACAAGAAATCTAAACCAAGAAGTTCTAGCCTACTACTTATTTTATTAGCAAAATTTCCGAAAAGATAAATCCCTCGGTTAGATGTGGCTTGAAAAACTTCTTTCTCCGGGCATGGGTTCCTCACACGTCGGCGAGCCATTCTTCTATCTCCCTAGGGAGAAGAAAGGCGGGCTCATTGGCATTGGTTTGAGGGGGTGCAACCTCCACCGGGACTTCTTGTAGATGTTCAAGAGGCGGTTCCGCTGGAATGTCGTCCCAACCGGTAGGATTGTTGATTCCAAGTGCTAGGTTCCAATCCTCTTGAGGGAGGATTGGTTCCATGGGAGTTGTTACAAGAATGTTTAACCTCTGGTGCAAGAGGTTTATTTCTTGAAAATTGTTTTCCAACCCCACCGTAAGATAATTTATACGGTCTATTAGGACCTCCTCTACCGAAGTCATCTCGTCAAGAGCTTCACGTAATGCCATCACGTAACGTACGAGAGTCGCTTTGATTGATGACCTTCTCTCCCTTCGACTGTTTCTGGAGTGCGCAGAAGAAGTTCCACTGTTTTGACTAGACATTCTATGAAAACAAACCAGAAATAGTTCATTTTAAATGAAACAGTACATCGGACGCGGCCCCGTGCTCAATGAGCACGGCTCCGTGCTCAATGAGCACGGCCCCGTGTTCAACTTTCTGCAGATTTTTGGAACAAGGAATCTTGGAGTTTTAAATTATTTTTCCAACTTATGAAGCATTTTTTAACAGAAATAACTTAAAACAATGTTGTACAACTTATTTTTAGCAAGATTCCTTGGACAAAAAATCTAATAATCAACACAATAAAGCTTGAGAGCAAGCTTCAATGGAGGTGTTGAGACAAGAAAGATGAAGAAGAAGGCAATGGATAAAAGAGGAAAGGACAAGATGTTTGTTAGAACCTTCTTTTAGAAAATACCTAGGATGGTAGGTGAGAAGATCCTCTCAAATCTCTGTCCCTGGATGGTCCAAATGTGCAGGATTCTTGGCTGCATTTATAGAAAACGACAGCATGCTGGACACGGCCCCGTGTCGACTGGACACGGCCCCGTGTGCAGGCAAGATCCTGACACATTTTGTCCATATTCTGACTAAAAGTCAGAAAGGAATCTTTTGGTGGACACGGGGGCGTGTTGACCTGGGCACGGCCCCGTGTCGAAAGGCTGTTTATGAAGTTTGTCTATTTTTAAGGAACATTTTCCGGATCGAGCGGTTCCTTACTGGATGGAACAACCCCAAAGTGCCTAAGATACCTTAATTACTCTAGATTAAGACGAGAACGCAAGAGGTTGTCGGTGAGGGTGATTCCTATGCTATATGTAGGTGGACAAGTCCAACCCTTTCTCGGGCTCTCGTTAAAGAAGGTGTATGCCGAATCGCTCAGGTCTATGTATGCATCGAACGAAGTCGATGGGGAGTACTTCACGGCACAATCGACACAGGGACGACTATCGCTCAAGTCCTCACTAGGGTTAGAGGTAACGTTGGTAACAAAGAAGTTGTTTTTATGCGATCCCAATCATTCTTCTTGGTTATCGTCTTGAGATAAATTATTGAAATCTATCCTAAGTTCTTCTAACCAATTAAGAATTAGATCTTCCATTTGAAATAGTTCATCAAGAAGCATTTCTCCTAGAAGATCCGGTTGAGAGCATTCGAGGGAGAGATAAGGATTATTTTTACTTTCGCCCCTCTTAAGGCTACATGAAAACAATGGGTCTATATAGTGGGGCTTATAATTTAGAAAATAACATTCTAATTCTTTATGAGAGCCACCACATATTTGACACCACGTACCATAAGAGTGCCGAAAGTAAAAAATATCATTATCACTCATGTTTGTGTCAGAAATTACCAACCGTCGGGATCTTACGGTTCTGTTTTCAGTAACTGAATCTTGGGCACGGGGCGTGTTGGGTAGGCACGGCCCCGTGTTTAGCTTACTGTCTGACTTAAAACAGGATTGCCAGTTCCAATGATTGGGCACGGGACGTGTTCAGCGGGCACGGCCCGTGCTGAGTTATGAAGAAGCTGAAAAACTAAGAAAAATCCTAAAAAAATAGAAAAATAAGAAAAACGATTAGGCCGTTGATTCCCAACTTTCTTAAAATCCTTGTGTCCCCGGCAGCGGCGCCAAAAACTTGATGCGTGTGTGGTGGTATATAATTTTAAGTATATTTTAAGCCCTTTTTACACGTTAATCAAGTTTTAAATTTATAAAACACGATATTTTACTAACACCAAACACACATATGGGCAAGTGCACCCATCGTGAGCATAGTATAGTGTTGGCAAGATACCGAGGTCGTCCAAGGACACAAGAGCTTTTAGTACCGGTTTATCCTCAACGTCTAATCAAATCAAAAGTTTAGAAAAGGTTTTAAACAAGAAAAATAAAACTAACTAAAATGCTGAAAAATAAAATAAAAATAAAAACAGATAGACAAGATGAATCACTTGGCTCCGACTCGTGTTTAGTGTAACCTTTGATTATTTCCGCACTTTCGCACTATTTAAGAGATTATCTTAGTTATTGTAGTAGGCCCCTCTTTTGAAGGTGACGTTACCCTCAACCCAGTAGTTTGAGTCAGCAAGGATACAATCCTAAAGGGTCGGATTATTAAAAGATAATTAATTAAGTTATTAATGCGTATTATGGTAGGCCCCTCTTTTGATGGTGACGTTACCCTCGGCTAAGTAGTCTGAGTCAGCAGGAATACAGTCCTAAGTAGCCGGGTTAAAGTATTAATAGTAGCTTACATATGAGGGGTTCAAAGAGTTTGGACCCCCGCCATCCAATACCGGTGGGTATTGAAGGAGGTCCTACTAAATTTAACAGGTCCTTGCAGGATCTATACACTGAACAAGGCAAGACTCTTACCAAACCGTTCCCTTAACCCCCGACCAGGTAGCCAACATACCTCCATATAGACCGTGGAGATATGAATGGTGAAAATCTTTTATTTTATATAGACAGTAAAATAATGCCAAGACACCACGGACAAACGATAAGGAAGAATCACCTTCAACATAAGAAACTAGTTATTAAAGTCAGTAATACATAACCAAGTAAAAAGTGCGAAAAGATTAAAAATAAAAAGTATTACACTAGACACTTTGTCTTCACCAAGTGATGTAAGAGACTTAGGCAAACATGGCCTTGATTGTCAAGAACTCTTACGATCAATCTTGGATCCCGAGACGACTCACACACTCTATGATGGAAAATGGATGATGGTGGTGGATGATGGTGGTGGATGATGGTGTTGTGATGGTGGTGGGTGGTGGGTGAAGTGTGAGAGAGGTGGTGTGCCAAGGGATGGTTTGCAAATGATCCAAGCACCCATATTTATAGCCTGAACAGTAGCTCGGCACGGCCCCGTGTCCAGTGGGCACGGCCCCGTGTCCATCCTCCTTCTCTGTCTTCATTAATTGCTCTTGTCTGCATTAGTTGACCACGGTCGCGTGTCCGCTGGGCACGACCCCGTGTGCAGAAGCATATCTGTACTATCAAGATTTGCCTGGATTCTGCGAATCTTATAGTTGACCACGACCCCGTGTCCCCTGAGCACGGCCCTGTGGTGGGCGATAGAAGCTTCTACAGCTTTGTCTTTTATGCTGACACTTGGGCACGACCCCGTGTTCACTGAGCACGGGGCGTGTTCAGCCTTCTGTTCTCTTGTTTTGCTTGGGAAGATGCTTTCGGGGAGGTCGGGCATGCCACGTTTGTTCCTTTTCTTGTATTTATGTTAGATTTAGCTGCCTTTTTGCTTCTTTTGTTAATTTGAGCTCATTTAATCCTGAAAATACAAAAGGAAGACAAAAGCACACTTTTTCCAACATTAGTACTAAAAAAGGGTTAGTTTTATGCCACAATTGATGTAATTTATATGTTGCATTTTGCACACATCAGAAGTCATGTGAAGTCATTAAGGGTCACCGATACATTCCTATCAACCGACCTGTTCCATCCGTGTTGTTTAACACCAGTGTCGGTATTAGCTTCATCCCCATAAAATTCAAAGTATGCTTGGCCGAGTCAAGTAAACAAGACGTCCTCCCATTCAATAGGATTGACCAATGGTAAATTAGTCAAGTCAGGAAAGACATCAAAGGATGCACACTCGAACTTGGAGCACGAAAATTCAGTAACGACTTTTCACTCATTCAATTAGGTTGTTACGACTTAACTTTTGGCATAGACTGGTTGGCCGACAACCGAGCAGAAGTAGTTGTGCTGTGAAAACTATTATTCTTTTTCCCCCTGTCTGACGAGAGAACATCTTTTGGTGCACGGAGAGAAACACGACACACGGCTGCTGACCAACAACTGTATGAAGGCTCGGAAGAGTCTGAGAACAGGATGCATCACCTTTGTTGTCCATGTGGTCGACAAGAAGGCCGAGTAGCGCAAGGTGGAGGACATCCCTGTGGTAAGGGAATACCCTGAAGTCTTTCCAGAAGACTAGCAGGGACTACCTCCGCAGCGACAAGTCGAATTCAGTATCGATCTTGTGCCAAGAGCTGCACCGATGGCGAAAGCTTCATATAGACTCGCACCCTCGGAGATGCAGGAATTATCTACTCAGCTTCAGGAATTGTTTGACAAAGGATTCAATAGACCGAGTTTCTCACCTTGGGGAGCTCCGGTGCTATTTGTCAAGAAGAAAGACGGAACCTTTCGGATGTGTATAGATTACCGAGAACTGAACAAGTTAACCATAAAGAACCGGTATCCTTTACCAAGGATTGACGACTTGTTCGATCAGTTACAAGGTTCTAGCTTCTATTCCAAAATTGATCTAAGATCCGGACACCATCAGCTGAGGATCCAAGAGGAAAGCATTCCTATGACAGCGTTCAGGGCTCGCTATGGGCATTACAAGTTCCTTGTTATGCCTTTCGGCCTAACAAACGTTGCCGCCGTATTCATTGATTTGATGAATCGGGTATGTAAGCCATATCTCGACAAGTTCGTGATCGTATTCATTGATGACATTTTAATATACTCACGAACCAAGGTGGAACATGAACAACACTTGAGAACTATTCTAGAGCTACTTAAGAAAGAACAATTGTATGCAAAATTCTCAAAATGCGAATTTTGGATTCGCGAGGTCCAATTTCTCGGTCATGTTGTGAATGAGAATGGAATACATGTGGACCCAGCAAAGATAGAAGCCATAAAGAACTGAAACGCTCCCAAGACCCCAACGGAAGTAAGACAATTTCTAGGCTTAGCGGGATACTATCGTAGATTCATTGAGAATTTCTCTAAAATTGCTCAACCGCTAACCTCGCTCACTCAAAAGGATAGAAAGTTCGATTGGGGTGAAAAACAAGAAACGGCATTCTAATTACTTAAAGATAAACTATGCCAAGTGCCAGTCTTATCACTCCCTGACGGTATCGATGACTTCGTTGTGTACTGTGATGCAACGCGTCAAGGCTTGGGCTGCTTGTTAATGCAACGTGAAAAAGTCATCGCGTACGCGTCGCGACAGTTAAGAGTTCATGAAAAGAACTATACCACTCATGACCTGGAATTAGGCGCAGTGGTGTTTGCTTTGAAGATTTGGCGCCATTATCTTTATGGTACTAAGTGTACCATATTCACAGACCATAAAAGTCTTCAACATATATTCAATAAAAAAGAATTAAACATGCGCTAGCGGCGATGGGTAGAATTGTTGAATGACTATGACTGTGAAATCCAGTACCATCCGGGCAAAGCAAATGTTGTGGCGGATGCTTTGAGCTGGAAATAGCGAGTCAAAACTTTACGAGTATGAGCTTTAGAGTTAACCATTCAGATGAACTTCACTACTCGTGTGCACGATGCACAACTAGAAGCTCTAAAGTCGGAGAACATTCAAGAAGAATCCTTGCGAGGATTAGAGAAACAACTGGAAGAGATCAAAGATGGCACAAGGTACTTCATGGGAAGAATCTGGATTCCTTACTTTGGCGGATTGCGAGACTTAGTGTTGGATGAAGCACATAAGTCAAAATATTCAATACATCCAGGATCTGATAAGATGTATCAGGATGTAAAGGAATCTTACTGGTGGCCTAATCTCAAAGGAGATATTGCGACCTACGTTTGGAAATGCCTAACTTATGCAAAGGTCAAGGCCGAGTATCAAAAGCCATCTGGACTATTACAACAACCCGAGATTCCCGTTTGGAAATGGTAACATATATCAATGGATTTCATTAAAGGACTCCCACGAACCTCTCGAGGTCATGACATGATTTGGGTTATCGTCGATCGATTAACCAAGTCAGCTCACTTCTTGCCAATTCGCGAGAAAGACAGTACAGAGAAGTTAGCTGAGCTTTATCTCAAAGAAATAATAGCATGTCAAGGAGTACCTATTTCAATAATCTCGGATCGCGATGGTCGCTTTGTATCAAGAATATGGCAATCATTTCAGGAATCGCTTGGATCTCGTTTGGATCTAAGCACATCATTTCATCCGCAAACCGATGGACAAAGCGAACGAACCATCCAAACGTTGGAGGACATGCTTCGCGCCTGTGTGATGGATTTGGGCGGAAACTGGGATACTCATTTACCGCTGGTGGAGTTTTCCTATAATAGCAGTTATCACACAAGCATCAAAGCCGCCCCATACGAAGCACTATACGGACGGAAGTGCCGATCACCGCTGTGTTGGACGGAAGTCGGAGACAAACAACTCATTGGCCCTGAACTAGTCCAAGAGACTACTGAGAAGATAGCAAAGATACGAGACCGTATCAAAGCGGCTCGTGACAGACAAAAGAGCTACGCGGACAGAAGACGTAAACCATTAGTCTTCGAGGTCGGAGACAAAGTCTTACTGAAAGTCTCGCCTTGGAAAGGCGTAGCTAGATTCGAGAAACACGGAAAACTAAACCCGAGATACATTGGGCCATTTGAAATTCTAGAAAAGATCGGTACCGTCGCGTACAAGTTGAAACTGCCAGAAGAACTCAGTAACGTACACGACACATTTCATGTGTCGAATCTTAAGAAAAGTCCAACAAATGAAAACAGTTATCATCCTAGCGGATGGAATTCACGTAGACGACAAACTCCAGTTTACCGAAGAACCTGTTTAGGTTATGGACTGGAAAGTCCACAAGACAATGAGAAGTCGTATTAAACTAGTAAAGGTCCGCTGGAACTCACGTCACGAACCCGAGAATACATGGGAATGTGGAGTTCAGATCAATACAAAGTACCCCTCCACCTGGTCGAGAATAGTCCTTTAAAGGATAACTCAACGTGAATTTCGGGACGAAATTCTTTTTAACAGGGGGAGAATGTGACAAATGGCAATAAACCGGCAATTCCGTACAAACTAATCACTATTTTATTTACATAATCTCATGCATTTAGCGTAATTTAATTACGTAACAATGTCGTTAATTGGATAACAAGGTTAGGACAAGGAAACAATGCTAAAACATATGTTGGTTTTCGCCACATTGCGAAATCAGGCAAACAATGTCCTAAAAGTGTTGGTAGAAAGTGCCACGTGCACTATTCACGGTTACACTATTCATGCCAGCAAACCGTGAAATCAGACCGAAACATTGAAAAACGACACTCGGATAACATAACGGAGTCCATTTATATAAGAAAACATTATTATGAAAACACATCTTGCAAAGAAACAAGACTTTCCGGTATAACGCCCTAATCTTAAAAATGTCTATTTCGGCTAAAAATATAGCACTTTTAACTTGTCCGAACCTATAACAAAGCATTTCCGGGACTTCGAAATTATGTCACTTGATGAAAAATACACTAAAACATTTTAAGGATATCAATGAGATGACCAGAATCATAAGCTTCCGATATTATATCGCTATGCATTAAACTAGTCCGTTAGCGAACCGACGAGCTAGTAAGCAGTATTTCTGTTATCGTAACAACCAAATGAAAACTCTAGTGAACTAGTTAAGCCTAATTTGGAACTCGAAACCACTTCCTACATCGTTCGGATGCGCTATCACAACTCGCGGAATTTCTTGTCGGTACGACATAAAAGTACCGTAAACGAGCCGACGACGAAACGAAAAGCATTCTAAGTATCAAAACATGATTTTTACTAGTTTAGTGAACTAGTTAATAATAATTTTGGTTCCGAATCACTAATTGGCCCCTAATTGTGAAAGATTACCCCTAATCACCATACTTTACTTAAGTACCAAAATATCTAGATTTTTATAACTTTTTATAAAAAAAATTACACTTAACCCCCCCCCCCCTTTTGATGTGGCCGAAAATAGGTGGGCCCCACACCACTTGATTTGTTTGAAAAATGAGGATTAGAAGTATGGAGCTAGTAGTTGTTGATGACTAGAAATATGAGCATGATTATAAGACATTATACACCATTTCACCCATCATTTTTACACCTTACAAAACACACACAACTCTCTCAACTCTCCTCTCTTGATCTCGGCTGAAAGGGGCAGCCAAAACACCACCATTAAACACCACTTAACACTCACTTTAAAGCCTAAAAAGATCATCTACACATGGGATAAACATGGAGCTTCATTAGGAGCACTTTTGGAGCTTAAATATCTTCTTATTTTCTTTGTCTAACTAGTTCAATCTTGTAAGTCTTCAATCCACCATTTTTAAGCTCCTTATTACTTGTAGACTATAGAAGTACAAGTTGATTATCTTGAAACTAAAGAAAAATATAACCAAAAACCCTAATCTCAAAGCTAATAAACACTAAATCTAACCATATTATGTGTTGTTATGTGTAGATTAGTGTAGTTAGTTTGTGTGACCTTGTTATTTATGATGATATTTGCTAATACTAGTGAGTTAAGGTTTATGTTTATGATGATCTTGTGGGTATATTCTTGTAGTATTCAAGATTAGTGTTCATCTCACCATGATGAACCTAAATATATGATTTAAACACGGATATGTTTAAATCTTGAAAGATCATCATACTCACTTTCATGAACTAAATATGTGTTTTAAAGATTTCAAAAAGAAACAAGAGTTTAAAAGGGTTTACAACCTAATCTTGGAAGATTAGTAGACTTTGATTTTACAAGACTAGTTAAAAGACTTGATTATTACAAAATATCATTATAAAAAGCCTTGTAATCAAAGGGGTTAAAGTGTGAAACTTGATTTGAATTTATGGCAAAAATGATTTATTTAAAAGTCTAGCAAAAATATGAAAATTATTTGTCATAATCAAGATGTTAAAATACACTTGTTAAGTTCATGGAAATGAGGGATTAAAGTGTATATTATCATGTAAGTAAAGTTGAGGTATTGAAAATTGATTTGGAGAATTGATTATGATTATGGGTTAAACAGGGTTTAAACGCGTTTTTATAACGCGGGAAACGTCATAGTTTTAGGGGAAACTATGGCGAATTTTTCTAAAAATCTAATCGCGATTAAAGAGGGGATTAAAGGGTGATTAACGATGTTAAACGCGATTAGTGGTCATAAACATCATTTGGAAACCTTAATGAGAATATTTAAGTCTTAAATATTCAATAAGTTTTATGAACTTAAACTTATTCTTTTACAAAAATAAATGGTTAAAAATGTAACCATATATATATATATAATTTTTGGTAAAAATTATATATTTTTGGAAACTTGTTAAGTGCATGTAATATGTGCTATATATGTGTATGTATTAGATACCCATAGGGTGATCAAAATAAATAGAATGTATGTATTACATACATGTTCCTACATGGTCCAAGAAATGCTAGTAAATCGGACAATTAAATAGAATGGCCGAAATGGAAATACATAACACTTGATGACGACAAATTGGGCGTATCGACACTGCGAACAAGTACTACCAAGTCGAGTCTAAAAGAACATATTTTAGACGTTAAAACGAGCACTTATATAAGTGACCAATAACAAGAATCCGGAAAGTCGAAAACTATAAAAATTACCAAGTATTTTTCATAGGAAAAATGAACTTGTTAAAAGTTTACTACTTGGTAACATTTTGGTAAAAATTGCAAGATTATGTTAATGGACTCATAAAGTTAGGATTGGGCCTATCAAAGCTAGTAATGGGCTAGGCCCAAATTCCTTAATACATGGGCTTGGGCCCAATAACAATATAACATGGGCTTGGCCCAATAACACTAAAGACATGGGTTGGGCCCAATAACATAGATAACATGGGCTCGGCCCAATAACATTAAAACATGGTTTAAATACGATAACATAGATGACATGGGCTCGGCCCAATGACATGAGCAAAGGCTCAATGACATGCGTGCACTGCACGAGGACATGTGAAGAACGAAGCCCGTTCACACATAAGTCAATACACATAAAATACATGAATACGCTTATGAATTTAATACGTATAGAATATATGTATATACATAACAATCGAGCGAGTAAACTATCAACGCTCTAAAATACAAAGTTGTTCCAAAGATGACAAACGAGAACATAATAAAGAATTCAAGATGAACAACTTGTACGAGGTCCGAAAGACCTAGTGTCTAACGAGATTAGTACACATGTAGGTTATTGACACGTACGGATGCTCACTTTGATATCATAATACACGGAATGCAAACTTGTGAGTTCATGTCCCTCCTTTCACTGATTTCAATGTTTTGTTTTCAAAAACATCGAGGGGAAATACATGCTAAAACTATTGGAATGTTAGTTACGGAGTAGTAGATAACATGATCAATGTGCATAAGTAGGATGATAACATTAGTAACCATTAATCACTTAGTGACCAAGGTGCAAAAGGTGTAGATCTATTGGGCTTGAGGCACGCCCCACTCCTAGTTGTTAACCGTGGAGTGCTTTTGTGATCCCAAATGATAACAAAGTGTTCTCGGTTTGGTTATTTACTTATGGTACATTATGTCAGGGGCTCGCTACCCACTGATAGATCCTTAACAGACTCCATGAATGAATCAGAACATACCATGATTACAAGATTTCATTTTCATGAATACTACGATTACAGGATTTCATTTTCATGAATACTACGATTACAAGATTTCATTTTCATGAATACTACGATTACAAGATCTCATTTTCATGAATACTATGATTACAAGATTTCATTTTCATGAATACTACGATTACATATGATAACAAAAACTGCATGAACTTGCTCAACTTATGTTGACTTTTTAAAACTACATGTATTTCAGCAAAACAAGTCTTGAGCCGGTGATACATGATTGGATGCAATGATTACCTTTCTTACGTCACACGCAACACGCTTCCGCAACTAGCAGGGTGTGACAGATTGGTATCAGAGCTCCGATTGTAGTGAACCGGGGAAAAACTTTTATTAAAGTTTGGTCTACAATCACCGAAGGGCTCTCACATGAAAACAAAGTCGATAACATTACAAAAGTGATTTCAAAAGTATGACAAAAATGACAAACGGTTTTCATTGTGTCACTATAACATGAGGATCTATCACGCGGGCTCAATCATATGTAACGAATAAGAATCAATGCATGGGTAGTCTATAAGGAATAGACATGAAAACATTAGGAAGTACATGTGAAACACGAGAACAAAAACAGCATGAGATTTAGTGATTATATATAATGTATTTATATATGTGTTGTACGGAATATTTTGCCATGAACGAAAATACCTGTGACTACGAATTCTATTGTTACACTTGACTCACGTGGTGAGAATGATGACCTCGCGTCAATTACGAAGCTTATGGCGGATGTGGTCCCTGCAAGAGACCCTAAAGCATTGATCCCGTGGAAGATGGTTGTTTTCCGTCGGATGGTATATGTCCGGCTTCGGTAGTGACGACGAGGCGGAGGTGGCGGCCTTGGACAACAACTCTACTAGTGTGACGAGGTCCCTGAGATTCATGCTAATCGGGATTGATGACACTCTCGTCCAGACAAGGAAGATGAAGTACTCATCTTTAAGGTGCCCCTCCAGTTGTGATTGTTACGGATTTTTTTTATTTCTATTTCGGCTAACATTGTGCCTTTTCACGAATAATGACAATGGGCGTTAGCACGTGGACCATCACGAAGGTCCCTTCTATGTTAAGGGTATATAAACAATAGTGTCCTTTCTTCGACTGATCGTTTGTTTTGAACGCGAGAATGCTAGGGTGACCATGCAAGACAATTTATTATTACGAGGGCCCACGTAATAACAAATTGTAGTGCATGGGGAATCCTGGTGGGCTCTGCGGGTCAAGCTAACGATCACTATCCATTCGAAATTCTTAAGTTGTTCAAGTTTCTATCTAGTAGAACACTAACCGGGATGGTTACTATAGCACTCTACGATACTGGAGGACCACATGTGTTACTATGCACATGAAGTTTCTTGGACCTATCTAAGAAGGCTTTTAAAATGAATTTTGTCGTAAATGCACCTAGAATCCCATCTTTTGCAAAATTTGAATTATACATTATCAGGGATAACCGAATTTTAGCATGTCAGATGTTTATAAAATAGATTAGGGTCTTGGGATTCATAACTAGGTTGCTTAGAGGTATTAATTAACATGTCGACACTTTTAAATCCTACCATACATCTTTAACACGTTTGCCTTACATGACACGTGTCTTTATTTTATTGGGTATGATTTTACGAGGTGTTACACGAAGACAGCCCCTTCGTACGAAGGCACTAATGTCGTTTTAGCCCGTTTTAATCCGTATATTTCAATAATCTGATCCAACATTCCTTCACATCAGTAATCTTATATCCTCGTTTAACCATTTCAGCATAATCTCAAGACTTCATCAACTCCGCTCGCGGTTTACGTGTAATTTCTACGCAAAACTTTGAGTATACTCGATCCCTTTTTCGTTTTAAACACTTTTGGGTGCAACGTGTACAATATACAAAATCACGCAACACTCGAAACTTATTTTAATCACACTCTATCCAAATTTAAACATGAAAACATGCGATACTTGTTAGTCTTATATTCAATGTGTACACTTGTATCTATATGCTCATTAACTTTGGTAGCCCACCTTGACAATTATAGCGCTATAGGATTAAGGCACAGCCCTTGAGTCTTGGGGTATTGTTAAGTAAAACATGTTAACCTCCTCTTCATTGCGACGATGTAGGAAAGGCAAGATTGCGTTGGAAACTTGGGTTTGACATATAGTTTACTTAGTCCAGCGTATTTGTAACTTGGACGCATTATTCATGTTGGATATGAGCACGTTAAACATTTTATTTTTACTATGCTATGTATCAAAACTTGTATACTCGCCAACATTATTGTTGATCATATTTTAATACATGTTGCAGGCTGATAGACGAGATGATGAAGAATCAAGCTAGTGTGAACATAGATACACACCTTAAAAATAAACAATATTTACATCTTGTTTTGTTTAATACAATTTGGTTTTGTTTTGAATCTTGTATGACATTTTTAGCATTTTTGAAATTTGATTAAATTATATTGCCACAGTTAGAGTTAGTGTTATGATGCTTTGAGGGATTTTTTCGTCTTATCCCGATGTTTTCACCATCGGTTGGAGTGTGACATTATACATCAATTGTAAGACCCGTGGTTGCAAAATTCGCTAAGCGCTCCCTAGTAGTTTTCGGAAATTAAACATAAGTCTAATAGCATAACTTTACTAATATTTATAACAAACTACGTAAAAATGATATTCATTATTTAATATGATAGTCATATAAATTATGTTTTATTATTTTTTAAGTCAAACTCGGCCCAATTTGACCTACTAGATCTGATTTTGGCCGAGGTTGACCGCGTTTGATCGATTCCGAGTAATTAGGCGGAGTTAGAGAATGTCGCCTCGGCAGCCTACCTTGTAGCGACTACTCGGGGAGTACTCGGCCTTTTAAACCTTGTTTTACAACCATGGTAAGACCCTAACACGTTTAATCTTGAAAACGACGCAACGGAAATACGAGTCTTAGAATTTCTTTCTTTGTTAGCTACATCACTTACGTGAAGGCTCATTTACAAAATGTTTAACGTTTTCTAGAAGGAATTTACAACATTCGCACTTAATTAACGCTTCAAAGCAATACATAATTCAAACTATGTGACCGTTCTTTCCATACAATCCTTGCTCTTTGACTCGATTTTCGCCCTCTTATCTCCGTTAGTGGTAGAAGAAATCCGTGTAGTACCTGTGGACATCACATACAACTTAACCATTAGTCATTGACAATATCATACAACATTGTTCTCATATAATTTAAAAAAAAGTCGTATAACATTCGACAATATAAACTTTGATTCATTCGACTATCCTCTCGAATTCTCTTGTCCCGAGTTCGGCTTCAATTCCACATGAACCCGACATTCTCATTCCTGCATTACATTCCAATCTCAAGAACATTGTTAGTAATCGTCAATACTCTAACATATTGATGCCATTCCTACATACATACATAGCAACTTACATTTATACATACGTACATTCCTACATACGTACATGCAATCATATATACCTACATACATGCATATATTGTTACACGCATACGTACCTATGAACTCTTGCTTACCACTTTTATTCCCGTATACTTATACTATTATGTCATAACCACATCTTTCCATATAAATAAGTCTTATACATATTAACATACATAATTACTCATTCCTAAACGCTTTTGCCTATAAGTTTCCTTCGATAATACATGGGTAAATCCATACTTATACTATCCGGAAACCCATAACATTCACTTATATTCAAAACCAACTTAAACATTAGTTATGAGGCCTTTAAAACCAATTAAAACAATTTCCATAACCAAAACAAGCAAAATCAATCAATTCGCCAGCAGTAAGGTCTCTCGCGGCGGCGAGAGCCTTGTCTGCTTTCTTCGCACTTAAATTTAATTAACACACCTCCCTAGTCATGAATATGATCATCCGATAATAGACCTACTTATAAACAAGTTCCATCCATTCGCATGTTTACGACTTATATGTTTTCGACTTAATATTCACTTACTAGTTATATTTGACCCGTTTATGTTTTTACCAAACAACTCATTTGTTTATACTCAATACTCATATGAACATTATAACTATAAAAGTCTTACATTATCCGGAGTTCCGTACATGGGGTTTATGAATCAGATACCCGATATACATTAAACTCATTCATTTAAATCAACTATACGTAGTTAAATTTTATTAGTAAAATTTCCTCACACCTCCGAGGTCTAAAGTGCATCGTTACTTATCATACAATTACATTCAAATGATTAGAAATCAAAGCATTTGAACAAAAGAATTAAACACAAGATTTTTTTTTCTTTTTCAGCCCCTTCACTCGGTCGTGTCAAGTGTCCACCCGGTCTTGTCAAGTAAACATATATTTTCACAGAACCTTCACCCGGCCGTGTCAAGTGTTCACCCGGCCGTGTCAGCTCTGCACGTTTATTTTCCACCCATTTTACGTCCAAACCTATCCAAACTCATTTTAATCGCTTGGGGTTCATTTCTTAACATACCTAAGCTGTAATCCATTACCCGGATCCATAATTCATTTAGTTTACGCTCCCGTTACCCGGTTTGCGTTTTACTTTATTTTGACCCGTTTGGTCTACTTAACGGAAACCTTCACTTCTATATAACCAAACCTTATTAGACTCTGATCATCATACTTAAATAAATAGTGCATAACCTTGCTTAAATAAACTAAGAAGTGATTCCGGAAAAATCACTTACTTAATACTACTTACTTGATATTATCATCAACAACACATTTCAACTTAACTTCTAATAATTAGTATACAATTAATCTCTTTTACTACTAAGGAGGGAGTCCGGGAATTGAAACACGTATAACATGCAGAGCGGTTAGCGTATAAAAAGTGGTTGCGTTGTGTGTTGATGTGATTTGATATAGGTAATGTATGTACACTATCATCACCTGTTTACAATCATAACAAAATTATCTCTATCATTTTTGTTCTAGTACCCTAAAAACATCAAATAAAAATTACTAGCATAACAAACCACAACCACTAGAAAGCAACATCAGCATCATGGATCAAAGTTGGTTTCTTCTTCAGATGAGTACCCTAAGCTTCCATTTGGGATTTACTCATCACTTTCAGATTGAGTTCAAAGTTCAACCTGTGATTTTACTTCCTTCTGGAGCCTCTCTGCAAATTTGCTTGCAGAGTTGTTGATGATTGGAATTTCAGATAATTGCTTCAAAAAGCTTATATCCTCATTGGAATATATGTATTTTGGGTCGTATAGCTCCACATCGCCATTGTCCCAAGTTACCAAAATTTTAAAAGTGTCCTCAATGAACTCCCAAGATGTAACTTGTGTGTCTTTAATTGCCATTTCATTCGGTTTTCCATACCTTTTGTGCAGAATTTTGAATAGTTGGGCTGTCTGATCTGTGTAACATGCTGGTGGTATTCCTAGTTCATTCATCTTTCTCAAAACATTCTCATTGCAGTTTTCTAGAACATAAGCAATGGAATGGTATCTTATTTTGTGACCATCAAGAAACTGAAGAACGAAATGTTCTTTTTGAACCCATCAAACTGATAATTTCTTGATTAGCTATTTGTGTGTGTTTGTGGTTGGGTATTGGTGTATGAGGAATGTGAATATAATTTTAGGGTTTTTGTTCTTATATAATGGATTGGTCAGGGATTGGTATTAAGTGTGGTAATAATGATTATATTTTAGTTTTTTATTTGAATTGATTGTTCAATCATACAGTATTTAATCAGGAATCCAAAAAGCTTTTTAAGTTTTCTCTAATAATAATGATTATTATTTTTTGTTTTATCAATTTCTTTTGTCTTTAAGGTGTCAGTTATTTTTTTTGTCTTATCATTTCCTCTATTATTATTAATTTTATTGTATAACATTGCGTTTTAGAAAGAGTATAAAATAGTAGTTTTATGATTGTCATTAATTCTATATTTTTTTTTTTTTTGCGTTATAGAAACAGAAAAAAAATGATTTATTGCGTTTTATTTAGATGTATTGCGTTATATGATTGGACATGAATAATTAGGAAACAGATTGTGTTGCGTTTTATAATAAATAACATCAGCCAAACAACAATGAAATAGACAATGTTGAGTTTTAGCATACTATTATTTCAATTTCTATCTACTTTTTTAAATATAATGTTATATAATAAATATTTCATAAAAATCAAATAACATAAGCCAAACAACAACGAAATAGACAATATATATGCGCTAATAAACTAACGAAAGTCAAACATTGAATGATCTGAAAGCCGAATGAATGAGTGTATGTATGCTAATTGTGTTATGAATGTGACGACATGTACGGTTAGGAGTCTTGTGAACATGGACACAAGCATGGAAGGGCAACGGGTCAAAGATAAACACGGAAGCTATGCACGAGGTAAGTAAATTCCCGGACTCCCTCTTTAGTAGTAAAAGAGATTAATTGTATAATAATTATTAGAAGTTAAGTTGAAATGTGTTATTGATGATAATATCAAGTAAGTAGTATTAAGTAAGTGATTTTTCCGGAATCACTTCTTAGTTTATTTAAGCCATTTGTCGAGGATATCTGATCGTAAGTAAATGATGTAAAAATGGAAACAAAGATCGTTATCTGCTGAGAGAAGTGTCACGTCGATAAGATTAGTAGAGCAGGAAAAAATCAAAGAAGAACAATTGTCGTGCGGGTTTGTAGGTTTAGAATCTACTGAAACGTCTAACAGGATGTGATTTTCCCAATTTGGTAAGTAATCAAATTCAAATGGATTGTCCAAATCATGCGGATGAGTTCAAGGTAGCGCTTGCGTCGTCGAGGGGTTTCAATGTGAGTATGAAAACAGGTTTTTGTAAAAGTACGATTGAAGTAACACGTTGCCAAATTTTAGGGGTTTAAGAAGTTTATCGACTAAAAGTCGAGCTTGCGGGATTCAATAAACTGGAAGGAAATCTGGTTAGGGTTTCCATACGAAGAAACGAGGATGTCGTGACATCGCGATAAAGGAATGGTAGCCGTGCCTAAGCTGGAGATAAAACATCGCCTTAAACAATAAATGTGGTCGATATGAACGCTAACGGAAAGAATTCACAAAATCAGAAAAGTCGTCAGAGAGTAACTGCTTTTACACATAAGGATAAGATAAACGCCTAGATCATCATGCTTGTCGGTGGGTTGACTGGTTCGTGTCTTTGTCCTCATATATCTCCAAATCCGTCGGTTTATAAGAAAGATATCGATTTGCTGAGTCGGGGTATGCAGAGGTATAAGGATAAGCTTGGATAAGAATTAACTATGTAACAAGGAATTTAAGAGAAGTAAGGTTGTGATCGACGGGAATGTGATGTGGTTGCTAGTACTGTCCTGAGAAGCATACACCGCGTACGCTTCTCGTATTCGAGACGTACAAACATAAATCCGAAAAGTGTAGACTTACTAAAATGAGGGAACAAGTCTCACCGCTCGAGTTGGGAAAAGAAATGCGTGAACAAGGAGAATGTGAATGACGTCATCGATTCTTCTAATATCACGTGATACAGGAATGGCTCTCCTTCGTCGATACGCTCTAGAGACTTCCTTTGATGATACGTAGTAGTCTCCTAAACGTTCATCGCGTCGGTTCGTCCTTGTCCAATGACGAGATCGGGAAAAGGTGTGGACGAAAGGTTAAGATTAACTGGTTTCGTGTACTTAGTGTGGTTGTGATGTCGGACAAAAGTTTTAGGAGAATTCGTGCCTTCATAAAAAATATCGTGTTTGCAGTTTTTTTTGTATGTATAATTTACGGTGTTTGATACTAAATATACATATGTATACACCTTTTTACATATATCATATACAAGTAATGGTCGAATGGTACAATTACCAAGTAAGCAGCCAAGTCTGTCGAACTTGCAAATCTGTAGTGTGTTGTTGTGGTTTCTTTTAAAAAAACGGTTATAGACTGGTTTCCATATAAAAATATTTTATTTCTCAAACCAAAATATTTTACATCTTAAACCTAGTTCACTATAACCAATGGCTCTAATACAAATCTGTCACACCCTCAAATTTCACATGCAGAGTATTACCACGAGGCGTGCGACTGCCCAGGATCCAGCCACTAATTATTTTGAACCGTTTGCGAAAAGTGTAGGTTATTTCAAATAATAATACAATTAGTGACCTAATTTAAAATTTTCAGAAAAACATATTATTTTTAGTGGAAATCTAACTTAAAACTTTTCACATTTAGAAACCCCAATTTAGATCAATGTACAAAACGTACGACTTACACACTCCATCCGTTTGCATTGTCCGTTCTAAGCAGTATCGAGCAACCTGCAAAGCATGCAGTAGGGTGTCAACATAAAGTTGTCGAGTTCATGAGTTCACAGTCTTCCAGTTTTATTTCCAAAAACTTTTGTTGTTTAATTACTCATTTATATCATGCCATGGGGAGCTACCCCATATGTAAGCTACTAAATTGCGTAATACCGAATACTTTGCAACCGTACGTTTCTGTAATTTGTCCCGTTTGTCAATGTCTATCATTATTGACGTTTTGCCAGAGTCTACTAGTTCACGCCCGTCCTCAAAAGACATGGTGTGAGGTTGGTGAAACCTAATAGCGTTGTCAACTAATAACCCGTTCGCCAGGCCCCGGCGACTAATCAGTATAGTACATGATAGAGTTTCGTTTAGTACACTTGTTGCATCTAATATAAATAGTAATTAATAAAACGTCCCACATAAGGGGAAAGTGTTACCCGTATCCCACATAAGGATATAATATTACCCGTATACCACGCAAGAAGATAATGTAGTTTGTATCCCACCCAAGGAGATACCGTAGTTTGTATCCCACACAAGGAGATAGCGTTTTTCATTCCGTTTCCCAACCACCGGTTACGCATGCTTTTAGTAAAAGTTGTGAACTCACCTTTGATTTACTCGGTAGATAAAGCATTTGTCCTAATTTGGTCAACCACATCCTATTACGGTTACCATTTGTTAGGACAGTAATCACATATAAGCTACACGTATCTAACACATATTCATCGAGTAGTGTACAAGTACCAATTTATTGTATAACACCTTAACTATAAATAATCCATTTATAAAACAGTTAACACAAAATAACATGGGATAGTGGGCTGTGTGTAACCTATAAAAGATTTGGGCTATTCTAGTGTGTGGCCCACTAGAATAAGGCCCATTAATAACTAAGTGTGCGGCCCACTTATCAGTGTGTGGTCCACACAGAAGTGTGCGGTCATACGTTAAGTGTGCAGTCAGCCAAACATGTGGGACACTACCAGTGTGCGGCCACTTTGACAAGTGTGTGGTGTGGGTAGTGTGCGGTCCATTGATGGTTTGGGCTCAACCAGTGTGCGACCCACTAATCAAGCCCATTCATCTAAATTGTGCGGCCCACTTGCCAGTGTGTGGCCCACACTGGAGTGTGCGGCCTGCCTGGAAAGTGTGCGGTCATGCAGGGTTGAGCTGTACACTATGCATTACAAGTCGTACATTCCTGAATCAACAAACAATTTCACATAAACAGGAATCAACTTTCATCAATCAGGATCACAACAATTCAACCCGGTTAACAATCTCGACACCATTCATCTAGCATTTATCATCCTTTGAACATGATCCATATACCTTATTTTGATCCTAAATTATCATTCATCTTGAACAGCTTTAACAACTTCCAGAATCATCAAATTAATCACACATGTTTACAGGTTCATGGTTAACACTTTCACAAATATTTCAACATTTAATTATTTAGTAAAGAACCATCATACATTATCCAGTGACAAACACAATATGCAAGGAATCAAAAGGTAATATCATAATGTACATCAGACGTCTAGAACATTCTAAAGCATGATTTATCCACACAAGACACTTTTATTTTGTAATTTGAAACCACAGAGGTTTCAAAGCAAACATTCATATTTCATGTAATTGTCTATCTTCTTATTTTCCAATAATCATCCAATATCAAGTCATAAAATTCCTGAATTAAACTCAATTCCATTTGCACCAAGAATCACCAAAATGAAAGGATTCAAGGATATAGACACATATTTAATCACAACAGTTGCAAACACTTTCAAACCTTATGTATTCACAAAACAAACAAGCAGTCAACTATGATGCAAGATCAAAAACACAAACAGTGGCATAAAGACTGACCGAAGGGTTTTGAACGGGCGAGTGTGCAGCACTCGTCGGAGCTGACAGCTGCCGCTGCCTTTCCCGAACCGAGACCTGAAAGAAACTGAGCTGATCGGTTTAAACCCTAAACTCGAGCCGAAACTAATTCTCGAACCAAACATAACTCAGATTTGAGATAAACAACATCAGCCACAACAAGATCAACATCACTTTCATTCTTTAGGAAATAAAAGGAACCGGAGGGGGGGTGTTTACCGGGAAATTTGTCGGACCGAAATACAGACCGCTGCCATGAGCGTCGTCTCTGGTCGTCAGCTCCTCGAACCATCATCCTCTTCATCTAACCTTGTCACCGTCATCGGGAAAACGAGCAAAGGGAGGGGGCGCTATTTCCGTTGTTCAGATTCACCACTGCCGCCGCCGTTAGCGGCGGCGCCGTCTTCATTCGTCGGCGGCCCGTGCTCTGCTGGTCACCGGATATGCCGCCGGTTTTAAACGAGAAAGGGGGAGCTGATGTGGTGTCGTTGTCGGATCAACCCGGCGCCGGAGATGGAGTCCGGTCGTCGGCCAAGCCATCGAGAGGGAACAAGGTAACAGGTTGTGGGTGTCTGTCTTGTGTGTTTGAGAGGATGAAGCTCCTTATTTGTGGGTGAAAGATAATGGGAGAAGAAGGGTTGAGGGAGTTTGTGTGCGCTCGCCGAAGGAGGAAAGCACCGCCCGGAATCCCTATTTCCGGTCGCCGGTGAGATGGGAGAGAAAGCAAGAAGTGTGCGGCTGAATATTATGAGTTTAGGGTTTTATTATTTGACAAAATGAAGGGTGAGGGGTTTTATAAGGATGTTTAAATAGTGTAGGTTTTATGTTATTTGGGTTGGGTCTAGCCTAAGTGCGTGAACCCGTTAAACGACTATGCGTCTCGCTCAAACAAACTGACCCGATTTTAATTAAATAAATAAATGAATAAACCTCTCGTCGTGGATTGTTATTATTTATAAATAAATAATAATACTCTTTATAATAATCAAAATAATACTAATAACAATAATAATACTACGGTAAAAAACCTGCTCTCGATGATTGGGATCGAGAGTACGCGTTGTTACATTCTCCCCATGTTGTCCTCGAAATTTAAGCTAAGTCATACGATACGCTATATTCATAGATCTGTTAATGACCTTAATGTTATACGTAAATACATGTAGTTTCACGAAAGTTCACAAAACGAATCATTTAAGACACATAGTGTAACAACCCGCACTTTCGTGCATTGTTACTACTCGCTACACTCGTTACGCCTAGCACCAGAGATTCGGATCATAATGTAACTATAACGCATACATCGCTATTTCGCTGTATAATCGCATATATTCACATATCTTAACACTACACCACATCGCAAATACTAACACCCACGATGACATTGAGTGAGGACCTATTCTACCCTCCTCGATGGCCGTGATGTGTCGCAACGTAAACAATTAACGCTAACAAAGACTCTCGGGTGAGTACTATAGCTCCAGCCGTCGTGACGATGATGGCAATACGAGCCAGTAGTACCCTGTCAGTCATTGTGGCACAACACATCATAAACTCGAAAGCACACCCGTAACCACGCGCAACTCGATTATTGCACCGAATATTTGAAAGTATGGATATGTATATACGACCTTTTGTGACTAATTATATATATAATGATGAAAATAATAATTAAATATAGGGGAATGGGAAACCAGAACTATCGCAACGCTCGAAACGATAAAATTCCCCGCACCGAAGACCCAGCCAGAATGGCTATCCGAACGGATGGGCCATCCGAACGGATGGGCCATCCGAACGGATGGGCCATCCGAACGGATGACCATCCGACCCAGCACCCCCAACCTCCTCTCCCCCTCCTTGCCTATAAATACCCCTCAGTCACATCAAGAACACTTGATGTGACTGCTGTTGTTCGACCAGATGCTCTTGGACCCCTTTTCTCTCTATTCCTCGCGATTCCGGTAAGATTTCAACCTAAATCTTGTACTTCGATGATCTACACTCAATTCTACACCTCTCTATCTTTTAAAAACCCAATTTTAACCGTGAAATCTGCTGATTTGAGGTGTTCTAGGATGATGTCATCAAGAGTTCATATGAACTTCAAAGTGTGACCTCATTTTCATCATGAATAGCTCAGATCTGAGTGATTTCCACATGTTTTTATAACAATCTCACCTAAAAATCTATGTATCTAATCAAAGTACTGTGCGATTTCGGGTTAAACATGAGAAACCGTCAAGAACGGCCAGATCTGATGGAACGGGGTGGTTCCCGGCCGTTAGAACGGGTCGGAACTGATGAAATTTTATTTGTTTAATACTAAATCAAACCATCGCAGTGAAACCACATGTATTCCTTCCAAAAACCATCAAAAACAGTTGATCGGGACGTTGGAACGGACTGTTGTCATCCGACCGGACAACATGTCATCCGATCGGATAACATGTCATCCGACCGGAGAACATGCCATCCTACCGGACAACATGCCATCCGACCGGACAACATGCCATCCCACCGGACAACATGCCAACCGACCGGACAACATGCCATCCGACCGAACAACATGACATCCGACCGGATGAGGACATCCGATCGGATGAGGTCATCCGACCGGATGGGTACCATCCGACCGGATGGGTACCATCCGACTGGATAACTATCAGTACGATACTATTCCCGCTTAAACCGTGCATCGCTTACAATATCATTCAATGTTTAGGCTAACGCAGACGCACTCTTAACCAATCCAATCCAATTGTGTTCTCGCTGATTACGCACTGTGAGTATACTTGAACCCTTTTTGCTTTTGCACTTTTGGGTGTAACATACGTTGCTATCAAATCGAATCACATCAAATACTTAATCTATTAATCACTTGCGAATGACATACGTGCATATTTATACGTGATGCTTGTTACATATGTGCTAGGACTTATACTCGCGACGTCCCACCATGACTAGTATAGTACTATTGCGCCCGACGGGGTCTAGTTTGCCATCGCGTATTCGAGCATCGAGGACTTAGCTGGTAGTATCGGTTTTGTTAGTATATATGTCGTGTATCCCGTTTATGTATGTAGAGATTCGCAGCACTTTTAAATCTATTATGCTATTACATATCAAACCTGTATACTCGCCAATACTTTTGTATTGACATTATTTTAACGTATGTTGCAGGTTAGATCGCTGACTATCTCAATCAAGCTAGGGAGTCTAGAAACTCAACTAAAAATCTAGGTTGTCGGATTTGTATTGTTCGAGAGAACACAACATCTGTGATAACTTATGTGATTGTATTTGTTTATTAGTATGGGATAATGGACGCGTTAAATATTGTCGCTAATAGTTGTTATGGATTCTCCTGAGCAATCTGATTCGCCTAGTGCCGCGCCCCGATGATTCCGCCATCGGTTGGGGTGTGACAGATTGGTATCAGAGCCATAACCATAGGGAATTAGGTAAAATTTTGTGACACAACCTAGTCCGGGTTTGTTGTCTTGGAAATTGACCTAGTCTATAGTCTAAGTACCAACAGGCCGACTCGTACGAACCCAGTAGGGTTTGTATGGGCCTACTTGATACTCTTGTTTGGATCTACTAAAATTACAACTTTGTGTGGACACAACATACTACAGCTCCGTACGAAGAGCCTTTCCTAAGGCTGAAATACTACTTAGCCTTTCCTAAGGCTGACACAATTCCCACGTTTTTGAAAATACTCGCATAACAAAACCGAGTGATCCAGTCGAGACCAGGTGTGAAAACCAAGAACTCTCGATAAGATCGCTCACTCAGCGCATTACTTTAGCACGAGAACTTTCTGTTGAGTCAGGAGTGACATCCGAATCTCGACGGAAATCTCCAATTCAAAATTTAGTGGAACTCCCGAATTTATTCGAAGAGCACAACCACAATTAGGAGCGAAGCTGTTAAGCCAGGGGTGAAACCCATACCTTAACGAACCGCTCCACTCTATAAAAAAACGGTTTTTCAAAAAGCTCCCACCAAGGACTCGACCATAACAATGACTCGAGCCACGCAATGACTAGGAGGACGAATGCCACGGGCTGCATCCCAGTGGAAGCATAAGTCTTCTAGGTTAACACGCGTGCACGAACTTGTTGAGTATAGCCGGGTTACTTTGGATAGTCGACGCCTAAACACCCGAGGCATTCCGAATATTTTACTAAGCCTACGATTCGCTGGTTTTACGCTTTAATGGATGTAATTACGCTTTATGTGTTCATTATACGCCTTATCGATTTCCCGATTTATCAAATTTCGCTCCCTGTTTTACGAAACGCACAACTCGCATAGCCATCGCAATCTAAAATGAAAACCGAATGTTTGCAACGAAACTAAGGCATAATCTCACACCTTCGCTCTCGCTCTCTCCCTCTTCATCGCGTCCTCGCGCATTCTATACCGATGTGTATGTGTGTAAGTGTAAACTACAACTATATATGTAAATACAAACAAATCATTGTGTGGGAACTTAGGAAATTCGTGTCTCCTATGTGGCTCCTATGTGAAGTCTATTATACTACTTGAAACAAGTTTTGATCGCGCTCAATCGCATCGCAAACTTAAAAATCATTATGATCGAATCTCACTCCAAGTCTCTCTCTGTCTAGATGCCTTCCAACAACTCTGCTTCGAGAATGGCAGCAAAGAGACGAGCCAAACGAAGGGTCGAAAAGAGGATTGCTTCGCTTGTGACCAGGGAAGTGGTCAAAGTCATTCCTCAGATTGTCACACAAGTGCACTCTCTTATCAACTCTCGAAGTTCGGAAGACGTTAAGACAGAAGAGCCGCAATCTGCTTTCCTCTACAAACACTTCAAAGCCTGTGACCCGATGGTCTTCACGGGTAAAGGAGGTGTTTCCCAACTACTCCAGTGGTTCGACTCTATCGAAGTTACCCTTCGTCAAAGTGGATGTCCCGATAGTTTTCGTACTACTTGCGCTACCGGAGTATTTCAATCGCAAGCACTCGACTGGTGGACAACCGAACGTAACAAGCGTGGGATCTCCGCGGCTTATGCTCTCTCCTGGGATGAGCTGAAAGAACTCATGAAGAAGGAGTATTGCCCTCCCCACGAGATTCAGAAATTGGAAGACGAATTTTGGAAAATCAAACAGGACGAATGTGACAATGCTGGCTACACCGTAAGGTTCAAACAGCTTAGCATAATTTGCCCAAGTCAAGTCAACACTCCAGAAAAAGCCATCACGAAGTACATTCGTGGCTTGCCTGAATGTGTGGGCGATTTTGTCAACGCTGCAAGACCTACCACCACCGAAGAAGCATACCGCTTAGCCGCAGAAATCAACAACAAACGACTCATGGAAGGATTTTTCTCCAAGAATCCTGTCAAGCAAACATATCAAGCAATCGTCGTTAACTCTTCAGATGATCCTGCCAATGATTCTTCTGACGAATCTGCCAACGATTCTTCTGACGAATCTGCCGACGATTCTTCTGACGAATCTGCCGACGATTCTTCTGACGAAGCTGCTAACGGTTCTTTTGACGACTCGGCCGAAGATTCTGCAAGTGAGTCCTCAGACGAATCATCCAACGATGACACCTCTTCGCAAGACACAGACAAACCCTACCGCAAACGAAAGATTTCAAGCCCAAACTCATCAACATCCGAACTGCTGCAACCGAAGCCTCTTCAAACAGTTCCGGTATTTCTAAAACGAGCTTACACTGGAGCTCATCCCCAGTGTTACTCGTGTACCTACCATCACCAGGTCGGAGCTGACTGTCGCTATTGCAATAACTACAACCGTTATGGTCACTTCACCCGCAACTGCCGCACCGGATCAAGAACTTGAGTACAACAACCGCAGCTCCAGTAAAAGTTTTTGACATCAGACAGACGTAGGATAGTGTTGTAATGAAACAAATTTCAACGTAATTTCATGTGTAAAACTGTCCCTACTAATTGATGTTGTCGCTATGCCAACATTGATTCGCATTCTCTCTCGTACTTCGCACTTAGACTAGATTCACACACCTACTATATACTATATCACGAGATAATGTGTTTTACCCTCACTGCACTCTTAGAATAAGGTACGATAAACGTGCAAGGAACGACTAATCACGGGTGCACACGGGATTATTTTGGTCAGTGCACGGAGATCGTAGTGAATTCTAAGGTGCCATAAGCGTCTCGACAAAGTGTGACACCAAATCACGGGATGTAAGTAGTAGGGGTCAAGCAAGGTGTGCTTTATCATACTACCGAAGTTTCGTGAAGAAAGTGCCACGTAGAGTTGAACGTTATTAGACCTATTATACTATGGTGGTTATTTTCAATACACTACACTCAATCGCAAGGCGTAACAATTAAATCGCATCACTGCGAGACTTTTCGTAAGTCTGCGAACGCAATGTAATCGCCTCATCGATAGACCTTGGTGAGTCTACCCCCGTAGGGCAATTGCAGCGACGCAAGACTGGACGTAAGTCTACATCGCAACTCAATCGCAGTTTTGTTAGAATCTATCGCTTTATCGCCTAAATCTATCTCGCTATCGCTATCGTTTATTATATGCATCTCACAATCTCTATCGCATATCATGTGAATCTCTATCGCTTATCGTGTGTATCGCTATATCGCTTGTTGTGTATCAATCTATCGCTCGCTCTATCGTTATCGCTATCGCTTACCAATAGCTGTGCTGTCTGTGTTAAGTTAGCACACATGACCTCGCTTCATGAGATGAAACTTATATGGTTAAAGCATGGTGGATACGCCGCTGGTCTAATGTTAGTTAAATTTGTGGTGTTGATCAATCCAATCGAATCGAATTACTCGATTATCGTGTATCGCTTATCGTGTATCGTCTGTCGCTTATTCGCCTATCGTATACCGCTTGTCGCTCATCGTTTGGTATTCATCGCAGTCTGTGTGGTATTAGTATGCATGACATCGCTTCACCGGACAAAACTAACCTGGTCGAGCGTGGTGTTTCGCCATGTTAGCAAACTCTCGTGGAAACGTGCCATGTGGGTTTTAATGTGGAATCTAATCGAAATCGCGCTATTCGCATATCGCTCATCGCTTGTTTGCCTATTCGCTTATCACTTATCGCTCAACGCCTAACCAGACACGACACATAAATGTTTTGTGTCATCAGGCTACTCACGCACACTGTTGTAGCTACGTTCGCAATTCAACTCGCCGATTTAACCTATTCGATTCTATCTTCAACTCAGTCCGACTCCCTATCGATTGGACCGAGGGAGCGCAATTCTATCTGTGTCATATCGGCACGCCTGACACTGCCTCACGAAACGGAAGTAATATGGGCAAAACATGGTGGATACGCCGCTGGTACTTCCTATATATAAGTGTTTTAAACATATTAACAAACTTTCGTGGGAAAGTGCCAAGTGGGGCTCGATGTTAACTACCTCTTGTACTATTAAAACTTATTTTATAAAAAAAAACCGGTGGACCAGTGAAATTTCCTCACAACGTGGAGGTAACATCGAATCAGCTTAACTCCATGTCCAAGGGAAGTTTCATAAGTCTAGTTTTCCTTAAAGCTTTTACAACATCAAAACGAAATATTTCTTAAGACGTTGGTTCGACATCGAGTTCAGCTTGAACCCATGTCATAGGTTAGTTTCCGTGACCCCAGTTTTCATTTTTCGAATTCCTTAAAATGTTTAAAACGAACGTTTCTTGCAACATTGGTTAACATCAACTCAGTTAACCCTACGTTATGAGAAACCTTTCTAGTTCTTCTTTGAAATTTTTCTATCGCGTCGAACTTGCAAATTCCTCGAGACTCGGGGTACTTTTGAAACGCCAACTCGTGGGATGCTACTTTTGCCTTTACGTCGCCTTCTCGCTATTGCAATCGACCTCTCTTACTCGAAACGCTCTCGCTTGTCAACTCTCGGTCAATTAACTCGCTGTATCGCTACTTATGCGGGATCAACTCTCAAAAGTCTACATGTTGGATTAATTTCGGGACGAAATTTCCTAAAGTAGGGGAGACTGTAACAACCCGCACTTTCGTGCATTGTTACTACGCGCTACACTCGTTACGCCTAGCACCAGAGATTCGGATCATAATGTAACTATAACGCATGCTGTATAATCGCATATATTCGCATATCTTAACACTACACCGCATCGCAAATACTAACACCCACGATGACATTGAGTGAGGACCTATTCTACCCTCCTCGATGGCCGTGATGTGTTGAAACGTAAACAATTAACGCTAACAAAGACTCTCGGGTGAGTACTATAGCTCCAGCCGTCGTGACGATGATGGCAATACGAGCCAGTAGTACCCTGTCAGTCATTGTGGCACAACACATCGTAAACTCGAAAGCGCACCCGTGACCACGTGCAACTCGATTATTGGACCGAATATTTGAAAGTATGGATACGTATATACGACCTTTTGTGACTAATTATATATATATAATGATGAAAATAATAATTAAATATAGGGGAATGGGAAACCAGAACTATCGCAACGCTCGAAACGATAAAATTCCCCGCACCGAAGACCCAGCCTCCGAACGGATAGGCCATCCGAACGGATTGCCATCCGAACGAATGGGCCATCCGAATGGATGACCATCCGACCCAACACCCCAACCTCCTCTCCCCCTCCTTGCCTATAAATACCCCTCAGTCACATCAAGAACACTTGATGTGACTGCTGATGTTCGACCAGACGCTCTTGGACCCCTTTTCCCTCGATTCCTCGTGATTCCAGTAAGATTTCAACCTAAATCTTGTACTTCGATGATCTACACTCAATTCTACACATCTCTATCTTTTAAAACCCCAATTTTAACCGTGAAATCTGCTGATTTGAGGTGTTCTAGGATGATGTCATCAAGAGTTCATATGAACTTCAAAGTGTGACCTCATTTTCATCATGAACAGCTCAGATCTTAGTGATTTCCACATGTTTTTATAACAATCTCACCTAAAAATCTATGTATCTAATCAAAGTACTGTGCGATTTCGGGTTAAACATGAGAAACCGTCAAGAAAGGCCAGATCTGATGGAACGGGGTGGTTCCCGGCCGTTAGAACGGGTCGGAACTGATGAAATTTTATTTGTTTAATAATAAATCAAACCATCGCAGTGAAACCACATGTATTCCTTCCAAAAACCATAAAAAACAGTTGATCGGGACGTTGGAACGGACTGTTGTCATCTGACCGGACAACATGTCATCCGACCGGAGAACATGTCATCCGACCGGACAACATGCCATCCGACCGGACAACATGCCATCCGACCGGACAACATGCCATCCGACCGGACAACATGCCAACCGACTGGACAACATGCCATCCGACCGAACAACATGACATACGACCGGATGAGGTCATCCGACCGGATGGGTACCATCCGACTGGATAACTATCATTACGATACTATTCCCGCTTAAACCGTGCATCGCTTACAATACCATTCAATGTTTAGGCTAACGCAGACGCACTCTTAACCAATCCAATCCAATTGTGTTCTCGCTGATTACGCACTGTGAGTATACTTGAACCCTTTTTGCTTTTGCACTTTTGGGTGTAACATACGTTGCTATCAAATCGAATCACATCAAATACTTAAACTATTAATCACTTGCGAATGACATACGTGCATATTTATACGTGATGCTAGTTACATATGTGCTAGGACTTATACTCGCGACGTCCCACCATGACTAGTATAGTACTATTGCGCCCGACGGGGTCTAGTTTGCCATCGCGTATTTGAGCATCGAGGACTTAGCTGGTAGTATCGGTTTTGTGAGTATATATGTCGTGTATCCCGTTTATGTATGTAGAGATTCGCAACACTTTTAAATCTATTATGCTATTACATATCAAACCTGTATACTCGCCAATACTTTTGTATTGACATTATTTTAACGTATGTTGCAGGTTAGATCGCAGACTATCTCAATCAAGCTAGGGAGTCTAGAAACTCAACTAAAAATCTAGGTTGTCGGATTTGTATTGTTCGAGAGAACACAACATCTGTGATAACTTATGTGATTGTATTTGTTTATTAGTATGGGATAATGGACGCGTTAAATATTGTCGCTAATAGTTGTTATGGATTCTCCTGAGCAATCTGATTCGCCTAGTGCCGCGCCCCGATGATTCCGCCATCGGTTGGGGTGTGACACATAGCACATAAAGTCATGTATCACATAAAGTCACGTAATTCACATAGTTTATACTTATATCACATAGCAGGGAATTTCACTTAAATCGTCAATTATTTGTTTGTTCAATAATACTGTGTCGTGAGTGTATGTGAAAATTTTAAGACACTAGGTTTACCCGAACTTAAACGTAATACATAAGTTTAATGGAGCTAATGGGGTTTGTGTTCACCCTGTGAGGGCCGGGTGTTACAAAAACCGTTAAAATGACCAAAACACAGGGAGCAAAACGAAAATTAACTCAAAGTTAACTCAAAGTTATATATGTATCATATATAAAAATAATAAATAAAAATGTATAATTTTTATTTGAATTTCGAATCGAATTTGAAATTATAATTTGTATTTGATTTAATAGGTTAAACTTTTAATTTTATATCACAGGTATAGTAAATCTAAGGTATTAAAGAGCAGTCTGTTACAAAGGTTATAGGGTTTACAGTGCAATTTTTCGAACTTCTACCACCATGAGTTTCTCTACAATTGATTGTTGATGTGTATTTGTTTTGTGTAATGCAGGGCGCCGGAGGACCGAATGACGATGACATATGGCCGCCGTGGTTGATACCGCTGCTTCGTGAAGTTTTTTTCGTTCAGTGCTAGTTGCACGCTGATTCGCATAAGTCTGAGTGTAATATGTACTGTTTGGATTGTGTTAATGGACCTCTGTGCTCGCTTTGTCTTAATCAACACCAGAATCACCGTCACATTCAAGAAGTTGAAATTCATCTTTTCGCCATTGATTTTTTGATTTTTTGCTTTTTTGCTCTGTTTGTTTGTTGTTATAATTTCGTTCGTTTTGTTGTAATGACGTGATTTTGCTTGATTAATTTACAGTTTTGAAATTCATGTTTCCGCCATTGATTTTTGGGTTTTGTTGTTCTAGTTTCATTCGTTAGATTTCGTTTCAACCGATTGTTGATTATCGATTGTTCTAATGATGCAATTTTGCTCGATTGATTTAGAGATTTTGAAGATAAGTAAATTAGGGTATTACAAGGGGAAAAGACAAGTGAGGAGGTGAAATGACTGTTCTACCCTCATGTGCAGTGCACATGACATAACTTAACTGATAATTATAACTGGGTTTGCCCTAAAGGACATAACATGCAACATTTTCAAACATTAAGTACAAAAGTAATCAATTTTAAAGGTAAAGGACAGCGCCTGAAATTTGGGACAAACATAAAGGACAAAACTTGTAATTTACTCATTTTTTAATATATTTTGAAAGTGGTTGCGAGTGAAGGAGAGCGAAAATATAATGATAAAGGTATAAAAAATATTATTTAATTGAAAAGGAGAGAGAAAATGTAGTTTTTTAGTGTAATTTAAGGTGAAAATATAGTGGGATGGATGTGAATGCTCTTATATACTGTATGCATATATTATTATACATATTATTATGAACTGTTGATGAATAGTGTTCACTCAAGATGTAATTAACAACAAAACAATAGTATTCACTCAAAAGTTACATGGTGAAAAAATTCCATCCAACAATATATTTATTAAACTTAAAAAATATCTTATTTAAAGAAGATAGGTAAAATATATTTACGTAAGACTTTCAGATGTGGTTTTATTTGATTTTCATATTGTTAAAATTACTTATTGAATATAAAAAACAAACAAACAGATTTTGGTATAAGTTTTACTGAAAACATCATTTTACTTAAGGTATGGTATTTTTAATATTGTAAGGAATATGAGTGTCGATATTGTGTTGAACCAAACCGATTTCGAAAGAACAACACAGGTACCGGAATCGGTGTTATTGGAGCCGATTTTGACCGAACATCAGTATTAGTATCTGTAATATTGGAACTAGTAAGAAATTCTATATATGCCTTTAACCTATTTAATTTTTCTCTTATAACTTGCATCCGTTTTTAACCCATATAGATGAATACGTAGGTGTGTTTACTTTTTCTCCTCAACAATCCGATTGAAATTTGTATTCACAATGGAATCTTTTTGTTATCGTAGCCAAACGAGTGTCGGTATTGTGACGAACTGAACCGATTCCAACCGAACAACATCGGTACCGGTTTCGATATCGTAACTGGAACTGTATTCATTATTATAGTTTTTGATCGATGTATAGCATATATGGATATGGTTCTCGGAATCTCATGAATTTATTTTTTTGGTTTTTCATAGTTGCTATAGCGAGTGTCGATACCACAATGACCTGAACTGATACCGGTCAAACTTTGCCTCGTAGCGCAGGAGAATCCCACTAGTTATAAATTAAAATTAAAATATCTTTTTAGGTAAATTACCAAAATATCCTTACTTTCATATGGCAAGTTATCAAAATGCCCTTCTATTTAACAGACATTTCTAATGGAGTTACTCTTACGGAGCTAATTGGGAAAAAAATAGTAACTATGGGGAGGAAAATGATTAATTTTATAAAGAATTAAAGCAAAACTGTTAAAATAACCAAACCACGAGTAAAACGGAAATTCAAGAAATCTCTCGGTTTATGTTTTTGTGCTATCATTTGCTCAACTGGATAAACCCCTGTTCATTATCTCCTCTCCCCACCATCTTCACACCACCTGCAAAAACCCCTTATTATCCTTCTTCAAAATGGCCACACTTTCATCATCATCCATAATATCACCCACCACTTACCTCCACCACCACTCATCTTCCAAACCCTTCAAACCCCACCTACCTATTTCTTCAAAACCAAACCCCAATTTCTCTCAATCCTCCTCTCTCAGACTCCAAATTTCACCTATACCCAGACAACCCACACGCCTGTTTTGTGTTGCAGAAGAAACTCCGGCGGCGGTGGTGACGGTGGACCCCACGTCGGAAGCTGCTAGAAGATTGTACGTCGGTAACATTCCTCGGACGACAACTAATGATGACCTCCAGAAGGTTTTTGAAGAACATGGTGCTGTTGAGAAAGTTGAGGTATTTGATTTGTGGGTGTTTTTTATTTTGATTTTTGAGTATGTTTGTTGTGTCATGATTTTGACTTTTGAGGTCAAACGGTATCTTGAATTTGAGGGTTGTTTTTTGTTTGTCCTTCAAAAGTCAAAGTTTACTGCATCTTTTATTCATATGTAGAATTATTGGAAACAATGCATCTTTTGGTGTTAAAATCTTGAAGGATGTTTGGAGTTGAGTTTTCAAATTGATTATGTGACTTAAGAATTATAATCAGATGGTTATTCGATTGAAGTTAGCGATAGTTAAGTAAATACACATGATCAAGAAAATGACTATTTTGACAAACCTTTTACTACCATTTGACCAACATTTTAAAAGTACAACCATATATACATGAAAATGTAACACAAGAGACTAATGTAGACTTGTATATCACTAGTGGTATGTGTACTTATATATTCCTAATGATGTGGGATTGGTAGTAAAGATCTAGAATGACACATCAACCCTAAACCGGAAAATAGTATGGTTTTGGACTAGAAAGGCGAAAATGGCATGGTCATCTTGTATAACCATACGATTGAGACCTAAGCTATAAAAATGTCCTTTTTTTGTTTTGAATGTGACCATTTGACCCTCCGCCTAATTACGTGTTTTCAAATAAGTTGGTCAATCACTCAATATGGCTACTTCTTTAAAAAAACTTGGTTAAATTGGTCATTTTCGCAATTTCCCCATGTAAATTACCTATGCTAAAACACGCCCATTCAGTGTCAAGTTTCAAGCTTTTTTTGGTTTGCTCATTGTCAACCTCACAATCAATTCCCACAACAACGTCCTAATCAGTAAAAAAAAGTTAACAGTTTTGTATAACCCGATTTCGCAGGTAATGTATGATAAATACTCAGGAAGGAGCCGAAGATTTGGTTTTGTCACAATGAAGACGGTTGATGATGCAAATGCCGCTATTGAGAAGATGAATGACACGGTGAGTTGCTTCGTTTTCTTCCACTACATGCCAACTTTACATGTTTGCCATCAACTGGGGCATCACATATATGGACTATTTGTACGAACAGGAAATCGGAGGGCGAAAAATTAAAGTAAATGTTACAGAGAAGCCTCTGACTGGAGTCACTACTTCACTTACTCAATTTGATGAAACTCCATTTGCTGACACCCCTTACAAACTCTATGTCGGAAATCTTGCAAAAACAGTTACATCAGATTCACTCAAAAGCTTCTTTGCAGAAAAGGGAAACGTTGTTGGTGCCAAAGTGTCGCGAGTTCCTGGGACTTCAAAGTCGAGTGGATTCGGGTTTGTTTCATTCTCGTCAGAAGAGGAGGTAGAAGCTGCCATTTCGTCTTTTAACGATGCTGTAAGTTTGTACATCCTGCATGTTTGTTGTCTTCGCGTAGCCATGGCCCATGTTTGAGTGTTTTGAAAATAAATTAAAAATGTCATATATGTTCTTGCAGGTGCTTGAAGGCCAAAAGATTCGTGTAAATAAAGCGTAGTGCGTCAGGAAACAACTTTCAGTGGATTTTTTGTATTGTGTTGTGTTAATGTTGTTTTATATCGCGTTACACTGTAAGGAGACGTGAGGTATTTGTTTAGGCTTAGCATTGTGATGCATCCCGTAACTTTTATACCATTTTGAATAACCGGTTATTATAGCATTTTTTAGATCAAGTTACACGAATGGTCTTCGCATTTGATCCTAATTTATTAGATATTACTTATTTCGTCTCTGCTGGAACTAGTTTTATACCCCTTCGTGGTCGGCTATTGTCATGCTATGAAATACAAGTGATCCAACCATAAACGTAACATAGTAGGTAAATTTGTTTACAAAGTCAAGCGCAAACGAATTAGAAGAGACGGTCTGAGGTAGTAAACCTGTAATAGATCGCGATATGAGGCCTTAATGGTGCACACTACACTTTGTAAAGAAACTTGGCTTGAGTCTCTTCTTCATGAGTTGGTAGCTCCACAATCTAGAAGTCTTTTTTTTTTTTTTGGGTGTGACAATGGTGAAGAAACTCAATTTAAGCTAATATGGTATTTGATTTGTGCACTAAACATGTGGAGGTTAACTTCCATTTTGTTAGGGGGAAAGTGACACATAAGGAGCTTCAAATTCACTTCATCTTAATGAATGTCAAATTGCTCACCCAAGATTATATGCCCCTGTGCTCCAAGTTTCATGTTGTTATGAGTACACAAACTAAGGGAATGATCATATGATGTGTAAATCCAAAAGGTTAAACCACCTATTGGACTTTAGGGGCACCTTAGGTTTGCCATAAATCCGGATTTAAAAGTTGAATACAAGTTTTTTTTTAGTATGTTTGGTTCATATGATTTGTTGGGATGTAATCTAAAGTCTATCTTTGATGTGCTTGGTTAATATATGCGTTGGAATTAGAAATAATTCACTCAAATTTTGCATGTAAAAGAATACACCAGAAATTTCAAATTGTGAAGGAATTCAACCAAATGAATTGGAATCTCTGACTGCTCATTGTCGCCGCATCTGCTACACTACCTGCTCCCCCCCCCCCCCCCCCCCCCCCCCCCCCCCCCCACACACACACACACTTGTTGCTGCCATACCGCTCCTACTGCCACAATCATCACTGTGACAAATTTCAATTTTCTTATAATTTTACCACTCAAATGCATTACAAATTTAAATTATTTTGATAGATTCTAATTCTTTTAAATTTCAAATCCTTTTGGTTAATTCTAATTCTAAACTCAATTCCTTTGATAAATTTCAGTTTTTTCAAACAACTTCACAAACCAAACACACTTTACTTCTTCATTACTTTGTGTTCACCTTTAGATAATATATATGAATGCTTGATTATTTAATTGTGTAAGAATAAAACAAATATTATTTACCACCACCAGCAATACTTACAATAACCGGACTAAAAAAATTAAACCAACTATTATCACTAAATTCTAAACAACTGATTTCTCATTTCTCAATAACACAAATGACCTTAATTAATGAGTAAAGTACATGGATGGTTTCTTTAGTTTACTAAAATTTTGGATTTGGTCTCTAATTTTCCAAAGTACACAAATAATCCATGTGGTTTGCAGTTTGTAACGCACTTAGTCCCTTGTTTTTTTTCGAAAAGTACATAGATGGTCCATATGGTTTACACTTTTTAACGTATTTAGTCCATAACCTGGACATACCAAAACCTTTATATTTATTGGATGACGACTAAATGTGTTATAAATGCAAATTACAGAAACCATCCATTTACTTTTGAAAAGCTAATAACAAATACAAAACTTTGGTACCCAAAATAGAGAGACTATACTATAAGTAGAGTAAATTACAAGTTTTGTCCTTTATGTTTGTACCAAATTGCAGGCGGTGTCCGTTGTCTTTAAATTTGACGAGTTTTGTCCTTAACGTTTCAAAATCCTGCACGTTATGTCATTTAGCCCTAACTCAGTCAGATTTGTTTTGTTAAATATGGTCATGTGACTTGCACATGAGGGCATCTTTGTCATTTTACCTCCCTAGGGACTATTAAGTAAATAACTTGATATTCAAGGGACTGATTGTGTAAGAAATAAAACATATTCTCTCTCTCCACCCACTACCACCATCTCCACCTCCCACCACCAACACCCACCGCCGCTACCTCCCACCGCTACCCTTCAGCCGTCGCTGAACACTAGAAGATAAATGAAGAAAAGATCTTCACTGAACACTAGCTAACAAAATAACAACTCCAGTGCAGAGACCCTGTCATCCAATTAAACAAAAACAATAACCATTTAACTTCAAATTCATCTGCCGATTTCACAATTCAACAAACCTAAGGTATTATCAAACACACACACACACAGAGACTTTACGCTTCCCAACCAAAGTGATTATCAAACACACACACAGAAACAATAACCAGTGTAGTACTTCCCCATCCTCCCAACCAAAAACCCTAAATCGAACCCCATTATGGCCAATCAATTTGGCCAGACGAATCACAAACTTCAGCAACAATTAATCCTCAAAATCAACCTAAAATTACCACGAGAATCGATGAAACTAACTAAACAGAAATTAATCTTCAAACCGCCTTCAGATCTTCTTTATTTGTCTCCGACTCTCCGTGTGCGGCTCCGGCATCCCTAAGTTGTACTCATTTCTCACCTCCACTCTCACCAACGACATCGTTTCTCTCTCTAGAAAATCGAACTTTGTAGGCGATTAATTCTGGTTATACGATGCAGATTCCGTTAACTAGAGAGAGTGTGTGTTTGAGTGTGAAAGTGTGTGAGAGACAAAATGGGGGAAAACGGGAGAAAGGGATGGGTCGTCGGAGGTGGTGGTGGCGGGTTGGTGGTGGCATATGGTGGGTCTGTGATTTCTGATAGAGAGAGAAAGAAGAGAGAGGGGGATAGAGAAAGACTGAAGAGAGAGAGAGGGGGGGGGGGTTTAGTTTATATATATATATATATATTTTTAACTAAATGCATAAAATCACAAAAGTTGTAACAACCCTCAATAAAATCGACACTCTCGAATATTTCCGACACCCTATTATATCTTAAAATGTCCCAATATGTCTTTAAATACGCCCCGTATGTGAAAATCGAGCCCGAAATATATTAAATAGTATTTAAAATAAATAAAAACTGAAAATATAAGTTGAGGCGGGCCGCGTAGGACCCACCCCAACCTTACGCGGGCGGTATCAGGGTTGAAACCTGATTTCGTTGATTTTCTTAAGTTCAAGCGGGCCGCGTAAGACCCCCGTTAAGTTAACGCGGGCCGCGAGAGTCTAAAAATGTGGCGCAGCCTGGTGTGGCCACGTGGCCGACGCGTGTTGACCCTACTCGCTGACTCGGACTGGCTACATGTTTGACCAGGGTTGACGCGGGCCGCGTAACCCTTGTCTTTGTTTTACGCGGGCCGCGTGGGAACCAGTTTCAGCACCTATATAAGAAAGCAACGGGTTTTCGTTTACCGTCGTTCATTTCTTTCTTTCTTAAACGAATTTCTGAGTAGTAGAAGTTATAATCGGGTGTTATATCCTCCTAATTAGCAAGGTTCTGCTCCGTTGTAAGTATTATAACCCCAGTTTCGTGATAGATACGCTGCCCGATTGATTTAGGGTTCCGTAACAACTGTCGTGGTTCTGCCCGACGTAGTTGTTGGAATACCGTCTCGGGGAGGGTATCATTAATATTTTCAAAGGATTATGATACTAACCTATGTACATTTGTATAAATTATAGATTATTCCCAGGAAACCCTTACGCGAAGTCTAAGATAGCAATGTGAGTTTATCCAATTTTTGTTAACCTTTTTGTAATATTTTACAAAACCTTAATTGTTTTACAATGTGATTAAGCGGTGATTGAGTCTTTGTAGTTCTTCAATTACTGCCGGTATGTTGGGGTTTTGTATACAAAATTTACTACTGCGAGTAGTAAGTCGGGATGACAGTACGTTACCATTGGACAACGAGTTAGCCAATGTGTAATATGACCCACAAGTCAGGATTGACAGTACTGAATGAGTAATTGTGTAGACATAAACAATGTGATCGCTCTCAATACTGTTTTAATTAATAAAATATTTCTTGATTAAACTGGGATTCACTCACCAGTATTTCCAACTGACAAATGTTTTTAAAACGCGTTTCATGTAACACAATGTGACATCCAATTAGTAAAAAGCCAGCTGGAGAGCACTGAAGTCTTGGGAAAAATGTGGCTATAAAAGTTACCTAAAAGACGATGTTTTAAATTCAATAAAATAGGGTTTATCCCTATAAACGTATTGTAATAAGAAACTTGGGTTTTGCCCATGTGATTATTAATATTAAATAAGGTGGTTTTACTCTGATAAACATTTCCTAACTACGGTCCTGATGTAAATTCCGCTGCCAAATTAACCAGCTGATACCACCGAAACTCTGAGTTCGCATCCGCCCATTTCCGTGACAGATAAGGGATCGGGGGTTGCGACAAAACTACCCTAGTCTACTTACTAAAATTACAAAAATACTCTAATTTAACAGAAAAATTTAACTATGTTAGGCTCAAAGGGCCATGCAAGATTTTGAAACATTAAGGACAAAACTCGTCAAATTTAAAGGCAAAGGACACCGCCTGCAATTTTTATACAAACGTAAATTTATAATTTACTCCTATAAGTATTACTCAAAACAAATCTATAGGGTTTACACTTTAAACAAAAAAGGACTTTATTACAAAATTGCCCTTGATACATTTTGCTTCTTATAAACCTGGCTAGGGTTTCCTGCCTGCCTTCTTCAGCCGACTGCTGTTCTTCTCCAGAGACACCACAGGTATCGCCACTTTTCTTCACTCATCGTTTAATTGTTGCTCTATATTATTAGATTTCGACATTTTTTGTTACCTATCTATGAATTGTTTACAAGGATTTAGGTCAAATTATTTCATTTGAATTAGTTTTTAGGGTTTCGTGTGCCTCTCAAGTGTTGATTTGATGTTTCTTGTGTGACTAGGGCTTTTAGCATATTCTACAGTTTTTGAAATCCATTTAGATAAAATAATTTACGTCTTATTGTCTTTTCTATTGTTTTAAGTAATTCACAACTGAAGTTTTCATTGAAATTGTATTTCAGGAATGATCATGTTAAGTGGTTGAATTGAATCCACTAGTTAAATGTTGTTAGCATTGTGTTTTTTTAATATATAAGTTAACTTGATTTTTGATAATGATTTTAGCATTTGGGTTATGTTGTGATTGTGTTTAGCAAATGAAATTGATGTTATTTGCAGGTAAGAATCAATGGCACCACAACACAGGAAGCCTCATGTCTGCAGGAACCCTGATTTGATCAGAGGTGTAGGCAAGTACTCACGGTCGAAAATGTACCACAAAAGGGGTCTATGGGCCATCAAGGCCAAAAATGGAGGTGCTTTCCCCAAGCACGACAAGAAGGCTGCTGCTGCTGCTCCGGCTGAGAAGCCACCAAAGTTTTATCCTGCTGACGATGTGAAGAAACCGCTTGTCAACAAACGCAAAGCCCGCCCCACCAAGCTCAGGTGTGTGGTTAGAATGGTCTTAGTACATATGAATGATATGTTTAGTTGTATATGTATATGTATATGTTGTATCATGTATGTGTGAGTAATTCTCGTGTTGTATGTGTGTGTTCAGAGCTAGCATTACTCCTGGAACCGTGCTGATTATTTTGGCCGGGAGGTTTAAGGGGAAAAGGGTTGTTTTCTTGAAGCAACTTACATCTGGACTGCTTTTGGTTACTGGTAATGTTTTTTATCGAACCATTGAAATGATTAAGTTGATCACTCTTATAAATCTATCAGTATTTGCTTGAAACTCATTTGTTACTGTGTATGACAGTGTTTCGTTTTTTTATTCGTTTGAATTAAAAGTTTCTGTTGAAGACGACTTACTATCATATTCTTTGTTAATGATGGGATTCTGAAGTATAAATATGATCTTGGCATAACACTTAAATTTGAAATATATTTTTACCGTGGATCATGGATGTATACATTATCTGTAAAAGCTTGAGAATATATAAGTTTTGAAGTTGGGATGTAAGATGGTGCTAAACAAACTATTTTCGGTTTGAGGATAGATTGTTTCTTAATTCAATGTTGTAACATGGTTTAAGTTAATTGATCTACTCAAATGATGGTTTTGTCTGTGCTTTCAGCCTTACCTATGTTTTAGAGACACAATGTTTCTTTTTTTTCTGTTGTGTTCGTCTTTTAAAAGGTATTATTTGTTTTTTAGGCCCGTTTAAGATCAACGGTGTTCCTTTGAGGAGGGTGAATCAATCATATGTGATTGCCACATCAACCAAAGTTGACATCTCAGGAGTAAATGTGGAAAAGTTTGACGACAAGTATTTCGGAAAGAAGGTTGAAAAGAAGAAGAAGAAAGGAGAGGGCGAGTTCTTCGAAGCAGAGAAAGAGGTAACACATATCTACCAAGTAAATAATGCGTTACTTATCGATGATTTTCATGCTAATTTTTTTATAATTTTTGGTGCTACATAGGAAAAGAACGTGCTCCCACAAGACAAAAAGGATGACCAGAAATCAGTGGATGCAGCATTGATAAAATCTATTGAGGCTGTTCCTGATTTGAAAAGCTATTTGGGTGCGAGATTTTCACTCAAAGCAGGCATGAAACCTCACGAGCTTGTCTTTTAGAACCAACTTTTTAATTATGTTTGTGCCAACTCTAGATTTTGAGGCTGCATTGTGTCGGTTTTTGATGGTGATCAACACTGAAACACTCTTTCTTCTTAATTGTCGATCGCTACTGAATTTTGGAATCTATATATTTGTTGTTAAATTTTCATATTCAGTCTATTCTGTCATGCAACCAGTTTATGTCTTTCTTAGTTGTTCACAGACCGGTTCTTATTTGTTGAACACCCCTTCTAAATTTGTTCCGGTTTTTTATGCACTCTTTTTTTGGTTTGCTTGTGGGTCAAGAGTTACTCTGAACCATTGAAAAACATGGATTCATATATTTATTCAAACATTACAAAGAAATAAAAGTTGAAAACATTAGAAAATCAAATTGAAGACAACACATAACTGTCAACTGTTTCTTGCTTTTGCTTGATGATTCAGAAGCAAGTTAGAGTAAGCTATCTGATTTCGCAGGCAGTCTCTTAAAGAAGTTGCTTGGGACCGAAGGCATCTTGCTTCTGAACCGAGGGTGTCGTAACATATACAACCCGGTAACCAACGCAACCACTCGAAAAGGAGTCACATAAAGAACTACAGCCGAGCAAAGGCTAAAAACAACAAACAGACTAGTAGCTCGAGGGTCCCTCCAGCTAAGCAACGAACCTAACCGCTCACCTTGTGTAGCAATATCTCCCACCACGGTCTGGATCCTTCCGGCTATGCTTCGGATCCGGTCATACCTCATCCGGACCGTGTCTGGCGGTCGTGATGTTGGGAAAGTGTCAAACTCTTCGTCGAGCTCATCAGGGTGCACCGCCTCAGCCCATGAGAGTTTTGGGTCCATATGAGGCGGGTGTCGGGCTCGGAACCTGTAGTTCCAGAGCCCGATTAAGAACATGTAGAGGCACATGGTGGGAAGTATGAGCTCGGGATACCATAACAAGATCAAAAACAAGATATGAACGAGAACCGTTGTGATCGGGTTTTTCCATTCTTTAACGTTGTTGAACCACTTGCTGATGGAAAACAAACCCGAAAGCAACGACATGATCCTAAAGAAGTTGGCTTTGCTTCTTCTCATGCTCCACATGTGAGAATCGACATCCAACATGTACTCGACGACCTCTTTTCTGAGAGGCGGTTCAGCTCGGCCTAGCCGTGCCGCCACTATGTTCATGGCTTGGTACCTTAACGTGTCGACTTGATTAACCGTTAACGGGTTTAGGTAATGCATCTTTGGCAACAAAGGGTGACCATAGAGGTACACCATGTTGGCTAGTGATAGTGTGGTGAACCGAACCGCAAGTTGGAGCTCACCCATCTTCTTCACCCCGGAAGGATGGAGCACGAGTAGCGGGTATGCGTTTGTGTATATACGATGAGCTTCTAGAGTTGATAACCGGATCCTCACCTTCCCGATTCTTGAATCTCGTTCTAGACCTGGTAGATACAAAACGAGTTTAGCAACTTCATGGTCGATTTGAATTATGTTTTATCTCTAGTGAGTAAAACAGATTAAAGTTAGCATCTAAAAAAGAAACGGGCTAAACGTGACCACCCATTATGCCACCTACACACGTACCTGGTTTCTCGGCCCCCAAGTGACAATTGTCGAAAACACCTAGCGTGATAACCGTGCACGGATCATACACTTCCCAAGTGTATTGTTCGTTCCATCTCGGACTAAGGGTGTCAAGAATCGTTCGTGTTCGAACCCATTTTTGCCCATACTTCGCCACACAATAAGCATCGGTCGTCCCCCTCCCGTCTTTCATTTTCATAGGAAGCAAACCTTGTGCGCCCAAAATCCCGACTTCAAGAATCCCGCAAGGTCGCTTCCATAGTTGCTTAGCGGTTGGCCTTTGATCGCTTATATACAACGTCGATTCATCTAGCACATGGTAACCCCCTTCTAAACAAACACGAATGTGTACTCTACTCGAAAACTTCATCTCACCAACTCCATACCTCTCGAGATTGAACCACCGTGAATGAACGGGTCGATGGTCAAGCCGCTTCTCGAACATGGTCATCGGAAGACTCAACACACCCAAAGCCTCATCCCTCGAAGGGTGAACCCGGTCCTCAATGGTTAGAACCAAGTGTTCCTCAAACGGCTCGGCCACCACAAACATGAAATCTTCATTCCATAACGGATGCATCGTCCTCGTTGAGCTTATCTTCGTCCGTAACATTTGGTTCCCGACTTCCACCTTCACCGAAACTTCCGGAGCACGCATCCGATCATTCGGGATAACATCCTGAGCTTCTATAACATTCACCCGAAGATACCAAAGCTTCGGCGACACATAAACTTTCGACCGAACGTTAAACACACCTTCCCCGTGCGCAAACGATGCATCTGAATGCCATGCCTCGGGGAACGCCTCATCCGCCTGTGTCCCCATCCAAACCGCAAGCATTATCTCCCCGTGTCCCCGCCGGTCCTCCACGCGGTACCACTGAGCCGCTAACGGGCTATCCGGTGGGACACGTGTCGGGATCTCATTCAAATCAAAAACCACTCTCCCGATATACTCGTCTCGCCCGAACATCTCTTTATCTTTCACGTAAACTTCCAACGTCGATGACTGAACCCGATCTTTCGAAAACGCGAACACTTGGTTCCACTCGGGGTTCGTTTTCTTCTCGAAATGGTTCGTTCGACCTCGGTAGTTCCCGAGCCTGATCTCAACATACGGGTCCGCTCCAAGGGGAAGTTCCTTGGCCTTCACGACTCGAACGTAAAGATGGTAAGTTTGTTCGACAAGATCATACGTGCTCGTTAATCTCTCGCCTCCAAGGTGCGGGTTTGTGTTCTTTAGCTCGTAATCATCTCGTCTGAGAGTTGGAACTGAGCCCGGAACAGGAACTGGTCCTGTTCCGGGTTCATGATTCATATGACGGTTTCTTAACCGGATATTCATGTTTGTGTTTGGAAGTGTGTGTGTTGTGAGTTAGTACGAGGATTGTGGTGAATGATTGTTCGGTTTAAGAGCATGAACAATGGTCAGTAGCATCGTGATCGATCTTCTCTTTTTTAATTCTTTGCTTGAGTGAGAAGTCACATGGCATGCATATATGATGTACGACGATACTTACTTGCATTCTAAGTAACCTTGAGTTGTGTACAAAGAGATTCTCATGCATAGGTGGCCAAGGAGCTACAGAAACTTGAGGTGAGATTGAGGAGAATTGAGGCAAGGCATAAACTTTACACCAAAATATCGTTTTATAAATTTCTATTAACCAAACTGTGGTGTCAATAAAAAAGAAAACTATATGGTTTCTTTATCCGAAAATTTACAATGTCAATGTAAAAAATATAGTGTTTATTTGAAAGTAAACGGTGTCATAATTTGTAATGTGTGATACAATATGATAAATTATTTTTTCTTTTACCAGTGTCACCACAATTTTTTAACAATCAACACACACCCTTTAAATTCTACTCATACAATTCATTTATTGCGCATTTTATGGGACTTGTCACTAGGCTAAGAGGACATCGGCCATTGCCGCCGTCTCATTACATATAGAAATAGAAAATTTGATGGTCAATTATAGAATATAGGATAAGGGTGAGTTTCCTGTAAAAATGACTTTTTTTCATGAGAAGTGTGAGAATACATAGAAATTGATATGTAGGCATCATGTTTTAAACTTAGGTATGATGTTTTGGGTTGTTTTGGCAAGAAAAACACCAAACATAGCAATTTAAAACACAATGCAACATATTATGGGCGTGGAATTTAAAACACACTGCTTAACAATTAAAACACACTACTTAACGTTCTTGGCGTGATGTTTTAAGTTTTAAGCCTAGAATTCATTGCATTGTGTCTTATTAAATCGTTTGTTTGGTGTTTTTCTTGCCTAAACAACCCAAAACATTATGCCCAAGTGCAAAACAAGATGTCTACATATGAATTTTTATGCCTTCTCACACTTCTCACGAAAAATGTCTTTTTTATAATATAGTATATAGGATAATATATTTGTAGTACTATTGTTTGTGCACAGGGATATGCTTTGCTTCATTGGTAATGTGCTTTTGAGGACATTCCATTCTTTCTTAGACAGGAAATGAACTGATGTATTAAAAGTTATTGAAAGATTACAGAAGAAGTTGAAAGAAAAATAAAAGCAAAAGTACCTAAAAAGTATTTATGGCTTCTCATGGCAATCCACATAAATTTAACTTTGTATTAAAAAATTAAGTGAAAAATATGAGATAGTAAAAGAGAGAGATAGGATAGCGATTACATAACTATGTAGTGTATGTATTACAATTGAAAGCGATATATACTACGTGGTTTTCATAATTTACTTTTACTATAAAGTACAAACTATTATTTTTATTATTAAAGGGCTCTTTACGTAAAAGCACTACACTGCAAGAACTGCATAAACACTGGTACATGTTGTTTTGACAACTATTAGAGGTGGATCCAAGTGTTGGGTATTGGGGTCAAGTGACCGCATAGACTTTTTTAGTGTTTTTAGTATCCAATACAGTGTTATATGTGTAATGCATAAAGAGTGACTGTGATTCACCACACATATTCAAAACTCACCTAGCAAAAAAAAAAAAAACATTTAATATCCACCATTGAATACGATGCATAAAGTTATGTAACCGTATATTTGTCTCTCTAGCGCTCTCCTATCTGATAAGCACTACATACAAATGGTTATAGACTTATACTAATAAGATTTTGTAACTAAATTGTCACGGCCCAAGACCCGGTTTGACCCGTTTCAGGAGCCGCGGCAGAAAATACTGCGGTATTGATTTAATTGAGTTTAACAGCGGAAACAGGATCGCTTAAAGCTAAAATTTTTCCCCGATTATTTTATTTCACAATTCGGAATAAAACCCCGATAATTTACAATAGTATGTTTTTATTATAAAAACGTGATATTACAAAAGCAATTATTTATTTTCATATTGAGCCACTATCTTAAGCTTGATATGCTTCCCAGCACTTTTCCTGAATTACAACAGATCACCTGAAACATGTTTGAAAAAGGTTTTGTCAGCGGGAAATACTGAGTGAATCATTCTATTTACTAAAATGACACATTTGTTATAATATACAGTATTAAGAGCGATTACAATGTTTCTGATATCAAGCCAACTACCCACGGTACTTGTCACTCGACCCATTGGCCCATTCGTCCAATGGTGTCTGTGGCTATGGTCATATCCCCCACTGGCTGCCCCAATGGTGACGATTATCAAGTAATGTATACAAAACCCCACATACCGGCTGTAATTTGGTGATTACAAAGACTTAATCCCCGTAATTATAACTTTGAAAATAAACATAATTTTGTAAACAGATTTGATAAAAAGAGAGAATGACTCACAAACTGTGAGAAAAGGAGAATGACTCACTTTGCAGATTTATACGGGCAGAGTCTAGCCTACTGATTAGCCTTTTATCCTAATTTGAATAACAAGCACACAATTTGGAATTAGTAATCAATCCAGCAATTACGATAACTCACGAGATCAAATTCTCACAATGAATGTCAAAATGCAATACTTTGTCCATCGAATTAACGATGATCCATTGAATTAACAATGAACGACAAGGTATAATACTTTACCCATCGAATTAACGATGATCCGTTGAATTAACAACGAACGATAAAGTATAATACTTTACCTATCGAATTAACGACAATCCGTCAAATTAATGACGAACGATAAAGTATAACCCTAATGTGGGCGGCACTTAAACATTCATTGAATATCTTGATCGTCGGGTAAATGAATCGTAGCAGCGATTGTACTAATACCCTTTTTTGCAGCACCCCGCTATACTTAATTAGAGTTTAGTGTGTGTTAATTGTAGTAAATCGAACAGAACTCAGTGCCTGAAGTGAATTCCTTCGTCGAACAAATGCACAGAAGTCAGTCCCAATGCCTGCTATTTATACACGAAAATTGACTAGCTTACGGACCGTAAGCTTGCTGATGTTGCGGTCCGTATGGCATCTTACGGACCGTAAGACTCACAGCTTTACGGTCCGTATGGGACACAAAGCTGCTATAGTGTAGCCACGTGTGGGACTAGCTCTGATGACTTGACACTTTCTAAAAATTCAGCTTGGAGAGCACGTAATTCGGATAATCGTAAAGTAGGGAATGCCCCCCCTGAGTTTTAGGGGCCCTAATCCTGATTCTGAAAATTATGAAAATTTTAGGGTTTGCACAGAATCACTTGGGTGTCTCAATTAGGGTTTCCTATTAGTCAAATTACTTTAGTAATTATGACTTTTGATGAGAGTCGTTACATTCTCCCCAACTTAATAAAAATCTCGTCCTCGAGATTTACTGGAATAATTGAGAATACTCTCTTCCTTTTTTATTCCAGTTTTCACGTATATTAGGATCCTGTCTTTGAATCCTACTTTACTTAACATTATTTGTTTACCTTTATATTTTAGAAGTTACTACAAAAGATTCGTCTGATAGACATTTCTTGAGATTTAGATATATAAAATATATCATGTATTCCAACTAACCTTCCTGGTAGTTGTAAACTATAAGTAGCTAATTCAATACGTTGAATTTACTGAAAAATGATCCTACATAATTTGGTCTTAGATTTCCTTTCTTACCAAATTTAATCATTCTTTTCCAAGGAGATACTTTTAATAGTATTTTGTCTCCAACTCGAACTCCAACTACTTTTCTATTATCTGCATAATTCTTATAACTATCTCTTGCCGTTTTTAGCTTTTCCTTTGTGATACCAAATATCACAGTTGTAGTCACTTAGGATTTTCATCCATCTCCTTTCGCCTCAAATTCTTTTTGCCTATAAATATATATCTTAACTTCTTATAATCTGTATAGATAGTATCCTTACTACCATACAGATAATATCTTCAAATCTTTAAGGCAAAAATTATGGTTCTTATTCTAACTCATGAGTTGATATAGTTTTCTTAGGACTTTTTCAATTGGCTTGAGGCCTACACAATTACCTTTTTGCGTTGTATTAACATATATCCAAATCATAGCTTTGAAGTATTACTTTATACTTCAAAATCTTTCATTTGGTAATCATTGCTATTTTAGCAAGATCTAAGTGAATATCTTCATGATTCACCATATGACCTAAAATTGTACTTCTATCAGCAAAAATTCATTCTTCGAAAATTTGGCGTTAAGCTTTTCTTTTCTTAACAAAGTTAAGAGTAAATGCCAGTGCTGTCAATGTTCTTTCCTACTTTTGTAATAAATAAGTATATTGTCGTTTGAAGACAATTACTAATTTATCCAAATATGGTTTACAGATCCTATTTATCATGTCCCTAAATGCTACGGTTGCATTCTTTAATCCAAGGGCATGATTGTAAACTAGTAATGACCATTGCTAGTTCTGAAAATAGTCTTAGATACATCTTCCTTTGATGTTTTTAATTGATAATATACGGAACATAAGTTGATCTTTAGAAAACTATCTATCTTCCTGAAAATGAATAGATCATAATTTCTAAGTAATGAGTATTGATTCTTAATTATAACCTTATTCAATTTCCTATAATCAATACACATTCTTATTGAACCATACTTTTCTTAATAACCAATATTGAGCTAATCGATAAGGTTCCTTGGCTTATCGGTAAAATTCCTGGAATTGATAAATCCTAAATTCTATTTTCATATCTGGTGATAATCCATGTAAATCTTCTGGAATTACATCTGGGTATTTGGAATTTACAGAAATTTCCTTAAATTCTGTATCTTTAGTATTAATGATTACTGAAATCATGTATATTATTCCTTGCTTTTGTTCATAATTAGTAATTTCCATTACTGATATGAACTTCATAGGTTTATATGGTTTATTTCCTGTAATCATAATTACTTCTTTGAATTTCTAAGAAATTCTAATCACAGATAATGATCACAATATTGAATTCATAGATAATAGGGTTGCAGAAAACTTATAACTTATTTCTAGGTTCTGCATAACCTTATCTATTTTAGCTGAATTCTCGTCTGCCGTTTTTAATATAGAAATCTATCTAATGTTGGTAAATGGTAAGTCAAGAATTTGGTAGAGTAAAGTATTTATAAAACTTTGGTTGGCACCAGAGTCAAATAATACTTTAGGTAAATGTTGTAAACTAAGAACATACCGGCTATCACATCTGGAATTATCTCGTCCTCATGAGTAGTTAGCTCTCGCATTCCTTTTTGCTCCTTCTGCTGGTTTGGCTTGATTGTCAAATGGTTTATTCAGTTTTGGACAATCTGGCCTAAGATGTCCAGTTTCTCTACAGTTGTAGCAAACTGAAAATTTCTTCCTCCTGCAGTCTTCTTCTTGATGCCCTGGAATCTTACAAAAATTGCAATATCCTTTGCATCTTCCAAAATGCTTCCTTTTGCAAAATTTGCAAAATAGACTAATAGAAGTTTGCCCATTCCCTCTTTTCTTGAAATGGGTATGGTTACCCGGACTGAATTCTTGGGTAATCTTTTGGGCTACTTCCTTCCTTCTATTTTCTTCTTTTGTCCGTACTAGCTCGTCATTTATAGTATTGGCTAATTCCACCGCATCATCAATTGTGCGAGGTTTCGCAGCTTTGACAATATTACGGATCTCGGAAATCAATCCCCAAATATAACGAGAAATAAGTACCGGTTCTGGCGAGGCCAGGATTGGTACCACTCGAGCATATTCGAAGAAGGTTGTAGTATACCCTCGACAATCTATATCTACCATCCTATGGGTTAGAAACTTATTTGCCATTTGATCTTTTTCGTACTCAGGACAGAATTTTCTTTCTACAAGATTCTTAAATTCTTCCCAGTCCATAGCATACGCCATCCTTCTTCCTTTTACTTGTAACATCGTATTCCACCATTCTAGCGCTACTTCTTTGAAAAGGTTTGAAACATACATAACCTGATCATCTTGAGCACATTTACTTATGGCAATTACTGCCTCGGTTTTCTCTAACCAACGCAGTATTGCAGTTGCTCCTTCATTGCCTGCAAACTTAGTGGGTTTACAAGCAAGAAATTCTTTGTAAGTGCAACCAGGCGTTGCAACTTTCCTTTTCTTAGGGAGCGGAGCTTGCCGTGGTTCATTATGATTATTACCTCCATTTACGCTATTACTGAAATTGTCTTCAGAAATGCGTTTACTAGGAACAAATTGTTGCGGTTCAATTGGATTTTTAACAGCAGCAATGATTGCTGGAATAGCATTGGCTATCCCTTGAGCAACTATTCCTGGAATAGTGTTGGCTATCTCTTGAGCAATGATATTTTCTATATCTTGTCTAGTCACATATTGGTTCCCTGATTGTTGCTCAGATTGATTACCCTCATTAACTGATTCATTATTATCGTTTTCCATCTGATATCTATTTTATAGATATATAATTAGTATAAAGGAAATAATCCAATGTCACAATTTAGTTGCACATAATCACATAATCGAATATACAAACAAAATTGTAACTTTTCTAATATTTCATTATATCATGTTTCTATATATATACCCGTTTTATTCTTTTTATTTACACATACTGATTTTACTGTTATTATTATACAACCACAGTTTCATAATTCCCCTATCCTTTGTAAGATGATGTTCTAGTAATGGCGTTTCTTCTCATCGTATTTCCAGGAGATTTGTCCCAAAGTCTCTTGGATCCTATTCCCAGCATCTATGTTGTCAAAATGATGGAGTTCAGTCCTATTCTGGTTACTTATTGGTAAATTTGGTAAAGGTTCTGGATTGTATTTAGGAAAAAACCTATAGGGATGGTTTTGTAATAATATTTCATTATCTAACCATTCGTCTATATTCCAGTGATTTGAAGAGTTTGGAATAGATGATTCTAAGTTCATAAAATTATTTTCATTAACAGGCTCAATAGTATCATCGGTTGCTATTATAAAATCTAGCTCTTCCTGAGATGGTAATTCCTCCATTTGCCTAGAACTTTCCCCAATTTCCATTTTCTTAGGCTTAGGTTTCTCAAGAGGTAAAGCATTAAATTCTATAGGTTCTTCCATGTCTGGAATATACCTATTAAAATCTCTGGAAACTTCTATTCTTACTGGATAGAGATTTAAATTCTGAAGGGCTTCCGACAAATTACTCATGCTATTTAACAAAATACACATAATTATTAAATCATACTAAAATTTTGTAAAACAACTTTTTAAATAGTATTTCATATTACCAAGACAACTAAAAATTAAAACATACTAGGTTTTATTTGTAATTTATTTATAAATTTTCTTGACTGTAGATAATAAAAATACTAAACTTTAAATCAGAATATTTAAAGATTTATATTTACTATTACTGTAATTAACATATAAAAATTTATATACTAAATAAGTATGATGACTTAATTTATATATATATTATTTAGTCATTATCATGGTGAATATTGGTTAGTGCTGCCTTGTTTAAGCATAGGTGATCAGTCCATGCCTAACTAAGGCTAGGTTATCCAATATCTGCCTTTGATAATAATCATAGTATTTAAAAATAATCTTAATACTACTATTACTATTAATATTTTATTATTAATAATAAAATTATTAATAATAAATAACTAGCAAAATTTTAAATAAGAGTATACTTCAAATATAAAAATATAATTTCTTTACCACAATATAGTAATACTATATTAGGTAATTCCATATATTAATCAAATATATAATGTTTTTTTTTTTTTTTAACAATAATAGAGCAACAAAATAAAAATCTGCCTATATTAACATTAACAAATAGCCAGTTAATAAAACACATAATTACCTAATAGTAATCAGGAAAAATTAAGTATTTCTAAATACTTAATTAGCTTAACCTAGTGGTTGTAATCAGGAAAAATTTTGAGTATTTCTAAATACTCAATCAGCTTAACCCAGTGGCTCTGATACCACCTTTTTCTGTCACGGCCCAAGACCCGGTTTGACCCGTTTCAGGAGCCGCGGCAGAAAATACTGCGGTATTGATTTAATTGAGTTTAACAGCGGAAACAGGATCGCTTAAAGCTAAAATTTTTCCCCGATTATTTTATTTCACAATTCGGAATAAAACCCCGATAATTTACAATAGTATGTTTTTATTATAAAAACGTGATATTACAAAAGCAATTATTTATTTTCATATTGAGCCACTATCTTAAGCTTGATATGCTTCCCAGCACTTTTCCTGAATTACAACAGATCACCTGAAACATGTTTGAAAAAGGTTTTGTCAGCGGGAAATACTGAGTGAATCATTCTATTTACTAAAATGACACATTTGTTATAATATACAGTATTAAAAGCGATTACAATGTTTCTGATATCAAGCCAACTACCCACGGTACTTGTCACTCGACCCATTGGCCCATTCGTCCAATGGTGTCTGTGGCTATGGTCATATCCCCCACTGGCTGCCCCAATGGTGACGATTATCAAGTAATGTATACAAAACCCCACATACCGGCTGTAATTTGGTGATTACAAAGACTTAATCCCCGTAATTATAACTTTGAAAATAAACATAATTTTGTAAACAGATTTGATAAAAAGAGAGAATGACTCACAAACTGTGAGAAAAGGAGAATGACTCACTTTGCAGATTTATACGGGCAGAGTCTAGCCTACTGATTAGCCTTTTATCCTAATTTGAATAACAAGCACACAATTTGGAATTAGTAATCAATCCAGCAATTACGATAACTCACGAGATCAAATTCTCACAATGAATGTCAAAATGCAATACTTTGTCCATCGAATTAACGATGATCCATTGAATTAACAATGAACGACAAGGTATAATACTTTACCCATCGAATTAACGATGATCCGTTGAATTAACAACGAACGATAAAGTATAATACTTTACCTATCGAATTAACGAAAATCCGTCAAATTAATGACGAACGATAAAGTATAACCCTAATGTGGGCGGCACTTAAACATTCATTGAATATCTTGATCGTCGGGTAAATGAATCGTAGCAGCGATTGTACTAATACCCTTTTCTGCAGCACCCCGCTATACTTAATTAGAGTTTAGTGTGTGTTAATTGTAGTAAATCGAACAGAACTCAGTGCCTGAAGTGAATTCCTTCGTCGAACAAATGCACAGAAGTCAGTCCCAATGCCTGCTATTTATACACGAAAATTGACTAGCTTACGGACCGTAAGCTTGCTGATGTTGCGGTCCGTATGGCATCTTACGGACCGTAAGACTCACAGCTTTACGGTCCGTATGGGACACAAAGCTGCTATAGTGTAGCCACATGTGGGACTAGCTCTGATGACTTGACACTTTCTAAAAATTCAGCTTGGAGAGCACGTAATTCGGATAATCGTAAAGTAGGGAATGCCCCCCCTGAGTTTTAGGGGCCCTAATCCTGATTCTGAAAATTATGAAAATTTTAGGGTTTGCACAGAATCACTTGGGTGTCTCAATTAGGGTTTCCTATTAGTCAAATTACTTTAGTAATTATGACTTTTGATGAGAGTCGTTACATAAATCTTATGTATGCTTATGATAGAGTGATTCTCCACTTATAAAACAAAAATATAAGAAAATGATTAAGACATGCATAGAGTGATTCAAAGTCAAAACTGTGGATCTTGTTAAGTTTGAGAAATGGTCATTAAAATTAATAAAACTTGAAATAAAAAGTTAAAACAAGAGTTTGGTTTATACCAATTTATTACCCTATACATTTGTGTACTGAAATACCAAATCATTTTTGGTCAATTTGTTTGTTCTATCATTATATGATTCTATCTCAATTGCAGTATAGTTCTGTTTTCTTATTTTTATGAAGTTCATTTGCTTATCATCAACTCAAACATATTTTAGACACACACTTTGTACTTAACTCATGATATATAAATTTTAACTAAACAGAATATCATATATTGAACGATATGAAACTAATTTCCTCTTTTCTCTTATTTATTAATTTTGCAACTCAATGAACTGGATTAAACAAAGACAAGTTATTTATGAACAAGCTATAGATTGGTTCAACAATTTGAAAGGAAATTGAGTTTCCCATGCGTAGATGAAGTGAAGGCTATTTCTAGGATATATCCGCTGCACGAAGCACACATCACCCTGTTTTACGATGACTTTAGGATCAATTTCTACGTGGGATTGGAACCCTTTACAATCTAAGTATGCTTCTAGAATGACACAAGGGCTGGTGTTTTCAAGTGTCACGTCCCACTCTCCTAATGCACGTGTTGGCACTTGACAGATGGCGAGGTTGAAATCTTGACCGTAAACATCTATAGGATTGCACACAATATATTAATGAACATACATGATCAAAAATAAGAATTGAAAACAATGTTAGTATAATTCTAAGTATACCTATGCACATAAGGGAAATGAAGGCAAGTAAATAAATGTGTTTGATGATGGATTCCATAGGGTTGTTGTGTTGTGTTTGATGCTTAATTGATGATGAAAACAATTAACAAACTCACCTATTTATATTCACACTTAAATAAATAAATTTTCGGTTTTAGAAATCAAATTTAATAATTTTATGGTTTTAAATAAATCAATTGTCTGTTATAACTTATAAAGAAGAATTAAATGTTTTCAATAATAAACCGCAAATAAATCAATAGTCTGTTATAACTTATAAAGAAGAATTAAATGTTTTCAATAATAAACCGTTGAAATTGAATTCTTGTGGTTATTATAGTCTAAATCTTATGATCATCTTTCTCGGAGTTTTAATAGCATACATATAAGATTCAGGTGTATCTTAGAACAATATGTATTCTTTTACAACAATACAAACTTAGTTTGTAGCCTAAACAACTTGGGACAAAGACTGTGTAGGACAATAATCATCATAGAACAAAATTAGAAAGAAAAACCATGTATGTATGATATCTGTGTATTCAAATAATGAAATGGTTCAAATAATGAATGGTTCTACAGTTCTACTAATGAAGTCATATTGAATGAAGAAAATCATCTCTTATACAGTGAATAACATCGTGCTCAATATCAACTTAAACATTAGGAAACTAAAAAGCGTTACCGATTCTTATGGTATCGGTTGGGTTTGATATGTTATTGGTGAAACTGAAAACATTTTTATGAGTACCGGTGGTGATTTTTTTCGACCATGTCGGTTCGGCTCGTTACGGTAGTGGTACGAATGTTAAAATCTTTCTATAAAAATGTAAGATTAAATATAATTATTGTATTATATTTAATTGTGTAGCCATTATACTAATTTATATTATATAGATCAAAATATATTATACCTATTATATAATTAGTTGGTAATTGTTGATGGACCATATTACCCTTATTAACTAATTACGTTTCCTCTTGGGTGTATATATAAGGAGATAATTAGAGAGATTAAGGGTTTGACACTAATAATAACATCACTATAATCGCCCCTCTACTCCTCTCTCTCCATTCGAATTCTTTCCCTTGAATTCGGTTTCACCATCATCTTACACCCTAAGGTGGAACCGGATCAAGCTAACAACTATGTCGAACTCAATGGTTGCGTCCCTGACTGGATTCTCTGCTGGCCTGTCTACGGTTACAGGTATTTCTATATGTTTTCCATTATATTTACACAGAACTGATCAACATGTGGTATCAGAGCATATGTTGATAAATCAGTTTTGTTTGTATCTTGAATTAAAATCTAGAAAACAGAACTTATGAAAAACCTAATAAAATTCGAAACTTTGTTCCGAAACACTGTTATAGTTCGGATCTTATGTTTAATGTGTAAATCATTGTTCCGAAATCTGCTTTAATGAGTTAAAAACTTTCAGATTTCGGATTCCAGAATCCAAGTTTATTGTCACACCCCGATATTTCCACGTATTACCGGTTTGCCCGGTGGGGAGTATCGTGACGTAGTTGATATCATCATGGTCAAATAATCACAGTTTAATGCACAGCGGAAGTCTAAAGTAAAAATATTACAAACCGAATGAAAGTAACATAAGTATTACAAACGGAATGTAAAGGATCCACAGGCGGATCATAACAAACGAAGATATTGTTCAACAGATTTTAAGTGACAAAGCTTGCAAGACTCTTTATTTATTCACTCAGGAGTAGCCAGCCTATTTCGCATAGTACCTGCACTTAACCTTTTTGGAAAAATACGTCAGTTTACACTGGTAAATACAATTAACTGACACTTTTGAAAATGTTTTAAGAAAATTGATTTAATTGCACAAGGCACAAATATTCTTTTATAACTTGGGATAATTATTTAAAATAATCTTGTAAAAGAATTACATGTTTATTATGCGTTCAGTAGCCAGGGTTGAATACCGGGTTAAAGATTAATAGACACACCACATAATATAACCTACGACGAGTTATTCTCGAACATGCAGGTATATCATTTTACATACGCACCGGCAGGTGTATGCCTACACCCCGTGCTTAAGTCGTGGCCATTTCAATGAATGAGTCGAGGATATCCCGGACATGGTCATTAACCCCCCAAAGGCTTTAACAAACAAAACAGATTAAACGGGTTATCTCAATGAATTAACCTTCATACGATTAAAGATTCAATACCCGACCAAGCGGTATTTTATATACCGTATCCCAAGCCCGTATAAGGGAAAATAAGTTAAAAGTATTTACCTGATCAAATTATACAAATTTATCCCAGCCGTATACAATCAGCAAGTGCAAATATCTTTTACTGGGCTCCTAAATCTGGAACGAAGGTTTTAATAACCTATTAGATTCCTAACGGGTCTTACTTAAGTTTAAACTTAGACCGGTTAGTTTTAAAGAAAGGTATACGGTTCAAAACGCAAGATTAAGCGAAGACCGGATTAGAATGTGATTTAGACCCGACAAGTATGAAGACTTGTATAATATGGGTAAACTAAACACATTCTGGATTTTGAAGTGAAAATGATATGGTTTGACCCGTTTCGGTCAATTTATGCAAACTAGTTACATAAACCGTACCAAATGCGAAAAATGCATAACGGGTAACCAAATGAGTCATGTACAGGTTTCCTAATTTAATATGCTTAAAATGTGTTATGATATCAGTAGGATACCTTCCATTATGCCCAAGACGGATTTAAAATCAATTTAAGCCCCGTATGGGTATTTTGGTCATTTTAAAGGTTATAAAAGAGATTAAATATTAATCTGAGGTTCTGGTCTAAAATGATCAGTAAAAATATTTATTTTTGCAAGTTATATCAGTAGGGTATTGCCTATATGTGAAATTTATCATTTACAACCAAACTATGTGCCATAGGGGCAATTTGGTCATTTCACATAAGCTTTAAAGGTCAAATTTGAAAATCTGAGTTCAAAACTTTTACTTACTGTTAAAGTATAGAAATTTACTTAAAACATCAGTAGGTATTAAGTCTTATATGTTAAAAATAGTTTTAATCCATACTATGCGTTTATAACGCGTAAAAAGTCAGTTTTAAGCGATTTTCAGGTTATATTAAGGAAAGCTAAGATTTTTATCAGTCCAAAAGGCTTAAAATATTTTATTTATCATATAAAATCAGTAGCAAAAAGTTTTCTATCAAAATGTTATGTAAAACTCATTTTATTAGCAAAAAGGGTATAACCGACAATTACCGAATCAAAGCAAGAACCCTATGCCATGATCAGTTTAAAAATAAATAAAAATCTTCAAAAATCCCAAAATATTATATTACATCAGTGGGTAAAAAGTTTTGTGTCGAAATTTGGGTTTAAATAGGCTTTATGCTAATAATGCCGTTTAATTAATAAAAAGCTTTCAAATTACGATATTCAGCATAACTCCTAATTTAGACCTCAAACTGATGTCAAATTTTTAGGACACGTTTATAAATCAGTAATAAAGGTTTTTGTCCTCTCACATTTTCAAAAATCTCGTTTTAATATCAAAAGGGCATAATGGTCAACATTTAAGCAATTAACAGAGACATGCAAATGAATCGGAATAATTAGGAACCATGTAGTATAATCTCAGAGGGTTATACCAACATGTAATATGGTCCTAATGGAACCCTAAGGCATTTCTAAAACAAGCTAAATCGGATCAGAACTGAAAGTCCAAGCAAAAGTCTACTTTTGCGACTTTCGGTTCAGAACCGAGCCTAAACTCGGAATTGTCGGGTTGAACATGCTTAGACATGTTCTTACATTATTTACCAAGTTATTTTAGTATTTAAACAGGTTCCATAACTTCTACATTGCTAGTTATGAATTTATTTGCAAAATAGCTTTCTGTTGACTTTTTATAATTAAGTTTGACCCAACAATTGACCAAGTTAGAGTGGGAATCAGAGGCTGCCCTTTTAAGGGTTTATTACCCACATAATTACCAACTCATAACCACTTTCAATTCGAAAAATGACTGGACCATTAGTGATTAATCACTAAGTCAAAGCTTAATTACGACGGCTTTGACTTTTGGTCATTAGACTAATAAAACATGAACTAGGAAGGCTAAGAATGCTTACAAAGGCTCTTAGCACGAATTAGGAACTTGAGAAAACTTGCTTGAAGTCCAGAGAGCTCCAGAGAGTGTGTGTGGAATGATTTTTTAAAGTGATCAGTTAAACTATCAAACAAGAACTCTTATATAGGAAATTTTGTCACACCCCCAAAATCCACCCTGCGGAGTATCACCGCTTGGAGGCGTGACATGACCAGGATCGAGCCACCAATCATATTGAACAACCTAATTAAGTAAATAAAACCAACCACAATACAATTGGTGACCAAAAGAGAGTAACCAATTTTAAGTTAACAGCGGAAGCATAAAACGTAAGTTCAGAACATAAGTTCATAGTTCATAAATTTAACGACCAAGATATAAGTTCCATAAGTTCACAAAGTTTATTTATTAAGCACAGGACATAATAGTCCATATCCCACAACGACTTCCACCTCGTGCAAGCTCCATAGGCATCTAACGACCTGTAAGGCATGTAACAACGAGTCAACAACAAAGTTGAGTGAGTTCACGTTTGGTTGTTTAGTTTTAAGTTGTTTCAGAAAAACGTGGTTTGACTTTCGTTGGCTTAATTGCCGTGGGGGTTACCCCGTAGTTGAAAGTATGTTTAACCAGTTCCTTTTTCATTACCCAAACCATAACCATAATCAGTGGGGGGCTTTCCCCGTTTGAACTACTAGACCATACATATCGACAACTGACGAACAATAGTTGTGCCCTACATCAGTGTCTATCATCACTGACAGTTTGCCATAGTCCATTAGTACACGCCCGTCCGACCGGCACGGTGTGAGGTTTGTTAAACCTAATAGCGCTATTAACTAATGACTCGCTCGCCATTGGCCTCGGCGATTAAGTCGATATAAATTGAGGGACTTCATGATAGAGTTTTGTCTAGCTAGTTTTAAGGTTGTTGTCCTGCACCAGGAGGACGAACGTACGTATTCTGCACCAGGAGAATTCGTAGGATTAATAATGGCATCCTATCTATGGAGGATGGCCGTACATATCTTCCCAAGGGGATATGTAGATTTAGTTTTAAATTCTTTAACCCATTCCCAAACCACCGGGAATCCCATGCCTTGTAGAAAGTGTGAACTCACCTTGGTTTGCTCGGTTAGATAAAGTGTTTGTCCTAAGTTGGCCAACCACGTCCTATTATGGTTACCACTTATTAGGACGGTGTACAAGTAATCACATATTAATTACACATATCTAGCACGTAGTCATCAAGTAGTGTACAAGTATCAATTATTGTATAATACCTTAATCATGTATTTGTGTGTACGCACTAACCTTACATAATAGTTAATCACAAAATAATAGTGAATAGTGGGTTGTGTGCGACTTATAAAAGATTTGGCCTATTCTAGTGTGCGGCCCACTAGAGTAAGGCCCAATTATAATGAAGTGTGCGGCCCACTTATCAGTGTGCGGTCCATACAGGAGTGTGCGACCACTGATAAGTGTGCGGTCATACATCTGTGCGACTTACTGTGTGCGGTCCAGCTTTGAGGTGTGCGGCCCACGAAGTGTGTGTGGCCAAATCATGAATGTGCGGTTTTAATCTAAATCATAAGAGCAGCTAGCATTTTACAATCTCATTAAAACATTTACACGAACACGTTTTCATACCATCTTCCCATGTTTAACAACTTTTATAATTATTATTATTCCTAGATTATATCATAACTCAAATTATTTACATAACTTAACCAATACCATAATAGATGAAGGAATATAATGGTGACCCAGTGAAGTCACACTAATCAACGTGAATGATTTTTTTTTTTTTTTTTTTTTTTTTCAAAACTACTCTAGCAGTTATCTTTATTAATCAGATATCAAAACTCCCAAAACTTATCTCTCCAACAATTGACCAATTTCTAATCAGTTTGTGCACAAGATTCTAAATCACACTTTAATCTTGTCTATGTAAATAAATGTACATTTTATGCACAAAATCGCAAACCACAGGGAATGGGAAACAATTTAGTGATGTGCATTACTAACCAATAACCATACTGAACAATAGATCGATCAATCAAAAAAAAATTTTTTTTTTTTTTAACAAGCATTAGTTCAAACCCTCACAAAATAGTAATGAAATTAAGAATAACTAGCAATGTTAGATATACACTACCAAACAACTTATACTACATCCTCATACTACATCACTATACACTTCATCATATATACAGTTCTGTGGTCAATATTCACAACTTTTATGCACATCTAACAAACAAACAGTTAATCCAGTATACAAGTTTAGGAACCACCATGATACAAACAGTAACCAAATACTAACCGAAAAGAGTATGCACACTACCACCGCCCCTTCTGCTGATGTCACCGTGTCGGACCCGAGTCGCAGCCACCCCCGCAGCGTCGCTGCCGCGGCCAGGGAGTTCCACAGCCTTCATGATGTTATTTCGGAGTCCCGCCAGCAACTCAGCATGTCGCCGAAGTTCCGTACATCACCGGAAAGCAGGTAGGTCGCCACAAAAATCATCGTTCTTTGTTTTGCTACCCATCCCACTAGCACCACCATCTTCGTCGGAGAATAATCGAGAAGGAGATGTTTGGTTTGAGAGTTTTGTCTGATGTGTGTGTGAGTTTAGAGAAGATACAACTGGGGGATGGGTTATGGGGTGTTTGGTGTGCATGTCGGAGAACCAGGGCGCCGGATTTACAGCTCCGGTCGCCGGAATATCTGGTCGGCAGCAGTGGCGGACCCAGGAATTTTTTCCTGGGGGTGCGGAATATTTTCAAAAATTTTAGGCCCCTAGCTGTATAAAAATAATGGTTCATAGCAGGTCGGGTCGGATCATGTAAGACAAAAGAATATCAAACTAAAATTTATAAATCATCAAAAACACGTCAAACATCATTACAAATTACAAACGTATTTAAAATTGTGCCCTACAGGTTTTTTTTTTGAAATATATCCAAAATATCATATAAAGATATTAAACACGCCATAAGTTCATTACATTCTTACTCATTGTTCCTAACATATATAATTTGCTCCATAACTTCATAAAACAACACTAAACATTTAAACAAAATAAACAATCATGTTCAACCATAGCCTATAACTTTCAATTATATTTTTAAACATTCAAGCCCTAATATTAAATGTGTAAGTAATCAATTAAACAAACAAAGCTATAAATTAAACAACAAAATCATTTAACTACAAGTCTAGAACAACAAAAAAGTCAAAAAAAATATAAAAAGATTAAACCCTTACACATCTATATTTTTTCCTAATTATCACATAAAAAAAAATAAATAAATAAACCACACTAGTTCTATATTGGAATTCTGACGTAATATGGGTCGGTCCAACCGTAATTTTGGTTTTTCCGGTAAAAAAAACCACCAGGTCGTGAGCAGTGGCGTCAAGTTGCTAAAAAAACCACCAGGTCGTGAGCAGTGGCGTCAAGTTGCTGGGAGTTTTTTTTTTTTTGGGCGGGATTTGGAAATGGAATAGGTGGATGGGTTTGGGTTATCTTATTTAATTCAAATTTCTTTAGGTTGGTTTTGGGCTTGTGTTAATAAAAATTGGTTGCAGATTGGGCTTTGATTGGATTAAATAATCAAGTGAACAAGTGGTTAATAATTATTTTTTTTCTAAGTGGGAAGGTTGAAAATTTTCAAGGGGTGCGGGTGAAAAATTCCAAGGGGTGCGGTCGGAATTTCCGGTGAAAAATAGCACTAAAAAATATTTTTTCATGGGGTGCGCCCGCCCACCCTTCGCTTGGGGTGGGTACGCCCCTGGTCGGCAGGTTGGCAAAGAGGGAAGGAGGGTGTGCGGCTGAGTGTTATGTTTAGGGTTTTGATTTGATTAAAAATGGGGGTGAAGGGATATATGGTGTTCTTTCTCCTTTCAAATGAAGAAGTAAGGTCAGACAAAAGAAAAGCGTGATGAGAGGGATAAGGTTTTGGAGAGAACCTGTTAGAAAATGGCTGATGGTTTGAAGTTTTAGAAATGTAAGTAATGAAGTTAAGGTACCATGTCTTTTATCCACCATCATAGTATTACACAAAAGTATTACACAAAGGTTTTTATGTCTAATATCATCACAACAATCTTATTAAAATATTCAAGAAATATATGGAGATTTGATTTTTGAAATATCCTTGTAGGTTGAAGGACAGACATTAGATTTAAAATAATACAAACTTTGTGTGTAGGAATGGACAATGAATTCTTTTGTTTTATCTTTTTACTACTTGCTCAAGAAGATAAGAATCATAATAATTGTGTCTTGTTACCATTTTGGTCTATTTGCAACTACATAGTTAGCCTTTTTGTAACTAGATAATGTAGGAACACACGGTAAATTATAGAAAATCTGTTACAATATGTAGTCAACTTGTAAAACAATAAATGATTCGTTTATTTCGTCGCGCATTATTATTATTTATTAAATAATAATAATATTAGTCATAATAATAATAGCAATAATAATGACAAAAATAAAATACCCTTCTCTCGATGATTAGAGTCAAGAGTACGGGTTGTCACAAATTTAAACTCACAAGATCAATCCAACAAAGTCTACAAGTGATTCCTGATCATCCCAGGTGTCCCCTATGCATGTAAAACCATTGGTTCAGTCCCTGAATTCGAAAACCACCATGCAAAGGCGGTGCAACCTGCTGTACAGGCAACTGTCCAATTTTTCTGCACCTGGCAGTCTTACGCGGCCCGCGTAAGACTTGCCTTATGGCCTACGCGGCCCGCGTGAGGGTCTGATCCGGTCACCAAGTTTCAAATATTGCAATTTTGGTCCCTGGTCCTTCTAAACTTGTTTTAACTTGTGTTTATTGCACTTTTAACCCTCAAACTTGATTTTTAAGGGTCTTGAATGTTTAAACATTTACCAATAAGCTTTTGGTTAGTCACGAGGTCACCCGAACGGTCTTGAAACGCAATATTAACGCATTTAACCCTTATTTCTTGTAATTAACATTTTGCTTATTTATGTGCGTCGAAACTCCACGAATCTAATATCCGTTATTCTTGGGATCAAAATAAATTATCACACTGTTTTTGGGATCGTTAAAAGGTCATTCAGAGGTTACTTTCAACATGTTGACACTTTTAACCCCTATGTTTCACAAGATCCTTATTTCGAGCACAAACGACTTTTCAAGTTCGATAAATTATTCTTTAAAGAATACGAACGTCGTGTGAGGTTAATCAAAGGCACAAGAATGGCATGTTGACACTTTGGATCCCTTTATTCACATATTTACATTGTTTGACAATTTCAGTCCCTCAGAAATAATTCTTTACACGTTTAAAGTCCATGACACGTGTCTTCATAATATTGGTCATGATTTTACGAGGTGTTACATTTATGTTTTTATGGTTCTTAATGTTCTTAAGAAAATTCGAAAAAATCCCTATAATTTGGAACAGATTGAGGATCAAATGGTGTTTTCTCTTTTTGATTGAGTTTTATCTAATTAAGATTTCGAATCTGTTAAATTTAATGGATATTATATTTTTGAAATCTTTTAGATAATTATAAAACACCACTTAAACAGGATACATGATCTCCATGATCCCTTAAAATTCAGATTTTCACTTTTACCACAATTAACTGCCAAAATTAGCAGATTCCGAATCTGGGAGAACAAGTTTCGGATAAATCCGAAATCATTCGAAATTACAAGTTTCAGATAAATCCGAAATCTTATTCGAGATCACAGTTTCGGATAAATCCAAAATCTTATTCGAAATCACAATTTCGGAATAATTCGAAATTTCATCAGAAAAATCATTCGAAATCACAATTTCGTGAAAGATTCGAAATTTCATCAGAAATCTTATTCGAATCACAATTTCGGAATAATTCAAAATTTCATCCGAAATCTCATTCGAATCACAATTTCGGAATAATACGAAATCTAATTCGAAAACGTAAATAATTCGAAAAACTAAATTTTATCCGAAATCTAATATGTTCTCGAAATGGCAAGTTTTTTTTCGAAATCTCATTACTTTATTGGGCTGTTATTATGAACTAAATTTTAGCTCAGGTGGTTTGCTATTAAATAATTGGTTATGTAAAACACTTAAAAAGAATCAGATAACTTTTCACAAAACCAAATAAGTTAACTTGAATGAGCTTCTGATGTGTCACTTCTGCCCAAAGGTGAATTGATACATCTATTTATTGTTCAAGTATTATAAAAGTTATGTTAACTATGCATTACAAACGTGAATGTCTTAATTCTGTGCAAAGTTGATTTAATTCATTCATGTCCAGCATACTTAACAAGTGCATAACTAAGGTGATTGTCTCATTTCTGGCCAAAGCTGATTTGTCATAATTACTTTGCACACATGCTTAGATGATTACACTTCTGCCCAAAGGTGATTTGTCTTCATTTAAGTAGAATTTTTTTAACTTAGTCTATTATTTTGATGTTAGTAATATAGACAATATCACAGCTTCATAATTAAAATGGTTATTACTTATGCCCGCCTTAGTGTAACATACCCTTAGATCACATTAAGACTTCTATCTTAGTATCATAATTCGCTCATATCACTTCCACTCTCAGCACTAAATTGCGGTATTCCACCATTGACTGGTGATAACTTTGCTGCATAGAAAAACTCTCTCATGCTTACTCTTGCTTTGCTGGATTTTGACTACGCTTTAAGAGAGCCTAAGCCTGCAAACCTTACTCCTCAGAGTACTTACTACTGCTCAGCAGATGACTATGGAAAAGTGGACTAGGTGCAATCGCATGTCTCTCAAGTTCATGAAGCAATCCATAAGAAATGCAATTCGAGGAGCCATTCCAGATTCTAATGATGCTAAAACCTACTTGGATTCTGCGGAGGAGCAACTCAAAGGGGCGTCTAAAGCACACATTAGTACTTTAATCCTCAAGCTAGTGACTACTAAGTATGATGGGAGGAGCGGCATCCTTGAATACATCATGATGATGAACGACATGGCCCATAAGCTGAAGGGATTAGACGTGGAGATCAGTGATGGTTTTCTTGTTCACTTCATCATAACTTCGCTTCCTTCGTCCTTTGAAGCATTCAAGATCAATTACAACACTCAGAAGGCAAATGGACGATGAGTGAGCTGATTGCCATGTGCGTGCAGGAGGAAGAGCGTATGAAGATGGATCGAACTACTGATGTTGCAAACTTCACCACCTCCAGCTCTAAGAAGAGGAAGAACACTTACCCAAGAAAGGATTCTTCTAAGGTCCAAAAGCCCAATCCTAATACAAGTGAACCTTCCAGCTCTAAGAACTCCTTAGGCAAACCTTACTGCAAGTTCTGTAAAAAGACAACACATAAGCAGAAGGAATGCCCTGACATTAATGAGTGGCTGGCTAAGAAAGGTAACGATTTTTTCATGATACTTGAGTCCTATAATTTAAATATTCCTGCTAATTCTTGGTGGCTTGATTCTGGTTCTATGGTTTATGTAACTAATTCTACTCAAGGATTCCTTTCAATCCAGAGGCTGGAAAGAAAGCAAAGAACACTTATAGTTGGGGATGATCGGAAATTAGAAGTGAAGGCCATAGGAACATTAAAATTATTTATGAAAACTGGTTTATGCATTAAACTTACGTATGCTTATGCATAGAGTGATTCTCCGCTTATAAAACAAAAATATAAGAAAAGGATTAAGACATGGATAAGGACGGTCATCCGTCTAGCTTTGATTAAAAAATTACATTTAAAGAATTCAAAGTCAGGCATCAAAATTGTGGATCTTGTTAGGACTATGGGGTATGGAGGGGCTTGCGTTGGGACATTGCTTGACACGCGGCGAGGGTGGGATCCACAAGCTAATACTCAAAAACTAGGGGGTGGTGGGGCGTCACTTAGCTGGGCGTGGCCATCCATGTGGAATTTTTTTAAAAACTAAAAAGAAAATTAAAAAAACCTACATTAAACCAACAAACCAAAGCCAGTCATGTCACCCAGCCCCCCGCCCCATGCCAGGCTCAATCCTCACGCCAAGGGGCAACGCCATGCCCAACGCTTTCCCGGGCTAGAGCAGCCGACGTTGAACCCAAATCGCCGCCCCAACTCACTCCCCACACCCCACAGTCTAAGTTTGAGAAAGGGTCATTAAAATTAATAAAACTTCAAATAATAATTTAAAACAAGAGTTTGATTTATACCAATTTATTACCCTATACATTTATGTGTATTGAAATACCAAGTCCTTTTTGGTCAATTGTTTGTTCTATTATTATATTATTCTATCTCAATTGCAGTATAGTTTTGTGTTCTTATTTTTATGAAGTTCATTTGCTTATCATCAACTCAAACATATTTTAGACAAACATTTTGTACTTAAATCATGATATATAAATTTTAACTAAACAGAATATCATATATTGAACGATATGAAACTAATTTCCACTTTTCTCTTATTTATTAATTTTGCAGCTCAATGAACTAGATTAAACAAAGACAAGTTATTTATGAACAAGCTATAGATTGGTTCAACAATTTGAAAGGAAATTGAGTTTCCCATGCGTAGATGAAGTGAAGGCTATTTCTAGGATTTATCTGCTGCACGACGCACACATCACCCTGTTTTACGATGACTTTAGGATCAATTTCTACGTGGGATCGGAACCCTTAACAATCTAAGTATGCTTCTAGAATGACACAAGGGCTGGTGTTTTCAAGTGTCACATCCCACTCTCCTAATGCACGTGTTGGCACTTGACGGATGGCGAGGTTAAAATCTTGACCGTAAACGTCTATAGGATTGCACACAATATATTAATGAACATACATGATCAAAAATAAGAATTGAAAACAATGTTAGTATAATTCTAAGTATACCTATGCACATAAGGGAAATGAAGGCAAGTAAATAAATGTGATTGATGATGGATTCCATAGGGTTGTTGTGTTGTGTTTGATGCTTAATTGATGATGAAAACAATTAACAAACTCACCTATTTATATTCACACGTAAATAAATAAATTTTCGGTTTTAGAAATCAAATTTAATAATTTTATGGTTTTAAATAAATCAATTGTCTGTTATAACTTATAAAGAAGAATTAAATGTTTTCAATAATAAACCACAAATAAATCAATAGTATGTTATAACTTATAAAGAAGAATTAAATGTTTTCAATAATAAACCTTAAAATTGAATTCTTGTGGTTATTATAGTCTAAATCTTATGGTCATCTTTCTCGGAGTTTTAACAATATACATATAAGATTTGGATGTATCTTAGAACAATATGTATAGTGTATCTTAGAACAATATGTATTTTTTACAACAATACAAACTTAGTTTGTACCTAAACAACTTGGGTCAAAGACTGTGTATGACAATAATCATCATAGAACCAAATTAGAAAGAAAAACCATGTATGTATGATATCTGTGTATTCAAATAATGAAATGGTTCAAATAATGAATGATTCTACAGTTCTACTAATGAAGTCATATTGAATAAAGAAAATCATCTCTAATATAGTGAATAACATCGTGCTCAATCTCAACTTAAACATTAGGAAACTTAAAAGCATTACCGATTTTTATGGTATCGGTTCGGTTTGATATGCTATTGGAGAAACTGAAAACATTTTTATGAGTACCGGTGGCGATTTTTTTCAACGATGTCGGTTCGGCTCGTTACGGTAGTGGTACGAATGTTAAAATCTTTCTATAAAAATGTAAGATTAAATATAATTATTGTATTATATTTAATTGTGTAGCCGTTATAATAATTTATATTATATAGATCAAAATATATTATACCTATTATATAATTAGTTGGTAATTGTTGATGGACCATATTACCCTTATTAACTAATTACGTTTCCTCTTGGGTGTATATATAAGGAGATAATTAGAGAGGTTAAGGGCTCGATACAAATAATAACATCACTATAATCGCCCCTCTACTCCTCTCTCTCCATCCGAATTCTTTCCCTTGAATTCGGTTTTACCATCATCTTACACCCTAAGGAGGAACCGGATCAAGCTGACAACTATGTCGAACTCAATGGTTGCATCCCTGACTAGATTCTTTGCTGGCCTGTCTACGGTTACAGGTATTTCTATATGTTTTCCATTATGTTTCTACAGAACTGATCAAAATGTGGTATCAGAGCATATGTTGATAAATAAGTTTTGTTTGTATCCATGAAATCTGGAATTAAAATCTGGAAAACAGAACTTATGAAAAACTTAATAAAATTCGAAACTTTGTTCCGAAACACTGTTACAGTTCGGATCTTATGTTTAATGTGTAAATCACTGTTCCAAAATTCAAATTTGTTAATCACTGTTCCGAAATCTGCTTTAAAGTGTTAAAAATTTTCAGATTTCGGATTCCAGAATCCAAGTTTATGTTTTTAGGGTTCTTAATGTTCTTAAAAAAATTCGAATAAATCCCTATAATTTGGAACGAGTTGAGGATCAAAGGGTGTTTTCTGTTTTTGATTGAAATCTGTTTATTTTAATGGATATTATATTTTCGAAATCTTTTAGATAATTATAAAACACCACTTAAACAGGAAACATGATCTCCATGATCCCTTAAAATTTAGATTTTTTACTTTTATCATAATTAACTGCGAAAATTAGTAGATTCCAACTCTTGGAGAACAAGTTTCGGATAAATCCGAAATCATTCGAAATTACAAGTTTAAGATAAATCCGAAATCTTATTCGAGATCACAGTTTCGGATAAATCCGAAATCTTATTCGAAATCACAATTTCGGAATAATTCGAAATTTCATCCGAAAAATCATTCGAAATCACATTTCGTAAAGATTAGAAATTTCATCCGAAATCTTATTCGAATCATAATTTCGGAATAATTCAAAATTTCATCCGCAATCTCATTCGAATCACAATTTTGGAATAATACGAAATCTAATTCGAAAAACTAAATTTTATGCGAAATCTAATATGTTCTCGAAATGTTAAGTTTTTTCGAAATCTTATTACTTTATTGGGCTATTATTATGAACTAAATTTTAGCTAAGGTGGTTTGCTATTAAATAATTGGTTTTGTAAAACACTTAAAAAGAATCAGATAACTTTTCACAAAAGCAAATAAGTTAACTTGAAAGAGCTTCTGATCTATCACTTCTGCCCAAAGGTGATTTGATACATCTATTTATTGTTCAAGTATTATAAAAGCTATGTTAATTATGCATTACAAACGTGAATATCTTAATTCTGGGCAAAGTTGATTTAAGTCATTCATGTGCAGCATACTTAACAAGGGTATAACTAATGTGATTGTCTCATTTCTTGCCAAAGCTGATTTGTCACAATTACTTTGCACACATGCTTAGATGATTACACTTCTGCCCAAAGGTGATTTTTCTTCATATAAGTAGATTTTTTTTAACTTAGTCTATTATTTTTATGTTAGTAATATAAACAATATCATAGCTTCATAATTAAAATGGTCATTACTTATGCCTGTCTTAGTGTAACATGCCCTTAGATCACATTAAGACTTCTATCTTAGTATCATAATTCGCTCATATCACTTCCACTCTCAGCACCAAATTGCGGTATTCCACCATTGACTGGTGATAACTTTGCTGCATGGAAAGAATCTCTCATGCTTACTCTTGCTTTGCTGGATTTTGACTACGCTTTAAGAGAGCCTAAGCCTGCAGACCTTACTCCTCCGAGTACTTACTACTGCTCAACAGATGACTATGGAAAAGTGGACTAGGTGCAATCGCATGTCTCTCAAGTTCATGAAGCAATCCATAAGCAATGCAATTCGAGGAGCCATTCCAGATTCTGATTATGCTAAAACCTACTTGGCTTCTGTGGAGGAGCAATTCAAAGGGACGTCTAAAGCACACACTAGTACTTGAATCCTCAAGCTAGTGACTACTAAGTTTGATGGGAGGAGCGGCATCCGTGAACACATCATGATGATGAACGACATGGCCCATAAGCTGAAGGGATTAGACATGGAGATCAGTGATGGTTTTCTTGTTCACTTCATCATAACTTCGCTTCCTTCGTCCTATGAAGCATTCAAGATCAATTACAACACTCAGAAGGACAAATGGACGATGAGTGAGCTGATTTCCATGTGCGTGCAGGAGGAAGAGCGTATGAAGATGGATCGAACTACTGATGTTGCAAACTTCACCACCTCCAGCTCTAAGAAGAGGAAGAACAATTACCCAAGAAAGGATGCTTCTAAGGTCCAAAAGCCCAATCCTAATACAAGTGTACTTTCCAGCTCTAAGAACTCCTTAGGCAAACCTTACTGCAAGTTCTGTAAAAAGACAGGACGTAAGCAAAAGGAATGCCCTGACATTAAGGAGTGGCTGGCTAAGAAAGGTAATGATTTTTTCATGATACTTGAATCCTATAATTTAAATGTTCCTGCTAATTCTTAGTGATTTGATTCTGGTTCTATGGTTTATGTAACCAATTCTACTCAGGGGTTCCTTTCAATCCGGAGGCTGGAAAGAAACCAAAGAACACTTAAAGTTGGGGATGATCGGGAAGTAGAAGTGAAGGCCATAGGAACATTACAATTATTTATGAAAACTGGTTTATGCATTAAACTTACGTATGCTTATGCATAGAGTGATTCTCCGCTTATAAAACAAAAATATAAGAAAAGGATTAAGAAAAATAAAAGCAAAAGTACCTAAAAATTATTTATGGCTTCTCATGGCAATCCACGTAAATTTAACTTTGTATTAAAAAATTAAGTGAAAAATATGGGATAGTAAAAAAGAGAGATAGGATAGCGATTACATAACCACGTTGTGTATGTATTACAATTGAAAGCGATATATACTACGTGGTTTTCATAATTTACTTTTACTATAAAGTACAAACTATTATTTTTTTATTAAAGGGCTCTTTACGTAAAAACACTACACTGCAAGAACTGCATAAACACTGGTACATGTTGTTTTGACAACTATTAGAGGTGGATCTAAGTGTTGGGTATTGAGGTCAAGTGACCGCAAAGATTTTTTTTAGTGTTTTTAGTATCCAATACAGTGTTATATGTGTAATGCATAAAGAGTGACTTTGATTCACCACACATATTCAAAACTCACCTAGTAAAAAAAACCATTTAATATCCACCATTGAATACGATGCATAAAGTTATGTAACTGTATATTTGTCTCTCTAGCGCTCTCCTATCTGATAAGCACTACATACAAATGGTTATAGACTTATACTAATAAGATTTTGTAACTAAAACTTATGTATGCTTATGATAGAGTGATTCTCCGCTTATAAAACAAAAATATAAGAAAAGGATTAAGACATGCATAGAGTGATTCAAAGTCAAAATTGTGGATCTTGTTAAGTTTGAGAAAGGGTCATAAAAATTAATAAAACTTGAAATAAAAAGCTAAAACAAGAGTTTGGTTTATACCAATTTATTACCCTATACATTTGTGTACTGAAATACCAAATCATTTTTGGTCAATTTGTTTGTTCTATCATTATATGATTCTCTCTCAATTGCAGTATAGTTCTGTGTTCTTATTTTTATGAAGTTCATTTGCTTATCATCAACTCAAACATATTTTAGACAAACACTTTGTACTTAACTCATGATATATAAATTTTAACTAAACAGAATATGTCACGGCCCCCGACCCAGTTTCCCGGTTCAGACGCCGCGGGACAGAAAACCCGTGGTATTGGTGGTTAAGTTGGCAGTTGAAATTTTAACAGAATCGTTTAAATTAAAAACACCCATTTATTTTATTTCAAGTTTCGGGATAAACCCCGTGATTTACAATAAAGGAATTTCACTAGGAAATTCCCTGATTACATAAAACATGTTTTTTTATTTACTGAGCCACTTCATTCAAGCTGGTTGTGCTACGCGGCACTTTTCCTTGCTCACAGTAAATCACCTGAAACATGTTTAAAAAGATTTTATCAGCGGGGAAATACTGGCGAGTCAATCAATTTGCACAAAATGACACATTGTTACAATTTACAACATTAAGAGTTTTCACATTTGCTCCTATCTTGGAATTAGCTGGTTCAGTTGTCACTCGACCGGATCTATGACTGTGGTCATACCACTATTGGGTCCTGTCACCCAATAGCGACGTATATCACTAATTAGGCTCGCCCACCTAAAGTGATAAAACAACAGTAATGTGCACAATACCCCACTTACTGCCAGTAACTCAAGATTAGCAAAGACTTAATCACTGCAAAGTATAACTGGAAAACATTTAGGGTTTTACAAAGTGACTTTGATAAAAACGGAATGACTCACATTGCAAGTTTAACTGGACAGAGTCCGCCTACTGATTAAGCCTGGTAACCTAGTTAAAATAACAATGCAAACGAAACTAGGTCAGTAACTTATTTCAACATTTACGATAATTTCACGAGATTGAAACCCTCACGACGAATGACAAAGTATAGCCCGTATTTAGGCAGCATTTAAACATCCATCGGATCGGTTTAATCGATCGGACATTGTATCGTAGCAGTGATCGAGTTATTACCCTGTTGTCGCAGCAGAGGTTCGTGACTGTGTGTGTTTTTGAACGAAACAGCGTATAACTCAACGTACATAACTAATTTTTTCGTCGTAACAAGTTCTCCATGCAAGTGCCAAACCCCTAATATATATACAGGATTTTGTCCTCCCCCGGGTGTCGCGCCAGGCACCCTAGTCCCCGGCGCATGTCACGACAGCGACCCACCTAGGCTAGGTGCGCCTGGTGTCCTGCTTAGGCTTGCTGAGTCGAAAATTTTTAAAATACGTGTGTTATTAACGTTTTGAGCAGATAAACATCATTAGGGGATACCCCCTTAAGTTTTAGGGGGCCCTGATCCTAGCTTCGCCTGTTTTAAAATTTATGGGCCGTGTCATACCACTTGGGGGTCTCAATTAGGGTTTCCTAATGTGCATTATTAAAATAAGAAATAACAATTTTGGCAAGGGTTGTTACAGAATATCATATATTGAACGATATAAAACTAATTTCCTCTTTTTTCTTATTTATTAATTTTGCAACTCAATGAACTGGATTAGACAAAGACAAGTTATTTATGAATAAGCTATAGATTGGTTCAACAATTTGAAAGGAAATTGAGTTTCCCATGCGTAGATGAAGTGAAGGCTATTTCTAGGATATATCCGCTGCACGACGCACACATCACCCTGTTTTACGATGACTTTAGGATCAATTTCTATGTGGGATCGGAACCCTTTACAATAAAAGTATGCTTCTAGAATGACACAAGGGCTGGTGTTTTCAAGTGTCACATCCCACTCTCCTAATGCACGTGTTGGCACTTGACGGATGGCGAGGTTGAAATCTTGACCGTAAACATCTATAGGATTGCACACAATATATTAATGAACATACATGATCAAAAATAAGAATTGAAAACAATGTTACGATAATTTTAAGTATGCCTATGCACATAAGGGAAATGAAGGCAAGTAAATAAATGTGTTTGATGATGGATTCCATAGGGTTGTTGTGTTGTGTTTGATGCTTAATTGATGATGAAAACAACTAACAAACTCACCTATTTATATTCACACGTAAATAAATAAACTTTCGGTTTTAGAAATCAAATTTAATAATTTTATGTTTTTAAATAAATCAATTGTGTGTTATAAGTTATAAAGAAGAATTAAATGTTTTCAATAATAAACCGCAAATAAATCAATAGTCTGCTAAAATTATAAAGAAGAATTAAATGTTTTCAATAATAAACCGTTAAAATTGAATTCTTGTGGTTATTATAATCTAAATCTTATGGTCATCTTTCTCGGAGTTTTAACAGTATACATATAAGATTCGGGTGTATCTTAGAATAATATGTATTTTTTACAACAATACAAACTTAGTTTGTAGCCTAAACAACTTGGGACAAAGACTGTGTATGAAAATAATCATCATAGAACAAAATTAGAAAGAAAAACCATATATGTATGATATCCGTGTATTCAAATAATGAAGTGGTTCAAATAATGAATGATTCTACAGTTCTACTAATGAAGTCAAATTGAATGAAGAAAATTATCTCTTATACAGTGAATAACATCGTGCTCAATATCAACATAAACATTAGGAAACTTAAAAGCGTTACCGATTTTTATGGTATTGGTTCGGTTTGAAATGTTATTGGCGAAACTGAAAACATTTTTATGAGTACCGGTGGCGATTTTTTTCAACTATGTCGGTTCGGCTCGTTACGGTAGTGGTACGAATGTTAAAATCTTTCTATAAAAATGTAAGATTAAATATAATTATTGTATTATATTTAATTGTGTAGCCATTATAATAATTTATATTATATAGATCAAATATATTATACATATTATATAATTAGTTGGTAATTGTTGATGGACCATGTTATCCTTATTAATTAATTACGTTTCCTCTTGGGTGTATATATAAGGAGATAGTTAGAGAGGTTAAGGGTTCGACACTAATAATAACATCACTATAATCGCCCCTCTACTCCTCTCTCTCCATCCGAATTCTTTCCCTTGAATTCGGTTTCACCATCATCTTACACCCTAAGGAGGAACCAGATCAAGCTGAAAACTATGTCGAACTCAATGGTTGCTTCCCTGACTAGATTCTCTGTTGGCCTGTCTACGGTTACAGGTATTTCTATATGTTTTGCATTATGTTTACACAGAACTGATCAACATGTGGTATCAGAGCATATGTTGATAAATCAGTTTTGTTTGTATCCATGAAATCTGGAATTAAAATCTGGACAACATAACTTATGAAAAACCTAATAAAATTCAAAACTTTGTTTCGAAACACTGTTACAGTTCGGATCTTATGTTTAATGTGTAAATCACTGTTCTGAAATTAAAATTTGTTAATCACTGTTCCGAATCTGCTTTAATGTGTTAAAAAATTTCCGATTTCGGATTCCAGAACCCAAGTTTATGTTTTTAGGGTTCTTAATGTTCTTAAGAAAATTCGAATAAATCCCTATAATTTGGATAGAATTGAGGATCAAAGGGTGTTTTCTGTTTTTGATTGAGTTTTATCTAATTAGGATTTCGAAATCTGTTAATTTTAATGGATATTATATTTTTGAAATCTTTTGGATAATTATAAAACACCACTTAAACAGGAAACATGATCTCCATGATCCCTTAAAATTCAGTTTTTTACTTTTATCACAATTAACTGCCAAAATTAGCAGATTTCGAATATTGGAGAACAAGTTTCGGATAAATCCGAAATCATTCAAAATTATAAGTTTCGGATAAATCCGAAATCTTATTGCTCAGCAGATGACTATGGAAAAGTGGACTAGGTGCAATCGCATGTCTCTCAAGTTCATGAAGCAATCCATAAGCAATGCAATTCGAGGAGCCATTCCAGATTCTGATGATGCTAAAACCTACTTGGCTTCTGTGGAGGAGCAATTCAAAGGGACGTCTAAAGCACACACTAGTACTTTAATCCTCAAGCTAGTGACTACTAACTTTGATGGGAGGAGTGGCATCCGTGAACACATCATGATGATGAATGACATGGCCCATAAGCTGAAGGGATTAGACATGGAGATCAGTGATGGTTTTCTTGTTCACTTCATCATAACTTCGCATCCTTCGTCCTATGAAGCATTCAAGATCAATTACAACACTCAGAAGGACAAATGGACGATGAATGAGCTGATTGCCATGTGCGTGCAGGAGGAAGAGCGTATGAAGATGGATCGAACTTATAACAACCCTCCTAAAATATTTCCGACAACCCTAAAATATTTATAAGGTCCCCATATGTCTTAAAATATACCCCGAATACGTATAATGGCCCTAAATACCTTTATATAGTTAAAAATTAAATAAAATCAAAATCCTGGTGTCGCTCGCGGGCCGTGAAGACCCTAAAGGTCTTGTTCGAGTCAGCCACATGGCAGCAACGTGTTGGGTCTAGGGTTCGAGTCAGCCAAGCTAGGGCCTACCCTAGCTGGCCTCGCGGGCCATGAAGCCCTTGGTTGAACCTTACGCGGGGCACGACAAACTCAATTTCCAGCCCTATAAATTGAGATGATCGGCCTTCAGTTTCCATCACTCAAATTTCGTGAATCTCTCTCAATTTCTGAATAGTAGACACTATACCCGGGCATTATACCCCCTAATTAGCGAATCTTTGCCTCGTTGTAAGTATCATAACCCCCGGTTACGTATTAGATACGCTGCCCGATTGATCTAGTGCTCCGTAACGGCTGTCGAGGCTCTGCCCGACGTAGTCGTTGGAGTTCTGTCTCGGGGAGAGTATAACTAATGTAAATATTGGGTTATTATACTAACACGTGTGCATTGTTTAATTAATAGATAATAACCAGGAAAACAGAAAGGAAAACCCTAAAGTAGCAATGTGAGTAATCTCCTTTTGTAAACTGTTTTTACAAAACCTTAATTATTTTAAATTATAATTAGCAGTGATTGAGTCTTTGTAATTCTTCAATTTCTGCCGATATGTTGGGGTTTTGTATACAAAATGTGGAACACGTTACCATTGGACAACGAGATAGCCAATATGTAATATGACCCACCAGTCAGGATTGACAGTACTGAATGAGTAATTGTGTAGATATAAACATTGTAATCGCTCTCAATACTGCAAATTGATAAAACTCTTCTTGATTAAATTGGGATTCACTCACCAGTATTTCCCACTGACAAAATGTTTTTAAACGTGTTTCAGGTAACAAAATGTGAAAGCCAAATAGAAGCCAGCTGGACAGCACTGAGGGCTTGGAAAAGTGGCTATAAAAGTTACCTAAATAAAGAAGATGTTTTATTCAATAAAATAGAGTTTACCCTATGAAAATGTTTGTAATAGAAACTTGGGAATTACCCATGTGTTTAATATTATAAAATGTGGTATTTTACTCTGATACAATATTTCTTAACTACGGTCCTGATAAAATTTCCGCTGCCAAATAATGATAAACACCGATACCACTGATACTGGCCGCGGCCGCCCGTTCCCGGGTAAGTAGGGGACGGGGGTTGCGACAGAACTACTGATGTTGCAAACTTCACCACCTCCAGCTCTAAGAAGAGGAAGAACAATTACCCAAGAAAGGATGCTTCTAAGGTCCAAAAGCCCAATCCTAATACAAGTGTACCTTCCAGCTCTAAGAACTCCTTAGGCAAACCATACTGCAAGTTCTGTAAAAAGACAGGACATAAACAGAAGGAATGCCCTGACATTAAGGAGTGGCTGGCTAAGAAGGGTAAAGATTTTTTCATGATACTTGAGTCCTATAATTTAAATATTCCAGCTAATTCTTGGTGGTTTGATTCTAGTTCTATGGTTTATGTAACCAATTCTACTCAGGGATTCCTTTCAATCCGGAGGCTAGAAAGAAACCAAAGAGCACTTAAAGTTGGGGATGATCGGGAATTAGAAGTGAAGGCCCTAGGAACATTACAATTATTTATGAAAACTGGTTTATGCATTAAACCTACGTATGCTTATGCATAGAGTGATTCTCCGCTTATAAAACAAAAATATAAGAAAAGGATTAAGACATAAGGACATTTATCCATCTAGCTTTAATTAAAAATTTACATTTAAAGAATTCAAAGTCAGGCATCAAAATTGTGGATCTTGTTAGGACTATGGGGTATGGAGGGGCGTGGGTTGGGGACATTGCTTGACACATGGCGAGGGTGGGATCCACAAGCTAATACTCAAAAACTAGGGGGTGGTGGGGCATTTCTTAGCTAGGCGTGGCCATCCATGTGGAATTTAAAAAAAAAAACAAAAAAGAAAATTAAAAAAAAACCTGCATTAAACCAACAAACCAAAGCCAGTCATGTCACCCAGCCCCCTGATGTATTGTAAAATACATCCTTTATTCGTGTATAGTTTGTATAATTTTCCGTTAGATTTAGTTTAGTTTTCGTTAGAATTTGCATACTGTTGATCCATTTGCGTTTTGCAGGTCTTTGTGGTTAAAACAGCTGGAAATTGCATTAAATAGGTTAAGTTATGGAAAAGTCGTGTCCTGGAACGTGTTGGAGAGCGTGGAGGCTGAAACGAAGTTGAAATACTGGAAAAACGGTTTCAGGCGGGCCACGACTAAGTGACAGGAGTCTCTCACGCCCGGCGTGAGACCTAAAGGTTTTGAAAAGTTTTGTCTGGCGGTGGCGGGCCGCGACCTACAACTCCATCTCTCTCGCGCCCGGCGAGAGAGCTATTTCGGCAGACTTCTTCGAATTGTCATGGGTTTTGAGTTGGAAAACATATATAATCATCATTAACTTCAATTAAACCCTAACTTACGAATTAGCAACACTTTGGGCGATCTTGGAGCTGCATTAGGAGCGTTTTTGAGCAATTGAAGCTGTCGGTTGAAGGTCGGAAGTTCGGAGAATCATTCGGGTCGTCTCTTTAACATCCAGGTGTTTTCGTTTGCATTTCTTTCTCTTTGACTATGTTTTGTTTGTTTAAAAATACTTTGTTGATGTTTGTTTCCATGACTTGATCGGCTAGATTTTGTTAACTACCTAGACAAGATGAATGGTTGCGAATAAAGTTTGGATTTTTATTATGAATTTATGATATTTATGGATTTATTTATGTATTGTAGGCAATTTGATTATTAGCTACATGTGTATGCATGCTTGATTGTGTTTGAATATCGTTTCTTGCTTTACATAATTCTTGGTGATGGTCTTTATCACATAATAGAGTTGTGTTAGGTTCTAGATTTTGGTGACTGTCGATATCACATAATAAATCGTGAATCTTTAGGGTTAAATTGGCCAATAAACCTTAAAAGCAATATTCGGTAATCTTATAAAATCAAGTGTTCTACTAACCCTCAATAGCTGAAAGGTGCGAGGTTATTGTTAGGTCTAAGGGATTAAATCGTAAGGTGGGTCCTTCTTAGGAAGTAAACCTATTAGCTGTTGTCTAACAAGTCTAGTTAAGAACCCAAATTTATCCTTGACTTGAGTCCCGAAACGGAGAGAGTCTTGTAGGATACTTTCATAAATCATTGGAGGTCCGAACAAGGAGTCTAATTTACCGGTGACTTTAACAGCCTTTAGGGTGCCCTAATGTACTCTTGAGAAGGGTTAAGAGGCTTAGTTGGTAATTCGAGAGGTTTAGCATCTTACGATCCCGGTCGATAATAAACAACTTTCAAATAAAATCCATAACTAAAAGCACCCAGGATTCGAGTCTAGGTAGTGTTTCCACCGTCTGAGTAAAAACCCAAAGTAATTCGTTCTAGTTAATTTAGTTAATTAATTTAGTTTAATTGCTTTCTTAGGATTTTTAGAACCCCCCCCCCCCCCCCAATCAAACAAACAAAATAGTTCAGTCCGTGTCAGTCTAGTCTAAATAGAGTCATTAGCGTAATTCAATAGAGTCTTGTGGGTTCGATATCCGAACTTACAGTAGCTATACTAGAGTCGAGCGGTACACTTGCCAGTTAGTAGTTTAGTGTGTCTTAGTGAGTCTAGAGTATTACTTAGAGTCTAGAATTAGGTTAATTTAGTTAATTTTATTAAACTACTTTTTAGCACATCACCCCCCGCCCCATGCCAGGATCAATCCCCACGCCAAAGGGGCAACGCCATGCCCAACGCTTTCCCGGGGTGGAGCAGCTGACGTTGAACCCAAATCGCTACCCCAACTCACTCCCCACACCCCACAGTCTAAGTTTGAGAAAGGGTCATTAAAATTAATAAAACTTCAAATAAAAATTTAAAACAAGAGTTTGATTTATACCAATTTATTACCTTATACATTTATGTGTATTGAAATACCAAGTCCTTTTTGGTCAATTGTTTGTTCTATCATTATATGATTCTATCTCAATTGCAGTATAGTTCTGTGTTCTTATTTTTATGAAGTTCATTTGCTTACTATCAACTCAAACATATTTTAGACAAACATTTTGTACTTAACTCATGAGATACAAATTTTAACGAAAGAGAATATCATATATTGAACGATATGAAACTAATTTCCTTTTCTCTTATTTATTAATTTTGCAGCTCAATGAACTGGATTAAACAAAGACAAGTTATTTATGAACAAGCTATAGATTGGTTCAACAATTTGAAAGGAAATTGAGTTTCCCATGCGTAGACGAAGTGAAGGCTATTTCTAGGATTTATCCGCAGCACGACGCACACATCACCCTATTTTACGATGACTTTAGGATCAATTTCTACGTGGGATTGGAACCCTTTACAATCTAAGTATGCTTCTAGAATGACACAAGGGCTGGTGTTTTCAAGTGTCACGTCCCACTCTCCTAATGCACGTGTTGGCACTTGGCGGATGGCGAGGTTGAAATCTTGACCATAAACATCTATAGGATTGCACACAATACATTAATGAACATACATGATCAAAAATAAGAATTGAAAACAATGTTAGTGTAATTCTAAGTATACCTATGCACATAAGGGAAATGAAGGCAAGTAAATAAATGTGTTTGATGATGGATTCCATAGGGTTGTTGTGTTGTGTTTGATGCTTAATTGATGATGAAAACAATTAACAAACTCACCTATTTATATTCACACGTAAATAAATAAATTTTCGGTTTTAGAAATCAAATTTAATAATTTTATGGTTTTAAATAAATCAATTGTCTGTTATAACTTATAAAGAAGAATTAAATGTTTTCAATAATAAACCACAAATAAATCAGTAGTCTGTTATATCTTATAAAGAAGAATTAAATGTTTTCAATAATAGACTGTTAAAATTGAATTCTTGTGGTTATTATAGTCTAAATCTTATGGTCATCTTTCTCGGAGTTTTAACAGTATACATATAAGATTCGGGTGTATCTTAGAACAATATGTATTTTTTACAACAATACAAACTTAGTTTGTAGCCTAAACAACTTGGGACAAAGACACTGTATGACAATAATCATCATAGAACAAAATTAGAAAGAAAAAACATGTATGTATGATATATGTGTATTCAAATAATGAAATGGTTCAAATAATGAATGGTTCTACACCTCTACTAATGAAGTCATATTGAATGAAGAAAATCATCTCTTATACAGTGAATAAGCGTTACCGATTTTTATGGTATCGGTTGGGTTTGATATGTTATTGGCGAAACTGAAAACATTTTTATGAGTACCGGTGGCGATTTTTTTCAACGATGTCGGTTCGGCTCGTTACGGTAGTGGTATGAATGTTAAAATCTTTTTATAAAAATGTAAGATTAAATATAAGTATTGTATTATATTTAATTGTGTAGCCATTATAATAATTTATATTATATAGATCAAATATATTATACCTATTATATAATTAGTTGGTAATTGTTGATGGACCATATTACCCTTATTAACTAATTACGTTTCCTCTTGGGTGTATATATAAGGAGATAATTAGAGAGGTTAAGGGTTCGACACTAATAATAACATTACTATAATCGCCCCTCTACTCCTCACTCTCCATCCGAATTCTTTCCCTTGAATTCGGTTTCACCATCATCTTACACCCTAAGGATGAACCGGATCAAGCTGACAACTATGTCAAACTCAATGGTTGGTCCCTGACTGCATTCTCTGCTAGCCTGTCTACGGTTACAGGTAGGGGTGTTCATGAGGCGATCCGATCCGATTGAGGGTCTGCTCGTGCTCGGATTGAATTACAACCGATCCAATCTGATCGGATCGAATTTGCAAAACCGAGCACAAAAGTGATGCTCATGCTCGGATTGAATTTGAATCGAGCGGATCGTTTTTGCTCGATTTTTCTCAAATCCTAACTAAAATTGAGCAGATCGTTTTCGCTCGGTTTAGCGCTCGATTGAATTATAAGGCTGCGTTCAACAAAAACAAATCGTAACTTAATTAAAACATGTCCAATACCTTACTAACAAAAGAAATACATAACTAAAATCATGATATGTGATATGTGATTATGTGGCAGACTGGCAGCGGCGATATGCAGATGAGATCGAACAATCAGATTATGATATTGTTTTAGGAATTAGGGATTTAGGGTTACATTTTGGTATTAACTATTAAGTTGGGCTAGTATATTTTTTGGGCTTTTAATCTTTAAAATCTATAATATATATATATATATATATATATATATAACTTAATAAAAATAATTCGAGTGAAACCGAGCGATTGACGAGCGAGCGGGCCTTTGCTCATGCTTGGATTGAATTTGAATCGAACCGATCCAAGCGGCTCATTTACAAACTGAGCAGGAATCAAACGAGCACTTTTCGGGCATTTTCGGGCATTTTTCGAGCGATCCTCGATCGTCGAGCAGTTTGGACAGCCCTAGTTACAGATATTTCTATATGTTTTCCAGTATGTGTACACTGAACTGATCAACATGTGGTATCAAAGCATATGTTGATAAACTTTGTTCTAAAACACTATTAGAGTTCGGATCTTATGTTTAATGTGTAAATCATTGTTCCGAAATTCAAATTTGTTAATCACAGTTCCGAAATCTGCTTTAATGTGTTAAAAATTTTCAGATTTCGGATTCCAGATTCCAAGTTTATGTTTTTAGGGTTCTTAATTTTCTTAAGAAAATTCAAATAAATCCCTATAATTTGGAACGAATTGAGGATCAAAGTGTGTTTTCTGTTTTTGATTGAGTTTTATCTAATTAGGATTTCGAAATCTGTTAATTTTAATGGATATTATATTTTCAAAATCTTTTAGATAATTATAAAACACCACTTAAACAGGAAACATGATCTCTATGATCCCTTAAAATTCAGATTTTTACTTTTATCACAATTAACTGCCAAAATTAGCAGATTCCGAATCTTGGAGAACAAGTTTCGGATAAATCTGAAATCTTATTCGAGATCACAGTTTCGGATAAATCCGAAATCTTATTCGAAATCACAATTTCAGAATAATTCGAAATTTCATCCGAAAAATCATTCGAAATCACATTTCGGAAATATTCAAAATTTCATCCGAAATCTTATTCGAATCATAATTTCGGAATAATTCAAAATTTCATCCGAAATCTCATTCGAATCACAATTTCGGAATAATACGAAATCTAATTCGAAATCATAAATAATTCAAAAAACTAAATTTTATCCGAAATTTAATATGTTCTCGAAATGTCAAGTTTTTTTCGAAATCTCATTACTGCTGACTCAAGGATCCGGCGAGTTCGATGGAGCTTCGGTCCCGAAACGACGTGTTCGATGCGTTTATTACTGCTAAGAAAGGAGTAGAAACAGAATACGACACCGATCAGTCAATTTCAATATGGTCTCTATTGATTATTCAACGTTTACATCACCACGAGACTAGTTGGACAACATTTCCCCTCTGGGAACCAAAGCTTGTCCAAATGGGAGCCCCATGCCCCTATTTATACACAACTCACACACTATGTGTCATCCGATCGGATTGCTGTCCGATTGGATTGCCATCCGATCCGGATGCACCTTTACAATATCAAAACATGTCCAACTTTCTCTATTCTATACAATATTCAGCAAACGCTCTATCTAACTATTCGCACGGTGGCAGACGTACGAAATATGTACCAACATATTCCCCCTCGGATGTCACTGTCGAATCGTCTTTAAAACTTTGAGAACCTTGAGCCGTGTTTGAATATTCTGTAATCTTCAACTTTTCTGCAACTTCATTCAGGTATCTTGAAATCTGACTATCCAAATTCCCCCTCGATTGATGATTTGGGTTTCCTTTTGCCAAAGTGAAGCACGAATTCCCCTTGGAATGAATCTTCAGGTCTTTTGCACAGTTCACGACTCTCCTCTGATTTGCTAAACTACAACCTTCACGAACAATCACCAACTTGAAACTAATCAATGCAGCATCCTCTGTTTCAACTTTAACCGCATCCGAGCTCAGTTTTTGATATCACAAGTAAGCACCACGATCTTCGCATTCCGCCTGCTCGATCTAAGAATGTACAAAAACTCAACCGGCAATTGATAGAAACCTCAAATACCCCACTGGTTAACTTCAAATCCGTGATTCCCTCTGAAGATCTGATATCCCGTTTACCGTGATCCTCGTTAACGCACCATAAGAATGACAGATCCGTGTAAATGGTATTCTCCACAATCAGCAAATCTTCATCGGAAAACAAATCATATGGTAATGTAATCCGATCTCTGAAGCATTCGTCCATAATCAGATTCATCTCCTCGGATAATCTAGATCTCAGAAGCTATCATCCACGATCACTCTCAGATCTCTGAAGCTTTCATCCACGATCAGATATCAACACCTCGGATCATCTTGATCTCGGAAGCTTTCACCCACGATCAGATTCACATTCCCCCTGACAATCTGAAGTCGAAACTACCCGAATACTGTTGCAGTGTCACGAATTTCAAAAATGCCGGAATTTCAACATACGAGAGTGAAATTTTTATTCCCCTCATTTTTGCAAATTCTGACGCCTCTAATACTGAACTCCCCCTCAAACTGAATTCAGTTTCTAATTCTCTTCTCCGAAAAACTTAACCAAACTAGAATATCACAATATTCGCCATAATTGTAAGTTTTTCGTCTTTGCGGATTTTACAATTTGGCCCATAAATAGTCAGATACCCTGAATGGTAAACATTCTGCACCACTATCATGACTACCCTACTAATTTCCACAATACGTGATCGCATCCTCAAATTTATTCACTGAAGCCTCCGACGGTGTCCCCGAACAACCCAGCTTGGTCGTTAAAAACCCGAAAAAAATGTCAATCACCAATTTTTTTCTGGAGACTCTCCTCGTCGTTGCGATCAAAAAATGCCTTTTTTTAGGCATTTGATCATCTGGTCGAATGTCAACTGTCGGATGGCCATCCGATCGGATTGTCATTCGATTGAAGGACAAGAGTGTATGATGGATCGGATGGTCATCCGATCGGATTGCCATACGATCAGAATGACAGAAGAAACAAACTAGTGTTTGTGGATCGGATGGTCATCCGATCGGATTGCCATCCGATCGGAGTGCCATTCAATTGAAAACCAACTTATCTTTTAAACACCCCATAGTGACATGGATCAGATGGTCATCCGATCTGATTGCCATCCGATCGGGTTGTCATCCGATTGAAAGCATCTTCAATAAACCTTCAAGTAAGATAGTGATGTGGATCGGATGGTCATCCGATCAGATTGCCATCTGATCGGATTGCCATCCGATTGGAAATCTTCTAACAGCTCAAGAACACTCCAAATCACGTTTTTTCGATCCAGAATCTTTATTTGTGTGAATTTCATGATGAAACTTCACAGGATTGTGCACGATAAAATTCCGAACAGATTGATGGCTTCAATTCCAAAATCCATCCGTGAATTGACCTTTATTTTGATGATTTTCTCAGTTTAACGTCAAAACTCCCATTTAACCCAAAATTGATGAGCTTTGGGTGATTTAACCGACTGTTAGATCGATTAAATCGGTGCCGTAGCTCTGATACCACTGCTGACTCCAGGATCCGGCGAGTTCGACGGAGCTTCGGTCCCGAAACGACGTGTTCAGTGCATTTATTACTGCTAAGAAAGGAGTAGAAACAGAATACGACACCGATCAGTCAATTACAATCTGGTCTCTATTGATTATTCAACGTTTACAGCACCACGAGACCAGTTGGACAACATTTCCCCTCTGGGAACCAAAGCTTGTCCAAATGGGAACCCCATGCCCCTATTTATAGACAACTCACACACTATGTGTCATCCGATCGGATTGCCATCCGATCCGGATGCACCTTTACAATATCAAAACCTGTCTAACTTACTCTATTCTATACAATATTCAACACACGCTTTATCTAACTATTCGCACAGTGGCAGACGTACGAAATATGCACCAACAATTTCTTTATTGGGCTGTTATTATGAACTAAATTTTAGCTCAGGTGGTTTGCTATTAAATAATTGGTTTTGTAAAACATTTAAAAAGAATCAGATAATTTTTCACAAAACCAAATAAGTTAACTTGAATGAGCTTCTGATATGTCACTTCTGCCCAAAGGTGATTTGATACATCTATTTATTGTTCAAGTATTATAAAAGCTATGTTAATTATGCATTACAAACGTGAATGTCTTAATTCTGGGCAAAGTTGATTTAATTCATTCATGTCCAACATACTTAACAAGTGTATAACTAAGGTGATTGTCTCATTTCTGGCCAAAGCTGATTTGTCACAACTACTTTGCACACATGCTTAGATGATTACACTTCTGCCCAAAGGTGATTTGTCTTCATATAAGTAGAATTTTTTTTAACTTAGTCTTTTATTTTGATGTTAGTAATATAGACAATATCACAGCTTCATAATTAAAATGGTCATTACTTATGCTTGCCTTAGTGTAACATGCCCTTAGATCACATTAAGACTTCTATCTTAGTATCATAATCCGCTCATATCACTTCCACTCTCAGCACCAAATTGCGGTATTCCACCATTGACTGGTGATAACTTTGCTGCATGGAAAGACTCTCTCATGCTTACTCTTGCTTTGCTGGATTTTGACTACGCTTTAAGAGAGCCTAAGCCTGCAGACCTTACTCCTCAGAGTACTTACTACTGCTCATCAGATGACTATGGAAAAGTGGACTAGGTGCAATCGCATGTCTCTCAAGTTCATGAAGCAATCCATAAGTAATGCAATTCGAAGAGCCATTCCAGATTATGATGATGCTAAAACCTACTTGGCTTCTGTGGAGGAGCAATTCAAAGGGACGTCTAAAGCACACACTAGTACTTTAATCCTCAAGCTAGTGACTACTAAGTATGATGGGAGGAGCGGCATCCGTGAACACATCATGATGATGAACGACATGGCCCATAAGCTGAAGGGATTAGACATGGAGATCAGTGATGGTTTTCTTGTTCACTTCTTCATAACTTCGCTTCCTTCGTCCTATGAAGCATTCAATATCAATTACAACACTCAGAAGGACAAATGGACGATGAGTGAGCTGATTGCCATGTGCGTGCAGGAGGAATAGCGTATGAAGATGGATCGAACTACTGATGTTGCAAACTTCACCACCTCCAGCTCTAAGAAGAGGAAAAACAATTACCCAAGAAAGGATGCTTCTAAGGTCCAAAAGCCAAATCCTAATACAAGTGCACCTTCCAGCTCTAAGAACTCCTTAGGCAAACCTTACTGCAAGTTCTGTAAAAAGACAGCACATAAGCAGAAGCAATGCCCTGACATTAAGGAGTGGCTGGCTAAGAAAGGTAACAATTTTTTCATGTTACTTGAGTCCTATAATCTAAATGTTCCTGCTAATTCTTGGTGGTTTGATTCTGGTTCTATGGTTTATGTAACCACTTCTACTCAGGGATTCCTTTCAATCCGGAGGCTGGAAAGAAACCAAAGAACACTTAAAGTTGGGGATGATCGGGAATTAGAAGTGAAGGCAATAGGAACATTACAATTATTTATGAAAACTGGTTTATGCATTAAACTTACGCATGCTTATGTATAGAGTGATTCTCCGCTTATAAAACAAAAATATAAGAAAAGGATTAAGACATGGATAAGGACGGTCATCCGTCTAGCTTTGATTAAAAATTTACATTTAAAGAATTCAAAGTCAGGCATCAAAATTGTGGATCCTGTTAGGACTATAGGGTATGGAGGGGCTTGGGTTGGGGGCATTGCTTGACACGTGGCGAGGGTGGGATCCACAAACTAATACTAAAAAACTAGGGGGTGGTGGGGCGTCGCTTAGCTGGGCGTGGCCAGCCGTGTGGAATTTAATTAAAAACTATAAAGAAAATTTAAAAAAAACTACATTGAACCAGCAAACCAAAGCCAGTCATGTCACCCAGCCCCCGCCCCATGCCAGGCTGTAACACCCAAAAACGGGTTTAGTAGTTAAACCCTGAAGGGGTATGGTCCCAAAAACCTTGCGCTAGCGTAGAGGACCATACCATTATTATACTCCAAGATCATCTTAAGCAGGTCTTGCGCGCCCCGCGTAGTCGATCTAAACAGATCTGGGAGGATCAATCGTTAATGACCATATGCCGGAGATAAGAGAAGGCAAATATTCTTTTAACACCCTTGTGCGGGCATGCACAAGGGTACAGTTAAGCTTGAAGGTGTAACGAGTAAAGACAAGTCTCAAACATATCCACGCGTATGAGGGAATAAGGACTTGAGCAAAAGGAATCTTTTCTGTTATAACAAACTGGACACGTGGCAACTAATCAAGGGCTCACAGCTGTAGATCTTCTAGAAGCATTAAATGGCCATTGTGCATGGCCTCATTCGGTTACAACTGAATATGACGTGGCAGCATCTAGAGCATTCATCTAAATTCACGATGATGGCACAATTTACATGGAGATCTAGATTAAGTCACTTTCCACGTGGCACCTCCCCAACCGTTGATCAACTCACGATCTGTGTGCATGGACAGGAAGATAACCACAAACGGAAAAGAAGATTCCGTTAATTTCTCCGTTACATTTTGAGCGCCAAAACCTTCGGCTATAAATAAGAGACTTCAGGTACAAGTTATTCATCCACGCTCATTACTTTCACTCTTACTACTTCATCTTCTTCGGATCACTATAGTGATTCTCACGCCGGAGGGTGGTCACGGAGAAAACCCCCATTCTCCCCGTGATGAAGCAAACGACGTTGTTTGTTTTGCAGTGATTCCGGTGAAGTATTGTCCGACAGTCATCAAACGAGGAGATTAACCATTTTATGTAGAAACCTTATCCTCGGATCTAGATTGATTCCGGTCATTTAGATCTGGTGATTCTTCAAACCCCGTTAATATCAAAGAACGGGTAAAATACTATCAGTAGTAAAACTTGACCAGATAAGCATTAGGATTTTAAATAATCAAAGCTAACGCTAATTAAAGTGAACAAATACTTTGTAGTAAGTAAAAGTTCATAAAAGGCTCGGGTGAGTGGGACTTAAATTGAATCGGGTTGTAACACCCAAATTTAAGTAATTTGACTAGGAATATATAAACCTAGTTAAATGGTTAATTGTTAATAAGTGTTATATGGGGGTTTAAACCAAGCTAAACTTGAGGGACCTAAGTTGTCAAAAAGGAAGCTTGTGTTATAAAAAATAAAATTAACACACAACATACACATAGTGTGTGTGTAGGTCGATTACTAGGAGAGCAAAACAAAGGGAAACCCTTATTCAACTTTTATCCACCAAATTGGAGGATGAATTAGGGCCAAATCACATGCATAAACATAAATTCGTGATCATCTAAGCTTGAAGATCATGAGGTATGTTGTAATTTATGTTTTGGTGATGATAATTATATGGATGAACTTGAAGGTGATAACCTTGAGTTCAACATTTTGTTAGTATGGTGAAATTGATAATGAAATTATGTGTGTGAGCATCATACTTGCAAGTATATGTGAAATACTTGAACAATTTTGTGATTTAAATAAGTGTTCATGTATGATATGAAGTGGGTTTTGATTATATGATGAAATTAATGATATATGAGTATTCATGAACAAATTAGAGATTCAAGTAAGTGTTCATACATGACTTGAAACGGGTTTTGTATGATATGATGAATTGATGTTATGTTAATGTTAATAAGTGTTTGAGATCATGTTGTCTACTAGGTTGTATGTAGAACTTGATTATATTAGGTATTCGGATGAATGTCTAGTAATATGATGAAATGGGTTTTACATAGAAATGAAAACCCTTAGTTTTAGCATAATGAATGGATAAACTAGCATTGATAAATGAAAGCTAAGTTAACTTGATGTTAATAATCGCTCGAGCTTGTCAAAGTGAAAGAAATGATATGAATTTGGTTTGAGAATTTAGTTAAAATGGTAGCCTAAAAATTTATATATTATATAAATTTTCTATATAATGACCATTTTGCCATTGAGGAAAAGGACAAAATAGTAGGATTTAATTTGAGAAATATGACCTGATTTCACTTTTGGACCAAAATGGCAAAAAAAAAATGAAACCACAAGGACCTAGATGCAAAAGGTTTGAGTTTCGGACTAAAGTGGCAAAAGTGACCAAACCTTAGGGACGAAAATGGCAGTTTACTCAAAAACAAAAAAAAAACATGATTGGTTGAATCAAGTCCCCAACGGTCAAATCAAGGCATACATGCTTCTCCCCGCAAGCGGCAACCTTTCCCCGATTGTTCTTGTAACGCTCTGTATTTTTTGTACTTTCCATTTTAGAAAGTTGTATTCACATTTTTATTTTTAGAAACTTGTATTCTTACTTCATTTCAAACCTTGTAATCTCGAGACTTTGATCATAATGTAAATCGTATTTTTATATCAACCTTGTTTAATCATACATGCATAATATGTAATCAGTCGCGAAATACACGTTTTAATTTAAAACCGAGACATACATCGAGATTATATTTTCTCGGAATCACATTCATACATGTATCATACTTATAATATACACGCATACACCTTTATAGCACAGAATAACAAACAATACAAGTGCAAAGACTAAAAATGAAAATTTTCATCTCCCCAACCACTTTCTTTAATGTCCTAACCTCCAACCAACTCATTTAATACCCCAAACCCACATTCTAACCTCCAACCAACTCATTTAATATCCCTCCTAACTCCCAACCACTTAACCCTCTTATAAATATCAACTCTAACATCTTCCAAACACTTGCACCACATCCGAATTACTTCCAAACTCTCTCAAATCTCCAAGATTTTCAACTTTGGGCAAAAAGTTCAAGAACCAAAATTGGTAGCTTCGGTGTTCCAACAACTCAAGACTCGTTAAACTCAATAACTGGAAATTTCTTTGCAAACCGTGAGTATACTCGACGCCCTTTTTACCGTTTTTACACTTTTTGGGTGCAACATGTTTACATATACAAAATACACTCAACATACATACTTTTAAGCAATCATACAAATAATCCAATACATGCTTACTAATATGTTATGCTTGATTCGTGTTTCTGGGTGATTCTTATGTGATGAACTTGTCATTAACTTCGTACGAGCCTCCCCTTAACATGTATAGCACTATAGGAGTAACGCCCCGCCCGTGAACGAGAGGTCATGTTAAGCTTCTTTATACTTGCGGTAATCAGAGGGTTGACTTGTAAATCGCATGTCAGTTTTACGTTAATCTTGATAACTAGGTTTGCCATGTAGATTGATCATTTTATACTTATATGCTAGTACACCAAACTTGTATACTCGTCAATACTTTTGTATTGAACTATACTTTAAAACATGTTGCAGGTTTATGATGATGTTGATGATGCACGGAACTTAGTAGGATGTCTAGAAATGCATTTTAAACTGTAAATACTTGTTGTAATGTAATTCATTTGTTTCAACTTGTTGTATTCTATTTCAAACAATGTATTTGATTTTTTAGCAATGAAATGAAACTTATTATTAAATATTTGTCACATTAGTGTTATGAAGTCTCTTGCAATTTCGTTTTCGTCTCACTCCGATGTTTCCGCCATCGGTTGGAGTGTGACTGTTCTTCACCCTGCGCGGCATATATTGGTGGCGGCGGCATTTGCCGAGCGGCAAAGGGGCTTGCCGCACCCCTTGCCGCGACTACCCCGTACACCCTAATATCACAAACCAATCTCCAAGTTAGAATGGGTTGACAAGATTAATTCGGAAAATTATAGTTCAAAATTGACTAAAATTCTAATATTGTAATGAGCTAATGTTTAATGTGTTGTAGAGAAAAATCATTAAAGATGTAATACTATAATGAGCTAATGTATAATGTGTTTGTAAAAAAAATTATTAAAGATGTAATATTTTAATGAGCTGGTGTATAATGTGTTGTAAAAAATTATTAAAGATGTAATATTGTAATGAGCTAATGTATAATGTGTTGTAAAAAAATTATTAAAGATGTTGGTTCAGAATATACTAGGAAGTTTTTTTTGCTAAGAAGGCTAGTAAGTAATCTTGACCATCAATTGATTAATCAATTTTGGATTAAATGAGTATAATTGATAAAAAAAAAAAGGAGGCGCGTGAGTTTATGTATGGGTATTCTAGTCAATCTAAATCAATAGTTTCTCTCTCCTTCAACCCCCCCCTCCCCCCCGCGTTTTTTAAACGTTAATAATTTTTCATACGACATTATTTTTTTATAAAAATTGCACAAAAAACGAGTATTTTTTATCTTTAAAACGAGTACACTATTGCTATATTTTCGAAAAAAAATCGAAAACCCAGATGCGTAAAACGCAATGGACAAAAAGCATGAAAATGATTTTTTTTTCTAAAACGCAATTGACAAAAAAACACAAAGAAATGTCTTGTTTCTAAAACGCAATAGACAAAAAAAACAAAAGAAATGTATTATTTCTAAAACGCAATGACTGAAAAACACAAAGAAATGTCTTTTTTTTTAAACGTAATGACCTAACAACACAAAGAAATGTCTTATTTCTAAAATGCAATGGCCAGAAAACACAAAGAAATGTCTTTTTTTCTAAAACGCAATGGCCAGAAAACACAAACAAATGTCTTTTTTCTAAAATGCAATGGCCAGAAAACAACTTATTTCTAAAACGCAATGACAAAATGTTTTTTTTCTAAAACGCAATGACCAGAACACACTTTTTTCTAAAACGCAATGGCTAGAAAACACAAAAAAATGTGTTTTTTTTTTTCTAAAACACAATGTACTAAAAACACAAATAAATGTGTTTATTATAAAACGCAATTGATTAAAAACACATAAAAATGTGTTTTACCTAAAACGCAATGGAATAAAAACAATAAAATGTGTTTTACCTAAAACCCAATGGACTGAAAATACAAAAAAAAAATGTTTTTTCATTCCTTAGTAAAATGCAATGACTCAATTCAAAAACCCAGATTGTAAAAATGTAATTCAAAATTTCTTACATAGATCGAAGCCGATTTCTTCTTCAATGATTGACGAAATTTGAATGCTAGAAACACTTATTAGCGATCGAATCGAACGAATCGAGTGATTCGCTTCAAAATCACGGGAAAATGAGATATTGTATGAAATTAAACTGGGTTTTTTCAAAAAAAGTTGAAGAACACATTGATTGGGTGTTTGAATCATTGATTGTTGACGAAAATCGCACTATAATGTAGTGATTATTGAGATAGAAAGTGAAGAAAAAGTTCAAGAGGGTGTGTTTTGAAAATGGTGGATTTTGAAGTTACAGTGAGAGAAGAAAAAAGAAGATTGGATAAAATTGACTAAAATACCCTTCACTTTATTTTTAAGGTTTGTCACGTGTCATAATCCTATTGTTTCCTATCATTTCTAGTCAAAGTAAATTTCGTATTTGATCTCCTCTCTAAAGATGTAATATTGTAATGAGCTAGTGTATAATGTGTCGTAGAAAAGAAAAATCTTTAGTCCAGGATATGTGTATTCCATTTCCTCAGTTTAACCGTAGTTGAGTTTTCTAAAATAGAAAACCTAATAACTAATTCAACCAAAATGAAAACCGAATATGTAATCTGGTTCAATTTTAGTTGTTTTGGTTTGATTTAGGGGCTGTTTGTTTACCTCTTAATGAGTTTTTTAATTGTTCAGATCTCTTACTGGTTCAGCACTTATTGGTTTAGACTGTTTGTTTCGTGAGCAAATGTCTGAATGGTTCAGACATTTGTCTCTGAATAGTTAAGTATTAGACATAGTCTGAATGATTAAGACCTCTAATCTGAATTGGTCAGACATTTGCTTTTGAAGGGTTAAGCATTATACTGGTTTTTAATGGTTCTGGTTCAACACTTAATGGTTCAGACCTCTTATTGGTTCAGCACTTAACCATTCAGAAGTTGCCAAACAGTCCCTTAGTTTTATAGATTACTGGATCTGTGATTAAATATTGAACACCCTAAACTAAAGTAGTTTTTTTATCGGCTCAAATTACACAAAATCCGTCTTTAACAAGGCGCGAACTATTTACATCAAGGAGAGCAACACCTTAACTTTAATAGTTTTATCTGTTGGACTTAAGTCCCAACCCATCAAACCCCGGAGTTGAATGGGAGAGACTTGGTGTTCTAAGGGACCCAAGTTCGATTCCTACTCTCCTCATTATTTTCTACGTCACCTGGTGAGTGTATAGGCGGAGATCGCTAGTTCGATCTAACAGATAATATATTTGTATATATAATTCTGTATTTATTATTGTTCACGTGCTTCAGCCCTATGTGAGAGTTTTCCCCGATTCGGAGGCGATCCCGATGTTGTTAATTTTGCCAGTAACCCATTCAAAGGATTCATTGGCCGTTAAAAAAATAAGTTAAAATTGTTTAAAAAACTTGACCAATAGGGTTGTATCATCAAAGCCGCCAGGTTCAAATGTTCAATGAACCGACAAAGTTGAACATCAGCTAGCGTACACCAAATAAATTCGTTAACTTAAATCAGGTTAGTTTTAAAAGTATACCCTTTTTTTGAACGGCAGTTTTAAAAGTACCTAACTGGGTATTTATTTAATTAAATTAAAAAGGAAACTATTTTTGACCGTTCATTAATAACGTTTTCTATGATAAGGCTATCCAGTATGGTAGAGGCCCATCATTGGAGGATGATCCGCCACGTAAGCGTCAGTCACGTAGATCGGGTGTGAGGATGGGGCAAAGAGAATGGAGGTAAGGAAATGCGGGACGAGCCTAAAATATACATGTATATGTTGTATGTATATGTGTGTGAGAGAGGGGAGCCCCGTCGAATTCGTCACACCCCCGACGATCTCGACGAAGGAGGCATGGCGACGAAGTGGGGGAAATGGAGAAGGGGCACGGCGTCGAGGCAAGACGGGGCGGGACGGTCCTCATACCGTCCAGCCTAACAATACCCGGTAAAATATGTCATGTAATAGGTAAAACAAAATTTACTTATTACAAGTGCTCCAATAATAAAACCAAAAAGTACGTTAACAAAATAGGTTACGAGACACTGATGCTAGTAATATTGCGTAAATTACATAATTCATTTTTACTGTCATGATATGATTGTAGAGCTAATAATAAAAATCGATACTTATTCCCTCAATACATGCATTTTTGTCTTTTACGAAAGATAAAACATTTGGCTAATTCATATGCCTAACGTGTGACTTTTACAAAATATTTAAGTTTTTGGTTTTATTATTGGAGCACTCAATAATAAGTCAGAAGAATTATTTAAATAATCTTGTTAAATGTGATTCTTAAAATCCCCAACCCCACAAAAAATATATAAATTAAAAAAAAAATCGTTACTTTATATAAGTACATATTTTAATAGAAATTTAAATGTTTTATGATTACACATTAAACTATATAATATATTATTTTACGAGTGACATCATCAATAACAGAAAGGATAATATATCAGGAGCGTATCTAGTTGTTTTAGTCCTTATTTTATTTAAACCACTTTATAACCACTCAATTATGAATCCAACTTGAAGAAGAAAAAAACATACCAAAACAAATTTTCTTTCATTTTCAGAACATTTAATGATCTTTTACAATACATAACAAAATGATAACCAATTGTATTCATGTAGCAAAGGTGAACAAAAGTGTATATATAGGACAAGGATTTAAGGGTGTGTAAGTTAATTGGGTCAAAAATAAAATTAAATTATATTCAAGTTTCTTTTGGTTTTAGACCAATTAACGTATGGTCCGGTTTTCTAATCATTGATCAAAAGTTAGTCGACAAGGACGTTCAAGGATGGGCAAGAATGGTTCCACCCCCAAAAATAAAAACAAATCATATATAATTGTTTTAGTAAGTTGTTTGCATACACTTATGGATAAATGCATTGTAAAAATTTGTTCACAGAAAACAGAAGTCTTTAATAAGCTGATGTTAATACATGATACAAACTTTGGTCATATAGTTATTGGTAAACAATATGTTTAACTAAACCAATAGGAAACTAGTTAGTCATGAAATATGAATTCAACAACTGTATCCTTAAACATGCCAATGGTGCTGAGTTAAAGGCTCAAGAATGGCATGAATCAACCGCATATCAACTACACAATGGCTTGCATCATTCTACTCTAATCTATATCTATATATATCCATCAAAATACCATCAACTAGTTACTTTTAACACAAATTATATCATATAATATTACAAGTGTTGAAAAATCTCTTTAAAACCATGGAAAATAAAGCAAAGACAACGGTGGAACTTTTGGCGGCGGCAATGGTGATGGGACTATTGGTTCAAGTAACTGTGGCACACCCATGTGGTAGCACATTTTTCTCAGCTTTGGTGCAACTGATACCTTGCCGAGCATCAGTTGCACCATTTAGCCCAATTCCACCAAATGAGGCTTGTTGTAACGCGATCAAGGTTCTTGGTCAACCTTGTTTGTGTGTTTTGGTCAATGGCCCTTCAATTTCTGGTGTCGATCGTAGCATGGCCATGCAACTACCCGAGAAATGCAGTGTCAATTTCGAACCATGTAACAAATTAATACATCACATGCATACAAACACACATATATATGCATATATGATTATTTTGCTAGTCAAAATGCTTGTTTGACGTTGTGGATGTGGTTGCAGGTGAACTTGTGAAGAAGAAAGAGTGATGATCGAGTGACCTCTAAGTCACTTGACTGTTGATTCATGAATATCCAAGAGAATAAACAAGTTTGTTAAGTGTGTGTTGAAATTTAAGGCGTCTAGTCTTACATAGATCCTAGGTTTTCATGTTTTGTCATTTGATATTAGTTAATGTTCTTGCAATAGAACATTTCATGGGTTAATGTTATGTTATCATGGACTCTAATCAAGTTTTCGAGTGTCGAGTGTTACCAACCACCATCCATCAATTTTCATAATTCTCATTTGGTTGTCTCATTTACAAAATGGAAGAAATAAATGAACCTAACATGTTGATGCATCTCCCGGTTGGGCCCACTATGCCTGAGCAGGCTCAGCCCATTATGCCTGCTCCAATCGGAATCCTACGCCGCCTCCTTTATAAAGAATAGGCGGCAACCCCCCTTCCCATCCTTCTTGAAGGATCTTCTTCCTCTGTTATACTTCTACCCTCTCATTCTTATATACATGCATATATTTACATAAGGCATAACATTAATGACTTGACCGTTAGCGTATGTTTGTGGGACCCGGCCTCAGGTCACCTTATAAGTTATAACGGGTTCTCAACATGTTGCAGCTTAGATCCAAGCCCGGGAAAGCAACAACCCGTCCAACCCGGCACCCAAGCAAGATCCCACTAGAAAATATATCACAAAAACTTCCTTACAAAGTTCTTGATCCACATTGGGTCAACCAAATATTGGATCTAAATTCAAAGGACAGAGTCTTATCTAATTAACATAAACTAAATAATTTACATTTTACAAGAAGATAACTAGCATACAACAATCAAGTATTTGACGGTTTTCTGTTAGTACCTGGCGATCATGTGTTTGAACCTGATTGTAATTGCTCTCTTGAACACCTGCACCTTGCTCGAGCATCGTTCAAACTCTAAAATCCCAAAACAAGAAAATTCATGAGGAACAAAATAAATAAAAACAAAATATAACTATGTTGAAGATTCATGTGAGTATAGATATATACCTGCAGTTCATTTTGAAGGTTTTTGATGTACTCAACAGCCATATCTAACATATCTGCTGTATTAGTTTGCTGCAAATTTATTACACAAAATTGTAAGTTTTACTTCTCTGGCTGGTCAAACTCCAAGCTCGGGTCAAATTATCAACAATCACTAAGTCAACTCGTTTTATGCCACTGGGTCAACTATCCCCTCATAAATCGAGAGGTCATAGATGTCATTAGTTCCATTTTGATGTGTATGGTCTTAATAAATAATGAGATTTGTATGTCAGCCATCCTTAATTTCTTCAAAAATCCAAATCAACTAAGTTTTTACAACTTATGAAACAAATTTAGCTAAATGGATTGTTTGATTATCTTGCTTTTAGTAAATTCAAAACAAGATTTACATAAATACATTTGAGAGTGGGAAATTTTACCTTGTCGATATCAGGGAAAAGCTCTTGCAGCCTTTTGATTCTTTCACTGATTCGAGTTCTTCTCTCCTGAAATTGATAACAGAATAGTATCAAAATTAGATGAAACTGATCATAAGATCAAGATTACAAATTAACATTTCCGTACCCTCTCTGCAATGCTTCGTGGGTGTGTGGCGAATCCTCTTTTTGCACGTGTTTTCCATGGAACCGTGGATTCTTGTTGAAAGTGAAAGAAATTTTCAACATTAGCCATCTCAGAAGACGTTTTTGGCAAGCTCATATGATGAACCAAACTAGGAGCATTGTTTCCAGTCTCTCCATTCTACAAACAAGTTCACATGAATCATAAAACAACATAATTACATGATTAGAAATATGAGTACAATGCAGATTAGAAAGAAGCATTCTTGAACAAGATGTACCTGTTGCATCTTCAGACCACCATCTCTGCTTCTTTTCATGCTACCGAATGGCGACTCTTGCAATTCATTCTCGTTTTCAGCTATTTGAGGCAAGAATCTCGATGAAGAAGAAGAAGACGGCCCTAACGAGAAACTGATATGGTTATTCGAGGTACTCGATGAAGCGCCTTTTTTCATGCCGGCAAAACCTGAGTTTCAATATCCAAACAATCCAGTCTCAAATCATTTCATTCAAAGAAGAAACAAATTAATCCTTATCATATAACATTTGTGGTCTGTAAATCATTAGTAACTATGGATGCTCAACTCTCTACACAAACTTCATCTTCAGTTTGACTTTTAGTAACCATTAAATACAGAAAATTACTTGCTGCTAATTTAAGATAGGTAACTACTTCTAATTTCCAAAAGGCAAAAGCATAAAAGTCAATGTCAGTTAATAATAATAATAACGTTATGCAATATGAAGTTGAAAGATAATAAATCAAAGCACAAGTTGAGATAAACAAAAGTCAAAACTATTCACCATTGTCAACAGTCAACGCCGATAGAAATCCAGCCGGAGTGCTATTCTGCCTAACGATATTACTTTGATTCGTATAACCATAACCACCGGCACCGTTCAACGGCGGCAAATTCGGCACTCGCCGTGCACCGCTCATCGCCGCCGTCGACGGCGGCGCTAGATCCTGCTTCTGAACCGCCGATTCCTTCCGCTCCTGCTTCAAATCCGGCGTATACTGTAGAAACTCTCTCACATCAGATTCAGATTCCTTTTGCTGCTGCTGCTGTTGATGTTGATTTCTCATGAAAAACCGCTCCTCCGGCTCGTATTTCGAGGAGTCGGTTACATCAGTTACAGCGGTTACTGGATCTGAAAACTCATCGTTTCCGTTATCAGTAAGAAGATTCGAGAAGAACGAGCTCGGAGTAGACCGATAACGCAACAAGGAGCTTCGATTCTCGTTACGAAGCTCATCCTGATGATTCTGAGCTTGATTTTGATGCTGATTTTGATTCTGATTGAAGTTCGGATAAGGATCTAAGGAAATCAGCTGTTTAATCTTGGCAAACTCACCATCTGCAGGATGCTTGAACGTAGAAGAATACAACAACGAGTTCATATCTCGAGAAATCGCATCGGAGGAGCCGTTAGCATCATACATGCTCGAAAATCTAGAGGAAACAGACCTATGAACAGCAACAATTTGGATAAAAATATGTATATGAGTAGTTAATAGGTTGATTTGAGGGGGTTTGAGTTTGGGCCAATGAAAGAAAGGAGGATGGAATCAAATGATAAAATAGATATAAGAGATGAATCTCAACGGTGGAAATCAGAAGCTGACCAGAACGCAGACGTAAATAGAAAGTTGCGGCTTTTCTTTTTTCTTCCTTTTTTGAGTGAAACAAGTGAAACAATTGGCTGGCTTTCTTTTTAAATACCTCTTTTGGTAACCTCCTTTTTTTGGTCCAAGGAAATGCTACTTGAAGATATAGCAAAATTGTACTTGCTTTTTTGTCAATTGTATTGATAAGAGTATGATTTGGATATTTAATTTTTTTACATTAAAGTGGCATTATAGAGTAAACTGCCATTTTGGTCCATGTGGTTTGGCCAATTTTGCCACTTTAGTCTAAATTTTAAACTTTTTACATCTGGGTCCCTGTGGTTTCACTTTTGTTGCTATTTTAGTCCAAAACTTTTTACATCTGGGTCCCCTTATTTGACTGTTTAAGGCTGCCTATTTTGTCTTCTTGTTCAGGGGCAAATTGGTCATTTATGAGTTATTATAACAAATAAAAAAACAACCTCAAAACACATCTCTCTCTTTAAATTCTCTGCACACACTCTCTCTCTCTCTCTCTAAACACACCTCTAACTCTCTCTCTTCTCTCTCTCTATAACACCACCCGATCTTACTGCATCTTGTTTCTTGAAACAAACCCAGATCAAAACAAACCTAGATCAAAGCAAAACCCAGATCAAAGCAAAAACCCATATACAAGCAAAACCCAGAGCCAAGCAAAACCCAGATCAAAACAAGCAAAACCCATATCAAAACAAGCAAAACCCAGATCAAAACACACCTCTGACTCTCTCTCTTCTCTTTCTCTACTACATCTTGCCACACCCCTCTCGCACCACCACCTGCCACCACCCTCTCGCACCACCACCAGCACCACCACCTGCCGCCGTCATTTATATCCTGAACAAATACAGACCTCTCAACCAGTCCGCCACCCCCATCTCCACTAAATGCAGATGACCACCACCACCACCCCTCTCGCACCACCACCCCCACAACATTAGCCACAGCTTCCATCTCTCCCACCTCAATCCTCACATCCCCACCGGAAAATCCCAAAATCAACCACCTAAAACCCAACCAACCTCTGCCACCTACGACCACCCACCACCGAATCAGCAATATTAGCCACAGCTTCCGCTTCATCAGTGATTTGATTTTGTTATTATTTGTTTGACATCATCTGCAACGCTTTAATGGCGAGAAGTGCTTTAATTGATTCTGATTCGTGTTCGAGCTTGAGAAGTGCTTTAATGGCGGATTCGGATGCGGATGAGGTTGAAACTGTGTTGTTATCGGTTTGTGAGGGGTTAGGGTTTTGGTGGAGGTTGTGTGAAGCTTGTTTGAGAGCTTTGAGGATGCGGAGGAAGATGAACTGCTGTTAGGGTTTTCTGGGGAAGATGGTGGCTAAATGGGGGGTATAAAGGAATTAAATGAGTATAATTAATTTAATGATTTAACTATTATAAAAAACTAGACGACTATACCCCTGAACAAAAAGACAAAACTACCAGCTTTTAAAAGTGAAATAGGAAATAGGAGGTAATTTGAATTTTGGACTAAGATGGCAACAAAAGTGAAACCACGGGGACACAGATTTAAAAAGTTTGAGATTTGGACTAAAATGGCAAAAATGCCCAAACCACAGGGACCAAAATGGCAGTTTACTCGGCATTATATTATAAAAATTAAGAAGTTGAAGATGTATGGTCCTAAATCCTGCGCCGACCTTACGAGTCAGCCTCAAGTCGCGCACGAGACCATAAATAATTAAACCAATTTGGTAACTTTACCGACCTTGCGCCGATTAATCAGGTATAATCCAGGTCGCGCGCGAGGTCAAGACCAAGACGAGATCAGCTTCGACACTTAGCTCATATGGCAAAGGACATGTCTTCTTTGTTCTTGCGCCGACTGCTCAGATTATGACTGGAGTCACGCAGAGGTAAGAAGCGCAGGTAAACATCGGACAAGTACAAAAGGTACAAATGGCAGAGCAGTGGGCCAATAAGCGTCCAACAGGCTGTACCTGATTGTGCCGCACGATGGACAATCGTACAGGACACAAAAAGGTACATAAGGACGTATACGTGGCACCAATCAGCGTGCGCCGACCACTGCTCCACGATCTACACTTAGCTGCTGATGACAGACCAAACAACAAGGACACTCGTCAGGACACGTGGATTCACTCAGCACGCGCCAGCTACCCTCTCGCCTGGAATCACTAATGGTCGTGGCAAAAGAGACAAAATGGATATTCCTTGTTGTCGTCTACAGGCCCAAGACCCATCAGCCCATCTCCTTCACAAACCACATCGGCTATAAATAGTGGACTTCACCTCCAGGTTAAAGGATGGCTCTCTTGCTATCTCACTTCATACACACGCTATTATCCTCAAAACAGATTTTTATTCTCATGTCGGAGGGTGGTTACAAGGAGAACCCCCATATTCTCCTCCTATAATGAGCTTACGGTGTGTTGATTGTTTTGCAAGATCTTCACAGCTGTTTGGACGAGACGAAATAAGATTAACCTTTATTTGTCGGGGTACAAGCCACTGGCTGATCACTAAATTAGTTTGGTTGTGTATGTCACTATGTCAGACTTAAATCCTACCAATTCAAACTATAAACCATGTCGTGGTTAAGCACCATGTGTGTATGCACTTTTCACTTGTGTGTTATCAGCGAATGTGTGTTTAGCTGAAAAAGTTTAATATATAAGCAAATTGGAGCTGGGGTTGCTCCACCGCTCTGGCCTTCGTGATTGGCAAAGCTTTTCGAGCACTCATCACTAAGAAAGCAAGCCCCTCTCTCGCGCATTAGATGCTTCCCGAACCTTCTCACCAGCCTCATATGACAGAAGAGGAGTACGTGCGGGACCATCCTATAGTGCATCGAGGTGAGCCTCATGCAGGTCTTGAGGTGATCAAATCGGTTATAGATGACGGACAACGTAAGCGCCCTTCTTTACTGAAGTAACACATACTTATGTGTTACTATCAAACATATATATAATAAACAAATAAAATGAAATATGTGTTTAAATGGGTGTGTATCGGTCGATATTAACCTTAAACGAACAAAAGCATCGTCGCACTTGCTAGGACGCAAACGATCCTAAAATAATAAATTAACAACAAATTAATCCACATACTTAATTTAAAAATAAACCGTATATAAATAATAAAGTTTACCGCTTGATGATATAAACCGTTGAATGTGTTCAATTTTGTTTGCATCGCAATCCATTTTGATCGAACTTGGTGGTGGTTTCGGTTACTTCCTCCAACCGTTTGATTGAAGTGCTTTAGAACTTGGTTCCAAAAACCATCCGACTTTTGTTGATTGCCTTTTCTTTTGTTCAAAGTGCAATGAACATAAGCCTTTGCCAACGCCTCTTCTTGATTAGACGTCCAATTTTCCCGTTTTGCTTTTCCCCTTCTTTCCTTTGCGGCTTCATTTTGGTTCACGGGAATTTCTTGTACGGCAACATCTTCATCTTCATCTTCATCATTATGTTGCTCTTGAGTATCGGGCACGAACTCTTCTTCGGAGTCATCTTGTATGTCTCTCGGTGATTGTGAACGTGGGGTTCGAAAAACAAATGGGTCAAAAGAATTTTGGGCGTCTAAGGGGTAATCATAAACACCGGGTCTAACCATCGTCGAACCGTGTAGCATCCAATTGTGGTGGGGTTGGCTATCGTAACCGAAATTCGGTTGTATGGTTTGATTAGAAAAATGGAGGTTGGTTTTGATGAGCAAAGCTAAGTTGGGGATGAAACGACACACTACAACCACCCGAACCACCACGTTTATCTTGAGCCATCGCCTTCAAACCGGACCCTACATTTTTTTCTTCCCTTCATCTTTATTTGAGCCTTCCATTTGTTTGAAAAGATTTGAAAAGATTTGAAAAGATGAGTAGTGTTTAAAAAATGGCAGTGAATATAAAAGAGAATATGGTTTGTTTGGTAAAAATGGAAGTGAATTTGGTTTGATTTATAAAGTTTAAAATTATTTTTTTTAATTGTAAACGGCTATATAGTCGTTGAGATTGCACAAACCTCGAGCGGTAAAGGTTTACTGTTCATTAAATTTCACCGAGCGGTAACGGGGTCGGCGACGTGTTCCCGCTCAGCAAACCCAGTTTCCCGCACCCCTTTGCTGCCCACACCGTATACCCTTATGTGATTTTATGAACCGACTGATTTTGATGATTTGTATATCGTTTAATAGGTTATAGGCAATGATTTCTCATGGTGTGATTGCTTATGATTTTTTAGAAAAAAAAGTTTACAAAGATATGTACTATACATAATATTTATATATTGATACTAGGTTAATGCCCGCTTAATACGCGGGTTCAACCAAAAGCATATTATTTTGATTCAAATTTAGTACTATGTAAAAAGACGCACATTGGAAAAAAACAAAATTATTTAAATCGGTACCGACTTTTGACAATTTCGGTACCGGTCCGGTAGTACCGGTTCGGTACCGGCATTTACCCTCAAATACTCATACTGTACGGTACCAAAGCGTACCATACCAGGTATACTTGAAGCTTTTTTTTTAAATGTTAATTTAGCGGAAAGGACCATCACAAATGTAAAATCTTTCCCGGCCCCATGGATAAAAGATCCATCATACATAACAAACACCAACCACATCACATAAGCAAGTAATGGAGCAAATCCATAAAACAAAAACCGAAACCCAGGGATTCATGGTGCTACCATGTGTTTTTTGTAATCTTAATCAACAATACAAAAACACTTTCAAATTTCAAAATAAAAATATAGTAGCAGCATCCCTCCTTTCTTACAATCATCCTTATGCCTCAGCAAATCTGTTAATCATGACAGAAACATACAAATTAACACTTCATTTCTACACACAAATGTCATCGTGTGTTTATAAAAATATCAAAAGTTGGAAACTTTACCACAACTCAGAGAGTTTCATGTGGGAGACGACATAGTCGGCAAAGAAAGCATCCTCATCCTGATTCAAAACAACAATGAAATTAAACATACAATTACCCAATGCAGTATACAAGGGTTGAAGCTATAAAAGTACTCACAGCAGCATATTTCTCAACCAGGGGTCGGAATACAGGGTCTTCAAGGAGAGCATTGTCGGTAGGTAGCTTGAGGAGACATTCTTTCTCACCAGCAAGAAGCTCTCTGTTTACAACAACTAAATTAGGATTTGTATAAAAACTAAAAATTGCAATAAACCCAAAACTAAATCTTACGTGAAGTAGCTGTTGTCGAAGATAAGTGGATTGGAAGTCCATGGTCCCTCAAATCCAGATCGCTCCTTGTGGGCAGCTCCCTATATAAAAAAAATAAACGTTAAAATTTTGATCAAGCAAATTCAAATGAATGTAGTGACTATCGACACCAACCAGAGTGTGGCCACAAGATAGTGTCACAATGTCAATGTCGTCAAGACCCATGGTCTTAACAAAAACATCCCTCAAATGGTCGTTTCCTGAAATACATACAGATGATACATCTTAATACGGGACAAATGATTAATAGCCAGAAACATCAAATAAATAGATAATCATCATGTTCCAATACACAAGATGAACGCCCAGAGTTAACAGATTCACTAACCCTTAGTTGCATCAGGAAGGCGCCTTCAACTAGGGCTCTTTTTGTCCTGAAGCAAATTTAGGTTACCCAATTAGGGCATAGAACGTTAAAATCATAACATTATAGAAATCATACGAACAAAGAAGCCCATTAGTAACATTAAGTTAACAAAACAAAACTAACCTCCCTTCCCGGATGGAAAGGAACTTCAGGACCTCCAGCAATTTCAACAGCAACAACACCAGCCAACTAAAGCAAAAGGTTAAGAAACTAAAGCAAAAATGAAAACCATTTTGATTGTGTTGACCATAACTGGAACCGCCTCAACATCACCTCAACTTCTCTGGATGCTCCACCGGATATTACACCGTCTATTTCATTTATAAAACAAAAAATCAGAAGCGCGGTATAATTATGACTGAAATAGTTAAACCTAATGACGGCATTTTCATTACCTCTTGAACCTCACGCTTAACATTCTCAAGGCCTCCAACATCCTCCCAGCTAACATTTGGAACCTCAACAACCTATATTCCAAAACAGAAAATAATTATTAATTGGAAATAAGGTTAGTATATAACTAACTATATATAAACAAATATATATTTAGTATATTGACGTACGGTCTCACGCAGAGCAGACGGATTGCTAGTTCCAAGAGCAGTAGAGAAATGTTCGTGTTTGTGACTGTCATAGAGTTGAGTATCTCAGCGTCAATAGATTCCTCTTGATGCTGGAGATTCATAATCGTCAGTGAGAGCAAAGGGTTTGTGAAGTGCGAAAATATTAGACGGTAAGAAAAAAGAAAACAGATTAACAATTTAAATAGGGTATTAGAAAATATGTAAGAGATCTACAGTTGATAGAAATCAGGTGTGTTTGGTTTAAAAAGAAGATGAAACGACTAACCTCCCAGAGTTCTTCGGATTAAATTCTTCACCTCCAGCCCTGGTTGTTCCGAATCCCCTCCAAGCTTACGGGGTCACCAGTTGGGAATAGTTCTACCACGTTCAACGTCCACAAGCACCCTTCTCGAATCAAGCTTCCTTCCATCCGCTTTTTTATATAAAACTATACACCATCATCATACAAATCAACCATCAGATATGTAAATGAATTAAAAATAGCAACATAGCAACCAAAAGTGGCAATTTCAACTCCTTCACGTATAAAAAATGTCCGTTCTGTAGCCCAACCCACTCATTTTGCCACCTCAAGTAGAAAATGACAGAGAAAATATAAAAATTATGAATAAAACCTTTCATATCACATGTATGAATGTACTCTATGAAAGCATATCCTCTTGGTTTGTTGGTCCCTTTATCGGCAATCAAACGAACCTGGAACAATAAGGAGTTAGAGAAAAGATCCAAATATATAGATACCAATAATCTTTTAACAGGCATATTAGCTAAAATATTAGGTAGGAAATTAAAAAAAATCCTAATGCACGACAAACAGGCACTAAGCCTCGATGGCCAAGCTCACCCTTCATTAAAACAGGCTTCGCAAGCGAGATGCATTACCAACGTCACTTGCTATAGAGTCGCACAATAACTTTGGTCATTTACCATGTAATGAGAACATACTACCCTTCCCTTACCAAGGACTATTTATATAAATATAAACTACTAAATATCATAAAACTTCAGTAGCAAGAAATGCATATACTGAACTTAATAAATGAAGAGAAGAGATACACTCCCAATATTTTTTCCCAAAAGATGAAAGTCTCGGTTTGTTGTAGAAATTTATGTCCAAATAACTTATGCGGATCATTCATCTGGTCAAGTAAGATACAGTGCAAACCGAAGAACATAAAGCCCCTTTTTATTACCTTTAAAAGCCGATATTCATCTTTTAACCTTGATATTTGTTCAAAGCCAAAACATAAAGCCCTCTTTAGCCAGAAGCTAAGGAACCCCACTATACACCAAAACATTACATTCACTAAAAGAAAAGGCAACAGGAAACATATTACATATGAAAAATTATAGCACCAAAACTTATCCAGTTACCGTAAGCTAACCTCTGCATCTTGAATCTCTTGGTAACCCACCAGTAAGCCGTTTCCTTGACATCTTCTACCTCCTTAAACGCTGAAGTGTTTGTGCCCTTAAAATTTGATTTAGTTTAGAATTGAAATTGAAAAATATCCAGATCTAGGTCATACAATTCAAAAAACTGAAATGAACAACTTACCTTCATCATCAATGATTGAACAATCGTTGACATCAACATCGATGTACTCGCTCTAGTCAGTGTGTTTGTTAATAAGAACCCGACTGTTAGTTCATACGTCTGTAGCTTCCGTCAGCATTTAGTCATATTTTGTATGTTTATGTCCTTTGTGAACAATTATGTTTATGTATATATGTACGTAGTATGACAACTCAGGATACGGGATTGTATTGTAAAAGTGTTGACCAAAGTTGACCAGTGTCACCCGATCGGATGGGCCATCCGATCGGACAGCACTGTCATCCGATCGGACAGCAGTCATGTCAACCGATCGGACAACACTTATTTAGATCCTGAGTTGCCTATAAATACCCCATCAGGGCATGTCATTTAGAATTTTTAGAACTTTTGTTGATTCTGTGGGTGTACTCTGTCAGTCTGACTTTTACCGGCACTTGTGTACTTTCAAAGCATCTTAATAGAAAGATCAGACGGTGTTAAACGTTGAATACTTTGTCGTACTTCTGTGACTTGATCCAATGGATTCCGCACATTGATCAAGGTCGATTCGTCTACGTTTGTGTCAATCAGATCCTGTACAAACCGGACCTAACAAGTGGTATTAGAGCGTCCAGGAGACTGAATCGAGATCTACGACAGTGAATTCACCAGAATTCCAGCTATTCTTGCCGATTAGAGTCAAATTTCACCGGAAATTTGACGAATTCTCTCACTTTCTACTCATTTCTTACAGTGTTTTCACTTTGTCACCGAAAAAACAGAAAACGTAAAATTGAACGTGAATCCAAGGTTAAAATTGGATAAAACTGATATCAATCGATTCGCAATTAATCAAAGTACAATCCTTCAAAATTTCATAAGAAAATTCCATCAAAAACTGAATCAAAATCATCTAAAACCACGTTGAACTGTTCTTGCATGCTGACGTCATCTATCTGTTCGAACAGCTGTACGGACGGTTTGGCTTAGCTATTCTTAGATATTATTTGCTGACGCCATCCACTCGTGCGAACAGCTGTACGAACGACTTAGCTTAGATTGTTACTGACATCATCAGTGTTATCCGATCGAACAGCAGCTCGATTGGACAACATTGTTGTTCTTATTTTAGTGCTTACGTCATTCTGCTGTTCGGACAACCACTCGTTCGGACAACCATTCGTTCGAGTTGCATTCTGATTTGTATACACCACTTGATACTTGACTGTGCCACTCGATCGGACAACCATCCGATTCAAGTGCACAAGTGTGAAACTTTTGAAAAGCATAAAAATTTGTCTAAGTGTTTGTAAACTGTTTCAGGTACTCTAAAATGGGGGACGGTTTTCTAAACCCATTTAGCGACATATTTGCTTACACCAGCAACACGGGAGAGAACACGTCAAGCAACACGAATAGCACTGCTCCAAACCCGAATCCTAAGAAAGCCATTGCTGACTCACTAAGCGTGGATAACGCTTATGGCACCTACAACAAACCGCCCAAGCTCATGGCCATAGAAGATTATAGTAGATGGGCTACTAGGTTCGAGGACTGGTTGAAGGCTTTCGCCTACCAAAGTTGGAAGTGTTTAAAGAATGGGTTTGATATTGGAAGAAGTGACTATGAAAATTTAATCGATAATGAGCAAGAAAATTTCATTGCTGAACAGAAATGTATCGCATTGCTACATCAATCAGTAAGGGATGATATCATATCTTTAATCGATTACAAAAATTCCAAAGATTTATGGGGAAAATTAGAGAAGAAGTGTGTGGGTGGAGAAGAAATTGTTAAGAACATAAGAAAATTATTGAAAAAGGAATTTGATCTGTTCGGTTGTATGAAGAATGAATCGGTCTCAAAGATGATAGAACAGTTTTTTCACTTAAAGATCGAGCTTTCTAGACATGGGATTACGTTTACCGAGGAAGAATTGGTTAATAAGTTGATGGATTCATTGCCTGATGAAAAGGATTGGATGTACTTTGCTCTGTTGTTGAAAAACACTGTGGAGAAGAAGAATCTGACAGTTGATTTCCTGATTGAGAGGTTAGAGAGCCACGAGCTGGAGATTAGGAAAACAAATAAAGTCAACAATACTCAGTACCAGCAAAATGTCGATCTGTACTATTGAGGAAGCATGATTCCAAAGACTGTGCCACCAAAGACTGCGTTCTCAGCCGAGAACTCAAGCAAGCCAAATCAATAGAATCAAAACAGCAGTCCTGCTCCTAGCAGCGGATATAATGGCGGATCGTCTTCAGCGACTCCAAGTCAACAGCAACAATATGCTCCGAAAAACATTTTCCAGTGCAACATTGCTGTAAATCTCAACAACGCACAAAACTTCAGCGAAGAAGCAGCCAAACAACAGATGGTATTTCTGGCATCCATCTTGGAATATTACGAAAGTTTAGTGATCGGAGTGTCGTGCTCCGGTCAAAGATAATATTTATAAGCCCTATTTACCCTTAACAATTAGCTAGTGGTAGCAAGGGGTCGAACCACAAAGAGTATGTGGTTTGCGGATGGATTTGAATGAATTCTCAAAAGATGTCACAATTATGAAGCTTGCTATCTTGTTTTTATGTATTTTTGTTTGATTGAAAAGAAGTGAATTAAAATTACTAAAATGATTGAATGGCTTAAATACTAATGATTAACAAATTGCAAGAAATGAAATTGATTGTTTAAACAAGATATCGAAAACAAGGTTCACACCCGGTTTCAACAAATGCAAGACTTAGGGTTACTATGTGTTTTAATTTGATTTACTTGAATTAGTTCATTAACGGGTCAACAATCACAAAGCTTAGGTGCCAATCGCTATCAACGTCATAGACAACGGACCACGATGCACTTCGTTACCTTGGACTAACAAATCCTATCAAAAGACAAGGCATAAATACGTGTATTCGTTTCACAAAGTCAAATTTAATCATTCACTCGACAATTCGTAAATTCAATACAAACATAGGAAAATTGTCTAAAGATTCAAATGCAATTCAAGTTGTCACAAATCAAACATCAACACATAATAAACCCTAAATCTTACAAAAGTCTACACCAGGGTGAAACCTCCAAGGAATTAGCCGTGCATGATCGAAATGACTTGATCACCGGATGAGGAGAGCTTGAACATCATCATCTTAAAGCCTTGAAGTGGTGGAAATAGTGATTAGGGTTTGGAATGATTGATGGTGATGAATGGATGGAAAGGTGAATGATGATTAGGGTTGTGGAAGTGATGATGATGATCGAATCAAATGATTGTCAATCGAATGGATGGATTAGAGGATGAATTGGTGATGTCTCTTGGCTCCAAGAGGTGTTTCTAACTTCAAAATAGAGTGTAACCCCCGTTTCTTGGTCAAAATTGATGTTATAACTCGTCCCTAACTCAAAAATCAAGTTTTTCGCGAAGTGAGAATGCAGGTGGCGTCGCCGACGGCCATTTAGGGCGTCCCCGACGGCCCCTGGAAGTCTTAGTTTCACCCGACGGCTTAATCTGCTGTTTACGAAGGTTTCTGGCCGACGGAACAAACCAGAGGGCGTCGCCGACGGTCCTTTTGGGCGTCGCCTACGGTGCCTCTAAATACCATTGTTTGCTTTCTTCATAACTTCTTCGTTATAGCTCCGTTTTATGCACCGTTTTCGCCCACGTACTCGTAATTCAGCCCTCTATCATGCCATCGTCCTATATATTCATTTTAAATCCATTAACATCCCCCAAAACACATCCAATCTTCGTGATTAACCCGGTTTTGTTCATTTCACATCCCCGGTTGATCTCGTTCGCTCCCGGTGCTCCGTAAAGCTCCCGATTAGCTCCTTAAACTCTTTTAGAATTGTAAAACACAAATCCCATTAAAAGTAAGCTATTCAAGATTAAAAGCTATGTAAAAACATCAACTTAAGCATAAACAATCAACGGTTTTCAACCACGTATCATTTAGTAGCCGGAAAAATCGGGAACACTAACCTCACCAAGGAAGACTATGATCAAATTGACCCCGAAGAAATGGAGTTGATTGACATTAGATGGTGTATGGCGAGTGTTGTTCGAAGGGCTCAAAGGTTCATGGAGATAACCGGTAGACACTCCATTGGTGGACCTTCAACAAAATTGGGCTTTGATAAATCGAAGGTTACATGTTTTAAGTGCAAGCAAAAGGGGCACTTTAAACGAGAATGTCGAAATGCAGCTTCTGATGAAACGGTCAATCCATTCCGTGATGATTATTAGAAAAAGGCCATTTATCATCAAAACAAAGCAGAACCTCCGAGAATGAAGCAGTTAGAAGAAGCTCCTAAAGAAAAGTCAAGAGCCTTAGCAGTTATTCATGATGATGAGGGCTTTGACTGGAGTGATCTGTTACCTGAAGAAGATGCTGTGGGATATGCCTTCATGGAAAAGATTGTGCCATTCAAAGACACCCGTACTGAAGAAAAAAAAATATGTCAACAGAAAGGTGTTAGCACAAACCATGAAAGATAGACATTATCGTGCCTGGAAAGAGGCAAAAAGTGCAAAGAGATGGGATGCTGACAGAGAATGCTATTTGGATCCTAAAGGAAATATACTTGTTGAACCATCAACACTTCTTGTTGAGACTCTTATCGAACAAATAGCAGAACAGGAAGAGGAGAGACAGAGAATGTGGGCAAGAGAAGCTGAGGAGGAGAAGTTAAAGTCGAAAAAAGGTCGATAATGGGATTATCGACACAACAAAAGAGATGACTACAGAGAATCTAAAGAAAATGGCAGATAAAGTGCTCGCAGTAAAGGAATTAGAGGTAGATTCTAAGTCCGGATCTGAGTCAAAGAGCAAGGTCAGTTCTAATGATTCAACAAATGGGTCAGGTAAGACTGATAAGGCCAAAATTGAAAGTGACTGCAAAAATTGCAAGAAAGATTGCAAGGTTTGTAGTACACATGCATATCTCAGTACTAAAAAGACTGAAGAACTGACTGAAAGAGTCAGGGAAGTTGAAAATCAAATCTTAAGTCATGACAAATTGGTCAAAGCTTCAAATGATCGAATTAAGGAATTAACTGAGAAAATTGAAAAAGATAAAATTGATGTAGACCGAGTAAGGAAAGAAAATGAAAAGTTAATTCTTGAAAATCGACAACTTTTTGAAAATCATGAGAAGCTAAAAAGAACGATAAAAGATTCTGATGAGAGAAACAGTAAAACAAGCAAAGAAAACCTTCAACTGTTAGGGGTCCTTCAGTCCAAAGAAAAGCAAATCAACCAACAGTTGGATGAGATTGCTAATCTGAAGCTTCAGTTTCAGGAAGCTAAGATTGAAAATGAACGCATCAATCTGAAACTCAACAGTTACAACTCCGCAAGTTTTGTTCTTCAACACATAGTTCCCAAACCCATTGGGAAGAACAAAGCCGGCGAAGATGTATACTCAGATGGAACTGGGGTTGGGTATCATCAAGTTCCACCGCCAATGTTGAATAATGTTTCAAAAAAAAATCTGGGTTGGTTAATGATGATGAAACAAATGAGATTAAACTACCAGAAACAATCGATATCACATTCTCTTCATCGTCCGATGAAGACAGTGTTCAGTCTGAAGTTGTTAAAAAAGTGGTTGAAAATGTTTTGAAATCTGACAGTGACTCAACTGAGGACGAAGAGTGCTTTTTGGATAAATACATTCCGAAATCAAGATCCAAAAACAACTTAAGTGAAAAACCTACTCTTGTGATGTACAAGATGTCGGGTTCAGATAAGTTGTATTCGGATCTTGAGTTCCCATTGGAGAATGTGAATGTCGACAAATTGAAAAATGTGTTTAAACTGGTTGAAATTGATGTTTCTGAAATCGAAGGTTTAAAACGTTCTGAAAGGCATTTGAATTTTGAAAAGGATAAAGCTTACTACAAAAAACCTGTTGTACCACCACGTTTCTCTAACAACAATCAAAACAAATGGTCGGGTGGTTATCAGGGTGGTAAGAATAATCAAAGAAGAAACTTTCAAAACAAGAAATTTGTTGAGAAAAAGGTGTTTATGAAAAGCTCGAGTTCACACTCCGAGCAAGAGTCAGAGATTTTTTCAAAAACAAATGAAGAATTCTTTGAAAAGAAGGCCTCACAGCCTCAGACCGAAGGCACAAGTCGGGTAGTTGACACCCGAACATGCTTTAAATGCAATCAAGTTGGACACATTGCCCGAAAGTGCACCAACTCGAAGCCTAAGTCTGTGGTTGTCGAGAGTCCGAAAAGGAAAGACGATGTAAAAGGAAAAGCTCCAATGTTTGTTGAGAAAAAGATTTTGAAAAGAGAAAACACCAAAGTCAAAACTGAACCCGTAAAGAAGCCGATAACTAAAACTGATAAATTTTACAAACGGGTCACTTCATCTCAACAAACTTGGAAGCCAAAATCTGTTGAAAAGAAAGCAAGGTCTCCAAAACCAAAGGTTTCCGAGTCTGAAAAACAGTCATCTTCTACTACACCAGTGAAGATGAATGTTCCTTTGGATTACTATGAGAAACTTGAGAAACTAAAATCTGATGCTTCTAAAAAGAAGAATGTCGCAAAGAAAGAGCAATCATCTGGTCAACCTCCGAAAAAATGACTTCTTTTTGTATAAAGAGGTTGAGATTGCGTCTGAAGAAAGTTTAAAGATGAATGACAAGAATTTCCCACCTTTGTACACCAAAACCACACGCATCAATGAAAAGCTACCTGAGTCGAAAGAGGCTTGGGTTGCTTCAAAATCTCACTAAATGTTTGTAAAATGTGCAGGAGCTTCCGAGATCCATCTCACATTGGATTATGGATAGTGGAGCTTCTCGGCACATGACAGGGGTAAAAGCCCTGCTGTACGATGTGAGAGGATTTAATGGAGGTTATGTTGGCTTTGCTGGTAATCAGGGAGGTCGTATCATTGGTGAGGGAACTTTATCGAATGGGATAATCATGTTTGAAAGAGTTAATTACATCGCCGAGCTGGAAAACAATCTTCTGAGCATATCTAAAATTTGTGACCGAATGTATTCGACGCACTTCACGGATAAAGAATGTTTGATCTTGAAGTCGGGTTTGTTGTCCCCGAGGAATGGGTCATCATGAGAGCACCTAGAGTCGATGATCTGTATGTGTTGGATATGAGTGTAGCCACTACCACCACGGGTCAAGCTCACTGCTTCATGTCAAGAGCCACTGAAAAGGAGTCGCAGTTGTGGCACCGGAAAATGGGCCATATTCACCTAAGAAAGATGAATCACTTAGTGCATAATGATTTGGTATTGGGTGTTCACCTGAAGGGTTTCCATCTTGAGGGGGAGTGTATTAGTTGTGTCAAAGGTAAGCAGCGAAAGAAATCTCACCCAGGAAAGAAGATGAACTCAGTCTCGAGGGCGTTAGAGAGACTTCACATGGATCTTTTTGGTCCTGTGAATGTCAAAAGCATAACTGGTAATCTCTACTGTTTAGTAGTCACATATGACTTTTCGAGATTTTCGTGGGTAACGTTTCTGAAGACAAAAGATGAGACATTTGAGAGTTTGATGACGCTTTTCAGAAAGATTGAGAACTTGTACCGAACCCGAATTAGAAGATTAAGAAGTGACAACGGTACTGAGTTTAAGAACAACATAATGGAAGAATACTGTGATGAACGAGGTATATTGCAAGAATTCAGTGCGCCCTATACTCCGCAGCAAAATGGAGTAGCAGAAAGAAAGAATAGAACACTGATTGAAACGGCCAGGACAATGCTTGCAGATTCAAAGTTACCTGTCAATTTCTGGGCAGAAGCAGTGTCAGTCGCTTGCTATACGCTCAACCGGGTTCTTACAGTGAAAAAGTTTAACAAGACATGTTTCGAGCTGATTAACAACCGTAAACCTAACCTGAAGTATCTGGAATCGTTCGGGTCTCCCTGCACTGTTCTAGAACCATATGGTAAATTTGGTCCAAAGAGCATTGAAGGTATCTTCGTGGGTTATGCAAGTCCAATGAGAAGAGTCTTTGTTCCAAAATTCAAGCGGATCATTGAAGCACATCATGTTGAGTGCCAAGGTTATACAATGCCGCCACAGAATCCCGGCGACTCATGGCTCTTCAATTATGATACTCTGTGGGATTCATTTGCATTAGAGGAAGAACCAGAGTTCTTTGACGAGTTGGATATTCTAAGAGAATATGAAGCAGCACAAGAAAGATTCCCGGCAGAATTTCCTAGACATCAACGACAAACTTCAAATGATGATGAAGCTGGTCCAAGTAACGCTGGAGAAAATGATCAAGCTCATCAAACTCAGACATCTTCAGAACGTGAACAAGCTCCAATTAATAAGATGGCAGACAATGATAATTCAGAATCTGATGAAAAGCCAACATTCGATCGTGGCGATTCAGAGTCTGAAGGGGAGCAAATCCAGCTTTCAAATCAGACAATTCCTGTCAGTGAACAAGTCGCAGACCAAAACGTTACAAATTTGGAAAGTGAGGTAGATGTTCCAGGCAAGGTGATGCCAAGAACTCTTTCATATCATCCAGAAGAGTTAATAATAGGATAGCTACAATCAGGCGTCCGAACCAGAAGACAAATTGACCAAGGCCTTACTTGCTTTTATACAAAAGTTGCTCCTTTACAAACAGAGTTTTTACTTAGTTGTTTCATTTCGCAGATTGAGCCGCGAACGTACAAGGAAGCACTAACTGAAGATTCCTGGGTCAACGTTATGCAGGAGGAGCTCAATCAGTTTGAGAAGTTAGGTGTATGGAAACTGGTGGACTTGCCTGATGGTCATAGGAAGATAAACATGAAGTGGGTGTTTAAGTGCAAAAGGGATGATCGAGGGGTTATTGTTCGCAACAAAACTCGACTCGTGGTCCAGGGTTTCAGTAAGCAGGAGGGTATAGATTTCACTGAAGTGTATGCTCCGGTTGCTCGACTTGAAGCGATCAGAATCTTCCTAGCTATATCAACCCTAAATTAAACTGACACCCTCGAAATATTTTCTGACACCCCAATATATTTCAAAATATCCCAATATGTCCTAAAATACACCCCATACGCGAAATTGGACCCGAATACCTTGAATATTATTAAAAATAATAAAAAAATCAATTTTTGGGGTTCAGGCGGGTCGCGTAAATGACCCCGGACCCTTACACGAGCCACGAGAGGCCAAAAATGTGGCGCAGCCCGGTGATGACACGTGTCCGACTCGTGTTGAATCTACTAGCTGACCCGGATCAGCTACGCTGTTGACCAGCGTTGACGCGGGCCGCGTAGCCTCTCGGCTATACCTTACGCGGGCCGCGAGGAAGTCAGGTTTCAGCCCTATAAGTAGCATGCATTGGCCTTCATTCAGAAATCGTTCACGAATACTTTCTCTCTCGAATTTCTTAAGGAATAAGCTTAATTTCGGGTATAATACCCCCTAATTAACGAAGTTCTGCCCCGTTGTAAGTATGATAACCCCGGGATACGTATTAGATACTATGCCCGATTGATCTAGGGTTCCGTAACGGTTGTCGTGGTTCTGCCCGACGTAGTCGTTGGAATGCCGTCTCGGGGAGGGTATTACTAATGTTAAAATGGGTTATTATACTAACACGTGTGCATTTGTGTAAATTATAGATTGTCACCAGGAAACCCTAAAGGATAATCTAAGACAGCAATGTGAGTAATCTCCTTTTTGTAAACAGTTTTTACAAAACCTTAACCATTTTACAATGCAATTTAGCAGTGATTGAGTCTTTGTAATTCTACAATTACTGCCGGTATGTTGGGGTTTTGTATACAAAAAGTGGAACACGTTACCATTGGACGAAGAGTTAGCCAATGTGTAATATGACCCACCAGTCAGGATTGACAGTACTGAATGAGTAATTGGGTAGATATAAACATTGTAATCGCCCTCAATACTGTTTAAATTAAATTAATATTTCTTGATTAAACTAAGATTTACTCACCAGTATTTCCCACTGACAAATGTTTTTAAAACGCGTTTAAGGTAACACAATGTGAAAGCCAATTAGAAGCCAGCTGGATAGCACTGAAGGCTTGGAAAAGTGGCTATAAAAGTTACCTAAATAAAGAAGGCGTTTTATTTAAATAAAATGGGATTTATCCCTACAAATCAGTTTGTAATAAAAACTTGGGTGTCATCCCATTGTGATTATTTATATAAAATGTGGTGTTTTGCCCTGATAAAATATTTCCTAACTACGGTCCTGATGTAATTTCCGCTGCCAAATTAATAAACATCGATACCACCACCACGGAGTTCGCGGCCGTCCGTTCCCGGGACAGATAGGGGCGGGTGTTGCGACAGAAGGTGGTATCAGAGCTAAGCCACTGATTCAGCCACAGAAGCATTCTGCTGACATCAAAATTCAATCTGTTAGGAAATAAATTACGGAAATACGTGCATAATTGTATTTTATTGTTATGTGTTATTTGACTATTTGTTAGTTTACAGTATGAGCGACCAAGGACCATCTGACGCATACCGTCAATTTTCTGGTTCGCCTAGAAGCGAAGGCACCTCCTCTTCTCAGCCTGCCCTCTCGGGGTACTCTGCTGATACTGAAGAAGGAATATTCGTGTTTAAGGCTCAGTCTGAAGAGCCATTTCCTCATAAAAAGAGGGGATGGTTCAGTAGAGGAGCACATGAGCGTAGAAAACGTATGAAAAAGTTACAAGACCAGAGAGCACTAGCAGCAGCAAAGAGAGAGACAGATGCCCATGCCCAGGACATGATCAATAGGGGAATAGCCAACATCCACATCCAAGCAACCACTGCAGCTGACCCTAATCTGGAACAAATAATAGCACCCCAACCACAACCACCATTTCCTGATCAACCAATGGAGATAGAAAACCCTGAAAATCAAATAGAAATGCATGATTTCAACCCGGAGGAAATACCTAGGGTACCAGCACCAAATCCCTTAGACCCAAATTACGACCCGTGGTGGGATGATGTTAGGGACTATGTGCAACGCTACCCGATACATGAAGACACGCCCATGCCAAACTTAGGAGCCTACCCAGGTTTGGACCCTCTAGATCCCTATTACGATAATGATGTATACGTTAGGGAGATTTTAGAGAATCCTTACCAATTCCAGGCACCTACACCTCCATACCAGGAACCCGCACCCCAGATTCCGAACCCAGTCCTAGAACCTACACCCCCAATGAGTGCAGAAAACGTACAAGAACTTAGGACATTTGGTGAGGAAATTTTAGAGAATAGTGAAAGAATGAGACAGGTGGGAGAGCGACTCGTCTGGAAATACGACGAGCGCAATATGGATTTCTGGATGAATCCATATCCATGAATGTGAGGATGGAAACGGTAGTAATAATAATAATAATAATATAATAATATAATAATAATGATATATGTGTGTATGTGTATGAAAAAAAAAACTACAGATGCCTATTACTAGTAGTGTAACTTTAAATTTCAGTCGGTATTGTAATTTTAATTTCAGTACTGGTGTGTAATAGATGCATATTATATGAATAGAGTAAAGTCGCAATGATCGACGCTTTTACCCAAAATGCGTGTCATGTGATTGGCTATATTAAATATTATTTTGTGATATTAATACGTGGTAACTGTTTAAAATTCAGATGGCCGACGAAGGAAATCAAGAAAATCTGAATAACGATAATCAGAGTAACAATAACTTGGTTAATGAGAATCCGAACAACAATAACAATGGAAACCAAGTGGATAATAGTGTCATTCAACACATAGTGGCACAAGGAATCATAGATGCAATGCCATTTATTATCCAAATTGTTAAAGAAGCTGATAACAAAAGTAAGCATAGCAGTAAGCGACCAACTGAACCAGAACACAGCGTAAACAATGGCCCTGTACTTCAAGTGCCCATTCCCAAAAGAAGAAGAACCATGCCTTATGGTTGTTCTTACAAAGAATTCTGGTCCTGTAAACCGATAGAATTCTCGGGCAATGAAGAACCTATTGCAGCTCTACGCTGGATAGAAAAGACTGAGGCTGTTCTGAAAATAAGCAAGTGTGCGGAAGAGGATAAGATAATGTTTGCTTCCAATCTATTTAAGAATTCAGCCTTAGAATGGTGGAACACTATCCTCCAATCTAGAGGAAGTGATAGGGTTTATAATATAGAATGGGAAGAATTTAAGAATATGGTAGAAAGGAAATTCCGCCCTCCTAATGAAAAGGAACAAATAGCAAACAAATTCCTAAACCTTAGGATGAATGGAGTAGATAGTAAGGGGTACACAAAGTTATTCTTTGAATATGCTAGAATAGTACCAACCCTTGCATCACCTGAACCAGTATTAATCTCCCGTTATATCTGGGGATTAATTGGGGAAATTAGACATGTAGTCAAGGCAGCTAGACCTCAAACTATAGAAGAAGGTGTAGAACTAGCAAACACCTTGACCGATGAATTAATCCGTACTAGAGAAGAAGATCAGAGAAGGAATCTAGCTAAAAGACTTACCCAGGAATTCCGATCTGGAAATTCCAACCGTGGAAAAAATGTAAGTTCCACATCTGCACCTTATTGCAAGTATTGCAAATGGAAGCATTCTGGAAGATGCTCCATATATTGCAATTTCTGCAAAATATCAGGACACAAGGAAGAAGACTGCAGGAGGAAAGCCAACAACAGGGTATGCTACAACTATGGGGAACAAGGTCATATCAAGTCAAACTTTCCGAAATTAGCTCCAGCTACAAACAACAAGAACACTAAAAATGCTAGAGCACTTGTTCTGACAACAGCTGAAGCCAAAATGATTCCAGATGTTATAACCGGTACGTTTTTAGTTAATGATGTTTTTGCTAAAGTATTATTTGACTCTGGTGCAAACCAAAGTTTTATTAATACTTCATTTTGCAAACTTCTTAATCAATCATTAACTAAACTACCACAAGAATGTCTAGTAGAAACAGCTAATGGAGAAACTGTTAAGATTTCCGAAATCTTGCAGGGAGCAAGAGTAGAAATTTTAAATCAAAAGTTTATGGCAAATCTTTACCCAATGAATCTGGCAGGATTCGATGTCGTATTAGGTATGGATTGGTTAATGGCCAATAAAGCCAATATTTCATGTGATCAAAAGTCAATTCAAGTAAATTCACCAAAGGGTGAAAAGATCACAATTAAAGGAGATAAACCATCTAGATCCACAAAATTCATCTCTGTGATGAAAACTGCAAGCTATATAAGAAAAGGATCATTAGTGTATTTGATTTCCATAATCACTAACACTAAAGGAAAAGAACTAAAAGACATTCTAGTAGTGTCTCAATTTTCATATATATTCCCAGAAGAATTACCAAGACTACCGCCGGATAGGGAAGTTGAATTCAGAATCCACCTGCTACCAGGAACGGCCCCGATTGCCAAAGCATCGTACCGTTTGGCACCCGCAGAAATGCAGGAACTGAAGAAACAATTAGACGAATTGCTGGAAAAAGGATTCATACAGCCAAGCTCATCGCCATGGGGAGCGCCAATTTTATTCGTTAAAAAGAAGGACGAATCGATGTGTATGTGCATTGATTACCGTGAATTGAACAAAGTCACGATTAAGAATCGTTATCCATTACCAAGAATCGATGATCTGTTTGATCAGTTACAAGGAGCCCGATTTTTTCTCAAAAATCGATTTAAGGTCAGGATACCATCAATTAAAGGTACAGGAAAAAGATATTCCTAAAACCGCCTTCAGAACGAGGTATGGCCATTATGAATTTACTGTCATGCCATTTGGTTTAACCAATGCCCCAGCCGCATTTATGGACATGATGAACCGAATATGTAAGCCATATTTGGATAAATTCATAATTGTCTTTATAGAGGATATTCTCATTTACTCTAAAAGTAAAGAAGAACATGCAAAGCATTTGCACGCACTTTTAAGTCTATTAAGAAAAGAAAAACTTTATGCTAAGTTTTCAAAGTGCGAATTTTGGTTAGAACAGGTACAGTTTCTCGGACACTTAGTAAACCATGAAGGAATTCATGTGGATCCAACAAAAATCGAGGCAATTACTAAATGGAAGACCCCTGAGTCACCAACCGAGGTTAGAAGTTTCTTAGGATTGGCTGGTTATTATAGAAGATTTATTCAAGATTTTTCTAGAATAGGCATTCCTTTAACTAAGTTAACCTGTAAATCCATTAAGTTTGAATGGGGACTAAAGCAAGAAGAAGCCTTTAGAATTCTTAAGCAAAGATTAACCTATGCACCCATATTAGCGTTACCAGAAGGAATTGAAGATTTAGTAGTTTATTGTTACGCTTCTAAATTAGGTTATGGGTGTGTGTTAATGCAACGTCAAAAGGTTATAGCTTACGCCTCTAGACAACTTAAGAATCATGAAGAGAATTATTCAACACATGATCTTGAATTAGGAGCAATAATTTTTGCTTTGAAAATTTGGAGACATTATCTTTATGGTAGTAAGTTTACCATATTTACTGATCATAAAAGTTTAAGATATGTTTTTGGACAAAAGGAATTAAATATGAGACAAAGACGCTGGATGGAAATGCTTAGTGATTATGATTGTGATATCCAGTATCATGAAGGAAAAGCAAATGTAGTGGCAGATGCTTTAAGCCGAAAATATCACGAAAAGCCAAAAAGGGTACGTTCTCTTAAGTTAAATCTAACAGTAGATTTAAATGATCAAATTAGAAAAGCACAAGAATCAGTAATCAAGGAAGATACTGAAAAACTAAAAGGTATGATTAAGGAATTACAACAAGGAACATATGGAATTTGGAGATTCCATAAAAAGAAAATGTGGATACCTAAATTAGGAAATCTACGTTATCGCATATTAGAAGAAGCCCATAAGTCTAAATATACGATGCATCCTGCAAGTGATAAAATGTATCAGGATTTAAGAAAGAATTTCTGGTGGATAGGAATGAAAAAAGACATAGCAACCTGTGTTTCTAAATGTTTAACTTGCTCACAAGTTAAAGCTGAACATCAGAAACCCTCAGGTTTGTTACAACAGTTAGAAATGCCAGTATGGATATGGGAATTTATAACAATGGATTTTGTTACTAAATTACCCAAAACAAAGAAAGGAAATGATACAATCTGGGTGATTGTAGATAGGCTAACCAAGTCAGCTCACTTCCTACCAATGAAGGAAACTTTCAGTATGGAACAGCTAGCTAAATTGTATGTAAATGAAATTGTTTCTTTACATGGAATACCTTTATCAATTGTTTCTGACAGAGATAGTCGTTTTACCTCTCATTTTTGGACAAGTTTCCAAAAGGCCATGGGAACCAAGTTAAATCTAAGCACAGCTTATCATCCTCAAACGGACGGACAGAGTGAAAGGACAATTCAGACAATGGAGGACATGCTTAGAGCTTGTGTAATTGATTTCAGAGGTAATTGCGACGATCACTTACCATTAATAGAATTTTCTTATAATAATAGTTATCATACAAGTATCAATGTTGCACCATTCGAAGCACTTTATGGACGAAAGTGCCGAACCCCAATCTGTTGGCCAGAAATTGGGGAAAACAACTATCTGGACCTGAGATAGTGCAAGAAACAACTGACAAGATCATTCAAGTCAAGGAACGACTAAAAGCAGCACGTGATCGACAGAAAAGTTATGCGGACAACAGGCGAATACCACTGGAATTTCAAGTAGGGGATCGAGTATTATTAAAAGTTTCTCCTTGGAAAGGAGTGGTAAGATTCATCAAAAGAGGAAAGCTAAGTCCCAGGTATATTGGACCTTTTAAGATTATTAGAAGAATAGGACCTGTAGCCTATCAGCTACAACTGCCAGAGGAAATGGCAGGAATACATGATGTATTTCATGTATCTAATCTCAAGAAATGCCTAGTTGATGAATCACTTGTAGTGCCTCTTAAGGATATAGAGGTAAATTCACAACTCAAGTTTGTAGAAAGGCCTCTACAGATTGAAGACAGGAAAGTCAAGAACCTCAAGCACAAGAGACTAATTCTGGTCAAAGTGAAATGGGACTCCAACAGAGGGCCAGAATATACATGGGAGCTTGAATCAGAAATGCAAAGGAAATATCCGCACTTGTTCCAGTAGATCTCGAGGACGAGCTCTAAAACAAGGTGGGGAGGATATAACAACCCTAAATTAAACTGACACCCTCGAAATATTTTCCGACACCCCAATATATTTCAAAATATCCCAATATGTCCTAAAATACACCCCATACGCGAAAACGGACCCCGAATACCTTGAATATTATTAAAAATAATAAAAAAATCAATTTTTGGGGTTCAGGCGGGCCGCGTAAATGACCCCGGAACCCTTACGCGGGCCGCGAGAGGCCAAAAATGTGGCGCAGCCCAGTGATAACACGTGTCTGACTCGTGTTGAACCTACTAGCTGACCCGGATCAGCTACGCTGTTGACCAGCGTTGACGCGGGCCGCGTAGCCTCTCGGCTATACCTTACGTGGGCCGCGAGGAAGTCAGGTTTCAGCCCTATAAGTAGCATGCATTGGCCTTCATTCAGAAATCGTTCACGAATACTTTCTCTCTCAAATTTCTTAAGGAATAAGCTTAATTTCGGGTATAATACCCCCTAATTAACGAAGTTCTGCCCCGTTGTAAGTATTATAACCCCGGGATACGTATTAGATACTCTGCCCGATTAATCTAGGGTTCCGTAACGGCTGTCATGGTTCTGCCCGACGTAGTCGTTAGAATGCCGTCTCGGGGAGGGTATTACTAATGTTAAAATGGGTTATTATACTAACACGTGTGCATTTGTGTAAATTATAGATTGTCACCAGGAAACCCTAAAGGATAATCTAAGACAGCAATGTGAGTAATCTCCTTTTTGTAAACAGTTTTTACAAAACCTTAACCATTTTACAATGCAATTTAGCAGTGATTGAGTCTTTGTAATTCTACAATTACTGTCGGTATGTTGGGGTTTTGTATACAAAATGTGGAACACGTTACCATTGGACGAAGAGTTAGCCAATGTGTAATATGACCCACCAGTCAGGATTGACAATACTGAATGAGTAATTGGGTATATATAAACATTGTAATCGCCCTCAATACTGTTTGAATTAAATTAATATTTCTTGATTAAACTGAGATTTACTCACCAGTATTTCCCACTGACAAATGTTTTTAAAACGCGTTTCAGGTAACACAATGTGAAAGCCAATTAGAAGTCAGCTGGATAGCACTGAAGGCTTGGAAAAATGGCTATAAAAGTTACCTAAATAAAGAAGGCGTTTTATTTCAATAAAATGGGATTTATCCTTACAAATCAGTTTGTAATAAAAACTTGGGTTTCATCCCATTGTGATTATTTATATAAAATGTGGTGTTTTACTCTGATAAAATATTTCCTAACTACGGTCCTGATGTAATTATCGACAATACCAAAGTGGAAAGCAGATCTTCAGACTCGCAGTTTGAGGCAGATGCAGGAAGTTTCTGAGCTGGACAGAAGAGTTGGGAGCTTATCATGTTAAACCTGATAAAATGAAAAGTCAAAGCAAGTTCATTAATTTGAAACTTATAATTTTCAGAAAAATGATTGAAAAATATGAACAAAATGTCAGTGCGCTTTGTTTCGGGTCAACCAAGGTCATTAAATTGGACTTGGTAGGCAAATTAAGTGCCTAGGGTCATTAACTTGGACCTAGATACTTAAGTGGATTCTTAAAACTGATAAAAACAACAAAAAGTCAAACAGTCAAAAGATCAAAAGGTTAAAGGTCAGAAAGTCAAAGAAGTGAACTTGGCTAAGGCGGCAACCCAATCGAGCGGCTGTTCGATCGGACAGCTCTCCGATTCAATGATCACTATAAATAGGGAGTCAACATGTCAGTCAAACTTTTCATTCGTTCGACCGACCGACCGCCTATTCTCTCTCAAACTTTCTCATTCTGATATTTGTTTTTCACACTCTCTTTGCACAAGATCAATGGATCGTTGGTTAGCACAACTTTTTATAACACCTCGAAAATTCACGTCCTATAATGTGTTGACACGTGTCATATGTTTAAACGTATGAAAGAATGTCATGGAAGGATTAAAGTTGACAATCATGGAAAGTATGTGAATATATGAGTTCTAAATGTCAACAGTGAATAAATATACTGTACATTAACCCTACATGATGCTCATACCTTCAAACGAATAAATCATGGATCATACGAAGCTAAATATGAAAGAAAGTGAGAGATTACAAACTACAGGGGTTAAATGTGTCAACATGTTTAAGTTATACCTCTGAGTGACCTTTTGACAAACCCGAAGCTTTGTAACGGTTAATTATGCTCACTAGTATACATGATATAAATTTCATAAAGTTTCGTTATCGTATGAGAAAGTTATGATCAAATTCGTATACAAGGGGTTAAAGCGTCAACGTTGAAAGTTATGACTTTTCGGGTAATAACTAAGTGATCAAGGACTAAATAAAGTGGGTATAAGTCCTAAAGCCCTTGTAGGTAAATAAGAAGGGGTCAAATTGCGAGAAATAAGCTTAGTTGACCTTTCGAAAGGCCAAGAGACGAGATGCAACAACTTGAAAACGTTTTTGCCTGATCAGAAGGCCCAAGCGGGCCGCGTAGCCCATAACAACATCTTACGCGGGCCGCCTGGCCCGCCCAGATGCAGGAACTTTGGATAGCAGCCTAATTTCGCGCTATAACCGACTTTAATCAGTTGTTTCACTTCATGGGCGACCCCTAAACAACCCCTAGGCCCTTAGGGACATGTGTTGATGATCAGGAACCATTGGTAGTGTTGTGTGTCAACAATTCATGGTGATTAAAGCACTATAAAAGGGCCTAGGTTGCAACCATTTTTCTCACACCTTCCATCTGCACTTTGGATCATTTCTGGAGCTCAAGACTTCTCTCTAAGCTTCACAAATCGTGCATAGGACTTCAGTAAGTTTTCTTTACCTTTCTTAGTTAAGTTTTTGCTTAGTTTTAGCTTAAAAGTCAAACCGTCGTAATTAACGGTTGACTTAGCGATTAATCACTAATGGTCCAGTGATTAGTCGAATTGAAAGTAGTTATAAGTTGGTAATTATGTGGGCATTAAACCCTTAAAAGGGCACCCTCTGATTCCCACTCTAACTAAGTCAAATGTCGGGTCAAACTTGTTATTAAAAAGTCAACAGGATACTTATTTTCTAATTTATGCATAATTAGCAATGTAGAACCCATACAACCTGTTTGATTATTAATATAACTTGGTAATTAGTGTAAGAACATGTCTAAACATGTTCAACCCGACAATTTTCTGTTTAGTCCCGGTTCGGAACCGAAAGTCGCAAAGCTTTGACTTTTGCTTTGACTTCAGTTCTGACCCGTTTTGGTATGTTTTAGAAATACCTTAGAGCTTTAATTGGACTAGGTTACATGCTAGTATAACCCTCTATGATTATACACCTTGGTTCATTACTTATCCAATTAATATGCATGTTCTCGTTAATTGCTCATATGTTGACCATTATGCCCTTTTCACCTTAAAACGTGAGTTTTGATAATGTAAAAGAGTAGAAACCTTAGTTACTGAATTATAAACTTGCACCTAAAATTTGACATCAGTTTGAGGTATAGAATGAGAGTTATGCTCATTAGCGTAAATTGGAAGCTTTATGTTAATTAAACGACATAATTAGTGTATAGCCTATTTAAACATACTTTTTGATATCAAACTCTTTACCCACTGATGTAATATATTATTTTGGGATTTTTGAAGATTTTTAATTAATTTTAGGTTGAGCATAACTTATAGTCATAGGCTTAGTCCGGTAATTGTCGGTTTTGCCCTTACGGGCTATAAAATGAGTTTTACATATCTAATTGACTCCAAACATTTTGCTACTGATTTTAAATGATAAATAAATTATTTTAAGCCTTCTGGAATAATAAAAATATCAGCTTTATGTGTAGAACCCGGAAATGGCTTCTAATCGCCTTTTTAAGCGTTTTTAACGCATAGTATGTACTAGAATTATTTTAAACATACAAGGGTTGATACCTACTGATATTTTGGGTAAATTATAATATTTTAACAGTAAGCAAAAGTTGTTTAACTCAGACTTCAGTTTTGAGCTTTACGGCTTATGTGAAATTACCAAAATGCCCCTATGGTGCATAGTTTGGTTATAATTGATAAATTTCACATATATACTTAACCCTACTGTTATAACTTGTTAAATTGAGTATTTTTGTTGATTACATCAGACCTGTAACTCAGATTAATACTCAAACTCTTTTACCACCTTGTAAATGACCAAACTACCCTTACGGGGCATAGTTTGTGTTTAAATTCGTTTTGGGCATAATAAAAGATATCTTACTGATCTCACAACATTTTTGAAGCATATTAACTTAGGAAACATGTATATGGCTCTAATAATTACCCGTTACGCCTCTTACGCGTTCGGTTCGGTTTATGTAACTAGTTTACATAAATTAGCCGAAACGGGTCAAACCTTATCGGTTTTATCTCAAAATCCAGAATGTGTATGAAATACCCATATTAAGCAAGTCTTCCAACTTTTCGGGTCTAAATCACATTCTATCCGGTCTTCGCTTAATCGTGCGTACGAACCGTATCTTTGAAACTAACCGGTCTAAGCTTAAAGCTTAACTAAAGACCCGTTAGGATTCTAATAGGTTATTATAAACCTTCGTTCCAGATTAGGAGGACCAGTAAAAGCTACTTGCATTTGCTTATTGTGATTATTACTTTGCTCAGGTAAATACTTTTAACTTATTTTCCCTATACGGGCTTGGGTTACGGTATATAAAATACCGCTTGGTCGGGCATCAAATCTTCCATCGTTTGGTGGTTAATTGAATAATTTGATCGGCCCGTTTAAATTGTTTTGTTTACTTAAAGCCTTTGGGGGGTTAATGACCATGTCCCGGATATCCTTGGCATCATTTTACGAAATGGCCACGACCTAAGCGCGGGGTGTAGGCGTGCACCCGTCAGTGCATAAAGAAATAATGTGGTGTGTCTATTGATCTTTAACCCGGCATGATCCGGGCTACTGAACGCATAAGGAACATGTAATTCTTTTACAAGATTATATATTTAGATAATTATCCCAAGTTATAAAATGTTTATGCCACGTGCATCCAAATCAATTTTTAATCATTTTTAAAATGAGTCAGTTGATTGTATTTACCAGTGTAAACTGACGTATTTTCCCAAAAAGATTAAATGCAGGTACTAAGCGTAATAGGCTGGATTCTCTCCTTAGCATCAATAAAGAGTCTCGCAAGCTTAAGATGCCTATCGTCTGTTGAACTACTGTTTCCTATTTATTTTCGATCCGTCTGTGGATAAACTTTCAACTGTTTGTGATACACGATATTACAATATTTTATTCGGTTGAAATATATCTTTCAATTTGCTTCCGTTGTGCATTATTAAATATTGTGTTGTTTGACTATTATGTTGCCAACCACTTCACGATACTCCCCATCGGGCCCACCGGTGACACGTGGAAATCGGGGTGTGACACTTTTACAATGGCAAAAGTAAGTCTTTCATGCTCTAATTTGTAAAAATTTGATGTTTTTCTGATGATTCTTCATGACGACGTCATCTGTCGGTGCTCTAATGCTAGATCTAGATAGATTTAGGATGTTTTTATGAGATTTAAGCATGAGATTTTGGTCACAAGGGTTAGATCTACAGATTTACCAGTTCAATTTGTTTCATAACGTGTTAAAATCTAGCAGATCTAAGATTAGAACGTGTCGGCTATCGGACCCTTTAAATGTTAAATTAATCTTATTTAGGCCGAATTAGAACTTGATGAACATAGGGTTGTGATCGCGTTTGTAAACTCTACATAGATCTATGTTCAATTTGATAGTTAGACTTAGGAAATTTTTGATGTTCATATTTGTTCTTGAATGTTCTTGAAACGAGGTGCTGACTGATCGGGCGGTAGTGATGTCCGATCGGGTGACCACCTGATTCATTGATTGTTCACTTGATATATTTTCTAAATGTTGTTGCCTAGGAATCTGTGCATTAGTTGTTAGACAAGATGTCTTAAAATGTGTGCCTTCATATGTTCATCTGTGTTTTGAAAAAGGTGCAATTTGTTCGGGTAGCAATGTTGTCCGATCGGACGGCAATCCGATTCATGGCACATCATCATGCTTGCCTAGGTTTCTGTGCCATCACTTTGTCACATGGAATGATTGGCAATCCGATCAGTCAGAAATCCGATCGGACAGCCACTAATGTCCAAAGGCATTCACTATACATGAATAGGGTGGCAATTCGATCGGACAGCAATCCGATCGGACAGCCATCCTATCCACATCTCTATTTCTGGAAAATTGAGCACTCATGACAAGTGGCAATTCGATCAGACAGCATCTGCAATCCGATCGGACAGCCACTAAACAACAAAACACTTCAACTGTTTCAAGATTGCCAAAAGTCAAGTGGCAACCCGTTCAGACAGCACTCCGATCGGGTGGTCATCCGATTCATGAACAGTTGACTTTGTTGACTCCTTCGTTGCACTTGATGGCAATCCGATCGGAAAGCAATCCGATCGGACAGCCATCCGATCCATCAATACTGACACATAGAAAGTTCCAGAGTTAGAAAAATTTTGAAGTTTTCAAAATTTTTATCATTCATCTCTATGTCTCTAACTTTGTGCAAATGATTAAATATTTTTGCAGGGAAAAGGTTCAGATTGGGACAAGGGTCATAATGTATATTGTCTGTAAGATGCAACATTTACAGACAAAACAGTGGTCGAGGAAATAGCTAAATTTTTAAGAGAAAGCATGATAGGAAAGGCTTTAACTGACAAGACCATTGTGTATGAATCTCATGTGAGAACTTTCTGGAACTTAGCAAGATATAAAGAAGCTGATAAAATGATTCATTCAGCAGTGAGAAAGAAGGATGAGAAAGGAATTGACATAGACTTGGAAATAAAGTTTGGTGTTGAAGATCTTAGACGAGTGCTAGAGTTAGGTGATTCCGATAACGATCCGACCATCATTCCAGAACGTCTAGCTAAAGGATTATGGTGTAGAATGGGATTCTCTGGTCACATAAATGGAAAGATGATAAAAACAATGTTCTCTAGTGCTTACAGGTTCATGATTCACTGTGTGATACATGCTCTATCTCACAGGAAGGGAGCGTACGACGAAGCATCAGATTACATCATGAACATAATCACATGTTTGGTTCTGAATAGACCGTATAATATTTCACAAGTGATTTTTGAGTACATGTTAGAGAACATAAGAGCTGGAAGCAATAGATATATTATGTATCCACGATTCATTATGATGATGATTGATGATCAGTTCAAGGATATTCCGAAGGATAATGGTGATATTTTGGGTCTGAGAAACATGACTTCTGAAACCATTACTAGATTGACCAAAGGAACTGACGAAAGAGTTAAGGGAATGATATGCAAAATCAGCAGGCCCGCATATGTTGCTCCAGAAAATGATAGATGGAGACATGAGAATAGTGATTCTGATAATGAAGATCAGAAGTGAGTCAGATGGTTGAGAAGAAAACCAGATGGTGGTTTGTGAGAGATGGAAAGAGAAAAAGAACTCCAAAGACGTCCCCTGCAGTATCTATTCCAAAGAAACCAACTCCTAAGATAGTGATTAAGGGTACAGTGAGAGGGGGAGTCATAAGGTAGTTAGAACTTTAAAATTGTTATATGTTTCTAATGAATTTGTTAATTCTTGTTTTGCAGTACCATCAAAGGAACCACAACAAAGATTGGTGGACGAGCCAGTATTAGATCCATATGAGGTTGTTCAACAAGGAGTTGATCTACTGAAGCAATCACTAGAAAGCTATTTGAAAAGAAATGAGGAAGTTGCTGCTCAGAAAGAACAAAGTTCAAGTGTTCAACCTGAAAGTGTCAAAGGCAAAGAGCTTGAAGGTGTGGTTCAAGATGATTCAAGTGAAGCAGATTCTGAGGCTACTGAGTCAGAATCAGAACTGGATCCTTTAATACTTGGAAGAGGTAAAGCTCAGCTGAAGAAAAAGCCAACAAAGAAGAAGAAAAGATCTGATGAAGAAGATTCTACATATACACCATCAGTTGATGAACCAAAGAAGCTTAGAGGAAAGCGTAAAGCTATTCAGACAGGAGTGATTCCTAGGAATGTACGCGCAAAGAAAATTGGTGCTGCATTGCCTAAGGATAAAGATGGAAAGAAAGAAAAATATGTTACAACGTCAAAGGTTACTAAAGCAGAAAAGACTCAAAGTGTTGAGATTCCGAAGGAACTAGAGGTGCAAAGTGTTAAAGTAACCGAGGTTGAAGTTCAAAAGAAGATAGGTGGTGATGATTATGTTGAAATCACGGGATATAAAGCAGCTACACCTCCACCACCACCTCCTCCACAAGATCAACCTATTCATGAAGCTCCTGAATCCTCTCAACCAAAGAATACAGCTTTTGATAGTATATTTGGAGAGCTTCCACCCGCAACTGGAGTATATAGCGAAGATATTCCAGATGACGATTATGATATGTTCAACAATGAAGCTGTGAAAGAATTGTTAAAGAAAGTTGCTGAACTTGAAAAAGAAAAAGCTAAAGCAGAAGCTGAGCGTGACGCTTTAAAGAAGCAGATTGAAGAGCTGATGAAAGTAAGCGATGAAATCAGAATGGTCTTGATAGATCAAGAAGAAAAGTTGATAAAGATGGAAGATGATGCTGAAAATAACACAAAGCTTTTTGATGCCATGCAATGAGAAATTTCTGATATGAATAAAAAGCGAGCAAAGATGAATGATATCAACCAGACATTGAATCAAATGATAAGTGATCTTCATGAAGCTTCAGCAAATGAAATGAAGACAATGAAGCTAGAGATGGAAGCCATGAAGGCTGATAAAGTGGTGAAGGATGAACAACTACACATGTTATATGCTGTCTTAGAAAGTCATTTGAAGATTGATGTTCATGCTGCCTTCAATGAGATTGAAGTAAAAAAGAGCTGAAGAACGGAGAATTGAAAGAGAAAGAGAGTTGGCTCAAGAAGCAACTCAAAGAAGGAAAGGGTTGGCGGTTGACACAGAAGAAATCCTTGGGTCTTCAAGTCAAACAGAAGCTGGAGGTTATTCAAGCCAAGTCGATGTTGAAATGGTTGATGCAGAAGCAGATCCTAAGGGATTCGTACTTGTTGGTGACTCTTCTTCTTTATCCTTTGATCTTTATGAAGTTATTCGTAGAGTTGGTGCTATTCAAAAGAAAAGGAAGACAAAAGAAGTGTTGATGTTGAAATGGAAAGAAGAGGAAGAAAGACAGAAGTTTATTCTTGTTGGTAAACCATCCTCAGTGCCTTATAGCATTAAAGAGATTGTTCGCAGATTTAGAATTGATGAAAGACGAAAAGAGGCTAGGAAGGCTCGAGGAGAGATTGTTGATGATGATTCTGACAAAGAGTTGCTTGGTGATGATGAAGAAGATGAACATGAAAATAACGATGATGACAAGTCTGATAAGAAAGATGATAAAGACGACAAGAAGAATGATGATGATGATCAAGGTGCTTATGGATTGTTGGTTGAGAATCCTAATGTTGAACAGAGAATTGAAGATTTTCTGAACGATGAAATAAACGAACAAGAGGATGATCATCAAGAAGCTTCTACATCTGAGAAGCAACACGTCGACCAGGTATTCCTAACTCAACCGACTGTCATTTATTTGAATGCTCAATATGAGGGGGAGCTAGAGGTACCACGGTCAAGGGCGGAAATGTTGGAAGAACTAGGGTTAGATGATGGGAAGTTCAAGTTCGACATTGAAGATGAAATCCCTGAATCTACAAAAAAAGAATTTGAACCTAGGTATGCTCAGGAAGCTGATGTCTACAATAATGTGATTGTTGAAGATGCTTCAGATTCCTCTGATGAAGAAACTGACTTTCACTACTCTGGAATTGATGAAACATTTCCTTCTTTGGCGGAAATGTTCAAGGATCGAAACGAAGATGAGATCAGGAGAAATATTGTGGAAAAGGTTTCATCTGAAGGTGTTCCTAAAACAATCCCAAGAGAAAATTTGGCAGAAGAAAGGAAAAAGTGGTTCAAAGTGATGCCAAAGGAGAGGAAGACTCTTAGGGCACTTCAGTACTTCACGCACGACAAAAACATCTCATGGGGTGACATCTTATCGTGGGGATATCTGGAAGATCTGCAGGTTTATGCAATTCGCCGTGAGCAAGGTGTTCAATATTTTGAATTTCTGTCAGATATCAAAACACTGCCGTGGTGGGATGTAGATGAATTGGTAAAAACAAAGAACATTAAGCAGTTCTATTATGGTCTGGAAGTGAAAGTACATGATCAACGTTTGTGGGATTACATAAAGCAGCAGGCAAAGGTTGGATATCCTGACTGGAAGCCTCAACGACCAAAGCAAATTGTCACAATGTTGGAGAACGGAGAGAAAGATATAATGCTAGATATCAAGCCTCCAAGATGTTTGAAGAACATTCCTCTTAGAGCAATTGAGCAAGATTTTTATGATTTATTCGAAGGATGGCTGTACAATGAAACAACAGCTGAGGCAGTAATCTCACTGTTTGACAAGTCCACCGAAAAATCACGAAGAATCAGTATTCTGGATCCTATGTGGCTTGTTAACTGCTCGAAGAAAGACATCGACTGCTTGTTCTATAACAAGATTGTTTATGAGAAAAGAGATAAAGAATAAGCGTTGCAGTACCAACAGATTGTAGATGTATGCTTTGCTCAAGACATCAACTCAGGAAGGTATTGGAAGACGAAATGGAGAGATCTTGAGATTGATGAGTTCCTGAAAAAGTACAAACGAGAACAAAGATCAAAGGCTATATCTGAAAGAGCAACAAAGCTTGGGAAGATGAAGTTCATGAGGCCGCCACCAACGGACCAAACGCCAATCGAGAAAGAGGAAAACAAGATCCCCAAGTGGGACCGGAAGCGTGATGGTGACCCAGTTTACAGGAAATGGTGGATTGAGGAAGGAAGGTTTATAAGACAAAGAATGTTAGAAGAAAAGGTTGAGAAAAGAAGACAGAGGGCCAAAGAACGAAGGTGTAACAAGAAGGAATGAAGACTATGCTGGAAGGAACTGCAGCTACATCCGAGGGGGAGTCTGTTAGTTCATACGTTTGTAGCTTCCGTCAGCATTTAGTCATATTTTGTATGTTTATGTCCTTTGTGAACAATTATGTTTATGTATGTATGTACGTAGTATGACAACTCAGGATACGGGATTGTATTGTAAAAGTGTTGACCAAAGTTGACCAGTGTCACCCGATCGGATGGGCCATCCGATCGGACAGCACTGTCATCCGATCGGACAGCAGTCATGTCAACCGATCGGACAGCACTTATTTAGATCCTGAGTTGCCTATAAATACCCCATCAAGGTATGTCATTTAGAATTTTTAGAACTTTTGTTGATTCTGTGGGTGTACTCTGTCAGTCTGACTTCTACCGGAACTTGTGTACTTTCAAAGCATCTTAATAGAAGGATCAGACGGTGTTAAACGTTGAATAATTTGTCGTACTTCTGTGACTTGATCCAATGGATTCCGCACATTGATCAAGGTCGATTCGTCTACGTTTGTGTCAATCAGATCCTGTACAAACCGGAACATAAAAATATATCATTAAATCAAGATCCATTCAGCCCTAATCTAAGAACCAAAACCCCACACAATATAAGTAATCACGGCCTTAAATAAGCCCTAATTAGAAAACCAAAAACCGAAAATCTAATACATAATTCAAATGAAAGCATAAATTAAAACTAAAAACCATTTAATCTTACCAATCGAATAAATATAGTCTCTGTTAGTGATTTAGGGTTCAGTGACGTCAACACTCGGCACCACCATCACCAACGTTGATTACGGCCTTCACACATAACAAATACTTCGTTGTCGTCGTCTGCTTCCAGTATCAGATTCAAGGAAAAGGAAATCAGATTCAATAAAAATGAAATAAGATTCAAAAAATAAAAACATCATACTCAAGAAGTAACAACAGATCGTTTAGATGAAAAAGTTTGGGTTTTTTAAAAAACCCTAATCGATGAACCAATATATGTTAAATCAACGTTAGGGTTTCAAGAATAATATATTACAGTTTGTATAAAGATTATCGATTGAAAAAATGAATAAAAATTGGAGAATCTAACCTTCTTGCTTGCGAATTGTGATATGAACCATGGTAATGAAACATTTGATTATCAAGACAGATGAATGATCGATGATGGAGAAACCCTATATCTCTAAAGAACGAAGATTGAGAGAGAGAGAGTCAATGGATGCAGATGATTTTTTTGTTGGGTTTTCGAAATAATGCTATTGAAGATTGAGAGAGAGAGAGTCAACAAAACTTCCCTAATACACCAAAACTTTCATCATACGCTACTCTAATACTTGCACCAGAGATATGCCACGTGGATGGCTGATGTGGCTTAACCAAGGGGTGACATGTGTCCCCCAATGGTTTCATTTATTATAGATATAGATAAGTAGGGTGAGGATCAAATGAGAAGTTTATTTTGGCTAGGAACTGTAGGAAGCAATAGGATTATGACATGTGGCAACATTTAAAATAAAGAGCAAGGGTATTTTAGTCAATCGTATCATTTCTTCTTCCTTCTTTTCCCCAGTAACTTCAAAACCCACCATCTTCAACCTTTTCTTCACTTTCTATCTCAATAATCACTACATTATAGTGCGATTTTCGTCAACAATCAATGATTCAAACACCCGATCAACGTGTTCTTCAGCTTTTTTTTTTTTTTTGAAGAAAACCCAGTTTAATTTCATACAAAATCTCTTTTTTTCTCATGATTTTGAATATAATCACTCGATCTGTTCGATTCGATCGCTGATAAGTGTTTCTATCATTCAAATTTCTTCAATCGTTGAAAAAATCGGCTTCGATCCATGTAAGAAATTCTTTAATTTCAGTTTTACGACCTGGGTTTTTGATTTAGTCGTTGCGTTTTACGATCTGGGTTCAGACAATTCACATACAAAACTATTGTCCTGGTTCAATGCGTTTTAGAAAGAACACTTTCTTTGGTGTTTTTAGGCCATTGCGTTTTAGAGATAACACTTTCTTTTGTTTTTTTAGGCCATTGCGTTTTAGAATGGAGACATTTTTAAGTGTTTTCTGGCCATTGCGTTTTATAAATATGACATTTCTTTGTGTTTTTTGTGCATTACATTTTATGGAGAACACTTTCTTTTGTTTTTTTAGGCCATTGCGTTTTAGAAAGGAGACATTTTTAAGTGTTTTCTGGCAATTGCGTTTTATAAATAAGACATTTCTTTGTGTTTTTTGTGCATTGCGTTTTATAGAGAACATTTTTTTTTTGTTTTTTAGGTCATTGAGTTTTAGAAAGGAGACATTTTTAAGTGTTTTCTGGCTATTGCGTTTTATAAATAAGACATTTCTTTGTGTTTTTTGTGCATTGCGTTTTATAAAGAACATTTTCTTTTGTTTTTTTAGGCCATTGCGTTTTAGAAATGAGACATTTATAAGTGTTTTCTGGCCATTGCGTTTTAGAAATAAGACATTTCTTTGTGTTTTTTGTGCATTGCGTTTTAGGTAAAAACACATTTTTATGTGTTTTCAGTCCATTGCGTTTTAGAAAGTACACTTTCTTTTGTGTTTTTAAGCTATTGCATTTTAGAAATAAGACATATTTTTATGTTTTCTGGCAATTGCGTTTTACAAATAAGACATTTCTTTGTGTTTTTTGTGCATTGCGTTTTAGAAAAATGTCATTTTTAGGTTTTTTTCTATTGCGTTTTACGCAACTGGGTTTTGCGTTTTAGAAAAATGTCATTTTTAGGTTTTTTTTTTTCTATTGCGTTTTACGCAACCGGGTTTTCAAAAAAAATCGAAAATATAGCAATAGTATACTCGTTTTAAAGATAAAAAAACGCTCGTTTTTTTTGGTGCAATTTTTATAAAAAAATAATGTCGTATGAAAGAGTTATTAACATTTAAAAAATGAGGGGGAATTGGATGAGAGAGAAACTATTGCCTTGACTTGACTAGAATGCCCCTGAACAAACCCACGCGCCTCATTTTTTTCTTTCAATTTCACCCATTTAATCTTAGCCCTTGATTAAGTAAATGGATGGTCAAGATCACTTCCTAGCCTTCCTACCCAAATAAACTTCCTATTATATTCTAACCTAAGTATCATCTTACGATTAGAAAATCCATAACAGAAATCTTGATTTTTACGTTAGAAAATCCATCACGTAATTCTTGCTTTCTTGGATGAAATATGATGTCACCTACGTATACTTTACCTAACACTCATGTCATCATCTTTTTTAACAAATAATATATTACTAGGTTAGAACCCCGTGTATTACACGGGTTAAATAAATATAATTTTATATACTAAGTAATAAAATAGTTACATCTTTAAAAAACTCGTGTATTGCACGATTTAAATAAACACATGTCTTACACGAATAATATAATCCATTAAAACATTTAGTTATCAAGATGTGTTTTCTAACAAAAGGAATTTTGAGGTACTATTTACTTATTGTAACATATCACTTTATTTTTTATTAGGTTAGAGAGTTGTGTATTACATTGTTTATAACATTTTACTTTGTTTTTTATTTATTATTAGGTTAGAAACTTACGTATTAGCTGATGTTGGATAATCAGCGGAAAAAAAGAAAGAAATATTTTAGTAAAAAATATTAAATATACAAGAGATAAGCTGGATATTATGATTTAATATTATTATTATTTCATTGGAGTGTAAAATGGGATAATGAGATCCTTTATTAGAAATAGGATTCTAAATATACCATATATCATCATCATACTCAGTAAATCCCACCAATAGCAAAGCTAAGGTAGGGTCTGAGGAGGGTAAGATGTAGACAGCCTTACCTCTACCCCGTAGGAATAGAGAGGCTGCTTCCAGTGAGACCCCCGGCTATAAAAAATATATATGTTCTACATGTATTGAATAAATCCTTTTAATGAAACAGTTGATTAAAATAAATAATTTTATTTCAATATGTGATTATCAGTTATCTTTGTCTTTATCATCAAAATATAAAAACAATTAAAACTACTAATTAAATAAAATCTTTATCTTTATAAATATTTAAAACGCTAATATATTTTTTTAGATTTTAATAATTAATATATGATTATAATAATTAATATATTATTATCAGTTATCTTTGTCTTTATCATTAAAATCTCTTCTACAAATTTTAAATTTAATATTATCAATAAATGACTTTTCATAATAAATATTTAGAAAAATAATTAAGACTACCTCATAGAACGCCATGTATCCCTAACATGGTTACTTTTATTATATGTATAGATTATTATTATTATTCATTCTTTAGTAAGTTAATCTATCAAACCAAGATCTAGGAAATGCACCGTGAAGTCAACCACAATATAAGCAAAGGGATTTATAGATTCTTGATCTAACCAATTTCACATAAACTCACAATTTCTGGCTTTTATATATAAAATAAAATCCTTATTTTCGATTTTGTAACGATCACTATAAGCATTGACGGACCCATGGTATAAGCATGCCGTCAAACGTCCTCAATGAAAAAAATTAATCTTATATACGCTATAATCCCATCTCTCCCGTAAAATTTTGATTAAGCACCCTGATCGCCCCCGTAATAAAAATCTTAGGTCCGCCAGTGACTAAGAGCATTCACACCCCTTCCATCTTTTTTACCATATAATTTCATTAAAAACAACTACATTTTCTCTCCTTTTTCAATTAAATAATATTTGTTTTATACCTTTATCATTACCTTTTCCTTCACTTACAATCACTTTCAAAATCTCTCTTCTCTATTAAAGGAGAAAGAGGATGACCTAAGCTTTGCTTAGGTGTCAACCAATGAGCCCATCCAACAATGTCATTCTTAAGTCATTATTACAACATAATTCATTTTACAAATTTCAAATTAATCTCTCTTAAACAATCAAGTATGTATGTATTTATACGTGTATATAATTTGTATGTATATGTATAAATCAATTTCAAAATTCAAATCATAATTCAATCCTTCTCTCTCTCAAATATAGTCCTGGCTTCATTTTCAAAATTCAAACCATAGTCATCTTCACACCTCTCTCTCTTCAACTCAGAAATAAAACCCTAGAAACCCTAACTCTGAACAAAACCAGAAGAACATCGAAGCGATGGAGTCAAGCATCGGATATAGAAAATGCAAGCAACGTCAATCGTAATCCGATCTACTTCCACCGTCACAGATCCGGTTTCCGGCGACAGGTTCCCGGCACGTGCAGATGGTGGCGGGTCAAGGGCTTTCAGTGGTTTAGTTCTACTATGCAACTGAAACCAGAGCGCTTTATAAGGCGGTGGCAGGCCCTCAATCGGCGATGGTGGCTGCAACTATTGGTTGAGTTAAGCGGTTTTGAAGATAGGTATACATCTTAACTCTATCCGTATCATTTAATTGAAGGTTTGTTATCTCAGGCCTTAAAACATGAATTGTTAGTAATGTTTTAACAATATTGAGACGATAAATCAGGTGTTTTACCTCTTTAAAAGTCCAAGTTTGATGTATATTTTAGTAATATTTGTTAGGTTTTGATATTGAGTTGTAAGTTGATGTTGAAATATGGACGATTTGCAGTATAAAGAAGTGCTGGGTAAATGGTCTTTCAAAACAATGTCCTTATTTAGCATTATTCTTTTATTTGATATTAGGTTATCAATAGGTTTATGTTTTAATTTCATGTAAGTTTTAGATTCTTTGATTACTGGGAATTTAGATACAAAGCATTTGATGATTTGGAAGGAATTGAAGTAGCTTGGAATTCAGAGGAGCTGGAGTAGCTTGGATTGGGTGGATTAAAGGACATGAAGGCTAGTTGTCACCCGAATTGATGATCAAAGATAGTTGATTTTATCTCCAGTTATATATATATAGGTAAAGAGTACTGTACAATATTGCTTATCGTACATTACGTACGCTACAATCTCAGCCGTCAGATCATATTCCCGCATTTTAAAATCGCATGTTGTTTTTTTATAACAATTTCGCATGTGATAATTTTTGATGAATTCGCATGTTGTTTTTTTGTACCAATTTCTCATATGATAATTTTGATGAAATAGCATGTTGTTTTTTTATAACAATTTCGCATGTGATAATTTTTTATGAATTCGCATGTTGTTTTTTTGTACCAATTTCGCATGTGATAATTTTGATGAAATAGCATGCTGTTTTTTTGTAACAATTTCGCATGTGGTAATTTTGATGAAATCGCATGTGTATAATCTGTGTGTGTGTTACTGTTCATCTTCTTCGATTGCTGGTCGATCATTGTCAGTCTTCTTCCGTTTGACCCTTACAACTCCCAAATTAGTAGTTCTTATTATCGATATCGCACCAAAAGGAACGAAGGGAGGTTGGGGAAGAAGAATTTCAGGTTTTTGAATTTGATTTAGGGTTTGATTTTGAACTACCATCGGTCAATTACAGAGATTTATGACCTCGCAATGACGTTTTTAACCTTCCTGGTATGATTTAGATATATTAAAATGATTAATTTAATCATTTAAATTAGTTTCGCCTGCGTTTGATCGATTGAAGATCGTACGGCTGAGGGCATCGCGTACATAAGGTAGGATAAGAGGTATTGTACGTTAACTGGCCTCTATATATATAGGGAGAAGATCATGCGAGAACCACCTCTTATTGCGAGAACCGCGAGAACCAATGTGAACACAACCAAAAATGCCTAAAAATAGCTAAAAATCACACAAATATTTTTTTTTAATATTTTTTATATAAAAATCGCTACTTTTCGAAGCCAAAAAAAAAAATAAACAAAAAGTTTTTTTTTTTGCCACTAAAAGTAGCGATTTGAGCATAAAAAATATTTGAGTTAATTGCCCGGATAGTCCCTGTGGTTTCACATTTTTTCACGTTTAGTCCCCACCTTTTGGAAATAGCAGGTATGCTCCCTATGGTTTGTTATTTTGTTACTCGGATAGTCCCCTGAGTAAATGTCAGTTAGTTTTGTCAGTTAAGTTTGTGTGAAATTACTAAATTGTCCCCACTTTCACCACCATCTTCAGTTTTACCCCTACCCACCCCCACCCACTCTTCCCTTTCTCTTTCATCTGCAACAAACCACCATCACCGGATGCCATTATCACCATCACCAACAAACCACCATTTCTCCGCCTCGTGTTCACCGACACACCTCCACCGCCACCGGAATACTACACCGAACCCGTTAAATCTGGACCCGCACCAGTCCGACCATGTGTCTTTAGGCATAATGGTCAGCTTTAACAACGAAAATCTGTTATTTTTTTGGGTTTTCGGTCTGGTCTGGTCTGTTAATCCCAACTTCAATTGACTGTTGACTTTTGTTTTTCAATTAGACTGCTTACTGTTGTCTTCTTAGTCAGTTAGTTGATGATTAGTTATTGATGAATGATGACTGATGTTAATAATTTATTAAACTCGGAATAGACAAGTTTAATGGTGTGAGCGGAGGAAAGATCCCGATCGACTTGCAAATGTAATCATAGTGAAAGCTGAGCAGAAATTAATGTTGGGCTGCCTCAAATGAGGTCTAAATTTCATGTATTTATACAATATAAAGCAGGTTTGGCGATAAGGATCGTAATTAAATTTGCGGAGTTGTTATGGTTAGCGGATAAACATAATGGGCATGTTTTTACGGGATAAACTTGTGGGTTTGATAAGATAAAGGTGGAGATAAGTGATTCAAACAAAAAAACGGATTAAAATTATGCGAATTCGAGTTCCGGGTCGCCGGAATTTTCGCCGGAAACCCACCGGGGAAGAGGGACAAAAAAGCTGGGATCTGATCTTCTATTTTTAAAAGTTTAAGGAAATTCCAAATTGGTCCCTGTAGTTATAGATTTTTAAATAACAAATCAGTGTTTTATGTTTAGTAAGGACAATTTAGTAATTTCACACCAACTTAACTGACAAAACTAACTGACATTTACTCAGGGGACTATCCGAGTAACAAAATAACAAACCATAGGGAGCATACCTGCTATTTCCAAAAGGTGGGGACTAAACATGGAAAAACTTAAAACCACAGGGACTATCCGGGCAATTAACTCAAAATATTAAAAAAAAATTAGATTTTTTTTTATTTTTTTAGATTTTTTTTTATATTTTTTTAGGTTTTTTGGGGGTTTAGTTTTTAGCATTTTAGCTTGGGAGGGGGGTGGGGGGTTAGGTTTTTTGGGGGTTTTAGTTTTTAGCATTTAGCTTGGGGGGGGTTAGGTTTTTTTTTGGGGGGGGGGGGTTAGGTTTTTTTTAGCTATTTTAGGTTGTGTTCACATTGGTTTTCGCGGTTCTCGCAATAAGGGTGGTTCTCACATGAACTCCTCCCTATATATATATATATATATATATCAAGGTAACATATTTTAAACAGGCGATTGGCTAAAACTGATTTAATAATAATGATTTAGTGATTTGCTATTTTGCTTACAACTGATATAAGCCGAACAGCCCTGCCGTTGATGAACTCTCAGCCCATTGATCAATTGAAAGTGGGTAACGTCCATCGCTTAATTTGTTTCTCTATTTGTTCTATTGAGTGGTTAAATAGTGCGTAAAATGAAGCGTTGGTGGTGGTGATAACTTATTTGAAATTTGCAGGTCCTGGTTATTCGTTGGTTGGAGAATGGTCGTTTGTGGAGCATGGTCGGCTGATATCATCACATGGCAACCGGTAAGGTTATGTTTCTTTTCAATCTAGGGGCGTTTGCTTGAATATTAAAGACTGTATTTTTAATAAATTGTTTGTCAAATCTACAGGGGATGATGCTAGGAGATGGTCACCCGATATCATCACATGGCAACCGGTAAGTTTGTAATTTGAACCTACTACGTCGATACGTCCCAGATGATTCAAGAGGATTGTAAAAAGAGTGAAAATTGTAGACCTCTGGAGTCTGAACCCTCAAATTAATTCATAGAAATCTGAAGAAAGGATGAGGTAAGTGGTGAGGTATGCTTTAGACTCTTACGCTATCGTGTAATTAATATAGATGTTTTAGATAGTGTACGGATATGAGGTTCAGTAATGTACTAAAACCCAAAACTTGATATTGAGAATTTCAGTTCCGGAAGCTTTTTTTATAAAACTAACTTATATCACGTTTTCTTTATTTGGGCAGCAACTCGATATCAGCCGAACAGCCCTACCGTTGATGAACTCTCAGCCCATTGATCAATTGAAAGTAGGTAACAGTTAGTCGCTTAATTTGTTTCTCTATTCGTTCTTAAAGGTTAATTGGACAGGCTGCTTTCACTAAGAAACACATGTGGATGAACTCAGAAAATAATTACATAGGACAAAGTTCTTCAGGTTCAATCTGTGATATGTTTCAGGTACGAATTAGTTCTTTTAGCATCTATTTTGATTTTTAATTCTTTATAATCTCCCTTAATTAACATGTTTTTGTATATTTATTTTGCAGAATGATTCCAAATTTTGTGGGCAACTTTCTTCTGGTATAAAGGTAATTAATTTACTCAAATTGAATTTATTTGACATCGATCTTTATTCAATGCGTAAACGAGCCAGTTTTGATCGTATTTTCGCTTCCATCTTGCAGACAATTGTAGCAATCCCTGTGGAATGTCACACCCCGACCACGTAGAACATACAAATCGTGGCGGAAACATCGGGGCGTGTTGTAACAGAATTAATGTTTCACAACCATGGAAATTAAAGTTTCGTTTTATTCAATATAAGTGTTACAATGTCTAAACAAACATGGAAATACAACAATTAACTAGTCTGCATCTTTTATTGTCACTAAGGCCCATGTCCGCCTAAGTGTAACTTGATCAATCCTATGCTTTATTTCCTGAAAAACACATGTGAAAATATGGTACGTCAGCATAAAAATGCCGGTGAGATACATAGGTTTTGTGAAAATAAGATTCATGACTTCTGTTTAAGAAAATGTTTAGTCATGAACCTTGTAATTTGCTTTGTCTTTGTAAATCATTTGAAAAACCATAAGTTCAGATGATACATATAAATAAGTGAATAATGCATGGTTAAATGAATAGCCATGTAAAAATGAGTTTGTATAAGTTAAGTTGTTTGTAAATCAATGTCTTGTGAAAAATATGTTATTTGCATAAAATGTTCTATGTCTCAAACTGAAATGATTCAAATAACGCTACGACATGTAATACCATACAAACACTTATATATAGGAAGTACCAGCGGCGTATCCACCATGTTTGTATCATATTACACACGCATCGTTACTTAATCACTTAATCAAACCAAACCAACAATGTAAATTGTCCATGTATAAATGAATTTGTCAAATGTATTGAATAATATGTCAAAATGCAATGATCAATGTAAATCATGTAATGTGTAACCTAAATGATATGTATGGCTAGTGAAAACGCATCAACTAAACCATAGGTGAAATGCACAAAAACAAAGTATTGAAGTAAAACTGTGTTTAAATCAACGTTATGTTTTGTGTAAATGCATGATCAATGTCAATCATGTTAAAATGTCTATGTCTAATGTCTATGTCAAAATGTCCTGTATGGCTAGCGAAATGTCTCAACTAAACCATATGCACAAGAACATAGTATTGAAGTAAAACGTAGTTTAAATCAACATTATGTCTTGTGAAAATGCATGATCAAGGTCAATCATGTTAAAATGTCTATATGCATGATCAAGGTCAATCATGTTAAAATGTCTAAATGCATGATCAAGGTCAATCATGTTAAAATGTCTATGTCTAATGTCTATGTCAAAATGTCCTGTATGGCTAGCGAAATGTGTCAACTAAACCATATGCACAAGAACATAGTATTGAAGTAAAACGTAGTTTAAATCAACATTATGTCTTGTGAAAATGCATGATCAAGGTCAATCATGTTAAAATGTCTAAATGCATGATCAAGGTCAATCATGTTAAAATGTCTATGTCTAATGTCTATGTCAAAATGTCCTGTATGGCTAGCGAAATGTGTCAACTAAACCATATGCACAAGAACATAGTATTGAAGTAAAACGTAGTTTAAATCAACATTATGTCTTGTGAAAATGCATGATCAAGGTCAATCATGTTAAAATGTCTATATGCATGATCAAGGTCAATCATGTTAAAATGTCTAAATGCATGCTATACTGATAATGAACATTTATGCGGTATTGTGAAAATGCATACATCCAAGCCTGGCGACTGTGGTGATAAACCCTTTAAACAAATTAAAGGTCTATCTGTCTTAATAACAACGAATTCGGTCATTCCTTTCATCCCCTTTCCCTGGGACGTCCGGAACGGGAGTTGTCAATTCCTATGGTACCACTACCTACTAACGAACGGCATGATCGGTGTTAATGAATGTATTGTCCCATGTAAACAAACCAAATGTCATACCAAAATGTAAGCATGTGATGAAAAACAATGTACTAAATATGCACGCAATGGACATAAATAGCATAAAATGTAAATGTAAAACGATGTACTAAGTATGAACGCAATGGACATACATAGCATAAAATGTAATGAAATCATGTACTATAATGTACTAACGAACATAGCAGTATATGATGTGAAAACAGGAAAGCTTGAAAGTAACAAGTAGGCACATGTGTTCCACCCCAAAACAGTTTGGAAAACAGTAAAAGAGGGGTCTATGTACTCACTTGAGATTGCTCAGTAGTCCTTGAGTAACAACCAAACAATGCTAGAGATCACGGAAATCAAACGGCACCTAATATAGGTAACTATGTTAATTAACCGGACCTAAATCGGAAGATTGGGTAGCATTAGGGTTTGTAAACCAAATGAGTGTAGGAACTCATATGATATGGTTTAACAAAGCCTACATGCTAAATGAAACTTAACCTAAGTCTTATCGACCCATTACGACCCGTTTAGGAAGCTTATGCTACTTTAACGCGTCGTTCGCGTAAAACGCGTTCGGAACGCCTAACTAGCCCTATGACAAGTGTTATATGCCTAAACATGTTACATAATCAGTTATGTGGCAAAAGTTTAGGTTACATATGCTAAATTACCAATTATGCATGAAAAGGGTATTCTGGTAATTTACCTAAGGCATATAAACCACCTATCATACAACTACTTAAACGATGTGACCATAGGGTATAACCTCGGAAGGTTATTCCTTACCTACTATGGTCACCTAAAGTATTTGGTCGGATCCTAATGATCGACCAAATGGGTCGTGTTCGAAGGTATAGGCGATTTATCAGATCGCCTACCCTACGACTCTAAACAACGTGGTAATCAGTGGGCATAGTCCCAAAGGACTATGACCAACGTGATTACACTCACGTTGCGAAGTTCAAACGAACTTCGCATTGACCATTACTGGTCAACGCTGAAAGTCAAACAAAGTTTGACTTTCTGACTCGAAAAGCAGTAAAATAAGGAAAAGAACGAAAGAATACTAACCCAGGGTCCCCGAATGCTAATCCCGACTTCAAGAACTCAGGTATGAAACAATGGTTTCAACTTAGAGCTCTCAAAATCAGAATTCTTGTGAGAAAATGCAATGGGGGTGTTGGGTTATTTATAGTTTTCGGTCCACCGTTGAGATCGTTTCTTGGAAAAGGGGAAACGATCAAGGCCGTACACTTGTCGGAACCTTATGGAAGCTTAAAATGGTTCTTATCAACATGACTAAGCAAGTGAAAACATGTGGTTAAGGATCAATCAGCTGCAACTTGTGTTTAAAACAATGAATCTGGTCAGAACATGCACTCGCGTAGCGCTAGTGCAAAGGCACTATGCAGTCGCGCTACGCTAGCACCCCACCTGATCAGAAAAGTTACAGAAATGGCAGAAATGGTCCCTGCACATGTTTAAGGCCTTTTTCGATGCGTTTGAACCCCGTTAACCTCATTTTAAGGCTCTAAAATGAAGTTAAAGTATAGGGAACTCAAAACATGCTAAAAAATATCTCGGATGTCGGTTCGTTTGGCCGTACGAACGCGATGTTCGGTTAATTACGACGGAATGCGCATAAGCGCGAAAAACGATCCAAATGACGCAACGAATGGATTTTTCTTAAGGCGAACACTAAAATATAATATAGTCATGCTTATATAAATTTTTGGATGTCCGGATGTATTCAGAACGTAAGTTACGCACGAAAATGCAAACTTGTGCACTTTTTGACACTTTTAGTCCCTGAATGACCCAAAAGTTTATTTTAGCACACCGAACCCCTCAAAGCCTATTTCTAAGCTATGTGAAGGATATTTATGGTATGTTTAACTTATGGTCATGCTCCGGAAGGTCTGTTACAGTTCAAATTGGCATACTTTCGCAGTTTGTCAACTTTAGTCCCTGTAAGCGATTTAACTTGATTTTTGCCATACCAATGCCTTCAAAACTTATTTCTAAGTTATGTAAAGGTTATTTAAGGTATGTTAAGCCAATGTCACTATTCCGGAGTGTTTGTTGCATTAAACTGGTTATATTTACGCATCGGTGCGCGTATAACCTTCCAGAAAGCGATTTAGAGTTTGAAATTGAACAAGAATTGATATGTGCAAATGATACACATATTTTTACAAATCCCAAGTATGAAATACAATATTTCATTGGTTTGGTATTTGTTTGATGGCCGTGGAGGCACAGGTGTTACAGTCTCCCCTACTTTAGGGAATTTCGTCCCGAAATTTATTTAGAGGAAACTTGTAAGAGTTTAAAACATGAAGTTGAAAAGATCGAACAACATTGGCTAGGTTTCTGAACTTCTAGTAACTTTAATAATCATCATGATTGCAACGTAAGAGGGATACTTATATACAAGTATATGAAGCGTCATTGGTGCGTCCACCGTACCTCTATTACATCGTCCTCATTTTGTTATTGTTGTCACCATTGGCTCTTACACATAATAAACCTTACTGGGTTTCTATGCACTAAATTTCATAATTATGTAGGCCTCCATAATTAGACAATTCCTTGCACAGTTCACACAGTCTATTTTATAATGCGTAGGGTAAAACCAAATGAACAATCCTGTGATGAGTGTGACTAGACCGCCATAGAGTCCCGTAGACTAAATCAATAATTGATCTAAATAGACTATCAAGGAGTCTGTCCAGCTACATCACTAGATGTCATTCTTTAACCAAATTGTGAATCAATCCTTTAGACTAGACCACTAAAAAGGGTCTGGAGTGGTACTATATAATCCAAGGGTCTTAACTATTACATAGAAGCCCATTAAGGATTTAAGGTAGTACCTTTGAATATCCTGCTACGAATCCCTCATATGAAGATATGAAAGATCCTGCGAGGATTTGGATAACGAATTATCCAGAGTATAAAAACACAAAAATACTTAAATGAAAACTCAAGATGCATAAACACATAATCACATAACCACAAAATTGTTTAACTAGAAGTTTGTTCTGCTAACAGAGTACATGTATTTAAAGCACACTAGGAATCCATCTCGTGGATTTCATTTGGCACTTTAAACATTATCGAGAATCTAACTATAAAGATAGAAAGATTCAAAAAGAAAATTCGATTTCGATTACGAGAACCCGAAATGTTCGAATTAAGGTACATAAAGAATCCAATTAAGGACTCTGATTTGAATGATGATCATCCACAAGGATCTAAATGTAAAGATAAAAAGATCCCATATGAATTTTTGAAGTTGAATATGTTTTGAAACCTTGCACTGGATGTGCTTAGGTCAAAACATGAAGTAAAATGCTTATGAAGTTAAGATGCTAGATATGTCAAGGTGACATATGAAGCAGAATTTGAAGGTTAAGTAAATGTGTGAAGAAAAATATATTTGGAAGACTATGCATGGGAAAAAAAAATGTTTTTGAAACCTTATATATAATATTTTGAAATCATAAAGTAGGTGTATTAGGTAGATATATTTACAAAAATGTTTTAAAATTATGCGAGATGAATTTTGAAATTATGTATAAGGTTTTTGAAAGACATGAATGATGCTTTTCGAAATCATGCACTTGATAAGAAAATGTATTGTGTTAATATTGTCTTCAGACTATATGAAATATTTTGAAATTTGAAAGGTTGGTTTTGATAACATGGCCAATGTTTTTGAAATAACATAGACAATGTATCTTGAAAAATTGTTTTCAAACTATATGAAATGTTTTGAGATCATGAAGATTGTTTTGAAATACTGGTACTGTGTATGTTGAAAAATCAAAACGTAATGGGTATGAGATTTGAAAATACCCTTAGTTATTTAACCAAGGATTTCAAAAGCACAGATGTGTAGAAGCATGATCACTCATAATGTCACTTTATTTTCTGTACTTTGTTTCTTAGAATGAAACGAGTACTTAAAAATTTCAAAGGAATCATGAGCGATCATTTGAAAGAGAGAAACACAAGAGTAGTTTGTAAGGTACATAGTTCCTTGATGTAGGTATCATAGGAAAAGTCATACACGCATGTAATTATACTTGTATATCAGAATTGTGAACAACAACTTTTATTTATGAACAATACATATTGTTTCACAATACACGAGAACAAAAAAAACAAAGGTATAAGACAGCAATATCCTTTGTTCAGCCGAATGCTCATCCAAGGGTTGGATTTGCATTAGCAAGCTTTGGGCAGTTGTGGCGGAAGTGACCAATCTCTCCGCAGTTGAAACAGGAACCCAGTGGGAATCTTGCAGCATTCCCTTGAACCGGAGCTTGGACCTGAGAAGCCTGATTTTGTCCCAAACGACAAACATTGGCCAAATGCCCAAGTTTACCACACGTCGTGCATTGCCAGCAAGCTTGTTGTACCGCGTGATGACCGTTGCAGCGTGCACAATGAGGTGCGGTACCGGCATATGCTTTCTTTGCAGGTGGTGTTGCCACCCGGATGGGTCCTGCTTGCTGTAGTTGGGCAAACCCTTGCCGTATGACCTATAAGTCCACAAATATGGCATTTGCGGCACTTCACACTAGTCTGATGATGAAGGGTACATTGGTTGCACAAGGGTGCAATTCCATTGTATGGCTTCCTTGCAGGGGGTTGAGCTGGTTGGTTGAGGAAGGCTTTACCATTGTGAGCGACCATGGCGAAGTTCTGAGAAGCCTTTCGCTTCTTTGACTTCTTAGGGAATCGTTCATCCATGGTCTTTGATTCCTCGATTGGTTTCTTGTCTGGTGGTGCTATCACCTGACTAGGTCCTGCCTGTCTTGGTGACTCTTGAGTGGCTTCATCCTGGAGACGGTACATGGCAGTAGCTAATTCAACAGTCTTCAGGACTACTTCGCCTATTCGCTGAGTGAATTTGGCATTCTGCTTGGATATCTGGGCGTCATCGTGATGAAGAGACATTCTTAGAAGAAAGTGAAAGGTTATTGGATGATCAATACCGAATGGTAACGAATGAAAATTGTGATCATTTGTTTGTTACCTAAGGTAAACAAATGAGATGGTGACGATTCAAAGTAAATGGGTCAAAAATAATGTATCGCGAAGACATGCTCGCCTATAAGTGAACACTCATCCCAAGAATCCCCAGGTAAGCACAACTGGTCTCGCGTCTGATGAGATGTATACGAAGTGCTTGCCTAGACAGAAAGCCCAGAATACAGGCATTCACTCTTCCAGTTTGCACGTGTTCACATTATTTAAAACCCAAAACCTTGACGAAGTTTTGAAAACTCAAAGGGGTTCAAAACCATATAATAGAGAGTTCAAAACCTTACAATAGAGGGTTCAAAACCTACTAATCAATCATCCTAGAACAGATGATTAGTTTTCAAAGCGGTTTTGAATTTTCATGTTCTTGTTGCGGTTGTCGCCTAAGGATAGGCGACAGTATTGTTTTATGACTAAACGCAAGTAAACTCGCGTTAGGGTCCTAAGAAGGTTATAGACTAGGTCAAAGCATTACTAATAACCTAATTCCCTATAACCATTGGCTCTGATACCATCTTTTCTGTCACACCCCGACCACGTAGAACATACAAATCGTGGCGGAAACATCGGGGCGTGTTGTAACAGAATTAATGTTTCACAACCATGGAAATTAAAGTTTCGTTTTATTCAATATAAGTGTTACAATGTCTAAACAAACATGGAAATACAACAATTAACTAGTCTGCATCTTTTATTGTCACTAAGGCCCATGTCCGCCTAAGTGTAACTTGATCAATCCTATGCTTTATTTCCTGAAAAACACATGTGAAAATATGGTACGTCAGCATAAAAATGCCGGTGAGATACATAGGTTTTGTGAAAATAAGATTCATGACTTCTGTTTAAGAAAATGTTTAGTCATGAACCTTGTAATTTGCTTTGTCTTTGTAAATCATTTGAAAAACCATAAGTTCAGATGATACATATAAATAAGTGAATAATGCATGGTTAAATGAATAGCCATGTAAAAATGAGTTTGTATAAGTTAAGTTGTTTGTAAATCAATGTCTTGTGAAAAATATGTTATTTGCATAAAATGTTCTATGTCTCAAACTGAAATGATTCAAATAACGCTACGACATGTAATACCATACAAACACTTATATATAGGAAGTACCAGCGGCGTATCCACCATGTTTGTATCATATTACACACGCATCGTTACTTAATCACTTAATCAAACCAAACCAACAATGTAAATTGTCCATGTATAAATGAATTTGTCAAATGTATTGAATAATATGTCAAAATGCAATGATCAATGTAAATCATGTAATGTGTAACCTAAATGATATGTATGGCTAGTGAAAACGCATCAACTAAACCATAGGTGAAATGCACAAAAACAAAGTATTGAAGTAAAACTGTGTTTAAATCAACGTTATGTTTTGTGTAAATGCATGATCAATGTCAATCATGTTAAAATGTCTATGTCTAATGTCTATGTCAAAATGTCCTGTATGGCTAGCGAAATGTCTCAACTAAACCATATGCACAAGAACATAGTATTGAAGTAAAACGTAGTTTAAATCAACATTATGTCTTGTGAAAATGCATGATCAAGGTCAATCATGTTAAAATGTCTATATGCATGATCAAGGTCAATCATGTTAAAATGTCTAAATGCATGATCAAGGTCAATCATGTTAAAATGTCTATGTCTAATGTCTATGTCAAAATGTCCTGTATGGCTAGCGAAATGTGTCAACTAAACCATATGCACAAGAACATAGTATTGAAGTAAAACGTAGTTTAAATCAACATTATGTCTTGTGAAAATGCATGATCAAGGTCAATCATGTTAAAATGTCTAAATGCATGATCAAGGTCAATCATGTTAAAATGTCTATGTCTAATGTCTATGTCAAAATGTCCTGTATGGCTAGCGAAATGTGTCAACTAAACCATATGCACAAGAACATAGTATTGAAGTAAAACGTAGTTTAAATCAACATTATGTCTTGTGAAAATGCATGATCAAGGTCAATCATGTTAAAATGTCTATATGCATGATCAAGGTCAATCATGTTAAAATGTCTAAATGCATGCTATACTGATAATGAACATTTATGCGGTATTGTGAAAATGCATACATCCAAGCCTGGCGACTGTGGTGATAAACCCTTTAAACAAATTAAAGGTCTATCTGTCTTAATAACAACGAATTCGGTCATTCCTTTCATCCCCTTTCCCTGGGACGTCCGGAACGGGAGTTGTCAATTCCTATGGTACCACTACCTACTAACGAACGGCATGATCGGTGTTAATGAATGTATTGTCCCATGTAAACAAACCAAATGTCATACCAAAATGTAAGCATGTGATGAAAAACAATGTACTAAATATGCACGCAATGGACATAAATAGCATAAAATGTAAATGTAAAACGATGTACTAAGTATGAACGCAATGGACATACATAGCATAAAATGTAATGAAATCATGTACTATAATGTACTAACGAACATAGCAGTATATGATGTGAAAACAGGAAAGCTTGAAAGTAACAAGTAGGCACATGTGTTCCACCCCAAAACAGTTTGGAAAACAGTAAAAGAGGGGTCTATGTACTCACTTGAGATTGCTCAGTAGTCCTTGAGTAACAACCAAACAATGCTAGAGATCACGGAAATCAAACGGCACCTAATATAGGTAACTATGTTAATTAACCGGACCTAAATCGGAAGATTGGGTAGCATTAGGGTTTGTAAACCAAATGAGTGTAGGAACTCATATGATATGGTTTAACAAAGCCTACATGCTAAATGAAACTTAACCTAAGTCTTATCGACCCATTACGACCCGTTTAGGAAGCTTATGCTACTTTAACGCGTCGTTCGCGTAAAACGCGTTCGGAACGCCTAACTAGCCCTATGACAAGTGTTATATGCCTAAACATGTTACATAATCAGTTATGTGGCAAAAGTTTAGGTTACATATGCTAAATTACCAATTATGCATGAAAAGGGTATTCTGGTAATTTACCTAAGGCATATAAACTACCTATCATACAACTACTTAAACGATGTGACCATAGGGTATAACCTCGGAAGGTTATTCCTTACCTACTATGGTCACCTAAAGTATTTGGTCGGATCCTAATGATCGACCAAATGGGTCGTGTTCGAAGGTATAGGCGATTTATCAGATCGCCTACCCTACGACTCTAAACAACGTGGTAATCAGTGGGCATAGTCCCAAAGGACTATGACCAACGTGATTACACTCACGTTGCGAAGTTCAAACGAACTTCGCATTGACCATTACTGGTCAACGCTGAAAGTCAAACAAAGTTTGACTTTCTGACTCGAAAAGCAGTAAAATAAGGAAAAGAACGAAAGAATACTAACCCAGGGTCCCCGAATGCTAATCCCGACTTCAAGAACTCAGGTATGAAACAATGGTTTCAACTTAGAGCTCTCAAAATCAGAATTCTTGTGAGAAAATGCAATGGGGGTGTTGGGTTATTTATAGTTTTCGGTCCACCGTTGAGATCGTTTCTTGGAAAAGGGGAAACGATCAAGGCCGTACACTTGTCGGAACCTTATGGAAGCTGCTAGAGATCACGGAAATCAAACGGCACCTAATATAGGTAACTATGTTAATTAACCGGACCTAAATCGGAAGATTGGGTAGCATTAGGGTTTGTAAACCAAATGAGTGTAGGAACTCATATGATATGGTTTAACAAAGCCTACATGCTAAATGAAACTTAACCTAAGTCTTATCGACCCATTACGACCCGTTTAGGAAGCTTATGCTACTGTAACGCGTCGTTCGCGTAAAACGCGTTCGGAACGCCTAACTAGCCCTATGACAAGTGTTATATGCCTAAACATGTTACATAATCAGTTATGTGGCAAAAGTTTAGGTTACATATGCTAAATTACCAATTATGCATGAAAAGGGTATTCTGGTAATTTACCTAAGGCATATAAACCACCTATCATACAACTACTTAAACGATGTGACCATAGGGTATAACCTCGGAAGGTTATTCCTTACCTACTATGGTCACCTAAAGTATTTGGTCGGATCCTAATGATCGACCAAATGGGTCGTGTTCGAAGGTATAGGCGATTTATCAGATCGCCTACCCTACGACTCTAAACAACGTGGTAATCAGTGGGCATAGTCCCAAAGGACTATGACCAACGTGATTACACTCACGTTGCGAAGTTCAAACGAACTTCGCATTGACCATTACTGGTCAACGCTGAAAGTCAAACAAAGTTTGACTTTCTGACTCGAAAAGCAGTAAAATAAGGAAAAGAACGAAAGAATACTAACCCAGGGTCCCCGAATGCTAATCCCGACTTCAAGAACTCAGGTATGAAACAATGGTTTCAACTTAGAGCTCTCAAAATCAGAATTCTTGTGAGAAAATGCAATGGGGGTGTTGGGTTATTTATAGTTTTCGGTCCACCGTTGAGATCGTTTCTTGGAAAAGGGGAAACGATCAAGGCCGTACACTTGTCGGAACCTTATGGAAGCTTAAAATGGTTCTTATCAACATGACTAAGCAAGTGAAAACATGTGGTTAAGGATCAATCAGCTGCAACTTGTGTTTAAAACAATGAATCTGGTCAGAACATGCACTCGCGTAGCGCTAGTGCAAAGGCACTATGCAGTCGCGCTACGCTAGCACCCCACCTGATCAGAAAAGTTACAGAAATGGCAGAAATGGTCCCTGCACATGTTTAAGGCCTTTTTCGATGCGTTTAAACCCCGTTAACCTCATTTTAAGGCTCTAAAATGAAGTTAAAGTATAGGGAACTCAAAACATGCTAAAAAATATCTCGGATGTCGGTTCGTTTGGCCGTACGAACGCGATGTTCGGTTAATTACGACGGAATGCGCATAAGCGCGAAAAACGATCCAAATGACGCAACGAATGGATTTTTCTTAAGGCGAACACTAAAATATAATATAGTCATGCTTATATAAATTTTTGGATGTCCGGATGTATTCAGAACGTAAGTTACGCACGAAAATGCAAACTTGTGCACTTTTTGACACTTTTAGTCCCTGAATGACCCAAAAGTTTATTTTAGCACACCGAACCCCTCAAAGCCTATTTCTAAGCTATGTGAAGGATATTTATGGTATGTTTAACTTATGGTCATGCTCCGGAAGGTCTGTTACAGTTCAAATTGGCATACTTTCGCAGTTTGTCAACTTTAGTCCCTGTAAGCGATTTAACTTGATTTTTGCCATACCAATGCCTTCAAAACTTATTTCTAAGTTATGTAAAGGTTATTTAAGGTATGTTAAGCCAATGTCACTATTCCGGAGTGTTTGTTGCATTAAACTGGTTATATTTACGCATCGGTGCGCGTATAACCTTCCAGAAAGCGATTTAGAGTTTGAAATTGAACAAGAATTGATATGTGCAAATGATACACATATTTTTACAAATCCCAAGTATGAAATACAATATTTCATTGGTTTGGTATTTGTTTGATGGCCGTGGAGGCACAGGTGTTACATGGAACCACAAGGGGTGTTACAATTTGGGTCTACTAATAAGGTTAGTAAGCCAACCTTATAAATATGTAGCTTTAAGTTTTTATCTAAATTGTCAACATAATTTTTACAAATCTAATGAATTACTTGTGTGGTCAGATTCTGGAGAACACAGATTTCATACATCAAACGAAAACAATGTTTAACGAAATTGTTAACGGAAATTTATCAACAATTTCATCTTCTTCACCAAATGGAATGTTTACGTCCTTGACACCATCACAAGATTCCTATTTTGGATCCATGTTTGTTGATAATAACCAGTCTACTACAGATTTACAACCAAACATCAGTTCGGGTTTGACTTCCTTTAAAGAACCACTTCAAGACATGTTTGACTTACCCGAACGGTGAAAAGGTATTTACTTTTAAAGAACACTAAATATTGTCATATTACAAGTATTTGATTTGGACCCTTTAGTAACTAATTAAATAATTGACTCCTTTTGATTTTATAGATGAGCATTGACTGTTTGTTAGATCGAACGATTAAACACATGTTTTTCTTGCAAAGTGTAACGAAACATGCTGACAGAATCAGACAAGTCGATGAGTCAAAGGTGATCATAGACTCATAGTTCATCTCTTTGCATGCATAGGCTCATTTTAAACTCTTAAATCGTGTTGTAACTGAAGATTATGTTTTTTTCAGTATAATGGCGTCATTCAGAATAACCATTCAAATGATCCGAACAACAGCGGTGTGACATGAGCATGTGAGGTCGGAAATCAAACGATGAGTTGTCCGCTAATAGTAGAGGGCCTTAGTACCCTGGGACAAATGCTCATAGAGATAAAAAAAAGTTAAATAACACAAGATATGATTTTTTTTTGTATGTTGCTTACTTTGCAAAAAAATTTAACCACAAAATACTTTTCTATTGCAGATGATTTGCGAAGAAAATGAATTTTTATCGAAATAGTGGATGTAATCCATGGTTTCAGTTTGAGCATTTTGAAAGGCATCATGGAATCCCGAGAGGAAAAGATATGGTCGCGTTTTATAGTTGAAGCCGAGGCAAAAAGGCATGTAATGAGGCATGAGTTATACCCCAACAATGAAGGATCTTGCATCAAGAGATGTTTAAAGGTATACGATCATGGAATATAGAACAATGTGTGCTTGATTGTTATTTATTTGTTATTTATAGAACAGTGTGTGCTTGATTGTTATTTAAAAGATGTTCCCTTTTATTTATTATTTATTTGTTAATGTTACGTTTTTTTATAATCTATTTTTAATTAAAACTTAAAAAATGTATTGTCATTTGTCGTTTAATAAAATGTGGTATGCATGGTTTTTCTAAAAACCACCCGTGTTTTCGCACGGGTTTTACTACTAGTATATTAAAAAATTATAAAGAGTGAACATTGTCCCCTCAAATTTACAGATTAATAGTAACATTTTCTCTCCCCTCTACTCATATCCACCTACAATCACTCTTCATAATATAAAAAGCTCACTCAGAGAATTTTAGGGATAGATTGTGAATGCTCCCTAAGAGCATTCACATTCTATCCATCAAAATATGTGAGGGGAAGTTTTTATATTATAAAGGGTATAAAAAGTGGTTGTGAGTGGAGGAGAGAGAAAATGTTACTGTTCATCTGTATATTTGGGGGGACACTGTTCACCCAGTATAATTTTTTTAATATATATTGAAAGTGGTTGTAAGTGAAGGAGAGAGAAAAATGTGATGATAATATTATTTAATTGAAAAGGAGAGAGAAAAAATATTTGTTTTTAGTGGAAATATATTGATACAGGAGTTGTTTTTTAGTGGAATGTATGTATAATTTGATGGTTTTGATGTGAATGCTCTAATGGTTTGGATGTGAATGCTCTAAGAGCATTCTCATCCAATCCATCAAATTATACATACATTCCACTAAAAAACAACTCATGTATCAATATATTTTCACTAAAAACAAATACTTTTTCTCTATCCTTTTCAATTAAATAATATTATCATTACATTTTTCTCTCTCCTTCACTCACAACCACTTTCAATATATATTAAAAAAATCATACTGGGTGAACAGTGTCCCCCCAAATATACAGATGAACAGTAACATTTTCTCTCTCATCCACTCACAACCACTTTTTATACCCTTTATAATATAAAAACTACCCCTCACATATTTTGATGGTTTGGATATTCCATTAAATTCTGTGTGTGGAGTTTTTATAATATAAAGAGTATAAAAAGTGGTTGTGAGTGGAGGAGAGAGAAAATGTTACTGTTCGTCTGTATATTTGGGGGGACACTGTTCACCCCCTATAATTTTTTAATATATTTTGAAAGTGGTTGTGAGTAGAGGAGAGATAAAAGGTAATGATAAAGGTATAAAAATATTATTTAATTAAAAAGGAGAGAAAATATTGTGTTTTTAGTGTAATTTAGAATGAAAATATGATAGTATGGATGTGAATGCTCTAAAAATATACATACATTCCACTAAAAAACAACTCCTATATCAATATATTTGCACTAAAAACAAATACTTATTCTCTCTCCTTTTCAGTTAAATAATATTTTTATACTTTTATCATTACATTTTTCTCTCTCCTTCACTCACAACCACTTTCGATATATATTAAAAAATTATAGTGGGTGAACAGTGTCCCCCCAAATATACAGATGAGCAGTAACATTTTCTCTCCCATCCACTGACAACCACTTTTTATACTCTTTATATTTTAAAAACCCCACACACATATTTTGATTCCCAGGATGTGAATGCTCTAAGCAAATACGTTGTTACATTATTTATTTATTTTGACCGGAGTCAACAAAAGTCTTTGGGTTTGAACAACAACAGATCTTTCAAAAACAAACAAACTCATGGATCATAGCAAACGGTAGAGTTTTGAAGAAGTTGTTCAAGGGTCAACTGCAGTAGGTTTAAAGTCAACGACCAGAACTTTATCCAGATGACCGAGAAAAAGGGTTGCAAACTCAACATGGACAGGATGAGATATATATGTTGCAATGCCTTCAACAGTTTCAAAGGTTGACTCAAACACATGAGTGAAGCCTTGATGCAGATTCTCAATGCTCACATCTTTTCCCCTGTCACCAAAGTTTTCAAGATGTTCACCAAATTCAGAAACTTCTGCTGATTTATAATATAAAACCAAGAGTTAAATGACATTTTAGTCCATGTAGTTTTGGCTATTTTGCCAGTTTAGTCCAAAGGTTTGAAACGTTACCATTTTAGTCCACTGTGTTAACTCCATCCCTTTATTTTGTTAACTAGAAGGACATTTCAGTCATTTTATATGTAATTCTGTTAACTAGAAGGGCAATTCGATGATATAAAATGATCGAATTACCCTTCTAGCTAACAAAAAAAAAATGGACGGAGTTAACCCAGTGGACTAAAATGGCAACGCCTGAAACTATTTGGACTAAAATGGCAACGTTTCAAACCTTTGGACTAAACTGGCAAAATGGCCCAAACCACAGGGATTAAAATGGCATTTAACTCTAAAACCAAAGATCAAAGGAGTATCAAACAGTGTTCACATAACCAAACCAACCGGTCCGGTTGAGTAATCTTGAACCACCTTCATTTGAGTTGATTAGATCCATGGTTGGACATAATTTACGAATTTTACATTTACATTTTTTTATTTAATTCTATTTCCAAAATCTCATTTAGTGATTCATTTACGCCCCAAATTTTGTTTATTTCGGCATATTTAGTACAGGGCGTTCATTTCATAATCAAGAATATGTTGAGAACTTCAAGAACCGCCGCGTAATGTACTTGTACCTTTTAATTTAAGTGTAATACAGAAGGCGTTTACATAGCCATCATCTCATTAAATCATCAAGGCACTACGTATTAGTGCTTTATGTGATTCTCGTAGTTTTCAACATAAACAAGGTTCTGAAAAGAATACATCCCTGCTTCCATACACATTATTTTTTAGTTATTTATAACGTTATCTGGTTTTTAAATCGGTTCGATAACCGGTAAGGTTATGAAAACAGTGAGATCTAAGTCTTCTTCATAAGAGTGAAATCTTTGAAACAGAAGACTAACTTGTTCAATTACTTTTTTGTTTTTGGAAAAAAATAATAAATCTATATATTTCTTCTTGAAGCTAAACAAGGCATATGAAAATTAGAACAAGTAAACCTAGTCTGCGAGGAATAAAAATGTAAATAAATTCATGATCTATTGTCGTCAATGTCAAACAAATCTGCTTGAAAGTCAAAGTGTAAATCTTATCGAAACTCATCCATTTTTTGAACAGGAAACAAAACCTAAAACCCCCCCTGTGATGATGTTTTAGTACCAAATCAAAGTCAAATCAATTTAATAATGAAGAAGATGAACAATTTGTAGGAAAGAGATGAAAGATGGATGTAAGTAGAAGTTGAGATTGAGAAATGAATGTTACCATCGAAAGGACTTCATGGGTTCAATGTGATTGACGAGATTTGCATAACCCTTGATGAGATCGTCGATCTGTTGTTGCGAGATTCCATCCTTGAATTTCGCTAGAAGTATGTGCTTCACCTCTCCCATCTCACCCTCCCTCTACTCACAAATTATGAGATTCCACCCTTGAATTGAATGAATATACATGGATGGATGATAAGGCTAGATGGTATGGTGATGGTCCTCCAAGCGAGGATGATTCGTATGTGTCACATCATAGTCCTTCCAAGGATGGTTCATCCCACAAAACTAGAGGGTATGGGAGAATGGTCCTAGATGATCCTACCCCACCACTTTTATGTTTTTTATTTTTTTAATCTTCTACTTTTTTTAATATTTAACAAATAAATTAACTAAATATTTTCATTAATATTAAAAACACATTACATAAACTTAAAAAAAACATAAACTTAAAAAATAAAAAAAGATAGACTTAAAAAAACATAAACTTAATAAAAAAAAACATAAACTGTTATGAATGTATCCATTATGTGGTGACTATCCACATCTATAACTCTTATCCCTTTAGTGCATCCATTATGTAGTGACTATCCACCTCTATAACTCCTATCTCTTTAGTTACTATTGTACTAATGTAGGGGAAGGTTCATTTGAGAAGAAAATTTTATTGAGAAGAAAAAGAATAAAAGGGTATAATTGTAAAACATTAAATAGTTTTTTTTCTCATCTCATTTATTATTATGTTTGACTAATTAATTAGTCATTAAGACTATAATCCTCCACACTAAATATTTTTGCCTACACACATCAAAAGTTATCCTACACATTTCGAAATTATCCTACAAAACTCGTAATTTATCCTACACGCCTCGTATTTATCCTACACATTAAATGAATTTTTATTTTTATTTTTTGTGAAAAATAGATATCTTAAAAATAAGTTACAAATTTAATATAGTTAGTTATTAAAGATGAAACTACCAATTAATGATGTATATAAGTTTACTAATATACCCTTATAGTTACATTAAGTACAAATATTAAATGAAGTCTAATGAATCATTCATATTGGTTGAAATTTCTTCTTTTTTCTTCTTACAAATAATTTCTTCTCATTTGAACCCTCCACTACTAATGTAAAGGCCTATATATAATGGCATTTGTATATGATGTTGAAATCAATCAATAAGAAATTCATCTCCCATTCACTCATTCTTCTCTATACAATGCTAGTAGGTCGTTGTTTTACAACACGTTATCAGCACGAAAGTGTTTTCACCAAAACTAATCCCCTGCCATGGAATCATAACATTCAAAGTTAATACAAAAGATTATCATAGCATGTTCAATAAGAGTATCCCACACAAAGGCGGCTTAATGAAGATTCGGTTGATTGTTATTACATTAGAACGTGTCCGATGTTGTTGGTAAGTTTTCAATTGAGTTTTTACTTTAACCACTAGATTTGGCATATTAGTTTGGATCCATATAGGCTCATATGAATTTTATAGTTATGTGGCATTTGATTGTCTTATGAGAGGTTCGGGTTTAATCCGTCACCAAAACTGATATACGCATCTTAATTTCTAAACTCTTATTTCAATAATATAGCCACATGACTGTTTTGAATTGAAAATAATAATAAAAATAATAATAGAAATTAATTTTGATATACATACATATTCTTTAGTGGTTTATAATACTAGCTTATTAATGTTTTAATGAAATTATTGTTCCGATGATACTATATTGTAATTAATTAATGGGATTGTAAGAATTTTATATTCGGTTGAGGTGGGACAACATAATTACAAGCCATATCAATGTTTGTTTATTACCATACATGTTATTTTGTAAAATTTTAATAGTATTTGATTTGATCATTACTATACATGTTATTTTATTTTAGTAATGCAAATAAGTGTTTAATCATAATTTAGTGATGCAAATAAGTGTTTAATCATAAAAATATATAAATTGAATTATGTATGCGTGTGTTTTAAGGCTAGTGATTTTATTTATGCTATTAATCAGTATGGTTAATGTGATTTTTTTAAGATATTTTATTAAGTTACTATTTTGGTATACATAAAGTTTATATTCTTTGTTTTATGCTGAAAGCAAGTATTTGTGGAATATATGGTGAATGTTGATGATAAACTAACCATCTAAATATTTGATATAATTAATTTGCTATGAAATTATTTACTAAAAATATATGGTTCAGATTTAGTTGTTATTTCTATACTTAGAAAATTGGTTTTAAGATTACTTTATGGCTTATGTAATTGGCTGGTACATGGAAAATTATTCTTAATCTATTTATCTTGTTTGTACATCAATAACACGTGCCTTAAATGATAAGGCTGGAGGGTGTGGGGGCGCCACCCTCGCCAGCTAGGCACCTATAGCGCCCCCTGGCGCTATAACACCATACCCTGGGCGCCATGAAGGGGCGCCATTGAACTCTCGCCACCATGGTAACGAGCTCGAAGGGCTTTATCAGGTGGTGCCCATGTAAATTCAACCAATGAAATCTTTTTTTTTTAATTTTTATTAATAGGGGGCTCCATCTACACCATGCAAGTTAAAGAGGAGTGTGATAAAGCCCCAAGGGTGACATGGCGCTGACATGGAGCTGAGGTGGACTGATAAAGCCCCTTGGGGCTCCAACCACACCCTATAGCCTAAGAATGATCAAACCATATAAACATATTCAAAGTCGATATGAGCTTTTATTATACGTAAAGTGCATTATTTAAATTGTCGATTCATGAACCAACACTATTTTGTAACATGTGTTAACTGAATTGCATAATATTTCAATATCAACTAAATCAACTAAGATGTTGATAATTGTGTATGATATTATCACATATTATTTGGTGTAAGTAATAGGTTTCTTTATTTCGTATTGAATATATTTTATAGATGTTTTTATTTTTTTTATGTGAGAGCAACAAATATTTTATATAAGATATGCATGTGATTGGTTATGCCATGATAAGTTAATGCATAATTTATATATTTTTCTTGAATGTGATAACATATTATTATTTCATAAGGTTTTATTATAACCTTATTTTATTTGATAACATGTTATAATGTTATGTATTGCTTGATTTAACTTTGTAGTGTATGTCATCTATATGCTATATATTGTTTGTATGAAGATATTATTGGATAAGTTAAACAAATTAAAAAACCAAAATTTGTGGTTTATCAACTCTCATAAATTATTATAAATACGTTTAGGTATGACATTCAAAGTGTGTCATACTCTCTGAAAGGTCGTCATATGTTGACCAATAAATCTTATACGAGTCGGTCATGTAAGTTTTTCTCAAATTATATATTAATGAGAAAATAATATTGTTTTTAAGGAAAAACAAGATAAAGTTTTCCATTTGTCACACCTGAGATATACTCTTGAATTAGCAATATCAAATGAAAAGTTTGAAATGATTTCATATAATGAAAAGCTATGAAGCATTTTTTGGCTTCCTTCATTATTCAAAGTGAATGTGACTATATATTGATTATTGTGATCATGGACATAACTGAAAAAATGGTATGATGATCAAATTAATAATGAAATCGATTATAAAAAAAAGTGTAATTATGGTCATGTTAATAACGAGATAGACCACCAAAAGAGGCGGATAAAGAGAGTGATCATATGAGAATAAAGTGTTGAAAGTTTGAGTTGCTAATACGATGTTGTCTCGTATTTTATATGTTTAGTATACAAACAGTGTGCACATAAAACATAGTGCAAGTAATACATATATGATCATATGCTCATAAAGTAGCAATATTATTAAAGAATATTCAAGGTTATTACCAGAATAAAAGTTGTGTGGAGCTATGCATTCCCTAAAGTGAATGTAATGATATAACGATTAGTAAAAGGTCACAATCATGTAATAACTAAGGAAATTGTAATGATGCCACCATGAATGTTGTAAGATTATTCCTTGAATAAAATGTGATGATATAAAAATTGGTGCAAAGATTATGATCATGGTAATTGAGGAATGATGCTCATGTAATGAGATCAACCATGTTTATATTGTGATGACTATAAAACGATCGTTATAAAGGTCATGATCATGGTAAATGAGGAAACTGTAATGATCCTCAACCATGTTTTTATTGAAATCGACCACAAGAAGTGGCAATATAACGAAGTGATTATACGAGAATAAAATATGGAAAACATGTTATAATATGAATGATTGAAATAATAATTGTTATTCTCTTGTATTTTCTATTTGTGTATTGAACAAACACGAGTGCAACTAAAAGCATATATGATGATCACAAATCTGAAGTTTATGGTTCATAATCATTTAATGATTGGCATGACCGGTTAGACCATACCGAGTCTAAATGATGTGAAAAATATCAAAGAACTAGAAGATTCTTCATGGTACTTACACATGCAATATTTGTTCTCAATGGAAGTTAATGATATACCAACTAAAGTATGGTTTAGATCCCTAAATATTTTGGAAATCATAAGGGAATATGTGTATCCCGACATGATACCATTTAGTATTCTGAAATCGATGCATCGTCTAAATGGTTATCAAATCCACAACCTGAAGCTTGTGTGATTGTGGCTTAGCTAATGTGATAGCAAGCATATTAATCCAGATTACTATTGGTTACAAAGCCAATGATCATGAGAGGATCAAAAGTTCATTTAGGTACATGTAATTTTATATATAGTACCATCAATTCACACCAAGCCAATAAGTTATAGTTCTCTCCCATACAGTTGGTTTTTGGTCGGGAACCAAAGATGTCTCATCAAAGATTTTGGTTGTGCGGCATATATTGAAACTCATCCACAACACCGCACAAAGATGGGACTTCTAAAAAGTTTGAGAATATGTTGGATATAAATAATCATCTATGATTGAATACTTAAAGCCATTAGTGAGAAATTTGTTTATGGCTCATTGGTTTTCACTTTAGTGAATGAATGTTCCCAATATTAGGGGGAGATAACAAGTAGTTGGAAAGTGAAAAGTGAAATGAATTATCATGTCATCTTGATCCTCAGACTATAAACTATGAACTAGAAGTTTAAAGTATAATTCATTTATCAATATTAAAGAACAAATTACCAGACAAGTTCACTGACCTAAATAGAGTGACTAGGTAAGTCACATAATCAACTGCTTATGCTCAAGTTATATTTGTGTCCCAAGAGGACAACCACATATTTTGTAATGAGTCTATTGCACACCTGAAGCGTGGTAGACTAGTTGATTCTAATAATAAAATTCCTCGAAAATTGGAGCAAGTAATTAAGATGGTCAAGTCGAGGTTATAGTAATAAGATCCCCTGAAGGGACAATAGACATGATGGTTCAAGAAGAACCTCGGGTACCTGAAAATAAAGAGATCTCGCTAAGTTGTATCATGTCTAAGATATGTATGGAATCGAAATAAAAATCGAAGTCGTTATACTTTTTGTATATAATGTAGCGCTTAAAATGATTAAATGATGAGGATCAAGATTTAAGATCTGCCTATGAATGAATATTAAGAAATGATTGGCCAAAATAGAAAGACGCAAATAAGGCAGAGTTTAGTTCTCTAATGAAATTGAAAGTTTCTGGAACACCAGTCCATACAACTAAAGTTGTAAAATATGTTGGATACAAATGTTTCTTTTACACGAATCATGTGAAAAAATCATTAAATATGTGATATAAGTCAAAATTGGTGGCACAAGAATTTTTGCAAAGACTTATGACTGATTAGGATGAGATGTATTCTCCCGTGGTGGATGTTTTGACTTTCCAATATCTTATTAGTCTGGTAATATATAAAAGAGAATTGACATGCGTCTTATGAAAGTTATGTATCACTTGATACCAAGTCATATAAAATAAGTTCTCGAGAATATTATGATTATTATATAAATTCAGATCTGAATACATATATATGTTGTATATGTTATTGATTTGAATATAATTGGAACTCCCCATGAGTATCCTAAAGCATTTGAGTGCTTAAGAGGTTAATTGAAACACCTTATGGATGTAATTATAGTGCACCAATACTCCAATAAACATACATAGAAAATGTGTACCTGGTTATTATGGCATCTCAATGTACACTGTGTACAAACATAGTACAATATGAATTTTGGAGATAAAAGCAAGTGTTCTTGATATTTTTGCATATGATATAGATATCTATGTGTTAAAAGGGCAAGTTTATATAGCAAAACTTCTAAGAGTGAAAGCACATGCATATTTGGATAAGATGGAAAGAATTCCCTCATGTATTGATAATGCTAGAAGCATTAATGATGTCAAAACCTCAAGAACGTACTATATCAAGTTCATAGAATATGTATGGACTAAAATAGTTAGATCGAGTGTTATACAACTCGAGATATTTGCATAAAGAGGGATATAAGTTTGATTAAATTAGCCATGTTTTATCGACGTTCTACTTTTAAAAGTTCACTATAATAGCACTTTACAGTGATGATGTCTAGGCATCATCGAGAGAAATTGTCGAGCTTTTAGAGGGAGAATTTTTGAATGACCTTGGCACGGTCTAATTATTACTCGAACTGCAGTTCGCATATATATGTAATTATATTTTACCAATCCCCCAAGTACATCTAGAAGATAATGTTTGGATATTTAGTATGGACATAGTTGAACCTTAAAGTATGTTAAAGGTTGTTAAGTCATTTGTTATAAGAAATGCCTATTATCATCTCCTATCAAAGTAGAGATTCTCATTCTAGAAGTACCATCGTTAAATGCATAAGTGCATTGATATGTTTTGCTAGCTATGTATGGTTATAATATATTTCACTTGAGCTTATTGTCATGATATAACCTGTGTCAAGCGAAGAGACATTGGAATAAGTTCAAAGAAACATTTCAGGTATAAACGATATTTGATTATATTTTACTAACCCATCAAAACAAGTTTGGTTAGTCTTGTAGATGCAGGAATGTAACGAAACACAGTCATGGACATATGATAATTTTTGGAAAGAGACACCTAAAGTCTCGTTAGAAGATTATACAACATTGCTCAACATAAAGGATTGCACATTAAGGGATAAAGCAACAGATCATTCGCTACAAAGGCTTTATTCGACTTTCAAGGAAGATGGACACACGTCACTTAAAGGATACATGTTAAAATGAGGGGGAGACTTATTCAAGTTGCACTCTTTTTCCCTTGACTAAGTTTTGTCCCATTGGGTTTTCTTAGTAAAGGTTTTTAATGAGGCAACATATCTGATCCAAAAGTATAAGGGGGAGAAAATGCACGCTGCACTCTTTTTCCCTTAGCTGAGGTTTTGTCCCACTGGGTTTTCCTAACAAGGTTTTTAACGAGGCAGCATCACCAAGCGTATTAAAGAATAGTATATAATGTGGATAGTCAAGGGGGAGTGTTATGAATGTATCCATTATGTGGTGACTATCCACATCTATAACTCCTATCCCTTTAGTGCATCCATTATGTAGTGACTATACACCTCTATAACTCCTATCTCTTTAGTTACTATTGTACTAATGTAAATGCCTATATATAATGGCATTTGTATATGATGTTGAAATCAATTAATAAGAAATCCATCTCCCATTCTCCCATTATTCTCAATACATTGCTAGTAGGTCGTTGTTTTACAACATAAACTTAATAAAAAAACATAGACTTAAATAATTTGATGCTTCTTCATGATGTCGGTTTGTAGTTTTTTCAACATCGAACATTTCGGCTCGGGATACTCATCGACATCCAACGTTATTATTTCCCATTCCTTGAACCGAATCTTTTCATCGGAAATTCGGATTTTCTCATTGGATAATCGGACCTTTTCGCGTAACTTTTCTTCCGCCACACGAGTCTTTTATTCGATGGCCCGCTCATTCGCCTTCGCCTTTTGGGCCGACATGTCCGTGTACGTTTTAAAGTGTTCCATAAACTCGTCCATCTTCGGGTCCACCTTTTCCTTTTCTTTCCCCTTCGCCCGCTCCTTCTTTGATTTGTCCCGGCCCGGTGGACGCTCCGCTTCATGTATGGCGTATTCCTCTTCGTCAAACTCGGCGTCATCGTTTAAGTTTATGTGACACATCGCGTCCGATCCACCGGCGCTAAAACTACCCGATTCCGATGTCCTTTGCCGCTTCGCCATCTCCACCTCGTTGGGAATCGACGCCCATTTTGGGTGCACTCACAAAACTTCCCACGCGCGAACGTGTGCGAACGAGGTATTACCATTGTTCTCCTTGTACTTCTCCAACGCCTTTTTAAACACATCCTCGTCGCTCATGCCGCTACGACACCCACTTGAATATATTTTATTATATTCTTCGCAAAACTTATTGAAGAACCCGTTCATTTTTCGCCACTTTGATGACACCGAGTCGATATCTCGATACGGGCCTTGGTCCATTAGCTCAAGGAACTTCGCCAAAACCTTGGTCCAAAACCCGACACCCGTTTGATTATTACCTATAAAATATGTTAAAAATAATATGTTACAAAAAAAATATGTTACAAAAAATTATGTTACAAAAAATAAAAAACTAATTCAAAAAAATATAAACTTAAAAAAAAAGTTAGTTTTACGAACCTTTTGTCGGGTGTGTAGACGTGCCTATGTAAGCCTTAGCTAAGGCTTCTTCTTCGATTGGCGTCCACGGTTTCACCTTTGGTTTTGACGGTTGCTCACCCACCACTTGCTTGCCTTTTCTTCGTTTGCCTTTTTCTTTTTGCGGTTGGGTTTCGGGAACAACTTCTACATCGTCGTCGGGTTCGGATTGTTGAACGGGTTGCGTCGGGATCGGTTGGGGTTGAACGGGTGGCGTCGGGTTCGGTTGGAGATTAAAAGCACCCCGCATCATCATTTGTTGAAGGGCTTGATTTTGAGAGAATTGAGCGAATTGGTTCGGTGAGTGTTGGAATGAGGCAAAGGCGTTTGACGAATATTGAGATAATTGGTTCGGTTCTATCGTCGGATAATATCCCGGAACCAAGAAAACATTCGGTTGGGTCGGGTTGTTGGGATTGTTCGGGTTGTTGAAGGGATCCATGGTAGAGTATAAGTTTATAAAAGTGGAAGATGATTTATAAAAAATAAAGTGTGAGAGATGAGAAAATGGGGTTAAAATGGTGAATGGAGGTAAAAATGGATTTGAAATTTATATATTTTAGATTTTTTACCGTTGTTTTTTTATTTTAAAATGGATTTTTTTAATTTTAACGGTAACTTTTGAAAATGGGGCCCACTATTTCGGATCGTCGCCAACGTCTTATGCCGGACGGAGAGGACAGGACCGGGGGGGGGGGGGATTGTGTTCCGCCGACGCCGAACCTCGACGGGGATGGGGATGGTCCCCATACCCAGTAGCCTAATATAGTGGATTACACGTGCTATGTGTTTAGTGTATTCTTTAGAGGGTGTTTGGGGTTGAGTTTTGAATGAGACTTTTAGATTATTGAGTTTTGAAATCGTAAATAATCAGTTTTGAGTGTTTTGGTAAAAATATTAAAAAATTGATTATTTGCGTTTAGAAAGTTACCAAAAGCAGTTCCTCCCCTATTGCAACAAAACGCAGTTTTTCAAAAATTGATTATTTGTGTTTAGAAAAGGATTTCACTGGTTTATTTTTTTAAATATATATATTTGCCAAACACTCAAATAGTTGATTATCTGATTATTGTGATATCAAGCAACACTCAAATAGTTAAATATTAGATTCTAATTATTTAAAACGCATAATCTATTTTCAAAACTCAAACCCAAACACCCTCTTAACAGTAATTTTAACTCATTTAATTAATATATTTAAGTATTTTTTCCCTTTATTTTTCAAATTAAATACTTATTATTATTATATATATCAAATGACAACAGTACTTTGCTACAGTGGTGTTGTCTTTCTCTTTCCTTTTTTTTTTCTTCTTTTTTCTTTCTTTTTGTGGTTTTTTTTCTTTTTTATTTTTACCCTTTAATTTTCAGCATTAACTCTTGCAGCTCCTTAACTTTCTAAATACTTTTAAATCGAGTTTTACATCTTTATTTTTATTTACGTGTCAATATAAACTTAAGCTAATTTACAATTCGATATGATTTTTTTGTGTTTATTTACGATTTTGCCCCCAGTATAAAATTCGTTTTAATATTTTTTTTACAAGACTATGGTAGTGTTTTGTTTTAATTGGTTGGCTCGATTTAATTTTATTTGTCATGCCAAGCGGTAGTTTTTCTATCGTTTTAGTTTTTTTAGCAAAAGTATCGTCGTATTTTGTTTTACTTTGTTTAGTCAATTTAATTTTTTTTTGAGATCGTGTTATGAGTATGTACAAGTAACTAAAACACAGACGTACATGCTATGAGAAATTATATATATCAAATGACAACACCACTTTGCTACAGTGGTGTTGTCTTTCTCTTTCCTTTTATTTTTTTTTTCTTTTTTCTTTCTTTGTTTTCTTTTTGTGGTTTTTTTTTCTTTTTTATTTTTACCCTTTAATTTTCAGCATTAACTCTTACAGCCCCTTAACTTTCTAAATACTTTTTAATCGAGTTTTACATCTTTATTTTTATTTACGTGTCAATATAAACTTAAGCTGATTTACATTTCGATATGATTTTTTTGTGTTTATTTACGATTTTGCCCCCAGTATAAAATTCGTTTTAATATTTTTTTTACAAGACTATGGTAGTGTTTTGTTTTAATTGGTTGGCTCGATTTAATTTTATTTGTCATGCCAAGCGGTAGTTTTTCTATCGTTTTAGTTTTTTAGCAAAAGTATCGTCGTATTTTGTTTTACTTTGTTTAGTCAATTTAATTTTTTTTGAGATCGTGTTATGAGTATGTACAAGTCACTAAAACACAGACGTACATGTTATGAGAAAGAAATATTCGGGTTAATGCCCCGCAACACGGGCGGGCAAAACCTAGTTATTATTACATTACAATTTATAAATTTGATTTCATAATAAGACTGCGGGGTATGGGGCGGGGGTTTGGGCGTGGGTTGGCTGAAAACGCCCAAGCCACCACCCCGGGTGGGCATGGGTTTGGGCGTGGCCCCTTTGGCGTGGGATTCAGCCCGGGCGTGGGGCGGGCTAGTAAGTGACATGGCATGCTCTAAATGGTCAAACTAAATTCATGCCCCCCAACCCAAGCCCCACCATACCCCATGGGCGTGGGTTTTGGTGGTGGGTTTTTTCCCATTCCACGTGTCAACATATGCCCCAACTCACGCCCCAACCCAAGCCCCCATACCCCGCAGTTAAGGCTGGCAAATCGTGTCTTAACAGGTTTAACAGATTTCTGACGGCGCGCACAACATAAGTTTCAAACATGATTACGACTCGTTTAACTACTTTCTACCTCATGTTTATAAAACAGTTTTATGTTTTATGTACAAAGATGAATAAATGATAGATCCTACCATTGTAATTTTAATTATTTTAAAAATTAAAGAAGTCAAAGGGTGTATTTTTCAGTCAAACAGGTCTAATCGTGTCTTAACAGGTACCCAATTGCCAGCCCTACCCGCAGTCTAATAAGTTAGAGTTTTGGTTAATCTTAAAATCCGTAACCTAACAAAACAAATTGACCATACCCCGCCTCCTACTTTCTCTCACACGCCCACAAACCAAATCAAACCACATCATTCATATTCATACTCATATTCATCTACCATGCTCATCTCAATCAATAGCAGCACTTAATCCCACCAATCTGAATCTCAGTGAGTCACTCACGTACTCTCAATCTGAATCTCTTTATCACTTTTCTTCATAGATTCTGTGAATATCTGTTGTTTACTGAACAAAATATCCGCTATATTCGTCCTGTTTCGTAATTTGATCTGTCACAGGAATTAAATTTGATCAAATTCATGTAAAATATTGTAATCCGTTCGTAATTTTTCAATCGATGATTGCTCAATGAAGATATGATGATGTTTTTACAGCATTAATGATTACATTAGCTGTTGATTAGATTACCGATGCTCATCGTTTTTGTTTTCGTATGAATCGAGTTGCGATTGTTTCCGGATTTGAAATCTGATGTGCTCATCTGGTAGGTACATTAGAATGGAGTTTGAATGTGTGTTTGTATAAGTTTTAAGGATTTTTTTATAATGAGTTATTACGTTGATTGTTAATTCAATGTAATAAGCTGCAGATTTGCTAGATTTTGGATCAACATTAATTGCTTGATTGAGTGGTTACTTGTAACTGTGATTAGATAGCATATATTTGACTTGAAGCAGTGATTGATGATAGTTAACTGTTAAAGTAATTTGCAGGTGTGACAGTTGTTCTGTATCTTTAATTCGGAGTAATGGCAGACGGTCACTCGTTCAATAATATATCACTTGGAGGTCGTGGTGGTACGGTGAGTTTTCTCATCTCCTCAATCTTTTATATGTTTATCTAGTTAAATTTTATTCTACTTTAGGCTGTAACTGATTGTTGCAAGCTGATGCAGACCGTGTTGTAAAAGTTATAGTTCATCTATCAGCTCATATTGTTATTTCTAAAGGATTTCAGCTTCGGTTTAATGATAAGATGAATCTAAAGTGCAAAGTTGTGTCTCTTTACTACTTTGTGGAATGTGACCAGAATTTTGTGCAATGCAGAATCCAGGTCAGCTAAAAGTTCATTCAGGCGGTGTGTTGTGGAAGAAACAAGGTGGTGGTAAGGCGGTTGAAGTGGATAAATCGGATATTTCGGGACTTACATGGATGAAAGTTCCTAGAAGTAATCAACTTGCTGTCAGAACTAAGGATGGTCTTAAGTATAAGTTCACCGGTTTCCGTGACCAGGTAGCTTTCAATGGCCATTTCCGTCTTTATTTTTTATTGTATATGATACGGTGTATGTTAGTTACTTGTTCAGTTGGTTGATAACAGTAATCCCGCATCCATGATGTTTCTTTTCATGATCAAGAATTTATTGCCTATGGAAATATCATTGTAATTTGTTTGCTTTTATATCTCCTATATTTATTACACTTGTTAACTAAGTTGAGTGATTCTATTGCAGGATGTCATTAGCCTGACCAACTTTTTCCAAAACACTTGTGGGTTAACAACAGAAGAAAAACAGCTTTCTGTTAGTGGGAAAAACTGGGGAGAAGTTGATTTAAACGGTCGAGCTCCTTAACCCGTTTGTTTTCTATTGGCTGCTTACGTAAAATCTCCATATGTTTCTTAATAGTAATATTAAGGCATATAGCAACAAGATTTTTATCTAAAAATTGTTAATAATTGAGTTTTTTTTTTTTTTTTTACTTTCTGGCAACTTTCAGGCAATATGCTGTCTTTTAATGTTGGTCAGAAACAAGCGTTTGAAATCTCGTTAGCTGATGTGTCGCAAACACAGCTTCAAGGAAAGACTGATGTCATACTGGAATTCCATGTGGATGACACAACTGGTGCAAACGAGGTTGTTATTTGTTAACTTGTTTTATTTCAGATGATTCATGTCAAACGGTCTTTAGTATGTGTGTTTTGATTTTAGTATTTATTTTTGTATATTAATGCAGAAAGATTCATTGATGGAGATAAGCTTCCACATACCCACTAACAACACACAGTTTGTTGGTGATGAAAACCGTCCACCCGCACAGGTTAGAGTGCTTAGATTTGCTATACATTTCTTTGTTCGACATGTGGCATCTCATACTCGTTTTCAGGTCTTCCGTGAGAAAATAATGTCAATGGCAGATGTCGGTGCTGGAGGTGAAGAGGCCGTTGTCACATTTGAAGGCATTGCTATTCTCACTCCAAGGTTGGTTCTTGGCATGATTGTTCTTTGATGTGACAAAATGGCAATGCTGGTTGAATAACATGTCAAAATGGGTATTTCTTTACGGGTTGGGTTAAACGTTTTTTGTCCAAATTATTAGTACTTATATGCTATGCAGTTAATATCGGTGATATAGCGGTTATCGGTCCCCTTGTAAAATATCGGTGTCAAAAATCGATCAGAATACCGGTATCAATATTATCGGCGATATTGATCGATATGTCACCGATTTTCCCAATATCATTGCCTTTCTTCTTAGTTCTTCCATTCGTCTTTCTTCTTATTGCTGCTATTAGTGTTTTAAGTCTTAATTGTTAAATGTTAGTGTTTTAAGTCTTAATCAGCTCCTACTTGCTACAACTGTTAGTGTTTTGCAAGTTGCAAAAGGTTAATTTGTTAATGGTAGGAGATTATACTGAATTGTTAGTGTTAAATTGCTACATATATAAATTCTGCATACAATTAAAATTACTGACATCTGATAGATTCTAGAGAACAAAAACAGGAAACAGTACTGAAATTGAAATGATAGCCTCAATTCGAGAAGGGGAAGTCTCCAATACAAACTGAGTTTGCTGATTAAAAAAAATGAATGATCAAAATTCAATGCATAGTCTGCTATATATATTAATAATGAAGGATAACTGCTCCATTAGAAATCGAAAGGCTCTTCCAATGATCCACCTTCCAGCATCTTAATAATGGAAAATTGATCCCTAGAATTCAGAAGGCTCCTGGCCTGATCCCACCGCGATAACCTATATCTCAAGTACCATTCCTTGACCGATATCCGATATTTTACCACGTTAACTGCATAGCGTATATGAACAATTAGTGGGTCAATCATGATAACACTAGTTATTTTTGTTCCACTGATAATTTGAATATTCAAATGAAATGTATTAAGATCTAAGAGGCACTTTTAGCATTGAAACACACTTCGGGAGACATTCATCCCGTTTTTGTTTAAGCTTATTTTTGGTTTTTACCCGTTTGACTCGATAGTGATAAAATAAATGTCAAATCGAGCATTCATAAGTAAATTCATCAAAATTATCTCTTCTAATTGTTACCATTTCTGGTCATTTAAAAATTAGAAATCATTCAATGCCTCTTTTTTTGCAGGGGTCGTTACAACGTTGAACTTCATCTATCTTTTCTGAGGCTGCAAGGGCAAGCCAACGACTTTAAAATCCAGTTCAGCAGTGTCGTTCGTGTGTTTGTACTACCCAAGGTTTATCTCTTGTGCTCTTTTCATCAAATGTTCAAAACAGATAAACGTTTACTGAATATTCTATTTATATTTTTCCGTGTTGTAATGCAGTCAAATCAACCACATACATTTGTTGTTGTTACCCTCGATCCACCTATCCGTAAGGGTCAAACTATGTATCCACATATAGTGTTGCAGGTATGTTGCTAATTGCTCCTGATGATTGGGTTTGCTTTATTGTGAGAAAAAAAATTGTATTTATTATCTGTTTTGGTGTGCCATAGTTTGAAACAGATTATGTGGTGGAAAGCACGTTGACAATGAATGAAGATCTTTTCGCTACCAAATACAAGGACAAGTTAGAACCAACTTATAAGGTAGTTTCTTTATGTAAGTTATAAATTCTTGCTGTGATTAAAATGAATTGCCAGTCTCCCTTTCTTTCATTTATATAGGGCATATAAGAAGCATAGTTGTTAATATCGAATAGCGGATGATAGCGACAAGCAACCTATACGCTACGTAGCGATAGAGATGAAATAGCGGGCACTATTTTATGTTTAGTGATACACTTGAACAAGATTTCAGAAATATTTTATATGTATATTATATCCAAACACGGTGTTTCTTAGGGATGAGCTCGGTACCGACCGGTACCGAAAATCCCCAAAAGTGGGTACCGGTACCGGTAATGAATATACCCGGTACGGTACGGTTCGGTACCGGGTACCATTTGCTCAACCCTAGTGTTTCTATCCATATATTTAACAAAAAACCTAAAATCCAGCTATTGTATACGTATATTTTATCGCTATTTATATTAGAACCAAAAAAAAAGCCCTGAAATTCCACTATTTACTCGCTATGGAGTTGTCAAAATCAGATAGCGATAAATGAGCGCTTTGCTACGCTATTCTATTCGCTGTAGCGCTCGCTATGAGCGCTTTTAACAACTATGATAAGAAATGATACTTTTGACCCGTTTACCTATAAAAAGGGTCGGTTTAGGATGTTTTTTTTATCCCTAACGGGCCATGCAAAAGGATTTAACCCATTTGACTAAATAGATTGGCTCAAACGGGTCATACAGATTGAAAGTCATCCGCAGTGTATTCTGCATGAAAATCTCCTAAAGTTAAAGTCTATTTGTAAACATGTTTAGCACATTACATATACAATTGAACAAGAAATGGATAACAAGGTGTTTGCGGGCCGGTCCGAGCTGACCTGTTTTTGAGCAACGACCCAAACCCGTTTCGACTTCTTTCCAAACCCTTTTGACTTATACCGATCCGTTTGTCTCGCCCATTTTGCCATCTTATATGAGCTTTCACACCAACTTTCGTTTATTCTTAGATGGTTTTAATATTTAAAATGAACAGGGACTGATTCATGAAGTGTTTACAATGGTATTGAGAGGCTTATCAGGCACAAAACTCACAAGACCCGGAAAATTCCGTAGCTGTCAAGACGGTTACGCTGTGAAGTCATCGTTAAAAGCCGAAGATGGCGTTCTTTATCCGCTTGAAAAGAGCTTTTTCTTCTTACCAAAACCACCTACTCTTATTCTATACGATGAGGTATTACATTATAGTCTAAATGTATAAATACTCTAGTTTTCAGTTTCTACTTTCTTTATAGTGAACTGATTCATAAGCTGTATATTTAGATTGATTACGTGGAATTTGAAAGACATGCTGCGGGAGGATCAAACATGCATTACTTTGATCTTCTTATTAGACTGAAGACAGAGCAAGAACATCTTTTCCGGAACATTCAGAGAAACGAATATCATAATCTCTTTGAGTTTGTCAAGTCAGTATAATATGATTTACGTTTTTTGGAAGTGATTGGATTGAGAAAGTCGTCACTGAGTTTGTTGTTTTTTTGTTGTTTTAATGATGCAGTTCAAAGGGTCTTAAAATTATGAATCTGGGTGGAGCTAAAACAACAGACGGTGTTGCAGCGGTGCTACAAGATGAAGATGATGATAATGTTGACCCGCATCTTGAACGAATAAAGAATGAAGCTGGTGGTGATGATAGCGACGAAGAGGTTAAATCATCAATCTTAACTTTGTTGCCTTTTTTTTTTTGAATTTATTAAAGATGGTAACATGGCCGGGTGGGTTAGATAACTGGTCAAAATGGGTGAGGTTGTTTATAATTTTTCTAGAGTAAAAGACCGAATACCCCTGAAAACGACCGAATTGCCCTTTAAGTTAACAAAAAAGACGGAAATACCCCTGTCTTAACGGAGAAAAATGGATGGAGTTAATGAGCCGGATGAAATTGGCAAGCTTTCAAACCTTTTGGATCCTGGAAAAACAAACCTTTGGACGAAAGTCGCAAAATTGGCCAAACCTCATGGACGAAAATGACATTTTACTCTTATTTTTATGAATAACAAAAGGTTTATTTATGATTACAAAACAAATATTGTTACAATTGTTATCTAAATCTTTTAACAAAGGTGTTTTGGGAGATTGTATGCATTAAAATTAGACTTTGGGCAACTTTCAACGTGTTTGATCCGTTCCCCTTTTATCTAACTTTTTTGACCCATCTGAGACGAATGAAATCGACTCATTTATAAGTAACGGGTCAAATGGCCACCTCGATTTATTATCTTAAACTTGTTTGAATTATGTAGGACGAGGATTTTGTTGCTGACAAGGATGATGGAGGGTCACCTACTGATGATTCAGGGGGAGATGATTCTGATGGTAGTTTGAGTGAAGGCGACAAGGAGGTTAGTAGTCGGGTTTTCTTTTCACTTCATGTTATAATTTTTTTTTGGTTTTTAATATTTTATATATATCAGAAACCTGTGAAGAAGGAACCAAAGAAAGAACCTACTACTTCTAAGCCTGTTTCAAGTAAGAAGAGAACCAAAAGCGGTGAAGATGATGCGTCGAAGAAGAGAAAGCCCAAGAAGAAAAAAGATCCGAATGCACCCAAGAGAGCTATGAGTGGTTTTATGTTTTTCTCACAACTTGAAAGAGAGGTTAGTATATATATTATTATATATGTATGTATATGTATCATGAATCACATGTAACATGATTTCTCATAAATTGTGATTTCATCTTCAGAATGTGAAGAAGGACAACCCTGGTATTGCATTTCAAGAAATCGGGAGGGTTCTTGGTGAACGATGGAACAAGCTATCAGGTTTTGTAACGCTCCACTTTATTTTTAGTGTGCTAAAACCTTAATCTGATATATTATATTGTGATTTGTAGCTGAAGAGAAGGAACCATATGAAGCCAAGGCTAAGGTTGACAAGAAGCGATACCAAGACGAAATCAGTGGCTACAAACCGAAACCCTCAAATTCTGGCAACGCATCTGACTCTCCCTAGATGCGTAACGTCTCTTTACCTGTTTCCGTTTTTGATTTTTTTCCATTTTGTAATAAAAAACATCTTAAGAAAAGAAAACCACAGGCCAAAATCTAGGCAACAAAATCCCATCAATCAAAAGTCGACAATCGGGTCTAAGTTGACTACTGGACAGCTCGGTTGTGAGTTGACTCAACAACCAATTTTGAAAGAAGTATGATTTATGAGTCTATAAACATGTGAATGTTATAAGTTATAACTAATAAACTAGAACATGCTAAGAGTACCAAGAAAACCTAAAATCCCAAGAGTCTTGTTTCGAGTCATACGCATAAACACCGTTGATAGTAAACAGCCATCGACAATCCGAGCCACAACCATAGTGATCTCTCATGTACTCGTATGCATGAAAATCGACATGTAGCATCACGTCTGCCTTCCACCTCGCGTTACAATAAAACAATGTTGTTTTTGAAAAGTTAGGCTTAAACTTCCACTCTATCGATTGACCATACGATAATATGTGTTGCCCCAAATCATCGTCTAATGATCGACACTCAATCGTCATGACGTTATTGTATCCGATCAAGTTGGTGATTTGAACTGTAACTTTGCCACTCGCTACATGAATCAATGTGGCTGTTAGAAGCAGTTGTAGCATACTTGCCACTGCCATTGAACCACCGCTGATCGCCTTGTTCCGCTTCATTTTGGGTAAAAGTGGATTGGTTTTAAATTTTTAATAACCATCATCGTCTCCAGCATTATATGTCATCATATCTCATTAATGAAAATTTAAGAAATTAATCTCGTCATTAGTTTTCATTAATATTTACCATTAAATACTTTTAATGTTTGCATACAGGGAATTTGGACAGTCCAAAAGTATTTAATTATTTGAGAGTGTGGAAGGCGATAATATATGTTATATTGAGTCTGGATATAGCTAAGTTTTCAATAGTAACAACTAGCTGGATTCAATATTTGCGTTGTTGCGGGAATGCAACGGGAATTCAGTCGGTATCAATATTTGTTGTTACCATAGATATTAATAATAAACATCATAATTTATTTCAATGATATAGACGTTAATAATTACTTAGCAGTTTTATATTTAAAAGGTGATAAAATGCTTGTTGTAGACCCCATATAACATAACCATAGAGAAAAAAAAAAAAAAAGATTATCAAAATAATCATTTGATCAATCAAAATTACCAAAATAGACGATGTCGACTAAGCTGGTAAATTTGGAGACTTTGCTAGTGTTTTCTCCAAGCCGTTTGTCTATTTTGGTAATAAAATTGGTCAAATATCTACTTCTGTACTTTTCTTGATAAGAAAACTGGCAAATATGCTTATTGTAGACCTCATATAACAGAATCCATATAAAAGAAAAAAAAATGGGTAACAACCGGGTGTCTCTTGGTTCAAACATAGACGTTACTATTAAAGAAAAAATGTTGAAACCACCATACCAAAAGCACATTTATGTTTTGTATCTGTTTCAGTTCATATACATATACTAAAATACAAATGTAAAAAAAGGGAATTAGTGGATATCATATCGCATCCACCAATAGGTTCCTCCACTTCTTCACTCACTAACACGCGTTTACCGTTAAAAGTTATTTTAATAAGTATAGATATAATACTTATTTACATTCTTAGTTGTACACAAATTGCTACACTCTGAAACCCTGAGAGATCATTTAATAGTATCATATTCTTTGTCAAAGCACTTTGTATACATTATATGTGTTTTATCATATATTATATGTTTAGCAAATGTTGGTCAACCTCCCAGTTCTCAGGAAAATTGCAGAAAAAAGAATACCATTTCATAGATGTTTACTCTTGACCTTAATCATGCTAGAAAATATGATTAGCAAGATGCAACAATTTTCTTAAAATCCAAATCACACCATCTTTAATTCAAAGAGGTTCATTATTTTGTATGAATCACCAACTTCAAATTGAATCTAATGAGTCTAAAATTCAATACACAACTCACATTTCGGATTCAAATCCAATATTCCAAAACCCTTCAGGAGTCGAAGGAGGTGCAAACCTATATCGATGCCTAGAAACGCCTTCATGATGCTCACACCGAAGATCCCGCTTATTGTTATTATCATTACCATCCGCGGGAAGAACAGCATCATAGAACTTTCTACACTGCTTACATTCAACTCCTTTAAGATTAGCCCTCTCGGCTTTCTTTCTCACAGGTTCAACATACTTAAAACTTTTCTTCTCGGGCCTTTGTGGGCCCATGTCAGCGTTTAAGTCTTGTGTTTCATCATCAGAGCTGTTGAAATTCATGTCTTTGGGAGCGGGACCCGGAAGTTGATGAATCGCCTCTTCTTTTACTCCCTTTTTCAAGTCTTCTTTGATGTTTTCCAATGGAGTATCGAGAAAATCATCATGTGGGTCAGGCCCGTTTCTGTTTTTTGTGGGCCTTGTGTCTCGCCAATGAGAAATGGGCCGTTTTGTTCCGGATAATAAGTTTGCCTTTTTGCTGCTGTCGGGTTGAGCTACAAATGGGGAGCTCGAGCTTGATCCGTGTATCGTTTTGGTTTCTGTTTTGTCGTTAGGGTTTTGTTGGTTTACGTTAGGGCTAGTTGTTTCATAAGCGGGCATTGGACTACTTGGAGACTTTCCGTCCATAACTGTAACGATAGATGAGAAGATATTAGCTTTAGGTGGCAATTTAAACTCATTTACTTGTGAATAGATCGATTCAGATATTGTCTAATCTCTAACGGGTCAAAGGGAAAAAATAGATTGAAAAGGGTATGAAGTCGCCCAAATTACATTTTTGATGCATAATAAAAGATTACTGTTTACATAATAAAAAAATAATTGAATTAAAACACAATATAGAGTAAAATGCCATTTTCGTCCCTGAGGTTTGGTTACTTTTGCGACTTTCTTCCAAAGGTTTGTTTTTCTGCATTTGGATCCAAAAGGTTTGAAATCTTGCCATTTTCATCCAACTCGTTAACTCCATCCATTTTTAACGTTAACTCAGGGGTATTTTCGTCTTTTTAGGCATTTTTGTGATGATTAAAGAGTTTGGGTGGGGAGAAAGTCAACAGAGGTGAATTTTTATTTCTTATAGTGTTTTTTATTTTAATAAAAAATGTATAAAAGACAGAAATGCCCCTCGTTTAACGGAGAAAAATGGATGGAGTTAACGAGTTGGATGAAAATGGCAAGATTTCAAACCTTTTGGATCCAGATGCGGAAAAACAAACCTTTGGATGAAAGTTGCAAAAGTGGCCAAACCTAAGAGACGAAAATGACATTTTACTCCACAATATATAAAAAATCTTTTGGACAACAAGTGTTTCGTGTCAACCCTGTACAAAAAACCACATGTTTCAACCCAAGCTTATTAAAACCTGCTACTCGAACAGTATCGACCCATGTAACATAATAATTCTGACATAAATTAGGTCAACATAGATGCTAATACAAAATTACACTATGGTGAAAGTCTAAAACTGAGAAAAAAAATCTAACAAAAAAAAAAGAAAAAAGAATTATAATCTCACCATAGCAAGTATATCTAAAGCATTTAAAGACTAACATACATATGACAAGCAACCAAACCCCAAACAGTTCATAACAGTATAACACAACCTAGAAATGCAAACGAGTCGAGTGGCTTGCGAGCTGCTTGAAACGAGTCGAGCCTTATTGAGCCCGAGCCGAGCTTGAGCCTAAAATAAAGATCGTTTATTTATCAAGCCCGAGCTCTCATAAGTTAATCAAGCTCGAGCCTGGTCGAGCTCGGGCTCGGCTCGTTCGCACCCCTAACACAAGCTAAATGTATAACAAAAAAAGTATCAAAAATATTAATATAAAAACAAAGGGTATAAGAACATTAAGGATAACATTTAGAGTTGACCTAGTAAAGTTTTCTAGTCAGACAAAGGTTCCATGGGCCAAGATTGGGCAATGTATATATATAAAGATTACCATAAATGATAAAACCAACAGAAAAAATAAAGAAAGATTACCAGGTGAATTCAACATATTCTGATCAGGAATTAACTGGTCTTTATTAAATTTTGTGCTGCTACTGCCATGCATATTCTCTGAAGTTAATCCCGATTTCGAGCACAAATAATTGTACTGAGATTTAAGCTTTTTATACGCATCAATAACTTCCCGTCTTTTATTCTTTTCGATCATTATCTCGTTATTTTTGCCTTCAATTTGCTGAAGCAATTTCCCATGCAATTCCATTTCATCAGTCGAGTCTTTACTCCGTTCTTTGACTTCCACTTGAAGCTTTTCCACTTCGTCCTCCAAACTTTTTACTCTCGCAACAAATAATCGTCTCTCCTTTTCAACCTCTTCTAATTCACGCCCATTTTGTTCGATCAGTTGTTGTTGTTGTTGTAGCTGATCCGTTAATACTTTGTTTTTCGTTTCGCAGTCATCGAGAAGCTGTTTCGTTTTCAAAACTTCGGCAGCTTGCGTTCTCATTTTTATAAGCAGTGTTTCTTGAAACGCCTTTTTTTCTTCAAATTTTCTCTCAGATAGCTCAAGTTTTTCGGAAAGCTCCGTCAGTTTATCGTCTTTATATTGTATTTGTCGTTCTTTTTGTTCTATGAGCGAGTTCTTTGACTTAACCAACTGGAGTAACTCACAGTTTGACTCTTCTTTCTCTATGATTATCCGACACTTGCTTTCTAGATTCAATTTTAAAATGTTGTTTTCCTCTTCGAGCTCCTTCCTTTTCGTTTCGTTTCCGTTCACCGTTTTCGCTTTTGAATCTAGAAGTTCACGTAAACTTTTTGTAATTCTCGTTTCTCCGCTATCTCTTTCGTCTTTCGTTTCAGCTCTTCTTCAAGATCGTTAGGAATTTTCTTCATCTTGCTGCTCTCGGTTTTTAAAAACTGGTTTTCTTCGAAAATCTTTTGTTTTTCGGATTCGAGTGTTTGTATTCGAACCGTCAGATCGAATTCCTTCTTTTTCCATTCGTCTTCTGCTGCTTTCTTTGCTTCCGTATAGATTTTTTTCAGTTTCGATTGAAAGTCGGGGAATAACTGTTTGCAGAATAGATATTCGATCTGAGAAACGCTTTCTTTTGTTTCTTGGATTGTAGCAGCCAATAGAGTACTAAGTCCTGAGATATACTCTGTATCAGTACCGTCAACATGGTAAGTTTGTTCTTGATCGCCTTCCATCTGTGGATTGTATAAAAATAATGTAAATATAATGAAAACTTTGAAAGTATATAATCAACACATTTTGTAAGTTTTGTCAAATTAACGTTGGAGCTGATGTGCATACTTATCTTTTATATTAATGATTAAATATCTCAATTTTCAAGAAAACATGACCATGAACTTGCCCGTTAAGTTAGAAAGGTGTGGTCTCTCTGAAAACATAAATCAAGTGTGTGAGTACTTGTTGAAATTTCAGATGTGATTATCCAGTTTTGGTATAATGCTTGCATATATCCATAGTCCATTCACTTTCTTACTTTCTACAACTTTTCTCATGAACGGTTTAAACTAAAAGGCATAAACTTTACCAATAGCTCTAATATGGGTGGGATTATATTGAGTAAGCTTGTTTGTTTGTTTAACTAACCGAACAGAATGGATCCAACAGTCGCAGTAATTTTCAAGATTGAAGAACACATAAAAGGGTTTGATCAGATACCCATCCACTCTACTAGCATATAAAGTATCTTCTCCAGTCTTTCTCCTCTTCTTAATATTCTAAGCATAGTTGTTAATGGCGAGTAGCGATAAATAGCGGGCGGCTATTTTATAAATAGCGATACACTAGATTTTTTTTTTATTTTTATATGTATATTATATCAAAATACCCTGGTATGGTATATATGCTATTTTACATGTATATTTAACAAAAACCTAAAATCCAACTATTTTATAGCTATATTTAATTGCTATTTATATTTAAAAATAAATAAATAAAGTGTCGCTATTCTTGCTACAACCCAAATAACGACACTGGACCTATACGCTACGTAGCACGCTATAGAGATTCAGATCACTATGATCGCTATTGACAACTTTGATTCTAAGATGAACTAGAATGTAGTAAATTGTTGGTAACTTGGTATCATCCAAAAACAAAAGGTGTCATTTCTAAACTCATATTACATTTACATCTTCATTCTCACTAAGCTATCCTTGCTGAATCTGAATTTCAATAACAATTAATCCTCCAACTATCACGACAAAAATGCATCTTGCTTAAACTGTTATAACCTTTTTCTTACTCTATTGCAAACACATATCTACACATACATATAATCAAATTAGCATATAGTAATCATGTCAAACCTAATAAGCATCAGAAGAGGCAAACAATTAATAAAATTTGACCTAAATCCATAACTTCTTCAAATGAACCCTAAATCAAGACATGAAAACCTAAACTAATAGTTTACTTGAATAAATATCAAACATCAAATTTACTTATCATCAGCAAAAGAAATTTGGCTAAAATTAAATCTCCGTAAATTAGAAATGTGGCATTTGGATTCAAATTCATCCCATTGACTCACTAACAGGTGGATATGTGTGTGCATTTGGTACTATTGGGCGTGACAATGAAAACAGTTGGTACTTACAGTTTGATCGGTGACGGAGGAGCAGCATAAACAAGATCTCCGGCGAGCAGGCGTATCCCAAAAGGAAGAGGAAGAGGAGGGAAAGATTTTAGAAACAAGGTCAAAGTAATCATCAAAACTTTATTTTTTTTATGAATTGTATAAAACAATTTCTTTCTTTATAAGATATAACATTTCTTTAATAAATATTATTATATTGAATAGTTCAAAAGAAACCAAGAACGAGTATGTGAATTGTGAAATATATTTTGAGAAGGTACATAAACTAGACTAAGTACATGTGGGAGAATCGGCACAATGCGACGTGAAAACTGGTATTTACAACTACGTATAATTGGACAGTTACATTAGTGAAAAAATCATAAGTAAAAGTTTGATTAGAGAGTTACTATCGGTTTCACTTGGTACCGAACTCGTTGAGAAGCAAGAAATATCATGTCCCATGATCTATTAGAAGAAGATTGACGTTTATACAACTTTGTAATCAACTTGAGTTTGTTTCTAGGTGGTTGTGTTTCTCTATCAAACATATTTATTTAGGTATAAGTTATTGTTTAGGTTAAAATCCATTATAGAATTAAACACTCTTTACTCGTATTTCCATTTTAGAGACGCAAAACAATCTTAAAGACACATTGTGAATGCTTTCCGGTTTTTGCTGGTTTGTCATAAGTGCAAGATTATGCCATGATGTTACATTTTTCTTAATACAGAGTGGGCCAAATGTTTTTTCGTGTCACATTTGTTGTGACGTCAAAACGTTGGGAGTTCCAGCAATTTTATATCAACATTGTTACAAAACCAAGGTTCTTTTCACATATATGACAGATCTTATGACGCTTCTTGGTTGCACCCATTGAATTTCTCTAAGATCCCAGACACGTGCAGCCTTCACAGTGGCTGCAGATAGGGGTGCAAACGAGTCGAGTCGAGCCCGAGCTCGATCAGGCTCGAGCTCGTTTAACATATGAAAGCTCGAGCTCTAGCTCGGCTCCATTCGAGCATTATTTCTAAAGCTCGAGTTCGGCTCGAAAGTAATTTTTCAAGCTCGAGCTCGGCTTGGGCTGGACTCGTTTAGTATTTATTAATTAATTTATATTAATTATAATTATTATTATACATATAATTTAGTTATTTTTTTATATTTATATAAATGGTAATTATTATTATATAAATATATGTTTAATATATTAATAAAAATATATAAACAGAAAGCTCGATTAGGCTCGCGAGTTGGCTCGAGCTCGATAAGCGAAGCTCAGGCTCGGGCTCGTTTACTAAACGAGCTTGTTTTTAGGCTCAGGCTCGAGCTCGAGCTCGTTTAAGCTCGGCTCGTTCGAGCGTTTTTTCGAGCCGAGCTCGAGTAGCTCGCGAGTAGCTCGGCTCGTTTGCACCCCTAGCTGCAGATTTCATCAGAGGCAGCCTAAGAAGCCGAAGTCAAACCACATCTTTGATAACGCTAATCACTTCAGATTCTGGTCTTGCCCTCGATTCATGAGTTTGTAAATTTCGTTCTTGCCACACATAATAAACGCTAGCTCCCAACATGAGGCGTTTTATGATACTCCAAATAGAACTAGTAACCGGAAGGGAACAGAGATGAATCGAATATCCGAAAATCCAACTTTTTATTTAATTTTTATTTTTTTATTATTTTTTTCATATTCGGAAACGGACATTTTTGATAGTTTCGGATATCCGAATATAAGTTTTCGGATATTTTTTGGATATTTTCGGATATTTTTCGGATATTTCGGATATTTTCGGATACTTCGGATATTTTCGGATATTCGGATATCCGAAAAAAATGAAAATTTTGAAAATCACTATCCGAATCCGAAAAATTCGGATATCGGATTTTCGGATACGGATAGTTTTGAACACCCCTACTACAAACGACAAGGTCTTGGGACTTCATGGGACTATCAAGAAGTATTGAACGACGCGCTGCCATCGAGAGTGACATAATAATCTGTTGGTGCACTTGTGTCTGTACTTTGTCTGTATTTTGTCATGATACCAAACGATGTCTTCGTTAGTCCTGTAAGTTTGACCAAGTCAACCATCCTCCGGTTTGACTTGGCCAAACAGTTAGAACATTGGTTGTAATATGTTTGGGTCGAAGGATGTGTCATCGAAGGATAGTTTAGATCCTTCGATGAGCTCGAAAGATAAGCCTTCGATTGATGGACCTCGAAAGATGTCATCCTTCGAGGTACATGTTAATCCTTCGAGCTGTTTCAGATCGATAGATGATCGTTCGATCATCTATCTGATCCTTCGACCAGACATGCTGTGTTCGGGTATATATATACCCATGCATTGTGTTCACTTCTCAGTTAAAAAAAAGAGAGAGACTTGGAGACACTAGAGAGAACACTCAGAGCATTCTGTTGGAGAGCACACACACACTCACGAAAGTTTGAGAGAGTTTATAGAATACATCTGTAAACATAGCTTTGTAACCGGACCGTTCATTCGTATTAATACAAGTGGTGTTAATCGGTGAAGCTTTTGTGTTGTGTTTGTGCTTGTTCTATCTCGGTTCTTGTATAAACTCTCGGTTTGCATGCTAGCTTGGATTCCGCACTCGCTAGTGTGTTGGACATAACAAGGAATAGGTTGCACCTCAACCTCCGAGGGACCTACAAGTGGTATCAGAGCCGTGGCTCTTTTCCTTGTTAAAAACCGGGTTTTTACAAGATTTTGGAGTGTTTTTGGACATAAACTCACTTGGTTTTGCAGCCGTTTTTACTGTTTTTCTCCCTTTTCTTGTTGTAAAAACGTGTTCTAAACTTCCGGGTGTGTTAAAGGACGGGTTTGGTAAGATAAAAACTTGTTTTTAAGAGTTTTGGTCATTTCCGGCCAAATTCCGGCTTACTCCGGTACCGGTTTCTGGGTTGAACTTTCGAATTTTCGTTATATTTTATTGTTCAAATTGCATGCAGAAGATATGGTCTGACCATACCTTTCTGCCTTCTGCCGAAAGTTTCTACCAACCCATCAACTTTTCACCAACCTGTCACTTTGTTTGTCAACTGTGTCAGAATCGATCGAAGGATATCCTTCGGAGTCGAAAGATCATCTTTCGATCAAGGGAAGTTCGACAGATTATCATCCTTCGAACATCCTTCGAAGTCTGTGACTTATCCTTCGATTCAAGGCATCTTTTCGAAACATACAACTTTCGGTCTACAGTGCTTTATCGAAAGATAAGGATCCTTCGGTTGGAGAATCTTTCGAAATCATTGTTTCTTTTTCGAAAGATAAGGATCCTTCGGTTGGAGAATCTTTCGAAATCATTGTTCGAAATTCAACAGTGATCTTTCGAACACTGTTGATCCTTCGAACAAGTTTTGATCTTTCGATCTCAGTCTGTTTATGTTTAACAAGTTGTGATTTTCAGGTATTATCTTTCTTGATCAAAAATGAATCCAAGATGGAATAGACCGGTAAATACAGATATGTATTTTGGTACTCCGTCTCCCGCACCGGTGTCTTCGCAAGCTAATGCTATATCTACCGGTCAATGGGCATTCGTATCAAATCAAACTCCAAGTGTTCAAAGCATTTTATTAAGTGAGAGTGAAACGGGAAGTTTGAATCGGCCTCCAAAGTTGATGCACTTATATGAATATCCAGGATGGATTGACAGATTTCATACATACGTCCTTGGTCAAAATACAGAGTTGTGGTTGCGGTTCATCACAGATTTCGATCAAACAATAGAGGTTGCTGCATCATCTGCTGCTACGTTTGCAGATCTTACAGAAGATCAGAAGAAGGTCTATGACTTGGAAAAGAAGGCTTATGCCATTCTTACTCAGGCGTTAAGTAAAGACATTTATCATCAATTTGTCAGTTACAAGACAACAAAGAGGTTGTGGGATGCATTGAAGACAAGGGGCGTGGGAAATGAAGCAACACGTCAATTGAGAAAAGACTTGCTAAAGAAAGAGTTTGATGGTTTTTCTTGTATGGAGAATGAATCTCTAGGAGATTTGACAAGTCGATTTAATCATTTGCTGACTGAATTGTCAAATTATGAGGTCGTTACACCTTCAGCAGAGATTGTGAAAAAGTTTGCAGATGCGTTGCCAGCTCAATGGAATACTTTCTTGGAAATCATGAAGTACAATGGCACTTTAGCTACAACAAGCTACAATGACTTTGTTCAAATCCTGGAAAACAAGAATCAGGAAGAAACTCTCAAGGCAAAAAGAGTTCCAGTGCCACAAAATCCTGAAATGTATTATGGAACTTCTAGCACTTCTACAAAACCTTCTTCACATGCTCCAATTCAAACAGCATTTGTGTCTCACACTGACATGTTTGGCAATACTATCCAAGTTCCGGTCCCTCCAAAAACAGACATGTATGGAAATCCGCTTAAACCAGTTCCTCCAACAGTGGCCTCACAGTGCCATCCTTCTACGGTAGCACCATCATCTCTTGATACAAGGAACTGTAGTCAGACTAAAACGGCGTTGTATGCTGAAATTGTCAAAGATGCCAGTGATGGTGAATCCTCGGGAAATAATGACATTTCCGAACATGACAGTAGTTCAGATGAAGATGTTTCAACTTCAGTTGAGGATGATACAACTTCAAGTTCAAGCGAGGATGGATCTGAATATGAATCATCAAGGGAGGTTGTTGATTCTGATGCAGAAAGGTCAACATCTGAGAGTGATTCCAGTCAGGTATGTGTCAATGAACACACTGCTGTTAATTGTGATAGTTGTGCTAGATTAAGCGTTAAATGTTCTGATTTAGAAGCAAACATGTCTGAGTTGCAAGGCAAACATGATGCTTTACAAGCTAGTTTGTTTGACTTGTAAGACAAACATGTTTCATTGAATGATAAGTGGTGTGAGTTGCAAAGCAAACACGAGGGTTTGCAAAACAAGTATGATGTGACATTCCTCCACAATCAAAAATTAACCGTGGATCTTTCTAAGTGCACAGAAGCCAACATGTTTTATGAAAACCATGAAAAGGAATTTAAATCGATGATTGAAACATTAAAGAAAGATAAAACAGAGCTGACAAAAATGGTTTCCAGAAAACAAACTGACATAAATTTGTATATCACACGTCTTGAGATAATGCAAAAAGAGATGGCTTGTGTTAAAACTGAAAGTGAGGCGATCCGACTCAAGTTAGACAGCTATTTGAGCTCTAGCTATGTGTTAGATCACATCATAGATGTTCAGAAAGAGAAACGGGATGTCACATGCATAGGTTACAAGAAATGTCCACCACCCGTGAGAAACAATTATGATGCCCTGCCTGATGAGGAGTATAGAACTCACTTTGAACCATCTGTTCCTCTAGACGTTAAGGAATTTGCAGCAGGACTCGGATACAAGAAGGAAGTATCATCAGAATCGGATGTGTCAGCAGATACATGTGTGTCTTCTGCTGAACCGAGTCAGAATCCTCCAGTTGTGATTGAGGATACTGATTCTTCTGATGATGAATCTGATGATACTGATTCGGAAAAGTCTGATGCGGTGATCAAAGAAGAGGACATACCTCTTGAGAATCACATTCTTTGTGATCCACCTGCAAAATCGTTTGTGACTGCTACAGCCAAGTCTGTTGAATCCTCATCTGGAAGCTGTGAAAGCGTGAACTTGCTTTACACGTTGATTGGATCTGATAAAATATATTCAGACAAGGATTTCCCTATCAAAAATGTCAATCAATCTTTGATTGATAAAGTTTTCGAAGATTCTACCAGTAAGTTTTTGGGAAAGTCGAGCCCAGGAGTTGTAGTAACTCAGTGTGCTCCTATCCCAAAATCCGAGGTTAGAAAGAAATATGGGAATCAAAAATTGCAAAAACAAAACAATCAACGAAAGCAAAATCACGCTGCCCAAGGAAATGGAAAAGGTCAAAAGAAACAGACCAAGAAAAAGGACAAGAAGATAAACTTTGTGAAGTCAAAGGGAACGGACAAAATCGAAACTTTTGAAAATAAATCTAACTTGGATTTTGTTAAACAAGCAACAGTGTTGAAAAGAAATGAACCAAACTGTTCGAAACCTAGTACCTCGAGATCACAAAGTTCATCATCATCGGCAAGACGATCACATGATACTTCGGGGTTTGTTGAACGAAGATCATGTTTTGAATGTGGTACAATTGGACACATAATTCGAAACTGTCCGTATCTTCATAAGTTGAAAGCAAAAGTTGATGCCCCCCATGGTAACAATTACCATAAAAGATTTGTTTCACCAAAACAAGACCCTCGTCTTGTTAAACAACAAGAAGTGAAACAGAGAAAGAAACAACGGAAAAATGTTGAAAAGGTTTTAAAACCGGAGGTTGTCCAAACAAAATCTGTTGAATCAAATGTTAAACATGAAAACCAAAAACAGATTTGGAAACCAAAATTGGAAATTGTTTCAGGCGGAGCTACATCAATTCCGAATTATCGGGAAATGGATGTCACAATCCTCGATGATGACGGACGACCCAAGTCTGTGAAGGCTTGGGTCCCCCTCTCCAACTAATCTCTGAATGAGTGTGCAGGATGTTCCAGGAGGAACTATTGATAGTCTTAGGATTGTTGATAGTGGAGCGTCCATGCACAAGATCGGCGACATAAGACTCCGAAACATCATTATATCTAGGAGTTGTTGCCATTGATGGAGAGAGAGGAGAAATGAAGGAATGATGGTGAAAGAATGTGGTTGAATGAAGTTGAAAAACTCGACCAGATGAAATATGTTCCAAAATTTGGTTGTTATGGTTTTTAATCGGGTCCCCAGGATAGATTCAATCAAAATGTACGCACCTGCAGCACGTTTGAAGTTCAAAGTCCACAAGATGAACGTGTAGGGTACTTTTCTCTACGGTGTGACTGAAGAAAATATGTTGGTTGACCAAACCAAACCGGGTGTGCGGATGCCTTGGCGTGGATTGAACAACCGCACACTACTTCTGAAAGAGAAAGGCAAAGACCTTCGCTGGTGCAATGTGGAAGACCAGCCGGACCCAGAGGTCTGTGATCTTGTTGCTGTGAAGAGACTTCTCAGTAGCTACAAAGAATCGAGTTTGAAGTCCACACCGGGTGGATATCCAGTTTGGGAGAGCGCTCAGATTCCTTGCAATGCACGAAGCAGTTGCAGGATACGGTTTTGAATTTCTAATCTCTCCTATACTTGTCGATATTTAAGCTGCTTTATGAATTTTTTTTATCATCTCATACAGCACTCTTTGACCTGACACGTTGATCTCAAATATCACCTCACACGTGATTGTTTCACTATGAAACTCCTCAATGTTGTCTAGGTCCACACCGATGACCAACGTGCCGACCTTTTTACCAAAGCATTTGACAAATCAAGATTTGACTATTTATTATTGGTAAACGGTATTAAGGTCAAGCAAGAGTAAACCAACATCGGAAAATCATTTTTGTAAATACCTTTGTGTTTTAAATTTGTCTTAGTTTGTTGATTTTAGGGGGAGTAAAAAAAAAAAAAAATTGAAAAATCCAAAAACATTGAAAATTTCAAAAACACAAAAACAATAGAAAAACAAAAATGAGTTTCCTGGCGAGCAAAAGAGAAAATGATAGTACATCGGTGGTCTGTCTAAACCTCTTTAAACCTAAAATGAAAAACGATAAGCAGCTCTATATAAGATGTATCGGTAGGCTCACAATCATTTTAAAGTGTGCAGGGTGATATAAACTTAAATCGACTGAAGACTGGGTGGGAACCATTCATTGGCATATGGTCTTAGTACCGAAATTTCGTTTGAGAGATTGCCGAGGTTCTGAGATATTCGGTCTTTATGCTGCTTATCATCTGGGTATCATGATTGTATCTTTTACCGAAAAATAACGGGGACGCAAGTCTAGATCTTCCATGATACCATACATACGTGTACATACTGCATTCGACCTCAATAAGTGATAAACAATCACATGTCCAAACAAATAAGTGATAATATCACATTTATCCGGGAGTCAAGTTCGTCTCTCTGCTGTACGAAAGTACTGACCTGTTCACGGACTTGCTCCTGTGCCCTCATGCATATGAAAATCAAGTTCCTCATCAATAAGTGATTCTATCACATAGGGCTTGTTTTCAATCAAAATAAGTGAGAATCTCACATCATATACGGTCAAACAGATGATAATCGGTATACTCACCGGTAAGATGAATCCTCGTGCATACCTTGATACGGGAATGTGTCGTGATGTGGATGAACACCGGTCGGTAAGTATAAATCATACCTTAACGTATCCCCTCGCCATGATTACATCTGATAAGTTGAGCTTATGTGGACAACAATACCGATAATTGTTATAGGATGCTTATCTTAATGTTATCTAATTGAACAAAGAGAGCGTTTTGGCATGACCGTACACTGATATGATTCTCTTACCCTCGAAACTCACAAAAAGAATGTCTGTAAATATTTATTTATTGCTTTAAATTTCTGCATCTTTGTATATATTTATTTACTGCTTTCAGTCTTTACATTTGAAATATTCAAAAATACCAAAAAGATTTTAGGTGTGTTTTAATATAAACTTTATAAAAGCCAAAAAGATTTTATTTCTATTTTATTTTCGATCGTACGATGTTGGAGCTCGAGTCTTCGTTACCTGAAACCTGAACGAAAACCGAAACGACTGATTCTTCATAAACGGTCGAAATTTGCAAGTTTTGAAAGTTAAAAACTGAAATTGACAAATTTATTAAACTTTCAAACTGTCGGACGGTGTTTGATCATGACATGGTCATACGTGTGTTGTTTGTATATGCTAATGATATTCCAAGCAGTTGTTCTCATTACGCGTTTAGATTTCTTGCATGTGCAGATTCTAAAGGCAAGGAGAACATGGTCGATGACAAAGCTTCGGAATGAAGACACGACGTGAAGGCACTCAAGTGATGAAGATGATCGAGTTGCCGCTGACCATCATCAATACCACAAGGATCTCAATTCATAACGAACAAGTATTTCACGAGCATAACTCAAGGGGGAGCTTATGTTAAGGGGGAGTTTGTCAACACACTTCCTACATCAAACGGGGAGTTTGTTGGTACACTTTCTGCTTTCAAGACGTGAAGACTTTAAAGATCCTCCGACATTGAAGACTTGAAAGGACGTCAAAGTTGAAGACACAAAGTTCGAGACAAAGATCGAGACAAAGATCAAGTTATAAAGATAAAGACAAAGCTACAGCCAAGGGGGAGTTTGTTGGTGCACTTGTGTCTGTACTTTGTCTGTATTTTGTCATGATACCAAACGATGTCTTCGTTAGTCCTGTAAGTTTGACCAAGTCAACCATCCTCCGGTTTGACTTGGCCAAACAGTTAGAACATTGGTTGTAATATGTTTGGGTCGAAGGATGTGTCATCGAAGGATAGTTTAGATCCTTCGATGAGCTCGAAAGATAAGCCTTCGATTGATGGACCTCGAAAGATGTCATCCTTCGAGGTACATGTTAATCCTTCGAGCTGTTTCAGATCGATAGATGATCGTTCGATCATCTATCTGATCCTTCGACCAGACATGCTGTGTTCGGGTATATATATACCCATGCATTGTGTTCACTTCTCAGTTAAAAAAAAGAGAGAGACTTGGAGACACTAGAGAGAACACTCAGAGCATTCTGTTGGAGAGCACACACACACTCACGAAAGTTTGAGAGAGTTTATAGAATACATCTGTAAACATAGCTTTGTAACCGGACCGTTCATTCGTATTAATACAAGTGGTGTTAATCGGTGAAGCTTTTGTGTTGTGTTTGTGCTTGTTCTATCTCGGTTCTTGTATAAACTCTCGGTTTGCATGCTAGCTTGGATTCCGCACTCGCTAGTGTGTTGGACATAACAAGGAATAGGTTGCACCTCAACCTCCGAGGGACCTACATAATCGGTGTCATTGATACCGGAATTTGGCCAGAGTCATAGAGCTTCAACGATGAAGGCTATGGTCCTATTCCCACAAAATGGAAAGGAGAATGTGACGGCGGCAAAGATTTTGTTTGTAACAGGTAAGTTTGTTAAATGTTTAATCAACTTAGTTTGGTGGTTATTTTTTTTTACATCTAGTTTCTTCAACTAACAACTAAAAGTAAGGTAGTACAAAGTTAATATATAGTTGTTATGTTCTAAAAAGATAACTATAACATACAAGTGAGGAATTTTGTTATGTAGATATAATCCAGAAAAACAGAGAAAAGATCCAGGTAAAATTAAGGTAATATAGAGCAAGGAATTTGTAAATCAACTAATAGCATGGTGATTGAAAATATGCATATTTAGTGGGAAAACAACATGATCTAGACAAGATTAATCTTTGCATCATTTATGTTATTTCAAGAGTCAAGTTGGTTAACAAATTATTTTGGGAAATCTTCTTGAACTGCCTTATGCATTATATTTTCTCTGTTGGCATTATAACCTCTCTTAATGGATTAATTGGCATGTAAGAAAGTGTTAAGTGTGTCAATTGCTATCTTGACTTTTAAAAAATAAAGCCTTATTATAGTTTTAATTGTTGTCCATCTTACATGTAGAAAGATAATTGGCGCTCGCTCGTATATCGTTGATAGTAAGGAACTTTCTGTTTGGGATACAGTTGGGCATGGGACTCATGTCGCATCAGTATTAGCCGGTAACCAAGTGCGACACTCAAGCTATTATGGTCTAGCACATGGAATTGCTAGAGGAGGAGTTCCCTCAGCACGGCTAGCTATTTATAAAGTATGCGGTCCAACAGGTTGTGATTATACAGACATTCTGAGTGCCTTCGATCAGGCCATTGCTGACGGGGTTGATATCATATCGATCTCACTTGGAAATGACGATCCACTCGAACTTACTTTTGACCCAATTGCGATTGGAGCATTTCATGCAATCGAGAGGGGCATTCTGACGGTAAATTCTGCAGGAAATAAGGGTCCTTTTAGAGCTTCTATTAATTCATATGCTCCATGGATCTTTACTGTGGCAGCAAGTGATATTGATAGAAAAATTGTCGACAAGCTCCTTCTCGGAAAAGATGCAACTCTAGTGGTGAGTAGCTAGTATAACTACGTACTTTCTAGTAGGGGTGTTCAAAACCGGATATCCGAAAATTCGGATATCCGAAATTTTCGGATACCAGATTTCACTATTCGAATCCGTATCCGAAATTTCGGATATCCGAAATACGGATTCGGATAGTGAATCGGATATCCGAAAATCCAAATTTTTATTTAATTTTTATTTTTTTATTATTTTTTTCATATTCGGAAACAGATATTTTGGATAGTTTCGGATATCCGAATATAAGTTTTCGGATATTTCGGATATTCGGATATCCAAAAAAATGAAAATTAAATCTTTAGATATTTTGGATATCCGAAATATCCGAAAATTTTGAAAATCACTATCCGATTTTCAGGTATTTCGGATTCGGATATCGGATATTTCGGATCGGATTTTCGGATACGGATAATTTTGAACACCCCAAGGTGTGGGGCGTGGGTTGGGGCGGTGGGTTGGGTTTAACGCTGGCTACACCACACCGGCTAAGCGTTGGGCATGGTGTTGCCTGCTTGGCGTGTGGATTGAGCCTGGTGTGGGGCGGGAATGGGAGGGGGGCGTAGGGTGAGATGGCTGACTTTGGTTGGTTCAAAGTAGCTGTTGCCAATAGGGGTGTTCAAGATCGGATAATCCGGTTTTCGGATATCCGAAAATCGGATATCCGAAATTTCGGATAGTGAAATATTGACATCCAAACCCGAATCCGAAATTTCGGATATCCGATTTTCGGAATATCCGAAATTTCGGATTCGGGTTCGGATATCTAATTGGATATCCGAATATCCAATTTTTTATTTAACTTTTATTTTTTTATTATTTTTTAATATTTGGAACCAGATTTTTCGGATAGTTTCGGATATCCGAATATAAATTTCGGATATTTTTCGGATATTTCGGATATTTTTTCGGATATTTTTCGGATACTTCTGATATTTTTCGGATATTTCAGATATTTTTTCGGATATTTCGGATATTTTTCGGATACTTCGGATATTTTTCGGATACTTCGGATATTTTCGGATATTCGGATATCTGAAAAAAATAAAAATTAAATTTTCGGATATTTTCGGATAATCAGATTATCCGAAAATTCTCAAAATCACTATCCGAATCCGAATTTTCGGATTATCCGATTTTCGGATATCCGAAAATTCGGATATCCAAAAATTCGGATATTTCGGATACGGGTTTTCGGATATTTCGGATTCGGATTCGGATTTTTTTGAACACCCCTAGTTGCCAAACGGCTATTTAAAAAAAGTTATTTACATATTAAACCAATACAAATACCCACCGATTTTTTACAATTTTTACCACTTCTCTACTTCTTCTACCATATCTCTTTGTTTTTTTTATAAAAATCAATCCACAACATCCTACAATCCATCCTTTTAATCCCGACTACGACCCAAACAACCCCTTTGGATACCAAGAAAACCCGAACACTAGCTGTCACACCCCCAAAATCCACCACGCGGAGTATCACCGCTTGGAGGCGTGACGTGACCAGGATCGAGCCACCCATCATATTGAACAATGTAATTTAGTAAATAAAACCAACCAGAATATAATTGGTGACCTAAAGAAGGTAACCGACTTTAAGTTAACAACGGAAGCATAAAACGTAAGTCCAAAACATAAGTTCGTAGTTCATAAGTTCAAAGATCCAAAACACAAGTTCCATAAGTTTATAAAGTTTAATTATTAAGTACGGGAAATAACAGTCCGCATCCCACAACGACTTCTTCCTCGTGCAAGCTCCATATGCATTTAACGACCTGTAAGGCATGTAACAACGAGTCAACAACAAAGTTGAGTGAGTTCACGGTTGGTTGATTAGTTTTAAGTTGTTTCTGAAAACGTGGTTTGACTTTCGTTGGCTTATTTGTCGTGGGGGTTACCCCATAGTTGAAAGTATGTTTAACCAGTTCCTTTTATTACCCAAACCATATCCATAATCAGTGGGGGCTTCCCCATGTAAACCACTAGACCGTTAAGATATCGACAACTGACGAACAATAGTTGTGCCCTACATCAGTGTCTATCATCACTGACAGTTTGCCATAGTCCATTAGTGCACGCCCCTTCGGATGACACGGTGTGAGGTTTGTTAAACCTAATAGCGTTATTAACTAATGACCCGCTCGCCATCGGCCTCGGCGATTAAGTCGATATAAAATGAGGGACTTAATGATAGAGTTTTTGTCTAGTAAGTTTTAAGGTTGTTTTCCTACCCAAGGAAGACGAACGTACGTATTCTACCTAAAGAGAATACGCAGGATTAATATTGGCATCCTACCCAAGGAGGATGGCCGTACATATCCTACCTAAGTAGGATATGTAGATTCCGTTTTAATTCTTTAACCCATTCCCAACCACCGGGAATCCCATGCCTTAGAAAGAGTGTGAACTCACCTTTGGTTGCTCGGTTTGACTCTATAAAATAGCTAACAGTCAAGGTCGGTCAATCACGCCCTAATATGATTACCAGTTAGTCATTTAGTGGTTTCAATTAGAGCACAAAGTTCCTACACGTATCTACCACATAACATGGATACACTTTAACAGTTCACGCCCATATAAACATTCCGCCTATAGCTACTCAAGAGCAAGCACACGATATTGCACATAACACTTTTATTGACGTATAACATGTTAGATCATTCTCAGATAACCTACCAGACATTTAGACACGCAAATTACTACTTATGTCGTTTCAGCTTTTACATTCAAAACTGGGCTGTTTTCGGGTATTTTAATAAAATAGTTAACTTACTCAAAAAATTCCCAACTTTTTACAGAAGGTCTTAAACAATCCAAATATTATTGTGTAAAAATCTCGGGATCCAATTCACCACCAATATTTTATAAAAAATCATTTTCCGGACTGCCATCAGATTCATCTTTTTCTGACTGCAGTCCACGGAATAATTTATTAAAAATTCATCGTAAGTCCGATTGATGAAATTCCAGTGGGAGAATTACTAGACATCAGTTTCCACCTACAGTTCAAATTTCGTGACCTGATTCTACACATATTTCAAGTTATGATGAAGAACATAACACATATTTTCAGCAGTTAAAATGCAGCTTTAGCTGCTGTTACAAAACGACCATTTAAAAATAGTAAACGAAGTCCAAAAATTATGATTCCAGTGCCATTAGAACCGTATTTCATAATAACACGTTATAGACTCAAGAAAATCAAGTTTTTGTTAAGTTATGATCTGGTTACAGCCAACTGAAGTTGGCTGTAAATACTTGGACAGAAGCTGTTTTCAGCTTATTGTGTTCTAACGCATGTTCTATTTGTTCCGTTAACGTGTCTAGTGATCAATAACGACCTTTAACATAAATATTAACAAGTAAATCATCAAGTAATCAACAACATGTTCAGTACAACATCCTACTACAACATTTCATCACATTTCAACAATATTTCATCATTAAGCTAGCTCTATGTTCAAGACTTTGCATATGATCTTTTAGTGTTCATAAGTTTTCATCATAATCTAACTTTTAACCATCATAAATATGAAGCAAATGAAGATCAAAGAAGCTTACTACTAACTTTGAAGCTAGGGAAGAAACAAGATGAAAAATGTAGAGGATAATAGCAAACGAAGGTGGTCCTTCAAGATCCGTGAACACCAAGCTTCGTTATTCACCTTCTTGCACCTTGAGAAGCACTTGAAATGGATGAACAAAATCGAAGATGGTGGGTGTACATAGAGGGGTGTTCGGCCGAGCTTATAAAGAGGAGGAAGAAAGTGTGGTGGTGTGTTAAGAAGATGATAGTTAGGTTACTTATAATCCACAAGAGCTCTATTATCCTTTGGTCAATGTGTTCAAGAAGTACTTAACAAGATCTCAACAATTCCAATGTAAGATTATCGAGGATAACTAGGAGATTGTGCAATCTTTGAAGTGGGGTCCTTGGGGCCGGTTCTAACCAAAGGGGGGGGGGGGTAAATTGTAAATTTTGGTGATAAGAAATAATTAGTGGAAGGTTAAGGTGTTAAGTCTTGTGTTAGTGTGTTACATGCTTTATGTAATGTGTTTAAGTGTTCGGGAACCAAGACTAGCTCAGAAAAATAAAAACAATGCTTCTTACAATATTTTAGTGTTCCGGGTAATGTCCGGTTGTTCGGTTAGGTACCGTTCCGTTAAAGTGCTAAGTTATACCGTTTAGTGTCTTTTATTTTTCTTTTTGTAACATTTTTAATTCCCAACACATAGGAAAGCATACAGGACCATTTTGTCAATTTTCTGTACAAGACTAGTGTGTTAAAAAGCACATGTAAGTATGACACATAAATCAGAAAGCAGTTAAGTAATTCAGCACGGTCATCAAGAACTTTAATTAACATTAATAAATCGTACGGATACATGTAATTGTGAGGGTTGTCACATTCTCCCCCTGTTAAGAAAATTTCATCCCGAAATTTAGCACATGGTTACTGAGGAAGCTAGTTAAGTTGTGTTGGTTTCCTGGTTTTCTTGGGGTGTCACATCATCCCCCCGTTGATTTGGAATTTCGTCCCGAAATTCTGCAGTAGCTTCAGCCTTAGTAGTGGTTGCACTTTTCTTAAACAACTGGGGATACTTGAGTTTCATTTGGTCTTCTCGCTCCCAGGTATACTCTGGGCCACGACGGGAATTCCAACGAACTCGGACAAGAGGTATTCTGGTACGCTTGAGAATCTTAACATCTTGATCAGTAATCTCTACTGGTTCCTCGACGAATCGCAGTTGGTCGTCGATAGTGAGTTCCTTTAAGGGAACTATGAGGGTCTCATCTGATGATCGGAGTGTCGCGCTCCGGTCAAAGATAATATTTATAAGCCCAAATTACCCTTAACAATGTGTTATTGGTAGTAAGAGGTCGAACCACGAAGAGTATGTGGTTTGTGTGTGGATTCGAATGAATTAAAACAATTGTCACAATTTATGAAGCTTGCTAAAGTATTTTTATATTTTCGTTTAATGGAGAGATATGATTTTTAACTAAATGAATTGATGCGAATGGTTAACAACTACTAATTAACGATTGCAAGAAAAATGGTTACTAGAACAATAATGATAAAAAGGAATCACACCCGGTTTCGGTAATTGTTAACCTAGGATTTCTACAAGTTTTAGTTTCAACTCAAATGCATTCGATTAACGGATTTAGTGTACCGTGACTTAGGTGCTACTAACTATCAACGCCCCGAAGAACGGACAAAAAGACACTTTGTAATCAACACAAGTAAATCCTAACAACGACAACGTACAATTACATATCACCGTTTCGCAAAGTCATAACTTTTAACATCGTTCGACAATTCACGAATTCGTAACAAATGTAATACTATTGTCAAAAGTTTCAAAAACCAAATACAAATTGTCACTAAGATGAAACAAGAACAAATTGAAACCTTAAAATTAACAACTACCTACACCGGGGTGAAACCGAGATGATTAGCCGCTCATGGTTGATGCAACTCGATCACCGGATGCTTGGAATGCGGATGGAGTCATCTTGAAGCTTGTAGGATGAAGGAATGATGGAGAATTAGGGTTTATGGAATGATGATGGTGAGAAGGATGATGGATTGGATGAATTAGGGTTTTGATGGTGAATTGGGATGAATGATTGTGATTCGGTTGTAGAGATGATAGATGATGGAATAGTAGGTGAATGATGATGACTTTTAGGCTCCAAGATCACTTTCAAACTCCAAAACAAGTGTAACCCCCGAATATTGATGACCATGATGCCTTTGATTCGTTCCAAGACCAATGAAGTCAACATTTCGCGATGCCACTATAGGAGAGCCGTCGCCGACGGTGGATGTGTCCGTCGGCGACGGTGCGTAGATATCCACATTCATCCGACGGCTTAACACGCTGTCTACGGCCAAATCAGGCGACGACACATTACACATACCGTCGGCGACGACCCTTATGGGCGTCGGCGACGGTGCCCAGATTCCCAACTTTCTGTTTTTTCCATATCTCAAGCCCGGTTGACCCGTTTCGCGTCCCGGTGGTTCCGTTTTCGCTCCGGTGACTCGTAAAGCTCCCGAAAAGCTCCTTAAACTCCGCTAGACCTGCAAAACACATATCTAATCAAGAGTAGACCATTCGAAACTAAAACTTGTGTAAAAACATCAAATTAAGCAATTACGATCACCGGTTTTCAACCACGTATCACATCCCCACACTTGTCTTTTGCTTGTCCTCAAGCAAATTTGTTTTTTTCACTTTCACGTGGGTCGGACAACGAATACACTCCCCATCCCCGAGACGAAGGTTAAGGCCCAATGTCATGTTAAAGTTCAAACTCTTTACAGTTTTCAATATATTTAACAGTAATGTGATTTCAAGTACACAAATGGTTATCCAAGATTAACCCGCCCGTGAAACCAATCAATTCATGCACATCCCTCACAATGTTCTCTCCACTCGGCTTGTAAATTGGCTAATGTTTATAATGTATTAGCGCTTCAAAGAATATTCACTCAAAACCGATTAGAACACATACCCGCATAAGCTTGCAACTCAATCATTCTCCACCATTGATCACAAACACTAAGCACAAGTCATAAGGTCTTTGTAAGGGTTGTAACAGGGCTAGGCTAAAGGTAGGAATTAGGATATTTTAAAGTGGCTAAGGTGATGAAAATTCGATTTTTTTATTACAAACCACTAACTTAAACAAAACTATATATAAACATCAACTATGGGCAATAATCTTTCACCCTTTTATTCGACAACTATTAACACTTCTTTTTGTGTTTTTCTTCAACGATTTTCAATTCTTTTTCATGATTTTTTTTTTTACATATATGCAAACAATCAAGAGCAACTATACAAATACGACTCCTATGATCGAATTTCCATCACACGGGTTTAAAAGAAAAAAGTTTAACGGTTATGGGCAATAAGGTGGTCAAACGAAAGGTTTAGGCTCAAAATGGGCGACTAGGGGATTATTTGGGTAAGGATAAATAAATGGTTTTAAGAGAAAAGGTTTACCTAATGCCTTAATCATTCTCGTGCTTGTATTCGGTCTATAGTCTCAAACGTATCAAAAATTGCAAGTTCTACAATATATGACTAATGGTCCACTCAAACAAAGAAACATAGGTATGTAATCTATGATATAAAAGTGGCTCAAAACCTCACATATCTAAAAGGGTATGATATGTGACATGCATAAAAGACTAGTTTCTTAGGCGGATTATTCCCAAATAACCACCCGTTAAATATACGTCATGCTATTAATTCGAACTTGACCATGACAATAGACCAAATGGGTTGTGATATCCCTCATTGACTTAGTTACTTGTGCTTTTAAGATTGCTTTTGAGACAAGATATTTTTGAAAAATTTTTGAAATTTTCCCCCATCCCCACACTTGAGGTGAACATTGTCCTCAATGTGTAGTATTTAAATGAACGGGTAAAAATCTAAAATTTTTACTACTCTCCCATCCCCACACTTGAGGTACATATTGTCCTCAATGTGTAAGAACTAGAGTATTAAACGCACAAGGGATGTGACACGGCTAATTCCCCTAAAATTTCACCCCAGAAACATAATATACAAGATACATTCCACTTATTTGCTAATCTAAAGATCAAAAGTAAAAAGAAACGTATGCACCTGGTTTTTGAACTCATTCCTCGTGTGCTCTTCTTCTCTTCAAGAAAGTGGTTGTCCCACGAACATAATGTACCTACAAATCTTAACCCTTGTGTAGAAGCATGCTTCTCACAACCATTAAAATTTATTAGCTACCTAGTTCTACCACTTTTATGAGAATATTACCAAGTTATACGTTAATTCACTTTGATTTATGTGGAAAAAAATAATTTACAACAACAACAAACCTAACTCACTTTCGTAGGAATCACGGTTGCATTTAGCTCATGCAACAAGCCCTTTTAAACCCCCCAATAGCTTGGGAGGACGAGAGGTCTCGTGAGGGTTATATAGGAAACACACCCACAACGTTCATTTAACTAGGCGAGAATTTAAATAACAAAATGAAAATAACGAAAATAAAATAATATACAACAACAACAACAAAAGACATACCTCGCCTCTACCGCTGATATCTCTCATTAGGGTTCACTGGCGGGTTTGGCTGGTACGGATAACCAGTGAGGGCCTCAAGCATATCCCTATAGTTATCTAGCGGGCTTGACTCTTGTTGAGGTGGCGGTTGGTATGGCATCGGAACAAAACTCGAGCCGACTGCCTCGGGCCAATGAGGGATTGGATCGGATGGCCCTTGCGGATGAGGAAGGTTGGGGTAGTCGGTCCAACCCGAATGTTCAACATATGGGGGGCCGGCTTGATAATCTCTTTGATGGCGCTCTTGGTCATGGAGCACTTTGAAGTTATTAATCGCCATCTGGTTAGAGAAGGCCAACGCTCCCCATCGGCGTTGGTCCAACTCTCCTTGTGCGGTTTGGCGCCTAGCCTCCTCTTCTTCCCATGCCCGTCTATGAGCCCTTTCTTCCTCTTGCAACTGTATCATGCGTTCCATTTGTGACTGTTGCAACGCATGTTGCAGCTGTTGTTCCTCCAACTGCTTTTCCACCCTCTCGCGGAAAGATGCTTGAAAACCCCATTGTTGCTGCGAGTACGCCCCTTGAGCCTCTTCCCATTCGCTCCTACTAGCATAGTATTCTCTTGCTTCACCAATACCCGCCGACACATTGTCGTAGACCGCTTGATTTCCACGGGTCCACAACCGGTATGACGGTATCTGCCTTTCGTTCACAAAGTCTGCCACATTGGCAGAAATCTCCCTATGCTTCCTCCTATATCTTTTCCTCGGTCCCCGCGGACCAGAAGGATCCGTCTCTTCCTCAACATCAGGCATCTCCTCATCGCCTTCTTCTTCTTCTTCATCACCCACTTCATCACCCTCTTTATCATTGAATCGGTAACGATCTCCTTGTTCATCTTCAACCGTGTGCAAATGCCCAAAAGCTTTCACGGTTATTTTCCAATGCCGCCTCATAGTGGCATAGCTGAACTGATCAATGGGCTTAGACACCCACAGTGAATTTTGAGGCAATGCATTTTGTTGGAGAATCATGGCGCTAATCAACCTTGCATAGGGAATCATCTTTCGTTTAAACGATTCCCGTGTATCCCATGTGTTGATCATAATAATTTGACGCCACGAGAGCTTGGGCGTCCCATATAACAATGCATGCAAAACCCGACAGTCGGGTGCCTTCACCTTTCCACGGTCTCCGAACCGTACCATAATGTTCTCTAACGAGATACCTTGGAGTATCTTTCCCATCAAGGACAAATCGCTTCTCGACTCTCCCGCACCCCCAGAACCTGTCAATACGGATGCTAGCATTTGTGGCGGATCGGCTTCGTTTCTTTTATTATCCAGGAATTGATCATAACCATAGTAATCATAAGCGTCGACCCCAAGCGAGTCAAATCTCGCAATAGCATTAATATGCTCAAACGACATGATCATTTGGTTTTTACCAATGTTTCCGATCAACTGCCACCTATGAGCCGGCCTATCTGAATGTTCGAAACGGAGAGTAGATAGCCATTCACAAACATCACCCAAATATACCCGGGTGGTAATATCATCGCACCAGTCAATCACCCGCTCCCAACCAATCTTTTCGAACTTTTTCACTATGCCGATCTTTCGAAACTCCTCGACATCTACTGTACGCTCACAAACTGTCCTTTCGGGTACGGGTTTTGAAACACCCGTAACCATCTTCATCTTCCACATTTTCGCTTCCAATCTCTTGTTTCGGTATCGGGAAAGAGCCTTCAACTTCTCTTCTTTCCATACCGAATCTGACTGACTATTCTTTGCCTCTTCCCAATCCCAATCCTGTCGAATAAGTTGCCCATCACCTTCTTGAACATTACTTAATTGTTCCCATCGCCTTTGATATTCCCCTGAGCCTGACCCGGCTCCTGAAGACGAACCTTGCCCGGAGGTCTTGGCTTTCTTGCTTCTTCCAAACATATCTACAATCAAAAGACAAGACAACAATTAGTACATCCCAAATCTTCAAACAATCTCAAACTTTGAACTTAAGATGTAATGTTGAATTTCAATCAATAATTAGATGTAAAATCGCCTTTTTAAACTTCCAAAGTCGCACATCTTATCATCTATATCAATTAAACATGTTTATTCACAGGATTTCTCAAAATTTCATGGTTTCAACAATATTCAACATCACAATTATGTTCAATCATGCAAAAATCTAGTGTAATCACATCACCAAGACTAAAGCATGCTCAAATCCCACCCAAATCAAGCAAACATTCTTAAGTTTATGCTAAAACATCCTACATTATGATAAACAACCTACTCTTAAACAATATGCTTAAAATTTTGGAAGAAATCAACAATGTATATAATAATCATGCATAAATTTACTGAAATTTCATACCTTGAGTGTAGATAAACAAGAAGAACTAAGAAAAAGTGCAAAACAAGAGGCTTGGATGAACACTCTTCAAAACCCTAAAATTTCAAGCCCAGAAATCTTGCAAACGAGCAAGAATTGATGGAAACCGTTATGGGGGTTTTGTTCCTCTCGAGAAAATATACACAATAGGCCCAAGAATCAACTGATTTGGTGTAGAATTGAAGGAGTTATGAGAAGTGAAAGATTAGGGTTCTTGGTGTGTTATGTTGAAGAAGATGGAGTTGGATGGAGATAAGTAACATGTGGATCTGATAATTGCGGGTATGTGGGTATGTGATGAGGTTTTCGGGTACCATATGTGGTAACAATTGACTTTGGGTTGAGTTTTGATACCCACAAATGGATTTGGGTTCGAATCTAGGCATACAACAAAATCAGCGTCGGCCGAAGTTAGAGACACCGTCGGCGACGGGCTCTTGTGCCGTCGGCGACGGATGCTGGAACTCTAGAAACCTGGCGACGGCTAATGTTGCTGTCTACGGGGATTTTCGGGCGACGGAGGGTTTTTAAGCCCCGTAGGCGACGAGGAATACAACCGTCGGCGACGGTTCTTGGATTTTCACTTTTTTTTATATTTTCATTTTTTCATATATATATATATATATATATATATATATATATATATATATATATATATATATATATTTTTGAAAAATAGGAGGATTTTTATGAACTTTTAATAAAGGGACTATGTACAATAAAAATTCCTAAAAATTATTAAAAATCTTTTTGTGATTTTTTATAAGTTAAATTTTAAAAACGCGGAAACCGTTAACGGCCCTACCACCCCCCGAAAAGTCGTGTATTGTCCCTAATACACACAAATAAGTCTTAAAACATACCTTTTTGTCTTCAAAACCTATTCGTGATATCCGAACTTCACACAATCAAGAGGATTAGTATGAGACAAAAACGATTAAACACAAGAACACACAAACAATTAAATAGATGGTACACAACTTTACATAATTTATTACCGGTCCTTTTTATTCGACCTCATAAACCGGGATGCTTACCACGAAGCTCACCGATTCCTTGCTTTCCTCTACCTTCTCGTTACCATCAAGAAACGGTTTTAGCCGATGACCATTTACCGTTTGTCGTATCCCATCCTTCGGGTCCTCGATGGTAACATCACCCAATTGTCCGACCCGGGTGATCACATAGGGTCCCATCCATTTGCTCCGGAGCTTTCCGGGAAAGAACTTGAGCTTCGAATTGTAAAGCCACACCTTTTGGCCAACCTCGAACTCTTTCTTTCTCAACTTGGCATCATGCGCTTTCTTCATTCCATCCTTGTAGTTGGACGCGCATTCATATGCCATTTCCCGTAGCTCCTCCAACTCGCATAGCTTAAGTTTCCTTTCCTTACCTGCATCGTCATATTGAACATTAACCTCTTTGATAGCCCATAACGATTTATGCACAAGTTCAACCGGTAAATGACAATTTTTACCGTAAACCAACCGGTAAGGTGTAGTGCCAATAGGTGTCTTATGTGCCGTACGGTAGGCCCATAAAGCATCGTTCAATTTAATTGACCAATCCTTACGGTCCGCCCGCACGGTCTTTTGCAAAATCTCTTTGATTTGCCTATTTGACACCTCAACTTGCCCGCTTGTTTGCGGGTGATAGGGGGTAGCAATCCTATGGTCAACACCAAACCGTTTAAGAAGTTTTCCAAACCAAAAATTTTTAAAATGAGATCCTCCATCACTTATGATGACACGAGGAATCCCAAACCTTGAGAAAATATTGGTTTGAACAAAATTACACACTACAGAATGATCGTTCGTCTTGGTGGCTATTGCTTCGACCCACTTTGACACATAGTCAACGGCCACCAAGATGTACAAGTTGCCATAAGAATTGGGGAATGGGCCCATGAAATCAATACCCCACACATCGAAAACATCGACTACAAGGATTGGTTGCATGGGCATCTCATCCTTTTTTGAAATACCCCCTATTTTCTGACACTCTATGCAATTCTTTGAAAACTCGTTAGCATCTTTAAAAATAGTGGGCCAATAAAGACCACTGTTTAACACTTTATGACCCGTTTTGTGACCACTAAAATGGCCACCACACGCAAACGAATGTAGATGCTGCAACACGCTTGGAATCTCTTCATCATCTATGCATCTTCTGATCACTTGGTCCGCACACTCCTTCCACAAGTGCGGTTCTTCCAACCGGTAATACTTGATTTGAGACATGAAGTGTTGCCTCTTCCGTCTATCCCAATGTGCTGGCATATCACCTGTAACAAGATAATTGACAATGTTAGCATACCATGGCAATTTATCTAATTTCATTATGTGCTCATCTGGAAAAGACTCATTGATCTCTACAGTTGTAGGATCTTCTTCAACCATCAACCGGGACAAATGGTCCGCCACAACATTCTCGGTACCCTTTTTGTCCCGTATCTCCAAGTCAAACTCTTGTAACAAGAGAACCCATCGGATTAACCTCGGCTTTGCATCCTTCTTGTCCATGAGATACCTAACTGCAGAATGGTCAGAATAAACAATGACCTTAGTACCCCATATATAAGCGCGAAATTTATCCAACGCATATACCACCGCAAGTAGCTCTTTCTCAGTAGTTGTATAATTTAATTGTGCGTCCGAGAGAGTCTTACTTGCGTAGTAAATGGCAACCGGTTTCTTGTCTACCCTTTGACCCAATACGGCCCCCACCGCATAATTACTTGCATCACACATAATTTCGAATGGTAAAGACCAATTCGGTGATTGCAAGATTGGGGCCTCAACCAACTCTTCTTCAAAATGTTAAAGGCGTTTTGGCAATTTTTATCAAAATCAAATGTTTTATCTTTTAACAACAAATTGCATAGGGGTTTTGTTATATCACTAAAGCCTTTTATGAACCTCCTATAAAACCCCGCGTGTCCCAAAAACGACCGAACACCCTTAACACTTGTAGGATAAGGCAAAGTGGATATGACTTGCACCTTTGCTCTATCCACCTCAATCCCACGGCTCGAGACGACATGCCCCAACACAATCCTTTCTTGAACCATAAAATGGCTCTTTTCCCAACTCAAAACCAGATTTTTCTCAACACATCTTTGCAAAACTTTTTCGAGTTGGTCAAGGCATGTATCAAATGACGGTCCAAATATTGAGAAATCATCCATGAAGATTTCCAAAGACTCCCCCACCATATCTGAAAAGATACTCGTCATACACCTTTGAAAGGTGGCGGGGGCATTACAAAGTCCAAAGGGCATTCGCCTAAATGCGAAGGTACCATATGGACAAGTAAAAGTAGTCTTTGCTTGGTCTTCCGGATGTATAGCAATTTGATTGTATCCGGAATAACCATCCAGAAAACAATAAAATTTTTGTCCGGCTAATTTCTCAACAATTTGGTCAATAAATGGTAAAGGGAAATGATCTTTGGAAGTTGCAGCATTTAACTTCCTATAGTCAATACAAATACGCCACCCGGTTACCGGCCGAGTGGCGACCTCTTCACCTGCGTCATTTGTGACGACTTGAATACCCGCCTTCTTCGGAACTGTTTGTGTCGGGCTCACCCATTGGCTATCCGAGATAGGGTGTATAATACCCGCATCTAGCCACTTCAATACCTCCTTCTTGACAACTTCTCGCATGTTTGGATTTAATCTCCGTTGCGTGTCACGAGAAGGATTCATGCCATCTTCAGTGATTATCTTGTGCATCACTACCGAGGGACTAATTCCCTTCAAATCTGCAATGGTCCACCCGATAGCGGCTCTATGAGTGACCAAAATTTTCATCAACTTCTCTTCTTGCTCCCCGGTCAAATTGGATGCAATAATTACCGGGAGCGTGCTACCTTCACCCACATAAGCATATTTAAGATGCTTGGGTAGCACCTTCAACTCTAGTACCGGAGGTTCTTCCAATGACGGCTTCAACTTCGTGTCGATGCTTTCCGGAAGACTTTCCACTTGATGCGTCCAAGTGGGCCTTCCTTCTTTTGCCGCCATAACCTCCAATTCTTTCATCTATTCATCCATGCTCCGATTTGTTTCTCCTTGCAACCTGTCAAACATGAAACATTCCTCTATTGTGTTTTCCTCTTCGACACTAGTGTCACATAGAGGTATACACTCGTCAACAATGTCCGCCATGTAGCATTCATCGCTAACTAGAGGATCCGTTAATCCCGAAAATACATTTAACCGCAACCGACGGTTACCAAAAGTCATGTCGACCGTGCCCGATTTGCAATTAATTTGGGCATTCGATGTTGCCAAAAATGGTCGACCGAGGATCACCGTTGGTTGCTTGGTTCGGTCCAAAGAGACATAATCTAATACAAGAAAGTCCACCGGATAATAAAAGTCCTCGACCTTGACTATTACATCCGTGACTATCCCACGGGGTAGTTTAGGAGTTAAGTCGGCTAACACCACGGTGGTGTTCGACACTTGAAGTGGACCAAAATCATATTGGTCATATAAACTACCCGGCAAGATACTCACACTTGCCCCAAGATCCAAAAGTGCCCGTGTTATTTTGAATTCCCCAACTTGTATTGAAATAATGGGCGCCCCCGGATCTTGAAGTTTTGGTGGAAGTGCACCCGAAAGAATCGAACTCACATTTTCGGTTAAATCAAGTTTCTTAGGAAACTTGTGAGTTCGCTTTTGTGTGCATAAATCTTTCAAGTATTTAGCATATGAAGGTATTTGCTTAATTGCATCTAAGAGTGGTAAGTTGATTTTGACTTGTTTAAAAATTTCCCACATCTCTTCTTGTTGTGGGCCTCGTTTGTTTACCACTTTCTTAGATGGTCCCAACAAGGCTTCGGGATAAGGGGCGGTATTAACCTCCACACCCTTTTCCTTAGCTTTTGGGACGGGAATGGTCACAACGGGTGTAGTATTATTAATTTTAACATCATTTTTCTTTGGACCCGTTTGACCATTTTTACCTTCATCATCACTCGCATCTTCCACCACCCCTTCAACAAACTCGGGTGGTGGTGGCTCGACACCACTATCTATGACTCGACCACTACGTAAAGAAATTTTATTTATTGGTACCTCACGCGTGTTCCTTGAGTTCGACCCTTGATGCTTAGGGTTCACTGTGGTGTCACTTGGAAGTCCTCCTCCACTTCCCCGAACTTGAGCCATCTCTTGAGCAAGTTGCCCCACTTGCTTCTCTAATGCCTTTTGGGATTTGTCTCTCACCTCAAACTCTTTCCGCATTTCAATTTTAATTTCTTGGTTTGAATTCCGCATTTCAGTTCTAAGTTCTTGATGCGAGTTGGTGAGAGTGTTCATGATAGCGTCTAGTTTCGAGTTAATCGAATCATCACCTTGGGAATTAGACGCACCACCCCCATTACCACCTTGATTGTAAGCCCGTTGATAATTGCCTTCACGGTTTTGATACCCTTGGTTACCACCTTGGTTGTAATTCCTTTGGTAACCCCCTTGGTTACCACCTTGACGATTATTGTATGAAGACCCACCTTGACCTCCTTGGTTACCTTGATTACCCGATTGAAAGTTCGGGTTCATTTGATTCGAAGCGTTACCGTATCGGAAATTAGGGTGATTTCTCAACCCCGGATGGTAAGTGTTGGAGTTCATGTCGTATTGTTTCCTATCTCCATACACTTGGTTGACTTCTTCAGTGTAGCCACTCGGCCCCGTTGGACATTGTTCTGCTCTATGTCCAATATCACCACAATCTTCACATACCTCAAATTGAACCGCATTTACCTCTTTCTTCTTCATACGAGCCATTTCCCGCTCTAGAGTGGAAATCCGATCTTTAGAGTCAAGATCGGGAAGTGACCGTGAAATGGGATGCTTCTTAGCTCGATCGGCCGATTCTTTCTCTTTTGACCGTTTACTCATCCGCTCCAAAAACTCCCAATCATCGTCTTCATGGTTGCTCAAAAGAGTCCCGTTACTCGTTGATTCAAGTCGGTTCCATGTGTTGTCATCTAAACCCCGTACAAAACACTTAACCAATTCCCACTTCTCGATTTGATGATGTGGGCATCTTCTCATCATTTCTTTAAATCTTGTAAAGGCTTCATGCAACGGCTCGCCCGATAATTGGCGAAAAGACCTAATTTCATCACGAGCATCATCGGTCTTCGCCATAGAATAATATTCATCTAGAAAAGCTTGTTGCATTTCTCCCCATGTGCGGATGCTATTGGCCGGGAGTGTAAGGAACCATTGCTTCGCTTTATCTTTCAATGAAAATTGGAACAAACGAAGTTTAACCTCATCTAGTACAAAATTGTGCCCCCCGATAGTGCCGCAAATGGAAGAAAACTCTGTAAAATGTGTGTACGGTTCGTCACTAGATCTCCCATTAAAATGAGGAAGTATGTTGATGTAATGTGGTTTACAATCAAACATCCTCCTCTCACAAACAATTGGTGAGTCATTTTCGGTGACAACCGGCCTGAAACGATCATTCACTCCCCGTGGAGGTCGTTGACGACGATGTGGACCGTTAACTTCTTGATCAACCGGTCTTCTATTATCCCGTCTTTCACCTCTTCGATCCTCTCTTCTATTATCCCTTGGATTACCACCTCCCACGAAACGAGGAATTCGGTTAGGGTTTGCATTGTTGTTGTTGTTGTTATAAAACCCATCATTCCGGTTCCGTTGGTCATTGTTTCGTGGTTGACGGTTGTTTCCATAACCATCATTTCTTCCACCTCCGTAACCGTATTCGTCATCCCCAACGTAATTGGCATGTTGATAGCCAAATTCCTCATCATCATACCTTCTAGCATTGTAGACGTTTCCCCTATTCACGTAGCCCCAATCTTCATCATCGTTAGCCCTATCATCATAGTATCCCCCATCATCCGAATTTTTCGTATGAACACTCACATGTTCCGGCGATTGATAACCGGGAACACTATACGGTTCATCATCGGGGATTGCATTCCTTAAGTCATCGATGTTGAAGAATGGGTCTTCATTTGCGGGATTGCCACGATCACGATTTCCCCGACGGTCGGAATTGACATTCCGGTCATCTAAGTTGATGGGTAAAGAGGTTTGTCTATGAAGGTTTTGTTGTTGAGGTGTTCTTTGATTGTTGTTGGGATTTTGGTTTTGGAAAGGTGGTGTAGGTGGTCCGGTATTGTTGTTATTACCACCTGGTCGCTCGGGAGGTATAGGTTGCATATTTGGAGCGGGATTGAAGTTGCTTCGGTATTGGAATTGGTTCGAGTTAAGGTTTTGGTTTGAGTTTTGGTTAGCCATTGAATCGGTTTCAATGGATGGTGTATGTTGTGGTGTGTTGGTGGTTTGATTAGAAGCGAGTGTTGCTTCTAACCGGCTTGCTAGGTTCCTTCTTGCTACTCTTTCAATTTCCGGTTCGTAGACTAACGGTGAAGTCCTCCCGGAGTTCCGCGTATGCATACACTACCTGTATCCTGCACAAGTAACACACCCGCGTAACAAGGAAAAAGACAAAGTGCAAAAAGAAAGCTAAACAATTTAAACAGATAATCACGCAAATTCAAACAATAATCCAAACACAAAGCGCACGCACTCCCCGGAAACGGCGCCAAAATTTGATCGGAGATAGTGGTAAGTATTCCCGCCTGTCACGCGGGTGACCCGGGTTCGGTCCCCGGCAACGGCGCCAAAATTTGATCGGAGTGTCGCGCTCCGGTCAAAGATAATATTTATAAGCCCAAATTACCCTTAACAATGTGTTAGTGGTAGTAAGGGGTCGAACCACGAAGAGTATGTGGTTTGTGTGTGGATTCGAATGAATTAAAACAATTGTCACAATTTATGAAGCTTGCTAAAGTATTTTTGTATTTTCGTTTAATGGAGAGATATGATTTTTAACTAAATGAATTGATGCGAATGGTTAACAACTACTAATTAACGATTGCAAGAAAAATGGTTACTAGAACAATAATGATAAAAAGGAATCACACCCAGTTTCGGTAATTGTTAACCTAGGATTTCTACAAGTTTTAGTTTCAACTCAAATGCATTCGATTAACGGATTTAGTGTACCGTGACTTAGGTGCTACTAACTATCAACGCCCCGAAGAACGGACAAAAAGACACTTTGTAATCAACACAAGTAAATCCTAACAACGACAACGTACAATTACATATCACCGTTTCGCAAAGTCATAACTTTTAACATCGTTCGACAATTCACGAATTCGTAACAAATGTAATACTATTGTCAAAAGTTTCAAAAACCAAATACAAATTGTCACTAAGATGAAACAAGAACAAATTGAAACCTTAAAATTAACAACTACCTACACCGGGGTGAAACCGAGATGATTAGCCGCTCATGGTTGATGCAACTCGATCACCAGATGCTTGGAATGCGGATGGAGTCATCTTGAAGCTTGTAGGATGAAGGAATGATGGAGAATTAGGGTTTATGGAATGATGATGGTGAGAAGGATGATGGATTGGATGAATTAGGGTTTTGATGGTGAATTGGGGATGAATGATTGTGATTCGGTTGTAGAGATGATAGATGATGGAATAGTAGGTGAATGATGATGAGTTTTAGGCTCCAAGATCACTTTCAAACTCCAAAACAAGTGTAACCCCCCGAATATTGATGACCATGATGCCTTTGATTCGTTCCAAGACCAATGAAGTCAACATTTCGCGATGCCACTATAGGAGAGCCGTCGCCGACGGTGGATGTGTCCGTCGGCGACGGTGCGTAGATATCCACATTCATCCGACGGCTTAACACGCTGTCTACGGCCAAATCAGGCGATGGCACATTACACATACCGTCGGCGACGACCCTTATGGGCGTCGGCGACGGTGCCCAGATTCCCAACTTTCTGTTTTTTCCATTTCTCAAGTCCGGTTGACCCGTTTCGCGTCCCGGTGGTTCCGTTTTCGCTCCGGTGACCCGTAAAGCTCCCGAAAAGCTCCTTAAACTCCGCTAGACCTGCAAAACACATATCTAATCAAGAGTAGACCATTCGAAACTAAAACTTGTGTAAAAACATCAAATTAAGCAATTACGATCACCGGTTTTCAACCACGTATCATCTGACAGACACTTTTTCAGATTCGACACGTGGAATACGTTGTGGACTCCGCTGAGTTCTTCAGGTAGATTCAATTTGTAAGCGACCTTGCCAATTTTCTCAATGATCTTGAACGGTCCGACATAGCGCGGATTGAGTTTGCCTCGTTTGCCAAAACGAACTACACCTTTCCAAGGTGAGACTTTGAGTAGCACCCGATCCCCAACCTGGAACTCGAGTGGTTTCCTGCGCTTATCAGCGTAGCTTTTCTGACGGTCACGAGCTGCCGCCATTCGTTGTCGTATCTGAGCAATCCTTTCGGTTGTATCTACTACGAGTTCTGGGCCAGTGATTTGACTGTCACCAACTTCCGCCCAATACAGAGGTAACCGGCATTTACGTCCGTACAATGCCTCAAACGGGGCGGCCTGAATACTGGTGTGGTAGCTGTTATTGTATGAAAACTCCACCAAAGGGAGATGCTTTTCCCAACCATTGCCAAAATCAATCACACATGCCCTAAGCATGTCTTCAACGGTTTGGATGGTGCGTTCAGATTGCCCATCCGTCTGTGGATGATATGTCGTGCTCATGTCTAATCGAGAACCAAAGGACTTGTGCATAGCTTGCCATAATTTAGATGTAAAACGTGAGTCACAATCAGAAATGATGGAGGTTGGCACTTCGTGCCTTGATACTACTTCCTTTAGGTAGATGTCTGCTAGAGTAGAAAACTTGTCGGTTTCCTTGATAGCTAGAAAATGTGCAGACTTGGTCAGTCGATCCATGATTACCCAAATGGTATCATTTCCGCGTTGAGATCTAGGCAGGCCAGTAACGAAATCCATGGAAATTTGCTCCCATTTCCATTTCGGGATATCTGGTTGTTGAAGTAGGCCTGATGGTTTTTGATATTCAGTCTTGACTCTCGCACAAGTCAAACATTTACTAACGTAGGTTGCTATGTGGGCTTTCATGCTAGGCCACCAGTATGTAGTCTTGAGGTCATGGTACATTTTGTCCACACCAGGATGTACCGAGTAACGAGACTTATGTGTTTCATCCATCACAAGCTCGCATAAGTTTCCATAAAGTGGAACCCAGATGCGTCCGTTAACATAGTAGGCGCCGTCTTCCTTTTGTTCTAACCGCTGCCTCGACCCTCGCAGGGACTCAGCCCTGATGTTTTCTGCTTTTAATGCTTCAACCTGAGCATCACGAATTTGAGCGGGAAGGTTAGAGTGAATGGTAAGCTATAACGAACGTACACGCTTAGGTATAGTATCCTTTCGACTGAGGGCGTCGCCCACAACATTGGCTTTGCCCGGATGATACTTGATCGCACATTCGTAATCATTCAAGAGTTCGACCCATCGGCGTTGTCGCATGTTTAACTCCTTTTGCTTGAAGATATGCTCGAGACTCCTGTGATCAGTGTAAATGGTGCACTTGGTACCGTACAGGTAATGTCTCCATATCTTAAGTGCGAAAACAACTACTCCCAATTCCAAGTCGTGCGTAGTGTAGTTCCTTTCATGAACTTTAAGTTGGCGCGATGCGTAGGCAATGACCTTGTCACGTTGCATCAACACGCAACCAAGTCCTTGGATGGAAGCGTCGCAATAAACCACAAAATCATTTGTGCCTTCAGGCAATGAGAGGATAGGCGCGCTACATAGTCTATCCTTTAAGTGCTGAAATGCAGAATCCTGTGCATCACCCCAACGATAGGTGACACCCTTCTGAGTCAGTGAAGTGAGAGGTTGCGCAATCTTAGAGAAATCCTTGATAAACCTTCTGTAATATCCTGCCAATCCCAAGAATTGGCGGATTTCTGTTGGTGTACGGGGTGCAGGCCAGTTCTTAATCGAGTCAACCTTGGATGGATCCACTTGAATCCCATCCTTGTTCACCACATGGCCTATAAAATGTACTTCACGAAGCCAAAAGTCGCATTTCGAAAACTTGGCATACACTTGCTCTGCTCGAAGAAGTTCCAGAATAAGTCTCAGGTGTCGTTCGTGTTCTTCCAGACTCTTTGAATAGACCAGGATATCGTCGATGAATACTATGACAAATTTATCCAGGTAAGGTTTGCACACTCTGTTCATGAGATCCATGAAGACCGCAGGTGCGTTTATCAACCCGAAAGGCATGACCAGAAACTCGTAATGGCCGTAACGAGTTCTGAATGCTGTTTTGGAGACGTCCTCATCTCGGACTCTCAACTGGTGGTATCCCGACCTCAAATCAATCTTAGAGTAAAAGCTCGACCCCTGCAACTGGTCGAATGAGTCATCAATGCGTGGAAGGGGATAACAATTCTTCACGGTCACCTTGTTGAGTTCGCGGTAGTCAATACACATTCTGAAGGTACCGTCTTTCTTCTTCACGAATAATACTGGAGCTCCCCAAGGCGAAGAGCTAGGACGTATGAACCCTTTTCCAAGAGTTCTTGTAGTTGCGTGGACAGTTCTTCAAGTTCTGATGGGGCTAGACGATAAGGTGCTCGAGCTATGGGCGCTGCTCCAGGAGCTAGCTCGATTTGAAATTCAACTTGTCGATGAGGCGGAAGACCAGGTAATTCCTCAGGAAATACCTCAGGAAAATCGTGTACAATAGGTATGTCTTCTATCTTCCTTTCTTCTGAGGATGTATCAGAAACGAGGGCTAGGACAGCAGTGTGGCCCTTTCGCAAACACTTCTGGGCCTTAAGGAAAGAGATGATGCCCACAACAGCACCACTCTTGTTGCCACGAATCACGAGGGGTCCTTTACCAGAACGAGGGATGCGGACAATCTTCTCGTTGCAAAGAATTTCCGCTTAATGGTGAGATAATCAATCCTTCCTAATAACAGCGTCGAGGCTACTAAGTACGATAGGAATAAGATCGATAGAGAAGGTCTGACCAGCTAAGACGAGGTTATAACCCTTAACTGTGTGTGTGCCCTTAAGACTTTCACCATTAGCTAGTTCTACAACATGTTTGGTGTTTTATGGGTAATGGGGTACGCTTAAGCACCTGACTAACTCTTAGGAACACATATCTAACATCTGCACCCGAATCAACTAAAATAGAAACAAGGAAATTGTCTGGTAGGAACTTACCCGCCACAACGTTGGGGTTGTTTCTTTCTTCCTCTTGTCCATTCAGGAACTCATGCTCACCAGTCCTGCGGTTATCCTTATTGTCTCCGTTATTGTTCCCGTTGCCCTAGTTGCTGCTGTTGTCACGATTCTGCCTCATCAGCGGACAGTTCCTCTTGAAGTGGTTTTCAGCTCCGCATCGAAAACACCCCTTCTTGCTACCCTGCTGCTGGTTCCGGTTTGCAGGATATGGGCTCCTGCAGTCTCTAGCCATATGTCCCATCTTCTTGCACCGATGACAACACGATCCTGCACATGACCCACTGTGGTGCCGTTGGCACTTGCGGCATCTCGGTTTATTCCCTAGGTATCCCCCCTGATTTTGGTAGTTCAGCCCGAGTTTCCTGTGCGGTTCCTGTTGTATAGAGCTAGGACCCTCACCTTGGTGATCACCCCAAACATACTTGTTACTAATAAGAGCATTTGTATTGGAAGAGTTACACTTGGGCAACTTGCCCTCTTCCACCGTTTGATCGGTGAGTTGGTGCGCCAAACGAACGACTTGCTGGATTGTGGGAAGGTTGGCCGCACTTACAGACCCTTGGATTTCCAGGACTAAGCCTCTGAGGTATAGCTTGATTCGCCTAGATATGGGTTGTGACATGTTAGGACATAAGGCAGCCAAGTCGTTGGACCTCTTTGTGTACGCCTCAATCTCTGATCCTTCCATCTTCAAACCATAATACTCTATTTCCAGTTCCAGAATGTCGTCCAGGTGGCAGAATTCTTCCTTAATCCAATCCTTGAAGTCGCTCCAGAGGGTGGCATTCGCGTCTGCCAACCCGAGCATCTATACTTGTGCGTTCCACCAAGAATACGCTTTCCCCTGCAACATGCCAGTAGTGTACTTTACTCGTTTGCTGGCAGGGCTTTCACTTTCTTCGAATGTATATTCGATTCTTCGGATCCAGTGTAGAAGGTCGATTGCTCCTCCAGTGCCGTCGAAAGTGGGAGGTTTGCATTCCAAGAACGCCTTGAAAGTGCCTATGCATGATTGGGTGTGCATGGGTTGACTCCCTGATTGGGTTGCTAAGGCTTCAGCAATCCTTTCATTAATCAAGGTCGTCAGCTGACCCTGGGTCATGTCGAGACATCCACTCATGATCTTCACATCGAAGGAACACACGTAAGAAGGGTGTCGCAAGGTGCGTAAGTGTGGAGTGACAGAAGAGAGTAAGCACACAAGGTTCAAATAGCAGTTATCACATTAACTAATGCATACCATGAACAATGTACCATGTAACTTAACAAGTAGGTAATATAAACATAAACCGTATCACCTAGGATGTTGAGTCTTGCATGTGGAGCGAAGCGTCGTTGTGGACCGTTGAGCACTGTACAGGTTATAGTCTGGTTTTATCAAAAAACTTTTCCCCTTTTTAAAACCAAGTTCACTATAACCAATGGCTCTGATACCAATCTGTCACACCCCCAAAATCCACCACGCGGAGTATCACCGCTTGGAGGCGTGACGTGACCAGGATCGAGCCACCCATCATATTGAACAATGTAATTTAGTAAATAAAACCAACCACAATATAATTGGTGACCTAAAGAAGGTAACCGACTTTAAGTTAACAACGGAAGCATAAAACGTAGGTCCAAAACATAAGTTCGTAGTTCATAAGTTCAAAGATCCAAAACACAAGTTCCATAAGTTTATAAAGTTTAATTATTAAGTACGGGAAATAACAGTCCGCATCCCACAACGACTTCTTCCTCGTGCAAGCTCCATATGCATTTAACGACCTGTAAGGCATGTAACAACGAGTCAACAACAAAGTTGAGTGAGTTCACGGTTGGTTGATTAGTTTTAAGTTGTTTCTGAAAACGTGGTTTGACTTTCGTTGGCTTATTTGTCGTGGGGGTTACCCCATAGTTGAAAGTATGTTTAACCAGTTCCTTTTATTACCCAAACCATATCCATAATCAGTGGGGGCTTCCCCATGTAAACCACTAGACCGTTAAGATATCGACAACTGACGAACAATAGTTGTGCCCTACATCAGTGTCTATCATCACTGACAGTTTGCCATAGTCCATTAGTACACGCCCGTTCGGATGACACGGTGTGAGGTTTGTTAAACCTAATAGCGTTATTAACTAATGACCCGCTCGCCATCGGCCTCGGCGATTAAGTCGATATAAAATGAGGGACTTAATGATAGAGTTTTTGTCTAGTAAGTTTTAAGGTTGTTTTCCTACCCAAGGAAGACGAACGTACGTATTCTACCCAAAGAGAATACGCAGGATTAATATTGGCATCCTACCCAAGGAGGATGGCCGTACATATCCTACCTAAGTAGGATATGTAGATTCCGTTTTAATTCTTTAACCCATTCCCAACCACCGGGAATCCCATGCCTTAGAAAGAGTGTAAACTCACCTTTGGTTGCTCGGTTTGACTCTATAAAATAGCTAACAGTCAAGGTCGGTCAATCACGCCCTAATATGATTACCAGTTAGTCATTTAGTGGTTTCAAATAGAGCACAAAGTTCCTACACGTATCTACCACATAACATGGATACACTTTAACAGTTCACGCCCATATAAACATTCCGCCTATAGCTACTCAAGAGCAAGCACACGATATTGCACATAACACTTTTATTGACGTATAACATGTTAGATCATTCTCAGATAACCTACCAGACATTTAGACACGCAAATTACTACTTATGTCGTTTCAGCTTTTACATTCAAAACTGGGCTGTTTTCAGGTATTTTAATAAAATAGTTAACGTACTCAAAAAATTCCCAACTTTTTACAGAAGGTCTTAAACAATCCAAATATTATTGTGTAAAAATCTCGGGATCCAATTCATCACCAATATTTTATAAAAAATCATTTTCCGGACTGCCATCAGATTCATCTTTTTCTGACTGCAGTCCACGGAATAATTTATTAAAAATTCATCGTAAGTCCGATTGATGAAATTCCAGTGGGAGAATTACTACGACATCAGTTTCCACCTACAGTTCAAATTTCGTGACCTGATTCTACACAGATTTCAAGTTATGACGAAGAACATAACACATATTTTCAGCAGTAAAAATGCAGCTTTAGCTGCTGTTACAAAACGACCATTTAAAAATAGTAAACAAAGTCCAAAAATTATGATTCCAGTGCCATTAGAACCGTATTTCATAATAACACGTTATAGACTCAAGAAAATCAAGTTTTTGTTAAGTTATGATCTGGTTACAGCCAACTGAAGTTGGCTGTAAATACTTGGACATAAGCTGTTTTCAGCTTATTGTGTTCTAACGCATGTTCTATTTGTTCCGTTAACGTGTCTAGTGATCAATAACGACCTTTAACATAAATATTAACAAGTAAATCATCAAGTAATCAACAACATGTTCAGTACAACATCCTACTACAACATTTCATCACATTTCAACAATATTTCATCATTAAGCTAGCTCTATGTTCAAGACTTTGCATATGATCTTTTAGTGTTCATAAGTTTTCATCATAATCTAACTTTTAACCATCATAAATATGAAGCAAATGAAGATCAAAGAAGCTTACTACTAACTTTGAAGCTAGGGAAGAAACAAGATGAAAAATGTAGAGGATAATAGCAAACGAAGGTGGTCCTTCAAGATCCGTGAACACCAAGCTTCGTTATTCACCTTCTTGCACCTTGAGAAGCACTTGAAATGGATGAACAAAATCGAAGATGGTGGGTGTACATAGAGGGGTGTTCGGCCGAGCTTATAAAGAGGAGGAAGAAAGTGTGGTGGTGTGTTAAGAAGATGATAGTTAGGTTACTTATAATCCACAAGAGCTCTATTATCCTTTGGTCAATGTGTTCAAGAAGTACTTAACAAGATCTCAACAATTCCAATGTAAGATTATGGAGGATAACTAGGAGATTGTGCAATCTTTGAAGTGGGGTCCTTGGGGCCGGTTCTAACCAAAGGGGGGGGGGGGGGGTAAAGTGTAAATTTTGGTGATAAGAAATAATTAGTGGAAGGTTAAGGTGTTAAGTCTTGTGTTAGTGTGTTACATGCTTTATGTAATGTGTTTAAGTGTTCGGGAACCAAGACTAGCTCAGAAAAATAAAAACAATGCTTCTTGCAATATTTTAGTGTTCCGAGTAATGTCCGGTTGTTCGGTTAGGTACCATTCCGTTAAAGTGCTAAGTTATACCGTTTAGTGTCTTTTATTTTTCTTTTTGTAACATTTTTAATTCCCAACACATAGGAAAGCATACAGGACCATTTTGTCAATTTTCTGTACAAGACTAGTGTGTTAAAAAGCACATGTAAGTATGACACAGAAAGCAGTTAAGTAATTCAGCACAGTCATCAAGCACTTTAATTAACATTAATAAATCGTACGGATACATGTAATTGTGAGGGTTGTCACACTAGCCCGCCACTAAAACCGTCCACCGCCTCATTAACAAATACTCAATACACACAGCCATCCACAACAACCGCCACACAATTTAGTATACTAACCATATCCTGATCTAGCTAGAATCGCATCGTATATAGGAAACCGTGTATACACAAACTTTTCATACGACGACTCGTCTATTCCAGTTACCCTATCCCAACCCGAATCGGTGTCCGAAACTTAACCGCAAGACGTTGGTGGTTCGTCATCAAAAACGGCCAAAAAAAGAAGCCACAAGAAAAAACCGATGAAGAGAAAGCATTAGCGGCCGCTCAACAAACACAAATAAAATGGACAGGTCAAGAAGAAGTTACTTTGACATTATGTTGGATCGACGAATCGCAAAATCCGATTCATGGTATTTTTTAATATAACATATTTAATGTTTACAATATTATTGTTTTGAGTTTTATTATAATTTTTTATAATAATATTATTTGTGTTTTTGAAATAGGGAATTCACGACACAAAAAAAGATTTTTGGGATTCGATCACGAAAACATTTCATGCGCAAATGCAAAGGGAGGGAGGTGTATCGTGAAAATGATAGCCTCTCGTCGAAGTGGGGGGATAAAAGTACACACGTCACCACGTTCAACGCTTGTTTCCATAAGGCGAAGAACGCGTCAAGAAGCGGTGAAACCGAGGTTGACTTTGTCAACAATGCCTTGCTAGCGTACAAAGAGAACAAGAGGAACGACTTCAAGTACATGCATTGTTGGGATATATGTAGGTACGCTTCGAAATGGGCGAGAGTCCCTCCTGCTAGCGAGTCAACCTCATAAAAAAGGGCAAGAACACCCTCGTCCCAAGGTCAGTCTGATGCTCGTGATCAAGTGTTTGATCTTAATTTGGATGCTTTGGATGATTCTCCTTCCCGCCCACCCAGTATAGACACGTCAAAAAAGTGGCTTCAAAGATCGAGATCGGGTTCGGCCTCGGGTTCGGTCTCGGGTAAAGGGTTGTACTCCGACCAGTTGGAGAATCTTAATACCAAAATTGATACATTTAATTTCCTCCAACAACAAAGGATCGAGATCAAGAAAAATATCCAAGCGTCGTTCGATAAAAAGATATCTCTAAAAGGAAAGCGCGAATATATGAAATTTCTCGCCATGTCCGTCGATCACTTTACCGGCCCACAATTGGCAATGACGTTGGAAATTGAAAGAAGAAATAATGAAAAAATATAACATGCAGTAACTCTTACGTAGTTTTTAATTTTATGTTTGTTTTAACTTTCTGTAGTTTTTTTTTTTATTTTCTTTGTATATTTTTTAAATATTCTATGTAATCTTTTAATTTAATTAGTGTATTATTTTTATTAAATGAAAATTTAAATAGTTTAAACAAAAAAAAAATTCACATTGCTGGCCACGTCCAACTAAGGGACGCCTCACCACACCCTTAATTTTTGAGCATTAGTTTGTGGATCTCACCTTCGCCACATGTCGAGCAATGCCCCAAACCCAAACCCATCCACACCCCATAGTCTAACATTAGTACTTTGTATTCAAAAAGGAGATGAACCCACAATTTGTATTCAATTCTAACTCTTTTTGTTGTAACGAACAACATAAGAATTTGATTATTTGAAACGAACAAACCTTAGACTATGGGGTATGGGGCTTGGGTTGCGGGAAAACGCCCAAGTCACCACCCCGGGTGGGCTTGGGTTGGGGCGTGGCCATTGGGGCTTGGGTTTGAAGCCGGGCGTAGGGCGGGGGAAGCAAGGTGACATGGCGGGTTGTCAATGGCCACAGCAAACTAGCCGTTGGCCAACGACCATGTTAAAAAAAAAAAAAATTTTCACTATAAATATCACACTTCAATTTCTATTTTTACCACATTCAACCACAATACACTCCACATCTTCTATAATCATCTTCAATTCTCATTCTACAAAACCGAAAATGCATCCTCATAATCGTGTTTACGACCCGAACAACCCGTTTGGGTTACAAGAAAATAATCCTAGCCCACCACCCAATCGTCCAATGCCTCGTCCATTTTTCATACACTCCCCTATGCCCCTTGAAGCGAGTTATGCATCATATCTCGGGAATCGTGTGTTTACTAACTTCCCACACACCGACGATTTGATACCTACCCCGTTTACACAAACGCCCATCAACCTTTCACCAACCTCCATCGACCTTTCACAAACCGAAACCGTCCCCGAAACTCAACCACCCAACGATGGTCCTTCCGCCTCAATAGTTCCCAAAAAGAGAAGTCATAAGAAAAAAACTGAGGCGGAGAAAACACTTGAAACCGTCAAACGAAAACAACAAAAATGGGCATTAATGAAGAACTTGCATTGGCGAGGGCTTTGTGTCAACAATCTCAACATCCAAGTTTAGGTATTCTTAAATATTTTGTATCCCTTATTTTATTTAATATTTATGGTTATTTTTTTATATAACTTTGTAATATATTAAATTTTGTTTTTATTAAAATAGGAAAAAATCTCAACATCGAAGCCATTTGTGGGAAGCGGTTAGTAGAGCATTCCATGAAGAAATGAGAAGGGAGGCTTATCGTGAAAACGATAGCTTATCCTCGAAGTGGAGCGGCCTGAATATGGAAGAGATGCCGCAAAAAGGCGCGCTCAAAAATCAAGTTCGAGTACGGATCGCCTTCAGCTGGGAGTTCAGGCTCGCGTAGGGGAATATACAACGATCAGTTGGATGACATTGCATGCAAGTTAGATACATTCAACGTATTCCAACAACAAAGGGCCGAACTTCGAAAGAGCAAAGATCTTAGAGATGCCCTGAAACAAAAACGGGATGATTTGAAATTTCTATCCCAGCCCATTGATCACCTAAAGGGTGACGAGTTGCAACTAGTCTTGGAGATGAGAGAAGAGATAAAGAATAAATATAAGCGTTAGGAATTTTTTTATGTAATTTTCTTTATTTAAAAATATTAAATTTGTTGTTTTAAAAATTATTCAAATAGCCCACGGTTTGGGTCAGCCCAACGAAGCCCACCAAACCCACGCCCCACCATACCGTCTACAATGTGGGTCAGCCCAGCGAAGCCCCCCAAGCCACGTGTCAACCCATGCCCCAAACCCCCGCCTCACCATACCCCACGGTCTTAGGAGTTAAAAACATCAACTTGAGGGACTATATATGAAACATATGGTGCCTATATTACTTTCTTTTAGTCGAACCACTTTCTTTGTTCCCACTTTTCTCTTCACTTTGAAGCATATTCCGGCGCCGGAGATCCTTCTCCGATCAACCGTAAGTACTTTCTGTGCCCTAAACTAACTCTCACTTTCAACTCCTTATACCGCAAACGCAAACGTTAACACGCACACACATGCTCATTCCGTCATTCGTACCATGCGAGCCGCACTTTATTTAGGTTTTATGTTTACTACTGTATATACAACTATAGGCACGTTGTTTGAAGTATATAAATCACTAATTCCATAGTTGCTAACGAAAATTTGGACTTAATTGGAAGTGATTTTTGAATTTAGGGCTTCATGTCTCGTCTAATTAGAAGTTTAATTGGAATATAGACATTGGAGTATGTTGTTTGCTTCTTATTTTTACATGATTTGTGAGATTAAATGGCCTGATAAGTAGGATAGGGGTGATCATAGGTTCAGAACATGAAATTGGATAATTACTGTATACTGCTAGGGTTTGGTGTTTTTTGGGCTTATAATGATGAGTAATGTTAGTTTCTATGTTGTTAAAAGCGAGCTAGGCGCACGCCTAGGCGCTCAGGCGCAGCGAGGCACAGCTAAACCGCCTGGTGGAGAGCTAGGCACAAATCTGCGTCTTTTTTCAAAAAACGCGCTCAGGCGCTCGCCTGGAGTTGGGCGTAGGCGCAAAAAAGCGACCCTAAACTGAAAAAAAATAGCCTTAAACAAGAAGGGACGTCCTGAAACGTTAATTTAGAGAGGGTAGATAGTTAAAAACCTGGTTTAGCAACTTCTTGAAGACTACCTGGTTAAACTCTAGATCATTGTGGCCGACCAGCAATGTGGTGGACTTTTTGATAGGAAACCCTAATTCAATAAAATTGATGGGCTGCCTTTGATAGATTATGTGTAGATTGTATTGGGCCAACCTTTGTTTTAAATAACTAAACTATTTTATAGAAAAGATGGGTGGCCCAACTAAAGATCTTTAAATTGTTTTCACTTTATTGTTTTAGTTTGTTATAAATACTTAGATATTTTATAAACATTAATTATTGTTTACATATTCCAAAAGGATATTATGATTTTTTACATTACATTTGTATAATATAGTGTAAAACTATTAATTTTATGCCTATTATATATAATTTCTTTTATTTTTTTTACTACGGCGCGTCGGCGCCTTATTTTAAAAAGCCCTTGCTTTTTTTGCGCCTTGTGCCTAGGCTCCAGGAGTGACCTTGGCGCCTTAAGTGCGCCTAACGCTTTTGACAACATAGGTTAGTTTATATGGTTTGATTTATGTATTTGATGTCAAATTTGTGATGTTTTTTGTAGCATATAGAGAATTGTTATTGAACTGTTTTAAACACAGGAGAGTAGAGTTTATGTTTTATATGTTGATTAGTTTTGTGACTTGATTTTCTTGATGATGAAATTCAGGTTCAGCAACAAGGATCACTTCAGTTGGAATTAGTTGCTAGCAGCATTTACAATGGTACAGTCTTTTTTTTTTTCAATTTCCTTCCTTTCAATTATATATGAGATTTAGAACATAACTTGAAATCATCTCTGCCCCAGTAGAGGGTAACACTAGCAGAAACTCTATTTTTATATCATCTTAAAGTCTTTAAAAAGCATGATTAGGTGCATTACCTTATGGAGTTATGGTGGGTGGTAAGGTCAACATTATAGGATGAACGAGCCTGTGATCAGATCACTCGTATCTCTCATTCTTGAATCTTGACAAGTTGTTTAGTTTCTCAGCTCTTCTAGTACCTTATTCAGATATCCAGTTAGTTTCACGTCTATAATCCTAAAAGTCATTTCATTTGATGCAAACACAGAGCATTTATTTTCAATTTTTAGTGCAAAAAGACGTTCTTAATTATCAATTATTTTTATCTTACGTGTTGTCATGCACATTTTTTTCAGTCAGGCAGGAAGGAAACAGTTTTGGATTTAGCCAAGTTTGTTGACAAGGGTGTCCAGGTCAAGCTCACTGGGGGAAGACAAGGTTAGCAAATACATATCTGTCTTTTACTATTTTGTTTTATATTACTTACAAATAAATGCAACTGAAGTAGGATGAACGGATGAAACTGCTTGAAAATGATTATTAGTTATTAAGTATTAGCCGTTAGGTGTTCCATCTGTTCTTACAGAGTATGAACTTTAACTGCTTTATGAAATCTCAATCTATCAGGTATCAAATTTTTCTTTATCTTTCAAAAGATAAGTTGGCATGTCAATACAATGCATACATGCTTTCTAGGTTAAGAACTAATATACTGCCACTACATATCTTTTTTTTCCCCTCTTAATACACGTATAGTTTATCATGCCTGTCTGTTAAATGTTAATCATGTCTATCTGTTAAATGTTAATCATGTCTATCTCCATTGTCTCATTTACCTTGGATAGGGTAATGTTTAGGTTGTAGCCAATAATTTATAATGAACTAACATTCTTTTCTTACTTAGTGGCGGGGACACTTAAAGGATATGATCAGTTGCTAAACCTTGTCTTGGATGAAGCTATGGAGTTCCTTAGAGGTAACAAGTTCTTGTTATAAGTATTACTACTTATTACTTACTCTTGTTTATGTATCCCCACATTTAGTGTCAACTTTGGTATTCATGTTCAGATCCAGTTTTGCCAAATTCATAGTCAATAAAGATGTTTTTAAATTTTTTTCTTATATCTTATTTTTAATTCAACCTTTTCTGTTATAAAAGATGTATAATTTTCTTTATAACTAAAGTCTGAAACAAGTCTTGTCAGTTATGATGTTTTATGTTGTTTTTATAACCTAATACAAGTCTCATCAGTTACAAACTAGAAATATGCCTCTTAATGATTAAACATGGCTCTCTTTGGGATGGAAGGAAGTATGTTTAGAACATTAGGTTGCTTCTAATTTAGTTGTTTAATACGTATTCATTGATGTATTCTTGTATATATGTATATTGAAATTACAAGTATGACAAGGTTGATATATGAATTGCTACAGATGTCGATGATCCATTGAAGACCACCGATCAATGTCGTCGTCTTGGCTTAATAGTATGAATTTCTATTCTCAGCTACATTTATTTATATAATTGAAGTATAAAAATATTGATGATATTTACCAACATGTTTCGATATGTTAGTGTTATGTCAGCTTAACATATTAACTATTTTTCAATAGACTCTCCCAGTATCTTTTATGATGACTCATTTATTGAAATAAGTGGCATGATACAAATTTATTGACTTTATCATCTGTATCATATATTTTTGCTACATCATTACCATTACTAAAATATTGTCAATGGTCTGATGAAGTAAATGCTGGATATTATCATATTTTTTAGCTCTTAAATTTTTCAAGAACAGTTTTGATGACGGTTTATATGTTAACGAATCTGCTCAAAAGTTGAAAAAATAAAGTCAAATTAATACAAATACATGTACATTGCAGGTTTGTAGGGGGACTGCGGTCATGCTTGTTTCACCCACTGATGGTACAGAGGAGATTGCGAATCCGTTTATCCAGCCAGATGGAGCTTAATTCTACGGTTAAGCCCTTAATTTCTAGCCTCTGTTAGCAAGTAAAAACAAACCGTTGCATGTCTCGAGTCATACAGTTAAATTCAGTGTGTGAAATTTGAAACTATTATGATTTCTATTAGCATTTGGACATTTAAGCTTTTCTGTATTCTGCATTCTATTTGAAAAAAAATGTCTTCTCTCTTAACTCTTAGCTGTGTAAACTTAGGGTGAGAGGGGCACTCCTCTCTTAGGGGAGTGACCTCTCTTAAAAAAAACCAATCAGCACGCGCCACATCAACTCCCCAGCATCTTCTCTCTCTCTCCTCTCTTTTTGTGCGGTGAACACTCACCGAGCCACCCTCCCCGCAAACACTCCCCGAGGGGTCGGCGGCGGTGTTCCCGCTCGGGGACTAAGCTCACCGATCCCCTCCCCGCTAAGTGCCCCGGACACCCTTAGCCAAGCATGAGATTATTTATGCTCTAAGCTTGGTTAGTTTATTATTATTATTATTTATTAATTATCTAATTTTTATATACATATGTGATTATTTTTAGGTTTATTTTTAGATACAAGTATGTATATATGTAAGTATGTGTGTGTATATATATTATTTAGTTGTTTTATTTATATGCATAAGTTTTTGTAATTATATATTATTAATTAACAATTATATTTATGTTCATAATAGGCTTTGTTTAGGTCATGAGTCCAGTAAACTCAACATATAAAGCTTAGATTAGGTTTGAACTTTTAACGTAATTTGAGCTTTCATCAAATTAATCTTGAGTAGCATGTGTAGTGGGAGAGGGTGTGGGCTTAGGAGAGTGCCAAGTCATCTCAAGGGTGTTGTACACCGCCCTTCATGGGGCGTTGGAGGGCCGGCATGAGTATGGTGGCGTGCACACCGCCTTCCATGGGTCGTTGCACACTACCCTCAAAGGTGTGGGTATTTTTTTATTATTAATATAATAAATCAATCAATCATTTATCTCCACCTGACCTTTTCACATGAATCACGCCCACATGACCGCTAAACCCTCCTTCAAGCATGTTGAGTGTGAGTGCCTCTTCTGCTGCGTGATAGGTGACAACATTTTTTTTCACATTCACTTGACCGCTACGAATGGTCTAATGACTCGACCCATTTACACTTATTTACTTGAGTAAACTGCAATTTTACCCCCTGGGGTTAGAGCCAATTGGCACTGTTAGCCCCTTCCAGGGAAATTTCGCACTTTGACCCTCCAACTAATGAGAAACCATGCAATATTACCCCCTGCCGTCAAAGAACTTAACAGTTCTGTTAAATGGTATGTTAAATTACTATATTACCCTTTCTTATTACCCCCTATGCTTTGTTATACTCTGCAATATTATCCCCCGGTGTTAAATGACTATATTATCCTTTCTTATTACCCCCTATGGTTTGTTGTACTCTGCAATATTACCCCTCGGTGTTAAATATTTCTTGCAAACCTTACCCCAACAAAAAAACAAATGATCCAATTATATCAAAACAATTACCCAACTTGAAATTTTCAAATATTAAATTCCTTTTTACCCTAATATAATACATCATTTCACAAGACCATTCTTAATTCCTTTTCATTGTCTTTCTATTTTTCAAACATGGATTCCCGAGAAACAATTCCTTCAAATAATCAACACTCTATCAATTCCGAAATCGAATCAGATATGCAGTTCAGATTCAAGAAATAGCCTGGTGCGTTTAGAAAGAACAGTTCATGCATGTGGATAAACGTGATCTGTGCATATGAACATATCATGCAGATTACACTAATTTCAAATGCTAATTATTTCATCTTTTTCTAGTTTTTGATGTATTTTCTTACTGATTATTGATTACATGTATTATTATCACAATACAAGTTTTTTCAGCAAGTTTTAACCATGAAAACTATTTTGTAATTCATTAAAACATCTCCTATAACAATGAAAACTTGTTCAAAACTTGATGTAAATTGTCTGTAATGGTTGAACATGAACTGAGACTTAACCGAAATCAAACCGACTTCACCGAAAAACACTTGATTCAGTTTGAAAATTAACGAGAATCAGTTTAGAATCAATCAAACATATCAGATAATCTTCAAAACATCACCGAAACACATTGAATCAATCTGAAATACAAGTTGGGTAATTGTTTTGATATAATTGGATCATTTGTTTTTTTGCAGGGGGTAAGGTTTGCAAGAAATATTTAACACTGGTGGGTAATATTGCAGAGTACAACAAACCACAAGGGGTAATAAGAAAGGGTAATATAGTCATTTAACACGGGGGGGGGGGGGGGTAATATTGCAGAGTAGAACAAAGCATAGGGGGTAATAAGAAAGGGTAATATAGTCATCTAACATACCATTTAACAGACTGTTAAGTTCTTTGACGGCAGAGGGTAATATTGCATGGTTTCTCATTAGTTGGGGGGTCAAAGTGCGAAATTTCCCTGGGAGGGGCTAACAGTGTGAATTAGCTCTAACCCCAAGGGTAAAATTGCAGTTTACTCTATTTACTTTTTGCAATGTCTACATCATATCATACTATTATTTATTTGATTCATCAAATGTCTATGAATCTTGTAGTATTTAAAAAATTGTAAAGATTTTCAAATCAGATTTGATGGAAACAAGTGGATTCTACTTCTGGTTAGTGATGTAGTCAAACCCATTATCAAAAGTATAATTAGTTATACGCTTATCCCTTTTTGACCCTAAATGATCAGATTTTTATTCGCGTTACTAGATCACTTCATATGCTTATGAAATGAACGAATATGAGGTTTTTTTTTTTTTTAACTCGAATATGAGTTATTTTTTAACTAGTTGAGGTTGGCTTGTAGAAGTTTGAACTGAGCTGCATCCAAACTTATTTTTTGCTTGCTTAATAGACAAATTTGAGCCTCAACTTTATATAATAAAGAGTAAACTGCAATTTTACCCCCTGAGGTTAGGGTTCATTGGCATGTCTACCCCCCCTAAGGAAATAATTGCAATTTTACCCCCCACTGTTTGGGGTTATGTCGCAACCTTACCCCCTGACACCCAATTATGTCAGTCAACGTTTGTTTTGACTGTTATAATGTGTGAAAAGTCGTTTTTGCCCCTGTCTTATTAAAATTATATAAAAATCAAGAATCATGTTCTTCTTCATCATCATCATCATCATCATCATCATCATCATCATCATCATCATCATCAGTTCTGGGTGTTGGAAGCTAGATCCACAAATCACCTACAAACAATTACTCTCATAATTCATTCAACATCAAATTTACACAAATCATCAAACCCTAAGTGCCCTAACAACAACAACAAATCCAGATCCACAACACAAATAACAAAATCAACGAAACAAGTTCATCATCATCATCAGGTTCATCATCATCATCATCATCATCATCAGTTCATCACCACCACCACCTCCTTCTCCATTCAAAACCCTAACTAATCACCAACAAATCCAACAGGAATTAATACCTGATATAACAGACTCAAATCAAATCACAGTCTCAACCCGCCATTAACTCTGGGACCAGCTTACAATCCCAACATTATTATTACCTGCATCTTCTTCCATCATTCTCATTTTCATAATTCAACAACCACCTCTCTTTCTTTTTTCAACTCCTCTCAAACTCATACTAAATTAATAGATAAATTCCCCATTCATCACCATTGCTTCATCTGCAACATGGCTGGAACACTTCCGTCCCCTCGAGTTGAGATCGATACATCCCCTCCTTTCGGCTCGGTTAAGGAGGCTGTGACCCGGTTCGGAGGACGTGGTTCGTGGATTCCTGTTCAAGTTCCTCGACTTGCTGGTGTTAGTTTCTCTGAATTTTCTGAATATGTTATGTTTTCATCTTGTTTCTGAATAGGCGTCCTCTCCCGTGACAGTTGCAGGTCATCAAGAAGAAGGGATCTAGGGTTTAAAGTCGGTGACCGCTATGAACTGAGTGACGGAGTTCAGATTTGGATCTGGGTTTATTTGAATTGGATTGGGGTTTGTTTGGTAGCGATGGGGATGGAGATGGGTTTATGTATATAATAATAATAATAATAATAATGGTTTGGCAAAATTACCTATTTACCCTTTGACTCAACCCTTGTTATGTTGACTTTTAAGCAAAACTGACTCCGGGGGGTAAGGTTGCGACATAACCCCAAACAGTGGGGGGTAAAATTGCAATTATTTCCTTAGAGGGGGGGGGGGGGTAGACATGCCAATGACCCCTAACCTCAGGGGGTAAAATTGCAGTTTACTCTATAATAAATTGATCACGGTCGAAGTTATTAATATAAATACTATATAATTATAATAAAAACTAATAATGTTTTTTATGTTATACATACAGTTATAATCTTGAGTAGCTCACTAAGACCATGGTTTTGTATATAAACGTTAAACTAATTAACAATAAACTAGTAAAGTGAGCTTCTAAGATTACTTGCAAGTTTTTTGACCTTAGATAAAAAATCTTGAAACAAATCGAGATTAAACTTAACTTCTCTCAACTTGAATAAAGTAAACTCGAGTCTAGTCGATTTGGTTTGGTTTGGTGGTGTCTCCGGCTCCTCCTCCGGTGTGGTCTCCGGTTGTGTTTCCGGGACAAAGTTGGGCTCGCCTTGTTACGACCCGTGACCTTGTGACGAGCCTTAACCACCCATGTTGAAGTTCGGATTCCAACCGTATTGATTTGGGTCCTATGAGAGGGGTTGGTTCAAGAGGTTCATGAAACCGGTTTGGTTGTGATTATACTCGATAAACCGGTTCCATAGGCGGTGATTCGGGTAGGAACCAGAACAAACGGTTGGTTAAGAGCGTTCGTTTGGTTTGGGTCGCCGCTTAATCGAGGAGGAAATGCGGGTTGTAGGGACGCATATTTTTTAGAGTGAAATCGTGAGTTTTTATAAAATATAGAGCGAAGAGAATGAGATATGAGAGAATGGTATAAAAATTATAGAGATGAGGTTTAAAAACTGAAAAAATACATAAATATTTAATTTTCTTACCGTAAATGGTAATATTTCAACCCCCGTGTTGGTGATATTTCGTACGTCTGACACTGTGCGAATAGTTAGATAGAGCGTGTGTTGAATATTGTATAGAATAGAGATAGTTGGACAGGTTTTGTAAATGTCAAGATCCATCCGGACGGATGACCATCCGGTCGGATGGCAATCCGGTCGGATGGCAATCCGGTCGGATGGTCGGATGGACACATGGTAGGTGATGTCTATAAATAGGGGGTTGGGGCTCCCATTTGGACAAGCTTTTGATTCCCAAAGGGGACATGCTTTCCAACTGGTCTAGCGGTGCTGTAAACGTTGAATAATCAATAGAGACCAGATTATAAGTGACTGCTCGGTGTCGTATCTATCTTCTACTCCTTTCTTAGTCGTAATAAACGCACCAAACACCTCGTTTCGGGACCAAAGCTCCGTCGAACTCACCGGATCCTGGAATCACAATTGGTATCAGAGCTATGATACCGATTTAATCGATCTAACAGTCGGTTAAATCACCCAAAGCTCATCAATTTTGGGTTAAACGGGAGTTTTGACGTTAAACAGAGAAAATCATCAAAATAAAGGTCAATTCACGGATTGATTTTGGAATTGAAGCCGTCAATCTGTTCGGAATTGTATCGCGCACAATCCTGTGAAGTTTCATCATGAAATTCACACAAATAAAGATTCTGGATCGAAAAAACGTGATTTGGAGTGTTCTTGAGCTGTTAGAAAATTTCCAATCGGATGGCAATCCGATCGGATGACCATCGGATCCACATCATTATCTTACTTGAAGGTTTATTGAAGATGCTTTCAATCGGATGACAACCCGATCGGATGGCAATCCGATCGGATGACCATCCGATCCATGTCACTATGGGGTGTTTGGAAGATCAAGTTGTTTTCAACGAACGACACTCCGATCGGATGACCATCCTATCCATCATACCATCTTCCTTCCATCGAATGACAATCCGATCGGATGACAATCCGATCGGATGACCATCTAACACTTGACATTCGACCAGATGATCAAATGCCTAAAAAAGGCATTTTTTGATCGCAACGACGAGGAGAGTCTCCGGAAAAAATTTGGTGATTGTCAATTTTTTCGGGTTTTTAACGACCAAGCTGGGTTGTTCGGGGACACCCTCGGGGGCTTCAGTGAACAATTTTGATGATGCGATCATGGATTGTGGAAATTAGTGGGGTAGTCATGATACTGTTGCAGAATGTTTATCATTCAGGGTATCTGACTTTTTATGGGCCAAAACGTAAAATCCGCAATAGTGAAACTGACATTTTGAGGGAAATTGTCATATTTTCGGCTTAGTCGAGTTTTTCACAGATAAAAGAGGACTGAATTGCTCAAATTGAGGGGGAATTCAGTGATAGAGAAGTCAGAATTTGCAAAAATGAGGGGGAATAAAAATTTCACTGTCGTATGTTGAAATTCTGGCATTTTTGAAATTCGTGACACTGCGACAGTATTCGGGTAGTTTCGACTTCAGATTGTCAGGGGGAATGTGAATCTGATCGTTAGTGTAAGCTTCCGAGATCAAGATGATCCGAGGTGTTGATATCTGATCGTGGACGAAAGCTTCAGAGATCCGAGAGTGATCGTGGGTGAAAGCTTCCGAGATCTAGATTATCCGAGGAAATGAATCTGATTGTGGACGAATGCTTCGGAGATCGGATTACATTACTAGATGATTTGTTTTCCGATGAAGATTTGCTGATTCTAGAGAATACCGTTTATACGGATCTGTCATTCTTATGGTGCGTGATGTGCACAAAGTGGTCTAATAAAAACAACTAAATTAAACCCTAAACTAGACTCTCTAAGTTTTAAATTTATAAAACTAAGACTCTCTAAACCCTAAACCACACGACCGGCAAGTGTACCGATCGATGCAGTATAGCCTAAGGAAGTCCGAGTATCGAACCCAAGAGACTCTACTAAATTACGCTAATGACTCTATCTAGACTTAAACTGACACGGACTCAAACTATTTGTTTATTGATTTTTTTTTTTTGGGGGGGGGGGGGGGGTTTCTAAAAATCCTAAGAATGCAAGTAATGAATAACTAGATTAGCTAAATGACTAACACGAACTCTAACGAAGACTTTTACCAGAGATGAATGAAGACTGCCTAGGCTAGACGCAAGCTAAACTCAGAATGGATCTCTATTCGATGATTTTGTGGTGTGGAACCGGGATCTTTATATACTAAACCTATTAAGACACCACTAAGCCCCTCAAACACTCTCAAGGCGATTCTTGTGGCACTACCTAGGCTGTTACGCTTACCGGTTTTCTAGATTTCCTCTCAGTCCTCTAGTTTCTTGAAAGTGCCTATATAAGACAATCTACCTCACAGCGCGAACGTCTAAAGCAACTACGGGTTTTAATCTTGGTTTAATAGACAATGGAATGTTAAGGACTTATAACCAAACCGAGACCTATTAATAACCTCGAGCCTCTCAGGGACAAGTTTAGCAGAACACTTGATTTTATTAAATTACCGAATATTACTTCTAAGGTTACTTACTAGATTTTCACCCTAAAGGATTAATGATCTATTACGTGATAAAGACCGTCACCTAAATCAAGAACCCTAGCACAACCCTATTATGTGATAAAGAACGTCACCAAGGATTATACGAAGCAATAAACAATAATAAAATAATCGTCAAGCACGCATATGCACCAAGTTAAATTCCCGAAGCTTTTACAATACAAGAAAAATCCATAACCACGCCAAAAACCGAATAAAAATCCAAACTTTATTTAAACTATTGTCACACCTAGGTAGTTAAAGGTTTTTAGTCAAGAATCATAGTCATGGAAACAATCAAATAGAGTCTAAAAACTGAATTCATCGACATAAAGAACAAGAAAAACCAGGAAGTTAGAACCCGTTAATCCTTGATCTACGGCTTGAACCAATTCTGTTGTATCCTCTGTTTCGTGCGTCCCCCAAGCTGATGTATGATGTCTCCTCAAATATATTGTAGATGCAGCCTTTCATTCTGTTCTCTAAATATAATGTGCGCCCCTTTTTCTCCAAGTATGTTTCAAAAACCCAAGTTTCTAATTCAAGTAAACATGTTGGGCTGATGTTGATGTTTATTTAAAAAATTGATTCATGGCCCACTTCATGTGCATCTGAAGAATTATCCAAAGTGACTTTTTCAAAAGTCACGTCCAACTAGGTTTTCAACATGTTAGATTTTTATTATAATATTAATAATACTAATAATATCAATGGCCAGCTTTCGTTTAATGGGTATCTTAGCAGTCCAAACTTCATGCGGCAATTTTAATTCCGTTGCTGGCGCCTCACTCTACTCAACTGGCTGGTTATTTATTTATTACTTGTTTTCGCTCCATTTGCACCAGGACCTGCCAAAACACAAAATAATATAATAGAACACTAAAACTAGATAAAAACAAATAAAAATTATACAATAATTATACAATTTACACGGGACAAATATGTGTATTTTACCCTACATCAAATATCCCCACACTTAACCTTTTTTCGTCCCCGAAAAAGAATTATGCAAACGGAATCATAGTCGGAATAGTCGAACGGGCCAAAAGCTTAAGTTATTTTTATTAAAACCGAAACTCGTGTTAGCCGCGATTGCAAGTATATCGATCCTCTTAAACCCAACCCGGTTCTGAGCCCTTATCATGCAATTTAGTTCAAGTTCGGTCAATCTACCTAGGGTCTCACGCTAAGATTTGCAAGTCCACCTAATCCCCCCTCAAGCTTATAGGACAAAAGGAACAACCACTGGGTTATTTCCTAACCGCCTTATACCAAGATCCAGAGAGTTTAAAATCAAATCTATTTTTTTTTCAATTATTTTTTTTTTTGCTTTGCTTTTTGCTTTTTTTTTTTTCTTTCGTGAGTCTAGACGATGCTTTCCCTAACCAAGAGGTATTCCGGCTGTAGAGTCGCTATCTCCAACCACAGATTACTTAGGTTTCGGTACTTTTAATCGGCAATTCGATTTCACACATCCCAGAGGCATTCCGGCTGTAGAGTCGCTATCCCCAACTCGGATTACATAGACCTGTGTTACTTTCATTTAGTTTCTAGCTCACTTTTTATTCTATTTTTTTTTTCAACGAGATAATGACCAAAAACTCTAACGATCTTAGCTTATAACTGCATCCCTTATACTATTTTTGGCGGTTTCAGTTTCCCCACTTTCCCTAGATGAAAACCCACTAGTAGACCGACAATTAGGTATATTTTAAGATCAAAGGAACTCAGAACCGAATCGATGTAACACCCCGAAAATATGAATCCTTATATTAAAATTCTAATGAAATAACAAACAAGAATTTACCAACTAGGAACTTAACCTAGTTAAAATCAAGTCTTGAAATAATTCATAACATGGTTAAAATACTTAAACTTAAAGGAAAATCATAGTTGAGGGTTTAAACTTGTCAAAAGTGAAAGATAATTACTAATAGTAACAAAACCAAACCAAACACACAAAAACTTGTGTGTCTGGTCGATCAAGAGAAAGGGGGCGACACAGGGGATTCTCCAACCCTAGCTTCACACCAAAATCTACTAAATTGAAGCCTCAAATCTGTTTCAAATCGAATTCTAAACATGAATTAGTGATCACCTCGTCATAGGGATCAAAAGGTATGTATAATTTTGATATTTTGATTCACCATAAATTCTAGGTTAATGGTGAATAACTGAAATTGAACCTAGATATGTCATGCATGAATGAAACTTGAAGTAATATGTTGTTTAGGATTAAACCCTAGATGATAAATTGTGAAAATCATTGCATGTTACTTGAAGAAATTACAATCACCATTGTAGGTGATTTATGATATTGTAAAGACTAGACAAGTACTAGGATTATGAATTTTAATCTAGAGAAAAGCTGAATGGTATGAGGAAATTCAGTAATTTGAATGTTTAAATGAGTACAAATTGCTTAATTAAAGTGAAATTAGATGTTAATTACAAACCATGAACTTGGTAATAATTATAGAAGAATCTGACCCGTTAGGTGTTTGTTGAAATGCCTAAGAGAGGATTTAAATGATAAAAATTATGATGAAAACGCAGATTTGATCATGTTTCATAATGATATGATTATGGTCATAAAAAGAATTCTAAACAAGCTGTAAACTGAATCTTCTAGGCAAAGAGTCCGGATCATCAAGCGGACAAGCCGGAGGGAATTCACGGGGGAAAAACGTGCTCTAAAGGTACGAAATTATCGTTTCGTTACATTATGAATTATTTGTTAGTTTTATGTTGTAGTTTTGAAAACTTGGTAAACAAGATAGATCAATGCGTCACGGAAGTGACTATTCGTCTTAATCAAGTGAGACGGGTCAAAACAATTGTTAGAAATTTGATTTTTAAAATGGCTTGTTTGATGCCTAATTCTTGGCATCCAACGGGTCGAACAATCAAGTAAGGCATGATTAATGCTTCGGAATATGATAGATTGTTCTTTGATGATTGGTTAATATATATATCATATAAGAAATACGAGGTTTTAATGTTTCGGTATCATAGAAAAACAGAAATTCGAGAGTTAGAAACTTGGTGTAATAAACAAACAAAACTTGAAATTCCAGGTACTATCGTAAATTACGGTAGTACCGTAATTTACGGTAGAAGTTAAATGTTTACGGTGGTATTCTACTGGTTTACGGTGGACCAAAACTCTCCAGGACTCACCGTAAATTACGGTAACACCGTAATTTACGGTGGAACAGAAAACTTTAATTTTTTTTAATAATGAATGATAATTGGATCATAAGTTAAGTATCATGTATCAAAGTCAAAACTAAGGTTTTGTGGTTTTGACCCTAGGTGACTAGATGGACATTACGGATGGTGATCAAGCAACGTCAAGGAACCGAACACGACTTTTGAAAGCTTCCGCTATGTTTTTAATCTTACTTAAACTTTGTTCTTGGGTTGTAAACAAATTTTCAAACCACTTTTGTATGCTCTAACTTAGTCATTAGTTAGCTAAGGTCTATGATACATTCTGAAACTATTATCTTTTGTATAAAATTTTACTTATATTCAAGTAAATGATGAGGGTGTAACAAGTTGGTAATCAGAGCTCAAGGTTGTCAATAAGTGTTCGGTTCAAGCTTGATCGATCGTCCGGTAAGAACTAACTTATTTTGTTAATAAATTATGTACTACGTAAAGAATAAGAAATGAACAATATGCATGAAAAGAGTGTGTAAGCTCACTCAAAAACAAGAAATGCATGAAACAAGAATGATTAAATCAAGTTACGAACTTGATTGAATTGAAACAAGAATGATTAAATCAAGTTACGAACTTGATTGAATTGAAACAAGAATGATTAAATCAAGTTACGAACTTGATTGAATTGAAACAAGAATGATTAAATCAAGTTACGAACTTGATTGAATTGAAACAAGAATGATTGAATCAAGTTATGAACTTGATTAAATCAAAACAAGTAAAGCATGTGTTATAAATGGAATGTTTAACAATCTATGTAAACATTTCAGAAATAGAGATGGCTGATGGAGGTAATGATAATGCGGTGCCAAGAGTCACCGAACAAATGAGGGAAGTGATTGCCGAAGAGGTTGGAAAGGCGATCGAAAACAGTTTGTCGGGCTTTATTGATAAAATTCAAAACACAGTTTTATCAATAGTAGAAGAGAGAATCAAGAAATTGGAAGATGATTCCAATTCAGCAAAGGAAAAGCATGGTGGACGAAAGCCTTGTTCATACAAGGAATTCATGGCCTGTAAACCCCCAATATATAATGGGGAGGTTGATCCAATTGTGTGCCAACGATGGCTAAGTGATATCGAAGGAGTATTCGAGAGAACTCATTGTGATGAAAATGACTACGTAGCTTATGGTACGGGTCAATTAAGAGGTCAAGCGAAAGACTGGTGGGATAACAAAAAGAAGGAGATTGGAAGTGAAGCGGCTAAGGCCATGACATGGGAGGAGTTTAAGACGCCGTTTCTTAAACACCATAGTCCCAAAGGGGTCATAAATAGAATCAAGGAAGAGTTCATGCAACTCAGACACAAGGGTGAATCCATAGACAAGATCACGGGGATGTTTATGGACAAGATAAAGTTCTGTGATGATTTGGTGACAAATGAAGAACAAAAGGTCTATTACTACCATAACATGCTAAGTGCGGAGTATAGAGAGTTCATAACCCCTTCAAAATACGAGACCCTTACCGAGATTGTCAATGCTGCTCGGGAAAGGGAGATCGAACTGAAAAAGAGCATAGAACGGGGTGAACGAAGGGCACAAGGTGTGAATCCAAGCCCTACTAAGAAGGCACGAACAAACGAAAGCGCAAAGAAATCTGATACAAAAGGCGGGTCGCCAAGTTGCAGAATCTGCGGGAAGGGTCATAAAGGCGAATGCCGTTACAAGGATAAGCCTTGTCCCATATGCAAGAAAACGGGACATATGGCTATATCATACCCGGAGAAAGTGACGGTTTGTTACAATTGTTATCGAACGGGTCACAAGAAGTCGGAATGCCCGGAGTTGGTTGGAAAGAAGGATGGGCAGGAACCGAAAGGTGAAGCCCCGAAAGCAAAGGCAAGATCTTTTCAACTAACTACCGCAGAAGCAAAGGTTGAACCTGACGTGGTCTCAGGTATATTTGCTGTAAATTCGATTCCTGCACGTGTGTTATTTGATACGGGTGCGAATAAATCCTTTGTTTCATATGGATTTATTCGACATCCTTCATTTGTTTTAACAAAATTACCTGTGCCTTTAGAAGTAGAGATAGGTAATAACAAGAGCTTTATTGTTTGTGATGTATGTGAAAATTGTAAACTGAGCATCGACGATGAAGAATATTTGATAAATCTAATCCCGATGTCGATGGGAGAATTTCAAGTAGTTGTTGGGATGGATTGGCTATCTCGACACCATGCAAAGGTCGTGTGCTTCCGTAAAGAGATAAAACTAACATCTCCGAGCGGGAAACACGTCACCATTTATGGCGAAAAAGGAGGCAACCCCATAGTATGCTCAATGTTGAAAGCTCACAAGCTAATGAAGCGAGGATGCAAGGCATTCATGATATACGCTAATGAGCCCGAAAAAGAATCACGAAAGATTGGAGATGTACCGGTAGTACGAGATTATGAAGATGTTTTTCTGGAAGATTTACCGGGGATACCGCCTGAACGGGAAATAGAGTTCGGGATCGAATTGATTCCGGGCGCGAAACCCGTAGCAAAAGCCCCGTACCGACTTGCACCGTCGGAATTACAAGAGTTGATGTCCCAAATTCAAGACCTGCTTGACAAGGGATTCATAAGGCCGAGTGTGTCTCCTTGGGGCGCACCGGTGTTGTTCGTAAGAAAGAAAGACGGGAGCATGCGCATGTGTATCGATTACCGGGAGTTAAACAAACTCACGGTAAAGAACCGATACCCGCTCCCCAGAATAGACGACTTATTCGACCAACTACAAGGCGCGAACTGGTTTTCAAAAATTGACCTTAGGTCGGGGTATCACCAACTAAAGGTCAAAGAAGAAGATGTGCCAAAGACGGCTTTCCGCACGAGATACGGACATTACGAATTCCTCGTGATGTCATTTGGGCTAACAAACGCACCCGCGGCTTTCATGAACCGGGTTTGCAAGCCAATGTTGGATAAGTCGGTCATCGTGTTTATCGATGATATCTTGGTGTACTCGAAAAGTGAAGCTGAACACGCACACCACTTACAAGAAGTGTTAGAGACACTTAGACGAGAGAAGTTATATGCAAAATTCTCTAAATGTGCCTTTTGGTTACGAGAGGTTCAATTTTTAGGCCATGTCATAAATGCTGACGGAGTATTGGTGGATCCGTCAAAGATAGAGGCTGTGTCAAAATGGAATCCCCCGAAGAACCCCTCAGAAATTAGAAGCTTTTTGGGGCTTGCAGGGTACTATAGGAGATTCATTCAAGATTTCTCCAAGATTGCGTCACCGCTAACATAGCTAACACAAAAGAAAGCAAAGTTTATTTGGGGAGTCGATCAAGAAAAAGCGTTTCAAACGCTAAAAGAAAAGCTAACTCAAGCTCCGGTACTGACATTGCCGGACGGAGTCGAAGACATGGTGGTTTATTCGGATGCTTCACTATCGGGACTCGGTTGTGTGCTGATGCAACGGGGCAAGGTAATAGCCTATGCCTCGTGACAATTGAAGATACATGAGAAGAAATATCCCACGCACGATCTCGAGTTGGCTGCGGTAGTGTTTGCCTTAAAAATATGGAGGCATTACTTGTATGGGGTAAAGTGCACCATATTCACCGACCACAAGAGCTTGAAATACTTCTTTGATCAAAAGGAGTTAAATATGCGACAAAGGCGATGGCTAGAAATGGTGAAAGACTATGATTGTGAAATACATTATCACCCCGGAAAGGCTAATGTGGTGGCGGATGCTCTAAGCAGAAAAGCGGACTATGTCCCAATACGAGTAAGATCGATGCAACTCGTGGTGACCTCAGGTATACTTGAACGTATTCGAGAGGCGCAATTCGAAGCAGTAAAAGAAGAAAATTGGAAGAAAGAAAGAATAATCAGTCAATTGAAAGATCTGTCGGATGGGAATCACGGGTTGAAGACTCGATCCGGAAGGATATGGGTCCCACATACTTGTGGAGTGAAGGCACTACTGCTTGATGAAGCTCATAAATCCCGTTATTCAATTCACCCAGGTGCGACCAAGATGTACAACGATTTGAAACAAAATTATTGGTGGCCCGGAATGAAGAGGGATGTGGCGAAGTATGTGGAAAAATGCTTAACATGTTTACAAGTTAAGGCGGAGCATCAGAAACCATATGGCAAACTCCAACCGTTAGATATTCCGGTTTGGAAATGGGAACATATCACAATGGACCTACTGACCAAGTTGCCTAAAACTAATCGTGGTTTTGATGCCATATGGGTAGTAGTGGATCGACTGACGAAAAGTGCTCACTTCATTCCGATTCGTGAGACTTATACGTCAGAAAAGATGTCAGAAGTTTATACCAATGAAATCATAGCACGTCATGGGGTGCCGGTGTCCATCGTGTCTGATAGGGATACCCGGTTTACTTCGAATTTTTGGCGAGATTTCCAAGAGCAAATGGGGACCAAATTGTTCATTAGCACTGCGTACCATCCTCAAACGGATGGACAAAGTGAAAGAACGATACAAACATTGGGGGACATGCTACGGGTGTGTATAATCGACTTTGGAGGCAGTTGGGATGTTCACCTACCGTTAGTCAAGTTTTCGTATAACAACAGTTACCAATCTAGTATTAAGATGGCACCATACGAAATGCTTTACGGTAGGAAGTGTCGAACCCCGGTATGTTGGGGTGAAGTGGGTCCCCGTGAACTCGCTCATCAAGATATAATACGAGCCACGAATGAAAAGATAGATATAGTTCGGGCACATTTGAAAGCGGCTCAAGACAGACAAAAGGCGTATGTTGATAAAAGAAAAAGGCCAATCGAATTCCAGGTTGGTGACATGGTCATGCTAAAAGTTTCCCCATGGAAGGGCGTCATTAGATTCAGAAAAAGGGGGAAGCTAAGCCCAAGGTTTATTGGGCCATTTAAAATTATCGGGAAAGTTGGCAAGGTAGCTTACCGCCTTGAATTACCGGAGGAGCTAAGTGGAATCCATGGCACGTTCCACGTGTCGCAATTAAGGAAGTGCTTGGCAGACGAAACGGCCTATATCCATTATGATGATATCGAAGTGGATAATAGTCTGAATTATGCGGTGAGACCGGTGGAGATTTTAGACCGGAAGGTCAAACATTTACGAAATAAACAAATTGACCAAGTCAAAGTCAAATGGGAACATAGGAAAGGTTCGGACACTACGTGGGAGTCCGAAGAAGAGATGCGACGTCTTCACCCTACTTTATTTGGTACGTAATTCGGTTTCGGGGACGAAACCCTTTTAAGGGGGGTGAACTTGTAACACCCCGAAAATATGAATCCTTATATTAAAATTCTAATGAAATAACAAACAAGAATTTACCAACTAGGAACTTAACCTAGTTAAAATCAAGTCTTGAAATAATTCATAATATGGTTAAAATACTTAAACTTAAAGGAAAATCATAGTTGAGGGTTTAAACTTGTCAAAAGTGAAAGATAATTACTAATAGTAACAAAACCAAACCAAACACACAAAAACTTGTGTGTCTGGTCGATCAAGAGAAAGGGGGCGACACAGGGGATTCTCCAACCCTAGCTTCACACCAAAATCTACTAAATTGAAGCCTCAAATCTGTTTCAAATCGAATTCTAAACATGAATTAGTGATCACCTCGTCATAGGGATCAAAAGGTATGTATAATTTTGATATTTTGATTCACCATAAATTCTAGGTTAATGGTGAATAACTGAAATTGAACCTAGATATGTCATGCATGAATGAATCTTGAAGTAATATGTTGTTTAGGATTAAACCCTAGATGATAAATTGTGAAAATCATTGCATGTTACTTGAAGAAATTACAATCACCATTGTAGGTGATTTATGATATTGTAAAGACTAGACAAGTACTAGGATTATGAATTTTAATCTAGAGAAAAGCTGAATGGTATGAGGAAATTCAGTAATTTGAATGTTTAAATGAGTACAAATTGCTTAATTAAAGTGAAATTAGATGTTAATTACAAACCATGAACTTGGTAATAATTATAGAAGAATCTGACCCGTTAGGTGTTTGTTGAAATGCCTAAGAGAGGATTTAAATGATAAAAATTATGATGAAAACGCAGATTTGATCATGTTTCATAATGATATGATTATGGTCATAAAAAGAATTCTAAACAAGCTGTAAACTGAATCTTCTAGGCAAAGAGTCCGGATCATCAAGCGGACAAGCCGGAGGGAATTCACGGGGGAAAAACGTGCTCTAAAGGTACAAAATTATCGTTTCGTTACATTATGAATTATTTGTTAGTTTTATGTTGTAGTTTTGAAAACTTGGTAAACAAGATAGATCAATGCGTCACGGAAGTGACTATTCGTCTTAATCAAGTGAGACGGGTCAAAACAATTGTTAGAAATTTGATTTTTGAAATGCCTTGTTTGATGCCTAATTCTTGGCATCCAACGGGTCGAACAATCAAGTAAGGCATGATTAATGCTTCGGAATATGATAGATTGTTCTTTGATGATTGGTTAATATATATATCATATAAGAAATACGAGGTTTTAATGTTTCGGTATCATAGAAAAACAGAAATTCGAGAGTTAGAAACTTGGTGTAATAAACAAACAAAACTTGAAATTCCAGGTACTACCGTAAATTACGGTAGTACCGTAATTTACGGTAGAAGTTAAATGTTTACGGTGGTATTCTACTGGTGTACGGTGGACCAAAACTCTCCAGGACTCACCGTAAATTACGGTAACACCGTAATTTACGGTGGAACAGAAAACTTTAATTTTTTTTAATAATGAATGATAATTGGATCATATGTTAAGTATCATGTATCAAAGTCAAAACTAAGGTTTTGTGGTTTTGACCCTAGGTGACTAGATGGACATTACGGATGGTGATCAAGCAACGTCAAGGAACCGAACACGACTTTTGAAAGCTTCCGCTATGTTTTTAATCTTACTTAAACTTTGTTCTTGGGTTGTAAACAAATTTTCAAACCACTTTTGTATGCTCTAACTTAGTCATTAGTTAGCTAAGGTCTATGATACATTCTGAAACTATTATCTTTTGTATAAAATTTTACTTATATTCAAGTAAATGATGAGGGTGTAACAATCGAGCCTACCCGCACATCCCAAACTAGACACAAGCTCAATTAAATTAATCTCATATTATTATTATTTGAACCCGAACAAAAACCCGACTTTTCTATCATTTTCCGCTTTTTAGTTTGCAAACTTCTTATTTCAAAAGACATTTTCTATTTTTTTATTTTTTTTTTATTTTTGAAATTTTTTTTATTTTTCAACTTTTTATGACTCGACTAACTATACTAATGACACTAAACGATAGTTTCCCATCCCCACACTTAAACTCTACATTGCCCTCAATGTAGGATGGAAACCGACCCAAAAACTAAAATATATAAGAAATAAAAGACCAAGGGCATAATTGGAAAGGACTTAGCTGGTTATATAATAACGCGTATGCTTCAAAAATCTCGTCCAATCCAGCTCGATCGTATAGCATTTCGTTCGCGATCGGCTTTGACACTAACTGACATGCCTGATAAATGCCTGGGATCTGATAAGCAGCTCCAAAATCACCCGAATGGAGATTGAGTACGGGTGGTACATATTCAAACCTGCATAAACAAAAACAAGCAAAAAACAAAGTAGTACCGACTCTAAACAAAAACTGACTCAAAATACAAGTAAACATGAAAACACGAAAATACCTAAAACTACGATAAAGCCTCAAAATCTACAAACTCTACAAGTGGGCTATCAACTTTTCTAACACTCACGGAGGATCATGTAAACGCGGCTCACCTGTGTACCAAATCTCACGGGCTGTAGCACCATCATACCTATGATTACCCGAATATCTCCAAGCCTCCTCATACCTCTCACAACCTCTCAACTCATCATCGGGCGGTTTGAACTTATACGTTTCAAACCTAAATCTATCCCCACACTGAGCTTCACTCAGTGCTTCTAGCTTCGATTCTAAACATTGTACTATTTTTTCAAGATCCTCTACTCTCCCATCGGGTGGATCGCCACACTTAGGTTCTAACATTGGCTCTAACCTAGGATCGCTCACCCTCTCTGTCTCTATTCTCTCACATCCTTTACTTTCCCTCACCGATGCCACTGCCTCTATTCGAACTGGTGGTGAACCAACCTCTCTTAACTTTAGACCCGACCTAGTAGATATAGCTTTAACGTGATGATTGGTTGTGTTAGGTTGGGTGTTACCCGAGAACTGGCCGGAAGACCTTTCTTGCAATTGACTATTTATGTCACTGACTTGCCTTTGAAGGTCCAAAAAGTTGGAGTGATTGTTTTTTAACAATATGGAATGATCCTCTAAGGTTCTTTGAGTGGCCTCTAAGGCCCTTTGGGTTGCTTCTAAGGTCCTTTCGGTCGCTTGATTCTTAACTAGTATTTGGGATAACATAGCTTTAAACTCATCTAGACCACTACCCAAATCTTGGTTGTTTGAACCTTGACTGTTTGACCCCCCACTATTTAACTGACCTACTAAACCTGAACTACCAAACTGACCCTGCTGATTCGAACCCCCACTAGAATAATAATCCTGTCCCCTGTGTTGGTGCACGGAATGTCTGTTGACTATGTCTACATCAAGTCTTAGGTCTAGATGGTTAGAATTAGGGTTTACATGTAAAAGTGCTTGTTATCTTGAAAGTGCTTGTTAGCTTGAAAGTGCTTGTTAGCTTGAAAGTGCTTGTTAGCTTGAAACTGATGTGTCATTTCAAGCTACCAGGCTACAACTATAAATAGGAGTTGAGTGTGTCATTTGAAGCTAACAAAGGTCATTGTATGTGAGACAAGGTGCTGCCAAAATCTTGTTAGAAAACGATTGTAAAGTCTCGAAAAGTGTTAATAGAGAAGAAATTGAAAGGAATAAGCTGTTGTGACTTGGTTTACTTTGATTCCGCCTCTGTAAACTGAGATGAACTACTTTTACTGACGTTTAAGGTCACGCAAACGGTCCAACAAGTGGTATCAGAGCTCAGGACGAGGAGTTCATACCATAGCAGCATGATTTTACCGGATTTTCTCATTTCTACTTACTTCTTCTCATTCTTTTTCTGATTCGGACATAATTCACGGATGAAATGGCCTGAAATTAACACATATCAAGCGAAATACATAGTTAATTAATCCTTGAAAGTTTCGGACTAAAACACGGCTTAAAACTGATCAAATTCGTCTGATAGCTTGAAAATTTTTCGTGAAATGATGACATCATAGCCTGATAGCTTGAAATAGCCTGATAGCTTGAGCCTGATAGCTTGAAATAGCCTGATAGCTTGAGCCTGATAGCTTGAAATAGCCTGATAGCTTGAACGAGCCTGATAGCTTGAACGAGCCTGATAGCTTGAACGAGCCTGATAGCTTGAACGAGCCTGATAGCTTGAATTGTGCATTATCATTTTTTGCTTGAAAGTTGTTGATTCTACTTGAAGATATTTCGCTTCAAGTGATTTCATTTGAACTTGTTATTTTTCAAAACTTTGAAAATTTCTAAGTGTTTTGCTGATTATTTTTCAGGAACATACAAGATGGCAAAAAACGATGAACCTATTCCGTGGAAAGACGATAGAACTGAAGAGCAGAAATATAAATACAGAAAAATGATTGCTGAAAACAAAATAATTAGAATATCTCGTATCTTTCTGGAAGCGAGGAGAGCAAATAGATGGGATCCGGACAGGGAGTGTTATCTTGACCCATATGGAAATATTACAATCGATGACAAAACGCTTGATATCGAAGCCATAATCAAGGAGTACAAAGAAGAGGATGATTATTGGCAAAGGAAATGGTGGGGAGATGAAGAAGAGAAAAAGAAAAAGAAAGAGTTAATAGATGAAATAGAAAGAAACTCAGAAAATATGAGTTTGGTTGAATTTCTTGAATTAATCAAAAAGATTAGAGAAGGAATGACAAAGAATGAAGAATCAAAGAAGGATGAAACTTCAAAAAGTGAAGTTGTGTGCTCAAAATGCGAAAAATCCGAAGCAGAAAATTTCAATTTCTTGAAAGATGTGGAGAATTTGACAGTGGAAATCAAAAGCTTGAAGGATGAGAAACAATCTGATAATAAACAGATTCTTGAAATGAGAGAAAATTGTGAGAAATTGACGTCTGAAAATGTCAAACTGTTGAGTAGTTTGGACAGTTTGACATTGGAAATTAACAATTTGAAAGAAAAAGAAAAAGATTTTGGAAAAATTAAAATTGAAAATGAAAACGTTTCTTGGATAAAATTGGAAAATGAAGCGTTAAAAGAAAAAGAAAAAGATTTTCAAAGTCAAATGAAGGTTTTAGAAGATGAAAAGTTTGTTATTTTTAACAATAATCTTGGAAAACAGATTGAAATAAATTCTCATCTTCAGAAAATCATTCGACTTGAAAATGAAGCTGAAATTGCTCGAAATAAAATTAACGAGCTTGAGAATAAATTGAAAGGTTTTGTGACTTCGGCACCATATGTGTGTCCAAAACCGATCAATTCTGTTCCAATAAATGACAATGTCACAAATTTTGACAAAGTCAAAATTGAAGATTGTGATGAAATATCTGATGATGAAAAAGAAAAGAAAAGAAAAATATTTTTAGATTTACAAGAAAAATTTAAAAATACTGTTTTGCAATATACTGAAACAGGTGAATGTTCTAAACAAAAACCTGTTAAGAAGAGTGTAGAACAGAAACAAAAAGTTAAAAATTTGAAAAATTTTAAAAATGAAAATAAAAGCTCATCAGATAAGTCATCCAATCATTATCAAAAATTACAAAAATCTAAAAATGAAAACTCACAAAATGTTGGTAATAAGTGGTGCAGGTTTGACCACAGTGCTCAAAAGCCAAATCCAGCTTACAAGAGAAGATGGGATGAAGATTCTTCAAGGACAAATCATTACAATGATAGAAAACAAAGAAATGGTGATTACCACAAGGCAAATCAATGCTTTGATCTAAGTGTGTGGTATGAAGACGGTATGTGGTATGAAAGTAGTGAAAGGTATGATAACAGAGTGTGTTACACTTGTGGATTTCAAGGACACATTGCTGTTAACTGCCAAAGTCAGAGATTCGAAACAAGAAGGTGCTATGAATGCCACATCAGAGGACATATTGCCAGAGATTGCCCAAGGAGATCAATGGGAAGATCGAGGATTGAATCTCAAAGAATGGCAAAGAAACCAGTCAACGTCAAGCCCAAAGAACAGAAGGTTCAAGAACCTAAAGTTCAAGAACCTAAAGTTCAAGAAAAGAAAGTGAAGCTTTCTCAAGGGCAGAAAGACAGACTGAGAAAGAAAAGGAAGAAGGCGAGAGAGTATCTGGAAAGGATTTTGTCCTCGGATAAAACTGGTAATCCGAGAAAAAGTTCTGATGAATTGCTTTCCCCAACTGCAAAGGCAAGCAAAACGAATTCATCAGATACAAATCTGAGGACAAACGGGAAAAAGAAAAGGAAGTTAAAGAAAGAAAAATTAACTAAGCAAAATGATAACCAATCAAAGAAAGTTAATTTTTCAGACAAAATCTTGATCAAGGTTTTCGAATATAAAAGAGACCGTGAAAGTTTATTCATTTCACAGGCTAATAAATTTGGAAAACCTAGATCTAGTAAGAATTGGGTACCAATGAAGGTTGGCGATGAATTTGACTTGTCAAAGTCAAAAGAGCCATCTTCTGGCAATGAATTTGTTTCTTCAAAAACAAAGGAGCCACGTGTTGGCAATGAATCTGACTTTTCAAAGTCAGACAAGCCATGTTCAGGCAATGATTCTGGTTCGTCAAAACCAGAAGAGCCATCGGTTGAGGTAAAAACTGTTAAACCCAAGTCTGGTCAGGCTTGGGTGAATTTGTTTAAATGAAAAAACCTGACTTGCCGGAGTTCCTAGGTTGGTAAGTGTGGAACAGGAATCGGCACATTTCTTGAGAAATTCACAGGTTGGTAACTGTGATATTTCGACTTACATGTGGTAAATCAGGGACATTAAGTTGTACTTGATTTTCTACAAGTGTTTATGTTGATAGAATCTTGAACTGTTAAATCTTTCAAAATGGTTAAAGGAGAACAAAGTGATGAAGTAATCCCCTAATCAACAAGTGGTTTGTTAATTCAACAAAACTAATTTTCCGAAAGAAACATTTGATTAAAACAAACTTAAGTGTTTTGAAATCACAATGGGAAAATAGTTTGTTGAGAGGGGGAGTTCTGATTGTTTATGCCAAGTGGATGGCGAATTGAAGCGATTTGATATCAGTTTGTCATGTTTCTTGTATAGTTTGGTTTCAAATTTTCCTTGAAAATCAAAATTGAAACATATTTTGATTTTAGGGGGAGAAAAATTTAAAAAAAAAAATAGAAAATTTGAAAATGTCAAAAACATTGAAAAATTCAAAATGAGTTTTGTTATGAAAAAGAGGAAATGATAGTAAATCAGTGGACTATCACAGCATGCTAAAGAAATGAAATGTCAAATGTGATAAACGATCTTACTAAGGATGTGACGATAGGCTCAGCTAGACTAGTAGATTTGCGATAACGATACAAACATAAATGAAATAGCCTAGTTCTAGTGGGAAACATGGTTGAAAGCATAGTACTTAGTTTTGTCCTTCGTGATTGTGTACCTACTCAGTAATCGCTGAATGTCGAAAGACATAAAAACCGGTCAGTTTGTGAACTTTCACAACTTGCTGAAAAGTCACTGTGATTTTGTGCATTTCATTTTGCAAAGACTTAAACTTGTTTTATTTCTTTATTTTGTTTAAGCATCGGACATCCTCTGCGTATACGTGAGTATCGACCTGGATGTTGTTGCCTAAACGTTCTGCTTTATTTTCTTTGGTGTTTCGTTTAAGCTTTGGATCACCTCTGCGTATACGGAAGTATCGACCTGGTGGTTAAAGCCTAAACAACTTCAACTTGTTTTATTTTCTTATTTTGTTTAAACATTGGACTTTCTCTGCGTATACGGAAGTATCGACCTGATTGTTAATGTTTAAACATTCTGCTTTGTTTTCGCACATATCACAGTTGATGAAAGTTTAAAGGCATTACTTGAGTTAGTGTATTGCATGATGAGGGGATATGCTGAGATCGTGGGGTCCATAAGAATTTAGTGCAAAATTAATATACCTTAATGTATCGGTAAGCATGTCGAAAGTTTTTAGATTGAGCTTAAGAGGACAAACATATCGTCAATCTACGTGAATCGTTTAGAACTTAAAATGTCAAAAGCTTAACGGTGCTTGTGATTTGTCTCATAAACTGATATGATCCTCTTACACAAACTCACAAAAATATTGTTTGTATATATTTCTTTACTGCATTTCTCTTAAAAAAAATCCAAAAAGATTTTAGTGTGTTTTAGCATAAAACTTTGAAAAATTCAAAAAGATTTTTGACAACTGATGTTGAAGAGCTGATATTCAAAATTCGAGTGCTAAACATGATGAATTGGATTGGGAGAATATGTTGAAAACTTTGAATGTCATAGATAAATGTTTTGAAAGATTGTGTGCTTAGTTAATCAAAGTCATTCATTTGAACTTGATGTAACTATACAGATTGATGAATTAATGATTTCTACCAGTAAGTTTCTTAAATCTAACTGTTATAAATTTGTGAAACTTATGTTGAGGTAGAGGATGTGCAGGTTTGTAACATCCCGAAAATACAAAACTTTATATTTAAAATTATAAAGTTTTAAATAAACAAGAATTTATCTAACTAGGAAATTATAACCTAGTTAACTATGAGTCTATGAATAACTAGAAATAAGGTTAGATTAACCAAAACTAAATATTAAACAAAGTGGAGGGACCAATGTTGATAATCTTGAAACTCTTGTTATTATTTTGTTTAATAAAACAAACCAAACACCTCAAACTGAGGTTCTGGTCGATCAACAGAGGGCAGGGGGCGACACCCACAATTCCAAAACCTAAAAATCTACTAAACTCTCAAATTGAAGGCCAAAATCCAGTAGAAATCGAAATCTAAACATGGAATCGTGATCACCTCGTCAAGGGGGTCATAAGGTATGCTGAATTAGGTCATTTTCATTTGATACAAAGTTCATGCATGTGATCAAAATCAAATGTAGAGCTTGATTATGTGTTGTAAACATGAAATTGGAAGTAATGTAAGGTTTAGGGACAAACCCTAGATGATTTCTTGACAAAATCTTGCATGTTAGTTGTAAGGATCAAAATCACCATAGTGGGTGATTTGTAAGTTAGTAGAACTTGATAAACACTAGGGTTAAGACTCTTGTTCTAGTGAAAACTGAAAATTGTGGGATAATCTCTGAAATTATTGATGTTAAAATATGTGTATATTGTCTAATTGAAGCTAATTTGAGTGATAAATTCAAGTTATGAACTTGGTTTAGATCATGTAGAAATCTGACCCGCAAGGTGTTTGATAAAACGCCTAAATGGGGGTTAAAATGTTAAAGATTGCTAAAAACGCAGATTTGCATAAGTTATGAATGAATGCGTTAAAGCTTATGAAAGAGAGTTCTAATCTTATTATAAATTGAACTATTTAGGCAAGGAAACCGGAACGTCAAGTGGACACGCCGGAAGTGATACCCGCGGAAAAGGTGTGCTTTGAAGGTACGTGACTTTAGTCTCGTTGTATTATGTAATAATGTTTGGTTTTAGTGTATAAATGATGTCGGATTGTAATTGATGCGTTGATGTATCGTTAAAGTGGCGAAGTTCACTAGATCATCAAACGGGTCAAAAGAAACATTAGAAATTTTGTTTGGTATGTTAACAAAGTGATGGTCATCACTAGATAGCCAAACAGATCAAAATGTTGCTTGAAAACGTATCACATGAGTAGAGACTTAAATGTCTCATATCTTGCTAGGTGTTAAATAGTAATACACCAATAATTGGTTATGAAATTTTAAGTCTACGAACCCGGTATATCGGGTCAAACAATAGAAGTTAATAGAAGGTGTCGTTTGAAACGGGATGCTTGAATCCCGAGAAAACAAGTGTTAGTTCAGAGAAAACGCGAAGCCATGGTATGGCGTGTATACTCCAAGGTCATAAACCCGGGAAGTTGGGTAACTATGTCTAATGCGTCATTAGGATGGAAATATGGAAGCATGTATTTTGTTATTGGGTTGAAATCTTTGAAATAACGAAATTGTGAGCCAAACGTCGGTATCTCGGGTTCCGTGATATGTAATTTATATGGTTGGACCCGAAATCTTATTACAGACTCGTAGGTAAAAGAATCGACTAAATCGGACAAACGAGTAAAAAGTTATGAACTTTCAAAGTTGAAAAATAGTTAAGGGGTAAGGATGCAGAACCCACCGTAACTTACGGTCCTACCGTAAGTTACGATGGACATCAAATGTGTACGGTGGGAATCTCCTGATTTACGGTAGAATAAGGGGCATTCCAGGTTCACCGTAACTTACGGTGACACCGTAAGTTACGGTGGAGCCCAGGAAATTTATATTTTGTTAGTTGTTTTGCGTCGTTAAAATTCGTTTATACGTTATGTATTAATGTCAAAACTAATATTTTAGTGTTTGACCCTAGGTATGTATGAAGCCACTCCCGGATGATGATCAAGTACAATGTCAAGAACCGAACACGCATTTTGAAGCTTCCGCATTAATCTTAATCTTGTCTAGACATAATCATGTTGTAAACACTTTTGTTAATCACGTTTTAAATCCCTTAAACTAGTGGTTAGTTTACTAGCAAGGGTTAACTTTTAAACTTGTTATGGATTATCTTGGGATGTGTTGGTACTATCTCAAGTGTGTATGGTTTAAATACGAATTTTTTTGTAAACTCTGATTTTATTAAAGTTTCATGTATTTATTAGTTAAATTCCGTCAAATTATTTAGGGTGTTACAAGGTTAAACAGGTTTTGGACTTCATTATTCCCACAGAAGCTAAATGTTAAAGTTTGAACCAGATAAAGACCTCATATTCTAGCATATTGAGAGAGGGAATCTGTGAAAGGGGGAGTCTGGATTAATGACCAAAGGGAATGCTGAAGATGAAGCCAGGACAAGATTATGAACCTGTGAAGATAGAGTGCTTATGATGAGAAGACAGAGAGTTGGAGAAAAGACTAAGACTGAAGACTCGGAGCTGAAGACTTCGTCAACATCCAAGGGGGAGTCTGTTGGTGCACGGAATGTCTGTTGACTATGTCTACATCAAGTCTTAGGTCTAGATGGTTAGAATTAGGGTTTACATGTAAAAGTGCTTGTTAGTTTGAAAGTGCTTGTTAGCTTGAAAGTGCTTGTTAGCTTGAAAGTGCTTGTTAGATTGAAAGTGCTTGTTAGCTTGAAAGTGCTTGTTAGCTTGAAACTGATGTGTCATTTCAAGCTACCAGGCTACAACTATAAATAGGAGTTGAGTGTGTCATTTGAAGCTAACAAAGGTCATTGTATGTGAGACAAGGTGCTGCCAAAATCTTGTTAGAAAACGATTGTAAAGTCTCGAAAAGTGTTAATAGAGAAGAAATTGAAAGGAATAAGCTGTTGTGACTTGGTTTACTTTGATTCCGCCTCTGTAAACTGAGATGAACTACTTTTACTGACGTTTAAGGTCACGCAAACGGTCCAACACCCTGTTTTGATTCGAACATGATTGGAAACCGGGGGGATTACCGGAAGAGCAGAAGGTGTTATTGTTACTACGCCAATTGGACCCTAAATTTGAATTGTTGAAAGGGTTCGTTAGACCTCTATTGGTTATGAACTCTACCTGCTCAACAGTGAGTGTGGGACAATCTATAGTATCGTGACCCCCTTTACACACCTCACACCTATCGAACCTCCTCTCTAAATCGTTCATCCTACTAGTAAGCTTTCTCTCAAGGTTTTCCATTGCCGCGACCATCGATGTATCCAACCTAACTTGGTGTACTCCTCGATCGGCCGAGGGAGTACTAGTCACAGGAATGGAAGTCCTGCCGATGGCGCAATGATTGATGTCGGAATTGGTGAAACTCTCAAAAAGGTCATTGCATTCGGCCACTGTTTTCTTACCTAGGAGGTGGCCTCCTGCTGAAGTGTCAAAACGGGCTCGAATCTCTGGAGTGAGACCGTTGTAGAATTTCTCTACAAGTGCCCAATCAAATAACCCATGTTGAATGCAACGAGAGAGTAGGGCTTGGAATCTTTCCCAGGCTAAGTGGTAGGGCTCGTCAGGCTCAATCCGGAACGAATGGATCTGATCACGAAGACGAGATGCTTTGGCGGGTGGGAAGTATTTGGCAAGGAAGGCATCTCGAAGGGTGGCCCATGTGGTAAACGTACCCGCGGGTTGTGAATCAAGCCAGGTGGTTGCGCGGCCTGCGAGTGAGAATGGGAAGACCTGGAGGAAACGAGCGTCAAGGTTGGCACCTTCAATGGAAAAGGTGCTGCAGAGGCGGGTGAGGCGGCTGATGTGAGCTGGGGCATCCTCGTCATCATGACCGTGAAATTGGCACGAGTTGGTGATAACGGCAAAGATGTAGTACGGGATTTTCCAAGACTTGTCATTATTGATGGCGGGAAGGGTAATGGGTGAGTTCGCACCGGTGAAACCAGCGGTGGATTCCTGATGAACCGTTTGACGACCTGCCATATGGACAATGGGGTGTGTGCTAGCAAGACGGGAGGGTGGTGGTTGTAGTAACTGACTCAACAAAAATAATAAAGACACTAAAATACTTAGACTCCTACGACTCAAACAAAAGAAAACAACTAGCACGTATGATGTCAAGTAAGTCCAAACAAAGTAATTAACGCAATCGCCAAAGAATCCCCTGCAACGGCGCCAAAAACTTGATGTGCACAAAGTGGTCTAATAAAAACAACTAAATTAAACCCTAAACTAGACTCTCTAAGTTTTAAATTTATAAAACTAAGACTCTCTAAACCCTAAACCACACTACCGGCAAGTGTACCGATCGATGCAGTATAGCCTAAGGAAGTCCGAGTATCGAACCCAAGAGACTCTACTAAATTACGCTAATGACTCTATCTAGACTTAAACTGACACGGACTCAAACTATTTGTTTATTGATTGGGGGGGGGGGGTTTCTAAAAATCCTAAGAATGCAAGTAATGAATAACTAGATTAGCTAAATGACTAACACGAACTCTAACGAAGACTTTTACCAGAGATGAATGAAGACTACCTAGGCTAGACGCAAGCTAAACTCAGAATGGATCTCTATTCGATGATTTTGTGGTGTGGAACCGGGATCTTTATATACTAAACCTATTAAGACACCACTAAGCCCCTCAAACACTCTCAAGGCGATTCTTGTGGCACTACCTAGGCTGTTACGCTTACCGGTTTTCTAGATTTCCTCTCAGTCCTCTAGTTTCTTGAAAGTGCCTATATAAGACAATCTACCTCACAGCGCGAACGTCTAAAGCAACTACGGGTTTTAATCTTGGTTTAATAGACAATGGAATGTTAAGGACTTATAACCAAACCGAGACCTATTAATAACCTCGAGCCTCTCAGGGACAAGTTTAGCAGAACACTTGATTTTATTAAATTACCGAATATTACTTCTAAGGTTACTTACTAGATTTTCACCCTAAAGGATTAATGATCTATTACGTGATAAAGACCGTCACCTAAATCAAGAACCCTAGCACAACCCTATTATGTGATAAAGACCGTCACCAAGGATTATACGAAGCAATAAACTATAATAAAATAATCGTCAAGCACGCATATGCACCAAGTTAAATTCCCGAAGCTTTTACAATACAAGAAAAATCCATAACCACGCCAAAAACCGAATAAAAATCCAAACTTTATTTAAACTATTGTCACACCTAGGTAGTTAAAGATTTTTAGCCAAGAATCATAGTCATGGAAACAATCAAATAGAGTCTAAAAACTGAATTCATCGACATAAAGAACAAGAAAAACCAGGAAGTTAGAACCCGTTAATCCTTGATCTACGGCTTGAACCAATTCTGTTGTATCCTCTGTTTCGTGCGTCCCCCAAGCTGATGTATGATGTCTCCTCAAATATATTGTAGATGCAGCCTTTCATTCTGTTCTCTAAATATAATGTGCGCCCCTTTTTCTCCAGGTATGTTTCAAAAACCCAAGTTTCTAATTCAAGTAAACATGTTGGGCTGATGTTGATGTTTATTTATAAAATTGATTCATGGCCCACTTCATGTGCATCTGAAGAATTATCCAAAGTGACTTTTTCAAAAGTCACGTCCAACTAGGTTTTCAACATGTTAGATTTTTATTATAATATTAATAATACTAATAATATCAATGGCCAGCTTTCGTTTAATGGGTATCTTAGCAGTCCAAACTTCATGCGGCAATTTTAATTCCGTTGCTGGCGCCTCACTCTACTCAACTGGCTGGTTATTTATTTATTACTCGTTTTCGCTCCATTTGCACCAGGACCTGCCAAAACACAAAATAATATAATAGAACACTAAAACTAGATAAAAACAAATAAAAATTATACAATAATTATACAATTTACATGGGACAAATATGTGTATTTTACCCTACATCAGTGCGTTAACGTGGGTCACGGTAAACGGGATATTAGATCTTCAGAGGGAATCACGAATTTGAAGTTAACCAGTGGGGTATTTGAAGTTTCTATCATTTGCCGGTTGAGTTTTTTTTACATTCTTAGATCGAGCAGGCGGAATGCGAGATCGTGGTGCTTACTTGTGATATCAAAAACTGAGCTCGGATGCGGTTAAAGTTGAAACTGAGGATGCTGCATTGATTAGTTTCAAGTTGGTGATTGTTCGTGAAGGTTGCAGTTTAGCAAATCAGAGGAGAGTCGTAAACTGTGCAAAAGACCTGAAGATTCATTTCAGGGGGAATTCGTGCTTTACTTTGACAAAAGCAAACCCGAATCATCAATCGAGGGGGAATTTGGATGGTCAAATTTCAAGATACCTGATTGAAGTTGAAGAAAAGTTGAAGATTACAGAATATTCAAACACGGCTCAAGATTCTCAAAGTTTTAAAGACGATTCGACAGTGACAGCCGAGGGGGAATCTGTTGGTGCATATTTCGTACGTCTGACACTGTGCGAATAGTTAGATAGAGCGTGTGTTGAATATTGTATAGAATAGAGATAGTTGGACAGGTTTTGTAAATGTCAAGGTCCATCCGGACGGATGACCATCCGGTCGGATGGCAATCCGATCGGATGGACACATGGTAGGTGATGTCTTTAAATAGGGGGTTGGGGCTCCCATTTGGACAAGTGATGCGTGTTAGGTGTGTATATAGATTTAAGTATATTTTAAGCCCTTTTACACTTTCTTTAGCCAAGTTTTAAATTTATAAAACACGATATTTACTAACACTAAACACACATATGGGCAAGTGCACCCATCGTGAGCGTAGTATAGTGTTGGTAAGATACCGAGGTCGTCCAAGGACACAAGAGCTTATAGTACCGGTTTATCCTCAACGTCTAATCAAATCAAAAGTTTAGAAAAATGTTTTAAACTAAGAAAATATAAACTAACTAAAATGTTGAAAAAATAAAAAAAAAAAAAAAAAACAGATAGACAAGATGAATCACTTGGCTCCGACTCGTGTTTAGTGTAACCTTTGATTATTTCCGCACTTTTGCACTATTTAAGAGATTATCTTAGTTATTGTAGTAGACCCCTCTTTTGAAGGTGACATTACCCTCAACCCAGTAGTTTGAGTCAGCAAGGATACAATCCTAAAGGGTCGGATTATTGAAAGATAATTAATTAAGTTATTAATGCATAATGTGGTAGGCCCCTCTTTTGAAGGTGACGTTACCCTCGGCTAAGTAGTCTGAGTCAGCAGGGATACAGTCCTAAGTAGCCGGGTTAAAGTTTTAATAGTAGCTTAACTTATGAGGGGGTCAAAGAGTTTGGACCCCCGCCATCCAATACCGTTAAGTATTGAAGGAGGTCCTACTAAATTTGACCCAGGTCCTTTGCAGGATCTATACACTGAACAATGGCAAGACTCTTACCAAACCGTTCCCTTAACCCCCGACCAGGTAGCCAACATACCTCCATATAGACCGTGGAGATATGAATGGTGTAAATCTTTTATTTTATATAGACAGTAAAATAATGCCAAGACACCACGGACAAACGATAAGGAAGAATCACCTTCAACATAAGAAACTAGTTATTAAAGTCATTAATACATAACCAATTAAAAAGTGCGAAAAGATTAAAAATAAAAAGTATTACACTAGACACTTTGTCTTCACCAAGTGATGTAAGAGACTTAGGCAAACATGGCCTTGATTGTCAAGAACTCTTACGATCAATCTTGGATCCCGAGACGACTCACACACTCTATGATGGACAATGGATGATGGTGGTGGATGATGGTGTTATGGTGGTGGTGGGTGGTGGGTGAAGTGTGAGAGAGGTGGTGTGCCAAGGGATGCCTTTGAAGTGAACCAAGCACCCTTATTTATAGCCTGTACAGAAGCCTGGACACGGCCCCATGTCCGCTGGACACGGCCCCGTGTTCACCCTTTTCTCTTTCTTCATTAATACAATTTGTCTGCATTAGCTCCACACGCCCCCGTGTCCGCTGGGCACGGCCCCGTGTGCAGAAACGTATCTGTACTGTTAAGATTTGCTCAGATTCTGCGAATCTTTGCGTTGACCACGGCCCCGTGTCCGCTGGACACGCCCCCGTGTTGGGAAATAGAAGCTTCTACAGGTTTGTCTTTTGTGCCAGGGCTGACCATCCTGAACACGGCCCCGTGCTCGCTGAGCACGCCCCGTGTTGAGCTGGACACGCCCCGTGTTGAGCTGGGCACAGCCCCATGCTCAGCTTTCTTCTTGTTTTTGCTTTGGGAGATGTTGTCGAGGAGTCGGGCATGCCACGTTTCTTCCTTTTCTTTGTATTTATGTTGGTTTTGGCTGTATATTTGTTCCTTTTGTTCGTTTAAGCTCATTTGATCCTGTAAATTCAAAAGGAAGACAAAAACACACTTTTTCCAACATTAGTACTAAAAAGGGTTAGTTTTATGCCTTATTTGATGTAATTTATATGTTGCATTTTACACACATCAACAAGCTTTTGGTTCCCAGAGGGGACATGCTGTCCAACTAGTCTCGCGGTGCTGTAAACGTTGAATAATCAATAGAGACCAGATTGAAATTGACTGCTCGGTGTTCTATCTATCTTCTACTCCTTTCTTAGTCGTAATAATCGCACCGGCAACGTTGTTTCGGGACCGAAGCTCCGTCAGACTCGCCGGATCCTGGAATCACACCCGCCTACAAAATCAAGCCGTTATAGCCATTACGAGGTTCAATTTTTTAAGCCCATAGCACCCGGGGGCGGTGTACCCCGGTGCTATAGGGCGCTATGCCTGGGTATGGTGCTTGGTCACGAGCGAGTACGCATGGTCTAAGAGGCTTGTAGTTCAACGACTTGGGAAGATCGTTGACAACTAAACTAGTACTCAATGTGATTATCAGAGTTCGTGTTGGGCGTCAAGTCGTCAACTTAGATTCGAAAAGAAAAATTACCAGCACTTCTATTAGGTAATATAATAACTTTTTTTTTAAACTAAAACTTCATTAAAACAACAAGCAACCCTACCCAAACTAGCAGGAAAAGACTGCAAATAAACCAGAACTACAAACCAAAAGAAAAAAAAAACAAAAAGTCCAACATATACATGGGGAAATTACACCAGTCGTCCCAAAGGATCAACTTGTATCTAGATCTATTTTTTAGCCAAAGAAAACCATGAGTTTTTATATCGCCCATAATGTACTCGATCGATGGCATCTTATTTTTTAATACCTTCTCATTTCTCGCATTCCATATGCACCAACATGTAGTTATGAAGATACCATGAACCACCTCAGCCTCCCTTTTTCTTAGGTTTGTATACTTTTGAAGATCCAAAATATCCCTGATCGAGAAGAACATGACCGGCGCTAAGTTAAGCCATCTACTTGTGCCCATCCAGATCCTATAGGAGAACGCACATGCCGTAAGCAGGTGTCAGCCGTTTCGATCCCTTATTCGCACAGAGCACAAACCTCGGTATCTTAAAAAATATTCTTTTTCCTCAGCGCATCACGGGTTGGAATTCGATTATGCTCTGCTCTCCAAACAAAAATGTTGCATTTAGCCGGCGTCCATTTACACCAATCCATCACGAAATTTTGACTATACTCTTTATCTGACATCATAAGACGCTTAACAAAGCTAACTGAAAAGATACCAGATTTTTCGCCCAACCAACTCCAAGAATCCTTAGTGACAGAAGCCAAAGCATCTGTGCATTCAGAAAATTCAGCCCTTTCTTCGCTTGATTCAGGAGGTTTTTTCCACCTCCAAACCCATATCAAAACATCACTGGAATGCCTAAACCAATCAGCAACTCTGCAACATTTATCATCCTCAATTCTGAAAATGTTTGGCCAACAGTCCTTGAGAAGGAAGTCCTTCAACCACGAGTCAATCCAAAAACGAATATCCTCCCCGTTACCTACTTTACCCTTAATAAAATTATGAAGCCTCACACCGCCAATCTTTCTCTTATCTTCAGTTCTAGCTATAGCGTTCCAACAACCTGCAAGAGCCTTTTTCGAGGGTACAAAGGACCACCCCTTGTTACTTTTATCGTCGACTACCCTTTTCCAAAGATTATTATTGTCCACCCTATATCTCCATACCCATCTTGCAAGGAAAGCAGCATTCACCTCCTTGAGCTTACTAATACCCAAGCCACCCGATTTTTTTGGAGTGGTCTGATGCGTGTGAAGTGTTATATATATTAGGTGTATATTTTAAGCCCCTTTAACACTTTTTTAGTCAATTTTTAAATTTATAAAACACGATATTTACTAACACTAAACACACATATGGGCAAGTGCACCCATCGTGAGCGTAGTATAGTGTTGGTAAGATACCGAGGTCGTCCAAGGACACAAGAGCTTTTAGTACCGGTTTATCCTCAACGTCTAATCAAATCAAAAAGTTTAGAAAAAATGTTTTAAGCTAAGAAAAATAAAAACTAACTAAAATGCTGAAAAAAAAAATAAAAATAAAAATAAAAGAAAAAACAGATAGACAAGATGAATCACTTGGTTCCGACTCGTGTATAGTGTAACCTTTGATTATTTCCGCACTTTTGCACTTATTTAAGAGATTATCTTAGTTATTGTAGTAGGCCCCTCTTTTGAAGGTGACGTAACCCTAAACGCAGTAGTTTGAGTCAGCAAGGATACAATCCTAAAGGGTCGGATTATTGAAAGATAATTAATTAAGTTATTAATGCAAATTATGGTAGGCCCCTCTTTTGAAGGTGACGTTACCCTCGACTAAGTAGTCTGAGTCAGCAGGGATACAGTCCTAAATAGCCGGGTTATAGTATTAATAGTAGTTAACTTACGAGGGGATCAAAGAGTTTGGACCCCCGCCATCCAATACCGTTAAGTATTGAAGGAGGTCCTACTAAATTTGACCCAGGTCCATTGCAGGACCTCTAAATGCTGAACAATGGCAAGACTCTTACCAAACCGTTCCCTTAACCCCCGACCAGGTAGCCAACATACCTCCATATAGACCGTGGAGATATGAATGGTGAAAATCTTTTATTTTATATAGACAGTAAAATAATGTCAAGACACCACGGACAAACGATAAGGAAGAATCACCTTCAACATAAGAAACTAGTTATTAAAGTCATTAATACAAAACCAAATAAAAAGTGCGAAAAGATTAGAAATAAAAAGTATTACACTAGACACTTGTCTTCACCAAGTGATGTAAGAGACTTAGGCAAACATGGCCTTGATTGTCAAGAACTCTTACGATCAATCTTGGATCCCGAGACGACTCACACACTCTACGATGGACAATGGATAATGGTGGTGGATGATGGTGTTATGGTGGTGGTGGGTGGTGGGTGAAGTGTGAGAGAGGTGGTGTGCCAAGGGACGGTTTGAGCTTGAGCCAAGCACTCCTATTTATAGGCTGAACAGAAGCTCGGGCACGGCCCCGTGTCCACATCCTTCTCTTTCTTCATTTAATGCAGCTTGTCTTATTAGTTGACCATGCCCCCGTGTCCGCTGAGCACGACCCCGTGTGCAGAAGAATCTTTGTACTATGAAGATTTGCCTGGATTGTGCGAATCTTATAGTTGACCACGGCCCCGTGTCCGCTGAGCACGGCCCCGTGGTGGGTAATAGAAGCTTCTACCACTTTTTCTTTTCTGCTGACACTTGGGCACGCCCCCGTGCTGGCTGAGCACGGGGCGTGTTCTGTCTTCTTGTTTTGCTTGGGAAGATGCTGTCGTGGGGTCGGGCATGTCACGTTTGTTCCTTTTCTTGTATTTATGTTAGATTTTGATGTCTTTTTGCTTCTTTTGTTAATTTGAGCTCATTTAATCCTGAAAATACAAAAGGAAGACAAAAGCACACTTTTTCCAACATTAGTACTAAAAAAGGGTTAGTTTTATGCCACAATTGATGTAATTTATATGTTGCATTTTGCACGCATCATGGTCACCATCTCCCATGCTACTCAATAATCTTCTTAATATTGCTAGCCTCGGCCCAAAGGAATCTTCTCATAATCGCTTCTAACCCTTTAATGACACCGCACGACGCTTGATAGGGCGAAAGATTATAAATAGGGAGACACTCGAGCACTGCTTTAGTAAGGACCACTCTACCACCGATTGAGAGTTTACAAGCCTTCCCTGCAGCTAAACGAGACTCGAAGAATCAAAAATCGGTCTCCAGTTGTTGATCTAGTTCAGATTTGCGCCCACGGTAATTCCAAGATAGTTGAAAGGATACACACCCACTTGACATCCCAAAACGTGAGCCATCTCAACCACTTCCTACGACTCAATCCCCACTCCCACCAAGCTAGACTTCACAAGGTTTATTTTTAAACCCGAGCATAGGTGGAAAACCCTTAGAAGCCTAGAAACATTTTTGATGTTTCGATCTGACCACTCCCCTATAACAAGAGCGCCATCGGCATAAAAGAGATGGGATATAGAACACCCTCCCTTTATCCGAATGCCATCAATTACCCCCATCGAATTTTCCTTTGTAAAGATACACGACAACGCTTCCATAACGACTAGGAAAAGAAAAGGAGAAAGTGGGTCACCTTGCCTCGTCCCTTTTTGACATTGGAACTCGTACGTCCGGATACCGTTTACAAGAATGGAGGATCTAGCCGACATAAGGATCCCCCTAATCCATTTGCACCATAACGTCGGAAAAGAATCCCAATTTCAGAAAGAATGTCAATTAAAAAATCCCAATTGACATTATCACATGTTTTCCCGAAATCGATCTTCAACAGGAAAGCTTTCTTCTTCTCTTTTTTCAACCAAGATAACACCTCGTTTAGGATTAAAGGACTATTGAGGATATATCTATCACTAAGGAAAGTTGTTTGCGTTTCCGTGACAAACGAGCCAATCACCTTTTTAAGTCTATTAGCAAGAGTTTTGGAAATGACCATGCTAATGACGCCGATGAGGTTGATTGGCCGGTAATATTTAAAACCAATCGGGTCCTTTTTTTTTAATAAGCGTAATGAAGTAGAACCACCACCTTTACTAATAGACCCGTGCTTATGAAAATGATCCATAATTGCTGAGAAATCGTCCCAGAAGTAATCCAAGAACCGTTTAATGAAACCGAAGTTGACTCCATCCGGACCCGGTGCCCGTTCTGAGCCGCACCCGAACACGGCTTCTTTGATTTCTTCACCAGAAAAATGAGAAGTAAGGAAACTGGCAGCCTCATCCGTGATTTTCTTAGTATTTGGGCATCTAAGTATCGGTCTGATCTGTACATTTTCTTTGAAGTGTTCTCTGAAGAATCTCAATGTCTCTCTTTTAATAATTTTTGGTTTAGTCACCCACTCCTCCCTAATCGTAACCCTAGGAATCGCGTTCTTCGCTTTTTGTTGGTCATACCATGGAAAAAGGCGTTATTTTCATCGCCCTTTATCGCCCATTTAATTCTTGCTCTTTGCCTTAGATCTTTATTATTAAGCCAAATGATTTCCTCTATACCCTTTTTACATTCCGTGTGCACCCAAACTTCCTCTTCCGTAAGATCCCTAGACTCCGCTAGGATATCTAACTCTTCTAACTCAGCCTTTAACATTGCCATATTATCCTTTTCTTTAGCTATCACCTTATCTCTCCAAGCCTTTATCCTGTTTCTGATGTGCTTTAATTTTAAACAGAAAACCACATCTAGTAGCCCACTGCCACCAAAGTTATTAATCGCCTCTTCCACCAAAGAAGTTTTCAACCGATAGGAGCAGCGGTGAATGATCAGAGTGGAGCTGAGGAAGTGCCCATAGGCACGTCTCTGACCAAGTAGCAAAAAATTCCTGGTAAACCATAGTTCTGTCTATCTTGCTGAGCTTGTTAACTTTTTAACGAAAAAAGTGAAATTTCTACCTTTCATAGGGAACCCCCTAAGGCCTGTCAAAAAGATAAATTCGTTCAAATTGTTGGCGCTCGTGACATTAAAGTTCGAGTTCTTCCTTTATTCCTTGAAACGAACCACGTTGAAGTCGCCCGTGATAACCTATAAACCTGGAGTGTTGTTTTTTTTATGTCAGCGATTGTTCCCCATAAGTTGCGCTTGGCCACCACTTTTTGGGGATCATATATATTCAATAGGTTAATAGCCTTGTTGCTCCCTTTCAGAACACCTTTAATAAGCAGAAAATGCTGATGTTTGACAATATCCAAACAGTTAAGAACTTCTTCATCCCACGTACATAACGTGCCTCCCTATCTACCATTCGACTCCACATACTCAGCCCTAAACGCCGTTGGCACCCAATATTTACTGATGTTAAAATCCGAGAGATCCCGAAATTGGGTCTCTTATAATGCGATAAATGACACCCCTTGAGACCTCTTTATCTCCTTTATCCATTCCGCTTTGTCATCCCTCCTCAAACCCCTGCTGTTAACCAACAAAATATTCATTGATTACCTTTTTGGATGCCTTCCTCCCTAATAGTCTCCTCCACCAAGTTCCTGAAATTGTTTAGATCTTCACCGACTACCGAACCCAAGATAACCGTATCTTCAACCTCGTCATTCGGCTGAGTGCCTAGTTGCGCTGATTGCCCTTCATGATTGGTAATATCTTCGTTGGTGTTCCTGGACCTTATTGAAATTGAGGACGACCGTTCGCATCTGATATTGAGATCCCAATTGTTTTGGTTCTCTTTCCCCAAGCCCAATATATTATTTAGATTAAAAGGATCATAGGAGTTATCCATTCTGGGCCTCTTTTTAAAAATGGACTAGTCCGAGTCCTCCGTGTTGTTGTTATGGGCCTGGTGGTTAGGTTATTTTTCCTTCTAAAACCTCTGTGCCTTTTCTTTATTATTATTTTCTGATCGTTACATTGTGAATCTTGTTGAGGGTAGTGGGTCCGATTCAAATCATTAATATCCGAATTCCCTTTTCCCAAGATGTCATCTGGCACCACCTCAACCGACCTAGTAATACCAACCGTTTCCCCCTTTTTTAGAAAACTCTCTCGCCGCGTCTCGATTCCCACCCTAGACTATTTGTTATCTACTGTCGGATAGAAGCTTCGGTAGGAATTATCATCATCCACTTCTATCTTCGGTGACCGGATAAAGTCTTCCTTATTGTTCTCGTACTTTGGACTTCCACAGTCATAATTCTTAATTTCTTATTGATGGAATCTGGAACCCAATCTCCCTCTTCCTTCATAACCCACACCTTGTATTTTTTGCTTTCCCATACTAAATTGACTTCCTTGTTTATCCTCTTTCCATCCCAATAAGAATACCCACACAATCTTGCGATAGATCACCGCTTCCTGCTGAAGTTGGGAAGCATGGATGACCTTACCAAATCTTCTACCTATGGAATCGAACACCTCATTTTCAGAAAGGTGTAATGGGACTACAAAACTTTTTAGCCATGCTATTCTTTCATACGGCAGAGCTTGCCCTTGCCACCATTGGCGGACCCAGGATTTTTTTCCAATAGGGTCTATTTTTTGGTGTTCAAAATTTTCATTACAAAACATTTAAAATTTCTGGTTGGGTCAAAGCGAGGTTTGAACTAGATTTAAAAAAAAACCCGGGAAAACAGACTATACAAGGATTGAACTCATGACCTATTGTTGTTACATAGGGAGCTTTACCACTACACCAGCCAGGGGCGAAACTAGTGCTATGTGAGCCGTAGCACGGGATACCCCTCAACTTTCTTGGCGTAGTGCAATCTTTTATTTCATATCCGTTTTTTTGTGGCAATACCCTTAGTCAAATGTTAGGATACCCCTGAATGTAGGAGAGGATAAGATGAAATGAAGTTTCAGAAAACGAAAATTTTCGATTACATAAAGTTGTAGGTTGTAGCTTCACCTTGAAGAAGGAAGAAGATGAGCTCATATTAATATTTAATATAATATTATTAGCATTGGGATAATAAATGAAAAGGAACACTAAATTTGGAAAAGTCAAAAGTCACTTTTTCAAAATCTCCTATTAATTTTCAACATTTTATTCAATATATTGTAAACATTACTTAATAGTTTTTTATTTATTTTGTTTTGTTTATCATTTTATGATTTTACCTGCATAAAAGATTCCCTAAAAATGATATGCACCTCACTTTTTATAAATTGTACGGTGGTTATTTTTTAAACTAACAAAAAAGTTAAAAGTGAAAATAATACTTGAAAAAAGATTAAAATGGTTCTTTTTAAATACATGATTATATAAAATATCCTTTTTGTTTAAATGTAAAGAAATATTATATAAACATGAAGAATATATAAATATTTTATCTATTCCATGTATATACGAATAAGAAAATTTTTAAACTCCAGTCATAAAATTTAAGATAAAGATCTTAGATACGATTTGTAATATTATTTATTATAAACTAAATATTCTTTATAAAACCTATAAATAACATTTAAAGTTTTATAAAAAATATTTGATAACGTTCTCGTGTGTGTGGTACACGCATTAATAAAAAAATGATAATCACCATATGCTTTAATTTGTAAAAAGAAGAATTTAACGACCTATTTTTACTAGCTACATAGGGCCTTTGAATTCTCAGGGACGGATCAAGGTAATTTTTTTGGGATACCCCTAAATTTTTCTTCTAGTTCCGCCACTGACACCAGCTTTCGTTTTCTTTCTTTGGTGTCCACCTAATTGTATTTATAGGGTCCTTATAAAAATTAATATACCAGATCTACTAATTTTTTTTAAAAACATTGGGGTCCGGGGACCCCGACCCGTTCAATGTGGGTCCGCCCCTGCTTGCCACACATCCAACGTAGAGAACCACCCTTGGCCCGTTGCCGTGACATTCTTGAACTCTAAAGCTTCATCCTTAGACGTAAAGGAGAGCAAGATATAGAAACCTCCCAGATACTGCACTTACATGCCGACAACCCCCACTTACCCCGCTAGACTGTCGATCTTCCTTAGTGTGACAAAATCTACCGTCCTACCAATGAGAGCCCTCCCATAAACATCTTTGAAGGCTTTCACTTACCCCGAAACTTCGATGATTTCTTCCTTCGTCTGTTTTCAAAATCTCCGATTAATTTTCAACATTTTATTCAATATATTGTAAACATTACTTAATAGTTTTTTATTTATTTTGTTTTGTTTATCATTTTATGATTTTACCTGCATAAAATATTCCCTAAAAATGATATGCACCTCACGTTTTATAAATTGTACGGTGGTTATTTTTTAAACTAACAAAAAAGTTAAAAGTGAAAATAATACTTGAAAAAAGATTAAAATGGTTCTTTTTAAATACATGATTATATAAAATATCCTTTTTGTTTAAATGTAAAGAAATATTATATAAACATGAAGAATATATAAATATTTTATCTATTCCATGTATATACGAATAAGAAAATTTTTAAACTCCAGTCATAAAATTTAAGATAAAGATCTTAGATACGATTTGTAATATTATTTATTATAAACTAAATATTCTTTATAAAACCTGTAAATAACATTTAAAGTTTTATAAAAAATATTTGATAACGTTCTCGTGTGTGTGGTACACGCATTAATAAAAAAATGATAATCACCATATGCTTTAATTTGTAAAAAGAAGAATTTAACGACCTATTTTTACTAGCTACATAGGGCCTTTGAATTCTCAGGGGCGGGTCAAGGTAATTTTTTTGGGATACCCCTAAATTTTTCTTCTAGTTCCGCCACTGACACCAGCTTTCGTTTTCTTTCTTTGGTGTCCACCTAATTGTATTTATAGGGTCCTTATAAAAATTAATATACCAGATCTACTAATTTTTTTAAAAACATTGGGCTCCGGGGACCCCGACCCGTTCAATGTGGGTCCGCCCCTGCTTGCCACACATCCAACGTAGAGAACCACCCTTGGCCCGTTGCCGTGACATTCTTGAACTCTAAAGCTTCATCCTTAGACGTAAAGGAGAGCAAGATATAGAAACCTCCCAGATACTGCACTTACATGCCGACAACCCCCACTTACCCCGCTAGACTGTCGATCTTCCTTAGTGTGACAAAATCTACCGTCCTACCAATGAGAGCCCTCCCATAAACATCTTTGAAGGCTTTCACTTACCCCGAAACTTCGATGATTTCTTCCTTCGTCTGTTTTCAAAATCTCCGATTAATTTTCAACATTTTATTCAATATATTGTAAACATTACTTAATAGTTTTTTATTTATTTTGTTTTGTTTATCATTTTATGATTTTACCTGCATAAAATATTCCCTAAAAATGATATGCACCTCACGTTTTATAAATTGTACGGTGGTTATTTTTTAAACTAACAAAAAAGTTAAAAGTGAAAATAATACTTGAAAAAAGATTAAAATGGTTCTTTTTAAATACATGATTATATAAAATATCCTTTTTGTTTAAATGTAAAGAAATATTATATAAACATGAAGAATATATAAATATTTTATCTATTCCATGTATATACGAATAAGAAAATTTTTAAACTCCAGTCATAAAATTTAAGATAAAGATCTTAGATACGATTTGTAATATTATTTATTATAAACTAAATATTCTTTATAAAACCTGTAAATAACATTTAAAGTTTTATAAAAAATATTTGATAACGTTCTCGTGTGTGTGGTACACGCATTAATAAAAAAATGATAATCACCATATGCTTTAATTTGTAAAAAGAAGAATTTAACGACCTATTTTTACTAGCTACATAGGGCCTTTAAATTCTCAGGGGCGGGTCAAGGTAATTTTTTTGGGATACCCCTAAATTTTTCTTCTAGTTCCGCCACTGACACCAGCTTTCGTTTTCTTTCTTTGGTGTCCACCTAATTGTATTTATAGGGTCCTTATAAAAATTAATATACCAGATCTACTAATTTTTTTAAAAACATTGGGCTCCGGGGACCCCGACCCGTTCAATGTGGGTCCGCCCCTGCTTGCCACACATCCAACGTAGAGAACCACCCTTGGCCCGTTGCCGTGACATTCTTGAACTCTAAAGCTTCATCCTTAGACGTAAAGGAGAGCAAGATATAGAAACCTCCCAGATACTGCACTTACATGCCGACAACCCCCACTTACCCCGCTAGACTGTCGATCTTCCTTAGTGTGACAAAATCTACCGTCCTACCAATGAGAGCCCTCCCATAAACATCTTTGAAGGCTTTCACTTACCCCGAAACTTCGATGATTTCTTCCTTCGTCTGTTTTCAAAATCTCCGATTAATTTTCAACATTTTATTCAATATATTGTAAACATTACTTAATAGTTTTTTATTTATTTTGTTTTGTTTATCATTTTATGATTTTACCTGCATAAAATATTCCCTAAAAATGATATGCACCTCACTTTTTATAAATTGTACGGTGGTTATTTTTTAAACTAACAAAAAAGTTAAAAGTGAAAATAATACTTGAAAAAAGATTAAAATGGTTCTTTTTAAATACATGATTATATAAAATATCCTTTTTGTTTAAATGTAAAGAAATATTATATAAACATGAAGAATATATAAATATTTTATCTATTCCATGTATATACGAATAAGAAAATTTTTAAACTCCAGTCATAAAATTTAAGATAAAGATCTTAGATACGATTTGTAATATTATTTATTATAAACTAAATATTCTTTATAAAACCTGTAAATAACATTTAAAGTTTTAGAAAAAATATTTGATAACGTTCTCGTGTGTGTGGTACACGCATTAATAAAAAAATGATAATCACCATATGCTTTAATTTGTAAAAAGAAGAATTTAACGACCTATTTTTACTAGCTACATAGGGCCTTTGAATTCTCAGGGACGGGTCAAGGTAATTGTAACACCCCGAAAATATGAATCCTTATATTAAAATTCTAATGAAATAACAAACAAGAATTTACCAACTAGGAACTTAACCTAGTTAAAAAAATCAAGTCTTGAAATAATACATAACATGGTTAAAATACTTAAACTTAAAGGAAAATCATAGTTGAGGGTTTAAACTTGTCAAAAGTGAAAGATAATTACTAATAGTAACAAAACCAAACCAAACACACAAAACTTGTGTGTCTGGTCGATCAAGAGAAAGGGGGGCGACACAGGGGATTCTCCAACCCTAGCTTCACACCAAAATCTACTAAATTGAAGCCTCACATCTGTTTCAAATCGAATTCTAAACATGAATTAGTGATCACCTCGTCATAGGGATCAAAAGGTATGTATAATTTTGATATTTTGATTCACCATAAATTCTAGGTTAATGGTGAATAACTGAAATTGAACCTAGATATGTCATGCATGAATGAATCTTGAAGTAATATGTTGTTTAGGATTAAACCCTAGATGATAAATTGTGAAAATCATTGCATGTTACTTGAAGAAATTACAATCACCATTGTAGGTGATTTATGATATTGTAAAGACTAGACAAGTACTAGGATTATGAATTTTAATCTAGAGAAAAACTGAATGGTATGAGGAAATTCAGTAAATTGAATGTTTAAATGAGTACAAATTGCTTAATTAAAGTGAAATTAGATGTTAATTACAAACCATGAACTTGGTAATAATTATAGAAGAATCTGACCCGTTAGGTGTCTGTTGAAATGCCTAAGAGAGGATTTAAATGATAAAAATTATGATGAAACGCAGATTTGATCATGTTTCACAATGATATGATTATGGTCATAAAAAGAATTCTAAACAAGCTGTAAACTGAATCTTCTAGGCAAAGAGTCCGGATCATCAAGCGGACAAGCCGGAGGGAATTCACGGGGGAAAAACGTGCTCTAAAGGTACGAAATTACCGTTTCGTTACATTATGAATTATTTGTTAGTTTTATGTTGTAGTTTTGAAAACATGGTAAACAAGATAGATCAATACGTCACGGAAGTGACTATTCGTCTTAATCAAGTGAGACGGGTCAAAACAATTGTTAGAAATTGGATTTTTGAAATGCCTTGTTTGATGCCTAACTCTTGGCATCCAAACGGGTCGAACAATCAAGTAAGGCATGATTAATGCTTCGGAATATAATAGATTGTTCTTCGATGATTGGTTAATATATATATCATATAAGAAATACGAGGTTTTAATGTTTCGGTATCATAGAAAAACAGAAATTCGAGAGTTAGAAACTTGGTGTAATAAACAAACAAAACAAAACTAGAAATTCCAGGCACTACCGTAAATTACGGTAGTACTGTAATTTACGGTAGAAGTTAAATGTTTACGGTGGTATTCCCCTGGTTTACGGTGGACCATATATCTCCAGAACTCACCGTAAATTACGGTAATACCATAATTTACGGTAAATCCAGAAAACTTAAATTTTTTTTATTATTTACTTTTAATTGATGAATTGGATCATATGTTTAAGTCTTATGTACCAAAGTCAAAACTAATGTTTTAATGGTTTTGACCCTAGGTGGTTAGATGGACCTTACGGTTGGTGGTCAAGCAACGTCGAAGAACCGAACACGACTTTTGAAGCTTCCGCTATGTGTTTAATCTTACTTAAATTTTGTTCATGGGTTGTAAACAAATTCTCAAACAACTTTTGTATGTTCTAACTTAGTCATTAGTCGACTAAGGCTTATGATACTTCTGAAACTTTTGTTAAACTATTATCTTTTGGTATAAATAAATGATTAATTCAAGTATAAATTTAAGGGTGTTACAAGTTGGTATCAGAGCCTAAGGTTGTCAACAAAGTGTTCGGTTCAAGCTTGATCGATCGTTCGGTAAGAACTAAGTTATTTTGTTAATAAATTATGTACTACGTAAAGAATGAGAAATGAACAATATGCATGAAAAGAGTGTGTAAGCTCACTCAAAAACAAGAAATGCATGAAACAAGAATGATTAAATCAAGTTACGAACTTGATTAAATTGAAACAAGAATGATTAAATCAAGTTACGAACTTGATTGAATTGAAACAAGAATGATTAAATCAAGTTACGAACTTGATTAAATTGAAACAAGAATGATTAAATCAAGTTACGAACTTGATTGAATTGAAACAAGAATGATTAAATCAAGTTGTGAACTTGATTAAATCAAAACAAGTAAAGCATGTGTTATAAATGGAATGTTTAACAACCTATGTAAACATTTCAGAAATAGAGATGGCTGATGGAAGTAATGATAATGCGGTGCCAAGAGTCACCGAACAAATGAGAGAAGTGATTGCCGAAGAGGTTGGAAAGGCGATCGAAAACAGTTTGTCGGGTTTTATTGATAAAATTCAAAACACAGTTTTATCAATAGTAGAAGATAGAATCAAGAAACTGGAAGATGATTCAAATGTAGCAAAGGAAAAGCATGGTGGACGAAAGCCTTGTTCATACAAGGAATTCATGGCCTGTAAACCACCAACATATAATGGGGAGGTTGATCCAATTGTGTGCCAACGATGGCTAAGTGATATCGAAGGAGTATTCGAGAGAACTCATTGTGATGAAAATGACTACGTAGCTTATGGTACGGGTCAACTAAGAGGTCAAGCGAAAGACTGGTGGGATAACAAAAAGAAGGAGATTGGAAGTGAAGCGGCTAAGGCCATGACATGTGAGGAGTTTAAGACGCCGTTTCTTAAACACCATAGTCCCAAAGCGGTCATAAATAGAATCAAGGAAGAGTTCATGCAACTCAGACACAAGGGTGAATCCATAGACAAGATCACGGGGATGTTTATGGACAAGATAAAGTTCTGTGATGATTTGGTGACAAATGAAGAACAAAAGGTCTATTACTACCATAACATGCTAAGTGCGGAGTATAGAGAGTTCATAACCCCTTCAAAATATGAGACCCTTACCGAGATTGTCAATGCTGCTCGGGAAAGGGAGATCGAACTGAAAAAGAGCATAGAACGGGGTGAACGAAGGACACAAGATGTGAATCCAAGCCCTACTAAGAAGTCACGAACAAACGAAAGCGCAAAGAAATCTGATACGAAAGGCGGGTCGCCAAGTTGCAGAATCTGCGGGAAGGGTCATAAAGGCGAATGCCGTTACAAGGATAAGCCTTGTCCCATATGCAAGAAAACGGGACATATGGCTATATCATGCCTGGAGAAAGTGACGGTTTGTTACAATTGTTATCGAACGGGTCACAAGAAGTCGGAATGCCCGGAATTGGTTGGAAAGAAGGATGGGCAGGAACCGAAAGGTGAAGCCCCGAAAGCAAAGGCAAGATCTTTTCAACTAACCGCCGCAGAAGCAAAGGTTGAACCTGACGTGGTCTCAGGTATATTCGCTGTAAATTCGATTCCTGCACGCGTGTTATTTGATACGGGTGCGAATAAATCCTTTGTTTCATATGGATTTATTCGACATCCTTCATTTGTTCTAACAAAATTACCCGTGCCCTTAGAAGTAGAGATAGGTAATAACAAAAGTTTTATTGTTTGTGATGTATGTGAAAATTGTAAACTGAGCATTGAAGATGAAGAATATTTGATAAATCTAATCCCGATGTCTATGGGAGAATTTCAAGTAGTCGTTGGGATGGATTGGCTATCTCGACACCATGCAAAGGTCGTGTGCTTCCGTAAAGAGATAAAACTGACATCTCCGAGCGGGAAACACGTCACCATTTATGGCGAAAAAGGAGGCAACCCCATAGTATGCTCAATGTTGAAAGCTCACAAGCTAATGAAGCGAGGATGCAAGGCATTCATGATATACGCTAATGAGCCCGAAAAAGAATCACGAAAGATTGGAGATGTACCGGTAGTACGAGATTATGAAGATGTTTTTCCGGAAGATTTACCGGGGATACCGCCTGAACGGGAAATAGAGTTCGGGATCGAATTGATTCCGGGCGCGAAACCCGTAGCAAAAGCCCCGTACCGACTTGCACCGTCGGAAATACAAGAGTTGATGTCTCAAATCCAAGACCTGCTTGACAAGGGATTTATAAGGCCGAGTGTGTCTCCTTGGGGCGCACCGGTGTTGTTCGTAAGAAAGAAAGACGGGAGCATGCGCATGTGTATCGATTATCGAGAGTTAAACAAACTCACGGTAAAGAATCGATACCCGCTTCCGAGGATAGATGATTTATTCGACCAACTACAAGGTGCGAACTGGTTTTCAAAAATTGACCTTAGATCGGGGTATCACCAATTAAAGGTCAAAGAAGAAGATGTGCCGAAGACGGCTTTCCGCACGAGATACGGACATTACGAATTCCTTGTGATGTCATTTGGGCTAACAAACGCACCCGCGGCTTTCATGGACCTCATGAACCGGGTTTGCAAACCAATGTTGGATAAGTCGGCCATCGTGTTTATCGATGATATCTTGGTGTATTCGAAAAGTGAAGCTGAACATGCACACCACCTACAAGAAGTGTTAGAGACACTTAGACGAGAGAAGTTGTATGCAAAATTCTCTAAATGTGCCTTTTGGTTACGAGAGGTACAATTTCTCGGCCACGTCATAAGTGCCGACGGAGTATTGGTGGATCCGTCAAAGATAGAAGCTGTGTCAAAATGGAGTATTCCAAAGAACCCGTTGGAAATTAGAAGCTTTTTGGGGCTTGCGGGGTATTATAGGAGATTCATTCAAGATTTCTCCAAGATTGCGTCGCCGCTAACAAAGCTAACACGGAAGAAAGAAAAGTTCATTTGGGGTGCTGATCAAGAGAAAGCGTTTCAAACGCTAAAAGAAAAGTTAACTCAAGCTCCGGTATTGACATTGCCGGACGGAGTCGAAGACATGGAGGTTTATTCGGATGCTTCACTATCGGGACTCGGATGCGTGTTGATGCAACGGGGCAAGGTAATAGCCTATGCCTCGAGACAATTGAAGATACACGAGAAGAAATATCCCACACACGATCTCGAGTTGGCGGTGGTAGTGTTTGCATTAAAAATATGGAGGCACTACTTGTATGGGGTAAAGTGCACCATATTCACCGACCACAAGAGTTTGAAATACTTCTTCGATCAGAAGGAGTTAAATATGCGACAAAGGCGATGGCTGGAAACGGTGAAAGACTACGATTGCGAAATACGTTATCACCCGGGAAAGGCTAATGCGGCGGCGGATGCTTTGAGCAGAAAAACGGATTATGTCCCGATACGAGTAAGATCGATGCAACTCGTGGTAACCTCGGGTATACTTGAACGTATTCGAGAGGCGCAATTAGAAGCAGTAAAAGAAGAGAATTGGAAGAAAGAAAGAATAATTGGTCAGTTGAAAGATTTGTCGGATGGGAATCACGGGTTAAAGACTCGATCCGGAAGGATATGGGTCCCACATACCTGTGGAGTAAAGGCGCTTCTACTTAATGAAGCTCATAAATCCCGTTATTCAATTCATCCGGGTGCGACCAAGATGTACAATGATTTGAAACAAAATTATTGGTGGCCCGGAATGAAGAGGGATGTGGCGAAATATGTGGAAAATGCTTGACATGTTTACAAGTCAAGGCGGAGCATCAGAAACCATACGGCAAACTCCAACCGTTAGATATTCCGGTTTGGAAATGGGAACATATCACAATGGACCTACTGACCAAGTTGCCTAAAACGAATCGTGGTTTCGATGCCGTATGGGTGGTGGTAGATAGATTGACAAAAAGTGCTCACTTTATTCCGATCCGTGAGACTTATACGTCAGAAAAGATGTCAGAGGTTTACACGAATGAAATAATAGCACGTCATGGGGTGCCGGTATCCATTGTGTCTGATAGGGATACTCGGTTCACTTCAAATTTCTGGCGAGATTTCCAAGAACAAATGGGAACCAAATTGTTCATTAGCACTGCGTACCATCCCCAAACGGATGGACAGAGTGAAAGAACGATACAAACATTGGGGGACATGCTTCGGGCGTGTATAATCGACTTTGGAGGAAGTTGGGATGTTCACCTACCATTAGTCGAGTTTTCGTATAACAACAGCTACCAATCTAGTATTAAGATGGCACCGTACGAAATGCTTTATGGTAGGAAGTGTCGGACCCCGGTATGTTGGGGTGAAGTGGGTCCACGTGAACTCGCTCATCAAGATATAGTACGAGCCACGAATGAAAAGATAGATATAGTTCGGGCCCATTTGAAAGCGGCTCAAGACAGACAAAAGGCGTATGCTGATAAAAGAAAAAAGGCCAATCGAATTCCAGGTTGGCGACATGGTCATGCTAAAAGTTTCCCCATGGAAGGGCGTTATTAGATTCAGAAAAAGGGGGAAACTAAGCCCGAGGTTTATTGGGCCATTTAAAATCGTTGAAAAGATCGGCAAGGTAGCTTACCGCCTTGAACTACCGGAGGAACTAAGTGGAATTCATAGCACGTTTCACGTGTCACAATTACGAAAGTGCCTAGCGGATGAAACAGCTTATATTCATTTCGATGATATCGAAGTAGATAATAGCCTAAATTATGCGGTGAGACCGGTGGAGATTTTAGATCGAAAGGTCAAATACTTACGAAATAGACAAATCAATCAAGTCAAAATCAAATGGGAGCATAGAAAAGGCTCGGACACTACGTGGGAGTCTGAGGAAGAAATGTGACGTCTCTACCCTACTTTATTTGGTACGTAATTCGGTTTCGGGGACGAAACCCTTTTTAAGGGGGGTGAACTTGTAACACCCCGAAAATATGAATCCTTATATTAAAATTCTAATGAAATAACAAACAAGAATTTACCAACTAGGAACTTAACCTAGTTAAAAAAATCAAGTCTTGAAATAATACATAACATGGTTAAAATACTTAAACTTAAAGGAAAATCATAGTTGAGGGTTTAAACTTGTCAAAAGTGAAAGATAATTACTAATAGTAACAAAACCAAACCAAACACACAAAACTTGTGTGTCTGGTCGATCAAGAGAAAGGGGGGCGACACAGGGGATTCTCCAACCCTAGCTTCACACCAAAATCTACTAAATTGAAGCCTCACATCTGTTTCAAATCGAATTCTAAACATGAATTAGTGATCACCTCGTCATAGGGATCAAAAGGTATGTATAATTTTGATATTTTGATTCACCATAAATTCTAGGTTAATGGTGAATAACTGAAATTGAACCTAGATATGTCATGCATGAATGAATCTTGAAGTAATATGTTGTTTAGGATTAAACCCTAGATGATAAATTGTGAAAATCATTGCATGTTACTTGAAGAAATTACAATCACCATTGTAGGTGATTTATGATATTGTAAAGACTAGACAAGTACTAGGATTATGAATTTTAATCTAGAGAAAAACTGAATGGTATGAGGAAATTCAGTAAATTGAATGTTTAAATGAGTACAAATTGCTTAATTAAAGTGAAATTAGATGTTAATTACAAACCATGAACTTGGTAATAATTATAGAAGAATCTGACCCGTTAGGTGTCTGTTGAAATGCCTAAGAGAGGATTTAAATGATAAAAATTATGATGAAACGCAGATTTGATCATGTTTCACAATGATATGATTATGGTCATAAAAAGAATTCTAAACAAGCTGTAAACTGAATCTTCTAGGCAAAGAGTCCGGATCATCAAGCGGACAAGCCGGAGGGAATTCACGGGGGAAAAACGTGCTCTAAAGGTACGAAATTACCGTTTCGTTACATTATGAATTATTTGTTAGTTTTATGTTGTAGTTTTGAAAACATGGTAAACAAGATAGATCAATACGTCACGGAAGTGACTATTCGTCTTAATCAAGTGAGACGGGTCAAAACAATTGTTAGAAATTGGATTTTTGAAATGCCTTGTTTGATGCCTAACTCTTGGCATCCAAACGGGTCGAACAATCAAGTAAGGCATGATTAATGCTTCGGAATATAATAGATTGTTCTTCGATGATTGGTTAATATATATATCATATAAGAAATACGAGGTTTTAATGTTTCGGTATCATAGAAAAACAGAAATTCGAGAGTTAGAAACTTGGTGTAATAAACAAACAAAACAAAACTTGAAATTCCAGGCACTACCGTAAATTACGGTAGTACCGTAATTTACGGTAGAAGTTAAATGTTTACGGTGGTATTCCCCTGGTTTACGGTGGACCATATATCTCCAGAACTCACCGTAAATACGGTAAATCCAGAAAACTTTAAAATTTTTTATTATTTACTTTTAATTGATGAATTGGATCATATGTTTAAGTCTTATGTACCAAAGTCAAAACTAATGTTTTAATGGTTTTGACCCTAGGTGGTTAGATGGACCTTACGGTTGGTGGTCAAGCAACGTCGAAGAACCGAACACGACTTTTGAAGCTTCTGCTATGTGTTTAATCTTACTTAAATTTTGTTCATGGGTTGTAAACAAATTCTCAAACAACTTTTGTATGTTCTAACTTAGTTATTAGTCGACTAAGGCTTATGATACTTCTGAAACTTTTGTTAAACTATTATCTTTTGGTATAAATAAATGATTAATTCAAGTATAAATTTAAGGGTGTTACAGTAATTTTTTTGGGATACCCCTAAATTTTTCTTCTAGTTCCGCCACTGACACCAGCTTTCGTTTTCTTTCTTTGGTGTCCACCTAATTGTATTTATAGGGTCCTTATAAAAATTAATATACCAGATCTACTAATTTTTTTAAAAACATTGGGGTCCGGGGACCCCGACCCGTTCAATGTGGGTCCGCCCCTGCTTGCCACACATCCAACGTAGAGAACCACCCTTGGCCCGTTGCCGTGACATTCTTGAACTCTAAAGCTTCATCCTCAGACGTAAAGGAGAGCAAGATATAGAAACCTCCCAGGTACTGCACTTACATGCCGACAACCCCCACTTACCCCGCTAGACTGTCGATCTTCCTTAGTGTGACAAAATCTACCGTCCTACCAATGAGAGCCCTCCCATAAACATCTTTGAAGGCTTTCACTTACCCCGAAACTTCGATGATTTCTTCCTTCGTCTGTTGTTCTCTGGTGTTCATAAGAGTATCTCTCCCCATCCCCCCCCCCCCCCCCCCCCCCCCGCGGATAGAAGATGTTATTTTTCGTCGGTCTCTCTTGAACAAACAATCTGGTAGTCTGCTGCTTCTTTCGGATCTCCTCTCGTAAGTCCGTTTGTTCACCCATCTCCCGTGTTAACTTTGCCACATTAACTCTCAGCTTATAATCTCCCAAATTGGTTAAGTTGTCTCCACCTCCTCTCCTCCTGCCCTCCATGGGTATAGTTAATATAATAACTAGCACACCTATACTTATGTATTCATGTTTTGTAGTTTGTAGCAAGAAAGAAATAGCAATGATATATGTATTCATGTTTTGTAGTTTGTAGCAAGAAAGAAATATCAATGATATGATTAGTTCAAAAAATAAAAGATAAAAAAAAACGTGTTTAAATGAAGCAATGATATGATTATTCCAGAAATAAAAGATAAAAACGTGTTTATTTATTTATTTTTTTCTTTTTGTAAAAGAAAAGAGTAAAAAGTCAATACAGTCAACACCAAACTCCTCGTAATCCTCCTCCCAATCCCAACCTCGTCAACTTAAAAACTCGGTCCAACCCGTCGTCTAGCACAATAGCTGATCCGACCCGAACAACCATATTTGTGAGTCTTGAGTTTCAAGTTTCTTCAACCAAGAAACAGTTGGTTTCATTATTCAATTTCAAAAACAAGTAGCAGGCAGATGATACAACAACTAACATTCAATCTCTAATTAATTCAGTAAATTAATTTCAATCTCAATTCAATAACTCAATTCAGTAATCTCAGTCTCAATCAGCCAATAAGAACTTCTCAGATAACTTGATTTCGACAATCAACACAACTGATTCAAACAAACACGTATCCAAAAATCTTCCATAATTCATATCCTCAGAAGTTTCGCCGCTTTAACCACCGGATTCTCCCTCGCAATCGCCTCACGTCCAACCGCCTTATAATCATAACCGCAATCATGCCGATCAGAGTACCGATGTTCGGAGCAAAACAAATCACCACACCGGCACCGAAATCCGCTCAAACCGACTCTTTTCCGGCATCCAGAGCACCGGTTCACCTCCTTCTTCACCACCACCACAGGTTCGTTCCTCTTAACATCCTTCAATTCTTCATCTGTCACCAGATCTACCGTTACGTTACCTCGAGACGGTGACGTCAGCGAGGTAGGTCTGGTACGTGTGTGATGCGTGGTGGCGTTGTTGTTGTTGACGCAGAGCGTTAGGGTTTCCGGTACTGTTTTGAATTCGGTTTCTTCTTTTTCGGTTCTCTGAGCCATTTGAATTAAAACTGTAATAACAAATTCAATCGTTATAGGAATTATAGAGAATTGTGAGAATAATCAACAAGATAAGATATTGGCGTGCAAGAAATGAATAATTGGGATTTGATTGAATTGTTTTTTGTTGGGTGGGGAGGTTTTATAAAGGGGGAGGAGGTCGGTCTATATAGCGCGTTATCATGGTGCGTCATGCGTGTGCGTTGATGACTTTGGAATTTACGGAAGTGCCCTGCCCACGAGGGAGGGGGTGTGTAATCTAGAAAGGAGCATGGGGTTTTGGGAACAAGTATGACGTGTTTTAACTTTTTTTTTAACGGCAATTTATTTTTATTCATTTTCTTTGTGTGACTTAACTTAAGACCTTTTCTCTTAAGATGTTTAAAGGCTTTCCCTTTATCAATGGACCATGACCTCAATGGTTATCATGGTGCACGTTTTTTTACTCATATATCTATGTATCAAACTAATTTTTTTTTAGTGGCCAACAGAATGAATCTCAAGCACTCTTGGGACACCCACTGGACAAACAGAGTACTCCAAGAATAACCCGAGTCCACAACCAATTCCGGGGAAAACCTAGTAACCTACCCGCTTGTAGGCACGAAGGTGAAATTACTGGTAAAATTCGTTTGAATCAAGGATCCAACCCAGGTTTCCCTGGTTCTCCTATCATTGCCTACAAGTGTCTCACTCTGCACCAAGTGAGAATTGAACCTACATCTTTCAAGAGAAATGCAAATCTTCCATCATTTGATTTAGAGATCATTGGCTGTAACAAACTAAATATTAAATGAATCTAGGTTCATCTTGGTGTAGAAAGGGTGGACTTCGTGGGGGTTTGAGAAATATTATGAAGATCACACGTGATATTATTATTTAATTTATGGATTAAAGATAATAAGTTAATTAACTTAAAAACTAATTTAATTATAAAATAGACTGTAACTAATTTAATTAATATCTAGAATGTTTTTTTTTTTTTGTTATTGTATATGAATAAAACACTATACATATTCCAAAAACACCACGACTTTGAATCGTAATACAAACATGGTGTTTTACAATACATCATTTCAGATGTTAAAATACCATGACTTGAATAGCAATACATCATTTCAGATGTTAAAATACCATGACTTAAATCACAATACAATATTTCCAGATGTTTAAAACATCACGCCTTGAATCACAATACAATTAAAATGTCATTGTATGAATATTGACAAAACACCATGGACTAAAACATCCGATTGAAACGTAATTTTTTCTCTCTCTATAAGTATAGCAATATGCTCGTTATTATAGTGTAATTTAAAAAAAGAGAGTTATTTATTGATGTTTAGAAAATATGGGGGGGGGGGGGGAGAGCTTTCATGTGCATTGAGGTTGGCGAAAGTTACTTTATTTCAATAAAAAGGCACTATTACCCCTAATCTAGCCAAATTAGTCAAAAAATTAAAACATAATTACATTTTAAGCCTTTTTTGATATCAACCATTAACTAAAAGATCTAAGGGGTTGTTCGGCAACATCTGAATGGTTAAGTGCTGAACCAGTAAGAGATCTGAACCATTAAGTGCTGAACCAGTAAGAGGTCTGAACCATTAAGAGCCTGTATAATGCTTAACCGTTCAGAGGCAAATGTCTGACCAATTCAGATTAGAGGTCTAAACCATTCCGACTATATATAAATCTTAACCATTCAGAGGCAAATGTCTGAACCATTCAGACATCTGCTCATGAAACAAACAATCTGAACCATTAAGTGCTGAACCATTAAAAGCCTCATTAAGAGGTAAACAAACAGCCCCTAAGGGTTTAGACCACTTATTACACTTCTCACAAAAAATCCCCTTTTTATAATAACCCCACCCAATGAATGTAAGACTATGGGGTATGGGGCGGGGGTTGGGGCGTGGGTTGGGTACAAACGCCCAAGTCACCACCCCGGGTGGACTAAGGTTTCAGCGTGGCCCGTAGGGCAGGGGTTTCAGCCCGGGCGTTGGGCGTGCCTAGCGGTCTTCCATGGCCGGCTCTCATTGGCTGGGTTGGCTAGGCTATAGCGGCTAGGATTTAAATTTAAAAAATAATCGTTTGGCCAAGCCAAACCCATACCCCAACTACTATAAAACCCCCCCACCGCCTATCCACATCGCTACCCCAACCCTTCACTCCACCTACCCGAACCCACACTGTCGCAACCCCCGCCCCCTTATCTGTCCCGGGAATGGGCGGCCGCGAACATTCGTTTGTGGTGGTATCAGTTATTAATTTGGCAGCGGAAATTACATCAGGACCGTAGTTAGGAAATGTTTATCAGAGTAAAACCACCATATTTTATATTAATAATCACATGGGTAAAACCCAAGTTTCTTTATTACAATACGTTTATAGAGATAAACCCTATTTTATTGAATTTAAAACATCGTCTTTTTGATAACTTTTATAGCCACATTTTTCCAAGCCGATAGTGCTCTCCAGCTGGCTTTTTACTAATTGGCTGTCACATTGTGTTACCTGAAACGCGTTTTAAAAACATTTGTCAGTGGAAAATACTGGTGAGTGAATCCTAGTTTAATCAAGAAACATATTATCAATTAACACAGTATTGAGAGCGATCACATTGTTTATTTCTACACAATTACTCATTCAGTACTGTCAATCCTGACTGGTGGGTCATATTACACATTGGCTAACTCGTTGTCCAATGGTAACGTGTTCCACATTTTGTATACAAAACCCCAACATACCGGCAGTAATTGAAGAACTACAAAGACTCAATCACTGCTTAATCATATTGTAAAGCATTTAAGGTTTTGTAAAATAGTTTACAAAAAGGTTTACAAAAAGCGGATAAACTCACATTGCTGTTTTAGACTTCTTCTAGGGTTTTCTGGTGTTAATCTATAATTTACACAAATGTACATATGTTAGTATAATAACCCTTTAATTATATTAACGATACCCTCTCCGAGACGGTATTCCAACAACTACGTCGGACATAACCACGACAGTTGTTACGGAACCCTGGATCAATCAGGCAGCGTATCTAATACGAAACTGGGGTTATAATACTTACAACGGAGCAGAACCTCGCTAATTAGGGGGATATAATTAGGGCTGGCAATAGGTAACCTGCTAAGACACGATAACAGAAAAGTACACCATGTGATTTTTTACGTTTTTAAAAATGTTCAAAATTTAAATGTTAGGATTCATTATTTCTCCTTCAAGATGCATAAAATATACATCTGTCTTATAGACATTGGATATAAAGTAGTTAAACGAGTCGTTTTCATGTTTAAAATTTTTGTTGTTCGCGTTATCAGATACCTGTTAAACCTGCTAAGACACGATTTGCCAGCCCTAGATATAATACCCGTATATTATGCCTACTACTTCAGAATTCGCTTAGAAAGAAAAGAATTAAACGAGTTTGCTGAAGATCCGATGCCTGCTACTTATAGGGCTGAAAAACGGGTTTCTCGCGGCCCGCGTAAAGGTAAGCATAAGTTTACGCGGCCCGCGTCGTAGCGGGTTTAGGCTGTAGCTGATCCAGGTCATGACTAGGTTCAACACGCGTTATGACACGTGTCATCACAGGGGTTCGCCTGACCTTTAAGTTGTCGCGGCCCGCGTAAGGTCAAGAGAAGGTTTACGCGGCCCACTGTAAACTTCATTTTTCTTGTTTTTTTTATTATTTTTAATGATATTTTATATTTTGGGCTCGGTTTTCACATAAGGGGTGTATTTTAAGACATATAAGGGTATTTTAAAATATATTAGGGACTTTTAATAATACCTTATCTCCTACTTGAAATTCCAATGGTTTCCGCCTGTTGTCAGCATAGCTTTTCTGTCGATCACGTGCTGCTTTCAGTCGTTCCTTGACTTGAATGATTTTGTTTCTTGTACTATCTCAGGTCCAGACAGTTGCTTTTCCCCAATTTCTGCCCAACAGACTGGAGTTCGGCACATTCGTCCATAAAGTGCTTCGAATGGTGCAGCGTTGATACTTGTGTGATAACTATTATTATAATAAAATTCTATCAATGGTAAGTGATCGTCCCAATTACCTCCGAAATCAATTACACAAGCTCTAAGCATGTCCTCCATTGTCTGAATTGTTCTTTCACTTTGTCCATCGGTTTGAGGATGATAAACTGTGCTTAGATTCAACTTGGTTCCCATTGCTTTTTGGAAACTTGTCAAAAAATGAGAGGTAAAACGACTATCTCTTTCAGAAACAATTGATAAAGGAATTCCATGTAAAGAAACTATTTCATTTACATATAATTTAGCTAATTGTTCCATACTAAAAGTTTCTTCATTGATAGGAAATGAGCTGACTTGGTTAGTCTATCTACAATCACCCAGATTGTATCATTACCTTTCCTTGTTTTGGGTAGTTTAGTAACAAAATCCATTGTTATCAAATCCCATTTCCAAACAGGCATTTCTAATTGTTGCAATAAACCTGAAGGTTTCTGATGTTCAGCTTTGACTTGTGAACTAGTTAAACATTTAGAAACATAGGCTGCTATGTCCTTTTTCATTCCTATCCACCAGAAATTCTTTCTTAAATCCTGGTACATTTTATCGCTTCCGGGATGCATCGTATACTTAGATTTATGGGCTTCTTCTAATATACAATGACGTAGGTTTCCTAATTTAGGTATCCATATTCTTTTATTATGGAATCTCCAAATTCCGTCTGTTCCTTGTTCTAATTTTTTGATCATTCCTTTTAGTTTTTCAGTATCATCATTGATTACTGATTCTTGTGCTTTTCTAATCTGCTCATTTAAATCTACTTGTAGATTTAATTTAAGAGAACATACTCTTTTTGGCTGTTCGTGATATTTTCGGCTTAAAGCATCAGCAACTACATTTGCTTTTCCTGCATGATACTGAATATCACAATCATAATCACTAAGCATTTCCATCCAGCGTCTTTGTCTCATATTCAATTCTTTTTGCCCGAAGACATACCTTAAACTTTTATGATCAGTGAAAACAGTAAACTTACTACCGTACAAGTAATGTCTCCAAATCTTAAGGGCGAAAATTATAGCTCCTAATTCTAAATCATGAGTTGAATAATTCTCTTCATGATTCTTAAGTTGTCTGGATGCATAGGCTATAACCTTTTGACGTTGCATTAACACGCATCCATAACCTAATTTAGAAGCATCACAATAGATTACAAAATCTTCAGTTCCTTCTGGTAATGCTAGTATGGGTGCATGGGTTAATTTTTGCTTAAGGATTCTAAAGGCTTCTTCTTGTTTTGGTTCCCATTTAAACTTAACAGTTTTACAAGTTAGCTTAGTTAAGGGAATGGCTATTCTAGAAAAATCTTGAATAAATCTTCTATAATAACCGGCTAGTCCTAAGAAACTTCTTACCTCAGTTGGTGATTCAGGGGTTTTCCATTTGGTTATCGCCTCGATCTTGGTTGGATCCACATGAATTCCTTCATGATTAACTAGATGTCCAAGAAATTGTACCTATTCTAACCAAAATTCGCACTTCGAAAACTTAGCATAAAGCTTTTCTTTTCTTAGTAAACTTAAAAGTGCGTGCAAATGCTTTGCATGTTCCTCTTTACTATAAGAGTAAATAAGAATATCATCTATAAAGACAATTATAAATTTATCCAAATATGGCTTACATATTTGGTTCATCATGTCCATAAATGCAGCTGGGGCAATGGTTAAACCAAATGGCATGACAGTAAATTCAAAATGACCATACCTTGTGTGACAACTGGCACCAAACTGGTAATTTCTGTACACTTTAATTATTATTTAATGACTGCAATTATGTGCTTAAATGTCAACATTGTCTGATTACATACTATACAAGTGAATTCATGCACGTTTTATACTACAAGAATTACTTTATGATAGCGTTGTGTCATAAATACTAGTAAACTCACCGATAAGACACATTGTGTCAACAATTCTGCAGAAAGCAGTTAGACAATAGAATTGGAGCCTAGATGTAGGTCCAACAACAAGAATACATTAAAACCCAAGAGTACATACAAGGGTTAACATATAGACTTTCCGGAAACTAAAATACGCCCTAAATAGCACCCGAAATATACTTTAAATGCTGAAATACATACAATTCAGCAAAATTCAGCATTATGTTAAGTTTATAACATGTAAAAAGATGACAAATTGATCCAGAATACTTCCCTAAGTGTCGAGAATTGAAAGTATCACAAAAGGGCACTTGAAAGACACTAAACGGTGCAATTTAGCACTATAACAAACCGGTATTTAACCGAACAACCGGACATTACCCGAAACATCAAAATATTACTAGAAGCATTGTTTACTTATTTCTGAGCTAGTTATGGTTCCCGAGCACTATAACAAATCACATAATACATGTTACACATAAATGCAAGGCCCTTACACTTAACACCCTCCACTAATCACCTACTTACCAACAATTTACATTTTACCCCCCCCCCCCATGATTGTTCACGGTCAAGGTGTGGCCCCACACCTCAAGATTTTACTAAATCTTCTCTATATCTTCTATGGATCTCCTTGGATTTAGGGTGATTATGTATGTACTTAGTGAGACATAATAACCAAAGGATATTAGAACTTGTTGGTTATAAGATCAAGTTCATATTTCTCACACACCCACAACACTTCTTCTCCTCCCCCCTTCATTAGCTCTCGGCCGACCCCCCTCCTTCACACACTCACCATTTTTGTTGCAAGTTCATCCAATCCAAGTGTACTTCAAAGTGATACAAGGTGTCTAACGAAGCTCGGTGCTCGCGGAACTTGAAGGACCACCTTCGTTTGCTATTATCCACCACATTTTCAACCTTGTTCTTCCTTAGCTTTAAGCTAGTAGTAAGATCCTTGAAAACCTTTGTTTACTTCTATTTTAGTTGGTTAAATGGTGTGTTATGATGAAATTATAAGAACACTAAAAGACTTGAACATAAATATTGAATCATAAGATGAATTATGATGATACATGATGACATCTTGTTAGAATATTATTGTATTGATAATGTGTGGATGATTACTTGTGATTCTTGGTAATGTGATGATAATCACCATATTAAACTTGTTAGACGCATGATTAGAAACATGATTTAACAAGTTAGGAGATGATCATGTGTTTTTATGTGATGATCATCTTCATGACTAAACATGAACTTGAAGACTTAAAATGATTTCTTGAAAAATAATCATTAAAGTGAGCTAGTAAACTTATAGCTTCAAGACTTGTGAATGATTTTTCCAAAAGAACCAAGTCTAAAATTTGATTTTTAGAAGATCTTGGTTTTTACTTAAACTTACACTATTTTTGGTGATAAAATAAGTGTAAAGATACTAGAGAAACAAGAAGGTGTTACAAATAAACATTTTTGTAAAATGTGATTACAAGTTGTAAAGGACCAAATCTTTTAATAACGTGATTTACAAACAAACAACCATGTTTTTAAGAGTAACTAAACCCACTAAATAACATGGTAAGTTACTACAAGTTTTTACAAAACTTCAAGTTCATGATGTAGGGTGATTACTTGATTTTGGCACTTGATAAGTGTAGAATAAGTTGTTGATGTTTGATGATGATTTAAAAGAAAATAAACACATGTTTTGAAAACATGGGAAACCTCCATTTTTAGGGGAAACTATGTCAAAATTTCTATAAATTTTGACACTTGGAAAAAATATAAGTTTTTGAGAAACTTATTCCCTAAAAATGTATCTGAAAAACATTTACCAAGGTTTCCCTAATTTTTGTGTTAAGAAATGATGATTTCTTCAAGGATAAAATTGATACTAAGTATGTATATTTTTGAGAAAAATATATATATTTATTGATCACCAAATTTTGTGCTAAGTGTATGTAGTATGTATTACATGTAATAGTGTATTAGGACTTGAAAATACACTAAATACTCCTAAGGAGTGAAGATACAAAAATACACATGCAACATACTTAGACAAATACAAGAGAATATATTTATGAAAATATATTACTTGATAGCATAAATAACTTGGACAAGTTATGAACATGAAATGAAGATTTGGACAAGATACATAATTCGGGTGAAAAATACAAGATACTTATATTTATTTTTGAGAAAATAATATAAGTAAGACACATAGTTAAAAATATAAATTATTTTTAACACGAGAACACATATACAAAAGATAGTGACTTGTACTTGTGCGATGCAAGTCTAGTGACTAACGTTAATAAAACACGTTTAGGTCACGACGCTAGATAAGCAAATCCGGTGACGTTTACGACGCAGGAACGCAAAGTTGTGAGTTCATGCTCCCCCTTTTCATTTAACTGTTTTTAGTTTTTAACTTCGGGGGTGAAACGCATGTACAAATAATACAATGTTTACAAATGAAATGATGGATACAAAAACGAGAAGCACTCTTGGTGATAACTAGTACCAAGTATGATGCGTTTTGAGGAATGATACGAAAAATCGTGTCACGAATAGGGTACCATAAGCACCATTAATCGTGTACATACTTAGACCGCAGAACAAAAGGTTATATCTAATGGGTTTTCGGGCAGCCACACTCTTGGTGAAAACTAGTACCGAGTAGTGCTTTTGTGTCTCCGTCGTGAATCGACAACTAGAAAAATGCCTATAGTTTGGATGCTTCCTATGTCGTGTCACATGTTAATGGCCTTGCAACCCATTAACAACTTGATACATACAGAAATACTTGATTTATACGAGAATACTTTATTTATACAAGAATACTTGTGTTATACAAGAATACTTGATTTATACAAGAATACTTGATTTATACAAGATACATACCATGTTTTCGTACAAAGTATACAAACGTTCAATACAAGAATTGCATGAATTCACACCAACATTATGTTGACGTTTTTCCAAAAACTCACATGTATTTCAGGTAACTAAAGTGGATGTGCGCGCGGTCTTACTCATGCTCTTGGATGTCGTTTATGATTGAATAAAGTTGTAAACTTTCAGACAATGTGTTGTCTCATGATGTAAACACTTAATCTATGTTTTCAGTAATGTAATGTTTGGCATTTGAAGTTATTTTTATGAGCATGTAGTATGTTTACCAATCGTATGCAATGAAAACCTTTCATGATCACACCTCGTGCTTCCGCCTAAGAAAGGGGTGTGACAGATTGGTATCAGAGCTGCGATTGTAGTAAACCAGGATTCCTTCTCGAGTCTAGACTACAATCTCTAGGATCCTTTCACGAAAACAATTTTTCAAAGAGTTTTCATTGCATAAAACTTTCCGCGACATCCACTACCTGAAACTGTTTACAAAGAGTCAATAAAAGACACTACGAGACTTAGGGTGCACTGGAGTAGCACTTATCTGTGATTAAGAATTACTTGCGATTATGTGTGATACTTACATATACTAGAAATAGAATATCTCAGGTACTCGTGACTTTACCTGAAAGCAGTGATCTATCTGAAGGAAGAGATACGAGGATGAAACGAACTGTGCGGACTGTGCAAGGAGTTATGTAATTATGGATGCATACATAATTATGGGATTCAGTGCACAGAAACCACAGCAAGTCTTGTCACGTATAGATTCTCTCAGTGTAAGAAAAGGTCAAACGTGAACACCAGCCTATTAAATACTCTGCTGGAGTAATAGTTGTTTGATGTCACTTATGTGGGTATATGTCATACTACCACTGTCTAGTAAGACGATATCAAACAAATGTCTAACCCTATTGTGTTATGTTCTGTCAGAACATGGCACCTAGGAGAATTGTGAACAATCGAGATTCTGATCAACCTCCTCCTCCCCCACTGCCAAGGACTGCTGAAGAGCTGAACGCTCTACTGGAAGAAAGGATCTCCGCAGCTATCGCCTAGTACGAGGCGAACCGTACTGAAGACAGTGGAGGACCAAGCAATGCTAGACGTAACGGACATGGAGATTCGTCTGGAGGAAACGTAGCTCAAGGAAACCTTAAGACGATTTGCTAAACATGGAGAAATTTATGAACGGTCTTTGTTTCATTATTTCTTCGATTGCTCACGAGTGAATTGGTTGGATCAATTACAGGCTGCACCTTCAAGCAGTTTCTCGACTGCAAACCGCTGAACTACGACGGCACTGGAGGTGCAGTGGCGTTTGTACGCTGGACGGAGAAGACTGAAGCCACTATCCGTATGAGCAAGTGTACCGCGGATCAGCAAGTCACTTTTGCTACTGGGTTATTTGTGGATGAAGCTTTGACTTGGTGGAACTTGCATGTCCAAACCCTAGGTGATGATGCCGCTTATGGCCTGACTTGGGATGAACTGAAGGAAAGAATAAGAGAGAAGTATTGCTCTCATGCTGAACTCCAAAGGTTGGAGACCGAGTTCTGGCATTTGACCATGGAAGGTGCCGACATTACTGGGTATACTCGAAGGTTCCATGATCTGTCCAGAGTGATTCCCTACATGGTAACTCCTGAATTTAAGCGCGTTGAATGCTACATTTGGGGATTGGCCTCAGAATTTCACGGCATGGTAACTTCGGCCAAACCTCAAACAATCACTGAGGCTGTAACTCTGGCTGTCAGCCTTACTGAAGATTGTGTTCGTATGAAGAAGTTATCACTGAACCCAACCGAAAAGACCGAGACGCATGCTGAGCCGTCTAGTGACAAGAAGAGAAAGCATTCGAATCTGAACCAAGCAACCCGCAACAACAACAAGGGTTTCAACAACAAGAAACAAGACTTCAACCCGCCTCAGGAGGCGAAAACTCTTGCAACCATGAATGACGCTCCAGCTAAGGGAGACATGGGCACTCTGCCCAAATGCAATCAGTGCAAGCGTCATCACGAAGGAGTTTGTCACATTCCAAGATGCGACAAGTGTGGAAAGTTGGGTCACCATACTGAGGATTGTTGGGGAAAAGGAAATAGGAACGGGAACGGAAACCGCAACGGTGCTGGTAATAGAAACAATGGTGGGCATGGAAATGGTGCTGGTAACAGGAATGGCAACGGAAATGGGCAGAACCAAGGATGCTTCAGTTGTGGAAGCAAGGATCATTTCATGAAAGATTGCCCAAAAGGAAACAATGCTCAGACTCGAGCGTTTGTGATTGGAGCAAAGAACACACGCGAAGACCCTAATGTGGTCACCGGTACGTTTCTGGTCAACAATCACTTTGCATCCATATTATTTGACACTGGTGCCGACTATAGCTTCATGTCTGTGGAATTTAAACGTATGCTTGGAATAGAATCTAGTAGATTAGATATTCCTTATTCCATAGAGCTAGCCAATGGTAAACTTGTTGAGTCGGGCGAAGTTGTTAGAGGTTGCACATTAGAACTTAGTGAATAAAGATTTAGCATCGATCTCTTACCTATTCAATTGGGTAGCTTCGATGTAGTGGTCAGAATGGACTGGTTGTCCAAGAACAAAGCTGAAGTTATTTGTCACGAGAAAATCATTCGTATCCCTCTGGCGAATGATGAAACTCTCATCATGCATGGGAAAAAACGAGACGCACCTCTACGAATCATCAGTTGTATGAAGGCACAGAAGTGCTTAAGGAAAGGATGTGTTGCTTTCCTAGCACACGTTGTAGATAAGAAGGCTGTGGAGCCGAAACTCGAAGATATTCCTGTGGTGAAGGAATTCCCTGATGTTTTTCCCGAAGATCTGCCAGGATTACCTCCGCAACGACAAGTCGAATTTCATATAGACTTGGTTCCAGGAGCCGCTCCTATAGCCAAGGCACCCTATCGGCTTGCACCATCCGAAATGCAAGAATTATCTACACAACTCTAGGAGTTGTTTGATAAAGGATTCATAGGGCCAAGCTTCTCACCTTGGGGAGCTCCAGTATTGTTCGTGAAGAAGAAGGATGGAACACTGCGAATGTGTATCGACTACAGAGAATTGAACAAGCTCACAATCAAGAATCGGTACCCACTACTGAGGATTGATGACTTATTTGATCAATTGCAAGGATCGAGCTACTATTCCAAGATCGATCTTCGATCTGGATACCATCAGTTAAGGATTCAAGAGAAAAGTGTACCAAAGACTGCATTCAGAACACGCTATGGGCATTACGAGTTCCTTGTGATGCCATTCGGACTGACGAACGCGCCAGCGGTATTTATGGATCTGATGAACCACGTATGCAAACCATATCTCGATAAATTCGTGATAGTATTTATCGATGATATCCTGATTTACTCACGAACGAAAGAAGAGCACGAGCAACATCTCAGAACCATTCTGGAACTACTGAATAAAGAGAAACTTTATGCAAAATTCTCTAAGTGCGAATTTTGGATTCACGAAGTATAGTTTCTTGGTCACGTTGTGAACGAGAAGGGCATTCATGTAGACCCATCCAAGATAGAAGCCATAAAGAATTGTGAAGCCCCCAAAACGCCAACTGAAGTTCGACAATTTTTAGGCTTAGCGGGCTATTATCGACGATTTATCGAGAATTTCTCTAAGATAGTTCAACCGCTAACTACCCTTACACAGAAAGATAAGAAATACGACTGGGGTGACAAGCAGGAAGACGCCTTCCAGCTACTTAAAAATAAGCTATGCGATGCACCAATACTATCATTACCCGAAGGCACTGAAGACTTCGTGGTATACTGCGATGCTTCACGACAAGGTTTGGGTTGCGTGCTCATGCAACGCCAGAAAGTCATCGCTTATGCTTCAAGACAATTGAAGGTACATGAAAGAAACTATACCACTCACGACCTGGAGCTGGGAGCAGTGGTATTCGCCTTGAAGATCTGGCGACATTATTTATATGGTACTCGATGTACAATCTTCACAGATCACAAAAGCCTACAACACATATTTGATCAGAAAGAATTAAACATGCGTCAGCGACGATGGGTCGAGCTACTAAACGATTATGACTGTGAGATTAAGTACCATCCAGGAAAGGCAAACGTTGTAGCAGACGCATTAAGTCGAAAAGAAAGGGTTAAGACCCTAAGGGTTCGAGCATTGGAAATGACCATTCAAACGAACCTCAGTGCACACATTCGTGACGCACAACAAGAAGCCCTTAAGATGGAAAACCGTAAAGCTGAATACCTCTGGGGTATGTTGAAATATATGGTGCCAAATGAAGAGGGAACCTTATACTTTGATAAGCGTATTTGGGTTCCGCTCTATGGTGGTATACGAGAAATCATCCTTGATGAAGCACACAAATCGAGATACTCGATCCACCCAGGATCAGACAAAATGTATCAAGACTTGAAAGAATATTATTGGTGGTCGAGACTCAAAAGCGACGTTGCTGTTTATGTTGGAAAGTGCCTAACCTGTGCTAAGGTTAAGGCTGAATATCAGAAACCGTCCGGCCTACTGCAACAACCAGAGATTCCCATGTGGAAGTGGGAACAAATATCAATGGACTTCATAACGAAATTACCCAAGACCCCTAGAGGGCACAATATGATATGGGTGATAGTTGATCGATTGACGAAATCTGCGCATTTCCTACCAATCCGAGAGAAGGATAGCACTGGAAAGCTCGCAGAGATATACTTAAAAGAAATCGTGGCACGTCATGGAGTGCCTATCTCAATTATTTCAGACAGAGATGGACGCTTTGTCTCAAGAATCTGGCAATCCTTTCAGGAAGCCTTTGAATCTCAGCTAGATCTAAGCACGACATTCCATCCACAAACAGACGGTGAGAGTGAACGAACCATACAAACACTAGAAGATATGCTTCGCGCATGTGTTATGGACCTAGGCGGCAGCTGGGATACTCATCTACCTTTAGTTGAGTTTTCCTACAATAACAGTTATCATACAAGTATAAAAGCCGCACTGTTCGAAGCTCTGTATGGCCGCAAGTGCCGATCACCCCTATGTTGGGCAGACGCTGGAGATAAACGTATGGTTGGTCCCGAACTTCTACAAGAGACAACCGACAAGATTATGCAGATCCGAGAGCGCATTAAGGCGGCTCGAGATCGACAAAAGAGCTACGCTGATCGAAGACGGAAACCATTAGAATTCGAGGTGGGAGACAAAGTTTTGTTGAAGGTCTCACCTTGGAAAGGCGTAGTAAGATTCGGAAAAGGTAGAAAGCTGAATCCCCGATACATCGGACCATTCAAGATTTTGGAAAGAATTGGTACCGTGGCATACAAGTTGGAATTACCGAAAGAACTTAATGGAGTACATGATACGTTTCATGTATCCAACCTCAAGAAGAGTCCAACACAAGAAAACGTGATCATCCCTGCGGATGAAGTGCATATTGATGATTCCCTCCGATTTACAGAACAACCCGTTGAGGTTACCGACTGGAAAGCCAACAAGACCAGGAGGAGCAGTGTGAAACTTGTCAAAGTACGTTGGAACTCTAAGCACGGTCCCGAGTACACGTGGGAACGTGAAGACCAGTTTAAAGAAAAGTACCCCCACCTGTTCAAGAAGACTCCTGCAAGAGTCAGCTCAGCCGAAATTTCGGGACGAAATTCTTTTAACAGGGGGAGACTGTGACAACTGGCACCAAACCGGTAATTTCCGTACACTTTAATTAGTATTTAATGACTGCAATTATGTGCTTAAATGTCAACATTGTCTGATTACATACTATACAAGTGAATTCATGCACGTTTTATACTACAAGAATTACTTTATGATAGTGTTGCGTCAGAAATACTAGTAAACTCACCGGTAAGACACATTGTGTCAACAATTCTGCAGAAAGCAGTTAGACAATAGAATTGGAGCCTAGATGTAGGTCCAACGACAAGAATACATTAAAACCCAAGAGTACATACAAGGGTTAACATATAGACTTTCCGGAAACTAAAATACGCACTAAATAGCATCCGAAATACACTTTAAATGCTGAAATACATACAATTCAGCAAAATTCAGCATTATGTCAAGTTTATAACATGTAAAAAGATGACAAATTGATCCAGAATACTTCCCTAAGGGTCGGGAATTGAAAGTATCACAAAAGGGCACTTGAAAGACACTAAACGGTGCAATTTAGCACTTTAACGAACCGGTATTTAACCGAACAACCGGACATTAACCGAAACATCAAAATATTACTAGAAGCATTGTTTACTTATTTCTGAGCTAGTTATGGTTCCCGAGCACTATAACAAATCACATAATACATGTTACACATAAATGCAAGGCCCTTACACTTAACACCCTCCACTAATCACCTACTTACCAACAATTTACATTTTACCCCCCCCCCCCCATGATTGTTCACGGTCAAGGTGTGGCCCCACACCTCAAGATTTTACTAAATCTTCTCTATATCTTCTATGGATCTCCTTGGATTTAGGGTGATTATGTATGTACTTAGTGAGACACAATAACCAAAGGATATTAGAACTTGTTGGTTATAAGATCAAGTTCATCTTTCTCACACACCCACAACACTTCTTCTCCTCCCCCCTTCATTAGCTCTCGGCCGACCCCCTCCTTCACACACTCACCATTTTTGTTGCAAGTTCATCCAATCCAAGTGTACTTCAAAGTGATACAAGGTGTCTAACGAAGCTCGGTGCTCGCGGAACTTGAAGGACCGCCTTCTTTTGATATTATCCACCACATTTTCAACCTTGTTCTTCCTTAGCTTTAAGCTAGTAGTAAGATCCTTGAAAACCTTTGTTTACTTCTATTTTAGTTGGTTAAATGGTGTGTTATGATGAAATTATAAGAACACTAAAAGACTTGAACATAAATCTTGAATCATAAGATGAATTATGATGATACATGATGACATCCTGTTAGAACATTATTGTCTTGATAATGTGTGGATGATTACTTGTGATTCTTGGTAATGTGATGATAATCACCATATTAAACTTGTTAGACCATGATTAGAAACATGATTTAACAAGTTAGGAGATGATCATGTGTTTTTATGTGATGATCATCTTCATGACTAAACATGAACTTGAAGACTTAAAATGATTTCTTGAACAATAATCATTAAAGTGAGCTAGTAAACTTATAGCTTCAAGACTTGTGAATGATTTTTCCAAAAGAACCAAGTCTAAAATATGATTTTTAGAAGATCTTGGTTTTTACTTAAACTTACACTATTTTTGGTGATAAAATAAGTGTAAAGATACTAGAGAAACAAGAAGGTGTTACAAATAAACATTTTTGTAAAATGTGATTACATGTTGTAAAGGACCAAATCTTTTAATAACGTGATTTACAAACAAACAACCATGTTTTTAAGAGTAACAAAACCCACTAAATAACATGGTAAGTTACTACAAGTTTTTACAAAACTTCAAGTTCATGATGTAGTGTGATTACTTGATTTTGGCACTTGATAAGTGTAGAATAAGTTGTTGATGTTTGATGATGATTTAAAAGAAAATAAACACATGTTTTGAAAACATGGGAAACCTCCATTTTTAGGGGAAACTCTGTCAAAATTTCTATAAATTTTGACACTTAGAAAAATATAAGTTTTTGAGAAACTTATTCCCTAAAAATGTATCCGAAAAACATTTACCAAGGTTTCCCTAATTTTTGTGTTAAGAAATGATGATTTCTTCAAGGATAAAATTGATACTAAGTATGTATATTTTTGAGAAAAATATATATATTTATTGATCACCAAATTTTGTGCTAAGTGTATGTAGTATGTATTACATGTAATAGTGTATTAGGACTTGAAAATACACTAAATACTTCTAAGGAGTGAAGATACAAAAATACACATGCAACATACTTAGACAAATACAAGAGAATATATTTATGAAAATATATTACTTGATAGCATAAATAACTTGGACAAGTTATGAACATGAAATGAAGATTTGGACAAGATACATAATTCGGGTGAAAAATACAAGATACTTATATTTATTTTTGAGAAAATAATATAAGTAAGACACATAGTTAAAAATATAAATTATTTTTAACACGAGAACACATATACAAAAGATAGTGACTTGTACTTGTGCGATGCAAGTCTAGTGACTAACGTTAATAAAACACGTTTAGGTCACAACGCTAGATAACCAAATCCGGTGAAGTTTACGACGCAGGAACGCAAAGTTGTGAGTTCATGCTCCCCCTTTTCATTTAACTGTTTTCAGTTTTTAACTTCGGGGGTGAAATGCATGTACAAATAATACAATGTTTACAAATGAAATGATGGATACAAAAACGAGTAGCACTCTTGGTGATAACTAGTACCAAGTATGATGCGTTTTGAGGAATGATACGAAAAATCGTGTCACGAATAGGGTACCATAAGCACCATTAATCGTGTACATACTTAGACCGCAGAACAAAAGGTTAGATCTAATGGGTTTTCGGGCAGCCACACTCTTGGTGAAAACTAGTACCGAGTAGTGCTTTTGTGTCTCCGTCGTGAATCGACAACTAGAAAAATGCCTATGGTTTGGATGCTTCCTATGTCGTGTCACATGTTAATGGCCTTGCAACCCATTAACAACTTGATACATACATAAATACTTGATTTATACGAGAATACTTGATTTATACAAGAATACTTGAGTTTTACAAGAATACTTGATTTATACAAGAATACTTGAGTTATACAAGAATACTTGATTTATACAAGAATACATGATTTATACAAGATACATACCATGTTTTCGTACAAAGTATACAAACGTTCAATACAAGAATTGCATGAATTCACACCAACATTATGTTGACGTTTTCCCAAAAACTCACATGTATTTCAGGTAACTAAAGTGGATGTGCGCGCAGTCTTACTCATGCTCTTGGATGTCGTTTATGATTAAATAAAGTTGTAAACTTTCAGACAATGTGTTGTCTCGTGATGTAAACACTTAATCCATGTTTTCAGTAATGTAATGTTTGGCATTTGAAGTTATTTTTATGAGCATGTAGTATGTTTACCAATCGTATGCAATGAAAACCTTTCATGATCACACCTCGTGCTTCCACCTAAGAAAGGGGTGTGACACCTTGTTCGGAAGGCGGTCTTTGGAATGTCCTCTTCCTGTACCTTTAATTGATGATATCCTGACCTTAAATCGATTTTTGAGAAAAATTCGTGCTCCTTGCAACTGATCAAACAGATCATCTATTCTTGGTAATGGATACCGATTCTTAATTGTGACTTTATTCAATTCACGGTAGTCAATGCACATACGCATTGATCCGTCCTTCTTTTTAACGAATAAAATCAACGCTCCCCAGGGTGATGAACTTGGTTGTATGAATCCTTTCTCCAACAATTCGTCTAATTGTTTCTTTAGTTCTTGCATTTCTGCATGTGCCAAACGGTAAGGTTCTTTGGCAATTGGTGTTGTCCCTGGTATTAAATGGATTCTGAATTCAACTTCTCTATCTGGAGGTTGCCCTGGTAATTCTTCTGGAAATATATCTGAAACTGGGATACTACTGGAATATCCTTTAATTCTTTTCCTTTAGTGTTAGTGATTATAGAAATCAAATACACTAATGATCCTTTTCTTATGTAACTTGCTGTTTTCATCACAGAGATGAATTTAGTGGATTTAGAAGTTTTATATCCTTTAATTGTGATCTTTTCACCCTTTGGTGAATTTATTTGTATTGACTTTTGATCACACAAAATACTGGCTTTATTGGCTATTAACCAATCCATCCCTAATACTACATAAAATCCTGCTGGATTCATGGGGTAAAGGTTTGCAATAAATTTCTGATTTAGAATTTCTATTCTTGCTCCCTGCAAGATTTCAGAAATTTTAATGGTTTCCCCATTTGATGTCTCTACTAGACATTCTTGTGGAAGTTTAGTTAATGATTGATTGAGAAGTTTGCAAAATGAAGTATTAATAAAACTTTGGTTTGCACTAGAGTCAAATAATATTTTAGCAAAAATATCATTAACTAAAAACGTACCAGTGATCACATCCGGGATCATCTTTGCTTCTTCTGCAGTCAGAACAAATGCTCTAGCATTTTTGGTATTCTTGTTATTCGTAGCTGGAGCTAATTTTGGGCAGTTAGGCTTGATATGACCTTGTTCTCCGTAGTTGTAACATATCCTTTTGTTAGCTTTCTTCCTGCAGTCTTCTTCCTTGTGTCCCGATATTTTGCAAAAGTTACAGTATATGGAGCATCTTCCTGAATGCTTTCTTTTGCAATTCTTACAGTAGGGTGTAGAGGTAGAACCTATATTTTTCCCACGGTTAAAATTTCCAGAACGAAATTCTTGTGTGAGCTTCTGGGTTAGGTTCCTCCTTTGATCCTCTTCTCGTGTACGAACTAATTCATCTGTCAAGATATTGGCTAGTTCTACAGCTTCTTCTATGGTTTGAGGTCTAGCTGCCTTGACTACATGCCTTATCTCCCCGATTAGTCCCCAGATATAACGGGAGATTAATACTGATTCAGGTGAAGCAAGGGTTGGCACTATTCTAGCATATTCATAGAATAACTTAGTGTATCCCTTACTATCCACACCAGTCATCCTAAGGTTTAGAAATTTGTTTGCTATCTGTTCTTTTTCATTAGGAGGGCAGAATTTCCTTTCTACCATGTTTTTAAACTCCTCCCATTCCATATTGTAAATTCTATCACTTCCTCTAGACTGAAGGATAGTGTTCCACCATTCTAGTGCTGAATTCTTAAATAGATTAGAAGCAAACATTATCTTCTTCTGTGCACTTGCTTATTCTTAAGACTGCCTCAGTCTTTTCTATCCAGTGTAGGGTTGCAATAGCCCCTTCGTTGCCCGAGAATTCCATTGGTTTACAAGACCAGAATTCTTTATAAGAACAACCGTAAGACACGGTTCTTCTTCTTTTGGGAATGGGCAGTTGAAGTACGGGTCCATTGTTCACGCTGTTTTCAGGTTCGGAAGGTCGCTTGCTATCATGTTTACTTTTATTTTCTGCTTCCCTAACCGTTTGAATAATATATGGCATTGCATCTATTATTCCTTGTGCTACTATGTGTTGGATGGCACTGTTATCCACTTGGTTTCCATTGTTGTTGTTGTTTGGATTTTCGTTACCCGAGTTATTGTTACTCTGGTTATCATTATTCAGATTTCCCTGGTTTACTTCGTTGTTCATCTGAATTTTAAACATTTATCACATATTAATATCACAAAATAATTAATAGTTTAGGTAACAACCACACAATATACATATTGATCAAAAACGTCGAACATTGCGACTTTACTCTTTTTATATAGTATGCGTCAAATACACACTAAAACAGGAATTAAAAATTACAACACTATTATGCATCACTAACCACAAAATGGTCTATACTACAATATATTATTATTACAGATATATATATATATATATATATATATATATATTCATAAATATATATGATATATTATTATATTATTATTATTACCAACTCCACTATCATTTTCATGGATATGGATTTCCCCCGAAATCCATCTGACGCTCGTCATATATATCTAGACGAGTTGTTCTCCTACATACCTCATCCTCTCACTACTCTCTAAGATTTATTCTCCGAAAGTTCGGAGTTCTTGCAAGTTCTCTGCACTCATTGGGGGTGCAGGTGCTGGTACTGGATCTGGACACTGTGGCCTGGGATTCTCCTGAGGGAATGGATTCTCTAAAATCTCCCTAATGTATTCATCGTTGTCATAATGGGATCTAGAGGGTCCAGACCTGGATACGCTGCTATGTTCGGCAAGGTTTAGTCATTTAGATTGTAATGTGGCACATAATCCCTAAGATCATCAAACCATGGATCATAATTTGGGTCTAAGGGATTAGGGGCTGGTATCCTAGGTATCTCCTCAGGGTTGAAATCATGCATTTCTACCTCCATCGGCTGAGTGGGAATTAAAGGTAAGGGTTGTGGGGATACTAGTTGTTCCAGACTTGGGTCGGCAGCAGTTGTTGCTAGGATATGGAAATTGGCTAAGCTCCTATCAAGCATATCCTGTGTATGGGGATCTGACTCTCGCTTAGCGGCTGCTAGGACTCTTTGCGGTTGCAACTTTCGCATTCTTTTTCTACACTCAAAGGTTCCCTTACTGAACCATCCTCTCTTTTTCTGAGGGAATGGCTTTTCAGACTGAGCTTTAAAGGCAAACATTCCTTCTTCCTGATCAGCGGAATACCCAGAGAGGGTAGGCTGGGAAGAGGTACCTTCACTCCTAGGTGAATCGGATAATTGACGATACACGTCTGAGGGTCCTTGATCACTCATACAGTAAACTAACAAATAGTCAAATAACACATAACAATAAAATACAGATATTCAAGCATTTTAAAATTTTATTTCCTAACAATTTGGATAATATATTGATGTCAGCAGAACACTTATGTGGCTGAATCAGTGGCTTAGCTCTGATACCACCTTCTGTCGCAATCCCCGCCCCCTTATCTGTCTCAGGAACGGGCGGCCGCGAACATTCGTTTGTGGTGGTATCAGTTATTAATTTGGCAGCGGAAATTACATCAGGACCGTAGTTAGGAAATGTTTATCAGAGTAAAACCACCATATTTTATATTAATAATCACATGGGTAAAACCCAAGTTTCTTTATTACAATACGTTTATAGGGATAAACCCTATTTTATTGAATTTAAAACATCGTCTTTTTGGTAACTTTTATAGCCACATTTTTCCAAGCCGTCAGTGCTCTCCAGCTGGCTTTTTACTAATTGGCTGTCACATTGTGTTACCTGAAACGCGTTTTAAAAACATTTGTCAGTGGAAAATACTGGTGAGTGAATCCTAGTTTAATCAAGAAACATTTTACCAATTAACACAGTATTGAGAGCGATCACATTGTTTATTTCTACACAATTACTCATTCAGTACTGTCAATCCTGACTGGTGGGTCATATTACACATTGGCTAACTCGTTGTCCAATGGTAACGTGTTCCACATTTTGTATATAAACCCCAACATACCGGCAGTAATTGAAGAACTACAAAGACTCAATCACTGCTTAATCATATTGTAAAGCATTTAAGGTTTTGTAAAATAGTTTACAAAAAGGTTTACAAAAAGCAGATAAACTCACATTGCTGTTTTAGACTTCTTCTAGGGTTTCCTGGTGTTAATCTATAATTTACACAAATGTACATATGTTAGTATAATAACCCTTAAATTATATTAACGATACCCTCCCCGAGACGGTATTCCAACAACTACGTCAGACAGAACCACGACAGTTGTTACGAAACCCTGGATCAATCGGGCAGCGTATCTAATAATAAACTGGGGTTATAATACTTACAACGGAGCAGAACCTCGCTAATTAGGGGGATATAATACCCATATATTATGCCTACTACTTCAGAATTCGCTTAGAAAGAAAAGAATTGAACGAGTTTGCTGAAGATCCGATGCCTGCTACTTATAGGGCTGAAAAACGGGTTTCTCGAGGCCCGCGTAAAGGTAAGCATAAGCTTACGCGGCCCGCGTCGTAGGGGGTTTAGGCTGTAGCTGATCTGGGTCATGACTAGGTTTAACACGCGTTATGACACGTGTCATCACAGGGGTTCGCCTGACCTTTAAGTTGTCGCGGCCCGCGTAAGGTCAAGAGAAGGTTTACGCGGCCCGCGTAAACTTCATTTTTCTTGTTTTTTTATTATTTTTAATGATATTTTATATTTTGGGCTCGGTTTTCACATAAGGGGTGTATTTTAAGACATATAGGGGTATTTTAAAATATATTAGGGTGTCAGAAAAATTTCAGGAGGGTTGTTATACACACTTGAAAAAATGGCCACATGGACGCACGAGGAAGAGATAGCACTTGTAACGAGCGTTGTGGACGCGATGAAGGACCGCTAACCCAGTGAGACCCGTTACTGGCCGGAAGCTTTCGCTAGCTTCCGACACAACATGGGGAACGACCGGCACAATCTAAACGCGTGCAACACAAGTGGCGCGAACTACGACCGAAGCTCGACCGTTTTAAAGCCTACTACAACAGCGTCCCGGGAAGTGATATAAGTCACGAAGACCGGGTGGCGGTGGCCAACATCGAGTTCCGCGGCAAGGAGCGGAAGCCGTTTGACAAGCTCGCCCTGTTCGAAATCTACCTTACGCTTAATTAGTGTTTTTTTATATGTCTAATTATGTTTTTTGTTTTAGATTTGTATTCCTTTTTTTGTAGGATTTTGTAATTTTTAGGAAATTTTAATAATAATTTTAGGCTTTTTTTTTAATTTTGTGTGTATTTTTATAATAATTTTAGGCTTTTTTTCAAAAAAAAAATTTATAATAATTGACACGTGGCCAACCCACGCGGGCTAGCCACGCCCCGTTATACCGACCCAACATGCAAGTGACCAGCGGTGCCCTTCAAAGTCCACGTGTCAACTCATGCCCCAAACCCCCTCCCCACCATACCCCACAGTCTAAATTAATAAACTTTCGATGTGGTGGGAATTTTATTTCGGTCAATAAAAGTTTGATTTGTTACGGTAGTGATAGAGTACTGACACTTGTTACGAAGACCATAAATTGAATACCGGTATCGGTTCGTCGTGATATCGGAAATCGTTATAGCTTACGATATTAAAAATATACTTTGTTTTGAAAAGAGTAAATTACGTTTTTGGACCCTGTCGTTATATCACTTTTACTATATTAGCACAAAATAAGAATTTTTAACATATCTGCCCTTATGGTCTTTATAACTAACCATTTTGGCCCCTAAGTCTAGAGATCATGGGGGCCAAAATGGTTAGTTATAGTATAGAGACCATGGGGGCCAAAATGGTTAGACTTAGTGACCAAAATGGTTAGTTATAGAGACCATTGTAACACCCCGAAAACAGATTTGGTAATTAAACTACGTTGGTACTAAAAGACGGGTAAATTACCGTAGGGGTAAAAGTAACCCGGTGAATATTAGGATATCCTGACATAATAAGAACCAACAATGGTTAAAATACCCTTTATAAAAATTGGGTAAAGTTGAGGGGCTAAACATGGACAAAGGAATTAAAGTTTTAATTAAAACAATTATTAAACACAAAACACACACATACATGTGTGTGTTCTGCGATCCCAACCAGAGCCAGGAGAGCTCTCATGCTCAAAACCCTAATGTGCAAGAGTTGATCAAATCAAGAGGGCAAATCAAGACTAAATCAAAAACCAAGCTAAGATTAGTGATTTCTCGGGCTAGAGGATCACAAGGTATGTCGAATTCCATCTTTTGGTGATGTTTTGAATTCATGGTGAATTATCATAAACGAAATTATTGCTTGCATTTTTGATGTAAGAGTGAAATTGGGATAAATCCATGCCTAGGAATAAACCCTAGACAAGTATATATTGAAATCATGCTTAGCTCAAGTAAATTCAGATTTTGTTGATGTTAAATTCATGTATGAGATGTTTTTAGGGTTTTGATTGCTAAAAAATAGTGTTATGATGTCAAGAACATGCTTTAATTGAAAGCTGAATTCAAACAGCTCCTGATCAGAATTTACAGCTGACTTATATTGGCTGTAACCTAGACAAAACGTGACAAAACCATGTGTTTCTTGAGTCTAAAATGTAATTCCAGGAAATATCTTTAAAACCCCACTGGAATCGCATTTTTTCGACGAAAATTGAGCGTTTTATGAATTTTTTCGTATCGAATGTTCAAGCTGCGTTTTCTGGCAGAATTTGCAGCCCATTACGAATGTCATAACTCAATTTAGGGATTTTGTTATGATCTCAAATTTTTACTGTAGATAGTTTTAAGCGATTAAAAGAATCGCCAATTGGAATTTCGTCAATCGGATAAACGAGGAATTTTTAATGAATTTTTACATAAGCTGCAGTCAGAAGTGACGAATCTGATTGCTGCTTAGTAAATGAATTTTTACGAATTTTTTGTAAAGATTTAGATCTTGAAATTTTAACACAAGGCCTAACCCTCTGAGAGGTACGCCACATAAAAAATCATAATTTTTGAAGACTTATAAACAGGTTAAACAAGTCACAAAAACAACTCATTTTCAGTGATATGAAATGCCTAAAAGAGGGCTAAATATCAAAATTCTGAACAAAAAAACGCATATTAAAATGATGAGATGAATTATGCGTTAAAAACTTATAAAAAGGGTTCTAAAACGATTGTGAATTGAACTCTTTAGGCAAGGAATCCGGATCGTCAAGTGGACAAGCCGGTGGAGAAACGCGTTTGAAAAGGATGCTTAAAAGGTACGTAACTACGGTTTCGTTACGTTATGCTTCATTACGTATTTTCGCTAGTAGACTTTAAATTAGCGTAATATATGAAATTGGTATTTAGTTGAAGTGACGAAGATCACTAGGTAAATAAACGGGTCGAACAATGGTTGAATTTGTAGTGTCGAAATGACTTAAACGTCACTCATTAAATTTGAGTTGTAAAAGCATAAGCCATGGAATGGACGTGATACGCTAAGGTTGACAAGCCCCGGGAATGGATAATTATGGCTAGAAAACAATGTTGATGAATTATGAAGGTACGCGACCTATGGTTTCGTTACACTATGTTATTTATTTATCCTAGTCAGTTGTATTGGAAATTAACCAAACAAGAAAACCCGTTAAGTCACGGAAGTGACGAAGTGCTTAGACAAATAAAATGAGTCAAAACATGTGTTAGAAATAGAGTTTGGAAGTAAAACGACTATTCGGTGTAAACCGGAGTTAGTCATATAGATAAGACGGTAATAAATATCAACTCATAGTGTTTCATGGTTCTTTAGACCAAACGGGTCAAAAGGTGAAATTATCACCCTTTGACAATATCGACTAATGGTTTGTTGAGTTATATGATTATAGGAATAAATATCAGACGGATATGTACATCGCTATTGCTTAGCGGCTACTAAGGCAAGGTATCGAAACGGGTCAATATATTGATCCGAGTCAGGTATGTATAATGATTCAACTCATCATGTAGAGCTTAAGGTTCTATAAGAGTAGGAAATGTTAAAATATAGATATTTGGTTATCTTATAGGTAAACCGAATAAATTGAGTTATGATTATGGTGTTTTAGAAACATATTGGTTTCTAAACAAGACTATAGTTAAAAAGTCGGATTTTTGGGTCAAACAAGTATTTAAAAGTCCTTCGTAGTAAAAGAAGGATGAAAATTGACCAAAATGCCCTTGTAAGCTATTTCGAGTGAACGACCCTTAAAGGTGGGTCGGAAATAAGTTTTATGATTAAATAAATACTCGAAAGTGAAAGATGTAGATTCTTGGGTCGAATGACTTTATATGAGTCTTTGACGTAAAACGATAATCCGAGGGGTAAAACTAGGGACATATAGATATCCACATTAAATCCACCGCACATATAGTTGTGGTGGAAGATTACTTGATAAGAAATGTAGGAATATGATGCTAGAAATGAATGAAAGCGATTTTAAGCTTTAAAGTGCTTAAATACCCTTAATGGGTCAAAATAAGCACTTGAGCGTAAACGGGTTTTAATTAAGTAAGAAACCTGTGATTTATGATTAATATGATAGGAGATATTGAAATTATGAATCTTATGAGTTTATAGATCAAATAAACATGTTTGTTTGATAAAATCACGAACGGGTCAAAATTTGGTAAAAAGGGTAATAAGTCGAAGACTTAAAAGTCTGAAATTTTGTTAATCCGGATGTTGGATTTTAACTCCATAAGATGGAGAATTAAATTACGAGCGCGTAGGAAAAAGAATCGGGTAAAACGGATAAAAAATGAGAGAGTTATGCTCGTTTCTGTGAAATCGGGTTATGCTGGGAATATGCAGCACCAGCAACACACTTTCTGTCCAATTGGGACCGTGGTGTCGTGCCACGGCCAAGGCCTTCTGCCGTCGCGCGCGGCGACGGCCTAAAATGCTGAAAATTATGTTTATTTCGATTATTTGACCCAATTACCTTGTTGTACTTGTTATTTAACTATCAAAACTGACTTCTAAGTTGGTTTTGATCATAGGTGAATGTCGAGAGCCCCGGATGAAGATCGAGCGACGAACAAGAACCGAACACACGTTAAATGAAGCTTCCGCGACAAATCTTGATTTTTTTGTTATAAGTGAATTATGTAAACACTTACAAATATATCTTTGAAATGTTGTAAACATATGGGAATGTGGGTATGACAAGCTTTTGTAAAGTCACATTTTAGCAATAAAATATGTATCTTATTATTAAAATCTTGATTAATTGAGACGGGCGTTACAACCATGTGGGCAGATATGTTAAAATTTTTATTTTAGGCTAATATAGTAAAAGTGATATAACCACAGGGGTCAAAAACGTAATTTACTCTTTTGAAAAAATACCTTTTTTTTTATTTATACCAGAGCATCTAGAAAAGTAAAAAATAAATACACCTAGGTGTACAATTTTTTAAAAATAAACGAAAACAAGTTATTAAAAAAAATAAAGTAAATAATGAGTTAAAGCTTATTTTATTTAACATAAATAAGGTGAAAGTTAGAAACAATATTATATACTACTCTTCATTTCTTCATGTGTTTGAATATATAATTACCTATATATTAAAAACATAAGCAATTGAACAGTAACAACATATATTATATTGTTATGAATGCATCATAATGTGGTGAATGAATGCATCATAATGTGGTGACTCTCTACATATGTAACCTCCATATATTTATTACCTTTGTATTAATGTTAAGCCTCTATAAATAGAGGTTTCATGTAATTGGTATAACATACATCTCAATGAATACGAATTCCATATTCTATATTTCTCTCTACAATACATATAATCCTTGTTCTTGTCTGTATGTTAGTTGCTAGTAGGTCGTTGTTTCACAACACGTTATCAGCACGATTCTCATTTGAAGTTAGATCATATTATCGTATGTTACGATAGTCCTCAATTTCGCTACACCCCAAACAATTATTTTTGTTTGCATTTTCGTTTCACAACCGCTTGAAGCCACAACCGACCGATTGAGTGCATCTAACTATTTTGCAATTAAGGTACCTTCTGAACCATCCCTTGATCTTATATGCAATACACACATCGCACACAAGTATTTTGTTTAGAAGTATTTGAATACAACTAATTATATATCTGATATGTTTATGGATAGTAACCATTGAAATAGAAAAAAATAAAATTAAGATGACCTTAAAACAATTTTTTGGTTGAAATCTTTTGAGTCACTCGGTTCGGATAACCTCTTTTTTTTAAAATGAAAAATATCATGAATAAAACCATCAAGTTGAAAATAGCTTTTGCTAACAACCGAAAATTGTTGTTGGATAAGATTATTAGACCAGATTTAATGAATGGAATGGTCCGTTTATTATCTTATTTAAATTGAATAAATTCTTTTTATTGCCTAATTAATTATATTTAGTCAATTGTAAATTAATGCTTTACAAATTCGACCTTTATTATAATTATATTTAAATGGAAGGGTCGTTCTTTTTAATGCTTTACAAATTCGACCTTTATTATAATTAATATATATACCATCATATTTAACAGTTCTTTAATGCTATTATGCTTTGGCGGTTACAAACAATTTCTTATTGTAAATTAATTACTAGTTATATTATTATAATTGCCATCCATAAATATACCATCATATTTAACAGTTCTTTAGTGCTATTATGCTATGGCAGTTACAAACAAATATTTTATTGTAAATTAATTAATAATACTTTAATACTATTATTATGCTATAACTCTTAGAAAGAATTTCTTATATGTATATATCTTGTAACTACATTTATATATAACCGGAAACTTTATTATTTCAAATATGCATTTTGAGTTCCTAAATTGTGTAGATGTTGTTAATTAATTATTATAAATAAAATTTTCTTTTGGATTCAATGGTAAACTAATGAAACTAGTTTTTTTCATCGTCGCGCGTTGCGCGATTGTAATGATGGGTTTCTGCGTTGGTTCCATTCAGTATTATAAGGTGGTGTACGACGACATTCCAAAGAAGCCTATAGAGTGGCTGCATCACATGATGTCGGTATCAAAAGGTGTGCCAACATGTGGTCTTACAGGGAATACTATATTACCACCGGCGTGTGGCGTTGGGGATTCATGGTGTTACGCCTTACACTTCGCGGGATGCGGTTGGGTTAAAGCAAGGTGAAGCAACAATGAGTATTTAACCAAACCAATTCAAGTAGATCAAGGCCATCAAAAACAAAATATACCAATATAAAATGAAATCGACCCAAAATTATCCATTTACTCTTACTTTTACAATAATATTTTACAACCAAATTATTTATTTAACTTTAAAAAGAACACCGGCAAGCAATCTGGTAAGGATGTATATTTGATTACAAGTACACTTTACATACCTATGGTGCATCTGGATCTGGCTGGGTAGACCCAACGGTACCCGTCCATGTAAAAGCTTTCACGGTGGCGTCGGCTGCATCATTTTGTTTTTCTATAGCCGACTTCAAGGCATACATAACTTGTTTGAGCTTTTCAAAAGCATGCGGGTCAAAACATGAAGTCTTCATTGAAGCCAGCTACTCAAGACACTTTATACTTTCAGCCACCCCACCTCTTATCCTTGGAAAATCGGGCTCTGGCATGCTCACATTCCATTGTCTCGATCCTTTTCTTCAGGGACTTAGCCGTGCTAGTAAGGAAGTGACGATAGCAATACAAATTCCCCACTACACATAATATGATGTCTTTGTGTCAGCCAAATTCTTCAAAAACTTTGCCAGCAAGATCTCAAGAATAATAGCAATCCCGATCATACCAAGAAACAACTTCCTCGAGTTAAACTCATTGACTCTATTTGGCATAGCACGAAAGTATTGAAAACTATAGTGTTTTTTTACCTTCTCTTCCACGCTAAGCATCGCCTTACTTTTAAACTTGAACGTCAATAAGACTATAATCTGGAAAATAGCCTGTGCAAATAAGTTTCTCCACATGATATTCGTTATTTGTGGTTCAGCGCAGCCCACGGGCTGCATGTTCAAAAGAACCAATAAATCACAGAACAGCATAAGGCAAGAATTCAAACAACAATGAATCGCAAAAGCAAATTAGGGCATGTAATCTTCTATGGTTATTCGTTCGACTAAGAACCAAAGATCAACCTTAATGTACCCTGAGCCGTTGGTGGAGCGTACCGGAACGGGAAAAAGGAGGTAGAAGGGCGACCACTTTCATCTGTAGAATCTTTACAATCCTTAAAAAACAAATGGGTCACCGATTTCTCTCTGTAGCCAAGCATACAAACGTTTTCAAGATTAGAGTTCCACAAGTCAGAATTTTATAAACTAAAAACTTATTTGCACCATTATTCTACACTTTACCTCCCAAACAAACCACTATTTTAACTACTCTTCAATATATATTCTAATTGAATAAATATAAAAACTTTAAGGCCAGGCGATGTGGTCTTGTGCCCTTGCCACCTCACCCGTTATAACGCCCCATAGCGCCCTTTCCCTCATTTCTTAGGCGCCAAAGGGGGCGCTATCCTTGACCTTCGCCAAAGAGATAGTAGGCGTGAATGGCTGCATTTGGTGGGCCCCATGCCTCTTGACCAATGAGATTTTGTTTATTTTTTCTTTCTTTCTTAATATTTAATTAGGGGGGCGGGCGCTAGTGTGGCTTTATCCCACACCATCATTGCGCTTATGTGGCGTGATAAAGCCCCTAGGGGCTTTAAACCACACCCTTCAGCCTAAGTGGAAACAAATAAATAACCTTAGTGAAATTTCTTACCATCTGGATCAATCTGCTCAACCCTAAATATGTCTTCAAACAGGGTTTTAACCATCCTTCAACACCTAATCAAACACACCTAGAATGTCACACCCTGGCTTTGCGGAAGCGTGGTTAATTTTGGTGTGACTTCTTAATACCATAGCTTAACCATAACAAAGCTATATGAAATAAAACCATGCAAGATCATCCATAGATTAAGTTTTAAAAACCAAATACAACAACATTGTCTTAACGGAAACACCTCCTAATGACATTGTTCAACAAACATAAACATCAACATGACATAAACACAGTTTAAGGACTGTGACTTGTCCAGGAAAGAGTCACATTCCCCAAACCCGGATGACCTCGTAACCCATATGCAGCGGGGAAAACATAACATACCGCGCCAGATCTTTAGTTTCCTGAAATACATGTAAGTTGAAAAATCAACAATAATGTTGAGCGAGTTCATGTGTAAGTGAGTATGTAAAACACTTGTAAGTATAAAAATCCTGGTATGTAGCAAATAAGGAAAAGAGAACACCAATGGTTTGCAAGGCCATTGATATGTGTGAAGTGCAAGTAGGAAGACTCAAACCTAGCAGATTTAGCGTTGGGTACAAAGTCACTCCAAGGTCCGTTCTGTTGGGCCTCCCTGAGGTCCGTTCTGTTGGGCCTAGAGTTGGGCTCGCTACACCCAGATAGATCTACCGCTTACGTCCCTCGGTCCTACAATGAGGATTAATGGCCTCCAGTTTCTGCCTACCCACTCACATGATCTAAGTAGTAAACCTCCTTACGCTAACCATACCATGTATAAAGTACTTGTAATCAAAGTAACATGTATTTCACCCCCGCAGTTTAGAAAACTGAAAACAGTTAAGAGAAAAGGGGGACATGAACTCACAGTGGTGCGTCTCTACCAAGTATGCCTCCAAATCAATCAGCTGTATGACGACCTACACGTACTAATTCTATTAGACGGATGGCCGTGCCTTAGCTTTATGGTTTAAGTTTTTGGGAAATAGTTAGGCAACTATTTCGTGTTTATATTCTGTATGTACTTGGTAGTTATTTTCCTTCCCAAGGATGGGGGATTTAATACATGTGCGTTCATATCATTCGAATTACACTATTAAGTCTCACTTAATATGTTTTATTTCCAACTTCAAAATATAAATATTCTTCCCAAAAATATTATATTTTAATACATGTGATTTCCCAAAATAATACTTAGTAATATTATTTTTACTCTAAAAATAATATTTACGTAGTTCACAAAATAATCATAAACACTTATACAAGTGATGTTGTGAAAGAAGAATATATACTAAATATATATATGTATCACGTTTTATTTTGTGAAATCCCACCTCCGATATTATAAATAAAGTCGTGGCGAAATTCATAGTTTGAAAACAAGTCAAAATGTCTTTCTAACACTTATAGTGAAAATATTTCTAAGTGTTAGGTTTTTGGAAAAATTTCGCCAGAGTTTCCTCTGTAACTGGAGGTGGCTACGCTTTCAAGCGTATCATTTTCTTTTACAAATCAACCAAAAATTTTCTCATTCAACCAAAACAATGTTCAAATCACAAACTAGTCAAAATATGTATATATATCGCATAAATTTCATGAACTTGTGATTTATCCAAACTGTGAAGTAAATCTCATTACTTTTAGTGGATCTTTATATAAAACTATCCGATTGTGTAAAAACCTCGTTTTTATGGAAGTTCCGTTTTTTTTACAACTTCTCGTCATCTTTTTCAAAAATAGTTATTTTGGCGAAACTTTGTGTTACACAAGTGTTCACACACTTGTGTGTTCTAAAAACCATTCTTGTTAGTGTAAGATCCATTTTTAGAAAGCATGATTTCTTTAACGCGTGGTCCTTTGGAAATACCACTTGCAGATACGTAGATCTGCTAGTTTTAAACACTATTCCGCAAGTAAAACATTTTTACACTTGTTCATGATTCGTGTGTGGTAGAGTTTCACCCTTTAACCCTTGTTCTATTCAAAACAACCTTATGTCACGATTCGTGACCATGACCAAACTGGGTTAAGTGGTGATCCGAGCTACCACAACATAGATCGGGTCTAAATAATCACAAATTTCAATTACTACAACATTTACACAACTAGTGAGCTTTTATCCAACACTTATAGCATTTTTAGTAGACTTTAAAGTATCATCTTGTAAGATTTCGAGTTTTAACCGTTACAAATCGTATTAACCACTTTAGAATAGTTCAAGAAGGTGATTTAAACAACATACCACTAGCTCAAGGCTAGGGAAGAATCTATGCGAAAAACGCGTGGATAAAAGCAAGATAAAGAGGTCCTTCAAACTCCGAGTGCACCAAGCCTCCTAATACGTGATCCTTGAAGCTTGTATGATATTGGAATGGAATGAACTAAACTTGAAAATGGATGTAGGGGAGGGGGGTGTTCGGCCGAGACTTAGAGAGCAAGAGAGGAGAGTTTTGATTTTTGTTGTTGTGATGTTTAGATTATGGTGGACTAAATGTGGATCTTATAGACAATTCTCTAGTTCATTAACCAATGGTTAGTGTGTTATTTAGATATTAGACAACAAGGATTATAATAATCAAAATGGTACAAGGTATGTCCCCTTGGGGACGGTTTCGGTTAAGGGGGGGGGGGTATTCGATTGGCTTCCAACTAGATGATTAGGAACTAGTTAGTTAAGTTAAGTGTTTTACCCGGTTACTAGTGGTGTGTCACGCGTTACAAAGGGTGTTAGGGTAATCAGGGACCCTAACTGGCTCAGAAAAAGATATATAATGAAAATAACAATATTTTCATGTTCCGGGTATAGTCCGGTTGTTCGGTTGGATAGTAATCCGTTAAAGTGCTTATCAAAGCTTTAAGTGTCGTTAATCCCCTTTTTAGTGACACAACTTATTCCTAACACTTTGGAAAGTGTCTAGTAATATTTTTCTCATGTTTTGGCACTTTATAAGTTAGCTAGAAGCTGAATTATTATGTAAAGTGCTGAATTTTGTGCTTAGAGCACGTTTTAGGCACATCCAGTCATTGTAACTTTTTCCTAGAGACGCAGTTCTACAACCCTTGTATCCCTACACTCACCACTAGTGTAGCAAAATATTTCTGGCTCATACAGGCCTTAGAGGCAATGTTTGCCTGATGCTGGCTTTATCAACATGTTCAATAGGTTATCCGTTATAGTGCTACTGTGCTTTTTGTGCATCATGTTTGTCACTAAGGTTCAGTCATGTAAATAATGTAGTGACAGCAAGTAAAGTATGATACAGGTAAGTACATGTATCAGTATTCAAGTAGCAGTTTATTCACAAGTTCAAGCAAGCACAGTAATTAAGCAGTAATTAATTATTAATTAAGTCGTACGGATACCTGGTTTAGTGAGGGTTGTCACATTCTCCCCCCGTTAAATAAATTTCGTCCCGAAATTTAAGTTTTTCTTGTAGATGCAGGGTTCTTAGGAAAAAGGTGGGGGTATTTCTCTTTCATCCGGTCCTCACTCTCCCAGGTGTACTCAGGACCGTGTCTGGCATTCCAACGGACTTTGACGAGCTTGACACTGCTCCGGCGGGTCTTGTTTACTTTCCAATCCGTAACCTCAACCGGTTCTTCAACGAAATGGAGCGTGTCGTCAACATGAATCTCGTCGATGGGAATGGCAATGTTCTCTTGAGTTGGACTTTTCTTCAGGTTGGATACATGAAATGTATCGTGAACACCATTCAGTTCAGCAGGTAAGTCCAACTTGTATGCTACTAGTCCTATTCTTTCCAAAATTCTGAAAGGACCAATGTAGCGCAGATTTAACTTCCCACGCTTTCCGAAGCGTGCCACACCCTTCCAGGGTGAAACTTTCAATAACACCATTTCTCCAACTTGGAATTCCACATGTTTCCAGTTTGGATCCGCATAGGCCTTCTGTCTGTGGCGAGCTGCTTCGATGCGTTTAAGAATCTGCGCAATCTTGTCTGTCGTCTCTTGGACGATTTCGGGACCAGCAAGCTCCCTATCACCTGCGTCAGCCCAGCATAGGGGTGATCGGCACTTGCGTCCGTAAAGGGCTTCAAATGGCGCGACACCAATACTGGTGTGGTAGCTGTTGTTGTATGAAAATTCGACCAAAGGCAAATGTTTGTCCCAGCTACCGCCCAAATCCATAACACATGCTCTCAGCATGTCTTCCAAAGTCTGTATCGTTCGCTCGCTTTGACCGTCAGTTTGCGGATGAAACGCAGTGCTCAGATTTAACTGTGAGCCAAAGGCTTCTTGGAAGGATTGCCATATCCTTGACACAAACCTTCCGTCTCTATCAGAGATGATTGAGAGAGGTACTCCATGGCGCGCGACGATCTCTCTCATGTAAATTTCAGCCAATTTGCTCGTATTATCCTTCTCTCTGATAGGTAAGAAGTGTGCTGACTTCGTTAATCGATCCACTATTACCCAAATAGTGTCATGGCCTCTCGGCGTTCTTGGCAATTTCGTAATAAAATCCATGGAGATTTGTTCCCATTTCCACTTGGGGATCTCGGGTTGTTGCAGAAGTCCTGAAGGCTTCTGGTATTCGGCCTTAACCTTGGCGCATGTTAAACATTTGCTCACATACACAGCAACATCGCCTTTCATCCTAGGCCACCAATAATAATCTTTGAGATCTTGGTACATCTTATCCGCTCCCGGATGGATAGAGTACCGTGACTTGTGAGCTTCATCGAAAATAACCTTCCTTAAATCTCCAAACAAAGGAACCCAAATCCTTTTCTCAAAGCATAACGTTCCTTCCTCGTTTGGTACCAGTAGCTTCTCCATCCCACGGAGATATTCTTCTTCAAGGTTTCCTTCCTTGAGAGCTTCTTTCTGCGCGACACGAATGCGCAAGGAAAGATCGGTCTGGATAATCATTTCTAAAGCCCTAACCCTTATGGGCTTGATCCTCTCCTTCCGACTTAGGGCATCGGCGACCACATTCGCCTTCCCTGGGTGATACTTTATCTCGCAGTCGTAATCGTTCAGCAACTCAACCCATCGTCTTTGCCTCATATTCAACTCCTTCTGGTTGAATATGTGCTGTAGGCTCTTGTGATCTGTAAAAATTGTACACTTCGTACCATAAAGGTAGTGTCTCCAGATCTTCAATGCAAATACCACTGCGCCTAGCTCCAAATCGTGCGTGGTATAGTTCTTTTCGTGCACTTTCAGTTGACGTGATGCGTAAGCAATAACCTTTTGGCGTTGCATCAACACGCAACCCAATCCTTGACGTGAGGCGTCACAGTATACCACAAAATCATCTGTACCTTCCGGTAGTGCTAAGATTGGCGCATTGCAGAGCTTATCCTTTAATATCTGGAACGCTTCTTCCTGTTTGATTCCCCAATCAAACTTCTTATCTTTCTGCGTGAGGAGCGTCAATGGTTGAGCGATTTTTGAAAAATCCTCGATGAACCTTTGATAGTAGCCAGCCAAACCCAAGAATTGTCGAATCTCGGTTGGCATCTTTGGCGTTTCCCAATTCTTGATCGCTTCGATCTTTGTGGGATCAACATGGATTCCATTTCCATTAACCACATGTCCAAGAAATTGGACTTCACGTAGCCAAAACTCGCACTTAGAGAACTTGGCATACAACTGTTCCTTCTTCAGCAGCTCCAAAATGGCTCTTAGATGCTGTTCGTGCTCGGCCTTTGTTCTTGAATAAATCAAGATGTCGTCGATAAACACAATCACGAACTTGTCCAAGTACGGCTTACAAACTCTATTCATCAAATCCATAAAGACTGCAGGTGCGTTTGTCAAACCAAACGGCATAACAAGGAACTCGTAGTGTCCATAACGAGTTCTGAAGGCTGTCTTCGGGATACTCTCCTCTTGTATCCTTAACTGATGGTATCCAGATCGAAGATCGATCTTTGAATAAAAGCTTGAGCCTTGCAGTTGATCAAACATATCATCGATTCTTGGCAGAGGGTATCTATTCTTGATCGTCAGCTTGTTCAGCTCCCGGTAGTTGATGCACATACGAAAACTACCGTCCTTCTTCTTGACAAACAAGACCGGAGCTCCCCAAGGTGAGAAGCTTGGTCGGATAAATCCCTTGTCCAACAACTCTTGAAGTTGTGTCGACAGTTCCTGCATCTCAGACGGAGCAAGTCTGTAAGGTGCCTTAGCCACAGGCGCGGCGCCTGGAACTAAGTCAATGTGAAACTCTACTTGTCTCTGAGGTGGCAGTCCAGGTAAGTCTTCTGGGAAGACTTCTGGATATTCCCTCACGACAGGGATGTCTTCTATTCTTGGCTCAACAGCCTTCTTATCCACAATGTGTGCCAGGAAGGCAACACATCCTTTCTGCAAACACTTTCGCGCTTTCAGGCAGCTGATAATTCTTAACGGCGTATCACGCTTCTCCCCGTGAACCACAATTGTTTCGCCATCTTCGGTTGGGATACGAACGACCTTTTCGTGACAAACTATCTCAGCCTTGTTGCCTGATAGCCAATCCATTCCTACCACTACGTCGAAGCTTCCTAACTGGACTGGTAGTAAATCCAAAGCAAACTCACGCTCTCCTAATTCGATCACACAACCTCTGATGACTTCGTTGGCTTCCACTAACTTCCCATTAGCCAATTCGATCGAGTAGGGAATATCTAACTTATTAGCGGCTAACCCAAGCATATTCTTAAATTCTAACGATACGAAGCTATAGTCGGCACCAGTATCAAATAAAACGGATGCATAGCGTTGATTTACAGGGAACGTACCAGTAACGACATTTGGGGTCCTGGCGTGCTTCCCTTGCTTCAATATTAAACACTCTTCCACGGGCTTGGTTTAACTCTGGGCAGTTCCTCTTGTAATGCCCGAGATCACCGCAGTTAAAGCATCCAAGTCTTTGCCCGTTTCCACCAGCTTGATCATTCCTCTGATTACGATTCACGGCGCCCGCTTGGTTAGCATTGTTGCCTCGATTCTCGTTTCCTCCATGGTTTCCTTGTGGGCGATTTCCATTCCCACCCCGGTTGTAATTTCTGTTTCCGAATCCTCCCTGGCCTCCCTGACCAGCAGTGGCCCAACAAGTGTCCTTCAAGTGGCCACGTTTTCCACATGCTTCGCATACTTTTGGCCCGCAACGACCAGAATGGTGGAGTTGGCAGTTGTTGCACTTAGGTTGGGTGCCCATGTATCCCTTTCCTTTCTTCCCACTACCAGCTGTAACCTGAGCTGGCGCATTTGATCCTCCTTTCTTAACCACCACACTGGCGCCTTGCTTGAAGTTCGAGAACTTCCGTTTGTTACCTCCCGATGACTCAACGTGAGTCTCTTCCTTCTTCATCTTGATCTCATCAAACTTATTCAGGCGAATAGCCTCTTTTGTGAGAGCCACGCTCAAATCAATCGCCTCAGAAATTGTCGCAGGCTTGGATGAGGTTACCATGCTTATGATTTGAGGAGCTAATCCCCAAATGAAACGTTCAATCCTCTTGAACTCCGGAGTGACCATGTAGGGTACCACATGTGATAAGTCATGGAACCTTTGAACGTATTCTGCGATCTTTGGACCATCCATTTTCAAATGCCAGAACTCGGTTTCCAATCTTTGGATTTCAGCGCGAGAGCAGTACTTCTTGCGCATAAGTTCCTTCAGTTCGGTCCAGGTTAGCGCGTAGGCAGCAGCTTCACCAAGTGTCTGTACTTGCAAATTCCACCAAGAGAGGGCTCCATCCAAGAATAGCCCTGAGATATAGGTGACTTGCTGATCTAGTGCGCATTTGCTCATGCGAAGAACAGATTCAGTTTTCTCGGCCCAACGAACAAAGGCGACAGCACCTCCTGTGCCATCAAAGTTGACCGGTTTGCAGTCTAGAAACTGCTTGTAGGTGCACCCTGCACATACGTTACAATATGTGAACGGCATTAGCATCTTTGCTATAGATATCCAATTAGGTCATGGTAGGTCTAGATGACTTAGTATTACCATGAGGTGGGTTATTATTGCCATTGTTGTTTGAGCTGCTTCCGCTGGGTCCTCCTTGCGAAGCGGCGTATTGTGCGATGGCAGCAGCGATGACTTGCTGGAGTTCTGCCTCATTGGTAGGCAACGGCGTTTGACGTCTTGGCGGCATCTTCTAAAAGATGTGTTTACGTCGGTCAGGCCATAGTTATAATACGTACGCTTTATGATAGTAATAGTACATAACATCTCATGTTATAATCATATCAATCACACAACATCCCATGTCACAAACATCAACACACAACATCCCATGTCATAAAGTACAAATAACCAAATCAAGCATCAAGTATGGTGAGAATACTGCGATTGCCATATATCGAGACCACATAGTAAGCGTACAAGTACATCCCAGCGTCATACAACATCAGTCGACTAAGGGCTACATCACCCTAGTCCAAAAACTATATCAAATCTGTGTCAATACATCAAATACATGTCAACAAAAGTCAGAATCAAATGTAGTCTCCAAAAATGCTGTGCAGTCAAAAGCATTCGCCGTCTTCTCACCAATGTCTACCTATACGGTACTGAAGAGCTCTACACGGATGGCGGTGGAGGAGGGGGAAGTGAGTGTAAAACAAGCGGCGCAAATGGAGCCAGTCCTCCTCCATGGCTCTCTGGGTGCGTAAGAATGAAGCAACCTGCTGCTCCAGGGCAAAAAGGCGTGCAGCATAGTCTGGTGGTACAGGTCGAGAGGGCTGCAACGGAAAGTGGGTCTGACCCTGGCACTGACACGGCGGCGTCTGAGCTCTCTCAAGCTCCTGAATGCGCTGTGTGTGTGCCTCGTGCTGGGCGACAAAAGACATCAAAACGTCCTCAATAGTATACCCCATGTGGAAAGAATGGTAGGGGTCAGTCGGTGGCATAGCAGAGTGTGGTGCCCAAAGGAACGGCTCACTGGTGGGATCAAAAGGTGCCACATGAAATGGAGAAACAGGGGGAAAAGTAGCAGACGGTGGTATAGTAGAGATAGATACCGGTACATGTCCGAAAGGGTGAGCCGAAGAACCTTCTCCAGCTCGTGCTGGAGGTGTAAACTGAGGAAATGAAAAAGAAGTATCAATGTGACGGGTATCAGGGATCTGAGGGGGAATAGGTGGAACCTCATCATCAGCAGGAATCCACCCACACTGGGCGTACTCGTCTCGGGGGTCGATCCGTGCCTCAAAAAGCGCACGATCAAACTGAACTGGTATAGGATCATGGTGAGGTGCAACAAGAAGGTCAACTGGTGCATCAGCAATAAGTGGGGGATCAACATGATCAGCAGCAAGGACATGATCGCCCTCCAACAATGGAGCATCTACAGGGTGATCATCAATAGGTGGGTCAGCAACGACAGGCTCAATAATAGGTGCGTCAGCATGAACTGGGTCATGCTCAAGTACTGGGTCAGGAGCAGGGTCTAGTGGCTGCTCGGGCTCATCAAAGGCCATCTCAAAATCAAACTCAGGGTCGATGGGATCAACTGGGTCGACTGGATCCTCCATTGGCTGATCCATGGGTATAAACTCTATATCCTCATCTGGGTCGAATCCTGGGGAAAAGACAGGATCGGAATCCTCCAACTCATCGTGGTCGAAAGCAAAACTAGGAATAGGGGCAACAGAGGATGCCTGGTCGGGATCTGATCCATATGAGAAGTGCTGCGCACTCTGGGTGTGTGAAGGTGCGGAGGCCACAGACTCGAAAGAGTCTGGGACCGGAGAGTGAGCAGAAGAGTCACCTGCAATCAACAAAAGATCACCAGCAGCAAGAAGGGCCTCGCCCTGAACATCATCCTCTAAGGGCTCGTCATCATACAGATCGACGTCGTCATCATCGTCAGCGTCGAGAAGTAAATCGTAAGCAGGATATGAAGCCAACGGTATGGGAGCAGGGATCACTACAAATGGTAGGTCCCCGGCCAAAGGGCCATCAGCGAGCTCATCAGCACCATCAGGTAAAGCGAAGGGCTGGAAATCATCCTCGTCCGTGCTCGTAACGTCGGATGTGTGAACCTCGCGCTTAGAAGACTCTAGGTCGTCCGATACTATAGGTCTAGGTCCTGTGGTGTCTGAATCACCAGTGCCAGAGGTGTCCATAATGTCTGTAACATAAACACAAACATGCACAAACAGTCAATCATACAATCAGATAATCACATAAGTCACCAAGTAAGCATTCAAATCATTCTCCTAGTCCCACTAGCCAATTTCTCCCAGTCTCTAAGTCTCTGAGCCTACTCTTCCTAGTCCAACTAGCCAACTACCTCGATCTCTCAGACCGAGCCTCGGTCTCCAATACCGAGCCTCAGCCTCCAAGACTGAGCTTACTCTTCCTAGTCCAACTAGCCAACTACCTCGATCTCTCAGACCGAGCCTCAGCCCTTCTAGACTGAGCCTATAAATAATAAAATGTGCTCAACATTTGTTTGAAAAAAGTTTTGGATCTGGACTTAAGTGGTATGCAGTAAAAATGTTTTCGTGAGAGCCCTAGTGATCATAGTCTAGACTCGAGAAAGAATCCTAGTTCGCTATGATCAGAGCTCTGATACCAAGCTGTCACACCCTGGCTTTGCGGAAGCGTGGTTAATTTTGGTGTGACTTCTTAATACCATAGCTTAACCATAACAAAGCTATATGAAATAAAACCATGCAAGATCATCCATAGATTAAGTTTTAAAAACCAAATACAACATCATTGTCTTAACGGAAACACCTCCTAATGACATTGTTCAACAAACATAAACATCAACATGACATAAACACAGTTTAAGGACTTTGACTTGTCCAGGAAAGAGTCACATTCCCCAAACCCGGATGACCTCGTAACCCATATGCAGCGGGGAAAACATAACATACCGCGCCAGATCTTTAGTTTCCTGAAATACATGTAAGTTGAAAAATCAACAATAATGTTGAGCGAGTTCATGTGTAAGTGAGTATGTAAAACACTTGTAAGTATAAAAATCCTGGTATGTAGCAAATAAGGAAAAGAGATCACCAATGGTTTGCAAGGCCATTGATATGTGTGAAGTGCAAGTAGGAAGACTCAAACCTAGCAGATTTAGCGTTGGGGTACAAAGTCACTCCAAGGTCCGTTCTGTTGGGCCTCCCTGAGGTCCGTTCTGTTGGGCCTAGAGTTGGGCTCGCTACACCCAGATAGATCTACCGCTTACGTCCCTCGGTCCTACAATGAGGATTAATGGCCTCCAGTTTCTGCCTACCCACTCACATGATCTAAGTAGTAAACCTCCTTACGCTAACCATACCATGTATAAAGTACTTGTAATCAAAGTAACATGTATTTCACCCCCGCGGTTTAGAAAACTGAAAACAGTTAAGAGAAAAGGGGGACACGAACTCACTGTGGTGCGTCTCTACCAAGTATGCCTCCAAATCAATCAGCTGTATGACGACCTACACGTACTAATTCTATTAGACGGATGGCCATGCCTTAGCTTTATGGTTTAAGTTTTTGGGAAATAGTTAGGCAACTATTTCGTGTTTATATTCTGTATGTACTTGGTAGTTATTTTCCTTCCCAAGGATGGGGGATTTAATACATGTGCGTTCGTATCATTCGAATTACACTATTAAGTCTCACTTAATATGTTTTATTTCCAACTTCAAAATATAAATATTCTTCCCAAAAATATTATATTTTAATACATGTGATTTCCCAAAATAATACTTAGTAATATTATTTTTACTCTAAAAATAATATTTACGTAGTTCACAAAATAATCATAAACACTTATACAAGTGATGTTGTGAAAGAAGAATATATACTAAATATATATATGTATCACGTTTTATTTTGTGAAATCCCACCTCCGATATTATAAATAAAGTCGTGGCGAAATTCATAGTTTGAAAACAAGTCAAAATGTCTTTCTAACACTTATAGTGAAAATATTTCTAAGTGTTAGGTTTTTGGAAAAATTTCGCCAGAGTTTCCTCTGTAACTGGAGGTGGCCACGCTTTCAAGCGTATCATTTTCTTTTACAAATCAACCAAAAATTTTCTCATTCAACCAAAACAATGTTCAAATCACAAACTAGTCAAAATATGTATATAAATCGCATAAATTTCATGAACTTGTGATTTATCCAAACTGTGAAGTAAATCTCATTACTTTTAGTGGATCTTTATATAAAACTATCCGATTGTGTAAAAACCTCGTTTTTATGGAAGTTCCGTTTTTTTTACAACTTCTCGTTATCTTTTTCAAAAATAGTTATTTTGTCGAAACTTTGTGTTACACAAGTGTTCACACACTTGTGTGTTCTAAAAACCATTCTTGTTAGTGTAAGATCCATTTTTAGAAAGCATGATTTCTTTAACGCGTGGTCCTTTGAAAATACCACTTGCAGATACGTAGATCTGCTAGTTTTAAACACTATTCCGCAAGTAAAACATTTTTACACTTGTTCATGATTCGTGTGTGGTAGAGTTTCACCCTTTAACCCTTGTTCTATTCAAAACAACCTTATGTCACGATTCGTGACCATGACCAAACCGGGTTAAGTGGTGATCCGAGCTACCACAACATAGATCGGGTCTAAATAATCACAAATTTCAATTACTACAACATTTACACAACTAGTGAGCTTTTATCCAACACTTATAGCATTTTTAGTAGACTTTAAAGTATCATCTTGTAAGATTTCGAGTTTTAACCGTTACAATCGTATTAACCACTTTAGAATAGTTCAAGAAGGTGATTTAAACAACATACCACTAGCTCAAGGCTAGGGAAGAATCTATGCGAAAAACGCGTGGATAAAAGCAAGATAAAGAGGTCCTTCAAACTCCGAGTGCACCAAGCCTCCTAATACGTGATCCTTGAAGCTTGTATGATGTTGGAATGGAATGAACTAAACTCGAAAATGGATGTAGGGGAGGGGGGGGTGTTCGGCCGAGACTTAGAGAGCAAGAGAGGAGAGTTTTGATTTTTGTTGTTGTGATGTTTAGATTATGGTGGACTAAATGTGGATCTTATAGACAATTCTCTAGTTCATTAACCAATGGTTAGTGTGTTATTTAGATATTAGACAACAAGGATTATAATAATCAAAATGGTACAAGGTATGTCCCCTTGGGGACGGTTTCGGTTAAGGGGGGGGGGGGGGGTTCGATTGGCTTCCAACTAGATGATTAGGAACTAGTTAGTTAAGTTATGTGTTTTACCCGGTTACTAGTGGTGTGTCACGCGTTACAAAGGGTGTTAGGGTAATCAGGGACCCTAACTGGCTCAAAAAAAGATAAATAATGAAAATAACAATATTTTCATGTTCCGGGTATAGTCCGGTTGTTCGGTTGGATAGTAATCCGTTAAAGTGCTTATCAAAGCTTTAAGTGTCGTTAATCCCCTTTTTAGTGACACAACTTATTCCTGACACTTTGGAAAGTGTCTAGTAATATTTTTCTCATGTTTTGGCACTTTATAAGTTAGCTAGAAGCTGAATTATTATGTAAAGTGCTGAATTTTGTGCTTAGAGCACGTTTTAGGCACATCCAGTCATTGTAACTTTTTCCTAGAGACGCATTTCTACAACCCTTGTATCCCTACACTCACCACTAGTGTAGCAAAATATTTCTGGCTCATACAGGCCTTAGAGGCAGTGTTTGCCTGATGCTAGCTTTATCAGCATGTTCAATAGGTTATCCGTTATAGTGCTACTGTGCTTTTTGTGCATCATGTTTGTCACTAAGGTTCAGTCATGTAAATAATGTAGTGACAGCAAGTAAAGTATGATGCAGGTAAGTACATGTATCAGTATTCAAGTAGCAGTTTATTCACAAGTTCAAGCAAGCACAGTAATTAAGCAGTAATTAATTATTAATTAAGTCGTACGGATACCTGGTTTAGTGAGGGTTGTCACATAGAACACAGAGTCTTACTAAATTAAATTAATCAAAACAATATAGTTCTTGAAATCACTAAAAATCAAAACACCATCAGACATGTTAGACACCAGTTCTTAGTCAGACTCGGATATAGCGCTTGGATCAGTCCAATCCAATCAGCATTTTAAACAGCCGCAAACACATGCATGTTTCAATCTTAATCGAAACAGACTATGAAACTTGCCTGGTTGTTCCGTATTTGGACCTGGTAGTCAGTCCACAACATCCATTCTTCGTTCCTGTAAAAAAAACGAATGAAGCAATAACCAAATTCAGACCTATAACATGCTTTAATCTTTAAAACTCACAAGGCTCAAAATCATCATAACCTAATTCGGAACAAATCCAAACTCATAACCACATCATCATAGTCAGATTGTTAACAACATTGACACAAACGAAAAAAAATCAAAGCCAGAGGCAAAGAACAACAGAGGTGTCATGCATCTGTTTCTCTAAAAAATCGCATCTCTTAGGAACCGATTGAAATCAAAGAAGTAATTTAACTTATAAGTTTAGGAATAAATGCATAATATATACCTAGAGATTGCATCATATCCATCAAGATCAGCACCAAATCTCTTCATTTCATTAAAGCGGTATAAGACTATTGTCTATATAGATTATCCTTGTCAATAAAAAAACAGTTTCAACATTGCAAGGTACAAACAGTGAAAAGACACACAAAAAATATCATGAACAACTATAAGCATAAAGTAATACATCATACACAACTATTTTGCAAAATCATCAAAGATCAGAGTGCTTTACCTTTGCATATGTGTAGCGATACTTTGATATAGGTTAATTTTAAAGATGTGAAAACATTAATTCATCAGAAAGAAAGCAATTACATAATGATTAGGTCCCTAGAAACTCGCAAGTATAACAAACAAATAAGAGATTACAACTACTTCAACAATAATATAATAAAAAACAACAGAATACAACCACTCTAGTCTTAATCTGTCTTTTTTTCAAAATATGGCAATAGGTATTACCTTCATTCTTGAGAAGTTCCTAAAACTTAACAAATCATAATCAACAAAAGAAATCAAGGATACAGTCAGCTAAACAGGCTCAGAGTTTGAAAGCCTAAAATAGAAATCACTGGCTGCAAGGGGTTGCAAGTGAAAACTTACCATCCACCATCCTTGCCAAGCTAAGGCTACATGTTCATCAATTTTTTTAGTCAAATCCTTAAACTCATCATAACCATGACAGAAAACCTAACCAACGAAGGCATAAGAATCGACACCAGACAAAACACAATATCAAAGAAAAACCCTAACAAACCAATATGGCTGCCTAGGTAAATCAGAACAAACCACGAACACAAACTTCCCTAGCCTTTGGGAGAGAAAGAGAGAAATTTGTAGAGAGAATAACAGGGGTGGTGGTAAATAGAGAGAGCCCAATGATCTTTCATATAGAGGTAAAAAATCCCACAGAACAGAGACACCAGATGGTGACCACTGTGGTGGTGTGACGGTGGCGACCCTCCGGACACAGCCTCTCCCTTCTCTCTCCCTTTTCCCTCTTCCCGTCCTCTCTCATCTGAAGCAAACCGGAAAGAGCCCAGTGATCATTCGTATAGAGGCTAAAAACCCCACAAAACAGAGAGACAACAGATGGTAACTGGGTGGTGGTGTGACGGTGATGACCCTCCGGTCACCGCCTCTCTCTTCTCTCTCCCAGGTCACCGCCTCTCTCTTCTCTCTCCCTTTTCCCTCTTCCCATCCTCTCTCATCTGAAGCAAACCGGAAAGAGGGGTAAGGTGTTAACCTAGAAGACAGATGTCTAATAGGGGGATGGCCGCCCAAATAGGCCAATTGGAAAAAACCACGAACAGAAACACTGTTCATTCACTTTGCCTACTATCATATACTAGTGTTTTTCAATGACGCGCGTTGCGCGAAAGGCATTGGTGTTTTCGACCGACATCATTCTTCAAACGATTCGAGATAAACGATGCGTAACCAGCCATATCCGGCATCGTGGAGTGTATTAAAAAGGGAGCAATTGGACGATTGGATGCTGGGCTAGGTGTTTCTTGGAATGCCCATGGATTGTTCGAGTCAAAACCACGATTATGAGGATTCATTTTTCGTATTGTGGTTGGATGAGATTTTTTTTTAAAAATAAGATAGAGATGATTATAGAAGAGGTGGAGTAGTTGTGGTAAAAAAATGAATAGAAGTGTGAGCATGGTTGTAAAACAAGGTCTCCAAGGCCGAGTACTCCCCGAGTAGTCACTACAAGGTTGGTTGCCGAGACGACTTTCTTTAACTCCGCCTAATTACTCGAAATCGATGAAACGCGGTCAACATCGACCAAAATCGGATCTTGTAAGTCAACTCGGGCCGAGTCTGACTTAAAATAAAATAAAACATAATTTCTGTGCATATCATATTAAAGAATGAATATCATTTTCGCATATTTTGTTATAAATATTAGTAAATTTATATTATTTGACACATATTTAATTTCTAAAAACTAATTTCTTTATAATTTGACGTGCCCGAGCACTCCCCGTGTACTCTCCGCCTAAACCGAGTACTCTCAACTCCCCAGTCGACCGACTAGGGAACGCCTAGCGACTTTTGCAACCATGAGTGTGAGTATTTATAGTGAAGGATTTTTTTTAAACACATAGCCGTTGGCCAACGGCTAACCCAAACGGCAACTTGTCTTGGCCAATGAGATCTTGCCATGTCATCTTGATAGCCCCGTCCAACGCCCGGGCTGAAACCCCCGCCCAAGGGGCCACGCCGAAACCCAAGCCCACCCGGGGTGGTGACTTGGGCGTTTGTACCCAACCCACGCCACAACCCCCGCCCCCAGGCTGAAACCCCCGCCCAAGGGGCCACGCCGAAACCCAAGCTCACCCGGGGTGGTGACTTGGACGTTTGTACCCAACCCACGCCACAACCCCGCCCCATACCCCATATTCTAATATACCCTAAATTCACTATTCATTTAGTTTGTTTTTTTTATCATATATGAATTAATAATTTTGGAATATAAAACGAATGAGACCATACGATTAATTAGTAACACTTTTATCTAACACCTTAGAAGAAAATTGAAATCCTATTTTTTTCTTTCACAAATTGCGTAAGGTTACATTAGTGTTTGACACTTTAAGATGACATCTTTCATATGGAATTACTAGTGTTAGCAAGACAGATTTTTTTATGGTTAGTGAGAAGGTTATCTTCTGTATAGTTTTAATTAGATTTTTGTGATGAGATGCTTTAGGTTTTATCACACTTTGAAACTATTATCATGAATTTAACTTGAAGATTTAACTTTATGAAATACATAGAAGATTGTTTTTAATCTATTTCTTTTGCTTCTACTTCAATATCATATGCCTTGAATGATATGAATGATCAAACCATATTGACATATTATAAAAGTCGATATGATCTTTTATTGCACCTAAAATGCATTATCTAAATTGTTGATTCATGAACCAACACTATTCTATAACATGTGTATTAACTGAATTGTATAATATTTCAATTTTATATGCATGTAATTGGTTATGCCAAGATAGGTTAATGCATGATTTATATATTTTGCTTGAAGTGATGGATAAATTATATGTTTTAAGGCTATGGGATTGGATATTTGTTTTTCAAGTTTTCTCTTTTAGTTACCACTTACATCTGTTGTTGGATATCGTCATTCTAAAGGGAAATCAAGCGAAAAAGTTTTCATAAAGTTTTTTAATAATGTGATGACTATACAATGATCGATATAAAGGTCGTAAGATATAAGATTGATAAATTTTATACGACTCAACTACTTCTCAATTGATGGTAAGCAAAGAGAACATTATTTACAAGAAAAATCGATTAAATTCTTTTTATTTGTCACACTTGAGACATATGCTCCTAAAGTAGCAAAATCATTATAAGAGTTATGAAAAAAATGAAATGATTTTATACTCATGTGAGTGAGTAAATAATGAAAAGCTATGAAGCTTGTTTTGGTTCTACTCCATTCCCTAATATGAATGTGATGATGATCAATTCAAAGGTTATGATCATATACATAACTAAGAAAATTGTAATGATGCCACCATGAATGTTGTATGGGAGTATAGCAAATATGGCCAGAAGACTATATTAGAAGTTACTAGAAATGATACTAATTTTCCACAATATTCCATTAAATCAAATATGATGAGTAACCAGAAGTTACTAGAATATTTATACGTTCACCACATGGCATGACCAAATAGGTCATCAAGATAGCATCATGATATGCTAAACAATCAAACATGCTAACCGTCACCTTAGCACCTCTAAGTAATCTAAAAACATCGCTCCTAAAATGCCTTATCATATGTCTAGTTAGTTTTTTTGTGGCAAATAAATTTTTATGCCCTTCCAAACAATAAACTCCTACAAACAATCCCTCTTATATGGGACCATTGAAATGTACAGTTGTGTGGATTGTGGCATTCATACATGGCTACATGTGAGTTTTAGCTACCCGTATGTAACATATGCCCAACACTATGGAACGTTGTTTTTTTTTTTGACATGGTTTAACACTGTTCTTTGACAACCCAATTGTAGGGACCATTGTTGGGCACAATGTGAAATATAGTGAGAGGCATACGTAGTCGAGACGGAATTCATCGATTGATTATATCAATTCAAAACCAACTGCTTATCACAAATACTCCCCATTACAACTGGTCTCCTGAAGAGAACCAAGTTTCCATTTTTTTATATATTTTGTTATGCAGCCTATGTACCAATAGCACCACCATAACATATAAAATGTGATATGTACATCGTATTCCCAGTCTTAGGGGGAGACAAGAAAATGAAAGACTGGTAACATAAAAAAAATGCATCATATTATATATCGACCCCTGAAGTGGTCAATGCAAATCTGAAGTCCAAAAGAAAGAGCGTGTATTTGCAAATAATAACAAATGAAATACAAGATGCATTTATTAACACAAATAAGGTGACAAAGTCACATATACCAGCTTCAACTTATCTGCTCGAATGGAAGTACTCACAAAATGATTATCATATTAATAAATTGTGAGAGATAAATCGGTTCTAAAAAGATAAAACCCACAAACACAAAAAGAGCAGAGTAACGCAGTTGGTGTAACCCCAAAAGAGGTGGCACATAAAACACCATAAGTGGTTGCATACAAAACCCCAGAAGTGGTTGCATACTAAACCTTAAAGAAGGTTGTTGTCAAAACCCCGAAAGAGGTTAATGGAGTTCTAAAAGAAACTCTAGTACCAAACAAGTATGAAATCGCGATGAATTATGTACAAAATAAGTACAATATGGAACCGTAATGAAACACGTGTAAAATGATATATTTGATTATGCTATAGCAATAGATGTAATCGATGAAAAAAAAAGATTACGTATATAGAAAGTGTGCAAGAGTGTACGCACACAAATAGCCAAAATGGCTACATGACTTAAGGTTGAACTAAATTTGCTCGACAAACTAAACGTTTTCGAACCAGCAGTTCGAACACCCATAGACGTCAAACCAGTAGGCTATAAATGGGTGTCTTTAAATAAAAGGAAACGTAAATAATGAGTTTTTGCGATGTAAGGCACGCGTTTTAACATAAAGATTTTTCCCAAATCCCAGCAGTTGGTTACGAGGAAACGTATACCCCTGTAGTGGATGCGATAATCTTTAGATGTTTAAGCGGCCTCGCCATCTCAGAATGACTTCAGATAAAACAACTTATTGATGTCATCACCGTATACATGTATGAGATAATTGCAAATGACATCTGTATGAAAACCCCCCGAAGGATTAAAAATGCTCAAAGTATTATGAAACAATAACCCCATAGGTGTTATATATATATATATATATATATATATATATGAATCTTAAAGGAAACTACTCGTATGTGGTACAGTCTACTATACTCTGAAAAGAGAGGTATAAATTTGATAAAATGAGCTACATCTATTTAAACAAGATTTCACTCTTACAGTGATAATGTAAACATCATCGAGAGGGAACTCTCAAACTAAAGAGGAAAATTTTGAATGACCTTTACAAAGTGTAGTTATTCTCGACCTGTAGTTCGAGTATATATGTACTAATTTTGCTCATCAATCTGACTACATCTAGAAGATGTTATATAGAAAAAGCTCATTCGTTGAGTACATGAACGATTGTCTGAGCGCTTGACATAGAAAAAAAATATTCTTATCAACCCCAAGAAAGGGATGTTGAACTACTTAGTCAAAAAATACCATGGCTAAAGTGCGATTGTGCATTAACTTAACTTTTTAGCTATGCATGATAATATATATTTTTTATTTCAATTTATCAACATGATATAGCACATGTCCAATGAGGAGACATTTGAATGGTAAAGCAGATATGTCGATACCCTAAAGGTAAGAATGATATGTGTCTATATTTTACTAACCCATGAAAGCTAGTTCTGTTAGTCTTGTAGATATAAAGAATGTAACACAAATAGTCTTGGATCTTATGGTATTTGTTCGCAAGAGGAAGCACTAGAAATCTCACAAGAAGACTTTACAATATTACTCAACATAAAGGATTGCACTTCAAGGCATCAAACGACAAATCATTCTACAAAAGTTTTGAGCAACTTTCGAGGATGATGAACACACTTTACTTAAAGGATACATATTATAATGAGGGGGAGATTTATTCAAGTTGAACTCTTTTTCCCTTAACTAAGTTTTATCCCAATGGGTTTTATTAGTAAGGTTTTTAATGAGGCAACACACCTGATCCAAAAGTATCAGGGGGAAATACGCGCTGCACTCTTTTTTTCCTTAGCTATGGTTTTATCCCAATGGGTTTTCCTAGCAAGGTTTTTAACGAGGCAGCATCACCTAGCGTATTAAAAGAACAGTAGACTATTATATTTCAACATGTGGATAGTCAAGGGGGAGTGTTATGAATGCATCATAATGTGGTGAATGAATGCATCATAATGTGGTGACTCTCCACATATGTAACCTCCATATATTTATTACCTTTGTATTAATGTTAAGCCTCTATAAATAGAGGTTTCATGTAATTGGTATGACATACATCTCAATGAATACGAATTCCATATTCTATATTTCTCTCTACAATACATATAATCCTTGTTCTTGTCTGTATGTTTGTTGCTAGTAGGTCGTTGTTTCACAACATATATATATATATATATATATATATATATAGGGAGGGGCTCATGCGAGAACCACCCTTATTGTGAGAACCTTGAGAACCAATGTGAACACAACCTAAAATAGCTAAAAAAACCTAACCCCCACCCCCCACCCCCCAAAAACCTAAACCCCCCCACCCCCCCCCCCCCAAAAAAAAAAAAAAACCTAACCCCCCCCCCCCCCCACACCTAAAAAAAACCTAAAAAAAACCTAACCCCACCCCCAAGCTAAAATGCTAAAAACTAAACCCCCAAAAAACCTAAAAAAAATCTAAAAAAATCAAAAAAAAATCTAAAATTTTTTTTTTGATTTTTTTAATATTTTTTAGGTTAAAATCGCTACTTTCGAAGCCAAAAAAAAATTTTTTTTTTTTAAATTTTTTTTGGCTTCGAAAAGTAGCGATTTTAACCTAAAAAATATTAAAAAAATCAAAAAAAAAATTTTTGTGTGATTTTTAGCTATTTTTAGGCATTTTTGGTGTGTTCACATTGGTTCTCGCGGTTCTCACAATAAGAGGTGGTTCTCGCATGATCTTCTCCCTATATATATATATATATATATATATATATATATATTTTATATGTTAATAATAGAACACAATTTTTAATATTAGTTGACAATTTTTAATATTAAAGTAAATATTAAAAACATAAGCAATTGAACAGTAACAACATATATTATATATATATTTTATATGTTAATAATAGAACACAATTTTTAATATTAAAGGACAATTTTTAATATTAAAGTAAATATATATAGTTTTATTATACTTTTATTATTTTTCTTTACTTTTTAAGGTTGATAAATTTTGTGTCAACCGGTACTTGTATCAAAAATACATGTATGGTCTGGTTCGTTATCGGTACATGAACGTAAAAACCGGTACCAGCCTGATACAGAAAACGCCAAAAGTTGGTACTGAAATGATTTTTAAAATCTTTTAGTTCGGGAAATTCGGTACTTCTACCCGTTACCATTTGCTTATCTCTGATCATGGGTACCGTACGAACAACGGTATCGTGCAATTTTTTTGTTTATTTTATTCAACTTTTAATGATTTCTTTTTTTCAGTTTCAGGGGTAGGGATGAGCTCGGTGCCAACCGATACCGATACCGATACCGAAAATACCGGTTACGGTACCGGTATATGAAGGTAAAAACTAAAGTCGGTACCGAATTTGTACTTAAGATCTTTTGGTTCGGGAAATTCAGTAACGGTATCCAGTACCATTTGCTTATCTCTGACCACGTGTTTCATACGTACAACATCATTACCATAAAAAATTTTTGGTTAATCTTCTTTCGGTTATCTTTTAGTGTTTTTCTATATTTTCTTTTATTCTTGTCAATGGTTTCGTGCGCAATGCCCTCGTAGTGATTTCAAAACACATGTAAACACATACTAAATAACAAAAGAAGTTCGCCGCAACGCGACGATTGTGAAAAAACCTAGTAATATGAAAAATCAAAATAAAAAGTATTTTCTAGTCATCATAAATAAATCACTTAAGTAGCATGTTTTTTTACTGACATGTTAAAAGTAAAACTTTCTATTAGATCATCCGTAGTGAGGAAATATTTGGGCCTTTTATGTAAAAACCATGCCCATCCACGCTCCCAAACAGCCCCCATCGGCGTTTTTCTCAAAAAAAATTGTTTTGGCGTTGTTTTTTTCCACGCCATGTTCATTTTGTGTTGGCCAATGACTTTGCATCCCTTTTTGTTTGGCCAATAATAATTTTTGATAGTTTTTTTTATTTAAATTCTATTACACCCCTTTTAACATAATGTCCACATCCCACTACACCCATTTTAGAAAAACGCCCCACAATGCCTCATTGATGACTGGACTGTCACATAACGTAAAACGTCTAAGGATGGAGTGTCTTCCACTACACATGGTCTTAGTATCGAGTTAAACTTTTAGGACATGACTTGGGGTACGGGCCACAAAAAAAATCGTGTAGAATATAATGTTATTAAGTAATAATTAACCATCACTAGTGCTCTAGTGGTGGCCACAGGTATTTAAGTTCCACCTATGGTGGGCCTGGATGAGTTTTCCTGTAACACCCCGAAAATACAAATTCTTATATTACAAATATGTTGAAAATGAATAAGTGAAACAAACTAACTGGGAATGACACTAACCTAGTTAGATGATGACTTATGAGTAGTTAAGGAGTTAAAACAAAATAAAAACGAAAGTTGAGGGGCCAAAAGTGTCTAAATGAAAACTATTATTAATAAAATAAAAGAATTAAACTCAAAACACACTTGCCTGTGTGTTGTTGAGATCGATCAGAAGCAGGGGCGACCCCAAGCTCCCCCAAAGCCCTAGTTCATCACAAAACTCATAAATTGAAGGTTCAAATCTGATCCAAAACGAAATCCAAGCTAAGATTAATGATCCCCATCGAAAGGAGATCATAAGGTATGCAAAATTTTATAAAAATTCTCTACTTGAAATTCTCATGAATTTAGAGAACTCGAAATCTGTTAATGCATGTGTGTTATGTAGATGAAATAAGAACATTTAAGTGTCTAGGAGTAAACCCTAGGAAATTACATGTTGAAATCATGCCAAATTTTAGTGAAATCCATGGCCACCATCGATGGTGATTAGTGGTTATATAGAACTTGATGAACACTAGGGTTTTGAATGTTATTCTAGTGTAATTTGATTCATAGAAACTGATTTTTGAAAAATTTGATGTTTGATTCTATATGTGATAACTCGATTGATGTTAATTTTGGCTAAGCGACAAGCCATGAACTTGAAAATAAAAGATATAAAATCATGCCCTTTAAGTGTTTGTAAAAATGCCTCAAAGAGGGTTCGAAACTGAAATTTTAAAGTTAAAACGCATAATTGTGATGTTTTGGCAAATTATGCGATATGTGATTGAAAAGAGTTCTAAACGCGTCATGATTGAACTCTATAGGAAAGGATACCGGAACGTCGAGTGGACAAGTCGGTGGCGATTTGCGTTTGAAGGGCGTGCACTAAAGGTATGTAACTTGACCCGTTACATTAGGCAATTGTTATTAAAACATGTATGGTTACATTGTAGAATAGAAGTTGCATTGATTGTAGCGACCATGATCGTTACTTGAATCCGTAGGTTAAGAATCGACAAGTAACCGTTTGGTAGTCATTACATTGGAGGATTCCATAAGATGAGCCAACGGGTCGAATAATGTTGTATGTTGTAGTGTTAGTGTCTTGAATACTTAGCGATGGTGATAACGATCACAAGAGCACTAAGCCATAAGTTTGGATAATGAAGTGCCGGTGATAATAAGCCCCGGAAGTTGGGTAAAAAGTGCTTTATTTCACTATTACAAGAGTAGCAAAATAAGAATAATTAGAGTGGGTCGAATAATTACATAATGAATTTTGTCATCTGGTCCGTAAAACAAACTTTTGGTATGGAAATCATTATAGTTACGTTCGTATGGAATTTACAGACGTATAGGAAAAAGAATCACCTAAAACGGGCTTACGAGTCAAAAGTTATGATAGTTTTAAGTTTGGAATTGGAGTTTTGTAATGCTGAACTGATATACAGCAACCAGAAATAATATTCTGTCGAAATTGGACACTGGTACTACGCCACGGGTGAGCACAGAACCCGTCGCGGGGTGGTGGCGCTGCGCGACCACCTTGGGTGGTCCTCGTCGCGCGGCGCGACCGTCCAGGGTGGTTGGTTTTTGTTGTTTTTGCATATTTTTTAGTTTGGAACTTAACCGGACTTATATTTAAGGTGTCGAAACTAATCTTTTGTGTGGTTTTGACCATAGGTGATGATGGACCTAATCCGGATGGCGATCAGGCATCTTTTCAAGAACCGAACACGATATTTTGAAGCTTCCACGATTACTTAATATTTTCAAATCAATGACTATGTAATTAACACTTAAACACCTGTTTCTTTTGTCTTGGGATTCTTAAACTAGTAGTACTTATCCGAGATGTTAACTTGGTTAAATTTTCCTTATGTTGATATAAAATCCAAGGTTTTTGGTATACTAAGGCTTTGTTCGTAATAAAATATTATGAAAACAAGTAGAGTGTTACAAGTTGGTAATCAGAGCTTAAGGTTGTCAACAAAGTGTTCGGTTCAAGCTTGATTGATCGTCCGATAAGAATTAATTATTTATGTTAGTAGATTATATTTTATGTAAGAAACAAGATGTAAATCAATGTGCATGGGAAGAGCGTGTTAACGCACTCAAACCCGGAAAGTGCACTAAAGGCGAACGGTTAAAGCAAGTTATGAACTTGGCTAAACCAATGCAAATAAAACTATGTTATAAATGAAATGTTTAATGTTTAATGTAAACATTTCAGTTTCAAGAGTAGGTGTTGTATTCTAATTTAAAAAAAAAGAGTAATTAAATAATTTAAGTTAAATAATTTGAAAGTGGTGGGTAAAATTTTTGTTAAGTTATTAAGTTAACTAGTAGAAGTGCCCGCCGCAACGCGGCGGGTACAAACATATTACATAAGGTGTTACATATTGGTTCTATCTACGGCTATGATTTTTGGTACACTCGAGATGATGGTTTCGTAAGTGCTCGACCACAAACTTTTACAACCCATTTTATGTGTTTTATAAACATATATAGAAGTAACCCAATGCACAAAACTATATTGCTTTTAAAAGTCTATATGATCTTAGATTATAAATAAATAATATAAAATGGCCATAAATATGTACCACATAGATTAAATCAATTCGTGAATAAAAAAAGTAAATATTACCTCTTGGAGTACTTTATTAGCAACTTTCTTAAATAAATTAAACTAATCGCAAATCAAAACCTGCAGCTAAGTTTGTTCCTGTACAGTAGACATTAACATATAAATTCAAGCTGGAAAAATGGCACAGCGTTAGCGAAATCGATATAGATAAAATCAACAAAAAGAAGGATCAATCAAATTCAAACTCTAAGGAGGTCAACATAAAAAAAGAATTTGAGACGATGAATAAAATAACCCGCAAGCAAAACCTACAAATCAACGCAACTTGAAGCCTCAAATGAAATTAAGACAAACTAATAAATTAAGAAATACAATGAATGAACGTTGATGATCGAGTTAAGTTACCAGTTTTGCATTCAGATTAATGTGTCCGGTCGTCGCAATCATGCATCTGCCATGATTGCCGTCATCCCAAATAACCTTCATTCTAGTTCCTATAAGAAAAAAGAATGGAGTGAATTTCAAGGATTGTCCTTTATCTTTATACCCATTTTCAGGCGTTGTCCTTTATGTTCAAAATCGACGAGTTTTGTCCTTTATGTTTTCATATCATACACGTTTTGTCCTTTAGGCCTAACCCATATAGTTTTTTCAGTTAAATTTGGTCATGTGCTTTGCACATGCGGGCATTTTTATCAATTCAAAGGTTGCAGAAGCTTTGAGCTGTAAATCTGCCGTTGAACTTACCTTTGAGATGTAAAGCTAACATCTCCGAGCGCGAAACACGTCACAATCTATGGCGAGAAGGGAGGCAATCCTATAATATGCTCGATGATGAAAGCTCACAAGCTCATGAGGCATGGATGTAAGGCATTTATGATATACGCGAATGAGCCCGAGAAGGAATTACAGAAGATTGGAGACGTACCCGTGGTACGTGACTTTGAAGATGTATTTCTGGAAGATTTACCGGGAATGCCACCCGAGCGGAGATAGAGTTCGGAATTGAATTAGTTCCGGGCGCGAAACCCGTAGCAAAAGCACCATACCGACTTGTTCCATCGGAATTACAAGAATTAATGTCGCAGATACAAGACTTGCTCGATAAAGGATTCATAAGGCCGAGTGTGTCTCCTTGGGGCGCGCCCGTGCTATTCGTGAAAAAGAAGGACGGAAGCATGCGCATGTGTATCGATTACCGGGAGTTAAATAAACTCACGGTAAAGAATCGATACCCGCTTCCGAGAATAGACGATCTATTCGACCAATTACAAGGTGCGAATTGGTTTTCAAAAATTGACCTTAGATCGGGGTATCACCAACTAAGGTTCAAGGAGGAGGATGTACCGAAGATGGCTTTCCAAACAAGATACGGACATTTCGAGTTCCTCGTGATGTCATTCGGGCTGACAAATGCACCCGCAGCTTTCATGGACCTCATGAACCGGGTTTGCAAGCCAATGCTGGATAAATCGGTCATCGTGTTTATCGATGATATTCTGGTGTATTCAAAAAGTGAAGCTGAACATGTACACCACTTACAAGAGGTGTTAGAGACACTTAGACGAGAAAGGTTGTATGCAAAATTCTCTAAGTGCGCCTTTTGGCTACGAGAGGTGCAATTCCTCGGCCACATCATAAGTGCCGATGGAATATTGGTAGATCCGTCAAAGATCGAGGCCGTGTCAAAATGGAATCCTCCGAAGAACCCTTCGGAAATCAAAAGCTTCTTAGGGTTTGCGGGATATTACTGGAGATTCATTCAAGACTTCTCCAAAATTGCGACGCTGTTAACTAAGTTAACTCGGAAAGAGGAGAAATTCATTTAGGGTGTTGAACAAGAAAGAGCGTTCCAAGCTCTAAAAGAGAAACTAACTCACGCTCTGGTATTAACATTGCCAGATGGAGTCGAAGACTTGGTGGTTTATTAGGATGCCTCACTTTTGGGGCTTGGATGTGTTTTGATGCAAAGAGGCAAAGTTATAGCTTACGCCTCGAGGTAATTGAAGATACACGAGAAGAAATATCCCACACACGATCTCGAATTGGCTGCGGTGGTATTTGCGTTAAAAATATGGAGGCACTATTTATATGGGGTAAAGTGCACCATATTCACCGATCACAAGAGCTTAAAATACTTATTCGATCAGAAGGAGTTAAATATGCGCCAGAGACGATGGTTAGAAACGGTGAAGGATTTCGACTGCGAAATACATTACCACCCCGGAAAGGCAAATGTGGTGGCGGACGCCCTAAGCAGAAAAGCGGATTATGTCCCGTTACGAGTAAGGTCGATGCAGCTTGTCGTGACCTCGGGTATACTTGAACGTATCCGAGAAGCGCAAGTAGAAGCAGTGAAAGAGGAGAACTGGAAGAAGGAAAGAATAATCGGACAGTTAAAATATTTGTCGGATGGAAAGAACGGGTTGAAGACTCGATCCGGAAGAATATGGGTTCTAAATACTTGTGGGGTGAAGACGCTTCTACTTGATGAAGCTCATAAATCCCGATATTCTATTCATCCTGGTGCGACCAAGATGTACAATGATCTGAAACAAAACTATTGGTGGCCCGGAATGAAGAGGGATGTGGTAAAATATGTGGAGAAGTGCTTGACTTGTCTACAAGTCAAAGCGGAACATCAGAAACCATATGGAAAACTGCAACCTTTGGAGATCCCGGTTTGGAAATGGGAACATATCACTATGGACCTATTGACCAAACTACCTAAAACAATTCAGGGATTTGATGCTATATGGGTGATTGTGGATAGATTGACGAAGAGTCCACATTTCATTCCTATACGTGAAACTTATACTTCGGAAAAGATGTCCGAGGTATATACAAATGAAATAGTGGCACGTCACGGCGTACTGGTATCCATCGTATCGGATAGAGATACCCGGTTTACTTCAAATTTTTGGCGGGATTTTCAAGAACAAATGGGAACAAAACTCTACATTAGCACCGCCTACCATCCTCAGACGGATGGGCAGAGTGAAAGAACAATACAGACGCTAGAGGATATGTTACGGGCATGTATCATCGACTTCGGCGGAAGTTGGGATGTTTATCTACCTTTGGCTGAATTTTCGTATAACAATAGTTACCATTCGAGCATCGGCATGGCACCTTACGAGATGCTATATGGTAGAAAGTGCAGAACCCCGGTGTGTTGGGGTGAAGTGGGTCCGCGTGAATTGGCACATAAAGACATAGTTCAGACCACTAATGAGAAAATTGAAGTGGTAAGAGCCCATTTGAAAGCAGCCCAAGATAGGCAAAAGTCTTATGCCGACAAAAGACGAAGACCGATTGAATTTCAGATAGGCGACATGGTTATGTTAAAGGTTTCCCCATGGAAGGGCGTTATCAGATTCAGAAAAAGGGGGAAACTAAGCCCGATGTTTATCGGGCCATTTAAAATCATCGAACGGGTTGGCAAGGTGGCTTATCGCCTCGAGCTACCGGAAGAGTTGAGTGGAATACATGGCACGTTCCACGTGTCTCAGTTGCGAAAATGTCGAGCAGAGGAAATAGCTTATATCCATTACGACGATATCGAGGTGGATAATAGCCTAAACTATGCAGTAAGGCCATTGGAGATTTTAGATCGAAAGGTTAAGCATTTGTGAGACAAACAAATCGATCAAGTCAATATCAAATGGGAGAATAGGAAGGGTTCGGACACTACATGGGAGTCCGAAGAGGAGATGCGACGTCTCTACCCTACACTATTTGGTACGTACTCTGGTTTCGGGGACGAAACCCTTTTAAGGGGGGTGGACTTGTAACACCCCGAAAATACAAATTCTTATATTACAAATATGTTGAAAATGAATAAGTGAAACAAACTAACTGGGAATGACACTAACCTAGTTAGATGATGACTTATGAGTAGTTAAGGAGTTAAAACAAAATAAAAACGAAAGTTGAGGGGCCAAAAGTGTCTAAATGAAAACTATTATTAATAAAATAAAAGAATTAAACTCAAAACACACTTGCCTGTGTGTTGTTGAGATCGATCAGAAGCAGGGGCGACCCCAAGCTCCCCCAAAGCCCTAGTTCATCACAAAACTCATAAATTGAAGGTTCAAATCTGATCCAAAACGAAATCCAAGCTAAGATTAATGATCCCCATCGAAAGGAGATCATAATGTATGCAAAATTTTATAAAAATTCTCTACTTGAAATTCTCATGAATTTAGAGAACTCGAAATCTGTTAATGCATGTGTGTTATGTAGATGAAATAAGAACATTTAAGTGTCTAGGAGTAAACCCTAGGCAATTACATGTTGACTCATGCCAAATTTTAGTGAAATCCATGGCCACCATTGATGGTGATTAGTGGTTATATAGAACTTGATGAACACTAGGGTTTTGAATGTTATTCTAGTGTAATTTGATTCATAGAAACTGATTTCTGAAAAATTTGATGTTTGATTCTATATGTGATAACTCGATTGATGTTAATTTTGGCTAACCGACAAGCCATGAACTTGAAAATAAAAGATATAAAATCCTGCCCTTTAAGTGTTTGTAAAAATGCCTCAAAGAGGGCTCGAAACTGAAATTTTAAAGTTAAAACGCATAATTGTGATGTTTTGGCAAATTATGCGATATGTGATTGAAAAGAGTTCTAAACGCGTCATGATTGAACTCTATAGGAAAGGATACCGGAACATCGAGTGGACAAGTCGGTGGCGATTTGCGTTTGAAGGGCGTGCACTAAAGGTATGTAACTTGACCCGTTACATTAGGCAATTGTTATTAAAACATGTATGATTACATTGTAAAATAGAAGTTGTGTTGATTGTAGCGACCATGATTGTTACTTGAATCCGTAGGTTAAGAATCGACAAGTAACCGTTTGGTAGTCATTACATTGGAGGATTCCATAAGATGAGCCAACGGGTCGAATAATGTTGTATGTTGTAGTGTTAGTGTCTTGAATACTTAGCGATGGCGATAACGATCACAAGAGCACTAAGCCATAAGTTTGGATAATGAAGTGCCGGCGATAATAAGCCCCGGAAGTTGGGTAAAAAGTGCTTTATGTTCACTATTACAAGAGTAGCAAAATAAGAATAATTAGAGTGGGTCGAATAATTACATAATGAATTTTGTCATCTGGTCCGTAAAACAAACTTTTGGTATGGAAATCATTATAGTTACGTTCGTATGGAATTTACAGACGTATAGGAAAAAGAATCACCTAAAATGGACTTACGAGTCAAAAGTTATGATAGTTTTAAGTTTGGAATTGGAGTTTTGTAATGCTGAACTGATATACAGCAACCAGAAATAACATTCTGTCGAAATTGGACCCTGGTGCTACGCCACGGGTGAGCACAGAACCCGTCGTGTGACGCGACGGGTGGTGGCGCTGCGCGACCACCTTGGGTGGTCCTCGTCGCGCGGCGCGACCGTCCAGGGTGGTTGGTTTTTGTTGTTTTTGCATATTTTTGAGTTTGGAACTTAACCGGACTTATATTTAAGGTGTCGAAACTAATCTTTTGTGTGGTTTTGACCATAGGTAACGATGGACCTAATCCAGATGGCGATCAGGCATCTTTTCAAGAACCGAACACGATATTTTGAAGCTTCCGCGATTACTTAATATTTTCAAATCAATGACTATGTAATTAACACTTAAACACCTGTTTCTTTTGTCTTGGGATTCTTAAACTAGTAGTACTTATCCGAGATGTTAACTTGGTTAAATTTTCCTTATGTTGATATAAAATCCAAGGTTTTTGTTATACTAAGGCTTTGTTCGTAATAAAATATTATGAAAACAAGTAGAGTGTTACAAGTTGGTAATCAGAGCTTAAGGTTGTCAACAAAGTGTTCGGTTCAAGCTTGATTGATCGTCCGGTAAGAATTAATTATTTATGTTAGTAGATTATATTTTATGTAAGAAACAAAATGTAAATCAATGTGCATGGGAAGAGCGTGTTAACGCACTCAAACCCGGAAAGTGCACTAAAGGCGAACGGTTAAAGCAAGTTATGAACTTGGCTAAACCAAAGCAAATAAAGCTATGTTATAAATGAAATGTTTAATGTTTAATGTAAACATTTCAGTTTCAAGAGTAGGTGTTGTATTCTAATTTAAAAAAAAAGAGTAATTAAATAATTTAAGTTAAATAATTTGAAAGTGGTGGGTAAAATTTTTGTTAAGTTATTAAGTTAACTAGTAGAAGTGCCCGCCGCAACGCAGCGGGTACAAACATATTACATAAGGTGTTACATATTGATTCTATCTACGGCTATGATTTTTGGTACACTCGAGATGATGGTTTCGTAAGTGCTCGACCACAAACTTTTACAACCCATTTTATGTGTTTTATAAACATATATAGAAGTAACCCAATGCACAAAACTATATTGCTTTTAAAAGTCTATATGATCTTAGATTATAAATAAATAATATAAAATGGCCATAAATATGTACCACATAGATTAAATCAATTCGTGAATAAAAAAAGTAAATATTACCTCTTGGAGCACTTTATTAGCAACTTTCTTAAATCAATTAAACTAATCGCAAATCAAAACCTGCAGCTAAGTTTGTTCCTGTACAGTAGACATTAACATATAAATTCAAGCTGGAAAAATGGCACAGCGTTAGCGAAATCGATATAGATAAAATCAACAAAAAGAAGGATCAATCAAATTCAAACTCTAAGGAGGTCAACATAAAAAAATAATTTGAGACGATGAATAAAATAACCCGCAAGCAAAACCTACAAATCAACGCAACTTGAAGCCTCAAATGAAATTAAGACAAACTAATAAATTAAGAAATACAATGAATGAACGTTGATGATCGAGTTAAGTTACCAGTTTTGCATTCAGATTAATGTGTCCGGTCGTCGCAATCATGCATCTGCCATGATTGCCGTCATCCCAAATAACCTTCATTCTAGTTCCTATAAGAAAAAAGAATGGAGTGAATTTCAAGGATTGTCCTTTATCTTTATACCCATTTTCAGGCGTTGTCCTTTATGTTCAAAATCGACGAGTTTTGTCCTTTATGTTTTCATATCATACACGTTTTGTCCTTTAGGCCTAACCCATATAGTTTTTTCAGTTAAATTTGGTCATGTGCTTTGCACATGCGGGCATTTATGTCAATTTAAAGGTTGCAGAAGCTTTGAGCTGTAAATCTGCCGTTGAACTTACCTTTGAATTGACAAAAATGCCCTCATGTGCAAAGCACATGACCAAATTTAACTGAAAAAACTATATGGGTTAGGCCTAAAGGACAAAACGTGTATGATATGAAAACATAAAGGACAAAACTCATCAATTTTGAACATAAAGGACAACGCCTGAAAATGGGTATAAAGATAAAGGAAAATCCTTGAAATTCACTAAAAAAGAATGCACATAAAACAAACCTACTATTAAAAACTGAATATGGAAAAAATCTCTTCATTGATACTAAAGGTGGCGGTTATCCTACAAATTACATTAGGTGACCTCTCCCAATGTGGTCAAATTTGAAGTCCAGGTAACAACCTATGTTTGCACACCTTGAATCATAAATGCCAAGTACAGCTGTTACAACCTGTGAATGTGGTTTAGCTAAATCTAATATCACTGAAAATTTTGATTGAGGCTTTACAAAACCCGCGAGGACAAGTATCTGCTGGATCTACAGAGGATTCAACGACCACAAATTTTATTTTTGGACCCCTATGCGGCGTTTCTTGCTCAGCTTCTCGTCCTCTAGAACGAGTGAGCAGTTTATATATAGCAGCATCATCATCATTACGATCATGATAGTATGACGAACAACTTTCTCCCTGAATCCACATGGTGATGAAAAGCTAGGCTGTTGTAAATACCAAGTCTTTTTGTTTCAATTATTAGGGTACTGTAGTACTGTGCTATGCTCCATCTATACTGTAGAGAACCAATGTTTTTGCCGACTAGCTATGAGTGTGGGCCCACCTCACTTGCTTTCAAGGGAGAATCCGGCAACAGTTTGCGTCGGAGCCCTAGCAGAGTGTTGTGTACAACCACAATTGCCGGCGTCGTGTCTGCGGAGAAACTCTAAAATCAGCCGTTGAAGGTTTTTATCTCTTATCCCTCTCTATGTCTTCCTTATTGAGAAACCAGCGGTGAGAAAAGGTGGGGAAAAAAGAAAGAAACAAGATTCGAACCGGCGACTTTCATGTAGCAGCATTACAAAGGACCCATTTTACCAAAAGCCTTAATTTATTATTTTATCAAAACAATACGTATATATATGGTAACAAAACTAGATGAATTGAAAAAAAAAGCAGCCAACAAAGACCAATCATGTGGCAATGGTAAACACTTTTCCTAAGGTTTGTTTTTTAATAGTATGATAATAATTTTGTAATACAATGTGTGTTTTTCATACACAGTGCTGGAAGCGATCTTGGCCATTAAATGGGCGTGTTTAATAGTTAAGATCATATTGGTGACATTTTGGTAATATATGTGTGAAAAAAATAAATGATTTTAATAGATTAGTGGTAGTTTGGTAATTTAACTTGTTTTAAATTAGTCATAAAAGCTTCAAATCAATAACCCACTCCCTGGTTTCACGTGATTTCCTCTCTTTTTAAACACACTTCCAAAAACTCTCATTGTTACCAAAAAGTAGCTACAATTCATGGATGAATATAACAAATTCGCAATAAAATACAATCGTAAGTGGCTATTTAAGTTGATTATTGTGTTCTACAACTCGTATCTTCTTCATCGGTGTGTTTATTTTTTGCAGGAAAACGTTTCAAGAACTCCGAACCAATGGAGGAGATGAACACCTCGATCATATCACAAACGATGACCCACTTGTGTTGGACGATTCGGATAGAGAACATGATTTAATGGTAAAGGTGTTGTTTTTTTTACATTGATATTGTTTTAAGGATTGATGTGTTAAAGCTACATTGTGATTAGATCTGCATATACATGTATTCAATATGTTTTGTAGAAGACAGTGCATTTTTCTAAAAGTTTGATCATAGTACCGTGTTTTACTACACTTGATGTTGGATACTAGATGTGTTCATAAACACAATGTGACGAACTAGTGACTGACTGCTAAAACATAACGTCAAGAATCTGTTTATCATAAAATACAATGTGACGAACCAGTTACTGACTGCTATAATATATGTGACAAACTAGATGAAAGAAAAAATTGAATGTGAATATGTTGTAGTGATCGTATTTTTATAATTGATAACCATCGCATTTTAAATCAAAGAGATATTCAATTTCCTTAAAATTCTCGTTAGTTAGTTTAGGATATAATTTATTTCATGAGACATTTCATAATTAAAATATGTATAAAATTATCATCTTGTCCTTTTAATTAAATTATTTACTTGCCACATGTCACAATGATTTGACTTCCTACACTTTGTATGAAAAGTTGGCTTTATAGCCAACTCTTACCCTAAAAAAATATATCATTGATGGTGAATTGTAAAAGAATTTATGGTGTATTAAGGGCATGTTTGGCTAAGCTTTTCCAACCCAACTTATGACTTATTGACTTAATAAAAAAGCTAAACAGGAGTTTTAGTATTTGGCAAACCTAAAAGTCCTTTTCAAAATGACTTTTTGAGAAATAGAAAAAGTCATCAAAAAATCATTTTAGAGAAGTTAGAATGTTGTGACTTTTTGAACCAACTTATTGACTTATTAGCTTTTAGTAATTTTACATCAATAAGCTAAGACTTACACTTTTTTAAAAACAACTTATTGGCTTATTGACTTTTCCCACCCTATAAGCTAATCCAAACACTTTTTCAAAAACTCTTTTTTTCAAAAAGTAATAAGTCAATAAGTCCTTATTACAAAAGTCCTTTTTAGGTAAAATAAGCTTAGCCAAACATGCCCTAAGAAAAATCGTAATATTATTCATAGTTAAATTTAGAGTGTAATCAAAGAGACAAGTGGTTATCAATACAATCAAACTTGATTAAGTAGCTATGAACGTTTATTGGTTTGTTATAATCTAACCTGATTAATACTATAAACTATGGTGTAAATTAAAAATAAAGTATGGTGTATTTTATGCATTGATGTTTTTATCTTATCGATATTGTGGTTTTTAGGCTATGTGGTGTGGTGATATTCCTAATCGACACCACCTTCTACATAGGCGTCACATCACTCCACTCTCATTCACCACTCTCATCCATCACCCTATATGGTGTGGTCCATGACCCTCACCAACATTGCACCATCCTCCACAATCAATAAAATTCCCCCTATTAATTCAAGGAGGCACGTGGTCTCCGTGAAAATATCCACGCGAACCACGGTGGATTTAAGAGGGGCGGTGTTCCACGAGATTAATGTCTCGCGTGACAATCAATGGTGGGTCTAGGATTTTTTTCAATAGGGTCCACTTTTTTTGGTGTTCAAAATTTTTTCAACAAAACGTAAAAATTTCCAGGTTGGCCGTCGTTCGAGTCCAGTCGGGGCGAGGAACATGTAACAAAAATATATAATCATTACTAATTAGAAAACATACAATAAAATTATAATATAATTCGAAACGGAAAAAAGAAACATTGCAATTTTTTTAAAGTTCAAATTCATAGCATAGAAGGGTTGTGATGGTGGCTAGGTTTGTTTTTTGGTGTTAAAAAAACCAACACACAAAAAACAAGCTATACAATGATTGAACGCATGACTTCTTGTTTGTAAAGAGGTGGAATTACCACCACATCAGATTTTCGTTTCTTTTTATGGTTTCCACCTAATTATTTTTATGAGGTCATTAGCGAATCTAATATACCGTATCTACTAATTGTTTGAAAAACATTAAGGATCAGGGACCCCAACCACTCTATGTAGATTCGCCCCTAATAACAATCTATGACCTAAACCGTCATTCCCATACCCTTCGACCTTACCTTCTTTGCTGGTTGCCTGGCTTTTTATAATAGTCATAGCCGTTCATGAAAAAAAAATCATTTTATTAAAAGGCGATAAGGTGATTTCAGTCAACCTTATGACGACTGCTACCAATATGACGGCTAAGATGTTCTCATTAATGGCAATGCAAGTTGCCTTTTTTAAGTATTAAATTCGAGGCTTTGATATTAGGGTGTACGGGGTGGGTTAGGCAAACCCATCGGTAACCCCTTGTGCCGATCGGGAAACTACCGCCACCCCCTTGTGCCGATTGGTGTTGATGAAGAGGGTGATTTCGGCATGCACCTGCCGCAAGTGGCAAAGAGAAGGAAAGGGAGAAGTGGTGGAGCCCATACCAATCACATGTTTTTGTTTTTTTTGAATGGTTTGCCTAATCTCAATTTAGGCTTGCACCCCTTGTGTTTTTTGAGTAATAGGCAAAAGTTGTAAGCAAATTACATGACACAATTCAATTGGGTGGAGGAAACTTTACCTAAGAGATTAGGCATGCACCTCTTACATCATTATATTGGATGTGATGATTCAAAGTTCAACCTAGTTTCAATACACTAATACAGTTACAAGTTTATTTTAAGCTCAAGTTTGTTTAAACTTGACTTATATTCAGGCATAATAAGCCAATCTTGAGTGACTCACGAAAGGCTCTACTCGTTAACACCACTAAAATGATTAGCCAATTTTTAAGAATAATTTTGTTTTGTAAAATGTCTTATTTTGGAGATAATAGGACCCTGAAGAGTGAACTATGGCCCATATTCATTAGTTTTTAAGAGGTCAAGGCCAATGGCCCAATGCTATATGCATTTCGGTAACACAAAGTATGATTTCACACCCGCATGATGAACACCAAACCAGTTACACCGAACCGGTTTTTAAAATCCGAACCGAACCAAACTGGTTATTTTTATCTTAAAATAGTTCAAAACCGAAACAAAACCGGTTTTTGGTATAACGGTTAAAAAAGTGCGTGCAAAAAATGGTTTGGAACCGAAACAAAACCGGTGTTAAAAACCGAGACAAAACAGAAAAAAAAAACCGAACTGAAACCGGTGTTAAAAACTGGCCAAACCGGGGCGAAACTAAACCGAAACTGGTTTGGCCAAGAACCGGCCAAAAATAAAAACTAGTTTGGAACCGGTTTTGGTCCCTAAAACCTTGTGCTAATAAATCATAAAGGGAAATTAGTATTTTAAAAGTATATTGAAGTCATATTGCGAGAACCCTATTAGTTGTGGCACAATGGTGGACAAATAAGAAGCTAGATAGTTAGAAAGTTCTGCTATACATTTATGGCACATTGGTAGCCATTAAGATGTCAATGTTGGGGTTCTATGTGACCATATCAACAACAATTAATAACACATCAAAATTAAATTCTAACTCATTTAGATTGGAACCCGTTTTAACGTAAGCCAAAATGACAACCTTTTAATTCAAACATGTTTTGACCCGAGCCAAAATGACAATCTTTTAATTCAAACATGCTATGACCCATTACCTAACCTAACCTTTTTTTGTCATTCTTAGCCATAGTATAACCACGTGAAACGAGATTTTAGTCCAACCCCATGCCCGGTTCCTTTGGATTAACGTCCATTAGTTATCATTACATGTTTAATCAATCCAACAGTAAAAACAGTTATATTAACAAAAATTTAAACTAATTATGTTTGCTACAAAGAAAACAGAAATTAAAGCAAGTAGCTTGAGAATAAGAACCCTAGTTACTTGATACAAAAACTCACAAAATCATCTTGCAGTAAAAACAGGCTCAGCATCGGCAGTAGGCTGAGTTCTTCTAGTGTATTTAAGAAGTAAACCATCTGAAGTCAGTCCTGGAACACTAAGATCCCTACAGCAAATACAAAACACCAATATGTTTATAATAATAATTGACATATTATTAATTATTTAAAAAAAGTTAAAAAAATGCACATGAACCCGTTTTGACCTGTTATCCAACCCACCCATTTGCCCTCTTTAATTTGAATTCACATATAAAAAATGTTTGGAAGCAAGATCTAGAAACGAAAAAACAACACGAGCCCATTTTGACCCATTATCCAATCCGTTCATTTGCCACCTTTTACACAAATATATACATCAAAATTGGGCTGTAAACGAACCGAACAAACACGAACAAGCCCTTGTTCGTGTTAGTTCATTAAGGAGTGAACATGTTCATAATGGTTCACAAACGCTTAACAAACTCGTCAAGGAAACGGACATGTTCATGAACACTTAGCGAACGCAAACGAACACAGACAAATGTTCATGACCTAAATGAACACAAAAGAACGTTATATGTCCGAACATAGTTGACATAACTAACACAAAAAAATAAGAAGTTGCGTATAGTATTACTATGGTTTCAAATTTTTAAAAAATAAAACCAGAAAAATAAAAATACAACATAAAAAACCTTTAAATGCACAATCGCAAATGAACATAAACGAGCGAGAACATAAGTTAACCCTAATCCAAAAGTTACAAACATAAACGAACAAACAAAGCCTCTGTTCATGTTCGTTTGTTTAACTTATCGAACGAAATTTCTTGTTCATGTTTGTTCATTTATTAAACGAACGAACATAAACGAACTTCCCGCCAAACGGTTCACAACTGTTCGCTGAACGTTTGGTTAGTTTACAACCCTACATCAAAATGATAGGAAGCAACATCTAGTAAAGAAAAAAACAACACAAGCCCATTTTGATCGGTTATCCAACCCGTCCATTTGCCACTTTTAATATTAATTCAAATATCAAAACATAAAGAAGCAAGATCTATAAAGAAAGAAAAAACAACAGAAACACACAAATAAACATAAATTAAACCTGATGTAAGAGTGTAAATCCTTCCACTCCCATTTGGCCCGTTCTTGAAACAGCCTCGAAAACCGACCCGCAGGATCTGATGGCAAAGACGAAACGCTAAACGCATAAACCCAAGACTGAATTCCAAGTTTTTCTACCAAAATTTCCCCTTCCAACATATCCAAACTCGCCACCATTCCTCCAGGCACTTTACTTATCCATTCCTCCATAAAACTTTCCATATTCATCTTTCCTTTAGCTAATAGTATCTCTCGTGCAAAATGCACACAAACCCGTTTCTTATCCAGTTCCCAAACACCCCCAATCGTTTTGCTGCCGTAAACTTCCAAACAATGGCGTGCAATAACCCGAGAGATTCCATCGTTCACTAAAGATTCCACAACCTCATTTTCGTCGAGTGAGTTCAAAGACCAGTCGTTTAAAATTGAGTTATTTATAAGTGTCTTTAGTACTCGACCCATGTATTTATCATCAACAATTCTCCAATACCCGTTAATCTCTACGGCTGAAAGAACCCTAAGAGCGGATTTCAATTCATCGTCACTGGCTTGAACCTTGTTAATAAGGTCATCCCATTGATACAAATTAGAATCACGCATCTCATCGTCTTCATCGTATCTGTATGGATTTTCTAAAAGAAGTGTCTTAAGTTTGTCGATTTTGGGGGACACCTCGACTAGCTCCATGATTCCCGGAGCCACCTTAATGACAGCTGCGACTGGTGGATTCTCGTCGACTACAAATTGTTCAGAGGGAGGTACTAGGAACACGGAATTTGAGGTTCCAACGAATTTTACGGCGTATGTTTTTGATTTTGTGCAGAGAACTGCGTCTTCATTCGGCTCTCCTCTTAAGCTTACTCTGAGTAGGGTAGGGAAGTATAGTTAATAATTCAGCGTTAAGTTAAGATGATAATAAATAATAACAAAGAAAGTTGAAGATAATTATCACCTTTCGTTAATGACATCAGGAAGAAGCTTTTCATCAAGCTCAAGAAGAAGTAGGTTATCATGAGGACCAAAAAGAGGGTGATATAGAATCGGGATTGACGAGTTGGGGGGAACGTTTAAGACTGCTTCGGCTCCTTTTGTGCAGCTAAATTCAGTCTTTTCCATCTTTGACTTAATTTGATTATTTTCAATTTAGAAAACCTGAATCAAAGAAAACACAGATGGCCAATAACAATCAGAAAACTAAAATAACTGCACTATATGACAACACAGGCATGACAGGTAGAATATAAGTTAATGAATGTTATAAGGTTAGGGATAGACTACAATGGCATACTTTTGTGATCAGATAACTTAACAATTAGTCATAAACTATACAGCATCTGATGCTAAAAATCCCTTGAGTACTAATCGTAAAGATATGTAGTCCCCCATCAAATAAAGATTTTTGGTTAAATGTATGCTTGTACATTCAGCTAAACAAAGAGTTTGGAAAACCAGATGATCAAATAACACCATAAACATCTTTGGAATCTTTATAACAAATATGTATTTGCTAACAGAAAAGAGACATTAAATTGATTCGCAAGAGTTTAATTGGGTACTTGGGAACACACCAGTTCAGCTTAGTCTATTGAGGATTGCAATAGTCAAAAGGCAATGGTTCAGAAGATCATGATCTTTTGCTTGGCGGTTACCAATGAACCATTGTGACTCTTCATAAAGCGCTTATGAACCGATGTGTACAAGTACAACTGTATTATGCAGTTATCGACATAATATTCGTATCATAAAAATCACCTCTCTCTCATACATATATAACAACAACCAAACTTCAGGAAAAGATCCGTTTATACACTGAAACTTGAAATCATAATTTCTAATTACTCGAAATCCCTAAAAACTCAATAAGTAAAATTAACATCACCACCCGTGTAGCATTAATAAGGTATACTAGTCATTCCCATAGTTGTCAATAGCGGTCGCTATTGCGAATAGCATAGCGTATAGGCCGAAGGTCGTTACTGGGTATGTAGCCATAAATATTGGGATTTTCAGTTTTTTATTTATTTTATTTTTTATAATATAAATAGCTATTAAATATAGCTATAAAATAGCTGAATTTTGGGTTTTTATTAAATATACATGTACAATAGCATATATACAAGGGTATTTTGATATAATATACATATAAATTAAAAAAAAATTGTTAAATATACATGTACAATAACGTATATAGTTATATACCATGGTATTTTGATATAATATACATATAAAATTTAAAAAAAAATTCCGGTGTATCGCTATTTATAAAATAGCACCCGCTAATTATTGCTATTCGCTATGTAGCATATAAGCACCTTATCGCTATTCACCATTAGCAACTATGGACATGGTCATGATTCCTTCTTCGTATCTTGGACAGTGAGTCGCCACAAACCCAAAGCTCATCGTTCTATTGAACGACACTTTTTTAAAAGTTTCAAAGCAACAAGTTGTAGTTTCCAGTTTACACTAAAAATCTTTTGAATAAGAACACCATAAGTAATGCGAAATGAATATCTTAGGGTTTGTAATTCAGGGATTAAAAATTAGGGCATGCAATCATAATCATTACCAGGACTAATCAGACAATAATAATCATAAAACTGAATTTAGAGCTACAAGTGTATAATTACATATAAAATCAATCAAGTAAGAAAGAAGAAAGGATTCTGAAGGTACCTACCTGGTGTTCTTGATTGTGCTAAAATCGAATCTGAAATAACAGATCCAAAGTGGATGAGAGAGAGAGACCCAAATCAACGGAAAGAGAAGAGAGGCACCAGAATTGAATGGAATGGAATCGGGAAAGGGATGGTTGCTTGCTAGCTAGCTAGGGTTGTTTAGGGGAAGTAAAAAGGCGGGAAAGTGTCGCTGTGGAGGGAAACACAGTCTGGCTGGCTGGAGTTTTCTTTCTTTAAATTGAAATTGGTTTACGTCACATACATTTTTTTTTGTTATTTTACTCACTTAGAAGTTGGAGAATTCGCTAGTCGCTAGTCGGCCGGTGAGGTGAGATTAGCGACTACTCGGGATTACTTGAGATTAATCGGGATTAATCTAATCGGTTTTTTATATGTAATTTTCAGTTTTAGGTATACATATACACATTTTTATAGGTATATATTTTAAGTAGCTAGATTTTAACTCTTACTCAACTCATTTTTTTAAGTATACAAGATTAATTGTTGGAATTCACATGGTTTGGTTGGAAACTGGCCGAAACATACAGGTTTTTTGTCGGAATCTGGTCGGAATCACCGATTTTTGGCTGGCCGACTAGGTCTGACTAGGACTGACTAGGCCCGACTAGGTTCGACTAGCGATTAATGGACTGATTAACGAAAAATTACTCAGTCACTGGCCGACTAGCGATTAATCGCGGCCTAGTCACGATTTTTACAACACTACACTTACTACATTGAAATTTAAAATTCATATTGATGTAATGTAGAAGTCGTTAAAGTGTATGGTGTACAAGTCATTAATGCATTCATCATCATCATCATACTCAGTAAATCCCACCACTAGCAAAGCTAAGATAGAGTCTGAGGAGGGTAAGATGTAGACCAACAGCATACTCATCATACTCATTAATGCATTGGAAATGATAAAAAGAGGTTAGGAAATATTTTCTTTTACTAATAGGTCCTACACCAACAGCACAAGCTTTTTTGCCTTTGTAGACGGACAAGCAACCAAAGGGCTAGCTCCTCCAAAAGGCGCTTGTGGAGGGTGACTCCACTTCAACGGCAGGTAGATGTGTACAAAATACCCCATCCAAATCGGTTCCTAACCCAGCCCGGTACCACATAAAACATGTTTGACCCATATCAATGTCAACCCAACCCACATGCTTATATTCCGGTTCGATGTTTCATCAACTAAACCAGCTGGGACCCAAACTGATTTGACCAAAAGCAGTACCAATATGACCTAACCCACAGGTTTGGGTACTGGCTTGATCCCAAACCAGTTTCAACCCAGCCCAATCGATTTGGCCTCAGACCAATTAGGACCAACCCAAACCGGTTTATGACCTGAACCGGTTTGGCAAAAAGGTACTAAATGAACCCCTCTAATGAAATGTACAAACAAAAATCAAATAACGTATCTTGTTTCCTTTCTAGTGTTGAAACAAATTACAACCCCATCGGTGTCGGTTTGATTTGTTTACACACCTAATTGACGGCATATTCATTTCCCATTATCACCTATCATGAGCTGAATACGAATTCAAAAACTTTAATATATGTGTATAAAGTTGACCATAAAAAATGTTGATCATGAATATAACCTCAACCGAAACGAGGTTAACCACAAAGAATATTATTGGGCTCGACATATCTTGAAATTTGAGAGATTTACCGTACCATAAACACCCCTAACAAGAGGTTATTTTCTACTAAAATTGTCCCTCATAGAAGGCGGCATCATACAGTACAACACAGAACACATATGAGAGGTGATATAAAACAACATTGTTGAGCTCTGATTATTTTGTGAACTGCATCATGAATCATTTAACCTTGATACCAAGCAAAGAGCATGTGATGCACCAATGGCAACCGCAACAACGTTGTGGGACCCCAAACTGTCATCATCCTTTAGAAACTTTACTTCTATTGGAAATGTTTGTATCTCTTGCAAACCCGGAACACCTAGTTGACCGTCCTTTGCGTTTCCCCACATGTACAGCTTACCATCGTCTGCATATATCAACAACATCAGATTTAGTCACCTTACACATGCTAAAAACACTTTTTTAAATCATTTGATGTTAACTGAGGAAGTTACATCCGGTTGACATCAACACGGGCTGTCAATTCTTGACACTACCCCAAAACAAAACGAAAATAATGAAGCTGTAAGTTGTCATATCAAACCGTTTCATAAGCTTGTCGTTTTCGGGTTGACCTATTTAAGCCTCTTACCTAAACAATATCAACCCGTTTAATTAAATAGGTTGGCCTTTCAACCCTGCCTGTTTAACTAACAGGTAGGTCAACCTGTCAGTAGGGATGGCAAAAATACCCGAGCCCGACGGGTATACCCGAAACCCGACACAAATGGAACGGGTATGCCCGATACCCGACGGGTAATGGGCCGGGTATGGGATTAGTTTTAAAAAAAATCACGGGTATGGGATTAGGTGATACCCGACCCGATTACCCGAAACCACATACCCATTTACCCGAACTATATACCTGATCATATACCCGGATTTTTTAATTTATATTTTTTTATTTTCTATTAACCCTTGTCTATTAGTGATTTATTTTAGTATGTTCATAATGAGAAAAAATAAATTTCCTTTTAGTATATGTATTTGATAATAGTATTTATATTTTGTATGTTGTGAAGTATATAGATATAAAGTATATGTATTTGATAATAGTATTTATATTTTTTATGTTGTGAAATATATAATTATAAGTGTATAAGTATAATAAATTTATTATTAATTTATGATAAAACTTATATTATGTAATGTAAGTTTTTAATTTATAATAGCTGTTATATAAATAAAATATTTAATAATTATAATTGTAAAAAATCTATCTGGAAAACCCAACGTAAATATTTTAACAAATTAATGGGTATACCCGATACCCAACGGGTAATTACCCGGCAAATACCCGACGGGTATTGGGTCGGGTATGGGACACGATTTTACAAATGGGTATGGGTATGGGATTACCAATACCCGACCCGAACCCGACCCATTGCCATCTCTACCTGTCAGCCTAAATCGTTTAATTCAAATCTTACCAGTTACAGCAGCTGATGAAGATCCTCCACAAGCAATATAAACAACTTTCTCCGAAGCTATAGACTCGATAACTGTGGGAACGGGCTGGTTTTGCGTAGAAAAGTGTCCCAACTGTCCATGTCCACCATAACCCCAAGATAACACACGACCTTCATCTTTAAAATTATAAATAAAAAATCAGTGTTCCATAATCAAAATTACAATTCTACCCTTAGCTCAAATCTGATAACTTTTGCACTTGTCATACCCGTTAGAGCAAGAGAATGATATCCACCACTTGCTATTTGAACGACACAAACACCCTCCAAACCAGGAATCGGTTGCGGTTTCCAACCACCCACTCGATTACCTCTTCCGAGCTCATTGTTCGCATTTGCTGTCACAAAAAAAAAAACGGTAATGGTTATCGATTTTACTTAATTATCATCTTTGTTCTTTCTTGCAGATAAAATATTAAAAAAAGAGTAAGTACACGAATAGTCCCTGTGGTTTACCAAAATTTTGGATTTGGTCCCTAGCTTTTTAAAAGTACACGGATGGTCCCTGTGGTTTGCACTTTCTAAGGCATTTAGTCCTCAGCCAACAAATCTAAAGATGTTAGCATGTCCAAGTTAGGGACTAAATGCGTTACAAAGTGCAAACCACAGGGACCATCCATGTACTTTTGGAAAAAGCTAAGGACTAAATGCGTTACAAAGTGAAAACCACAAAGACCATCCATGTACTTTGCTCTAAAAAAAAGAAATTTCTTACCACCCCAGCTCCACAAACGGCCGTCGTCGGTAATAACTGTTGTAAAAAAACCACCACAAGCAACAGAAACAACAGGAACCGGTAACGCTTTCACTTGGGAAGGTATACTAAGTCCGCCAGCTTCATTTGGGCCACGATTAGGCCCAAGCCCTAGTCTGCCGTCCCCTTCATCTCTTCCCCAAGTATATAGTTGACCTTCATTGACCATGCATAAAACAATACATATGGTGTTTCAATATATAGCAGAGGCCAAAATGAGAAAAATTATGCCACAATTTATGTATGAGAATGTATGATGATAGAATAAGCTGGAAAGAGGGACCCACCTGCTTCAGTGATGGCAGCGGTATGAGTGCCGCTAGTTGCAATTTGACTAATTTTCCCCTCCCATGCGCCTTCTACTTTTTTAGGAGAGAGTTCTCGAGTATAAACGGAATGGCCAAGAGCACCAAACCCACCGTAACCCCTGTAAACTTCATTATAAACCGCAAAAAAATAACATTATTTGAAGGTAACATTTACATATCATATATTTTTCTCCATTCTAGAGGCGATAGTTGATAATCAATAGCGGAATACAATTGATTAATACTCTTTTACGCCAACGACATGAACATGTTTAAGATTTCTGTAATACCCTACTTTTCGATGTATTGTGATGAGAAAATTATATTTTGTATAGTAATCGATAAAAATGCCCATCGCTCAGCTCCATTTTATAGAGTTTTAAGCGGAGATATGAACTTGACAGCTAATTTCTGGAAATTTTTTATGTTTAAGACATCCAATAGCTTGAAAACATCATCTATGGTGATTGAAACTTGTTGGGTAGGTTTTTTTTTATTACACAGGCTAACCAAGAATTTGGATATATTGAGTACAAAGTGGAATTTGACATATAGTGAGAATTGTATGAAATTGTGTTATAACCATCACTATGGTTGAATTAGATATGATGCATGTGCTTTGATTGTGTGAGCATTTGAAAACTATGTTACTATGCCGGATGAGTCAAATGTTTCTTATTCTAGAATGAACATTTGGTGGATTAGCTTTCTGATATCTGTTTGGCAGAACATTGATCTGAATTTTCTTTATGTTATCAACATTCAACAGTATACACTTACAATACACAAAAACGGGGATGTGAAACGTTGTCAAATTGTCAATAGAATGTGAAATGCTATATAAGGCACTTCTATTCTAGCAACAACTGACATATTTTCATATAACCTGTAAGCACAGATTACTATGCCATATAATATGGATAGATCAAGTGCACATAATTAACGAGACTAAAATAATTGTCTATTGTTCTGTTTTAGTTGACTACAGACAGTGATTTTAGTATAGTTAATTATGTGCACTTGATCTACCCATATTACAAGGCAAATGTATAATGCTATCAATGTGCTCTCCTCCAGTATTCAATTGTTAATTCATATACTCAAATTTCAACTTAAATTATAAAAAAAAAATCTCAGTAGTGGAAATTGGATGCAATTTGATGTTGTTCATTAGCAAGTGAACAGTTCATATACTTAAATTTGAATTTCATGTATATTAGGGGAGGGATCATGAGAAAACTCCTCTTCGTGAGAACATTCTATTTCTATCTAAACATTACTAAACCATAAACCTTAATCCCTAAACCCTAACATATAAACCTTAAATCCCAAAAAACTAAACCCAAAAGCTGAACTCTATACCTTAAACGCTAAACCCTAAAGGCTAATGTATAAAAGCTAAATGCTAAAGCTAAACCCTAAACTGTAAAATAAACCCGAGAAAAAATTCAATACAAATATCAAGAGTTTGATAGAGTTTTCTCCCGAAAAAAGAGTTTTGAGTTTTCTCATGATCCTCTCCATAGTATATTAACATCTCAATGAGTTTAATATGCTTTATATTTAACCTTCTAACCAAAACCAAACGCACAAAATTCATGATAAAATAACTGACCATGAATCCACGCGAATCAAGCGCAACAGAATGAAGACCACCAAGAGCAATACTCTGAACCGAATCCAAACTAGTGTTCACAGTTGGACGAAAAACAGTATTCTCGAATCAGGCCGACTTAATTGTCAATCCTATCAATTCACAACTTTCGATTTCCAGTATCTAATATTGGTTCCATTGCCGGGAAATCGATAGCCACTTCTATCTGGAGCTGTAATCAAGGAGAAGTAGACGGATCTATCACTGCCCAATTAGAAGCCATTGGCATTGCGGCTCGTTTGGATGCCATTCTTACACCCTTGAAGGCTGATGTTAAAGAAATCAAGGCTCGGATGTATGTACCCCTGAAGAACGATGTTGAAGCAATCAAGAATTGGATGATCTTGCCAATAACACCTGAAGCACATTCTACCGGTAACGGTGATCATCTCCACCAGGGGGGCCAAAGGGGATCCAATCTTAACATGGAAGAAGGTGGGGGTAGTTCGTCGGGTGATGAAGTGATCGGAGGTGGTGGAAATTGTGAAAAAGCAGAGGAGGATTGGAATTTTACGGTGGCGGAGAGTACTTTAATGACAGCCAAAAGAGCCGAGTCTGTTAACGCTGATAATCAGAAGGATCTTCATCTGGAATTTGAAATTAATTCCAATAGATCTCTTGATGCTTTGAAAACGCTGAACGTTGGAAAGAGTGTATGTGTACTGTTTGAAAAGAAATTAAAGAAGACAAATGGAAAATTGGATGCCAAAGAATCGATGAAAGTTATAAGTGCTCCTACACGTGGAGGGCCTGGACATTTTAGAATCAGAATTGACCAGGTGTTGGAGTTTCAACCAAATCTTATTATTTCTTATAAGCTTCGCAAGACTCTGAGGTTCCACGTGTTAGACCTTCTAGGAAGTGAAATGGCTCTTTGTAATACACTTTTGGGAAAGAAGGCTGCTGATCATGAATCATTCTTTGACATTTTAAAAGATAGAGGGGAGAAGCTTCTGAGATATCCCTGCCAGGTGCTATTAACAGCTAAATTCTCTTATACCGACTTGAGGACAAGTCGTTTCTCCAGGCCGGTAGTATTGATATGAACCTAGTGCTGGAAGCGGGAACAGTTCAGTCATTCCAAGAAATCAGGAAGAGATCATAACTGTTCCCACCTAAAGTTTAGCTTAAATAATCAGTTTCCTGCATTTTTATTCTTGCCTGGTTATTTGTTTATCTGAATTTATCTTGTAATCAGAGAATTGTCCTTCTCGAATCGGGCCGACTTAATCGTCAATCCTATCAATTTACAACTTTTGATTTCCGGTATCTAACACTTTCTTATATGTGTCTGATGGAACATTGATCTGAATTACCTTTATGTTATCAGTAGTATTAGTATACAACCAGTTACCAGGCAACCACTCTACATACAGGGACGTGAAATGGTGCCAACAGATTGTGAAATGGTACATAAGGCATAGTTATTAAAGACGCTAGGCGCATGCACAGGCCTTTCCTGGGGCCTAGGAGCAAAAAAAAGGGAGGGTGTGTGATACATACCCAGTACCAAACAGCCCAGAACCCGACCCAAATCCAAGCCCAGAACCAGACCAGCTGCATATTCAATTAATTTAAACAATATAGCGGGAACAGTTTCCAAAGTGGTTTTCTAGCAGTTAATTAACTTCTATTTCTTGTATGTTAAATAGGGAGATTAGGTCATCTTTATTGATGTCGATGTTTATTCTATAAAAATTAGGGTTCTTAAACCTTGCATTTGGAGACCTAATCCTTCTCGAATTGGATTATCTATCTTGTTTGTTCTTGTTTCAATCAAATCTGAATTTCAGATTCTATCAGTGTGAGAAAAAAAAAGTGCACTTACATGAAAAAAATAAAAAAAGAAATATATTATGTATTGGATAATACTATTCTTCAAATAGAATAAACAAAAGCTATTATACAACAGTTAATATCATCGAATTAGTACCAAAAGCTCTATATAGTGAAGATTTAAATGTAATCCCAAAACTTGAAAGTTTTAAAGTTCTGGATCAAAGTTGCTTCAATCGGTATTGTGGAAGCTTATATTGCGGAGAAAATAAATAATTTTGAATTAAATAATAAAAGAAAAAGAACGAATTGGTATTTAGTGCGCCTGAAGAGCTGAAGCGAGTGCCTAGAAGCGCAATTAACGGGCCTCGCCTGAAAAATGCGCCTAGGTACATGAAGCCAGGGCTTTTAAGTTTTAATAACTATGATATAAGGCCCCTCTAGCAACAACTATCATGTTTCATAAACACAGATTATTACTCATATATAATGAACTTGATGAAAAGGTATCAACTTAAATAGAAAGATCTAATGCTATCAACTCAATTACAACTACAGATAATATTTTTTCCTCTCTTTGATTATGTGCACCTGACCTATCCAGAAATGTTAAATGCTATGATCCAATTGCAAAATTCACAGACTCATATTTCAACTGTATGGATGAGCATATATCCAATAAATAGTAAGAATTGGATGCAAATACAAAAACTTCAGGATGAAATAAATTACTGACCATGAAAACACTTGACCACGCGAATCAAGCGCAACCGAATGCAGTCCACCAAGCGCAATACTCCGAACCGAATCCAAATTATTGTTCACAGTCGGACGGAAAACACTATTCTCATGACCAAACCCTAGCCGACCACCGTCACCTTTACCCCAAATCCACAATCTCCCATCAACTAGCGCAGCAGAATGAAACAGTCCACAAGCAATGCCAATTTCCAATTGGCCGTTGAGAGATTTAGTGGAGGATGAAGAGATGTTGAAGGAGTGAGGAGGAACAAGGAGCTGTGAAACTGGAGAAGGGTATATTTGGGATTCTTCTTTGCCGTTACCGAGTTGGCCGGAAGAGCCCCTCCCCCACGCGAGTAGCTGGAGCGTGACGGTGGAGGTGGTGGTGGTGGAGTTGTATAAGATTGGGAGTTTATCGGTGGTGGTGGCGGTGGTTGTTAGTGTACGGCGGAGTTGACGGAGCGACATTGAATCCAGTTTGGTTTGAGCCTTGGGTTTTGACCGGGTTTCTAAAAGGGTTTATTTTAGGGTTCTAAACCGATTCGAATTGTGAATTCCGTTTTTGTATCGGTTTTTTTTAAGTGTAGGGTGTTTGGCTGCTTTTCAACACCACCTTGTAACTTATTGACTTTGACAAACAACTAATAAGTAGAAAAAGTGTTTGACAAATTCATAAACATTTTTCAAAATGACTTTTCGTTTGACAAATTCATAAACACTTTTTAAAATGACTTTTCATACAAGGAGAAAAATTTAGTTTTGAAAAGTTAGGAGTGACTTTTTGAATTTGCTTATATGACTTATTGGCTTTTCTCACCTCTTTTTAGTTATCTTACATGAATAAGTTAAGCCAAACACTTAAAAAAAAAAACAATTTATTGACTTATTGACTTTTCCCATCTCATAAGCTAATCCAAACACTTTTTTTAAAACCTTCATATTAAAAAGTCTTAAGTCATTTTAACAAAAAAAAAATCCTTTTTGAGTTAAATAAACTTAGCTAAACAAGCCTCTGGATTGTGATTTTGGATTTCAGATCAATTATTGGTTTAACTGATTTTGCTTATTTGGATTATCGGGTTAGACTGGATAAGAAATTAGTTTTTTGGAAAAATGTTAGAAGTGACTAATATTTCAGATAAGATAAAGGAGGGAGATTGAGATGGTTTAGGCACGTGAGGAGGAGACAGAAGACAAAGCCAGCTAGAGTAATGGAAACCCTTACTTTGGAGGCGAGGAGGAGTAGAGGTAGATCAAAATTGATTAGGATGAGTGAATTGGACATGATTTGCTAGAGTTGCATCTCTATGAAAATATGGTCCATTATAGGAGGGCATGGAGGAGTAGGATTAAGCAGGGGCGAAGTATAGAAGGGGCCGGGGGGGACCCCGAACTTTTCGCTTAGTGGTGTTATATATGTAGTTTTCGTATAGAAATTTTTGAGCATATACGTCCCCTCCTCCCCCGTAATTCGGGTCAAGTTTCGCCACTGGGAGTAAGGTTAAGGACTTTTAGAGGAGGTATAATTGTATCTTAGCTTTGGATTAGAGACTTAGCTGTCTTACACTTTAGATGGACTTTATACGTGATTGTGATTGTGCATGTCTACATGTTAGTGCATAATGTTATACTTTTTCCTCTTTTTACTATAATACTCTTTCATCTTCCTTTTTTCTTCTTATGTCTATTTATTTTGGTTTATTTTTTTCTTTTATTATCTATTTTAAGTCGGGGTTCTGTTTGGAAAGTAGTCTCTCTATTCTTAGGGATTACATCTCATCCTTCCCAGACCCTACAATAGCTTTGCTATACATGAGATTTACAAGGTATAGTTTTTATTGTTGTTGGATTATCGAATAATATTCAATTAAGTAATAAACCGGTATAATCGGATAACTGAATCAGATAGCCTTTATGACCATAGAAAATAACAGATAAAACATATTGTAATCAGTAGTCCGGTCAAATGTTGGCTAGTGAATATATTAAAGGAGTAAATTACTTTTTGAGTCTCTCTGTTTTAGTGGTTTTAACCACTTGAGTTAAAATAAAAAAGTTAACGCTCTGGGTCTCTAACCGCTCATTTTATAATGTTTTGAGCCCATGTGTTTTATTGATTTTAACCACTTTAGTCCAAAATCAAAAGTATAAGTGTTAAAAATTGGACTCAAAACTTTATAAAATGAGTGCTTAGGAACTCAGGATGTTAAACTTTTTGATTTTGGATTCAAGTGGTTAAAATCACTAAAACATAACGACTAAAAGAGTAATCTATACTATTATAAAAAGGAGAAGTGATGTACAAGATGGTAATTTTGCCACATGTATAAATTTTAAAGCAATATGTACAAGATGGTTAAAGCCATTGTTCTTCAAAATTTTAAGACACTGCAGGGTTAATCTTGGGATTTCACATAGAATTCTAAAAGAACCTAATAAAACCGTGTAATAATTTGACGATCAAACTGGCCTCTCTTGATTTCCCCTTAATTGAATTGCTTTCATTTGTAATAAAACCCTGAAGAAGTTGTTGTAGTAGTCACGGTGGCCACCGGTTCCCTGCGTGCGTTTACCCAAATACCAGAGATCTGATTTCTTCATCACATCGTAAGATTTCTATACCTTAATTAGCTTCTTCATAGATCCAATTTCTTAAATACCAATAGCATCAATTCTCTTTAAAATCCTCGAAATTCATGAAATCTTTATCAACAACGTCAGGGAAGATGAAATCTACTAAAGGGCATCAAGAAGACGATTACGGCACCAAAAAGATAAATAACCCATCTTCAAATCTTTTCAAGAAACTGAAGCAGAAAAAGGGGGATTCTTGAATGAGAGATGATCAATTTTGCATGTTTTTTATCTGAAGGTCAGTTCATATCTTACATTGCTACTCATTATTTGTTTGCAATTTTGTTTTGATAATGTGGATTTGTAGGTTTAAATAATTTAATGCTATATGATTTACCATATTTTGTTATTGTTTGTGATTGTTTTGTGTAAACAGGGTTTGATTGTTCATAGGGTTTTGATTAGGGTTTATGATCTAAGCAATTTCATTGACTTGTAGATAAATCTTTAAGGTTTTGTCACTAAATTTTCTGCTTTTTGGTTGATTATTCTGTTTTCAACCATAGAGGTTGTTTTTTTTTCTTTGTTTTTTTTTATAGCAAACCTTGACTTGAATTTGGTCAACTGTGTAGTGGTTATGTCACAAGATTGAAAATATTCAAATTAGCTTCTTTCTTAAACTCTGTCCAAAATTAATCCAAATTTGACTTTTTAATGATGTCAAAATTTAAAGAAAAATGTTGAAAATTAGGTGAATGTATCAAAATATACACTTGGGGAGTTGGGGTTACAAAACATAATTGTATTTGTCGAAGTTTGATTTGTAAGCTAATATGCTGGAGTTATGGATATCGAAGACAATTTCTTTCGAGCGATGCAGTGTAGATGTTGGCAAATTTATTATAAATTTGTTATTTTTTTGTCAGATGATTATCTATTTGATGATGGCTCTTTGGTTAAAGGATGGTTCAAACTCTAATGGAGATGTAGATGTTGGTGAATTTATTATAAATTTGTTATTTTTTTGTCAGATCATTATCTATTTGATGATGGCTCTTTGGTTAAAGGATGGTTCAAACTCTAATGGAGGCTTATGTAATTGATACATGATATGTCTGTTACAAGAAAATCTGTTTATAGAAAGTTGATTTTTCACGCGATCAACATTCGCATTAAAATCTTTGATTCGGAACTGCTCAAATCAAGAAAATGAATGAAAATCAGAAATTCGATCAAATTTGGGGATTTAGAAGGAATGCTGATTCCTCAAGTGATGAGTCGAAATCGAATTTTAATGTAGGAAATGGTCAAGAAAAGGCTAGATTAGTTCCTAATTTAGTTACTCCTGACAACGACCGTGTAAGCGAAACCGAAACTGATAATCAACATGTTTAAGTTGAAAAAAAGCCAAAAAGCACCCGTAACGCACCAAAAAGGAGAAGAAAAGCAAAAAAGAAGTGAAGAGCAAACCAAAGAAAGATTCTTGTGCTTCTTCCAACATAAAGAAGAGAGGAAGTAATACTAGAACGAAGAAGAGCAAGTTTATCAGCCAAATGACGGTTTATGATGATTTTAGGATCTTTACCGAATCAATCTTGGATGATCTTCGGGTTGCAAGGGAAACCATGTTTGCAAAAATGAGAAAAGAAATGGATCAACTCATGAATACAAAACCGCGTTCAAGATCAAAGAAGCAAAAGGTTAGCAAAGGTAATGCCACCAAAAAAACCGATACAAAAGCCTCGTGCAAGAAAACTGACAAAAGCGAAGCAGCAAACCGAGCTTCTAGCCTCAAAAGGTCTAGACCGCCCTCAAGAACAAGTTGAGAAGGAAAACCCAAAAGACCCATCTTCTAAAAACTCAATCTTCACTGATTCTTGTCCTAAAAACCCAATCTTTACAAACGCCCCAAATCTGGTTATCACTTCTTCAAATTTGACTTTACCATTGGTGACCACATTCCCTTTCCTGTTTGCTGTGATGTTTGGTGATTAGGGGCATGGTATATGTATCCTGCTGGCATGTTTATTTTTAATATTCAGATAGAAGAAATACTCGAGTCAGGTAACTAGGCCAAAACAAAACTACTATGTATCTATACTTTTTGACATTCGCAAGCGGAGACTGATTTTTTATGCATTTTCATGAATACAGAAGCTTGGAGACATAATGGAAATGACATTTGGTGGTCGTTATGCTATATTGTTGATGGCCCTCTTCTCCATCTACACGGGTTTGATATATAACAAGTTTTTCTCGGTGCCTTTTGAGTTATTTAGTCCCTCAGCATATGTCTGCCGTGATGCTGCGTGCAGGTAGTTTATCAGACCCCCCCCCCCCCCATGATGATGTCTTATTCTGCCTAACTTGTTGCAACGGTAAAGTATATGCCTTGAACAGTGTGCCTAATAATGGTCATCGCTTTGTAATACACATTGATATTTTGGTCAAGGGTAGAGAAATTGTGATAAGTCTATGGGTGTAAACGAGCTAAGCTACTCGTGAGACACTCAAAACGGCGCTCACTAAAACCTCAAAGTGAGCCGAGCTTAAATGCGCCCGAGCTTCACATACCAATATAGTAATTTTTTATTTAATATACAAAATATAACTACAAGTCATTTTGTATTCTGTAGGTTATCATAAACCGAAATAATTTTATAATGATTTAGTTTCTTGCACTGCAGTCATTGCTATGTGACCCGAACCCAAATTCACCGGCAAACTCAGAGGCAGCGCAATTATTTAGTGAGAATAAACGCGAGTATAACAGGAAAGTGTGGGAGGTTGTGGAGCAGAGCTGGACAGCTGACTAACCAGGTGTTTGGTTCATGTCTCTCTCTTATCTCTTCATGGTCTGTATCTCTGTAATATTGGTATTATAGAACCACTTAAAACAGTAATAACGAATATTGTATTCTGGGAACTTTGTTGGTTTGAAAGTCAGCTTTTATAATCTTTTAACTTTGTTATACAAATTCATATAACTAATGAGGGGCATAATGGGTATTACATACTGAAACTATTATTTGTATTGCAAATTATGAAGTTGGTCCCTAATCTTTTCATTCCAACTTTGGGGTTCTGGACCTATGGTTATTGATCTGGTCATGTGCTTAGTTAAAGTTTTTTGATCGACCAGTTCGTTTTTTGTGTGTTTGTGTTAGGTTTATAGGGGCATGAATGATGATCTGGTAGGGTTTTTTATGGACCAGTTATATACAAGGTATAGTGGAATATACCCCATTGTTGGGTCAAGACTGGTTACTTTTAGATTTCATTTCTTTTTTTTTTGTTTTTTTGCAACTTTTTAAGAAATAGACCAATATGGTAATCTATGTTAAGGGTATTGTAGATGGTAAGGGTTGATGGTATGTTCACATCTCATATTGTCGGCTCCGCGGCAACGCGCGGGTTTCCCACTAGTTTACTCATATGAGAAAAGAGTATAATTGAAAACTAGACGCTAGGTATTAAAAATGGTTCATGATTTAAACACGAATGGGGTGATTTATGTGGGAATTGTTCGGACACAACATAGTTTGGTAGACCACTTGAATTAGGGGTTAAGATATACTTGTGGACTAAGCATACTACATGGATTAGGTAGGTTAAAGCCCATCATAGTTTGGTAGACCACTTGAATTAGGGGTTAAGATATACTTGTGGACTAAGCATACTACATGGATTAGGTAAGTTAAAGCCCATCATAAGGGTTTTATACCATCGAATACTCCGGGTATATACCATCGCCCAAATTGTAGCCATGCTTGTAGTCGTTCCTGTTCGCATGAAAACCAGCCTTTGGTATCGTTCCAGAAATGTAGCTCTCTAATAATGGTGAAGCCTCTAAGGTATTAATGTCCTTCATACACCCGACTACACCAAAGAAGGTTGTTCCAAGTGGGATTTCTCAAATAACGTTTTCCATATAACTGACATATACCTAAAATTTAATTTAATATATAAAAGTTTTACTAGTGAGCTACTAAAAATAAAAGTAACTATATAAAAGTAAATAAATAAAAGTGATTAAAAAAATACCATAGCAAAATTGTTCCACGCAATCTCGTGTTGTTTTCTCCCCCATCTTCAAGTACTCGTCGTTGATGTCGTACATGTTTTCGTACGCTAATATGCGTAAAGCGGAAGTGACCTATTGAATTGAGGTAAAGCCTAAATATCCTCGCGCGTCCATTGTTTGCTTAAAGAAATCATACTTATCTTCCAAATCATTATTAATGCGCAAAAATAACATTTGGCTCATCCGAAACCGCCGTCTAAAAACATTGAGTCCGTGAATCGGTGTGGGATCAACATAGTCTTTCATCAAACGCTCGTTTACGGCTTCACGATCTCGCAAGATATTGGTGCGCCGCAAAATGGGCCGTGGAGGAGGAGTAGGCCGAATGTGCTCCATTGCTTGTATCACAAGAGTACATGCACTCGTAACCGCTTCTTCCTCCTCCGCGTTTTCTTCGGGTGAAAAAAATCTTCGGTAAATATCGGTGAACGAATCTTCCGATGGGGAACCCATTTTTTTTAATAGGGTGGGAGTAGTTTCTACACTTTTATAAAAAATATAGAGAAGAATGGAATGAGATGTGATAAATTGTATAAAAATGGGAGATGTAGGAGGTATTTGTAGATTGGAAATTGAATTTTTTTTTAAAGATATGACCGTTCAACAGTCAGAATTTGAAAACAAATCCTCCATAGCGCCGCGATATGGATGGCGCTGCCATCTTATTTTTGCCCGATACCACCCCCCGTCCCGGTGTGAACGGCGCCATTAGGCGCTATAATTGGTTTTTTGGGGCATATAGCGCCCCACTACAGCAGGTCTAATAACTAAGGTGATATACACATTTACTTTAAATATAACATTAGAAGGTGATTTTAATGCGGGAAAACCACACTTAACAAGATGTTGGCCAAATCATCACAAGGCATGTGTTCAAACTTGCAATTAAAGGTTAGGCTAGGGCTTATCCTATCCTCTTCAAAGTTTATGTAAAAAAATGTAACTATAAATGCATGATCTAAATGGAGCCAATGGTTTTCGTCTCTAGATGTATGGTCTGGCCAATCGTTGCCGTTTGAAAGGATAGCTTGGATCAAAGTTACAGGAGTTCCGATTCATTTGGCGGTCGATAAAGTCTATAATGATATTGCTTGCTTCTACGGCAAAGTGGGGTATTGTGCACATTACTAATTTCTCACGGTTAGGCTAATAAATCATAACAGTGATAAACGTCACTACTTGGGGAAAGACCCAATAGTGGTATGACCATCGTCACCAGGTGACACGACGCCAGATAAAAATAAGATAGAAGCCATTGTAATCGCTCTTATGCTGTAATTTATAACTATGTGTCATTTTGTCAAAATGAATGATTCACCTGTATTTCCCCACTGACAAAATATTTTTAAAACATGTTTCAGGTAACTACTGTGAACCAAGGAACAGTGCTACGGAGCACTAATAAAGCTTGAAGTAGTAGCTCAGTTAAAATAAATAAACATGTTTTATAAATCAGGGAATTTCCTAGCAAAATTCCTCTATTGTAAATTACGGGGTTTATCCCGAATTATGAAATAAAATAATCGGGCATTTGATGTTTAAAAGATCCTGTAAAATCTTCCGCTGTCGCATCAATTAAATAAATACCACGGGTTCCTGTCCCGCGGCTTCTGACCGGGTAAAACCGGGGTTGGGGCCGTGACAGGAAAAGGTGGTATCAGAGCCACTGATTTAAGCCAATTAAGTATTTAGAAATACTTAATTTTTACTGATTGCCATTATGTGATTATGTGTTTTATTAACTGACTATTTGTTAGTTACAGTATGGGTAAACAAAGACTTTCGGACATCTATCATAAACTAGATAGTATACCAAAAGATAAGGGAACCTCATCCCAATCAAATTCCTCAAGATACTCAGCAAATATTGAGGAAGGAATATTTGTTCGTAAGACACATTTTGAGGAACCCCTTACCCCTAATAAAAGAAGTTGGATTATTAGAAAAAAAAAGTCAAGAGAAAATAAAGAAGTCAAAACAAAAAGGAATAATGATTAAGGAAAATCAGAAGATAGGCAATAACCCGCCATGGGAAGATGAATTAGATGAAAAATGGGCAGATCTTTATATGCTAGCCACTACAGCAGTAAATGCTAACATATAAAATACCCTAATCCAGTACTAGCACCCATATCACCTATAAAGTCAGAAGCTTTTTTCTCCCACTAGATAAACCACTTAGTAAAATAAAATACAATAAAGTATGAATACATAACCCTAGTATATTTTTGAATTTCAGTTGTAATTTGTATTAGAAAGTCGTACTGTGTGCAATAATACTTAAATAATTACACTAAATAATTATTTATGAAATTTTATTTTCATAAAATTTTAACTTAGTATTTGATGTGCATTTGCATATATGCTAAACAGTATGAATGAGTTATCTGAAGCCCTTCAGAATCTCAATCTCTATCCTGTGAAAGTAGAAGTTTCCAGAGACTTCACTGGTTACATTGCTGATGTGGAGGAACCTATGGAATTTCAAGCTCCACCTCCAGAGAAACAAAAGCCAAAGAAAAGGAGAAGATTTGTAGGTTGGAGGCGTGTACGCAGAAGGAAACCAGCAACTAGGAGAGTTCCCAAAATAGAGAATCCCATGGATAAAGGAAAAGGGATCGAGATTGGGGAAGGTTATAGGCAAGCAGAAATGGAAATTGGGGAAAGTTCTAGGCAAGATGAGGAATTACCATTGCAGGAGGAACTGGATCGCATACTGGTAAGCTGTGATATTCTTAGGTCTATTAATACAAACCTCTTCCCTTATCCTGCCGAAACCCAACTTCCAATAAACTTGGAACCAGCCATTCCAGACCCTTTGATCCACACCCAACCTCTAGGAGAAATGGACGAATGGTGGGCCAACGACTGGCAGTTTCAAAACCTTTTGGCGAGGAGCTGATGAGTGCAGGGAATAGAACTTAGCTGAACTCCGCCGTTTTGGCGAGGAGCTGATGAGTGCAGGGAATAGAATCCGGGAGGTGGGAGAACTTAGCTGAACTCCGCCGTTTTGGCGAGGAGCTGATGAGTGCAGGGAATAGAATCCGGGAGGTGGGAGAACAGATCTCCTGGAAATACGACGAGAGGGGACGTCGCTTCTGAGAAGCCAGTCAATGAGGGATAGTATGGTTGTGAAGCTATGGTTGTATAATAATAATAAATATAAGTTTGTAAAACAACCTAAAAATAAAACTCTTTGTAAGATAACAGTGTGTACGGATGCATAATATAATATATAAAAATGGAATTTGAGAAATCGACAATTTTGGCTATATTTGTTTACATGATTACGTGACTAGTTTGTTATGTTTGGTTATTAATTATTTTATACTAATTACTTATATAAATTAATTACCAGATGGCACATGCTAGTAATGAACCAGTTAACGAAGTTAATCAGTCTGAGCAGAATAATGAGGATCATTTCCTCAATAGGCAAGATATCGAGAATATTGTCGCTCAAGGAATAGCCAATGCTATTCCAGCAATCCTGGGTGCTGCTCGAAACCCAGTTGAACCTCAACAAATTATTCCTAGCAAACGTACTTGTGAAGATAATTTCAGTAATAGCGTAAACGGAGGCGGTAATCATACTAATAACAATAATGATGTACTGCAAGCTCCACTCCTCAAAAGAATGAAAGCTGCAACGTCTGGTTGCACCTATAAGGAATTTCTTGCCTGTAAACCGGCTGAGTTTGCAGGTAACGAAGGGGCAACTGCTGCACTGCGTTGGTTAGAGAAAACCGAGGCAGTAATTACAATAAGTAAATGTGCTGAGGAAGACAAGGTCATGTACGCGTCGCATCTCTTCAAAGAAGGGGCACTAGAATGGTGGAATACGGTACTTCAAGCCAAAGGAAGAAATGTAGCCTATGCCATGAATTGGGAAGAATTTAAAAGTCTGATGGAAAGAAAATTCTGTCCCGAATATGAAAAAGAACAAATGGCAAACAAATTCCTGAACCACCGAATGGTGGGTGTAGATTGTCGAGGGTATACTTCGACATTCTTCGAGTATGCTAGAGTGGTACCAACGTTGGCTTCGCCAGAACCGGTACTTATTTCCCGCTATATTTGGGGATTGATTGGCGAAATCCATGATATCGTTAAAGCTGCGAGACCTCGCACAATTGACGATGCTGTGGAATTAGCTAACACCCTAACTGACGGGCTGGTACGCACAAGAGAAGAGAACCGGAAAAAGGAAGTGGCCCAAAAGATTACCCAGGGATTCCGTATGGGTAACCGTAGAAATTTCAAGAAAAAAGGAACTGGGCAATCTTCCACTGTCCCATTTTGCAATGACTGCAAAAGAAAACATTTTGGAAGATGCAAAGGGTATTGCAATTTCTGCAAAATTCCGGGGCATCAAGAAGAAGATTGCAGGAAGAAGAAAGCAACAGTCTGCTATAACTGCGGAGAAGCAGGGCATTTTAGGCCAGACTGCCCGAAATTAGTCAAACCAGCTGATAACCAAGCTAAACCTGTAGAAGGAACTACTAAGAAAAACGTAAGAGCCTTTCAACTGACCACGCAGGAAGCTGAACTGATTCCTGACGTAATAGCTGGTACGTTCTTAGTTCACAACGTTTATGCAAAAGTATTATTTGACTCTGGTGCAAACCAAAGTTTTATAAATACTTCATTCTGCCAAGCTCTTAACCTGCCCTTAACCAACCTTAGGCAGATTTTTACAGTTGAAACGGCAGATGGAAATTCTCTTAAAATAGATAAGGTTTTGCAAGAAGGAAAAATAGAACTCTTAGGTCATAAATTTTCTGCAAATCTGTTACCTATGAATTTAGCTGGATTTGATGTCGTATTAGGAATGGGTTGGTTAGTAGCCAACCATGCTCGAATTTTTTGTGATAAAAATGCTGTAGAAATTCACTCAACCACAGGGGAATTAGTTGTGATTACAGGGGATAAGCCACGAAAACCCATGAAGTTCATTTCAGTAATGAAAGTTGCTAGTTATGAACGAAAACAAGGAATAGTGTATATGATTTCGGTAATCATTAACACTAAGGGTAAGGAACTTAAGGAAATTCCTATAGTCTCAGAATACCCAGATGTATTTCCAGAAGAGTTACTAGGATTGCCACCGGATAGGGAGGTAGAATTTAGAATTCATTTGATTCCTGGAACTACACCCGTAGCTAAAGCACCTTACCGATTAGTACCCACTGAAATGTTAGAAATGAAAAAGCAATTAGATGAATTGCTCAGTAAAGGATTCATACAACCAAGTTCTTCCCCTTGGGGAGCACCAGTGTTGTTTGTAAAGAAAAAGGATGGATTGATGCGAATGTGTATCGATTATAGAGAATTGAATAAAGTTACAATTAAGAATCGATACCCATTACCTAGAATTGATGATCTTTTTGATAAACTCCAAGGAGCTAGATACTTTTCTAAGATCGATTTACGCTCTGGATATCATCAATTGAAAGTACAAGAAGAAGACATACCTAAAACTGCTTTCAGAACTAGGTATGGTCATTACGAGTTTACAGTCATGCCCTTCGGACTAACAAATGCTCCAGCAGCATTCATGGACATGATGAATAGGATCTGTAAACCGTATTTGGATAAATTTGTAATTATCTTCATCGACGATATACTTATTTATTCCAAAAGTAAGAAAGAGCATTGTGAGCACCTGCATGCACTCTTAACTTTGTTAAGAAAGGATAAGCTTTACGCCAAATTCTCGAAATGTGAATTTTGGCTACAGGAAGTGCAATTTTTAGGTCACATGGTGAATCATGAAGGCATTCACGTAGATCCTGCGAAGATAGAAGCAATTACCAAATGGAAGGTTCCGCAGTCAGCTATGGAAATTAGAAGTTTTCTAGGATTAGCCGGATACTATAGACGATTCATTAAGGATTTTTCCAAGATAGCTGTACCATTAACTAAGCTAACCTGTAAAGCAGTTAAGTTTGAATGGGGACCTAGACAAGAAGAAGCCTTTAGGATTTTGAAACAAAAGTTAACGAATGCCCCAATTCTAGCCTTACCAGAAGGAACAGAAGATTTTGAAGTTTACTGCGATGCTTCTAAGCTAGGATTAGGATGTGTGCTAATGCAACACAAGAAGGTAATTGCGTATGCCTCAAGGCAATTGAAAAAGCACGAAGAAAACTATACGACACATGACTTAGAGTTAGGAGCCATAATTTTTGCCCTTAAGATTTGGAGACATTATCTGTACGGAAGTAAGTTTACTGTCTATACAGATCATAAAAGCTTAAGATACATATTTGGGCAAAAAGAATTGAACATGAGGCAAAGGAGATGGATGGAAATCCTAAGTGACTACGACTGTGATATTCAGTATCACGAAGGAAAGACAAACGTAGTTGCTGATGCTTTAAGTCGTAAGTATCATGAGAAACAACGACGAGTTCGTGCTCTTAGACTAAGTTTACAGTTAGATTTAATGGAACAACTGAAGATTGTTCAGGAAACAACAATCAAGGATGATGCTGAAGGAATGAAAGGAAGAATAAAAGAATTAGAGCAAGGAAGTGATGGAATTTGGAGATTCCATAAGAAAAGGATTTGGGTACCTAAGCAAGGAGAATTAAGAAATAAGATTTTAGAGGAAGCCCATAAATCTAGGTATACCATGCACCCTGGAAACAATAAGATGTACCAAGACTTAAGAAATAATTTCTGGTGGATAGGAATGAAAAAGGACATAGCTAGATACGTTTCTAAGTGTCTTACTTGCTCACAAGTTAAGGCAGAACACCAGAAACCCTCAGGTCTACTACAACAATTAGAAATGCCTGTATGGAAATGGGAACTTATAACAATGGACTTTGTTACTAAGTTGCCCAAAACCAGAAAGGTAATGACGCAATTTGGGTAATTGTGGGTTGATTAACCAAATCAGCTCATTTTCTACCTATGAAAGAAAACTTTAGCATGAAAAGGTTAGCAAAGTTGTACGTAGACGAAGTAGTATCCTTACATGGAGTTCCACTCTCCATTGTATCGGATAGAGATAGTCATTTCACTTCACATTTTTGGACAAGTTTCCAAGAAGCCATGGGGACGCGACTAAATTTAAGCACTGCATATCATCCTCAAACAGACGGACAAAGTGAAAGGACGATTCAAACCTTAGAAGACATGCTCCGAGCATATGTAATAGATTTTGGTGGAAACTGGGATGATCACCTGCCTTTAATTGAATTCTCCTATAATAATAGTTATCATGCAAGCATTAAAGCTGCCCCGTTCGAAGCACTGTATGGACGAAAGTGCAGAACTCCAGTTTGTTGGGCAAAAATAGGAAAAAGTCAATTACCGGGTCCTGAAATAGTACAAGAAACCTCTGACAAGATTACTCAAATTAAAGAAAGACTAAAGACGGCTCGAGATCGTCAGAAGAGTTATGCCGACAATCGACGCAAGCCACTAGAATTCCAAATTGGAGATAGAGTACTTTTAAAAGTTTCTCCTTGGAAAGGAGTAGTTCGGTTCGGTAAGAAAGGAAAACTGAGTCCAAGGTACGTTGGACCATTTCCAGTAGTTCAACGTATCGGACCAGTTGCTTATCGTTTACAACTACCAGAAGAATTAGCAGGGGTACATGACGTATTTCATGTATCCAATCTCAAGAAATGTTTATCGGACGAATCTCTGGTAGTACCTCTTCAAGATGTAGAGGTAAATGAAAAGTTAAAATTTGTGGAGAAACCACTGCAAATAGAAGACAAAAAGATCAAATTTCTTAAGCACAAACGATTAGTGCCGGTCAAAGTCAAGTGGGATTCGAAAAGAGGACCAGAATACACTTGGGAGCTGGAATCGGAGATGAAGCGAAAGTATCCCTACTTATTCCAGTAAATCTCGAGGACGAGATTTTTATTAAGGTGGGGAGGATGTAACAACTCTCATCAAAACTATTATTTCTTATTATATTTTGTCCAATAGGAAACCCTAATTGAGACCCCCAAGTGATCCTGCATAAACCCTACAATTTTCAGAACAATCGGAATCAGGATCAGGGCCCCTAAAACTCAGGGGGGGGGGGCATTTCCTATTCGGTATTATCAAAACAGTTTTACGTGTAAAATGAAATTGAACGAACGACTAACTCAGCGAAGCTACCTGGACACGGGGCTACCCTATGCTAGGGTGGTACCCCTCGCGCCACGCGGGCGCGCCCTTTTTCCAGTATATATTCAGGTGTTTGGCACTTGCAATTCTGCGTTAGTTCGACGTAAAAATTCGCTTTATACTTCGAGATATCGTCTGTTTTCCATAAAAACACACACTAGCACAAATTCTGCCGCGACAACAGGGTAATAACTCGATCATTGCTACGATTTAATGTCCGATCGATAGAAACCAATCCAATGGATGTTTAAGTGCTGCTCAAACTTGGGTTATACTTTGTCATTCGTCGTGAATTCGATGGATGTTTAAGTATTGCACTTTGTCATTCGTTGTGAAGGTTTTGATCTCGTGAGTTGTCGTAAAAGTTGGATTAAAGTTACTAACCTTGTTTTCATGTGCATTGTTATTTAAATTAGGTTAACAAGGCTAATCACTAGGCTAAACTCTGCTCGTATAAATCTGCAATGTGAGTCATTCTCTTTTTATCAATTATGTTTTACAATACTCCAAACCATTTTCAAAGTTATAGTTACAGGGATTAAGTCGTGGTTATCTTGAATCACTGGCTAGTGGGGTATTGTGCACATTACTAATTTCTCACGGTTAGGCTAATAAATCCTAACAGTGATAAACGTCACTACTTGGGGAAAGACCCAATAGTGGTATGACCATCGTCACCAGGTGACACGACGCCTGATAAAAATAAGATAGAAGCCATTGTAATCGCTCTTATGCTGTAATTTATAACTATGTGTCATTTTGTCAAAATGAATGATTCACCAGTATTTCCCCGCTGACAAAATATTTTTAAACATGTTTCAGGTAACTACTGTGAACCAAGGAACAGTGCTACGGAACACTAATAAAGCTTGAAGTAGTGGCTCAGTTAAAATAAATAAACATGTTTTATAAATCAGAGAATTTCCTAGCAAAATTCCTCTATTGTAAATTACGGGGTTTATCCCGAATTATGAAAAAAAATAATCGGACATTTGATGTTTTAAAAGATCCTGTAAAATCTTCCGCTGTCGCATCAATTAAATAAATACCACGGGCTGGGGCCGTGACAGTATGTGTGAGGGTTTTTCTGGGTTTGTTTTCCGATCACTGTCCCATTGCGCTTTCGGTGATTGATCTTAACTATGGTCCTCGCCCTTTCTGTGTGTATAGTTCGTGGATAGGCAGGACAGGTTTTGAAGAAGCAGTTTTAAAGGCGTTGGAAGGTTTTATTTCCTATGATCCCCCGGATGTGGTTCTGACAAAAAAATTCGCTCGTATTAGGGAGTTTTTAAAAATATGGAGGGACGACTATCTGGAAAAAGAAAATGAGCTTATCTCTTCTACTATGTTGGAACTTGAAAAATTGGAGGAGGAGATGGAAAGCAGAGATTTAAATGAAGATGAGGAATGGTCTCTAGCCGAGAATAGGAAACAACTAAAAGAGATAGAATCAAGAAGGAACAAAGACCTTAAGCAAAGATCCAGAATCAGGTGGGCAATTGACGGATATGAGAACACCAAATTTTTTCATGCCACGATTAATAATCGGAAAGCAGCTAATCGGATCCATGGGCTCAACATTGATGGGGTATGGTGTTCCAAACCTTCCAAAGTCAAAAAACATGTTTTTTCGTTTTTTAGGGACAAATTTGGAGATCCGTTGCCTGTCCGGCCAGACCTTGTTTGCGATAATCTCAAGCAAGTTTCGGAGGAGGATAAGGCATTTTTGATTTCCCCGTTCTCCGGGTCAGAAATTAAAGAAGCTGTCTTTGGTTGTCAAGACGACAAGGCCCCGTGTCCTGACGGGATGAATTTAAAGTTCATTAAGGCTTTTTGGAACCTCTTTGAAGAGGACTTTAAAAACATCTTCCATCATTTTTATAATGAAGGGACTTTTAACAACGGGAGTGGATCCTCCTTTATCACTTTGGTCCCTAAGGTGAAAGACCCGATCTCTCTAAACAACTTCCGTCCGATAAATTTAGTTGGTATCATCAGTAAGGTCATTTCCATAGCTTTGGCGAACAGGATGAGGAATGTTCTTAGCAAGGTTATTTCGGAGTCTCAATCGGCCTTTCTCAGTGGGAAGTTTATTCTAGACATGCCCCTTATTATTAATGAGATTTTGGCATGGCTGAAAAAGTCCAAATCAAAAGCTTTCTTTTTTAAGATCGACTTCGAGAAGGCTTATGATAACGTAAACTGGAGGTTCATTGATTCCATTCTTCGGAAAATGGGATTCCTGGACCGGTGGTGTGTTTGGGTGAAGGGTATTCTGGAATCAGCAAGATCGGCGGTCCTCGTTAATGGAGCTACTACTTTCCAATTTCCTTGCAGGAAAGGAATGAGACAAGGAGACCCTTTGTCCCCTTTTTTATTCCTAACGGTAATGGAGGCGCTTTCTTGTATGATCGATAAGGCTATTGAAGCAGAGGTTGTAAAAGGCATTTCTCTTCCAAACGGTGGCCCGGTTGTCTCGCATCTTTTATACGCGGACGACGCTATTATTCTTTGTGAATGGTCAAAGGAATACATATCTAATGTGTTACAGATACTTAGGTGTTTCCACCTATGTTCGGGCCTTAAGATCAATCTCCAAAAGTCCAATATATACGGGATCGGTTTATCTATGGAGGAGGTTTGCAATATGGCTTTCGAGGTGGGGTGCAATCCGGATAGTACTCCTTTCAAGTACCCTGGACTCATGGTTGGAGCTAATATGAATAGGATCAACAATTGGCTTCCGGTTTTCGAGATTTTTCAAAGCCGGTTGGCTAAGTGGAAAGCTAATACTCTCTCAATGGGTGGTAGGCTTCCTCTCACCAAAGCGGTTTTAGAAAGTTTACCTACCTATTACTTTTCACTCTACAAGGCCCCGAAGAAAGTTATTTCGGATCTAGAACGTATGATGAAAAAATTTCTTTGGTGTGGAGCAAGTGAAGAAAAAAAGATGCATTGGGTCTCATAGGATAAGGTAACTTCTCGCAAAAAAGCTGGTGGTTTGGGAATCTCTAAACTTTCAGATCTTAACGTGGCATTACTATCGAAATGGGGTTGGAGGTTTAAAACGGAAGAAGGCTCCCTGTGGAAAAAAATTTATTGAAGCTATACATTGCAATCGGAGGAGTTGGGAATGCATTCCTTTCAAAGTTTCGGCTGGAGGGACATGGATTAATATTGCAAAGATTTTTACTAAGGTCAAAGTGAATAACGAGCCCCTTCGGAACTGTTTTAAAGGAATAGTCGGAAATGGTAACAATATAGCGTTTTGGCTCGACCCTTGGGTATGTAACGAGCCCCTTAAAAATAAATTTCCAGCTCTTTTTTCCTTGGAGGCTGCAAAAAAATGTAAAGTTAGTGATCAGATTCAGCAAGGTGCTACGTCGAGTTTGGCTTGGAACTGGAAAAACCAACCGGCTGCGGCTGGTCTTGTTGCTGAATTCCAGCAGTTATGCAGCCTTTTATCTGCGGTTTCTCTTGGTCAAAATTCAGACGGCTGGAAGTGGATTGGTGGTTTTTCGGAGGACTTTTCTGTCAAAGCTGTGAGAAGATGTCTTGAAAACAGGGTTGTCTCTAATTCTATTGAGACTTTCAGCTGGTGCAAATGGATACCTCAAAAATGTAACGTTTTCGCTTGGCGCTCCTTTCTGAATAGTATTCCTACTTTATCCGAGCTCAGGAGAAGAAATGTTTTAGTCCCGGATGTCTCGTGCCCGCTGTGCAACTTCGGAGACGAATCAGTTGAACACTTATTTACGGCTTGCTGGGTTGCTTCGTCGGTTTGGCAGTTCATAAGTTCCTGGTGTAAAATCCCGAGCATCTTAGCGTTTTCTTTCAAAGACCTGCTAAGACAGTTGGAGTTCCGGATCAGTGGAAGGAAGCTATTCAAGGCTTAGTGATTATCGGCTGTTGGTGCATTTGGAAATCTAGGAACGAGCTGAAGTTTTCAGGTAAGCCTGTTCGGGTCGAAAGTATCATTAGCGAGATCAAATCTTTAGGCTTTTTTTGGTTTTCAAATAGATCGAAAGATAGGAACATTACATGGGATAGATGATGTAAATTTGTATAAAGTAGCGTCTTTGTGTTTGTTGTCGGCCTGGTTTTTAGTCGGCGGTTTCTAATGAAGTTTTCCTTTAAAAATTTTTTTTTGCCCATATGAGTGTGAAGTGTGGACTTTGACTTTGAATACACTGATGAAAGATAAACACACGTGAATTATAGTATCGTCAAATTTGATCAATATAGATGTGAGTAGTTGGGATTTTTTTATGGTTTAACTCCATATGACAACATGTGTGGCATCTTACGCAAATCCCACGTCATGTTTTATATTGTCAAATGTCAATAAGAGATATATTGGGCCATAAGGAATGTTCCGCGTCAAATATCACCAACACACTTTAGACACAATAGTTGTTAATGATAAGAGAACTACATAGTTAAGTGTGCAATTGTGAGAGCAAAATCAGATACGATGAGTGACCTTTTTGGAAGTTTTCACTCGGACAACAAAAAACAATCATATTAGTTCCTTGTGGACAAAACAAACAATATTGGTTGGGCATAAGAGACCATAAGTTACACCTTGATTTTGAATATTTTGAATTTGGAATGTATGTTTATATAGTTGGATTTGGATTGCATGTTTATATATACTTGGTGCTTTGTAAAAAATAGGATGTTGGTGGTATAATAGGAATCAACAAATTTAGTGTAACTAGATTTTCAGTGGGATCAAATGAATTTTAGTTACGTTATAACTCGACTAATTTTCCATCAAAATGAAAAGAAGTGTCAATGTTGGTTAATGGGTTATGACGTGGGTAGCTCAAGCTTAATAAACTAACTATAAGAGCAAAAACAACTTAAAGGGTACAAGTAGATGGCCAGCTGTGGTGAACAACGAAAAGAATGGGACAGTGACACGTCCTATCACACTTTACGTGTGACCCCCTCACTCAGCCGCAAAAGAGGCACGGGAGAAGAAACACTCTTTTATCCGCAGGTCAAAGCCTTTAACCCTCCAAAACGGGTAACCCCCTCACTGTATACTCGGATCACTTAGTCAAAGATTTCCCTTCTCGGAACAACCCTTCTCTATAAATGACCACACCCGGTCATTCAACAGGACATTCCGAAATCTCACTCTCTCTCTAGAATCTGCACATTGCATATTCTATTCTTCACATTCAATAACACTATCACATTGCATGCATAGAATCTGGGTTGAGTCCTTCTTAACCTTGAATTCCAAACAATTGATAAAAGAGTGATCCGACCCTACGTATTGCATACGTATGGGGACTCGTAACCTGTGTTAGGTAAAACGAGACTCGTGAAGCCTTTTACCTGACCAGTCTCTCCACTATCATTGGTCTCGTATTTGTTGTAGCAACAATGGGTGTACGTAACTGTAAAATCATATATAACTAAACTGGAAAAAAATACAATGTTTCATCAATTTGTAAACATAAACTACATTTTGGGTCAAATGCAACAAATAAAAGAAATATAATTAATGATATATACATATTTACACACTCTTTTTTTTACGGCTAACAGAATCAATCTCGAACACTCTTGGAGCACCCATTGGACCAAACGAAGTACTCCGAGAGTAACCCGAGTCCATCACCAATTCCAGGGAAAACTTGGTAACCCACCCGCTCGTAGGCGTGACGGTGAAATTACCGGTAAAACACGTTTAGCTCAAGGATCGAACCCAGGTTTCCCTGGGTCTCCTATGCACCAAGTGGCTGCATCTACCAAGAGAAATGCAAACCTTCCACCACTTGGGTCTCCTATATTTACACACTCTCTATATTCCTATTCCTACCCAAAGTTAATTGTATGGTTTCGTAGTTGATTACGTACAACCCAATTTATCTAGTAATCTAATCAAAATGGTTGTTTGCTCCAAACTTTGGCTTTTTTAGTCAATTTTGCTTCATCATTTTCACTCTTTGTTTGAAAAGTTACACTAAATAGCATAAAATCCACACAATATAGCATAAAATGACTTGATTAAGACAAAACATGCTCTAATTAAACCTTTGATCCATATGTCTTGCCAAAGATGAGCTTTTGCAATTCGTCGTAACCCGCGATTACACCAGCACCAACAAATCCAACAATGGCTCGGGCTGGGACGGAACTTACACCCTTGAAGAGAGACTTAGCCCCTTCGTTCATCATTATATCAAAGAACACATCTATTGGATTCTTGAACTTAACTGCTTGACCAGATGTCATCAGCATTCTTCTTCTCAGTGTCTCAATCGGATACGATGCATGTCCAGCTAGAATGGTGATATGGAAACCAATGTAAAGTCTTGTAATGAAACTATCCTGAAAAATGCAACCCAAACACAATCCAACCAACAATCACCAGTATTAGAACCCAACCAACAATTAGCAACACAAACGAACATAGATAAAATCGACGAAGATGACGGTGGCTAGAGGTGGATGGTGAGAGGAAGCAACTCTAGACTTTGAATCCCTAATCATGGAACGAAGGTGCATAAACAAGATGAAGATAGGGTTTCCTATTTTTTTTTTTTGGGTAATTAGATAAATAAGAATTAAAGAATATAAAAAATTTAGATAAATAAATAAATGCTAAAAAATCTTAAATGAACAACATAAACAAACGAACAAGAACGAATGTTCACAAACATATTACCGAACGTTCATGAACTTAATTGAACGAACGAGACATCTCCAATGCTCAAAATGGGACGCTTAGGTAGCATCCAGAAAGTAGATGCCCCCATTGGAGGTGGCGTATGTTTCTTGCGTCCAGAATTCCAAAACGGGAGCGGATGGATGGTGTGGGTCTCCTCCCCCTCTCTCACTCACATAATAAAATTTTTATAAGTGCGTTTGAAAGTTAACGTAACATTGGAGATGTGAAAATCCGATCTGATAGCTGACGTGTTTGTGAGCGTTTGACAAGGACACTCTAAGTTTTTCTTTTGTTTTGAAAAAATAACACGAAAAATACTAGTTACCTGAAGATCAACATTGACAAGGGCAGGTTCCAAGGTATCGTATAAGCCGAAATACAAGCCATAATAGACGATTGCACCAACACACGAAATGTTAAACCTGCGATAAAGCCCAACGATACCATTAGTGGTTAGTGTCTTCTTGTAAACATCAATCAAGCCGTTAAACTGCCTTCCTCTTCCACCTTTCATTGCAGCCTTAGCATCATTCTCCAATAGGAATCTTGCCTGATCGAGTGAATACACGAAGAAACTAGAAGCAGCACCAGCAGCACCACCAGATGCTAAATTACATGCAAACGATGTCGATTTCCCATTTATATCTTTCTTGATGTTGAAAAGCTTCTTGAAGTAATCTTTGAATGCAAAACTCAAACCCTGGATGTCACAAAAGTCACATAATTAGTTAACCACATGACATTAATTTCTTACATATTTACCCAACCTTTAAAATCAATCAAAGTTCAAAACCAGACAACAAGATTTTAAAAATTTGTTTTACTAGCCTGTTTTGTGAAGCAATGAATGACATTCGCGGTGTTTCCTCGCCACAATGAAACAAGACCTCCATCTCTGATGGTTCGAGCAATGCAATCACCAACTCCTCTATAGCTATGAGACAACCGACCGGCCTTGATCATCTCGAACTGGTTCTCGATCAAGAGCACAGAACCTTCTAACGGGGCAAAAATTGTTTTTAATACGGCTGCAGACACTCCACCGATAAGGAAATCAATCTTGAACCTTTCTAACCCTTTTTCAGGTAGATCTTGAACATAATCAGGAGATGGTTGAAGTATAGATTGTGGCTGCATTGGGTACTGAAATGGAGCATTTGTATAGTTCTTGCTAGGATATAGATATGGTTGTTTGAAACCATGGTGATCAGAAGCATGGAGTTGTGTAATGCTTGATGCAAGAGGACTCCCAGCTATCTTTTGGGAAACACTTGGATGATATGCTTGTTCATTCATATCTATCCTACCTTTACAACAAATATTAAGAAGCTATGTAATCATTCTAAAACAAAAACTAAGAAAATATCTTTTTTGTCAATCAGAAAATATGTTCTAACTGACCAAACTATAAGGGGCTGTTTGTTTAGCTCTTAAATGATTCAGAGCTCTTACTGGTTCAACACTTCATGGTTCATACTATTTGTTTCGTGAGCAGATGTCCAAATGGTTCAGAAATTTGCCTCTGAATGGTTAAGCATTATACTGAGTCTGAATGGTTAAGACCTCTAATCTGAATTGGTCAGACATTTGTCTCTAAATGGTTAAACATTATTTTGACTCTTAATGGTTCAGACCTCTTACTGGTAAATTGACAAACAGTCCCTAAGTCTATAAGGACGGTGGCTCCACTTAAAAAAAATAAAGAATGAGACCTATAATATTTAAGGCCCTAAGAATCATAAGCAAAAGGTTATTTTTCGTACAAAATGACCTGACTATAGAATCAGTTTATATTAGGCTCCAAAAAGGTTGAGCGGAAGTTGCTACATGTTGGAGTTTCAAATAACTAAATCTTGGTTGATCGGCTTGACATAATGCTATATAAGAGTGTTACTAAAATATGATAGATGTGTATATTAACACACAACAGGAAAACGAAGTTATGCATGATGACATACCCTTTTGATCAGAGAGAGAAAGGATGCGACTCCAAATGAGAAAGGCAGCTGGAGAAAAATTCATGGAGAGGGAGTAGAAGGCGTTAACAAAGGTGCAAAAAATATGGCTCACCGTTATGATGTGGCTATTTCATTTAATTTAGAGTATGTAGTTAATCTAGACTTATATATAATAAACCAATTTTATATATTAAATAATAAAAACTTATATCTTTATGAACCTTGTATATTGTACAGGTTAAATAAATGTAATTTTATATATCAAATAATAAAAAAATTATATCTTTAAAAACCATGTGTATTACACAGATTAAATAAATGTAATTTTTTATACTAAATACTTAAAACGTCGTATCTTTAAAAAAACCCGTGTATAATCGAGTTGAATAAATCTACCAAATAATAAAAAATTACATCCTTAAAAACCCCGTATATTACACGTGTTGAATAGATATAAAAAGAGTTATATCTTTAAAAACCATGTGTATTACACAGATTAAATAAATGTATTTTTGTATATTAATTACTAAAAGCACTACTAGAAAAGAGGGTTTTTGTCATGAAACTTTTGGTCACAAAACAGTAGCAATTTTCATGTTGTCACCATTTTGCCACCGAAAATGTGGTGACAAAAACACCCGTGTCAATTGCCCTATTGCCACCAAATAGCCACCATTTTTATATTCTGCCACCTTATTTTTGCTACCACAAAGTTGGTCAAAATTATTTGCCACCGCTTCTTGTTTGCTACGGTCCACCTTTTTTGCTACCGATTTGACACCATTTAACCACCATGTTTGCTACCGATTTGACAACATTTAACCACCATGTTTGCTACCAATTTGCCACCATTTAACCACCATTTTCATTGAAAACCAAACTTGTTGAATTATTTGCTACCATTTTGTGATTGCTTGAATATTTGGTTTTTATTCAGCTTGATTTTCTATTTTTCCCTGCTTTTTTCATAAAAATTACATATCAATAAAATTATAAATTTATATATTAAGTCTAATAAGACCACGAAAACCCAAAATTATATAAAACATCAGTGTATCAAAAGCATATAAAACATTCTAATAGAAATACCAGCTAAAACATCAAACAACTTAAAAAATCCTAATACGATAAACATCGAAACATTCAAAACCAAGTGTTTGTAGCCTATCTTCAAATTGTACTTGTTAACATAGCTTTAATTTGTGACATCGTATCGAGCATAGCATCATTATCCACCTTATCTTTTTCTTTTTCAGCAACAACCCTGCAATAATTCCATTTAACCTTTCTTTTTCTTCATCCTTTTCCTTAATGAGCTCCTTGATTACTAAGTTCAATTTTTCAATCTACAAAACAACCAATGAATTGAACCAATAATTCATAATTAACGAAAACTAATAACGGGTCAAGTTGGTTGCAAAGATAACAATATCCAATTGTGAGCTACAATTCAATCTACATAATAGCTTTTCGGGATAAACAAGTCGTGTTCGTGTCAACCCACAATACACATGTCGTGTTCGAGTTCATGTGTATATGTCGAGTTTGACCCGATCATGACCCATTTAGCAGCTCTATACATTATCTTGAAAAGAAAGATGTACCTTGAACCATAACAAATTATAGATCTTTTCTTGCCGACGTTTGATCGCTAAGTGAAATATAGTCTTTCCTTTGTCATCTTGTTTCCATATTAGATCAGGATATGATCGAATGAGCTCAACTATAAACCTTGTGTTGCCCATTTTAGCAGCAAAAAAGTACTCAAGAAGGGTAGCCTTTTATTGTATTTCCCACCCTTAGAGGTGGACCTCGGATTATGTCATCAATCTCTGTCTTAGCCATTGTGGCAATTATGTCATCAATCTCTGTCTTTAAAAAAAAACCCGTGTATAGTCGGGTTGAAAAATCTACCAAATACTAAAAAAAATTATATCCTTAAAAACCTCGCGTTATACTCGAGTTGAATAAACATAATTTTGTATACCAAATAATAAAAAAAGTTATGTTTTTAAAAAAATATGATAACATTTAATATTAATTTATTATTTATATATTTAATATAAGATAAGTAGATAAGAGAGGTATTTGTTTTAAAAATATATTAAATTAACAATTTATATTTGAGGATAATATTCTATTAAAGTATGATAAGATTTAATATTAATTTATTATTTATTTATTTAGATACATATAAATTTGAGGACACCTTCAATGAATGACACGTGTCCAAAAGTTGGTTTCTTTTATTATAGTAGTTATACTAGTATTAAGCCCACGCGTTGCGGAACGTTAAACTCTACACGTATGTTGTGCTGTGTTAACTTACAAAATTTAGAATAAAACATAAAACGGAAAAACTTCGGAATAATGAAAAGTATGGAAAACCAAAGTTGAAAATAAAGAAATGTTGTGGTTAGATTACAAAGGATGAAAAAATTTGGGTTAAATGTAAAGATATCAAAAAGATTAAATTACAAAACATAAGATGTCTTTTTTTGTTTGAGTCAAAAATCAATTTATAAAAAAAGAAAAAAAAAGAAACATAAACATGAATTACAATGCATATGTAACACAAAAGAACTTGTAAATTAAAATTCTAATTTAATTTGAGAATTTCCATATCTTATAATAAAAAATTCCAGAATTTTCATATCTTTTAATAAAAAATGTTGATTTGATGGATAAAAGCCTATTGAATTTTTATTTGGGTTCGATTTAAATTTTATTTTATTTTATTTGTGATAATCTAAAAGGTAAAAGGATAGGAATAGTAATGAAAAGAATTGACAAAACTTTAAGATTATATATATATACTAAGTTTTTACCCGGGATTGCTTCCTGGGCTCGGGAAACTTAGTTATATCAATTATTACTTGTTATTAATACAATCTCATTACATCAAGCATCACATTGGATTCAACAACAATGTCTTCACATCACCGGATTAGATCATAAACCCATATTATAGGTCAAACAAAAGCACAACAGGATCACACGAATAACATCATTTCCAATTTTACTTCAATGCACTTACATGATCGGGTGATTTGGGTTTTTCAAGTAGACCCAAGTAGTTATGTGTTGATTTGAATGGGAGAGACATCGTGATTTGAGTATGAATGCGAGAGGAAGAAGACGATGAAGAGGATGAGTGATTTTGAGAGAAATGGATGATAACTGCTTTGAGAAAGGAATTTTGAATTTGATTCGACAGTAAAAACACTGTTTGGGGGTTTTGATCAGGGTTTTATAGGGGAAAAAGTGAATGATGACGTGGCAGCGGTTACTAAAAGATCTTACCGCTATGTACTGTCCACGTGCCAACCTCTGATGATAATGGAGGACAGTTGGTAGGAAACCACTGATGGAACAATATCAGTGGTTTGACAGGGAGGATATACAAATGAGAACAGTGACTGACTTTAAGCTAGCAGTGGATAGCCATCAGTGGATTAAAACACTGATTTTGAAAAATAGTTTTTTTTATTTTTTTATTTTAACTTTAATTTTTATCACCAAAACAATATTCGAGGAACTCTTATCTCATTGGAATGTAACGATTAGGTAAAATTGTAATTTCATTGTAATTCTAGTTTTCATTTGATAATTTCATTCTATAATTAATTAACCACATCAACAATAAAAATGTGAGCAGTGGATGTTTTTTAGAAAAAACCAATGATTGTCAATATCAGTGGATATCAACAATAAAAATGTGAGCAGTGACTATTTTTTAACTATCAGTGGATAGCCAACAGTGATTGAAACACAGATGTTTGGTCAGTCAAGGGTCAACATGAAGAATGAAGAAACAGAGGTTGGCCTTCAGCAGTGGATAACATTTAACAATCACATGTTTGAACTAAAACAGTGGTTGTAACAGACTTTTAAGGATTAATAAAAACTAACATTTTTAACTATTTTGAGGATGTTTGACCTTAAACAGATATTTGTACTTAAACATCTGTTTGGACATAAACAGATGTTTGCGCTTAAACAAATGTTTGACGTTAAAAAGAAGTTGGCCCATAAACAACTGTTTGCAAGAAAAGACCAATTTTAAGAATACTATACCCAAACAATCAAAATGAGGAGCTTAATAATCATCCAAGTGTACTTCATTTTTATTTAGTAGTATAAACATCAAACCACTGTTCAATTTATAGTACAGATCAGTTAGCATGCTGGGGTGATGTGATAAATACTGTTACATATAAACATCTTTGTGATATGACATCTAACGATCTCTAATGAAAATGGATGACAGTTGTTTAGTTAAACCACTGATGGTCAATATCAGTGGATGTCAACTACAAAAATGTGAGCAGTGGCTGTTTTTTAACTATCAGTGGATAGCCAACAGTGATTGAAAGACTGATATTTGGAGTTAAATAGATGTTTAACCTTAAACAGATGTTTGCAATAAACAGATGGTTGGCCATAAATAGATGTTTAGCCTTAAAAAATGTTTGACCTTAAACAGATGATTGCCCATAAACAGATGTTTGGTCTTAAACCAAACATCTGTTTAAGGTGAAGATGTGTTTGACTACTGGTGAACCTCGGTTTGACTTTTGATGAACTTCTGTTTGACTTTTGGTCAACAGTTGGATGGATACCCATGTTAGATTAAACAGTATGAATGAATAAACACTGAAGTATCATAAAACTTTGAATGAAAATCGTGAAAAGTTAAATGTGATACAACAGTTGAGATGAGACCTTTGTATTTTAGGCTTGTTTCTTATTTTGATTAACTATTGATGTGTTGAGAGTTTTTATTGACACTGACATTTTAAAATATGTTAAGATGGATATTGAGATTATTGAAATAAACTATTACATTGAAAAATAGAAATTTATTGAAATATTTCTAAACTATTACACGCTAGAGTTAACACTTGTTAGGATTTCGTAAACTCTGGCCTTTCTCCATGTGATTTCATGCTCTCTTTTGTTTTTAAGATCAGTTAGCATGTTGCAGATTTTCTGATCCTGTTTTAGAAGTTGTGTGAGAAACTCTTCTGCATTTTTCTGGAAATCTGATGGAGGAGAGTGGAGGACTTCATCAAGCAATGCTATGCTGTTCCAAGTTTTCTTGTAATTAGTGTCATTGATTATGTCGACTTTCCTGTTTAGTTCTTCGTCTGTTCTTTTTTCTTTAAGTGACCACATCGAGAATTGGGTTTTAACATCGCTGGTGTCTGACCAGTGGAAGAAGTTGAAGTTTGCCATGTAGATTTTTGTTGAATTTTCTGATGTGGAACAATCTTTCACAGACAGGAATTTGTAGGACAGTTTGTTGATATTTTGAATCAAAAGTAATTATCAAACTTTTATAGAGTTTAAAAACGCGTCTACATGGTAAATGAAGAGGTTAATTGTAATTATGATAATCTGCTTTTGTTCTTTGAACTTCGAAACTCTGTCCCTTGGGTTTCTTGGTATTTAATTTTAAAGTTTTCCCATAAAAGTTGGGGTTTGAAAACGTTTTTGCATTAAAAGACTGCTGCTTTGAAATATACATTAATATGTTTATATTAAATCTACACGTTTTGATTGATTAAGTATATAAACTCATGACCACTTCACCTATTTTTCATCACGATTTCCTACGAAGATATCATACTTTCAGGAAAGTCGAGTAATATAGTTTATTGATATGGCGTCATTCACAACTGTAAAATCAGATGATTTAAAGCAGCGTTTTGTCAAGCATATAGAGGAACAGGTGTATGAAGATAGGACTACTCTTCAAGAGCTGAAGAGATGTTTTGATGGATTGCAACTTGGCCTATTCACGAGAGACCAGGTTTCTAGAAATCTTATGCGAATGTCTTCAACTTCAGTTTGTGAGCTTTGTGTTGTCAGCAATATTGAATGCGGTGATAGAGACGTGGAGTTCATGGCGATGCTGAAGGACATACATCGAGAGGTTCAGCAATCGATGGAGTTGAAGCTGACATTTCTTAATTCTTACGGTTATTGTTAGATTTAAAAGTTTAGTTGTTCAGTATGTTATTTATGTAATAATTGGACTTTTAAGGTCATGAATAAATGAATAAATTTTAATCTTATGAATCTATGTTGCGGTTGTAAGAAAAAAAGAGAGAGAATGTCAATTTTAAATTACTATTTTGCATATTTTGAATTTCAAAAGTTATGGATATTGTCAGTAATTACTGATTTGATTTGAAAGCAATTGTCATCATAACATTTCTAATTTTTATTTTAACTTTAATTAAGAGAACTTTATTTTAACTCTAATTTTTATATGTATAATACTAAAGTTTTGCATATTTTGAATTTCAAAAGTTATGGATATTGTCAGTAATTACTGATTTGATTTGAAAGCAATTGTCATCATGACATTTCTAATTTTTATTTTAACTTTAATTAAGAGAAATTTTTTGGATATTTTAACTCTAATTTTTATATGTACAATACTAAAGTTTTGCATATTTTGAATTTCAAAAGTTATGGATATTGTCAGTAATTACTGATTTGATTTGAAAGCAATTGTCATCATGACATTTCTAATTTTTATTTTAACTTTAATTAAGAGAAATTTTTTGGATATTTTAACTCTAATTTTTATATGTATAATACTAAAGTTTTGCATATTTGGAATTTCAAAAGTTATGGATATTATCAGTAATTACTGATTTGATTTGAAAGCAATTGTCATCATGACATTTCTAATTTTTATTTTAACTTTAATTAAGAGAAATTTTTTGGATATTTTAACTTTATTTTAACTCTAATTTTTATATGTGTAATACTAAAGTTTTGCATATTTTGAATTTCAAAAGTTATGGATATTGTCAGTAATTACTGATTTGATTTGAAAGCAATTGTCATCATGACATTTCTAATTTTTATTTTAACTTTAATTAAGAGAAAATTTTTGGATATTTTAACTCTAATTTTTATACGTATAATACTAAAACAATATTTTAATTCTAATTTTTATTCTAATTTTTATTTTAACTCTAACTTTATTTTAACTCTAATTTTTTATTGTAACTTTAATTTTTATCACCAAAACAATATTGGAGGAACTCTTATCTCATTGGAATGTAATGATTAGGTTAAATTGTAATTCGAGTTTTCATTTGATAATTTCATATTATAATTAATTAACCACATCAACAATAAAAATATGAGCAGTGAATGTTTTGTAGGAAAACCAATAATGGTCAATATCAGTGGATGTCAACAATAAAAATGTGAGCAGTGACTATTTTTTAACTATAAGTGGATAGCCAACAGTGATTGAAACACTGATGTTTGGTCAGTCAGTGGTCAACATAAAGAATGAAGAAACAGAGGTTGTCTTTCAACAGTGGATAACATTTAACAATCAGATGTTTGAACCAAAACAGTGGTTGTAACAGACCTTTAAGGATTAATGAAAACTATCATTTTTAACTATTTTAAAGATGTTTGACCTTAAACAGATATTTGACCTTCTATATCTGTTGTTTGGAGTTAAACAGATATTTGACCTTAAACAGATGTTTGGGCATAAACAGATGTATGCGCTTAAACAAATGTTTGACCTTAAAAAGAAGTATGCCCATAAACATCTGTTTGCAAAAAAAAGACCAAATTCAAGAATAGAATATCGAAACAATCAAAATGAGGAGCTTAATAATCATCCAAGTGTACTTCATTTTTATTTAGTAGTATTAAGATCAAACCTCAGTGATATGACATCTAACAATCTAACAGAGTATAAAACACTGATGTGATAAATATTGTTACATATAAACACTGTTAACATAAACATAGGGATAATATCTGCTGTTGATGCTGAACCACTGTTGTTGTTGGGCAGTGGTTCGTCATTGGGTTTTAAAGGGTTTGTCTCAAGAGATAAATTCTAGCGAACCACTGCTATACTAAACACTGCTACATAATAAACACTGATACATAAATACTAAAGTTGAATCCGCTGTAGATGCTGAACCACTGCTGCTACTGAACAGTGGTTTTCCTTTGGTTAATCAAGCTCTAGGTACATAAGTGCTTGTCTTTAACAGGGCTTTGTCTTCAACAGTGGATAGGCCTCATCAGTCTTTAAGTCCATTAGTCTTTATAAGGAGCAGTGGTTAGTTATAACAGTCCTTAGCATGATCAGCTGTTATAACCACTCCATAACACTTTGAGAGGAAGCAAGTGTCGGTCTATTTAACTGAGAGGAATGATTGCAGTACATCCCTGTTGAAAAACAGAGTCGATAAATTTAGGGAAAATGAGGTTGAAAGATGATAAGCCAACAGTGGACAATCTCATTCTATAGCTTCGATAAATTCAGGGGTATTCTCAAATAATATTTCCTAGATGCTTCAAAAGAAGCAGCACTTTGGACATTTGTCAGTCTTCAAACATCTATTATCTATTTTCTACTATCTATTATGTATTATCTATTATATATAATAAATGAAAGTTGATTGCTCCACATGGCCCAAAGTGGATCAATCAACTTTCATTTATTATATATAATAGATAATAGATAATAGATATTAGATAATAGATAATAGATATTTGAAGGCCGAAAAATGTCCAAAGTGTTGCTTGTTTGGAAGCATCTAGGAAGTATTATTTGAGAATAAACCTGAATTTATCGAACCTGTAGAATGATATCGTCCACTGTTGGCTTATCATCTTTCAACCTCATTTTCCCTAAATTTATCGACTCTGTTTTTCAACAGGAATGTAATGCATTATTACCTTATTTAAGACACATTCAACTGCATCTTCTGATAAATCAACATTCATTTCACTCAAAAGATAAGTTCAACTGCATCTTCAATCATGAAGTATTTAAAGAAATGGATGAAATCATGAACTATTAGAATAGCCATTTTTACCTTATTTCACAAATTTCATAATATTTAAATAAGTAAAACATAAAAAAAAAATGAAACCAAACACCTGATATTTGTCGTCCAAATCTTTTAGTTGGTCCTCATAGTCCTACAATCTTTCGAAGTCGTTGGAGTCGGTCGGTGATGTCAGCAGCCTAATTAACAAACAACAACAAACAACAATAGCAAGTCACCAAACAATCGACCTGAAAATCATATAAAAGCCCAAAAATAAAACAAACCCTAACCTAAAACTCAAGATGGAAAAATAAAAAAAAATCTATTTATAACTAACCCTAAACCTCAAATCCATTACAGCATAACCAAGAGAACTGCAGGACGCAGAGCCGACAACCTCCGATCATCTCTGTCATCAAGTTACCAGCGGAACCCTAGCTAAAGCACAACAATAAGTAAAGACGAAATGAAGATCGAATGAGTGAACAATGAAAACAAAGATTGGCACTTATAGAATGGAAGTTATTGATAATCTAACCTTGATTTGGAGCATTGATCTAAACATCGATCGGAATAGAGCAGAGCAGAGAGAGAGAGAGAGAGAAAGTGGGAAGCCCTAAATGAGTAAATGAGGGAGGATATAAATAAAAGAGGGCAGTGGTACTGTTGGGCGGGAAAAGGGGAAAAACGATGCCCTCATCTACTGACACGTGGCCCAAATCACTTTCCTTTATTATATATAATAGATTTTAATATTACGTGAAAATATCATTAATCTCGTTTTCTTCTTATTCAAGATAACAATCCTTTTAACACAAAAGATCCTATCTATATTTAATTAAAAAAATCAATATTAACCATTAACCATAATATATTAAATTAATTAGGTATTGACATGAAACATTTTTGGACTCTTTTATTGGACTAAATAATTTTGCATAGGGGTAAAATATTAGTTTAGAAAATTTGTATCTGATATCAAACTATATAATGTACTAATTTTTAATTTGGGTTAATTTGTAGATTTTTAAATTTTAATTTACAATGACAATGATAATGATTTTTTAAATTAAAACTTATCAAAGCATTATTTGAAATTATTTATTAGAATTAGAATAAAGATAAAGATAAATGGTATTTATGTATTAATCATTAAAAAAATATAATAAAATACAATTAAAAATTTTAACATTGAAACAAAATATGCCATGTGTCATTAAGTGGAGTCTTTTATTATAATTTAGATAAATATAAATAATTAATCATTGAAGTAAAATGATGTATAAAGAATGATGTAAAATGCCAAACTGAGATCTGTGTGTGTTCTGTAAGAATGAAAAATACAAAACGCCAAACTACTCTTCACTGGCTCTCGAAGACCATCTGTATGTGTTCTGTAAGAATGAAAAATACAAAACGCCAAACTACTCTTCGCTGGCTCTCGAAGACATTGTCGATCTTCTTTTAATTACGACCTGTTTGCATGTCGATGCGTAGTGTCCATAGCCTTTGCAGTTCTGACAATGTCTTTCTTTGGCCCCAGGTTTCGACTTTGCTTTCTTTTTCTCGATTGCTATCTCCTGTTTAGATTTCAGGCGCTTCCGAGAACCAGAACCTTTGGATTTATACCCAACAGGGACTCTTATCGGATTCTTGTCGTTTTTATATTGACCGGTTATCTCGGCAAATCTATCCCTAGTACTAGCGGGATGAGCAACAATCTGTATATCTTGAACCTTCTTCATATAAGATTGAACATGATCCTTGTATAATGATAGCTCCTCTTTATTACCAGATAAACAGTTCAAAGTATATTCCGTTGAAAAAATAATATCTCGCATCATACTTTGCACATCGGGATCAAGCTCGGTCATATATTCACGACTAATTGAGTATTCGGGAGAGCAGTTTGGGGAAGCCTCTTTGCGCCATCTATTCAAAATGTATTGTTTTGGAAATTCCCTAATGTCCATATTTCTCAAAATATAGAATATATGTCTATATAGCAAACCAAACTGCTCAAAACGCCTGCATGAGCAACTGCATGTACAATCAGACTTACAGAACATTACCTGGAAAAACACCAAAAACAATATCTCAATAACGACATGCCGAGAATGTTTGTCTAAAAAATTTAAAAAACACAATGGATATGATAAAACGCCATTCACAGAAAACACCTTATAAAAAATAAAACGCCATTGTTTACCTCAAATAAGGATGTACAAGGCTGCTGGAAGTCATTTATGTAAAACTTAACAAACCCATCGGGCTGATCTTCGTAACGTTGATTTATGCAATCCGCAATTCCAATTAGCTCAGCTTGAACGTCACAAAAAATACTTTTTGTGTATATGTTAACAGCTTGGCCTTCCAACAATTGGTAATACTCTTCAACTGGGGTCGTTTGTATCGAGATTCATGATCATTTTTCTGGTGCGTGTGACGCTGTGCTTCTATTGCAGTTTCGTAATGAGTCATGAACTCAACAAGAGTAGCTTTCGAATTGCACACTTGACCAAAAAAATGTTCTCACTCTCCGACCTCGATGTCGTTCGCATAAGACTGGACATCTCTTCCATTCTATAGTATGCAGGGATCCAAGATTCCTTGAGTGCAAAAATACCAAATAGCCAGTCATTATCTGCTAAATTGAACTCTCTGATAACCACTTCCCATTCTGATTCAAACTCTTCAGGTGTGAGAATATCCGTCCACACAACACCACAATTACGTTCTTTGAAATTGGAGGAATTTCAGAGCCTAAAACCAACCTATGTATAACACGAAAACGCCATGCATAAAAAAACATATATATTACATAAAGATAAAACTTAATTAAAAAAACAGTAACAAGGTACAGAACACCATGTATTTTAAAACGCACTGTATCCTAAAAAAACAAAGGTAAAAATAAGCATACCAACCTTCAGAGAAAGTTTATGCATCACATGCCACATGCATAACCGATGCCTCGTGTCAACAAATACAGCAGAAATAGTCTTCTTCATTGCTGGATCTTGGTTAGTGACAACAACTTTTGGTTGAGAACCAACAGCTTTTAGAAAAACTCTCAACAACTAAATATACGTATCAGCAGTATCCGACGCCAATAATGCATAACCAAATGTAACATTGCAGTGATGATTGTCTATACCAGTGAACAATACAAACACCATAGCGTATCTGCATATGAAAACGCCATGAGAACTGAAACAATAATAAAATGCCGTTGCATGTGAACTCATAAAATGCCATTGCATGTAAACTCATAAAAAAGCCATTGCATTTAACTCATAAAAACGCCATTGCATGTAAACTCAAAAAACGCCAAAAAAATAGAAGAAGTTGAATTATAAAATATTACTTGTTGGAACGATACGCGGCGTCAAGCGAAATCACATCACCAAACACGTGGTAATTACGTTTGGCATGATTGTCACACCAAAAAAGTCCCTTCAAACAATTATCTTCGTCTGTGAAGTAATCGTACGAGAAATTAGGCTGGGAATGTTTTTTTTCATCCAAATGTCTCACAACCATATCGACGTCATATTCCCCTATAAACAAGTTAATTTGCCTCTTGTAGTTCTTAAATTCAACTTTACTTGCACCCACGTCTTCAAAACCGGAAAAACAAGTCTTCATAACATTAAACGCCTTGACGGGGCCCAAATTCAACTTAGACATGCTGTGTATAACATGCTTCTAGAGCTGAGTGAGGTGTCGTTCAGTTAGAAGAAAATGCTTATCAGGATGTTCAACAAGATCGTGGTTGTGCTCCTCGACAAACCTATACACCTTGCATGATCCAGCCTAAAAAATTACACCTAACAGTGCACCACAATCAGTCCTCTTTGAAAAGTTGGATCGCACTAATCGCTCATTTTGATTGGGGTCCAATGTATCAACCTTCTTGTCCTTATATAACCCAGATCTCGTACACAAGTAATACTTAATATGTAACACACCTTTAGAGTTTGTCTTTGTAGTCCCTTTCCTGACTGAAAACCCACACTCCTTGGCATACTTAACATACAATGAATAACAATCATCGAGGCTTGTGAATACCATGTCCATTGTGGGCTTTATTTCTTCACTAACATCAGGAATGAGTCCAGTTTTGGGGCAAAACCTTTGACTCGAGGAAGCAACTTCATCTGAGAAAACTGTTAGGATCTGAGTTTGGTTTTGATTGTGTTTTACGTTTGAAATAAGATGAAGATGAATGAGTAGTGCAGCGGAATTTAATATGGAAACAAACTTTGCACACAATCAAACAGGAGAATTGCTTTAATCAAACATTTTCAACAAAGAACCGAAAGATTAAATTTATTTCAATAACGATTACAATGCATGTATGAATACAAACTCCCCCTCAGCCTGAGCTCACAGTGTTTGTTCGTGCAGGAAGAAGATTTGTGAAGAGCTAATAGAACAGTGCATGGTACTGTTCTATTTATAGGCACGGACAAACCACTAAGGCATCAAAGCTGACGTCACCATGAAAGTGACATCTAACCTCCTAACAACTTCTAACAACTGATCTAACAAACACTGCTTAAGCTAACAACTGCTATACAATACATTACATAATTAAACTAAACTACTGCTGGTCCTTCCACTGTTGTGAATTCAGCAGTACTTGATAACTACCAGCAGTGCTTGACCCAAAGCAGTAGATTGAACAGCAGGTCTTTAGTCTTTGACTTGATCAGCGGTTGTAGGCCAGCAGTTGTAACGATCAGTAGATAGGAGGTCAGTAGATGTTAAAACCACTTTCAAGGGGAGAGACTTGTAACACAACATCTGCTTATTCTAGATCCACTGCCCTGATCCAGTTTTGGCTTTAATTATCTGTTCCTCTGATAGGGTTCAATCCCAACAATCTCCCCCTGGAACAGATAATGCCAAAACTCTTCATTATTGGTAGATCTTTATTGCCTCATCAATAGTTCCCTTATCTGACCTTTAAGTTGCAACTCAAAGTCTAGGGCATCTGTGTCATCTTCATCCCTACAAAGTGGAAGATCAAGGAGATCCTGCATATCTTCAAGACTTAGGCCAAGTGCTTGTTCCCTTGTTATTTTCTTCACTTCTCCACTAGACTTGAACATAGTCAGTACATGGGTCTGTTTGTCAGTTTTCCACTTTAGTACTTTAGAGCCTGGTGGGTTTCTTAGGAGATTTTTATTGGATGAGGTGTTTGGTGATGCAGGCCTTCTGATGACTGTTTGAGCAGTGCTTGCAGGTTGATTCAGGCCAAGAGTTTCAGCTATCATCTTCTTCCACTGTTTCAGTATCCAACTGTTTTTGTTGCCTTCTTTTAAAGATGGCTGCACCAGCTGGAGCAGTGGATCTCCTGATTTGCAGTTTTGGTGGTCTTTTTGAAACCACTACTTCAGGGTAATCAGGTTTTTGTGGAACTTTAGGATCTTTCTTCCTTAATTCCTCCAACCTTTTGTAGGTGGACCTGACTGTGTTATCTTTCCATCTTGCCACTTGATTTTTGGACCCATAGTCAGCAGCAACTAATTCCTCTTTCATTCTCTTCAGCTCTAATGTCTTCCCAGGCACATTCTTTTTGTACTTTGACCAATTTGGAGGAGTGTGTTTGACCTTATTCTTTATCATTTCTTGAATCCTGGCTGCTTCTTGTTCAAGCTCAGGAATGGTCCACTCCTTGTACATATGCTTTTCTCCCTTGTACTTCTTGGTTGCCATGATGCTTTCAATGTAGTCTTTTCTTAAAGTTTCATCTGCTCTTTCTGAGATTTGTTGACAAACATTTTTTTGCAAATTGCTCTAAGGATTTGACTTGAGTAAATAGAAACTGATAATGCCTTTGAATTTCTTTGTCAGATTTTCCTTGAGAGTTTCTTTTGGAAATATCCTCTGCCTGTTTAGCCTTAACTTTCAAATATTCTTCAATGTTGTTAGGCCTTGGATATCCTTTAACTGATGGCAACTTCCTTTTAGCAGGGTCATCCTCATAGTAGAAAGATTTGATCTCTTCTCTAACTGCTTCAAGTTCTAGAGGAAAATGGACACCTGCAGGAGTAATGACAGGGATTGGTTGTTGTACTGGAGCTGATGAGAGAGGAACAGGGTTTGGAATAAGTGCAAGTGATTGTGAAGATGTTGGTGGTGATGGAGAATCATCATCAGGTATGAAAATCCTTCTCCTTTTTATTGAAGGAGAGGCTGATGATGTCTTGGGTGGATCAGTGGTGGTATTTTGAGTGGTGGATGGTGGCTGACTAACAGTTGTTGAAACAACTGGTGTTTCAACCACTGTTGCCATTACAACAGATGTTGTAACATCTGGTGTCTTCTGCTTTTTGGCAGGAGGTGATGGTGGTGAGGTTGTTTTTGGTGGTTTTATTGGTGGAGTGATTTTTGATGGTGGTGGTAAGACAGTGGTTGTGGTGTGTGTTGAAGTGGTGTGTGTTGAAGTGGTAGTTTGAGGTATGGAGCCTTTAGTAGGTGGTTTAGAAGCATGCTTTTTAGGTTGCCTCACTTGTCTAGTGGGCTTCTTCGTTTCTTCCTTGGGATTTTTATCATCCATAGGTTCAGAAGGACCTTGTGCATTTAGCTTCATGAAAGCTCTCTTCTCCTGTTCCCACCTGGCTTTATCCTTAGCCTCTCTATCCCTTTTTACACTTGCTTTTGCTTCAGCTAGTGCATTTTCAGTAACATCAAGCTTTTTACTACCATCTGGCAAGGGAATGTTTTTAGTCATGTTTTCCTTTTCTGGTTCAATATAAATACCATCTTCAATTCCCTTCTTTATCCACTGTTTGATTTTCTCCCCCGTTTTGGCATTATCTGGAGGAGGATTATCAAAGAAGAGAATAGTGGGAGGAGCAGTGCCAGTGGTTTTCAGAATGTGGGCTTTTAAAGCCTTGATGTCAGCTTGAGTATCTTTAAACCTTGCTTCCGTTAGATTTCTGATCTTTTGAACCTGTAACTCATGTTGCTGATCAGCTAGTTCTCTTTAATGATGGAGCATAGGTTGAAATAGACTCCACAACTCATTGGATAATGAAGCAGTTGTTGGAGGTGGTGAAGCAGTGGATGTAGACTTTGGCAAATTTAACACCTGCTGCAGCATTGTTTTGATGTCTGCAACAGATGATTTAATTTTGTCCACTCTCTCCGTCAATTTCTTATATTTTAAACCATCACCCAAATGAATGGGATCATCTGATTTCCCACCAGCAGTGGTTGTATCAATGGTAGACTTAGGGAATGTATCCCAAAAGTCATCCATTGATGCCCCTTGTTCTTGGTACTGGGGACTTCTTTCCTCATTTGTGGACACTTTGAACAGCTCACCAGTGGTTAAAGAAAACACACCAGTGGTTGCCCTAGTTTTCGCTGAAGAAATTTCCTTCAAGGGAGTCTTATTGATAGAACAACTGACCCAATGTAGACCAGTGGGTCCAACACTAGTAGTTGCTGCTCCACTTGAACTACTGACAGGAGTTACTTGTAACTCTTGCAGTGTAACCTCCTCAATTGTTGCTGGGATAGCAGAGGTATAGGCAACAGACCCAGTCACTTGTGGGAGTATACTCTCATTGATAGGTGGTTGAGAGGAACTGATTTGTGTCTGAGCTATATCAACTGCATGCAACAAAGGTAGCATGGATTGTGGTAATATGAGGGGTGAAGGTATTGGTGTAGAAAGAGACATGTCCTTGGGATCAGGACTGAGGAAGATGGATCCAATTGGACCCAGAGCTTCATAATGTGGGGTCCCTGTGCTTACAACCTGATCCTTTTGTGAGGATGCAGGAGGAGTTTTAGGAAAAGGTGGAGATCTTTCTTCCAACTGCTGTGAAGAAGTAGCAGCAGTGGTTATTGGTGACTTTTGTGTTGTCACTGGCAGTTGCTCTGGGATCTCATCTTCCAGAGTTGCCTTTTTGATGGGTTTGGGGGGTTTTCTGGATGATATCTTTTTGGTCTTTTTGGTAAGGGCAGGTGTGGGTTTCAAAACAGTGGTTATGCTGCCTTGATCATCTGGAGCAGTGGGCTCATCAGCAGATACCTGAGGAGCAGTGGTAGCTGCTAATTTCTGCTCAGGCACCTCTGCTTGTGTTTTTGTAGGTTTTAACATTCTTGTGAATGTTTCAGGTGTTAAACTGTTTATTTTAAAAGGAGGACCCTGTACAAGTACATGGGCATTATTTTCTGAATTTTTTTTTATTAAAATAGTAACTCAAAAATCTTGGAAATAATAGAAAAGCCTTTTTCTCAACATTTTTGACCAAATTATCGAAGATTACCTGGGAATAATTAAAATTTTCACCTTTAAGTATAGCATAACCCAGGTATTGTATCTTCAACGAGATTTCATTGAAAGCAGTGGTTTTGTTAGAAACACACATAAGGAGGGTATGAAATAAAAACCTTATAGTAGATGAAAACTGCCCTTTTGTAAAGTATCTATTTTCATTTCGTCTCCATACCCTCTTTTAATGAAATATCCTTGGTACTCTGTTTTCGGAAAAGAATTTTTACCTTCCAGATCATTGAGCTCAAATACTTCAGATATGGCTTGAGGTGTGATTGAGATTTTTACACCTTTTATTGTGGAATTGATGGCAACAACCTTTTTGTCCATCTTCTCAAGAGTAGCATTTTTCCAAAATTCTCGTTGCGTATCAAGATAGACGGTTGCATTGTAGGTGAGCAAAGTTTTGTACTTTGTGGAGGATAATGTGTCTATGATGGAATCGAAGGTCTTTGTGTCACTGGGTTTTTCAAGAATGCCCAAGTAATTGTGAGACCATTTGTATGGAATTTCAATCGCGGTAGGCTCCTTTGTTTTGGATTTGCTTGCCTTTTTCACCATGATTGAAACAGAGAATGAGAGAATGAAGTGAGGATGATGAATATTGTGGGAGAATTTTTGTGGAAAACTGTTTTGAGAAAAGAATTTTGAATTCGATTTGACAGTGAAAACCCTGTTTGGGGGTTTAGGGCAGGGTTTTATATGATGAAAAAGTGAATGTTGACGTGGCAGCGGTTACAAAGATCTGACGGATAAATACTGACCACGTGTCAACCTCTGATGAAAGAATAAAATAATGGAGGACAGTTGTTTGAGGAACCACTGATGAAGCAATACCAGTGGTTCACAAAGGAAATGAAAACAGTGGGTGACTTTTACTATAAGTGGATAGCTTGTGTCAGTGGTTTTACAGCACTGAAGTTTGTCAACAGTGTTTTACCAAGAGAAATGAGCGAACAGAGGTTGACTTTCAGCAGTGGATAGCAAATAACAAACAGATGTTTGCACCAATCAGTGGTTATGGCAGACTTTTAAGGATTTAATGAAAAATTCATTTTTAGCTATTTTTAAGGATGGATTTTTGATTTTCTGAAAACATTTTAATGCTTTTATTCATAGAAAAACAAGATTTTGCTTGTTATTCCATGTTTAGCATGCCAATCCTAGAGACCAAGCTTTCAAAGGTAGATGTATCTAAAGCTTTTATGAGCACATCTGCCAGCTGGTCTTTAGTTGGAACATGATGCAGAGAAATCAAACCTTTTTCATAGCAATCCCTCACAAAGTGATGTCTGATGTCGATGTGCTTGGTGGTTGAATGGGAAACTAGATTTTTGTTGATATTTTCTGCTGCCTGGCTATCCAACATGAGTGGTGTCTTTAAGGCAGTGATACCAAAATCCAGCAACTGATTTTGAAGCCACAGGAGTTGGGCTGTACAGCTTGCAGCAGCAATGTATTCAGCTTCAGCAGTGGATGTTGAAACAGCTGCTTGCTTTTTGCTTTGCCATGAAACCAAGCAGTTGCCTAGAAACTGGCACCCTCCTGAAGTGGACTTCCTTGTGGTGTTACATCCGGCAAAGTCACTATCTGAAAAGCCTAAAAGCTGGATATTCCCATTAGCTGGATACCAGATACCAAGTGTGGGAGCACCTTTTATGTATCTGAAGATCCTTTTTACAGCAATGAGATTAGATTTTCTGGGAGCTGATTGACTTCTTGCACAGACACATGTTGCAAACATGATGTCTGGTCTAGATGCAGTTAGGTACAGTAAAGACCCAATCATGCTTCTATAAAGTGTTTGGTCAATCAGCTCATCCTTTTCATCAGACATGACTAGCTTATTGGTTGCCATGGGTGTGCTGCATGGTTTACAATCATTCATATCAAATTTATTTAAAAGTTCTTTAGCATATTTGCTTTGATGAATGAAGGTTCCATTTTGCATTTGCTGAACTTGGAGACCAAGAAAGCATTGCAGCTCACCCATTGCACTCATTTCAAACTCAGCTGTCATGAGTTGCCTAAACTCTTCACACATTTTATTACACGTGCTTCCAAAAATAATGTCATCCACATAAATTTGGACAATCATTAAATCCTTTCCTCTCCATTTTAGAAACAGTGTTTTATTAATGGTACCTCTTTTGAAACCATTTGAGAGTAGAAAGGTGGAAAAAGTTTCATACCAGGCCCTAGGTGCTTGTTTCAGGCCATACAAGGCTTTGTTTAGCCTGTAGACATGATCTGGATAAAATGGATCCTCAAAACCTGGAGGTTGACAAACATACACCTCTTCTTGAATTGTACCATAGAGGAAAGCACTTTTGATATCCATTTGGAACACCTTCATGTTGTGGTTGACAGCAAAGGCCAGGAACAGTCTTATAGCTTCCAATCTTGCTACAGGGGCAAAAGTTTCATCATAGTCTATCCCCTCTTCCTGTCTGTAACCTTGAACCACAAGCCTGGTTTTATTCTTGACAACAATGCCCCTTTTATCAGTTTTATTTTTGAAGACCCACTTTGTGCCGATGGGGCTTACATCTTTTGGCAGTGGTACAAGCTCCCATACTTGTTGTCTTTTAAACTGTTGGAGCTCTTCTTGCATGGCTTCTACCCAGCTGTTGTCTTTCAGTGCCTCTTGGTACTTGACTGGCTGATGGAGTGATAGAAAACCAACAAAAAGACAAATGTTTTGGGTTTGGCTTCTTGTGAGCACCCCTTCATTGATGTTGCCAATGATTTGGTCAGGTGGATGAGATCTCAAGAAGATTAAATCTCCTTGGTATGGTATGATGGCATTTGTTGGTGAAGGCTGCAGATGTGTATCATCTGAGCTAACCACTGCTGGTGACTTTGATGATCCAGCAGTGGCTTCAAAAGGTGGTGGAATAGGAGGTAATGGTGTGGACACATGCTGACATTTATCCACTGTTTGGGGACTTTTGTCAGCAGTGTTTGATGATGTGGAAGCAGAGGTTGATGGGCTACTTTGGTCAACAATTGTTGAGGTAGCAGTGGTTGAGCTTTGACAGTTGTTTTGTACAACTGCTGCTTTTCCCATTGAAGCAAACTTTTGTTGAGGAATGATGATCTCATACCCATAGTCTGGTGATGGATCCTCTGATGGACCTGCACTGTTAGTCTTGACAGCAACATTTTCAAATGTGAATTTATCAAGATCAAATAAATCAGCAGGATTTGCTGGGATTTTCATTGATGAAAGTTCATTGAACTTCACATTCAAAGTCTCTTCCACTGTTTTAGTCCGTGTATTAAACACTTTGTAGGCCTTAGCAGTGGTAGAGTATCCCAAAAGATAACCACTGTCTACTTTGGCTGCAAATTTTGAGATGGAATCTTTTAAATTCAAAATAAAGCATGGGCAGCCAAATACTTTAAAATATGAGATCAGTGGTTTGATTTTATACAGAATTTCATAAGCAGTCTTTTTGTGCCTGGGGTTTATTAAAACTCTGTTTTGGACATAGCAAGCAGTGTTCACTGCCTCTGCCCAGAAAGTTAGAGGTAAACCTGAATCAGCAAGCATGGCCATAACAGCTTCAATAAGTGTCCTATTCTTTCTTTCAACTATCCCATTTTGCTCTGGTGTTCTAGGGATGTACTGCCTTACAATCCCTTTCTTCACACAGAAGGCATCCAACTCCTTATTTTTGAATTCTGTGCCATTGTCACTCTTGAAGACTTTTACTGGAAGGTCAAATTGCTTTTCAACCTGTGTCACAAAGTCTTGCAAAATGCCTGCAGTCTCATCTTTTGAGTGTAAAAAGAAAGTCCATGTAAACCTAGAAAAGTCATCAATAATAAACAAACAATATTTCTTCTGTTTGAGACTCATGACTTGAACTGGGCCAAACAAATCCATGTGCAGCATTTGCAAACACTGAGTTGTTTTGGACTCTTCAATGGACTTAAAAGAGCTTTTATGCTGTTTTCCTGTACAGGAAACACAATGCTCAGGACATGAAAACAATTTTTGTGGTAAGCCTCTTACCAGACCATTTTTTGAAATTTCAGTGATTGTCTTGAGATTTGTGTGCCCCAATCTTCTGTGCCAAAGTTCTGTCTCTTTGTTAGAGGTAGCTGAGAACAGACAGGCATCAGTTCTGGGACACTCTTTTGACATATCAACAACATAAACATTGCCACTTCTTTGAGCAACAAGTTTTGTTTTTCTAGTTTTTATTATTGCTTCAATCTTTTCAACCATTTCTGGTCCAACAATCCTACAACACTCCTTTGTGAAGAATGAGCCATACCCCTTGTCACTCATTTGTGAAACACTCAGGAGGTTGAATTTTAGATTGTCTATCAGATTGACATTTTCAAATTTCACATTTCCAGTTTGTACTGTACCAGACCCCAGAACTTTCCCTTTACTATTATTACCAAAGGATATATCACCCCTTCCATGAATTTTGAAATCTTTGAGAAGGGCTTTAAATCCTGTCATGTGCCTGGACCCTCCACTATCTACATACCAAAGACTATCTAAGCATGCAGAAGCTCCCTGCACATGAAGTAAAAGGATTAGTTCATTAGGGTTTCCAAAGCCAATAAGGCTTTGGATGGGGTCTCAACAGTGTCTGGGATGAGTTCAGATGCATGGGCAGTGGTTAGGTCAGGGGTTTGGACAGTTTTAGTACTGTTTTTCTCTAACCATTGTTGGGGTTCTTGACCAATCACCTGCTGGTAACCAAAAGGATGCCTGTTCACTCTTGGTTTAGAGGGCCTTTTGTTGGTCTCATAAACGTGTGGAATCCTTTGGTAGGATGATTTCCCCTTGCCCCTTCTGTATTGATTGGCAGGTGGTGCATCAGTCACTTGAACATCTCTTTGGACAAATGTTTGATTCAGCTGTTTTGTAACAGCTGTTTGGACTGGCACAAACAGTGGTTGATTCTTGGTGAATCTGACAGATGATGTTGATGGACTCAAGGATGTTTTAGCAGTGTACTCATTCTTTTTTACATCAAAGTTTTTAAGATACACACATTCTTGAGTTTTGTGGTTTGGTTTACCATAGATGATGCAGCTTTCAGCAGGTACAATGATACTTGTTTTGTTTATATCATATACTTTTAAGTGGAAACAGTCTTTTGTTAGATGATTCCTTTTTTCACAAAATTCACAAAACAGGTTTTTGAACTTTTCTCTCTTCTTTCTCTTTCAGACTCCTTTGCAACAGAGTTTGTAACCTCTGTTGGGATGTCCTTGAGAGGGATGACTTTTGCTTTTGGAGCTTTAACACCATCAGTGGTTGTGAAATCCATGGGTTTAAAATTTTCAAGAATGTCACACTCGTCAGACCATGAGGGTTTAAATTGGTATTTCTCAATTTCCTCAAAAGTAGAGGATCCCACTGGTCTTTCAAGTGTGATTTTGTTACCAAGTTTATCAGTGATTTTCACTTCTTGGCCATTCTTGTTTGTGGGAATGAATTCAGTGGTTACATTAGTGGTTTGAACAGATTTTTCAAAAGTAGTGTTTTCATCATCAGATTTTCTATAACCAACACCAAATTTCACATTGCTTTTAATCTGTTTTTCAAGCATTACTTCATACCCTTTGTAGGATTCCACCCATCTTTCACAAGTGATCTGGGTGGACTCCAACTCCTATTTGCAAACTTGGTATTTTTCTACCATAGTTTGGAGTTGAGTTTTGGTTATGCTCTGCTCTTCTTTGAGACTGCTGATTTCTTTGTCTTTTTCAGCCAATTTGTTTCTAAGTTCTTTTAATGACTTTTCAAATTTGACTTCATCAGTTAAGACCTTATCCCTAAGGTTTTCATTTACCTCTTTGATGTTAGCAAATGCAATAATGCATTTGTTTGAACATAGTTTTTCAAGAACTTGAGGTGTTACCTTAGCAGCAGCCATCATAGCACAATCACATTGATGATTTTCTTCATCAGCTCTTTCTTCTTTCTCACCCTCGTTCTCCTCTTCTTTTTCTTCCTTGTCTTCTTTGGACCAAGGATCAATCAGTGGTTCAATCAGGGTTTCTGAATTTTCTCCCAGCAGTAGTTCACCAGCAACTGCAGTAACCACTGCTTCAGTCACTTCATCCACTGTTTCAGCACTTAGCTGTTCACCTTCAGTTTCTACCCCTTCTGGTATAGACTCTAATGCCATAAAAAAATTCATCATTAGTAGGATCATTAAAAGCATTGAGTGCAAAATTTTCATCACTAAGCTCATCAGGCATACTGCTCCAGTCAACAAAGCCTTGAGTGAAAAAGCTTTGCTGATCTGGTTGTGTTACTGTTGGAGCAGCTGGTTGAGGTGCAACAGGTTGCACTTGTGCCTGAGGGACATGGGTTTGAACATACTGAATTTGTGGAACAGTGGTTTGAACATAATGCACAGGCACAGGGGTTGCAGCATAGTGAGCAGTGTTAACATGGGCAGCAGGGGTATATTGGGTATAGTGCACAGTGCTTTGATGTTGTGGTCTAGGGTTTGAGCTGGGGTGAGTGATTATGGGACCAGTGGTTTGACTCCTGCATTCCCTAGCAAAATGACCTAGCCTATTGCACTTATAGCACTTAATTTTTGACTTATCCAACCCCACTTTTAAATTTCCATGTAACCCTGGGAATTTTCTCCCTGTTCTTTTGTAGAATTTGCTTGTTCTTACACTAAGCAAAACCAATTGATGCAAAATGTCTATTTCTTCTAAGTCAGTGGGATCAAAGTGTTGCAAATCAATGAGTTCAAAACACAAGTTATCTAACATCTGGTTTTCACAATTTGCAGTAAAAGCATAATTTGCAGAGTGAGAATCAGGGTTGTTAAAATTTCCACCAGCAGTTATATCAATAAAATGATCATAACCCTGATCCTTACTACTGCTACCAGATTCTTCCTGACCAAAAAGAGCTGTGCTGCCAAATGAATAATCATCAGCAACAACTTTGCCAGACTCTTGCAACTTCTTTTTCTGGTTTAACTCCCTTTCATAGGTCAGGAGTCTACCATGAAGTTGGGTCAGGGTCAGATCTTTGAACTCAGCAGAGTTTCTAGTAACAAATGCAATGGTATCCCATTTTTCTGGTAGTGATCTAAGGAACCTGCTATTTTGAGTTGAATTTGGAAATGTTACTTTAACAAGCCTTAGTTCACTAATGAGACAACTGAATCGTTCAAACTGCTGAGTCAATGATTCACCCTTGATGTGGCAAAATGTCTCATACTGCTGATTCAGAATTTCCCTATTGTTTTCAATAACTTCTTCTGTTCCCCCAAACTGTTCCTTCAGTGCATCCCATAGCTCTTTGGCACTGTTACAATGTAACAGTCCAGCATAGATCTCATTGGGTAATGCAGATGCTATGATGCTAAATGCTTTGGCATCGAGTTCGAACTTTTGAAAATCAGTTTCAGTATAGTTTTCAGATGGTTTAGGTACGAACTTCTTTGCATCCTCAGCACTTGGCACCATAGGAACACGGGGACCAAAAACAACAGACCTCCAACATCCAGTGTTTTGTTGAGCAAGGATGTGACCCATCCTTCTCTGCCAGATGTTGTATTCATTACGTTTAAGCATAGGTGGTTTGAAAAGAGAGCCAATGTTATTCTTATCATCTTGTGATTGTGACGTCATCCTGGTTGTTTTACAGGCACTGATTAATCAACTTTGATGGTGATTAAACCTTGCTCTGTTTTTCAACAAAACGAACAAACTATCAGTATCAATGATTGTGAGCTGAACTATTTATGTCAAAATGATTGTTAAATCAAATTTGACTGTCCAAGCTCTGATACCAATTGTTAGGATCTGAGTTTGGTTTTGATTGTGTTTTACGTTTGAAATAAGATGAAGATGAATGAGTAATGCAGCGGAATTTAAGATGGAAACAAACTTTGCACACAATCAAACAGGAGAATTGCTTTAATCAAACATTTTCAACAAAGAACCGAAAGATTGAATTTATTTCAATAACGATTACAATGCATGTATGAATACAAACTCCCCCTCAGCCTGAGCTCACAGTGTTTGTTCGTGTAGGAAGAAGTTTGTGAAGAGCTAATAGAACAGTGCATGGTACTGTTCTATTTATAGGCACGGACAAACCACTGAGGCATCAAAGCTGACGTCACCATGAAAGTGACATCTAACCTCCTAACAACTTCTAACAACTGATCTAACAAACACTGCTTAAGCTAACAACTGCTATACAATACATTACATAATTAAACTAAACTACTGCTGGTCCTTCCACTGTTGTGACTTCAGCAGTACTTGATAACTACCAGCAGTGCTTGACCCAAAGCAGTAGATTGAACAGCAGGTCTTTAGTCTTTGACTTGATCAGCGGTTGTAGGCCAGCAGTTGTAACAATCAGTAGATAGGAGGTCAGCAGATGTTAAAACCACTTTCAAGGGGAGAGACTTGTAACACAACATCTGCTTATTCCGGATCCACTGCCCTGATCCAGTTTTGGCTTTAATTATCTGTTCCTCTGATAGGGTTCAATCCCAACAAAAACACAGTGAGGAACATAAAAATCTGAAAAACGCAATTAAAAATAGAAAATGTCTCGTAATAACATTATAGATTAAAACACTATTAATTGAATAATAAACAAGACATAATAAACACATAATTTGAAAATGCCATGATGAAAACGCCAAAATACTCACACCATAACTTTATCGATTAACAAAAATACTAATGCGACTTGATAATGAAAACGCCATGAGATGAATAATTAAAAAAACTTAACAACATAAATAATTAACAAAAATATAACATCATAATGAAAACGCCATAGTTAACAAAACTGATATTTACACAAATTAACAAATACTAATAACCGATGTTTACAAATAATACTAAATAATATTCAAAACTAATCAAAGAGATGTAAAACGCCAATGATCGTAAAAACATAAGAAATATACTAGATCCTAAACGACAATTAAAATTAATATTGAAAACTCCAATTATCAGTTCTTAGTAATTATTTAACTACCAATTAAAACCGATTAAATTGGATAATTGAACAACGCCATTGAAATCATACAACACATTATGAAATACTAATTAAAAAAAAAAACAATGAAACAAGCATAAAAGAACAAAACGCCAAATCTGTTGCATGATTTGCTGGAACAAAAATAGGAAACGTCATCGAATTTTACTTTGTCGAACAGAATCCACGTTAGACGCCATAGATCTGAGAAAGCTTGCAAAGGAGGTAACAGCTAACAATAAATCTTTGGAGTTTTAATTTGAAAGAGATTTATAACGTAAATAAGGAGGGAACGTATAAAAGGACAATCGTACCCCTGCATATCAATTAACGCCCCCTGCCACGTGTTGGGCCATGATCCGTTCTCACTGTTCTCACACTTTTCACCGTTCTCTCCTGATCCCTTACCTATATATATATATATATATATATATATATATATATATATAGGGTAGGAGTTGGCTACAAAGCCTACTTTTTCTACAAAGTGTAGGAAGCAATCTCCTTGTAACATGTGGCATCTAGTATTATTTTACTAAAGAGCATTAAGGTAATTGAATAATTACAATAATTTATGGAAGATTTTATATCATAACAATAAAAGACTATTTTTTATGGAAACTTATGTCTATTTGTTAGGCCTCCAAATCCAAGATCTCACTCAGCTAACGCAACCAACAGGTGTGCGGAATCCACCTGATGATCAACCACTGTAGATGAAACACTAGAATGCAAAGATTTGTGAGAGAAATCAAGAATACACTGAGTATTCTTGATGAAGAAGATGAATGGCGTCACACACACACAGTAGCCGCCAGACAAAACAGAATCGCCACAATGATTAGGGTTAGAAAGGTGCACAGAATTTCACACAGAGTCGCCACCTTGTCTATTCCACATAAAGGTATAAATACAAGGCAAAACCCGGACTTTCAAGACAAACTAGAAAGCCCGGACAAACAAACTACACAAAGCAAAACTCTGACTTTTGTCCTAAACAAAACTCAGACAAAAGTCTATCCTAAAACTTGGACAAAATGTCCAAGGATAAAGCTTGGACTAAGTTTCACTATATGTACAATAAAGACCCTATAGAATGGGAGACATGCACTTATCACCTAAAGTGCATTAACAAACTCCCCCTTGATCAGTGCATGGTCTTCATTTGTCTTGAGATCTTCATCCTTTCTTCGAGTACTCGCTGCCTGGTTTTTCACACAGAACTGCACGACTTTGATGTATTGATCAGCTAACGGTTGATCTTCTTCAAAGGAATGCAACGGCAGACGTCTTAGCTTCTTCAAATCTTCCATCTTAAGATGAACGATCCAGACGCACACAGCTTCTTCAAATCTTCCATCTTGAGATGAATGATCCAGATGCACACAGCTTCTTCAAATCTTCCATCTTGAGATGAACGATCCAGACCTGAAACACTTAACACCGGATTAAGAATCTTAACCCCGGAGATACTCAGCCCAAACCTGGATCCCAAAAATAATTCCAATACCCCGGAATCAACAATTGAAATAGTAAACAACCAATATTTAATAATTTGTATTTCAAAACACGATCATTCAGAACAACTTACTTCAAAACTTATACTTTTGGAAAAATATCACAACTTGGAAGCAGATTTACCGAAACACCTTAAAATGACGTGATTACCCACACACTTAGATGGATCTTGCACGGCCGATTTTTATACAAAAAAGACTTATTTTAAGATTACCTAACTTGATGTTTAACACCTTATTAAAGAATGTACACAACCCTTAGCGAATTTTCAAAATGATAACTCACACATAGAAACAAGAAAGCAAAATCTTTTTGGTGTTTTTTTTTTTTACTGAATAAAGAAATTAAACCTACGAACGTATTTACACTAATTATCTTTTTGTGAAATCAGAGCAAAGAGATCATATCGGTTTTTCTGTCAGTATCCAACACAAGAACATAGATTATCAGTTTAAGCTCTTAGAATGATATTAACAGTTCAAGACGTTCAACGGTATTGTGGTCCACTTAAGCTTTAGCACGCTTTCGAACACTGTTTTCGAGATATGCGATTAAGTGTATTAATAACTGATTGTAACTATGTTTACCCACCTCAGAATATACTCCCGTATCAAGGTATGCACGAGAGATCATCTTACTGGTGAGTATACCATTTATCATCTGTTTTTGACGTATAAGCTAATGTGAGATACCCACTTATTTGGGATTGAAAACAAGTCCTTTGTGATAAAATCACTTATTGAGGAGGAACTTGAATTTCAGATGCAAAGGGCACAGGAGCAAGTCCGTGAACAGGTTAGTACCATCGTACAGACAAAGAGACGAACTTGACTCCCGCATGATTTGTGGGACATGTGATTGTTTATCACTTATTTGGGTCGAATGCATCATGTATTAAGGATATTTACACGTATGTATGGTATCATGGAAGATCTAGACTTGCGTCCCCGTTATTTTCCGGTAAAAGAAACAACCATGATACCCAGATGATAAACAACATAAAGACCACGTATCTCAGAACCTCGGCAATCTATAAACGAAATTACGGTACCAAGACCATATATCCGAGAGATGTGCCACACAAGTTACGCAGTTCATTATGTTTATATACCAAAGACAGGTTCTTATTTACGCGTAAAACCTACCGAAGCAACGTATGATGAAGCTGTCACAGTTAACGGTTAATTGATTATATAACCATAGTCCTGCATTAGATACGACTAACCGATGTACTATCATTTCCCTTATATCTCAACACGACTTCATTTTATATTTTTCAAATGTTTTTGAATTTTTCTTAAAATTTATCCTACAACTAAGTAAAATATTTTTGGAGTTTTTCAATTTTTGGAAAGCGGTAAGAACTGTACAGAAAACATAAAATAAAGTTTCTATGCGAGTTGCGAAAAGCATTTTACTCGGGGTTGATCATGCCAATCATTCGGACCAGATTTTCAAATCTAGCCCGATCGAATGTCTTAGAAAACAGGTCGGCAAGATTATCCAAGGTGTCTACCCTAACCACTTCTATTAAACCCTTCTCAGCACAGTCGCGAATGAAATGATGCCTAACATCTATGTGCTTAGTGCGTGAGTGATTAACAGGATTGTTAGTTATGGAAATGGCAGAGTTGTTATCGACAAGAATAGGAGTTCGAGTAAAATTCAAACCGTAGTCCCTCATTTGTTGCTGAATCCACAAAACCTGAGCACAACAGCTTGATGCAGCAATGTACTCGGCCTCGCACGTGGAAAGAGAAACGGCAACTTGCTTTTTGCATTGCCAAGAGACAAGACGGTTCCCAAGAAGTTGTGTGCCGCCAGAGGTTGACTTTCTGTTCATCGGGCACCCTCCGAAATCTGCGTCAGCATATGCCATCAAGTCTAGACCACCTTCAGCTGGATACCACAATCCAAGCTTAGGCGTCCCTTTCAGATATCTGAAGATACGCTTGACTGCTTTCAAGTGAGACTCCTTCGGAGTTGATTGGTACCTAGCACATAAACAAACAAAGAACATAATATCTGGTCGTGAAGCAGTAAGATACATCAGTGAACCTATCATTGCTCGATATAGAGTCGGATCCATTTCAGGATCTTTCTCCTTATCGGGTGAAAGCTTAAGATTTGTCGGGAGAGGCGTGTCATAGGGTAAGCTATCTTCCAATCCAAATCTTTTGAGAATCTCGTGGACATATTTCGTCTGATGCACGTACGTCCCGGTTTTTTCTTGACTCACTTGAAGACCTAGAAAGAAGGATAACTCGCCCATCGCGCTCATTTCAAATTTTGACTTCATCACTGCTTCGAACTCACGACACAATTCTTCATTTGAAGAACCAAAAATTATGTCATCAACGTAAATTTGCACGATCAGAAAATCTCCCCCTTTCTTCAATATGAACAGTGTGGAGTCAATCGCGCCACGCGAGAACCCATGCTCCAATAGATGCTTTGACAACGTCTCGTACCATGCTCGAGGGGCCTGATGGAGACCGTAGAGAGCCTTGTCCAACAGATAGACCTTGTTGTCTAACCCTGGAGCTTCGAAACCCAGTGGTTGGGACACATACACAGTTTCATGCAATTTCCCGTAAAGGAAGGCGCTTTTCACATCCAACTGATAGACTTTGATACGCATGTGTGCAGCAAAGGCTAGAAACAAACGAATGGCTTCCAGTCTTGCCACTGGTGCATAAACTTCGGTATAATCAATCCCTTCCTCTTGATTGAAGCCTTGAACAACCAACCGTGCTTTGTTTCTGACGACAACACCCTTATCGTCTTTCTTGCACTTGAAAACCCACTTCGTGTTGATTGCATGTTGGCCCTTTGGAAGATCGACCAAATTCCACACCTTTAACTTGTCGAACTGAGCTAACTCTTCTTGCATCGCCTCACACCAAGAATTATCCTTCAGAGCCATTTGATAGTTCTTTGGCTCTATCTGAGAGATAAAACATTCATGTAGGCTAAGATTGTAGATTTCTTCTTTCTTGATAGCAGAGAACAGACATTGCATCTCAGAAATACTCCTTCGCGTTTGCACTCCCGCATTTGGATTCCCAATAATATTATCAACAGGATGATGAACATTTGTTCTTGGAACTGGGATTGCCGGAGCTTGAAGATTGTTTCCCAAATTCGATTGAATCTCCCCCTCAGCATTTGCATTACTACTAGAAGCTTGATCATTACCAGAAGACGCATTAACATTTGGATATGCTGAAAAGTCAACGTATAGATCTCCACTTGTAGTTTGAGCAGCTGCATTGTGGATCTGCTCAGCAACAACATCATTTACGGTCGAAGAGTCAGCGACTGGAACATTCGAAGACACATTAGTAGGAATACTTGCTCTCCAGCTCGCATCCACTTCATCTTTGTTCACAAGATGTGTGTATACAACCTCCGAATCTTCTTCTGAAACATCAGGAAGATCAAATGAATCAAATAATTTATCATAATCATAACCGCTTTTGGGACCGAACTCGGACGGTGGAGGATCGTAACTCAAAGGAGTTATATCAAACACGATCTCCACTGTACGCTTCTTAACATTATAAACGCGTTTGTTTGGAGTTCCATTGGCATATCCCAAAAAGAACCCAACCTCACCAACTTCCCCCATTTTAGGAGTATCTTTGGTGCGTTTGATAACACACTTGATCCCAAAAGGTTGAAAACCAGATAAGTTTGGTTTCTTGTTTTCAAGCAATTCATAACACGTTTTATCTTCTCTTTTGACCGTAAGCACTTGATTTAACACATAACATGCAGTGTTTACCGCCTCGGCCCAGAAGAAAATTGGCAATTTAGATTCAGAAAGCATAGTTCGGGCCGCCTCAATCAGGGTACGATTCTTCCGTTCTGCAACTCCGTTCTGTTGAGGAACATATGGAGCGCTGAACTGATGAACTATTCCCATTTCCCGACATAACTCATCCATATAATGATTTTTAAACTCAGTGCCGTTGTCACTTCGGATTTTCTTAATAGGAAGTGAATAATTTTTCTCAAGTTGTTTGAATAAGTCTCTTAAAATACCAGCAGTTTGATCCTTTGTTTTTAAGAAAAATACCCATGAGTAACGTGAGAAATCGTCAGTGACAACTAAGCAATAAGACATCCCACCAATGCTAGCAACATGGATCGGGCCGAAAAGATCCATGTGAAGCAATTCAAGTGGTTTTTGGATTGAGTTAACTGTTTTCGGTTTATGAGGCTTTCGTTTGATTTTTCCTTTTTCACATGATTCACATTTGTTGTGCATATTGAAACTACGTAAAGGAACCCCCAACACTAAGTTGTTTTTCACTAAGTGGTTCATTTTTCGCAGATGCACGTGGCCCATTCTCCTATGCCAGAGATACGATTGATCTTCAGTCGCCTTCGAAAGTAGACATGTCACTGGAGCAGACGAGTTAACCAACGGGCACATGTCCATGACATATGTGTTATTCACCCTTGGAGCCCGCATAACAATCCAATCTTCAGGAACAATAAATCCCTGACGCAAAACGAAGCAAGCTTTATCGGTGAACAACATCGTGTACTTGTTATCACAAATTTGAGAAACCGACATCAAGTTATGCTTCAGTTCTTCAACGTAGTTCACTTTATGCAGCGTAATTTTTCCATTTGACACCGATCCTTCACCGGTGATGTAACCACCCTTCTCACCGGCAAAATTCACATAACCACCACGAATTTGTTTAAAATTGTTCAATAACTCTTTATTTCCTGTCATGTGTCTGGAACAGCCACTATCGATATACCAAATATAGATAGCTCTTTTTAGCTGCTCCTACACTCCCCAACAAGAAAATTTAGTTAGAGTGTGGGACCCAAGCCATGATGGTCTTGGGTCGTCCCGATTCATCAACATAAGAAAACTCTTTGAAATAACCATCATTGCCATTGTGTCCTCCATTTCCATTTCGGAAATTGTTGGAATGACTCCCCGCAAATCGTAGATTATACGGAGTTGACGATCTGTTGGTATAACTAGAGTTTCCATAACCTCGGCTTCCATAGTTTTGGTAACTGTAATTTTGATTCCTGGGTGGCTCAAAATTCCTACCAAATCTAGGAACATCATCGTGTCTTGAGAATGACCGTGGATGATTATCCGAATGCTGTCTTTGATTTGGAAATCGGGGGGGGGGGGGGTGACGCATTTCGGTCATTCACGAATCGGTTCTGTGCATGAGGTCTAACATTGTTGTTGCTCGATCCTCCAGAACCTTGGTCATTCTCATGTGTTTGGAAAGTAACATGATTTTGTCGTCTGTGAGGGGTTTTCTCACGAGTATCATGTTTTTGAGATGAACTTTCCGGTCCTTTACCACGATTAATAACAACTGGTTTCTTCCCGTGATCCTGATTTTGTTGTGATTTAACATTTGTTTTGACACCTGGTTTTACTTCTTGTTTAATCACTTTGTTTGTCTCAACCTTCTGATTTTTACCGTTTTTCTTTTCAACATTAACTACTTCATTTTGTGGTTTTTCAACAAAAGGTTTCTTTTGATCAGGATCAACAAGAGATTTACCCTTGTCATCTGAACAATCTGCTGCTAAGTGTCCTTTCCCACGACACTTATAACATTTGCGAACTTTCGCAGCATTCTTTGGACGTTCCTCATGACTGGTCGAAGATGATGAAGCGTTAGTGGGATTTTTCAAAATTTGGTTGACAACCTGAGAGTTTGAACCTGTTTCGATTTTCTCTTCCTCTTTGATAAAATCTTCCCCTTTAACAAACTCAGTTTTAGGGATATTTTTCAAATTCTTTTTAGGTTTCCCACGTGACTTTGGTTTTGACTTCTCATTTTGAACTTGATTAAAAATTTCCAAAATTTTATTGCTTATCAAATTCTCAATGTTATCAAAAGTAAGCTCATTTTTCTTAGTAACTTTACTCACATTTGACTGTTCTGAGTCAGAAGCCTCATCTGGCTCAGATTCTGACTCACTTTGCGGTTCAACCGTCAGAGGGGTCTTTGGCACAAAATTTGCCAATTCAGGATCAATGCTTGGCATCGATGTATAATTATGGTTCACCGGTGGAGGCACTTTCTTATAACCGATGCCGAACATTTCTTCCTCAGATTCTTTGAGACGTTGGCTGTTAATACAGAAATTCATCACTTCAGATGAATCCCCGAACTTCTCAATTTTTCGTTGCAAGTCTAAAATCAGATTATCTTTTTCCAAAATGATTTTGTTCTTTTCCAAAACACAATTTTGATTCATTTCAAGTTCAGATTTTAATTCCTGATTTTTAACAGTTCCCTGAGCCACAAGTCTCTCAAATTCAGAGATATCATTTTTCAGCGCTTTTATCTTAATTCGGTGTTCTTTATCCGAATTAGACAAAACATCAATGAGTTCTCTGGATTTTTCTAAATCTGCAATTAAGTTTGTGTTATGAAGTGCATATCTATCAATCTTGGTGACAAACTCAACACATCTAGCACATCGCTTATCTACAGAAGATGATTTTACCTCAATGCCAGCCATAAATGCACACGCTTCGTTTTCTCCAGATTTTTCTTCCAACCTTTTAGCTTCTGCATCCGCAAATTGCTGCATTTCAGCTGTGGAGATGTTGAACTCAAAGCATTCTCCTTTTTCTTCATCTTCTGTTTTGTTAGACTTCTCAACAGAGTCTTCATTCAGGTTATCTTCATTCTCAGCAACATTGCCCGAATCCAACTCTTCCCCAAGAACCTCAGCTACAACCGCAAGTTCCTCAATGCTAGTCTCTTCGACAATCTCTTCACACACTTCTTCAGCTACAACCGCAAGTTCCTCAATGCTAGTCTCTTCGACAATCTCTTCACACACTTCTTCGTTGACAATTTCAGCTATAAAGGCTTGTGACACAATAGCTCCTGAAATGTCTTCCAATGCACAACCCCAGTCGTAAGGCTCAGTCACTTTTTGTAAAGATTGAGCCACCATAGCATTGTTTGTTGAAGGTGTAAGATTTTCAGAACCACTTGGACGAGCACTTGAGTTTGAAGTAGTTGCTGAATTGTTGTGAGGTCTTGAGTTGTTTCCTTGAGAGTAGTTTTCTCTGTTCGATCTTTCCAACTTCGGCTTCCGACAATCACGTGTGAAATGCCCGTAGATGCCGCAGTTGTGACATTTCACCTTTGACATGTCGTGTGACAACTCGTACTTTAGAGCGTATCTTTGTGTAACATTATGTGACTATGTGAACTTTATTAATCGATTGAATGTTATGTTGTTTTGACTATGTGAATTTATGAAGCGAATGTACATTTATAAACAAACCGATCGCACAACACTACTTGATCACACAAGCCCGGTTGGGCCGCACAACTTGCACTCGGATCTAAAGGGCAGCCCAAGTTGGGTTCGGCCCACTCTTTATGCGCATACACACACACCTTAGAGAGGTTGTTCTCATTTGTTGCAAAAACATTCACATACACAAACCCTAGCTCTCCTCTCTCTCTCTCTCTCACGAACTCGAAGGCAGCCAAGCATCCCCTTCACCGAAGATTTTGTGTTCGGATCGATCCCCTACCCTCTTCTTTAATCGGTTAGTGTTCATGTCATGTGTTTATTCGATTGTTGTTTAGTTGAGGATGAATTGTGATGTTGGTATGAATGATACATGATTGATCTTGAATATGTGTAATCGGCCATATATATGTTAGATCCGAAAAGTTGATGTTGTGTAAATACGATTTGGAATTGATGATGATGTTAACTATTAACCTTGATGTTCATGAAATCGGCACATGTATGGTATTTTAGATTTATATAGAATTGTTAATCACATGATACTGTTGATGATTTAGAATCAAGTATATATATATATATATATATTTATCGGCTGTGATGTTTCTATGCTTTGGATGGTTAGTATGATGATTGTTAATCATGTCTTGTTCTCGGTTCTGCTTGCACGATGAAGGATAGTGTTTATAATCTGATGTATGTTCATGCAAATCGGATTTAATGAGATGATATGTTAAGTTGTTGTTCATACAATGATCATGTACTAGTTAGGGTTCATAAGAAGTTTGTGATAAAAAGCCTTGTTTGATCGATGTATGTCTTAGTTGGAAGTTGTTAATTGATAATCTATAAACATGGAAATTGAATAATTGTTTGCCATAAATTATGAATGTAACTGATATGCATAAAATTAGGAAAATCTTAACTGTTTACCCAAATAAGTCAATCACACAAGACCAGATCGTACAAGAATTGGTCTGGTCGCACAAGGCCCTCAGTCGCACAAGGTCCTCAGTCGCACAAGGTCCTCAGTCACACAAGGTCCTCAGTCGCACAAGAGGTCCTCAGTCGCACAAGTGATTACTGGACCGCACAAGTTGAAGTGTTGTTTAACTGTTGGGCCTCAAAGCCCAAATCCAGTCGCACAATCCCCTCGGACCGTACAACACTTGTGTTGTGTAGTTTGGGCCGATACATGTTAGGAATGATATGCTGTTTATTGGGCCGAATGTATTATTGAATCGCACAAGAATTATTGTTTGAACTATGTTCATGTTTATAGTTTTATTGGGTATTTTGGTTTTGGGCCGGGTATTAGTGGGCATTAACGTATGACTCGCACAAGGCCATTAGACTTGTGCGAGCCCAATCTCTTGGTCGCACTAGTGGAATATGTTTAACTGTTGAACGTGATGTTGCATGTTGCCATGATTCGTAGGTGTTTCTTATATGCTATCTATGTGATACTTGTGTGCACTACTTGGAACCAAAAACCTGACTTTGTATGGTAACCATGTTAGGACGTGGTTGACCACTAGCTGCTAGACTTGACCTTTCCGTGTAATCTGCCGAGCAAACCAAGGTGAGTTCACACTCTACAAAGCATGGGATTCCCAGGGGTTGGGAATGGGGTTAAGGAATATGGATTCCTCGTCCTTTCTTGGGTAGGACAGTAATGGTTCAGGAATGTAATTCCTCGTCCTCACGGACAGATAACTATACTAGACCAAAACTCTATCACGAAGTCCCTCATTTTTATATCGACTTAATCGCCGGGCCAATGGCGAGCGGGTCATTAGTTAGATAGCGCTATTTAGGTCTGACAAGCCTCACACCGTGCCGCAGAGGACGGGCGTGAACTAATGGATCTGGGGCACGTCAATGCTGATAGACATTGACAGTTTCAGGGCACTTAAACATGACTTCAGTCAGTAGTCGATATGGTAACGAGTCTAGTGGATACATGGGGTAGCCCCCACGGCCGAAATGCCAGATAACTATCATGGGGTAGCCCCCATGGCAGGATTGCCAGAGTAAATGGGTTAAACAAAGGGTTAAACAAATCACGTTTTCAACTATGGGGTAACCCCCACGGCAGGATGCCAGTAAAGGAAACTGTTTTTGGAACAACTTAAAACGAACACCCAACCGTGAACTCACTCAACTTGTTGTTGACTCGTTACTACATGCTTTGCAGGTCTATAGGTACTTAGCTGGAGCTTGCACAAGGGAGAGTCGTTGTGGGACATGGACAGCTGTGTGCCATGTTAAACATTTGGATATTTGAACTCTTGATTTGATTTTAAACATTATGCTTCCGCACATAACTTAACTATGTTTGTTTTGGACACTAATCATGTTGGTTGGACTTTTACAATTAATTATATACTTGTTCGATATGATTAGTGGTTTGATCCTGGTCAGTCACGCCTCCAAGCGGTGATACTCCGCATGTGGATTTTGGGGGTGTGACATGTCGACTCCCATTCGAGTCTTTGTCTGACCTCCTATGAACTTCCTACCCGTTCTCAACAGAAATTTCTTCGCTCTACGGACTAAGAGTGCCATGTTGAGTTGTAGATCAAGTTCTTCCATTTCGTCTTGGTCTATCTGGTCAAAGTCCTCATCGAGACTTGACGGTTCAACGAGCTTTCCAAGACTGAAGTTCTCGTAGGCAGTCATGAAGGACGCCAAAAGGCTCATGTTTTCTTCAATCAACTTCAAACCGCTTGCATCTATCTTAGGAATGTTCAAACTTGTGCCTTGAGATTTCTGAGCTCCACTAGAAGAGTACATCCGGAATTGGTTGTTACACTTGGACTAACATTGTTGCTTATAAAGGCGTGTTCACTTGCAGAACCTTCATTCTCCGAATACAAAGCAACACCGACTCCACTGTTACTGCCCTTCTCCATTGGTTTCGAAGCCTTATATAACTGAGGATCTTGGAGCTTCTCGAAATCAGATGCTTGATCTTCCATATTCCAGGCATAACCCTTCAGCTTTTGAACAGCTTCTTCCAATGAGAGCTCCTCATAGAGAACACCCTCTCTAATCAATGCGGTGTACATATTCCATTCTCTGGGAAGACAATTCAGAAACTTCTCAACCTTCTCAAATTCAGTGTAGATACCTTCTTGACTTCTATCAAGTTCACTCAACAGATGATAAAATCGGTTCACTGTGTCATCAAATGATTCATTCTTTAATGCTTTAAACATAACGAATTGAGTCTTCAACCGTTCGAGTCGTCGTTTCTTGTAAATTGCATTTCCTTCATATCGCTCGATCATGCTATCCCACAACTCCTTCGAGCTATTTCTCTTACGGAACGTATGAAGTATAGATTGTGTCATTGCCATCGTTATCATTGACATAGCTTTCTCTTCACAGTCAAAAAATCTCTTCTGGTCGTCAGTGAGTGCCAAATACGTATCAATCGTCAACGTGCGTACTGGAGTAGCTCCACATCCTTTAACAATACACAACCAGATTTTGATGTCTTTCGCTCGTACATACCGTTCGAAACGCTCCTTCCACTCAGGAAAATCAAGCTCGTTTATCAACAAAGGAGGTTTGTCGCTACTTCCTACCTCAGCATTGTGCTTGAGGTTTTGCACCATTGTAGTCAGATTGTTGTTTACCATTTCAGAAAACAACAGTAGGTTTCTAAGCAAGAACTGTCACTGGGAAGGTTTTCTAAGTCCAAACTCGGAGAGAAAACTCGGAGTGAAATGTCTGAGGCTTTAATCAGAGTGTAAAACCCGGATCACCACCTGAAATAGAACACAAACAAAAACCCCACACTTACACTGTTAAGGAATTAAACTCAGACCACTCTATTCTATGCTAAAATACGGACTTGTTGAACTTTATAAGAAACTCGGATAAGTTGATATATAAACTAGGACAATTAAAAACTCGGACACCTTAAACAAAGTGAAATGTGTGAATAAAAGTCGGACTCACAATAGTGTAATGTGTGAATAAACTACTGTTGATAAAACTCGGACTCAATAGAAAAGTCGGACAATTTAAAAGTCGGACTCAATAGTGTGAATAAAACTAGGACAATTAAAAGTCGGACTCACAATAGTGTAATGTGTGAATAAAATTCGGACTAATGAGAAAGAGAAAATGAAACTCGGACTCACAAGTAGACTTAAAAACTCTGACTCAAAGAAAAAACAATGTAAAACTCGGATGAAATGTATGTAACTTAAACTCGGACTCAAGAAAACTAAGGTTTCTTAGACAGAAATTCGGACCTAATAAAACTCAGACTCTAAAAACTCAGACTCAAAAAAAAAAAAAAAAAATGGTTAGACAAGAGTTGAGATTTGAAACTCAGAACAGGCAAGAGTTCTCAAAACTCAGAAGAACCAATCTCCGGACTATCTCTCCAATGTGACTTCACACTGGTTCAACAATACCCCGGAGACACAAACACAGAATTTAAAACACGGACAAATCTTCCAAAGATCAAACTCAGGAATCTTTTTCAACCTTCAACACTGTAAGAACAAAAACCAAAACCCCTGTAAAAACCCAAATGAAGATCAACACTAAAGAACACCAAACTACTCAAAATCCATCACCAAATCACTAGAAATGAATGAAGAATCATGAATAAAACACAAAAACTCACTAAACACTCACTAAACCCTATCAAAGATTGAACTTTCCTCACAAAAACCTTCAAACTAAGAAACACCTACAGTAGTATGAGCACACTGCTCTGATACCACTTGTAAGGCCTCCAAATCCAAGATCTCACTCAGCTAACGCAACCAACAGGTGTGCGGAATCCACCTGATGATCAACCACTGTAGATGAAACACTAGAATGCAAAGATTTATGAGAGAAATCAAGAATACACTGAGTATTCTTGATGAAGAAGATGAATGACGTCACACACACACAGTAGCCGCCAGACAAAACAGAATCACCACAATGATTAGGGTTAGAAAGGTGCACAGAATTTCACACAGAGTCGCCACCTTGTCTATTCCACATAAAGGTATAAATACAAGGCAAAACCCGGACTTTCAAGACAAACTAGAAAGCCCGGACAAACAAACTACACAAAGCAAAACTCTGACTTTTGTCCTAAACAAAACTCAGACAAAAGTCTATCCTAAAACTTGGACAAAATGTCCAAGGATAAAGCTTGGACTAAGTTTCACTATATGTACAATAAAGACCCTATAGAATGGGAGACATGCACTTATCACCTAAAGTGCATTAACACTATTAACTATTCAAAATTGGCAGTTACATTATTCGTATCCACGATTAATTCTTCAGAAGTTCGAAACATAAAACAAATTCATCATTTCTTAACATTGTGTTTTATCAGTTTACGGTTTCTTCACACCGTGTTATATCAATTTTCACAATTAAACACCCCCATATATTTCGAAACATAAAACACATTCATTATTTCTTGACGTTGTGTTTTATCAGTTTCTGATTTCTTCACATTGTGTTATACCAGTTTTCACAATTAAACACACCCCTCACTCATAAAACACAATAGTGTCAGAAATGCACAATATAGAACACACCAGTGAAATAAACAATATAAAACATGTAGACACTATATAAAATACACTAGTGTCTGAATTACTTGAATCGTATTTTTTTAGATATGTAGCAATATGATACTAATATTAAAGATAAAAATATGTTCATTGTTATGGTATAATTAAAAAAAACAAATTATGTATAAAAAAAGTATTGACGTTTTAAAAAGATAGGGGGAAATTGCATGTGATACCTAAATTTAAGGCATACAAAATTTATTTTTATACCCTTAATTCAATAAATCAATCATTTATATAAAAACAAATATTACAATTTTGCCACTCATTTAATCTCATCCATCAATTACCTAATCTAATGGCCATAATCACTTCTTACACTTTTTAGACAAAACATACTTTGTAGAGGAACCTCACCACACACATACACACACACACACACACATATATATATAGGGGCATGATTTAGGGAAAACTCATAAAAGTGTGAAAACGATGAGAACGCCCCTCATCCGTTGGATCAAAACAATTTATGGACAAGATTGGCGCGGTGACGTTTTCGTCAATAACATCAACTTTATTACTTGGAACGTGCTTCATTAAGAGTAAAAGGGACTTTTTACTGCTCTAATTCAAAACGCCAAAGTAATGAGCAAAATGCCATTCAAAACGACTAAAACACCATTAATACAAAACGCCAAACCTTAATGATAAAACGCGTTGCAGATTTATCAGAAAGATGGAACAAACAGTAACTGAAAGTTAATTATTAACATTTATTACAAAAATTTCCCTCCTAAACTACGCGCCTAAAATATCATTATATAAACGATGTTACCATCGCTTCCATCATCACTTCCATTGATCATACTAAAAACGCCATCTTTAACCAAAACGTCAAATTTAAAAAAAAAACCTTGAAAGGAAGAAAAATGGCAACCAACGTTTCATGGAGATACACACTCAGAATCAGACGATTCGTGATCCGTTTTGACAACAAAAGAAGAGTGTTTGTTAAAACAATCAAAGCCATATTGAACATGGAATAAGAACTACAGAGGGGGATCCTAGTACTTGGCATCCCTCTTGATAACCACTGTGATAAAACACATACGGTTATAAGGAGATTAACCAGAAAATTTGGACCAAACAAGGAAAATGCAAAAATAGACCCAGTCATTAGATCATGGTGTTTTGATGAAGACACAAATATGGTCACCGTTATATGTGACAACTGAGAGAAGGAAGACTACATGCTTGAAGACATCATGACCAAGCAGGGTATTGGGTTCCTGGAGCAGTTACACAACGCAACATGTTGGAACACAGACATGAACATAAAAGTGACGTTGTTGCAGGACATGTTCAAATGGAGGCTTTAAAAGGTTTAAAAAGAAGAAGACAACGAAAGTGAAAGTGATGACTTCGATGAGAATCTGTAAGAAGAATCCGAAGAAGAAGACGAGGGGAGTGATGGATACTTCTCAGACAAAGTCCCTTCTAACGAGGAGTTTTATTTTTTTTTTCTTTTCTGTAATTTTTCTGTGTTTATTATGAACTTTTCAAATAATATTTCTCTCATTAGTTATAAAATGCCAAAATGCAAAAAACGTCAGACACCAAAAGTTAATTAGTGTATTTAATCATCTTCATCTACAAAACGCCAAACAAAACGCTTACTTGAAAGATGGGACGTGTTACAACCTTAACAAATAAAGTTGAACAAACAGTCACTACAAACAGTACCTGAAACGACAGATACTTTATTACTAACATTTATTATAATAAAATCTCGCCTAAATTACGAGCCAAAAATACCTTATATAAACAATCGTCTCAGCACCTTCCATTGATCACACCAAAAAACAAACACCATGTTTCTTAAATACCACTCACTGTAAACGCCAAAAAAGTTATAAAAACCAAAGATGGCAAACATCGTTTCTTGGATATTCAGTATTGTTCTGCATGAAGTTTCACTGAATGGATTCTTAGGTGAGGGGGGTAACTCAATAAGATTTTGCTACATGAAATGGACAAATCTTCAAGAAAAAGAGACTGATGACAGTGATATGTCATTATGTGTGCTTTGTTCTTGAAGAAGGTTTGGATGAGAAGAAGAGACCGATCCTAGTGTAAATGCTATTTTGGACTCCATGATGATAATGAGGATGACGGCCAAATAGCATCCACACATATGACATCGATCTATGTAGCCAAAATTCACAAAACCACTTCAACAACGAACAACAATAGATCACACCAAAAACCAAAACGCCATATTTTTTTGACTGATCAACTTTGTCTAGAGCCGGGTGTTTCAGCTGTGTAAGGAAATCGGCATCTATCTAAGGTATTCAAAGATTCATGAGACAAAAACTTCAAGAAGAAAGATACTGATTACAATGAAGATTTGGATGGGAAATTGGATTAGGATTTTTAATTTATTTTTTTCTTTTCTATTTTTTTGGTGTCATTTTCTGAGGTTTGTTATCTAATTTTCCGCTAATAAAATACATTATTTCTCTAAAAAAATGCTTAGAAAACGCCAAGATGCCACAAACGCCAAACTCCAAAACTATAATAAAATTACTTTAAACAAGTATTATTAAAAACTCCAAAAAATTACAGAAATGTATAAAACAATGTGTAAGAGAATAGAACAATGTGCCATCTTTATCTATACGCCATTAAATACAAAACGCCAAAACCTAAAAGATGGGACGTGTTACAGCCTTAACAGATAAATCTGAACAAACAGTAACTGAAACGACAGAAACTTTATTGCTAACATTTATTATATTAAAAGCCACGCCATGGTAATTGAATTTAATTATCTTTTCACACGCCATAATTACCTGTCACATTATAGGTCTGCAACCTACATGGCACCACAAAAGCTACAAAAAATACACATAAAAAAATATAATTACTAATGTTTTTTAGCGCCAAAAACATATATCTAACTCGCGTAAAAAAAGGTCATTATATAAGTATAAAAGGTCATTATCACATAATTGAAACATACTTTAAAGGAGAGGGGTTTAAGAAGAGTGGCCATGATCATACTTTATTTGTGAAAAAGGTATAGGGCAAAATTCTAATGGTCAGTTTATATGTAGATGATTTAATTTATGTAGGGAGTGATAAGATGATCTGTGATACTTTCAAAGAATCCATGAAGAGGGAATTTGATATGACAAATCTTGGGAAAATGAAGTATTTCCTTGGTGTTGAGATCAGTCAAACTGAAGAAGCCAATGAAGTAAGTCAAGAAAAGTATGCTAAAGAGGTGGTTAAGAGGTTTGGAATGGAAGAAGCCAATCCTGTTCATGTGCCTATGGTGCCAGGTGCTCTTTTTACCAAGCTTGGATCAGGGGAGTGTTGGATCGTTTCACATAATACCCGAACCCGAGCTAATGGGTCGGGCCAAACGTGAACGTCTCTAAAGGAGCAGGGGTGTTTAATGTTAATCTTAATTGAAGATAATTATAAGAGTTAGAGATAATTATCTAATTCCTTATTTTTAGTTAGATATAGAAAAGGATGTTTATGTTTAACTAGAATTAGGATTATATTTCAATTAGGATTTCTACCACTATATAACCAATCCATCATGGATTATTGTGGTTATGAGTGATATTCAGTTTTGAGCCAATTTTCTGAATAAAGGAGAGTTAATTCCTTAAACTCGTGTGTTTAATTAATCGATTGGGACTTGAATTGGTATCAGAGCCAGTTCAATATCCCACCGATTGTGATTGTTACCTTCGAAATCAGAATCGGAGGTGAACATACCTGTTCTTCGGCGTCAAAGGTACCGACAGGAAGAACACCGGCGGCGGCAAGAGGCAGCAACCGGAATCACAATTAGCGGCGTCGTTCTCCGGCGTTAAAGGGACCGACAAGGGAGAAGCAAAGACGGCAGCATCAAGTTTCTTCATAGGATTTGATTGAAAGAAGCAGATTCTCGTCTGAGATATAGGAGCAGCCTAGGGTTTCTTTTGTTTCAGTGAGTTGTTTTTGGAAGAGAAAGAGGTCTTGTGTTTTAGAAGCAGGTCACGTGGTTTATTTAATAATTCAGTGGGTTATCCTTTTTGGAACCTATTGGAACAAACAGGTGGTCTGGAGTTTTTATTAATTAAAAGAAACATCTGTTTTTTTTTTAATTAATAGCAACAGTGTCTTTTATTAAAAGACAGAACAGTTCGTTATAATCAGGAGCAGATCTGATTATTAATATAACAGCTAAGGGGATCGGTTCTGAGAGCACTATTTAGAACCAACTAATCTGTTTAATCCGAAGGACTGGATCAAGGCCCGGCTACACCACTTATGTATAAACGAACTAGGAGGAGAAACATGGCTGGTGGCGAAGGTTCGGTACCACCACCGGTTGCAGCAAGGGATCCGGCTTCTACAAGCTTACAATGTCCGATGTTGACTTCAACTAATTACAACATCTGGGCAATTAGGATCAAGGCGGTTTTTCGAGTTCATGGAATCTTGCAAGCTTTGGAACCTGGTGAAGAACAAGTAGAAGCCAAAAAGGATGACATGGCGGTAGCACTACTTCTTCAAGCAATACCCGAAGAGCTCGTGTTTCAGGTGGCTCAGTTTCAGAAAGCAAAGGAAATCTGGGAAGCATTGAAGACACGGTATGTTGGGGTTGAACGGGTTCGAGAGGCAAAGATTGAGCAACTAGAAAATGAGTTTGAATCCTTGAAGATGAAAGAAACAGAGACAATTGATTCTTTCGCGGGCAGAATAAGTCAGTTGGTTACCAAGGCAGCCAGTTTGGGAACCACATACGAAGACAAAAAGCTAACCAGAAAGTTATTAGGCTCCGTTCCAGCAAAATATGTTCCAATTGTCGCATCAATTGAGCAGTTCGCAGATTTGAAGGCCATGACGTTTCAGGAAGCTATAGGGAGGCTAAAGACTTTTGAAGACAGAATTAAAAATATTGAATTTGCAGGCGAAAATCAGAGCAAATTGATGTTCGCTGGTGGTGAAAGTTCCTCTAGTCACAAATCCTCTAATAACTCAGGGGGGCGTGGGCGAGGAGGTTATAATAATAGGAGTCGGGGTCGTGGACGTGGTTCGGGTCAAGGGCGAGATACGAGTCAGAACCGAGATAATGGTCAGAACCGTGGTGCAAAGGGCTCGGGTGAAAAGAATACTGACAACCGACAGAGACCAAAGAAAGATAGATCTGAAATTCAATGTTTCAGATGTGATCAGATGGGTCACTTCGCGTCTAGCTGTCCAGAAAGACGAAAGAATCAAGAGGCAAACTTAGCAGAAACGGAAAAATTGGATCCAAATCTTTTTATGCTAGAATGTACAAGTGAGACGGTTTACTTAAATGAAGACAAAGTGATTCCCAAGAAGTTTGAATCCAAGCATATGGAGGAGAACTTGTGGTATTTAGATAATGGAGCTTCAAACCACATGACGGGGAACAAATCAATCTTTTTAGAGCTAAACGAGCGAGTAAACGGTAAGGTACGTTTCGGTGATGACTCTTGTGTTGAAATTGCAGGAAAAGGCTCGATTTTGTTCGTAAGCAAAACTGGCGAACATAAAATATTAACAGAAGTTTATTATATACCGAGCCTGCGTTCCAACATAATTAGTCTCGGGCAACTTACGGAGACGGGTTGCAAGGTTGTGATGGAAGATGATGTCTTGCTCGTTTATGACAAAGCAAGAAACCTGTCAATAAAGGTATTTCGCTCCAGTAACCGATTATACAAGATCAAATTGACGGTTGGTTCCCCAGTATGTTTACTTTCTAAGCTTGATGACGAATCTTGGCTTTGGCATGCCCGTCTAGGGCACTTAAATTTCGATTCTTTGAAGAGACTAAGTTCGAAAAATATGGTTCATGGGATGCCCGTGATTAATCATCCATCAAACATATGTGACTGTTGTTTGATTGGAAAACAAACCGAGAAGCCGTACCCAAAGAAAGCACTTTTTAGAGCCACAAGACCGCTCGAGCTACTACATGGCGATCTATGTGGTCCTATCACGCCAGCTACTCCGGGAGGCTGCAAGTACATGTTCTTAATTGTTGATGATTTCTCACGTTATATGTGGTGTTATCTTTTGAAGTCCAAGGATCAAGCGTTCGAAGTATTCAAGCGGTTTAAAGTTTTGGTCGAGAAGGATTTAAAAGAAAAGGTTGGAACTTTCAGAACAGATCGCGGAGGTGAATTCACATCAACCGAGTTCAATGATTGGTGTGAAGTTCAAGCTATCCGAAGACATCTTACTGCTCCATATTCACCACAACAAAACGGGGTCGTTGAGAGAAGAAACCGAACAGTAGTAGGTATGGTAAGGTGTATGCTAAAACAAACAAATGTTCCACAGAGATTTTGGGGCGAGGCCGCAAAGCATGCAGTTTATGTTTTAAATCGAAGTCCAACGAGAGCGGTCGATTCAAAAACACCATATGAGGCACTGCTGAAGGAAAAACCAGATTTGGAATATTTACGGGTATTCGGTTGTGTGGGTTATGCTACAGAACCGAAAGTTAACCTACATAAACTTGATGATAGGGGAATTCCGATGGTTTATTTCGGTTCAGAACCTGGGTCAAAATGTTTCCGTATGTACGACCCAGTTCAGAACAAGATTTGTGTTCGCAGAACAGTGAAGTGTGATGAGAAGCGGGGCTGGCAATGGAAGAAAAATACAATTGAACCAGAATTTTTCACTGTTGTTTTTCACTCGGGTCAGGACGAGATTGTGACCGAGACAACCGGCAGCTCAGAGAACGAACCGGTGCACACCCCACAGCATCAAGGGGGTGAGTCCGTGTGTCATCAGCAATCGCAAGCAGCAGCGGAGGACACTACCCCAACGTCACCGGCAGCTTCGGCTGTGTCAGCAAATATTTCAGGTTCGGGAGAAGTTGACCCGGGTGAGCATATGCCCGAGTTCGATGCTAACTTTGAAACTGAAACTCCCCTAAGGCGTTCAACGAGACAAAAACGCGTTCCGGTAAAATTTAATGATTTTATTATTCAAGATGGTATTAATCGAGAAGAACCGGAAGAATTGTTACTAGCAGCGGAAGATGAGCCGAATTGTTATTCTCAGGCCAAAGGGAACGTGTTTTGGGAAAAAGCAATGCGTGTATAGTTAGAGTCCATTGAAAAAAATAAAACATGGACTTTAACGAAACTCCCGGATAAAGTTAAACCAATTGGGTTGAAATGGGTTTTTAAAGTCAAGCGTGACGCGTCCGGGAAGATTATTAAATATAAGGCGAGGCTCGTTGCAAAAGGGTACGTTCAACAGTTTGGAATTGATTTTGATGATGTGTTCGCACCAGTTGCACGGATGGAGTCGGTACGCTTATTACTTGCACATGCGGCTTGCAAAGGATGGCAAGTTCATCACTTAGACGTCAAATCAGCATTTTTGAATGGAGATTTGAAGGAGGAAGTATATGTCAGTCAACCGGAAGGTTTTATAAAAAAGGGACATGAGGATAAAGTCTACCGGTTAACCAAGGCGTTGTATGGGCTTCGTCAAGCACCACGAGCTTGGAATCTCAAGCTTGATGGTACATTAAAAATTCTTGGTTTTAAGCGGTGCTCTAAAGAACAAGCAATCTACACGAAACGCGAGGGGAATGATTTAATTATTACGGGTGTTTATGTAGATGATTTAATTGTTTCAAGTTCGAGTGCTAAGAAGATCGAAGAATTCAAGAAACAAATGGAGCAAAAACTCGAGATGAGCGATCTCGGGTTACTTTCTTATTATCTTGGTATTGAAGTGATGCAAACTGAGAAGGGAATAACGATCAAGCAGGAAGGATACGCGAAGAAAATTTTAAAAGAAACAAGTTTGTTAGGGTGTAATCCAGGAAAGTATCCTATGGATCCGGGATTAAAACTAACAAAAGACGAGAAAGGCGAACCGGTTGATCCAACAAATTATAGAAGATTGGTCGGATGTCTCCGTTATTTATTACATACAAGACCGGATTTATCTTTTGCTGTGGGGATTGCGAGCAGGTACATGCAAACTCTTATGGTATCTCACTCAGTTGCAGTTAAACAAATTCTTCGTTATATTGCCGGTACTACGAGTTATGGGTTACGGTACAAGCGGGTGGAAGTCACAAGATTGTAGGTTACAGTGATAGTAGCCATAATGCTAGAACGGACGATGGAAGGAGCACTACAGGGCACGTATTTTATTTTGGTGAAACACCCGTTTCTTGGTGTTCTCAAAAACAAAATACTGTTGCTTTATCATCTTGTGAAGCAGAGTTTATGGCGGCAACTTCAGCGGCTTGTCAAGCAATTTGGCTTCGGAGCTTATACAGTGAAGTCGTTGGTGGAGAGATGCAAAAGGTAGTTATTCGGGTGGATAATAAATCGGCCATAGCATTGATGAAAAATCCTGTTTTTCATGGTCGGAGCAAACATATTGATACGTGCTACCATTTCATTCGTGAATGTGTTGAAAATGATTTGGTGGAGATCGAGTATGTAAGCGGAGAAGAGCAAAGGGCCGATATTTTAACTAAAGCACTCGGGAGGATCAAGTTTATTGAAATGCGAGAGTTACTTGGAGTCGAAGACTTCCCTAGCCCGGTTCGGGTATTAGGGGGGTGATTGTTGGATCGTTTCACATAATACCCGAACCCGAGCTAATGGGTCGGGCCAAACGTGAACGTCTCTAAAGGAGCAGGGGTGTTTAATGTTAATCTTAATTGAAGATAATTATAAGAGTTAGAGATAATTATCTAATTCCTTATTTTTAGTTAGATATAGAAAAGGATGTTTATGTTTAACTAGAATTAGGATTATATTTCAATTAGGATTTCTACCACTATATAACCAATCCATCATGGATTATTGTGGTTATGAGTGATATTCAGTTTTGAGCCAATTTTCTGAATAAAGGAGAGTTAATTCCTTAAACTCGTGTGTTTAATTAATCGATTGGGACTTGAGGGAGGAGGTGGATGAAACTCTCTATATGAGTTTAGTTGGAAGCCTGATGTATTTGACAGTGTCCAGGCCGGATATTATGTATGTGGTTAGCCTCATTTCCAGGTTTATGGAAAAACCAAGGGAGGATCATTTCCTTGCTGCAAAGAGGGTACTCAGATATATCAGAGGTACATACAAGTTTGGGCTAAGGTATGTTAAAGAGAAGAAGGATGATCTGGTGGTGTTCACTGATAGCAATTATGGCAGGGATTTTAAAGGGAAGATGTATGATCTGGTGGTATTCACTGATAGCAATTATGCCAGGGACGGTGAGGACAGAAGAAGCACATGTATGTCTGTCTTCTTAGTGGAGCTGCAGTGTGTTGGTGCTCTAGGAAACAAGAAATTGTGACCTTGTCATCAACAGAAGCTGAGTATGTAGCTGCTGGATTATGTGCTTGTCACTGTGTTTGGATGAAAGGTCTGCTTGAAGAAATGGAAGAGAACACTAGAACAGTAACAATTTTTTTGTGACAACACTTCAACTATTAAGTTGTCAAAAAAATCCTGTTCTGCATAGAAGAACAAAGCACATCGATATTCGTTATCATTATTTGAGAGAATTAGTTGAAAAACAGGTGGTTGCGCTTGAATTCTGTGGAACAAAACAACAACTAGCTGATGGAATGACTAAGCCAGTGAAGGAGGTGACATTCAATGAGATCCGTGCAGCTATGGGAGTATGTGAGGTTAAACAAGACACCTGATGATGGTCTTGTTTAAGGGGAGGAAATATTGGGTCAGCTTGCTTGCACGTGTTTTTTTCTTTATGTGTTTTTATTTCTGTTTAGAATAAGTCAAGTCCATGTGTTTTGATCGTGTGAACGTTGGAGTCTATTTCCTAGTTAGTGGGTTTGTTCCTAGTTTTTCTGAGTTTGTTTTTTTTTTTTTTTTGGGTAAATGAGCTTTCGCCCGGCAAACTTTTATAAAAATAAAAACAATGGTACATGTTTAAAGGGGCATACCCCGCCAACCTACCTGCGAGTCACCAAAACATGCTTTGGAATTGTGGCCATTGTTGGCTTGGCTATATAAAGCTGGTGGTGTTTATTGAATAAAGCAAACATTCAAAGTATTGTGTTTCTTTTATGCACTTGACACTCCAAAATGAACGATTATAGTGAATTTAGGTTGGTTCAAGAGTCCCATGCGTTCATGTCAAAACTCAAAAAATCAGGTGTCAATCGTGAAGAAGGGGGTGGCAAAGTGTGGTAGAAGCAACTTCCATGCATCCGCTGGTTCGCAGGGTTTCTAGATGACCGCTAGCGGCTCCTCGCGGTCCGCTAGGATTGTGGTTAACAAAAAGTTTAAATTTATGACAATTTTGGTCCTCAAATTTCAGTTTTGATACATTAGCAACTTTAGCCACTCAACTTCAACTTAGTTGTCATGGGGAAAGTTCCGAAACACATGTCACCACAAAATTTGTCAAGAAACACCGGGTATTACACCTATGGGTTGGATACCAAAAATTCTAGTTTCCCCTTACGCAATGTTAAAGTCTTGCCTCAACTAGCCTTTTAGGTCTATACCAATTAGGCCCATATGAAACACAATTTATTCGACACCAAACTTTGTTGTTTTACACTTTTACCTTACCCCCTTCACTTAAAATATGCGGAAACCAACAATATATCATAAAAAAAATTAATTAAGACCAAAACATGCATGCCGACATATACCCTGACTTAAGTCTTGATCGTTCTAAGTAGCCTTGATAAATACAAAACAAATAGAATTATCATATTTGGAGGTAAAATACTCATTGTTGAGCCTCAATACTCAACAAGGCCTATTTACCAAAACCAATCCATTATTAATTAAAAAGGCCTATTTACCAAAACCAATCCATTATTAATTAAAACTAAATATAATAAAATTAGTTATAAAGAATTCATAATTTTCGTCACCATAATCTTGGAATAGGCATACACCTTTGTTACTTAGCCACCACCTGATCCATACTTCTTGCCAAAGATGAGCAGCTGCAATTTGTCGTAACCGGATAGCACACCAGCACCAGCAACGGCTCGGAGAATGTTGGCGCCCGCACCCTTGAACAATGACTTTGGTCCCTCATTCTTCAAGATTTGGGTGAATGCATCCATTGAACTTTTGTACTTAACTGCTTGACCAGATGTCATCATCATTCTTCTTCTTACTGTGTCAATCGGATACGATGCAAGTCCAGCACCATTTGTGATCAACCAACCAAGCGCAAAACTTGCGAAGAAATTATCCTGAAACGCCATCAAGAGTCATGAGTACATAACTTTTTGTTTACATTTGCCACAACAAATTAGGACTAGTATCCATATAATTTTACAAGATGTTTTAAACAAAAAGAAACTAACCAGAAAGTTATAGAAAAAGCTAGTTTGCAAATTAACTTATAGTGGAAATGAATTAATGTACAAAAAAGATAAGATAAAAATGCGGTAAATGAAAATTCAAGGGTAATGTACAATTTATAAGAATTCTTATTTGAAATACTTAAATTTCTAATAGTTTTGTTAGAAGTGAACGAAATATTAAATTCCAAATAAGAACTTTTTACAAAAAGATATACGAATGTAACAAAAGCAATAGAATAATGAGTGAAATTATTTGAACAATAACTGATTGATATAAAACTTTAAAAAGTAAAAAATTAGGTACCAAATCCGTTTCCGACGAAGCTAAAAACCCTTGATTTTAAGGGGAGCAACACTTTAACTCGCTTTTCCGATTGGACCCAACCCCCACCCATAACTTATGCCATGTGATCATTTAAGTAGGGACTGATCTTTAGAAGTAACACTTTAAGTCTTTAACTATTATAATACATTAATATAACTTTTATAACCATTACCTGCCATTTTCCTGTGAGAAGGACCGGCTTCAAAGAATCGTATAAGCCAAAGTACAAGCCACGATAGACAATTATACCAACACACGAAATGTTAAACCCGCGATAAAGCCCAGCGATACCATCAGTGGCTAATGTCTGCTTGTAGACATCAACCAAACCGTTAAACTGCCTTCCTCCTCCTCCTTTCTTTGCAGCCTTTGCATCATTCGCCAAACGGGTTCTAGCGTAATCAAGCGAATAAACAAAAAAGAGAGAAGAAGCACCAGCAGCACCTCCAGATGCTAAATTACCCGCAAACCATTTCCAGTACCCATCTCTATCTTTCCTAAAGTTAAAAAGCTTCTTGAAGTAATCTTTGAATGCAAAATTCAAAGCCTGGATTTCACAAAAGTCACATAATTAGTTAACCACATGAAAAACAAACAAACAAATGTACCTAGTAAAATCCTACCCATACAGTAACGCAATGACGGATCTAGAAGAAAAGTTCAGGGGTAGCCAAAAGGCCCAAAAACAATTTTTGGACCTAGGAGTATCATAATATTCGTTCAGGGGTATCCCGATAAAAAGAAACGTTGAATAAAAAAAATTGTGCTAGTTTACACTCTGCCAACAAAGTTGAGGTGTAGCCCAGGCTACCCTACCCTCTACATACATCCGCCCGTGTATTAGAGTCTGGCCGGGGGTGACATAAGGGCAAACCTTTCCTCTATCCTAGGAGATAGAAAGGTTGTTCTCAATGAGACCCCAAACCATAAATGGAATCAAAATTAAAAAAAAGTTCAAAACCAAACAAGAAGATGATAAATTTTATGTTACTAGCCTGTGTTGGGAAGTAACGAATGACATTGGCAGTGTTTCCTCGCCACAATGAAAGAACACCTTCATCTTTAACGGTTCGACCAAAACAATCACTAATTCCATTGTACTTATGAGACAAGCGGCCGGCTTTGATCATCTCATCCTGGTTCTGGATCAAGAGTTTAATGCGTTCAATTGGGGCTGCAGCCGTTTTTGATACAGCTGCAGACATTCCACCCATAAGGAAATCAATCGCGAACCCTGCAAACCCTTTTTCAGCTGGGGCTTGAACATAAACTGGAGATGGTTCAAGCACAAGGGGGAGTCTAGTATGTGGCTGTATTGGGTATTGAAAGGCGGCATTTGTGTAGTTTTTGTTTTGAAACCGGTTATGATATAGATGTGGTTGTTGGATATTATGGTCAGAAGCATGGAAATGTGTCATGCTTGATGATAGAAGACTCCCAGCTAGCTTTTGGGAGACACTTGGATGATATGCTTGTTCAATCATGTCTACCCTGTATACATACATAATTAGAACTCTAACTAATGAAAAGATGAACAAGCTGCATACATTTACAACAAAGATTAAGAAAATATGTAATCATTCTAAAGCACATATTAAAAGAAAATTGTCAAGAAGATATGTTCTAATTCTAAATGACCAAAAATACATGTTGGAGTTTCGATTAACTCGGTCGGCTTGGCATTGCAGTGTTAGCGACATATTACAAATATATATTTGGGAAAGTCGCGAAAATAACCATGTTCATCAGAGAAGTTGACAAAATGACCTTAATTTAAAAAAAAATACTAATCAATCAGTGTTTGATTAGTGTCCTCTAAAACAACAAATTCATGCATGGCAAAGATAAAAATGTAAAAATGAAAAAAAAAAAAGATAACATATCTAAATATAAGGGTAAGTTAATGTACAAAGTACACTTAACTTACAATTAATTACGCATGAAGGAAAAAAAAAACAATTGAAAATTACGCATGAAGGAAATAACAAATGAAGGAAATCAAAATTACGCAACTTATAAAATTATTTTGACACTTTATACGTTAAATAGTTTTCTATAAACCTATTATTAAATAAACGAACGATAATAATTTTCTGATTGAAAATTTTAAATTGGTAAATGAAAAAATGACTATTTTGTTAACTTCTTCTGTCATGATAGCTAGTTAGATGATTTTCATAACAAACAAGAGGAAAACAAAGCTGTTAGAAAGTTAACTATACACACATTAGGGTGTGTATACTCGCATTGTTATTGTAAACCTCAGCTTGTTGAGAGAATTACAATTACAATACATAATTGCAGATACGCGAAAACCAACGATCATCAGAAAAACAATCAACAAACGCAATCATTTGCAGAAAAGAACTTATCAGATCGATACTAAAACAATCAAACTATTGAAAGAATGTTCAAAATAATACATTAGACATGCATCTATAACGTAATCATGGATCAAAGAAAATACCTATAGATTATGATAAATTAAAGAAGGTATTGACAGAATGTATAAGAAAGAATGATGCTAATTACCCTTTGTAGAAAGAATGAGAGGGAAAGACGGAGAATAATTCATGGAGGTGCAAAAAATATGGCTCACCACTAAACCTGGCTCTTTCATTGTAGAGTATGTAGTTTATTAGTTAATATTCCTATTTGATCAAAGCTCATACAACTAAAAACATTAACCTAATGCATGAACACAAACAATTTTTTTTACAAGCAAATACCTTAATTTTTTTTACCTTGTGAGGAAATGTTATATAGTTCTTCTATATTAAAGTCTGACTTTATTTAAAATGTAGGTATTTTTTAAATCTAATTAACACTAGATGGAAGCTACTAACACACTTATTATATACTTGGTTAAAAACCCAATGTGTTTACATGGGTTGTATAAGTAAAACTTGGTTTTTATTTTGTAATTTTGGATAACAATAATAATCCATGGATGCTACCAAATGGTTTGTAAAAGTTGTTGGCTATAGATAAGAGATAAGCTGATGGAGAAAAAATTCGACTTCGGTAGTTTGAATAGGAGTTTGATCAGTTTTGTGAATAGCATGTACGCATGTAAACTATTTTATTATGTGATCACTTCATCAGGTGTAACAAGTTTAAAGATATCTATAAACGAAAACTGAGTTGTAGGATCCCTTTTGAATTCATATCGATCAATAAAATATATGATTTTTTTTTATGTACAAACTTTTTTCTATATCACACTAGGTTATAACCCCGTGTATTACACGGGTTAAGTAAATTAATTTTATATACTAAATAATAAAACAATATATCTTTAAAAACTTTCTTTATTGTATGGGTTGAATAAATTTAATTTTATATATTAAATAATAAAAAGTTAGATCTATAGGAACCATATGGTATGAGTTGAATAAATGCAATTTTATATACCAAATAATAAAAAAAGTTATATTTTTAAAACCACGTGTATTACACGGGTTGAATAAAGTAATATTGTTTACCAAATAATAAAAAGTTATATCTTTAAACACGCTCGTGTATTACACGGCTTGAATAAATATGATTTTATATACCAAATAATAAGAAAATTATATTTAAAAAAACTAATGGATATACTCGGTACGCGATAGATATGGTGATTGCGGAGATGATTATTGAAAAGAAGATACGGTCAAACATGTTATTCAAGGAGCAAATAAGCAACCATTTGAGTGATAAAATATAAATTATATTTAAAAAACACGTAATAAATCTAATTTAAATAAATTAGGACTTTGCTATTATTAGTAAATCAATGATTTTATATTTGTAATTTTGTTTGGTATTATTTTATTAAAAAGTGCATATTATACATATAATTATATTATGTATTAAGTTATTGATGTCATCCAAATTGTTTTTTAATGTTATGTCTAGCATTATATACACTATGATAAAAGTTTAAAGTTTATTAGAGATAATTACATTATCGAAAAGAATAAGAGTAAATTTGTATATTACAAATAAAAAGTAGATGTTTATCATATGATATAAAAAATCAAATAAATAATATTATAATTGAGAAATATACATTAAATTTAAACTAAATAATAATTATCTATAGTTAAGTAAAAGAGATTAAACAAAATAATATTTAGTAGTAGAGTTATCTATAATTAATTGGAAGAGATTAAACTACATAATAATTATCCATAATATATTAAACTAAATAATATTTAGTAGGAGAGTTATCTATAATTAATTAGAAGAGATTAAACTAAAATAAATTATCTATAAAGAGTAAACTGCCATTTTGGTTCCTGAGGTTTGGCCACTTTTGTCACTTTAGTCTAAATCTCAAAGTTTTTGCAACTGGGTCCCTGTGATTTCATTTTATTGTCATTTTGATCCAAAAGCAAAATCAACTCAGATTTCTAAAAAAAAACCCTGGTTTTTGTCCTTTTTCTCAGGGGCAAAATGGTCATTTAAGCATTAATTATACATATAAATAAAATAAAAAAAACTCAAAGCACCCTCTGTCTCTCTCTCTTCTCTAAACACTCCCCTGTCTCTCTCTCTAACACCCCGCTGCCACCATGAAAACCACCGACACCTCCTCCCCCTCTCACCACTGCCACCACTACCCCCTCATCATCATCATCATCATCCATGGACCAAAATGGCAGTTTACTCTAAAGAAAAAGAAAACTTTTTTTAATAAAAGATGTTAAAGGGCAAACCACCTATCTAGTGGCAGAACCACCAGTACCACTGCCACTATTGGGACTCCCTAAGCCTAACCCCATCTGATAAACCGAACCCGAATTATACATCTGGTTATACCCGACCCGACCCATCCCAGCACTCTGCAACCCTCCATAACCACCACCACCGTCGTTATAACCACCGGAATCAGCAGCAGTAGTCTCCCCTTGCTTCCCCCCACGGTGGTAGTCCTCTCCTCTTCCATTTCCCTGTACTTCCCCAAATAAACCTTCAACGGCTCCACATACTCTTCAAACCCTAACGTCGTCATCGCCCACAGCAAATCGTCACCGTTGATCGTCTTCTGCTTCTCTCTCTGACACTTGTCCGACGCTTCTCCGGTGATGAAGCTTATGAACTTCGACACGTTAGCTACCAGCAGGAACTTATCCTGTTCTCGAGCCGATAACTCGTTCTGTCCGCCTGACTCGTTGTCGGAATCCGCCATCGCTGATCTAAAGGTTTTGCCGCGGAGATGAATCGCCGGAGGATTTTGAAGGATGAACAGCGGAGATGAGTCACCGGAGAGGGTTTTGGGGGTTGGAGTGAGAGTATGAGGGTTTGGAGAGTGTGTGCAGAGTTTTGATAATGACTCATTTAGGGAATAAGAAGATTTTTTATTTAGTTTTATTATTAATTAATAATCAATAAAATGATAATGACTAATTTACCCCTGAAGATAAAGACAAAAAACAAGGATTTAATTTGAGGAATATGAGCTGAATTCACTTTTGGACCAAAATGGCACAAAACTGAAACCACAGGGACCAAAATAATAGCTTTGGACTAAAGGGGCAAAACTGCCCAAACCTCAGGGACCAAAATGACAGTTTACTCATCTATAAAACATGGCCTAATATGATGACAAGTGTCACTCAAATGGTTTTCTTTTATTATATAGTACTAGGTGGACACCCGTCCGATGGACGCGGGTATATCGTAAACATTGAATGTAAGCCTACGTTTATATGTAAAATACGATGTGAAATTATCTAATGAATTCACATTCGCGTTATACTTAAGAATACATTAAACTTGTCGACTGATTAAGTTTAGACACACTACCAGTTTCATCTTGAACCCTCACATGAACCTTGAACCTGAAATATATAGACGATGTTTTATAAAGTTAGAAAATCATTCTAAAAATAATAATAATATCAAACATAAAGCAGTTAAATAATATTCCTTTCACGCTTCTTAAGTTTCAAGTGCTTATTTATCTCTATGATGTGATTAGGCACTTATATTCAAACAAATAATCTCTCATTTAGTGTCAACCAAAACTTCAATCCATATCTTATACACTAAACTATACAATATAAAATATAAAATAGGTGTTTATTAACCGATAAAATTCAAGTACCCAAAAACCTTTAACTTAACTTTATATGAAAAATAGAAATAAATTAAAGGGTAACCAAAATGACCTAATTGCCCTTTCTTTTAACCAAAATGACCTAAGACACAAACGAAGAAACTGCTTTGAGAAACTAACCTCTAGCTGCTCGTGCAATCTTCTTTGGATTTCCATCTGCACTCTCAATGCTTCTGTAATGTCGTAACCCCCGATCCCTTATCTGTCCCGGGAACGGGCGGCCGCGAGCCAGTTTCGGTGGTATCGTGTGTCGTCTAATTTGGCAGCGGAAATTTTCATCAGGACCGTAGTTAGGAAATGTTTATCAGAGTAAAACCACCATTTATATGTAAATAAACATATTGGGATAAAACCCAAGTTTTTATTACAAGCTGATTACAGAGATAAATCTCATTTTATTCGAATTAAAACGCCTTCTTTATTTAGGTAACTTTTATAGCCACTTTTCCAAGCCTTCAGTGCTGTCCAGCTGGCTTCTAATTGGATTTCACATTGAGTTACCTGAAATGCGTTTTAAAACATTTGTCAGTGGGAAATACTGGTGAGTGAATCCCAGTTTAATCAAGAAACATTAATTTAATTTAAATAGTATTGAGAGTGATCACATTGTTTATATCTACACAATTACTCCATTAGTACTGTCAAACCTGACTTGTGGGTCATATTACACATTGGCTAACTCATTGTCCAATGGTAACGTGTTGTCATCCCGACTTACTACTCACAGTGTAGTAAATTTTGTATACAAAACCCCAACATACCGGCAGTAATTGAAGAATTACAAAGACTCAATCACTGCTAAATTGCATTGTAAACATTTTAAGGTTTTGTAAAACATTCCAAAAAGGTTAACAAAAAGAGGATAAACTCACATTGGTGTCTTAGGTTTTTCGTAAGGGTTTCCTGGTGACAATCTATAATTTACACAAATGTACACGCGTTAGTATAATAACCCATTTTAACATTAGTAATACCCTCCCCGAGACGGCGTTCCAATGACTACATCGGGCAGAACCACGACAGCCATTACGGAACACTAGATCAATCGGGCAGCGTATCTAATACATATCCAGGGGTTATAATACTTACAACGGAGCAGAACTTCGCAAATTAGGGGGGGTATAATACCCGAGTATTATGCCTAATATTCAGAAAGTTGAGATTGGGAAAGAAAGTGAACGATTTGAATTGAAATCCGATGCGTTCTATTTATAGTTGCTGAACTTGACTCTCTCGCGGCCCGCGTAACATGAGAGCAAGGCTTACGTGGCCCGCGTTGACTCCAGGTCAATGTGTAGCCCATCCGGATCACTATGTAGGCTCGACATGTGTTGGGCCACGTGGCCGCACCGGGCTGCGCCACTATTCTGATCTCTTGCGGCCCGCGTTAACTTAACGGGGGTCTTACGCGGCCCGCTTGAACTTAAGAAATCAACGAAATCAGTTTCTAACCTTTATACTGCCCGCGTAAGGTTGGGGTGGGTCCTACGCGACCCGCCTCAACTTAATATTTCAATTTTTATTTATTTTAAATACTATTTAATGTATTTCGGGCTCGGTTTTCACGTATGGGATGTATTTAAAGACATATAGAGTTATTTAAAAATATTTTAGGGTGTCGGGAAAATAATCGAGAGTGTCGTTTTCTTTTAGGGTTGTTATATCCTCCCCACCTTGTTTTAGAGCTCGTCCTCGAGATCTACTGGAACAAGTGCGGATATTTCCTTTGCATTTCAGATTCAAGCTCCCATGTGTACTCAGGTCCTCTTTTGGAGTCCCACTTCACTTTGACTAGAATTAATCTCTTGTGCTTGAGATTCTTAACTTTCCTGTCTTCAATCTGTAGAGGTCTTTCTACAAACTTGAGTTGTTCATTTACCTCTATATCCTTAAGAGGTATCATTAGCGATTCATCAGCTAAGCATTTCTTGAGATTAGATATATGAAACACATCATGTATTCCTGCCATTTCCTCTGGCAGTTGTAGCTGATAGGCTATAGGTCCTATTCTTCTAATAATCTCAAAAGGTCCAATATACCTGGGACTTAGCTTTCCCCGTTTGATGAATCTTACTACTCCTTTCCAAGGAGAGACCTTCAACAATACTTTGTCTCCTGCTTGAAATTCTAATGGCTTGCTTCGGTTATCGGCATAGCTTTTCTGTCAATCACGTGCCGCTTTCAGTCGTTCCTTGACTTGAATAATCTTGTCAGTTGTTTCTTGTACTATCTCAGGTCCAGATAGTTGCTTTTCCCCAATTTCTGCCCAACAGACTGGGGTTTGGCACTTTCATCCATAAAGTGCTTCGAATGGTGCAACATTGATACTTGTGTGATAACTATTATTATAAGAAAATTCTATTAAAGGTAAGTGATCGTCCCAGTTACCTCCGAAATCAATTACATAAGCTCTAAGTATATCCTCCATTGTCTGAATTGTTCTTTCGCTTTGTCCGTCCGTTTGAGGATGATAAGCTGTGCACAGATTTAACTTAGTTCCCATGGCTTTTTGGAAACTTGACCAAAAATGAGGGGTAAATCGGCTGTCCCTATCAGAAATTATTGATAAAGGAATTCCATGTAATGAAACAATTTCATTTACATACAATTTAGCTAGCTGTTCCATACTGAAAGTTTCCTTCATTGGTAGGAAATGAGCTGACTTGGTTAGTCTATCTACAATCACCCAGATTGTATCATTACCTTTCTTTGTTTTGGGTAATTTGGTAACAAAATCCATTGTTATCAATTCCTATTTCCACACTGGCATTTCTAATTGTTGTAACAAACCTGAGGGTTTCTGGTGTTCAGCTTTAACTTGTGAACAAGTTAAACATTTAGAAACATAAGCTGCTATGTCCTTTTTCATTCCTATCCACCAGAAATTTTTCCTTAAATCCTGGTACATTTTATCATTTCCTGGATGCATCGTGTATTTGGACTTATGGGCTTCTTCTAATATACGATGATGTAGGTTTCCTAATTTAGGTATCCATATTCTCTTTTTATGGAATCTCCAAATTCCATATGTTCCTTGTTCTAATTCCTTAATCATACCTTTTAGTTTTTCAGTATCATCCTTGATTACTGATTCTTGTGCTTCTCTTATTTGAATATTTAAATCTACTTGTAGATTTAATTTAAGAGAACGTACCCTTTTTGGCTTTTCGTGATACTTTCGGCTTAAAGCATCTGCCACTATATTTGCTTTTCCTTCATGATACTGGATATCACAATCATAATCACTAAGCATCTCCATCCAGCGTCTTTGCCACATATTCAACTCTTTTTGCCCGAAAACATACCTTAAACTCTTATGATCGGTAAATATGGTAAACTTACTACCATAAAGGTAATGTCTCCAAATTTTAAGAGCAAAAATTATAGCTCCTAACTCTAAATCATGGGTTGAATAATTTTCTTCATGATTCTTAAGTTGTCTAGATGCGTAAGCTATAACCTTTTGGCGTTGCATCAACACACATCCATAACCTGACTTAGAAGCGTCACAATAGACTACAAAGTCTTCAGTTCCTTCTGGTAACGCTAGTATGGGTGTATTAGTTAATTTATGTTTAAGAATTCTAAATGCTTCTTCTTGTTTTAATCCCCATTCAAACTTAACAGATTTACAGGTTAACTTAGTTAAGGGAATGGCTATTCTAGAAAAATCTTGAATAAATCTTCTATAATAACCGGCCAATCCTAAGAAACTTCTAACCTCAGTTGGTGACTCAGGGGTTTTCCATTTGGTAATTGCCTCAATCTTGGTTGGATCCACATGAATTCCTTCATGGTTCACTAAATGTCAAAGAAACTGTACATGCTCTAACCAAAACTTGCACTTTGAAAACTTAGCGTAAAGCTTTTCCTTTCTTAATAAACTTAAAAGTGCGTGCAAATGCTTTGCATGATCTTCCTTATTCTTAGAGTAAATTAGAATATCATCTATAAAAACAATTATGAATTTATCCAAATATGGCTTACATATTCGGTTCATCATGTCCATAAATGCAGCTGGGGCATTGGTTAAACCAAATGGCATGATAGTAAATTCATAATGGCCATACCTTGTTCTGAACGCGGTCTTAGGAATGTCCTCTTCCTGTACCTTTAATTGATGATATCCTGACCTTAAATCGATTTTAGAGAAAAATCGAGCTCCTTGCAGTTGATCGAACAGATCATCGATTCTCGGTAATGGGTACCGATTCTTAATCGTGACTTTGTTCAATTCACGGTAATCAATGCACATACGCATTGATCCGTCCTTCTTTTTAACAAATAAAATCGGTGCTCCCCATGGCGATGAACTTGGTTGTATAAATCCTTTTTCCAATAATTCATCTAATTGTTTCTTCAGTTCCTGCATTTTGGTTGGTCCCAAACGATAAGGTGCTTTTGCAATTGGTGCTGTTCTTGGTAACAAGTGAATTCTGAATTCGACTTCTCTATCGGGCGGCAGTCCTGGTAATTCCTCTGGAAATACATCTGAAAACTGAGACACTACTGGAATGTCTTTTAGTTCTTTTCCTTTAGTGTTAGTGATTATGGAAATCAAATACACTATAGAACCTTTTCTAATATAACTTGCAGTTTTTATCACATAGATGAATTTCGTGGATCTAGAAGGTTTATCTCCTTTAATTGTGATCTTTTTACCTTTTGCTGAATTTACTTGGATTGACTTTTGATCACATAAAATACTGGCTTTATTGGCTATTAACCAATCCATTCCTAAAACAATATCGAATCCTGCCAGATTCATGGGATAAAGGTTTGCCATAAACTTCTGATTTGAAATTTCTATTCTTGCTCCCTGCAAGATTTCAGAGATCCTAACATTTTCTCCATTAGCTGTCTCTACAAGACATTCTTGTGGTAGTTTAGTTAATGACTGATTTAGAAGTTTGCAAAATGGCGTATTAATAAAACTTTGGTTTGCACCAGAGTCAAATAATACTTTAGCAAAAACATCATTAACTAAAAACGTACCAGCTGTCACGTCTGGAATCATCTTGGCTTCATCTGCAGTTAGAACAAATGCTCTAGCATTTTTAGTGTTCTTGTTGTTTGCAGCTGGGGCTTGTTTTGGACAGTTTGGCCTGATATGACCTTTTTCTCCACAGTTGTAGCACAGTCCATTACTGGATTTCTTCCTGCAATTTTCTTCCTTGTGTCCTGGCATCTTGCAATAATTGCAAAGAGTGGAGCATTTTCCCGAATGCTTTTTCTTGCAGACCTTGCAGAAAGGTGCAGAGGTTGAACCCATATTCCTACGGTTGTAATTCCCATAACGGAATTCTTGAGTAAGCCTCTGTGCTAGATTTTTCCTCTGGTCTTCTTCTCTAGTACGGACTAATTCATCTGTCAAGGTGTTTGCTAGTTCTACAGTTTCTTCTATAGTTTGAGATCTAGCTGCCTTGACTACATGTCTAATCTCTCCGATTAATCCCTCTGGTAGATTTTTCCTCTGGTCTTCTTCTCTAGCTGCCTTAATACTGGTTCAGGTGAAGCAATGGTTGGCACTATTCTAGCATATTCAAAGAATAACTTGGTGTACCCCTTACTATCCACTCCATTCATCCTAAGGTTTAGGAATTTGTTTGCTATCTGTTCCTTTTCATTAGGAGGGCAGAATTTCCTTTCTACCATATTCCTAAATTCCTCCCATTCCATATTATAAACCTTATCACTTCCTCATGACTGAAGGATAGTATTCCACCATTCTAAGGCTGAGTTCTTAAACAGATTGGAAGCAAACATTATCTTGTCCTCTTCCGCACAATTAATTATTTTCAGAACAGCCTCTGTTTTCTCTATCCAGCGTAGAGCTGCAATGGGTTCTTCATTGCCCGAGAATTCTATCGGTTTACAGGACCAGAATTCTTTGTAAGAACAACCATAAGGCACGCTTCTTCTTCTTTTGGGAATGGGCACTTGAAGTATGGGTCCATTGTTCACGCTGTGTTCTGGTTCAATTGGTCGCTTACTGCTATGTTTACTTTTATTATTCGCTTCTTGAATCGTTTGAATAATAAATGGCATGGCATCTATGATTCCTTGTGCTACTATGTGTTGAACGACACTATTATCCATTTGGTTTCCATTGTTATTGATGCTCGGATTCTCATTAACCACGTTAATGTTACTCTGGTTATCGTTATTCAGATTTCCTTGATTTCCTTCGTCGGCCATCTGAATTTTAAACATTTACCCCATATTAATATCACAAAATAATATTTAATATAATCAATCACATGACACGCATTTTAGCCAAAAGCGTCGATCATTGCGACTTTACTCTATTCATATATTATCTATTACACACCAGTACCGAAATAAAAATTACAATACCGACTGAAATAAATAATAGTAGGCATCCGTACACACAAATTATATTATTATTTTATTATTATTATTATTATTATTACTATTACCGTTTTACCATCACATTCATGGATATGGAATCATCCAAAAATCCATATTGCGCTCATCGTATTTCCATACGAGACGCTCTCCCACCTGTCTCATTCTCTGACTGCTTTCTAAAATTTCCTCCCCAAAAGTCCTAAGTTCTTGTACGTTTTCTGCACTCATTGGGGGTGCAGGTTCTAGGACTGGGTTCGGAATCTGTGGTGCGGGTTCCTGGTGTGGGGGTGTAGGTGCCTGGAATTGGTAAGGATCTTCTAAAATTTCCCTAATGTATTCATCGTGGTAATAAGGATCTAAAGGGTCCAAACCTAGGTAGGCTCCAACGTTCTGCATGGGTGTGTCTTCATGTATCGGGTAACGTTGCACATAGTCCCTAACGTCATCCCACCAGGGATCGTAATTTGGGTCTAGGGGTTTGGTGCTGGTACCCTAGGGATTTCTTCCGGATTGAAGTCATGCATCTCCACTTGGTTTTCAGGGTTTTCTATCTCCATGGGTTGGTCAGGGATTGGTGGCTGTGGTTGGGGTGCTATTATTTGCTCCAAATTAGGGTCAGCTGCAGTGGTGGCTAGGATGTGAATATTGGCTATACCCCTATTTATCATATCCTATGCATAGGCATCTGTCTCTCTCTTGGCTGCGGCTAGTACCCTCTGATCTTGTAACTTTTTCATACGCTTCCTACGCTCGTGTGCCCCTCTACTGAACCATCCCCTCTTTTTCTGAGGGAATGGCCCCTCTAACTAAGCCTTAAACACAAAGATTCCTTCTTCCGTATCAGCAGAGTACCCTGAGAGGGCAGGCTGAGAAGAGGAGGTGCCTTCGCTTCTAGGCGAACCAGACAATTGACGGTACGCGTCAGATGGTCCTTGGTCGCTCATACTGTAAACTAACAAATAGTCAAATAACACATAACAATTAAATACAGTTATGCATATATTCCCATAATTTATTTCCTAACACAAAATTTAAAATTTAAGTGTCAGCAGAACACTTCTTTGGCTTAGACCAGTGGCTGGGCTCTGATACCACCTTCTGTCGCAACCCCCGATCCCTTATCTGTCCCGGGAACGGGCGGCCGCGAGCCAGTTTTGGTGGTATCGTGTGTCGTCTAATTTGGCAGCGGAAATTTTCATCAGGACCGTAGTTAGGAAATGTTTATCAGAGTAAAACCACCATTTATATATAAATAAACATATTGGGATAAAACCCAAGTTTTTATTACAAGCTGATTACAGAGATAAATCTCATTTTATTCGAATTAAAACGCCTTCTTCATTTAGGTAACTTTTATAGCCACTTTTCCAAGCCTTCAGTGCTGTCCAGCTGGCTTCTAATTGGCTTTCACATTGGGTTACCTGAAACGCGTTTTAAAAACATTTGTCAGTGGGAAATACTGGTGAGTGAATCCCAGTTTAATCAAGAAACATTAATTTAATTTAAACAGTATTGAGAGCGATCACATTGTTTATATCTACACAATTACTCCATTATTACTGTCAAACCTGACTTGTGGGTCATATTACACATTGGCAAACTCATTGTCCAATGGTAACGTGTTGTCATCCCGACTTACTACTCACAGTGTAGTAAATTTTGTATACAAAACCCCAACATACCGGCAGTAATTGAAGAATTACAAAGACTCAATCACTGCTAAATTGCATTGTAAACATTTTAAGGTTTTGTAAAACATTCCAAAAAGGTTAACAAAAAGAGGATAAACTCACATTGTTGTCTTAGGTTTTTCGTAAGGGTTTCCTGGTGACAATCTATAATTTACACAAATGTACACGCGTTAGTATAATAACCCATTTTAACATTAGTAATACCCTCCCCGAGACGGCATTCCAATGACTACGTCGGGCAGAACCACGACAGCCATTACGGAACCCTAGATCAATCAGGCAGCGTATCTAATACGTATCCAGGGGTTATAATACTTACAACGGAGCAGAACTTCGCTAATTAGGGGGGTATAATACCTGAGTATTATGCCTAATATTCAGAATGTTGAGATTAAGAAAGAAAGTGAACGATTTGAATTGAAATCCGATGCGTTCTATTTATAGTTGCTGAACTTGACTCTCTCGCGGCCCGCGTAACATGAGAGCAAGGCTTACGCGGCCCGCGTTGACTCCAGGTCAACGTGTAGCCCATCCGGATCACTATGTAGGCTCGACATGCGTTGGGCCACGTGGCCGCACCGGGCTGCGCCACTATTCTGATCTCTCGCGGCCCGCGTTAACTTAACGGGGGTCTTACGCGGCCCACTTGAACTTAAGAAATCAACGAAATCAATTTCTAACCTTTATACTGCCCGCGTAAGGTTGGGGTGGGTCCTACGCGGCCCGCCTCAACTTAATATTTCAATTTTTATTTATTTTAAATACTATTTAATGTATTTCGGGCTCGGTTTTCACGTATGGGATGTATTTAAAGACATATAGAGTTATTTAAAAATATTTTAGGGTGTCGGGAAAATAATCGAGAATGTCGTTTTCTTTGAGGGTTGTTTCATGTAACCTCGAAGCCACTATTCCAAACATAAAAAAAGGCATTTAATAAATGGTTTGCTTTGGGCTATCTTTATCTCAAATGGGTCAGAAGACGGGTAGAACGGGTCAAACGGGTCGAAAGTCACCAAAGTGTATGATTAAACCGATTGTTTTTCCAGGCTTAATAATTACGCAACCTGCCAAACCCGCTAATTTTGCCAATCAAGAATTTAAGAAGCCGAACTTACTCATTTAAGTCTTGTGGCATCATTCTTGTAGAAGATGACGTCGATGAACCCATGTCCTGGCTATCAGCAAAGCAAGATACTGCACATCAAACCGTAAGCGCAAAAAAATTAACAGAAATTCCACTTGTAAAGTAAAATTAACTTAATCAGCTTTTACTTAATACGGAGAGAAAATAAAAAAAATTATGTGTGATCTTCCAGTGTACTGCCTATATCATATTTCCACATTTGATTTCTCGAGTTATGATTTTCTGTCACACATTTTTCATACAATATTAAAGACCGTAATTGGTATTCTTAATTCCAAATGATTAGAAGTCAGTATTATACCTTCTTTAGAGTTATCAGAAAACTCTTTGCATGATTGTTTCCCCATTCGGTATTTCTGGAAATACACATGTGACGTGAATTAAAGTGAGAAAAAATCTCAAAGAAATACGTATAATATAGAAAGCCTCAAAGCAGGGGTGTTTTGATGTGCATTTTAAATCAGATTATGTGATATTAAATGATCATAACCAAACTATCAGATGTAATCAAGTAATAAAAATGTGCTTCAGAACGTGATTCTACCATTTGAAGTTGTAATAATCAGAAAATTAGTCGTCTTTAAGGAGGTAAAAGATAAAATACATGAAAACGGGCATTCTTTTATATCGTTGAACTATTCACAATTGATATATGTCATTTAACTTTTTATCAAATATAAAATCATCTTTTTGTATATGAATTTAGTTTCAACAATTCTTTTTTGACGGTCACGTGTAATGACGGTTTCATATACGGTTTTCAGTAGATAGAACGAATAACAAACCTGGAGATGTGATTTGAGATGATAGAGAGTGAGGCCCTTTACCCCCATTGTTCTCATGATCATTTTTGGTGTCGCTTCTACACCCATTATATATAAAATTAATACAAAACGTTAAGAAACCATCCAAGAAAGTAAGTCAAAGTGGATAAAAACATGTCTCTACTTAGCAACAAATAACAGCCTATCAATAGAGATTTAATAAAACTAAGATTCACAATTCTAGCATGATAAATAACTAAAAGACGGAGATAAGATAGGTAATCAAACACGAACACAATATTCGTTGCTAGACGCTAAAGAAACACGGTATTCACAATTCGAGCTCTATAAATACCCAAAACTCGCTATATGGTAATTTAATCACATTAAATATCCCCATTCTAGCACAATAAATAACGACAGTTGTTAGGAATCTTAAGATCCGTAATCAAACATGCACACAATGCCTTAAGATCCGTAATCAAATGTTTTAATAGAAACAAATTAAATGCTAAATGCACGATAGTTATAGAGGAAGCGGTTGTCTTCAGTCCGTGATCCCAACGGGTACCATTCTCTTAGTTAGGTAGTAAGTAGATAGACAGATTAGTAGTTTTACCCCGTGGTAGCTGTAGGATCGTTTTCTGACCCGAACGAGTCGATTAGAAGAGTTTTTCTCAATACGAAAGGGGGAAACAGACGTATTGAGTTCAATTCAGCAAGATATACTCATTAACTGTCGATATTATTGATTTGATAACAATATACAGCGAGTCGACACTTCGGCAGCACTTCGTGGCTCAAACCGGAAAAGATACAAATGAAACGAAATCAAGGCTATATATAGGCAGGCTAATTCCGTTTGAACATGTCTCAAATGGAATTACCTTCATGCGGAATTAGCTTCAAATGGAATTAACATGGTAATTTCGTTTGAAACTGTCATGACACTTTCAAGCGGAATTACAATGTCTAATTCCGTTTGAACTTGCCTCTCATCCTATTTTTGACATTTTTCTCGTAAATCGTGCCCTGATCTATCTAAATACAAACAAGACTCGATACAAGACGAAGTCGACAGACGCATGCACCAACATACTCCCCCTCGAATGTTGACGAGTCTTAAGTGTCGAGTCTTCAACATCTTCAGTCTTTATAAGTCTTTGGGCTTCTCTTATGAAGTATCTGACACTGTAAAGCATCCTCAAATCTCTCTCCTTTCTCTATCAGCACCAATAGATATCCTCCCCTTGGATCTCTTGATTCCTTGAGTTCATCAGCATCAGCAATCTCAGGATCAGAACCTGGCTCTTTGTCATTCAGACTCCCCCTTTCGATAAGCTGGGATCGCAGTCTGGCTTCCACAGGTTCAAGACTATGTCCTGGCTCACATCCTGCTTTGGATCGAAACCTGGCTTTTTGTTCTGTTTATCCCAAGATCTGTTGCTGACTCTTCTTTTTCCTGCACAAACCTCTACCCAAAAATAAATTTCACAAATTTACAATTTGACAAATTTACACTCTGCTTACCACATGTAAAATCAAATCTTAAAAATGATTTAACAATTATAATTTCTGATAAACCAGTTGCAGGAATTATTTAAATAATGAATGATTTTACAATGTTAAACTCTGATGTACCACTTGAAAAAAAATATCATTTATCCTTTAAAAAAAACACACTCTCCCAACCTGATTGTCATCATGTTCAGCACTTGGAATTTTGAAAATCAGCTCTCCAACACCAGTTGTCGAAAATATTTTTGGATTTTTCAAAATTTATGCTAAAACACTCTAAAAATCTTTTTGGATTTTTGAAATTAAATGCAATACAGTAAAGAAATATTTACAGACAATATTTTTGTGAGTTTGTGTAAGAGGATCATATCAGTTAATGAGACAAATCACCAACACCGTTAAGCTTTAAACATTTTAAGTTCTAAACGATTCACTTAGATTGTCAGTATACTGATCCACTTAAATTCTCACACAAAGTTCAACTGTTCCGAGATACGAGATTAATGTCTTAAGCACTTAAACTTATTCGCGTGTCCCACCTCAGAATATACTCCCGTATCCAGATCCCAATATTCAGTCTTACAAGTGAGTATACCTAGATGATATCTGTAAGGGGTTAAATTGCAAAAACCATGAGAGCTTAGGTCAGAACTTCCGTTCAGCAGAGAGATGACGGGTTCGACTTTTGGTGGGTCCCCTTTAGAGGATCTTTTTACAACAGCACATGATTTGCATTTTGCAATGTTTTATCATTTTTTATGCTGAGGGTGGGCTATATTTCAAGCAAGCATAAAGTATTCTCCGGGGACTAGGCCATTGCTTCCGCAAAATCAGAAGTCCCGGGATAATACCCAAGATATCACTAAGCATAAAGACCTAGTATCTCAGAAAGAGGGGTCCTTCAAACAAGATTTCGGGGGTTACCCATATATCCGAGAGATGTTCCCCACAATATAAGTAAGTTTGAAATTTTGGTTTATATCTCGTCACAATCTACTAAATGTGCAAAAACCTACTGACACATCATCAGTGAGACCGTTTATCACATTTTAACTTTACAATTCTTTAGCATGTTGTGATAGTCCACTGATGTACTATCATTTCCTCTTTTATACAACAAAACTCATTTTTCATTTTCTCATGTTTTTGGCTTTTTTCTTTTTCTCAAATGTTTTTGAATTTTCTGAAATAAAACTTACTCCCCCTAAAATTCAAACACATTTAAAGAAAATTTGAAAACAAACTATACAAGTAAATTGACAACAGATATCGAATCACTTCAATTCGCCATCCACTTGGCATAAACAATCAGAACTCCCCCTCACAACAAAACATTTTCCCATTGATTTCAAAACACTCAAGTTTGTTTTAATCAAATGGTTTTTCTGGAAAATTAGATTTGTTGATTGATTTTACCATTTGTAGGTTAGGGATTCATCACATTGTTTTTCAAAATACCACTTGTAAGAATTTAACATTTCCTGATTTTCTCAACAAAATCACTTGTAGAAAATCAAGTACAAATTAATGTCCCTGATTTACCACTTGTAAGTCGAAATATCACAGTTGTGAATTTCTCAAGAAAGATGCCGATTCCTGCTCCACTCTTACCAACCTGGGAGCTCCGGCAAGTCCAGATTTTTACTGTTCATAATAGGTCCCATCTCAGTCACAAACCTGGGACGGAACATTATTACCTGGTTTCTTCAATTTTTCTCATAAAATTCTTTTACCCCTTTCACCTTCCCATCAACCATTTTTCCAAAAATGTGGTGAACTGTGGAGTTAAAAGCTTTTTCAACATCAAATTCTTTCTTTTCAGAGAAAAATTGATTTGAAATTACAATTTTACCAATTTTCTTCTTAAAATTTTCAGCCCGAAGTGGTGGAAAATTCACATCATCCACAGTCGGCACTGAGTTTTCACCCTTTTTCTCAACATGTGCTCATCTAACTTTGTGGAATCAGATTCATCGCCAGAAGATAGCTCCTCTGATTTTGACGAATCAGAATCATTGCTAGACCTATCATCAGACTTCTTAACAACCCATTTCTGGTTGTCAAGGTTTGCTCTTCTCTTATAAAACCTCTTTGAACATTCACCAATTTCAAATTTTGAGTTTTTGAAAAGTTTAGTTCTATCAATTGGTGGTTCAAACACAACCTCTTTATCTTTCAGTTTACGAGAAACTCCCTGTTTTGATTGTATTGCCTTAGAACAATTCTTGGCAATATGACCAATAGTGTTGCATTGGAAACAGGTTCTCGTTTCTTTCATCTGATCAGCAGTCTTCATCTCTTCTTGCTTCTTCGCAAGGAAATCTTTGTTTGACTGATTTCTGAATGAATTTTCTTTCTCTTCTTCAGATGATGTACCTGAAACAAATATCATTTTTGATTTAAAATCTCGAACATATTTTTCATTTTTATGATTTTCTGGTGGAATAAAACCAAGTCCTTTCTTTTTATAATTACCGTTATGGTTTGGTTTCTTTTGAAAAACTGAACCAGAACTGTAACCTTTTTTCTTGTTTAAACGTTGTTGAACTCTTGAGGTGTAAGGTCTGGGTTTTTCAGAAAGATTTACATCTTTTATTTCAGAAATATTAATTTCTATTAGTTTGAAAACCTTGTTTATCATTTCTGGTTTAACACCTCGTATTGGAAATTACTCATCAGAATATAATTTGTCAGAATCATTCAAAGTATATGCAACCTTAAACTTTTCGTCATCCAAATTAGATTTTGATAGAAGGAATTCTTTATTGTAAACTCTTTTGCCTTGTTTGACGGTTTGACTTGGAGTGCTGGACTCAGACTTTGACTCTGACATAGACTCCGACTTTGACTCCTCTGTTTCATCGTTATCTAACACATGATCCATGACTTTCTTCATCAATTGAGATTGTTGATCAGTGTCAGACGATGTGAAAGTAACATCAATATTTTCTGGCAAGTTAACTGAAGACTCCGACTCCCACTGTAAGTTTGTAGCCTTTTTGACTCTTTCTGAATTTGGATTTCGTGGTGAATATCCATTTTCAAGCGGGGGTGGACACTGGTTGTAACCAAAACCTTGTTTCTTACCAGAATCTTTCACTTCAGTATCCTTCTTCTTTTCTTTCTTCTTTTTAGAAGTCTTTTCTTCAGATACTTTCTGTTCTTCAGTTACTTCATCATCTTCAAAAGCCTTCATGCCTTCCACAGTAGGATAAATCCTGTCAATGACATTAGAAGTACATGAGTAACTTTTCAACAAACGATTAACTCTTTCAGTTTCAATTCTTTGTGTTTCCAGTTTTTGTTCCAGCACAGCACACTTCTCAATGTAATTGTTGACGACTCTCTGCTTTGTCATGAAAGCTCCTTGAAGTGTCTTCATTGCTGTTGCCTGTTCATCACTTGTTTGATTGTATTGATTCATGACTTTGTTCAGAACATCATATAATTCCTTCAATCTGTTCAAGTTATAAATCAATGTACTATTCTGCTTCTTCACTGCTTCACAGTTTTCACATGTCACAAGAACATTTTTAGCTTCAGCTTCTGCATCAACTTTGAATTCTGGAATGTCTTTTAACTTCTTCCTTACCACTGGTATTTCTTCATCATCACTGCTGACTGGTGTTTTGACCTTTTTCTTTTTCTTTTTAGCTTTTTCATCTTCACTATCACTTTCTGCCATCATTTTTAAATGAGCTGCCATTCTTTTTGCATAATAATCATTATCATCATCACTATCTTCTTCAACTCGAGCAACAAAAGCTTTGTGATTTGAAGTTTTGTTTGGATCATAATCATCCCAATTGAAATTTGCCCAGCTAAAACCTTCTGGCTATTTTTCATCATCTTGATTGATTAGGCATGCTTTATTGTTGGCTGATATATATTTGTCCCAGCTGAAATTTTCTTGATTCACCAAACATGCTCTCTTAGATGATTCTTCAATCTCCTTCCTGCCATGAGCAGTTTGTGGCTGTTGAGCAACTTGATGATAAATCTATTTCCGATAGTAATCATTGTTGTTGTTGAACGGATTTTGAGCTCCACTTGCTTCGCGATTAGTGCACTCCCTCTTCAAGTGTCCTTTTTCCCTGCAACAAAAACATGTGACTTTAGATTTATCAAAGCCTAAAGTAGAAACATTCGCATCACGGAAATCATCTCTTCCCGTAATTTGTTTAAACTTTTTGACTCTCCTCAACACACTTGCCAAACACCATTTTATATCCATTAATTCCAACTATTCAGCATCTATTTGATCGTAATCCTCTTTTGTAAGCATTGGATTCCCGATCCGACCTGCTACAAAACTTCCATAAGACTCCAACACAGTCCCCAACAAAGACATATGGCTTTTTGCAACTTCTTCTGAATAATCCTGATCATTCTCAAGATTCAATACAATATTGCATTGTAGCTTCTTTCCATTCTTTGTTGCTGAAATGTTCGGATCAAATTATGGATATGATGAAAAACTCATTTTGCTGCTTGATCCTTTAGATGATCCTCCAGATGAACTCTTTGTATTGAAAGCAGTTTCAATCTTTGGTGACATGTTGGTGGTTTTATCACTGACATCACCTTTGTAATAAAGTCCAATGTCTTGTTCACCGTCAAAATCTTTCATTCTTAAGACCTTTCTCTGTTCCATCTCCCGAGCTTCAATTTTTTCTATGAACTTTCTTAATGTCAGACTGTTAAAACCTTTCTTGTTTCTCAACATCATGAGATATGTGCCCCAAGTCTCATATGGCAATGCATCAGCCAATTTTTCGATCAACTCTTCATTATCTTTGTTGATGCTCAATCTTTTCATGTTCGCTAACAAATTGCAATATCTTTCAATGATTTGCTTAGTGCTTTCATTTTTCAAACCACGAAATAGATCAAACTCTTTCTTTAGAAGTGACTTTTTGTTTTTGACCATCTCTTGGCTTCCAACAAACTTCGATCTTAATGCTTTCCATATTGAATAAGAGGTTCCATTGTGTTGCAATAAAACCAAGATATCTTCTTTCACAGCTTGTTGTAGTAGACTTAACATCATTTTTTCATCTTTGTATTTCTTTCTATCTTCAGCACTCAGATCTTTAATAGCAATAATCTCCTCATCATCAGTCATCGGTCTAACATATTTCGTCTCAACACATTCCCAATCATCCAAATAATTTGCTTGTACCTAGTTTTCAAAACGTCCTTCCCAGCCTTTATACTCTTCAATGTTCATGAGCTTAGGCGGTTTTTGCATAGTCCCCGTTTCATTTTCCAACATTGTCTGCTGAGTAACAGTAATCGGGGTAGCAAAGGCGTTATAAAATTCCTCTTCCATGTTTCGGATTTTCAAAGTTCACAAAACAGTTTAGTTCAAACGGAATTATCTTTCAAACGGAAATACCCAATTCAAACGGAATTAACTTTGAAACAAAATTACCCTAATTTCGTTTAAGGTAACACACTTTCAAACAGAATTCCTGATTTCGTTTGAATCAACACTTCTTTCAAACGGAATTACTAATTTCGTATGAAATGTTCAAACGGGATAACCAGTTGAAGCGAAATAGCTCTTTTCAAATGGGATTACTCAAACGGAATACCAGATTCAAACGAAATCACCCAAATTTTCAAACGAAATACCGGTTTCAAGCGGAATTAACAGACTAATTCCGTATGAAGTGCTGCTGATGTCATCATTCTCAAACTGATTTTGAAACGGAATTACAGATTTTACCAATTTTAGATCGAATTAAGGTCTGAAACTCTCAAGGCTTTGTTAAAACACTGATGCGCACATAATGTGTGAAAATTAGCCGATTTTAACCGTGAAAAGTTGTAAATTTTGAAAAAAAAAGATGTAGAAATCCGAATTTGCAGCTGAATTGGTATGAACTCTTCCTCCTGAGCTCTGATACCACTTGTAGGATCGTTTTCTGACCCGAACGAGTCGATCAGAAGAGTTTTTCTCAATACGAAAGGCGGAAACAGATGTATTGAGTTCAATTCAGCAAGATATACTCATTAACTGTCGATATTATTGATTTGATAACAATATACAGCGAGTTGACACTTCGGCAGCACTTCGTGGCTCAAACCGGAAAAGATACAACTGAAACGAAATTAAGGCTATATATAGGCAGGCTAATTCCGTTTGAACATGTCTCAAACAGAATTACCTTCATGCGGAATTAGCTTCAAACGGAATTAATATGGTAATTTCGTTTGAAACTGTCATGACACTTTCAAGCGGAATTACAATGTCTAATTCCGTTTGAACTTGCCTCTTATCCTATTTTTGATATTTTTCTCGTATATTGTGCCCTGATCTATCTAAATACAAACAAGACTCGATACAAGACGAAGTCAATAGACGCATGCACCAACAGTAGCCTTTCTTGTCGAGAAAGTTCTATAAATCCTTAATTGTATACTTTTTAATATTAAAAATTATTTACTATTATTTTGCTTACTTTTTTAGTTTGATTTACTGGGCAGACAAAACCAAGCTGATTAAGATGACTTAACTGCCTGCCATGAACTTTGTCATCTAGAAGGATCTGGTGTTTGATAGGTGCCATCTGTCCATGTTTTGCACGTGTTATCAGGTCCAATAGATCCTTTGGATGCCCTTGATGAGTCAGCCAACCATTCTTGGCTTGAATCTTATGCTCGATCGATGGGTCATCCTGTGGCTGGTGGTGGAGTTCATTCAAAATCTGGTTCTTGAAAAGAATATCAAGCACGCTAATGGATCTTGCCACATCAATTGATACGCACAGTTTTTAATAACCTAAGCGTAACACCCCGAAAACGGGTTTGGTAATCAAACTCCGTTAATACTAATACACGGGTAAAATACCGTTAGTAGTGAAAGTAACCCGGTAAATATTAGGATTTAAATAAATAATCCTAATATTAATTAAAAACAAATAAGAGATTCCACGAAAATAAAAAGGATAAAAAGGCCCGAGTTCACGGGACCTAAAATATAACGAGTTATAATTTCCCGAACCCATAAAGTTAACTTGGAATAATTAACCTAGTTAGTAGTTGGTGATTAAGTGATAAATAAGTGAATTATAGCTTCATAGATTAAAATAAAACATGGGGGACTAAGGTTGCCTAGTGGAGAAACTTGTTTTAATTAAAACAAATAATAAAACACAACACACACACACACTAAGAGTGTGTGTGTGTGCGTACGACCAGGAGGGCTCCAAGGAGCCAAACCCTAACTTGATCAAATACATCAAATTGAAGATGGATTCTAGCCCCAAATCAATGCATGAACACAAATTCGTGATCACCTAAGCTAGGAGATCACAAGGTATGTCAAATTTTGTAATTTGGTGATGTTTTGAATTCATGATGAACACCAAAAATCGAAATTTCTGTGATGAATATTGTATATATGATTGATATTGGGTTGAATCTATGTCTAGAAACAAACCCTAGATGCAAACTTGTAAAATTGTGCCATAAACTAGTGATTAGTCAATTAACCAAGTATGAGCCAAGTGGGTTTTGACTAAATAGTGAAGATGATGATATGCATGTGCTTAGAATCATCATATTTGATAGTTGGAGCAAAATACTTGAACAATTTATAAGTTCGAGTGAATGCTCATATGTGACTTGAAATGGGTTTTGTATATTATGATGAAATTAGTGTTTTTGTTCATATAAATAGGTTTTTGGAATCATGATGTCTACTAATTAATTTGTAGAACTTGATTATATTAGATGTTCGGATGAATGTCTAATGCTATGATGAAACGGGTTTTTACATGTAGATAGAAACCTTTAGTTCTTGCTTAACAAATGAATAATTAACTTTGATAATCAAGAGCTAAGTTAAATTGGTGTTAATTATAGCATGAACTTAGACTTAAAAAGTAGTTAAAACGGTGGCGTAAGAATAATGCCTATCGGATACCTGACAAAGTGCTTAAATGAATTGTCGAGGTTTATAATATAATCACTTATGTTAATAGGCAGTTTGACCTTTAAAAGTCAAACTGACCAAAATGAAATCAAATGGTGAATTTTGATGTAAAACCCGTAAGATGGAATAGTCATAATTAATGATGACTAATCTAACCGTCTTACGAATTATGATGATAGTTTGACGCTTGACAAGCTAGGTGGAGGCTTGGAAAGGAAGCGGGTCAAACAAAGCAAGTATGAAGGAAAAGCGTAATTTGGATGCAAGGTAAGTATATCTTACACTAGTCATATATTTTAGAATATTATTTTGTCGTATTAATTACGAAAAAAAGACAAATACCTAATTGAGATATGGTGTTCCGGCTTATAGTCATACGGAACAAGGTATTCAAATATGATAAGAAACCATAATGATGGCTAAAAATGAGTTAAATCGGTAATTCGATCATATTGTGACGAATGAAACATGTACTTTTAATGGTTACCATATAAGGTAAGTCATAATAACCAATAAGGGAAAAATGGTAATTTGGTCACACGTTGACCTTTACCGTTAGTTTTGAAAGACAATTATGATGTAAGCCATAATAGGCCAAAAGTGTTAAGAAATGAATTTATAAGTAAAATGACCGCACGATGTAAACCGGAGCGAGTCATGTATACGAGGTGGCAATAAATGTCATCTCGCTAATATAATGGGTCATCTAGACCAAACGGGTCAAAAGGCGAAATTATCACCCTTTGACAATATCGACTAATGAGTTGTCGAGTTGTATGATTTTAGGAAATAAATAGCACATGGATGTTTACATCGTTATTACTTAGCAGCCACTAAGGCAAGGTGTTGAAACGGGTCAATATATTGATCCGAGCCAGGTATGTATAATGATCCAACTCATCATGTAGAACTTAAGATTCTATAATAGTTAGACAAGGTTAAAATATAGATATTCGGTTACCTTTTAGGTAAACCGAATAAATTGAGTTATGATTATGGTGTTTTAGAAGCACATGGGTTTATAAACAAGGTTATAGATAAAAGGTCGGATTTTGGGTCAAACGAGTATTTAAAGGTCCTTTGTAGTAAAAGAAGGATGAAAATTGACCAAATTGCCCTTGTAAGCTAATTCAAATGAACGACCCTTAAAGGTGGTTCGGAAACGAGTTTTATGATTAAATAAGTGCTTAGAATAAGTATAGATAGTGAAAGATGTAAATTCTTGGGTCGAATGACTGTATATGAGTCTTTGCCATAAAATGATAATCCGAGGGGTAAAACTCAGAACATATAGATATCCACATTAAATCCAACACACATATAGTTGTGGTGGAAGATTACTAGATAAGAAATGTTGGAATAAGATGCTAGAAATGAATGAAAGCAATTTCAAGCTTTAAAGTGCTTAAAATACCCTTAACGGGTCAAAATAAGCATACAGGCGAAAACGGGTTTAAATTGTGTAAGAAACCTGTGATTAGAATCTAACATGGTAGATAACATTTATTTGAAGAGGTGCATGTGAAATAAGGATCAAACAAATATGTTTGTTTGATAAAACGCATAAATGGGTTAAAATTCGGTAAAAAGGTAATGAGTCGAAAGCTTAGAAGTCTCAAAATTTATTATGTTGGATGTTGGATTTTAACTCCATAAGATGGGGAATTAAATTACGGATGCGTAGGAAAAAGAATTGGGTAAAACGGATCAATAACGAAGAAGTTATGGCCGTTTCCGTGAAATCGGGTTATGCTGGAAATATGCAGCAACTGTTTAAGCAACAATCTGTGAAAAAGGGGCCTAGGCGTAGCGCGACGCCCCCTAATTTCGGAAAATTTTTAATTTTTGTTGTTTTGAGCCATGGGACTTGTTTATACCCATTCTAACACTATCAAAACTAACATTTGATGTGGTTTTGACCTTAGGTGATATTAGGGACATTCCGGATGGCGATCAAGCATGCTTGAAGAACCGAACACGAACTTTTGAAGCTTCCGCGAATACTTAAATATGTTTAAAACAATGTCTATGTAGTTAACACTTAAATACTTGTTTTGGGTTTGTTAAACTAGTAGTACTTATCTAAAATGTTAACTTGATGAAAATTTTTCCTTATGTTTGATATGTAAATCAAAGTTTTGGTTTACAAAGGCTTAGTTTATGTTAAATTCTTATAAAAACAAACGGACTGTTACACTAAGCCACTGCACAAACTGTAAAAAATTCATGGGTTTACAAAAACGAAAGTATTAATCAACTGGTACGAAGACTATAAACAAATTCACAAAACCGTAAATAAAATATTTACCTGACACCCAAATTCTCATAAGCCTAAGATTCGCTCAGTGGTTGTTTATGTATCCAAAAGTTCCTTCCAATGAGTTATCTGAAGATGCCTGGAAGAGATTGCAGCAGTGCAGGGACTACATAAACCAGATTCTCAAGGCGACATTGGCTATAAACGATAACCATAAAAAATCCCAATCTTCACCTTCTTACTTTCATCATAAAACTAAAAGTAAAACTACATGGACTACTTTTAATCACCAAGGAATAATTTCATTCTAATACAAATTATCCATGAACAATCAAAAACACTATAAAAGAAACAACCCTAATTCTTCAATTGCTAACCCTATAAAAGTCAATTATAATAATTTATGGCAAAGCCATAAACTAATACGTATTATTAATTAGGCTAATCTAAGGTTCAATTCATCCCCATCTAACTACATTCAAGTCTTTTATCGGACAATGGGTACGTATTATACACTAAAGTGGAATCATCAATGGAATTTCGTTCATAGCAGTAAAGATCGAGAAGAAAACGTACACTAACCGACTGATAAATGACTACCAAATTCGTAGACCTAAATACTTCTGCAAAAGCCTGCACAAATACACTTCTCTCTGGCGTCGACCTCGTCTTCTATTTGGTCGTCATCCTCATCTTCTTCCCAGCCATTTGTGCAAACCTGTATGCTTTCCCTTTTATATATAGTTAGATAGATTCTCATTAAAAGAAGTTGTTCCTCTATTTTCAAATATATGAAAGTTGAAACAAACCTGTATATACTCGGCAGCTTTTGGCCAATTTTCCATATCAAAACTGTTGAAAATAATATAAATACTCAAGCAAAATTGATAACACTCAACATAATAATTCAACAGAACATAAACTTTGAAATTTCTAACCTTACATCAAACGAAATACCACTTCGTTTCTCCACAAATTTAATAATTGGTACACGAGCCTTGGCAATCACCTGATACATTCCACAATATATACACATATAAGTTATACAAATATTCAATGAAAGTTTGATGCGTTTACCATATATTAAGGAGTTAAAGGAGTACCTGAATCTTTTTTGCAACACCTCTCTACGACAAAGCTATAGCAGTCACCACCCAAACCACTTTCACTTTAAACTTGTTTTCCACTAACCTTTTAATAAAAACACTGGATCTGAAACAATTTTTCATATCAATGTACAATGTTAGTGTTGTAGGCCTATAATTTCTTGTCCTTTCAAGCAAGCCTAAGAAATAATCAAATAATCAAAATTTAACAACCATTCCTAAATTCTTCAAAAGTATTTATTAAATTAAAACACAAATACAAAATGAGTTTCTTATCATCTAACTAACTTAAATCGAATCTAAGAATGGTTAATTTTATGCAACTGAAGTTGCGTCGGCTAAATAACCAAGAACCATGGTTGCATACTTGCCGGAGAAAGTAGAGTCAATCAGATCCTCAATCTTTCTAACATGGTTATTGCATCAAATCTGCATTATATGACCAAACACCAGAATTAGCAATACAACCTTTATGTGTCATCAAAACTACACAGTGTGCCTTTCAGTTTAAAATTCGCAAAAAAAAAAAAAAAAAACAGCCTTTAACTTCATATTTTGATACAGGGGTCAACCTTTAACACAAACCCAGTTAATTTGTGTTGTTAAGTCGAGGCAAATTGGTTATTTTACATTAATTCTTATGATTCAAATAGGTAACCCGAAAATGCTCCGTAAGGTACAGTACAGATAATAGATATTAAACATAATAAAGCCGTAATATCATAAGATATATTTCCTATCTAGATTCAAGTCAAATAAAGTTTGTACCTGATTATGATAATAAGAAATAGCAGACCAACTAATGGGAGGCATAGTATGCACAATTCCTAAATCTGCTCTCTTTTGAAGCAGAGGAGGAAATTGTTTTGAGTATACGGACTTCATCTATCAAAGATGTAATGAAATTATTAACATCAAAATTGTATTCAAACTCACTGTCATTTGATACTTAAGTCACAATCAATTCAAATCAACTTAGATTTGCACCAAATAATGACACAATTTGCCATACCTTGGATCGGGTCAGAAATACGTCTTATCCAGCTCGAGAACTATAAGAGTAACATTCAAAAATCTTGCAATTGCAACCATGTCAAAAATCTACAAGATCAAGATATATTTGAAAATTCAAGCATATTCTTTGTTCCATCACAGTTTTTTAGACAAGAAAAAACCCATCTCATGAATATAAATATTATAAAGTAGTTCAATACTGAACTAAGTCTGCATAAACACATGTTACTACTGTTTTAACGGTGGTACATAAAACGGTAACGCCTATTCAGCACTACGTACCAAGGATCATATGATTATTGCATATCTCTACATAAAATTTTTCTATATTGTAAGCGCTCCTATACATATAAGTTATAAAAAAACACTTACCGCAGACCGCATTTGATTGAGTCTCCATTGCATGACACCATTAGGTAACCATTGTTCTGGTAAACCCTAAATATCATATCAAAATAGTCAAGTTAATATCAAAACTTTTAAAATTTATGAACCACCCATAAAAACTATTGGTATTTACGATACAATATCATCATCAAAAACTTGAAATCTACACTCACTCTTATGTGGAAGAACCCTAATAGAAGCCAACTCAATATCTTCACCAACCATCATCTTCACCAACTGCTCGAATCCAACTTTAGGTTTCCATCCAATAACTTTTCTGGCCTTGCTTGAATCTCCTTTCAAATTATCAACTTCCGCAGGCCTAAAATACTTCTTATCGATCTCCACATGATTTCTCCAGTTCAAACCCACATACCCAAACGCCTTTTCAAGAAACTCTTCAACTGTGTGTGTTACTTCAGTTGCCACCACGCAGTCGTCTGGCTAGTCTTGCTGTAGCATCAACCACATTTCCTCTACGTAGTCCCCTGCAAATCCCCAGTCTCTTCAAGCCTGCAAATTCCCTAAAAACAGCTTGCTCTGCAGCCCGATCTTAAAGTAACAATTTATGTGTGACGTAAAGTAACAATTTATTATGTAGGATCGTGAAACGACCTAACGAGTCGATCAGAAGAGTGCTCAGACAGAATCAGAGGCGGAATTCATTGATTCGGTCTTCGTTTAGCTTGTATTCACTATTAAATGTCTCGTATATTAATCTCTGAACAATTTACAATCTGGAGACACTTCGACAGCACCTCGGTGTCGGAATCTAGAATGTTACAATGAATCCGTTTGAAGGGTATTTATAGACTAGAGCTGTCCGTTTGAAGGTGACATGCCACCCTTCAAACGGTCACCTCTTCAAACGGTCACGCTTCAAACGGTCACGCTTCAAACGGTCACGCTTCAAACGGTCACGCACTCTTCAAACGGTCAGGCACGCTTCAAACGGTCAGGCACTCTTCAAACGGACTGGCCTCAAATACATCTAAAACCTACCCTATTTCTCGTATAACGTGCCCTGATCTATCAATTCTAGTATAAGACTCGATACAAGACGAAGTCGACAGACGTATGCACTAACAGACTCCCCCTCGGATGTTGACGAGTCTGAAGTATCGAGTCTTCTCATTCTTCAGTCTTTACCGGTCTTCGGGCTCTTTCAATATCTGAGACTCGAACTAAGATGAAGTCGACAGACAACTGCACCAACAGACTCCCCCTTGAATGTTGACGAAATCTTCAGTGAGAGTCTTCATCATAACGATTCTTCAATCTTGATTGATCTCCTTTCTTTTTTAGCATGTACCAAGATCTTCTCTTTGGCTCTAACCTCGTCAGACTCCCCCTCTCATCATGATGGGATCGCCGTCTGGAATTAGCTATCACCTTGAGATTACATCCTGGCTTTAACTCTTGTTCAGCTCAACTCCTGCACACATTTTCTCACCACCATATAAGTTTTTACTTAAATCAATAAGAAAAACTTACTAGTAATAGTTACATCAAGTTCAAATTAATGATCTTGATTAACTAATCTAACTTTCTTTCTTAATTCAAATTTTTTTAATTCAACACTCAAACCCAACCCTGTTCATCATGTTCAGCACTTGGAATTTTGAATATTAGCTTTCCAACATCAGTTGTCGAAAATCTTTTTGTATTTTCCAAAAAAATTTATGCTAAAACACACTAAAATCTTTTTGGATTTTTATGAAATGAAATGTAATGCAATAAAGAAATATTTACAAACAATATTTTTATGAGTTTGCGCAAGAGGATCATATCAGTTTTTGTGACCAATCACTAGCACCGTTAAGCTTTAACATTTTAAGCTCTAAACGATTCATATCGATTGACGATATATTTGTCCACTTAAACTCAATCTAAAAACTTTCGAAATGCTTACTGATACGTTAAGGTATATTAAGATAGCACTAAAATTCTTATGGACCCCACGATCTCAGCATATCCCCTCATCATGCAATACACTGACTCAAGTAATGCCTTTAAACTTTTATCAACTGTGATTTGTTCGAAAACAAAGCATAATGTTTAAACATTAACAATCAGGTCGATACTTCCGTATACGCAGAGAAAGTCCAATGTTTAAACAAAATAAGAAAAATAAAACAAGTTGAAGTTGTTTAGGCTTTAACCACCAGGTCGATACTCCCGTATACGCAGAGGAGGTCCAAAGCTTAAACGAAACACCAAAGAAAATAAGTAGAACGTTTAGGCAACAACATCCAGGTCGATACTCACGTATACGCAGAGGATGTCCGATGCTTAAACAAAATAAAGAAATAAAACAAGTTTAAATCTTTGCAAAATGAAATGCACAAAATCACAGTGACTTTTCAGCAAAGTTGTGAAAGTTCACAAACTTAACCAGTTTTATGTCTTTCGACAATCAGCGATTACTGAGTAGGCACACAGTCAAGAAGGACAAAACTAAGTACTATGCTTTCGACCATGTTTCCCACTAGAACTAGGCTTTTTCATTTAGGTTTGTATCGTTATCGCAAATCTACTAGTCTAGCTGAGCCTACCGTCACATCTTTAGTGAGACCATTTATCACATTTTATCTTTCCATTTCTTTAGCATGCTGTGACAGTCTAACTGATCTACTATCATTTCCTCTTTTTCACAACAAAACTCATTTTTGCATTTTTCAATGTTTTTGGCATTTTCAAATTTTCTAATTTTTTTTAAAATTTTTACTCCCCCTAAAATCAAAATATGTTTCAATTTTGATTTTCTGGGAAAATTTGAAAATGAACTGTACAAGAAATGTGACAACATGATGAGAATCACTTCAATTCTCCATTCACTTGGCTTAAACAATCAGAACTCCCCTTTACAACAAACTATTTTCCCATTATGATTTCAAAACACTTAAGTTTGTTTTAATCAAAATGGTTTTTCCGGAAAAATTAGTTTGTTTACCAATCACTTGTAGGTTCGGGGTTATCACGTCACCTTGTTCTTTTTACCACTTGTAAATTCATCATTTTCCAATTTTAACAACAAAACCACTTGTAGGAAATCAAGTACAATTTAATGTCCTTGATTAACCACTTGTAAGTCGAAATATCACCTAAGTGAATTTCTCAAGAAATGTGCCGATTCCTGCTTCTCGCTTACCAACCAGGAAGCTCCGGCAAGTCAGGTTTTTCATTTAAACAGATTCACCCAAGCCTGACGGTCCTTGGGTGATTTTGAATTCTTGTTCAACAATTGTGGAAAATTTGCATCATCCATTGTTAGACCAGAATTCTCATTTTTTACCTCAACACACGGCTCTTCTGGCTTTACCACACCAGATTCATCGCCTGAACGTGGCTTGTCTGACTTTAACGAGTCAGATTCATCGCCAACAACTGGCTCCTTTGTTTCCGAAGAAACAAATTCATCACCAGGAAGTGAATTCTCCACTTTCTTTTATTTCTCTTTCGTCCTCAGATTTGTATCTGATGAATCCGTTTTGCTAGACTTGTCATTCTTTGGAGAGCAAAACGATTTATCAGAACTGTTATTCGCTTTGACGGCTGAATCCGAGGACAAAATCCTTTCGAGATATTCTCTTGCTTTCTTCCTCTTCTTCCTCAGTCTGTGTTTTTGCCCTTGAGAAAGCTTCACTTTCTTTTCTTGAACTTTAGGTTCTTGAACCTTCTGTTCTTTGGGCTTTGCTTCGACTTTGACTGGTATCTTCTTTGCCATTTTCTGAGATTCAGCCCTCGATCTTCCCTTTGATCTCATTGGGCAATCTCTAGCAATGTGTCCTCTGATTTGGCAATTATAACATCTTCTCGTTTCATAACTCCAATTCTGGCAGTTAACAGCAATGTGTCCTTGATAACCGCATCTATAACACACTCTGTTATCATACCAATCACCATCTTCAGTCCAAACATTCAGATCATAGCACTGTTTGGCTTGATGATAATCCTTGCTCCTCTTGTATGCTGGATTTGGCTTTTGAGCACTATGGTCAAACCTGCACCACTTATTACCAACAGTTTTTGAGTTTTGATTTTCCAATCTTTGTGGTTTTTTATCACGATTGGATGATTGAACTGGTGAGCTTTTATTTTCTTTTTGAACATTTTTTAGTTTTTTATCCTTTTGTTTTTGATCCACATTCTTCTTTACAGGTTTTTGCGTTGAGCATTCACCTTTTTCAGTAGAATGTAAAACAGTTTCTTTAAACATTTCATTTAATTTCAAAAATATTTTTCTTTTTTCAATTTCATCATCAGTTTTCTCATCACAATCTTCAACTTTGACATTGTCAAAGTTTGTGACATTGTCACTTATTGGAACAGAATTAATAGGTTTTGGACAGGAAATAGTTGAAGTATTCACAAACACCTTCAACTTTTCTTCCCATTCCTTGATTTTCTTTTGAGCACACTCTGCTTCCTTTTCAAGTCGAATAATCTTTTCAAGATGAGAATTGATTGCAATTTGTTTTTCAAGATTGTTTTTACCAAAAATAGTTTTCTCATCTTCCAAAATCTTTATTTGACTTTGAAATTCTTTTTCAGTTTTTACCTTTTCATTTTCAAAAAAAATTATTTTCTTTTCAAAATCTCTTTCATTTTCTTTCAAATTTTTGTTTTCTAATGTCAAACTGTTTAACCCACTTAACAGTTTGACATTTTCAGATTTCAATATCTCAAACTTTTCCTGCAAAACAAGAATCTGTTTATCATCAGATTGCTTCTCATCCTTCATCCTTTTGACTTCAAATGTCAAACTTTCCGCATCCTTTAAGAGTTTGCCATTTTCAGCCTCAATTTTATCACATTTAGAGCACACTGATTCAGAACCAGATTCTTCTTTCATTAAAACTTTCTCTTCCTCTATCTTGTATCTTCCTGCACAAAAAATTTTAACGAAATCAAGAGGATTCATATTCTTATCAATATAACAACCCCTCTTAATGTCATAGTTCATGACACTTTTTGCTGCAAGACACACACAAACTCTTTTGTCTATTTCAACAATTACATCCAAACTCATTTTATCTAAATTTCCTTTGATTTTATCCATCAATTCTTTCTTTTTCTTGTTATTTTCATAATCATATGCTTTGAGCTTTTTGATAAAATCTTTTGGATGTAATTTTGAGAACCCAGAAAATCCAGAATCTCTTTTAAGATTTTTTAAAAAATCATCCCATTCTGCAGGTAATGCATCTGCAAGCTTTGATACTTGTTCAGCATCTGTCAATTTTATCTCATATATTTTCAATTTGTCCAGTAAATAGTTAAATCTGCTTTTCAACTCCTCAAATGTCTCATTCTTTTTACACAGAAAATTTTCAAGTCGCATAATCCAAATCCGTTTATCATCTTGTTCATAACTGCTTGCTCTATACCAACCATATCCATCATTTAATCGTTCAATATGATCATTTTCTTTTTCATCAAACATTTTTGCAATATTTCAAACACAACCTGTTCAAACAAAATACCAAGTTCAAACTAGATCCACTTTCAAACGGAACCCTTTTCAAACGAAACCCTTTTCAAACGGAATGGTGCTTGTTCAAACGGAAAGATCAGTTTCAAACGGACAGGTCAGTTTTCAAACGGACAGGTCAGTTTCAAACGGACAGGTCAGTTTCAAACGGACAGGTCAGTTTTCAAACGGACAGGTCAGTTTCAAACGGACAGGTCAGTTTTCAAACGGACAGGTAAGCCTCGTTCAAACGGTCACCAATTTTCAAGCCATTTTTACCAGTTTTACTTCTAGTTTTGATCTGATATTCTCAAGGGTTTGTTAAAACACAATTACGCACACATTGTGAAAGTTTTAGCCGATTTTAACCATGAAAAGTATCAATTTTGTGAAAGAAGGTGTAGAAAATCAGAATTTGCTAGCAAAAACGAGCTAAACGGTAAGAACTCTTCCTCCTGAGCTCTGATACCACTTGTAGGATCGTGAAACGACCTAACGAGTCGATCAGAAGAGTGCTCAGACAGAATCAGAGGCGGAATTCATTGATTCGGTCTTCGTTTAGCTTGTATTCACTATTAAATGTCTCGTATATTAATCTCTGAACAATTTACAATCTGGAGACACTTCGACAGCACCTCGGCGTCGGAATCTAGAATGTTACAAATGAATCTGTTTGAAGGGTATTTATAGACTAGAGCTGTCCGTTTAAAGGTGACATGCCACCCTTCAAACGGTCACCTCTTCAACGGTCACGCTTCAAACGGTCACGCTTCAAACGGTCACGCACTCTTCAAACGGTCAGGCACGCTTCAAACGGTCAGGCACTCTTCAAATGGACTGGCCTCAAATACATCTAAAACCTACCCTATTTCTCCTATAACGTGCCCTGATCTATCAATTCTAGTATAAGACTCGATACAAGACGAAGTCGACAGGCGTATGCACTAACAGACCTAACGACCTAACGAAATCAATCATACTTGTAGGATCATGAAACGACCTAACGAGTCGATCAGAAGAGTGCTCAGACAGAATCAGAGGCGGAATTCATTGATTCGGATAAAATGAACTAATTTTTGCTCATAACAAGTGAAATTATGTTTTAATCAATCTGTAAAAGTTTCAGGCTTAAATTCAAAGTAAAACTCAATCAATTTGATAAAAAAAAACGACCTGTTCGTTTGAAGGTGTGTCCAGTTTAACTTTGAACTCAGATCTATGGCGATTTAGTGGATGTTTTTTATTGATATACACATCATTGTGATCGGAATTCAGTGTAGCATAATCCTTGAATATATCAGACCCTAATTCATTCGAAAAGTGGTAAAAATGGCTTGAAAACTGGTGTCCGTTTGAACGAGCCCAGCACCTGTCCGTTTGAAATTGACCTTGACCGTTTGAAATCTGCGCCTGACCATTTGAAATCTGCACCTGACCGTTTGAAACTGCCACATTCTGTTTGAAATTGGGAATGTCCGTTTGAAACATGACATGACCGTTTGAAACATGGTTACCGTTTGAAGAGTGTGAACCGTTTGAAAAGTGTGTTCATCGAATATTGTGTAACATTTTACGAGGTGTCAGTAGTTGGAAAAGAAATCATGTTGGTGTCAGCTTGCATGTGACTCTCGAAAATTGTTCTTAAGATTTGTCGATTTTCCTGTCAAAGTTGGTAAAGATGTATAAGTTTATACACACCAAAGGTTATTGGCCTAAGTTTTTTAATCATTACCGGCCCAATCATAGGTGTTCACTTTTTGAAGTTGTTGACAAATTCTAAATCAGATTTCATGCAAAGTTAAAGTTTTGTTGGTTTGATAAATTCATCGGCCCAGGTGAATAGAATTTAGTAAACAATCAAGTTCTAGCGGCCCAATCATTCTATTGCATTTAATATTTGTTGTCAGTCAAATTCAGTACACGGCCCAATCAAAGGGAATCATACAACATTGCTCCAATCAAAGTGTTCGGTTCATGTAAATCAGTTGTGAAAGTCAAAGTTTAACAGGCTCAGTCATTCAGTTTGCGGAATACATTAAAAGAGTTCGCAAATCTTCGACACGAGTCTTCAATTGATTTCATCAACACACTTGTACTTATTCATTTCGTTTAAACTGATTGTTTGTTTATTCTGTTTTTCAGGTATTTCACGAGGCGAACCAGATCATTTGAAACTGTGTGTTTGTGAATCTTTGAAAATTGAACAATGGACAACGAGTTCTATAATGCTTTTGCTAGTCCTATCACAATTACTCAGAATACATTACTTGAAAATGAAACGGGGACATCACAGAAACCACCTAAGCTCCTGGATATTGATGATTACAATGGTTGGTCCGAACGGTTTGGTAATTGGGTTTAAGCTTATCACTTGGATGCATGGGATCACACTGAAGAACCATATGAAAAGCCCACAATGAATGGTATTCAGTTAACAGTCAGAGAAATGAGTGCTGATGAGAAAAAGAAGTATAGAGATGAGAAATTGATGGTGAGTCTACTTCAGCAAGCAATTAAAGAGGACATTCTGATTTTGCTTCAACATGATGGAAGTGCTTATTCAATCTGGACTGAATTGGAAGCAAAATCTGTAGGAACTGATGATATGCTTAAAAACAAGATGTCTCTCATGAAGAAAGAATTTGATTTTTTTCGAGGTTTAAAATCTGAAAACACCAAGCAAATTATGGAAAGATATTGTAACTTGGTGAGAAATATGTCAAAATTGGGAATAAAAAAGGATACTGATGAGCTAATTGAAAAACTTGCTGATGCGTTACCACATGAGACTTGGGGAACATTCCTGATGATGTTGAGAAAAAATCGGAAAGAATATAAAAAGTCAACACTGGGTGAGTTCATCAAACATCTGGAAGCTCAAGAGATGGAGCAGAGGAAGATCGCCAGGATGAAGAACTACGATGGAGAACAAGACATCGGCTTGTATTTCAAGAGTGGTGTTAGTGAAAAGACAAATTTGTCTCCAAAGATTGAAACCGCGTATAATGCAAAAGGTTCTTCTGAAAATATGTCTCAGGGATCAAGCAACACAACAGGATTTTCTTCGTTTCCAACGTATGATCCACAGTTTTCTACGACAAAGAGTGGCAAAGTTCTTCAATGCAACATTTCTTTAAAGCTTGAGAATGATCATAATTATACTGAGGAAGTTGCAAAAAGTCACATGTCTTTGTTGGTGACAGTGCTTGAATCCTATGGAGGTTTAGTTGCAGGGAGGATCGGAAATCCTATGCTCACGAAAGAGGATTACGATCAAATTGATGCCGAGGAAATGGAATTAATGGATATTAAATGGTGCATGGCCAGTGTGTTGAGACGGGCTGAAAAGTTTAAACAAATCACAGGCAGAGATGATTTTCGCGAGGCACATGTTTCACCTTTAGGTTTTGATAAATCTAAAGTTACTTGTTTTCGTTGCAGGGAAAAGGGACATTTCAAGAGAGATTGCACAAATCGAGAAGCGAGTGGAGCTTAAAACCCTTTCGGAAACAACGATTACTACAAAAAGGCGATTTATCATCAAGTCACACAACAGCCATATCAACAACAACAGGCACCACATCAAGCACAAACTGCACATGGTAGAATGGAGATTAAAGATTCAAAGAAAGCTTGTCTGGGAAAGGATGATGGATTCAGTTGGGATAATTACATTCCAACAGACAGCAAAGTGTGTTTGGTAAATCAAGATGATGAAAAGTTACCTGAAGGCTTTAGCTGGGAAAATTTCAATTGGGATGATTATGTTCCAAACAAATCTACAGATCATAAAGCTTTTATTGCTAATGCTTACGATCTGAAATGGGCAGAAAAATGCAGAAAAGTCAGAGAAGCTGAAGAAGAAAAATGGAGAAAAATTGAAGAAGAAGAAGAAGAAAGGTTAAAAGCTGAAGCTGAAGCCGAGAAAAAGAAAAGAAATGAGTTTTTTCAATCAAACAGAACAGTCAAAGATGTTCCAGAATTTGAAATCAAAGTCAATACTGAAGCAGTCAAAGTTCCTGAAAAGTGCTTGAATTGTGATTCTTTGATCAAGCAAAACAATGAACTGTTGCACAACATTAACAGATTAAAAGAATCGTATGATACAATGAACAGAGAGATTAACAAGTACACCGATTCAAACAGTGAACAAGCTGTTGCATTGAACACACTCAAAGGAGCTTACATGAGACAGCTTGATGATGTCAATTTTTACACCAAGAAGTGTGCTGAGTTAGAATTAAAATTGGCAACACAAAAAATTGAAACTGAATGTGTTAACAGTTTATTAAAAAGTTACTCATGTTCTACTTTTGTTGTTGACAGGATTTACCCGATTGTTGAAAGATTGAAGACATTTGAAGAAGAGAAGACTTCGGAAGAAAAGAAGTACGAGACAAAAGAAGAGGATGAAGTGGAAATTTCTGGTAAGAAACCAAGTGTTGTCTACAATAGATGTCCGCCCTCGGTCGAAAATGGATATTTGTCTCGAAGTCCAAATTCTGAAAAAGTCAAAAAGGCAATTAACTTACAGTGGGAGTCTGTGTCGTCGGATAACTTACCAGAAAATATTGATGTTACGTTCACATCATCTGACACTGATCATGAGTCCGAGTTGATTAAACGTGTGGTCGATCAGGTGTTAGACAAAGATGACATAGAGGAGTCAAAACCGGAGTCCAAATCCGAGTCAAAGTCTGGGTCCAACAAGTCAAAGTCAACAATCCAAAAGGACAAACGGGTTTATGATAAGAAATTTTTGCTATCAAAATCTAATTTGAATGATGAACCGGTCAAAGTAGCATATACTTTGAAAGATTCTGACAAATTATATTCTGATGAGATTTTTCCAATAAGAGGTGTTAAAACTGAAATGATTAAAAGGGTTTTCAAACTAATAGAGAAATTAATATTTCTGAAATAAAAGATGCAAATCTTTCTGAAAAATCTAAACCTTACACCTCAAGAGTGCAAGAAAGACTAAACAAGAAAAAGGGTTACAATTCTGGTTCTGGTATTCATAAAAAACCAAACCATAACTGTAATTTCAAAAAGAAAGGATTAGGATTTAATCAACCGAAAAATTATAAAAATGAAAAAGTGTATAAACCAAAAACTGTGTTTGTTTCAGGAAAATCTTTAGAAGATGAGAAAGAGCAAGCGTTCAGAAAGCAGACAAATCAAGAATTCATTGCAAAGAAGCAAGAGGACATGAAGAAGAGTATTGCTCAGAAGAAGACAGAGATAAGAACCTGTTTTCAGTGCAAAACTGCTGGTCATATTGCTAGAAATTGTCCGAAAACATTCAAACCAAAACAGGAAGTCTCTGGTAAAATGAAAGAAAAAGTTATTGAGAAAACTGAACTTACAACCAGAAAATTTACAGGCTTTGAAAATTCAACCTTTGAGATTGGAGAATGTTCAAAGAATGTGATAAAAAGAAAAGAAAATCTGAAAAATCAGAAATGGGTGGTTAAAGGTTCAGGGAATAGTTCTGGTGATGAATCTGATTCCACAAAATCAGAGGAGCCAAAAGTTGTTAAAGAAAAGGTTGAGAAATCAATTCCGAATGTGGATGATGTGAATTTTCCACCTCTGCGGGCTGAAAATTTTAAAAAGAAAGTTGGGAAAGTTGAAATTTCAAATCAATTTTATTCTGACAAGAAAAAATTTGATGTTGATAAGGTTTTCAACGGAACTGTGAAACACATTTTTGAAAAAATGGTCGATGGTAAGGCCAAAGGAGTGAAAGAATTTTATGCTTCCAAAAGAAATGTTTACAAGTCTGTTGGAAGAAAAGATGAAGAAGAGGTTGTTACACCCAAGGAAGGTCAGGCTTGGGTGGATATATTTTTCAAACAGTAAAAACCTGACTTGCCGGAGATCCCAAGTTTGTAATCGTGGATCAGGAATCGGCATTTTTTATAATTGTTGATGGAAATGAATTTTATAATGAAAATTTTGGCAATTCATACTGCAGGAATAGCCGGAACTCCCAGGTTGATAAGTGTGGAGTAGGAATCGGCACCTTGAGAATTCAACCAACAGATGATGTTTGGTTGAAAATGCTTGATTGGATTGATCTTACAAGTGGTAAATCAGGGACATTAAGTTGTATCTGATTTTCTACAAGTGGTTGAAAAACAAAGTGATGAACCAAACCCCAAACCTACAAATGGTTAAAATCAATTAACAAAACTTATTTTCCGGAAAAACCATTTTGATTAAAACAAACTTAAGTGTTTTGAGATCATAATGGGAAAATAGTTTGTTGTGAGGGGGAGTTCTGATTGTTTATGCCAAGTGGATGGCGAATTGAGGCAATTCGATATCAGTTGTCATGTTTTGTACAGTTTGTTTTAAATTTTCTTTAGATGTATTTGTATTTTAGGGGGAGTATATTTTTCAGAAAATCCAAAAACATTAGAAAATTTGAAAAAGCCAAAAACATGATAAAATGAAAAATGAGTTTTTGTTGCATAAAAGAGGAAATGATAGTACATCAGTGGACTGTCACGACATGCTAAAGAAATGGAAAGTTAAAATGTGATAAACGGTCTCACTAAGGATTTGACGATAGGCTCAGTTAGACTAGTAGATTTGCAAAAATGATACAAATTTAAATGAAAAAGCCTAGTTCTAGTGGGAAACATGGTCGAAAGCATAGTACTTAGTTTTGTCCTTCTTGACTGTGTGCCTACTCAGTAATCGCTGATTGTCGAAAGACATAAAACTGGTTAAGTTTGTGAACTTTCACAACTTTGCTGAAAAGTCATTGTGATTGTGCATTTCATTTTGCAAAGACTTAAACTTGTTTTATTTCTTTATTTTGTTTAAGCATCAGACATCCTCTGCGTATACGTGAGTATCGACCTGGATGTTGTTGCCTAAACGTTCTGCTTTATTTTCTTTGGTGTTTCGTTTAAGCTTTGGACCTCCTCTGCGTATACGGAAGTATCGACCTGGTGGTTAAAGCCTAAACAACTTCAACTTATTTTTATTTTCTTATTTTGTTTAAACATTGGACTTTCTCTGCGTATACGGAAGTATCGACCTGATTGTTAATGTTTAAACATTCTGCTTTGTTTTCGCACAAATCACAGTTGATAAAAGTTTAAAGGCATTGCTTGAGATAGTGTATTGCATGATGAGGGGATATGCTGAGTTCGTGGGGTCCATTAGAACTTAGTGCAATATTAATATACCTTAACGTATCGGTAAGCATTTCGAAAGTTTTTAGATTGAGTTTAAGTGGATAACAATATCGTCAATCTATGTGAATCGTTTAGAGCTTAAAATGTTTAAAGCTTAACGGCGTTGGTGATTGTTCTCATAAACTGATATGATCCTCTTGCACGAACTCACAAAAATATTGTTTGTAAATATTTCATTTTCTGCATTTCTGTTACATTCAAAAATCCAAAAAGATTTTATTGTGTTTTAGCATAAATTTTGAAAAATCCAAAAAGATTTTCGACAACTGATTTTGGAAAGCTGATTTCCAAAATTCCGAGTGCTAAACATGATGAACAAATGATTTTGGGTGAAAGTGTTTGAGGAATGTTGAAATGAAATGAGAAAAGTTTTTGCAATAAAAACGTTATTCATGCAAGTGGTAAATTAGATTTGAAAATCTTATCCACAAATGGTTATCAGAAAATTTATTTTTGGGTAGAGTTTATGCAGGTTGGCCAGGTTTCGATCCAGAGCAGGATGAAAGCCAGGTTATGATCTTGTGAATTCCAGACTACGATCCCAGCCTAGTGAAAGGGGGGGGGGGTCTGAAGATAGTAGAGCCAGATTCAGATCCTGAAGATTACGAGAAAGAGTAAGAGATCGATTGAGGATGCTTACAATGAAGAATTTTGAAGAAAGTGAACAGACTGATAAAGACTGAAGATGCGAAGACTCGACACTTAAGACTCGTCAACATCTGAGGGGGAGTCTGTTGGTGCATACATCTGTCGTCTTCGTCTTATATCGAGTCTCGAGTTCATTGCGGTTTGAAACAAGAATTATGTCATCATCATTGATGATGACATCACATACATGACATCACATATGACATCATGGAAGCTTACAACACGAAAAGACAAAATAGAATGTAGATATATGTTGACCGTTTGAATGTGTTGTTATTTTGAACTTGTAACCGTTTGAAGGTAGTGACCGTTTGAAGGTAGTGACAGTTTGAGATGGTAACCGTTTGAAGAGGTGACCGTTTGAAGGGTGGTGTGTCATCTTCAAATGGTCAGGGTTTCTCCTATAAATACCCTTCAAACGTTCATCATTAGTAATTTTTCCGGCTTGTGCAACGAAGTGCTGCCGAAGTGTTGTCAGGTTGTAATACGTTACGAAATCAATCATACAACAGTTTAAAGAGTAAATCTAGCTGAATTGAACTCTACACGTCTGTTTCCGCCTTTCGTTTAGAGATAAACTCTTCTGATCGACTCATTCGGGTCTGAAAACGATCCTACAAGTGGTATCAGAGCCCGACAGAATCAAAAAATTTCTGTTTCTACTCCATTCTTCACGTTTTTTTGCTGATAACAATCATACAAGTATACAATTAAATGTCTCTGATACAAGTGGTCTGAAAACGGTCACGTTTTTTATTCTGTCGGGCTCTGATACCACTTGTAGGATCGTGAAACGACCTAACGAGTCGATCAGAAGAGTGCTCAGACAGAATCAGAGGCGGAATTCATTGATTCGGTCTTCGTTTAGCTTGTATTCACTATTAAATGTCTCGTATATTAATCTCTGAACAATTTACAATCTGGAGACACTTCGACAGCACCTCGGCGTCGGAATCTAGAATGTTACAAATGAATCCGTTTGAAGGGTATTTATAGACTAGAGCTGTCCGTTTGAAGGTGACATGCCACCCTTCAAACGGTCACCTCTTCAAACGGTCACGCTTCAAACGGCCACGCTTCAAACGGTCACGCTTCAAACTGTCACGCTTCAAACGGTCACGCACTCTTCAAACGGTCAGGCACGCTTCAAATGGTCAGGCACTCTTCAAACGGACTGGCCTCAAATACATCTAAAACCTACCCTATTTCTCGTATAACATGCCCTTATCTATCAATTCTAGTATAAGACTCGATACAAGACGAAGTCGACAGACGTATGCACTAACAGACTCCCCCTCGGATGTTGACGAGTCTGAAGTATCGAGTCTTCTCATTCTTCAGTCTTTACCGGTCTTCGGGCTCTTTCAATATCTGAGACTCGAACTAAGATGAAGTCGACATACAACTGCACCAACATATTAAGCGTAATCTAACAAAACCCAAAAAACATATCAAAACTGATAGAACAATAATCGCTAAAGAAAAGGATGGTTAATCATAATCTTGAACTGATAAAAATGATGAAGAACAAAACTAAAAAACACACAAATTTAGATCCATGAAGGGATTCTAGGGTTCATAAAAGAAGCGTGTTATCCCAAATTATATATAATTGATCTGATTGTATACTCGCAATTTAGATCGGCGCACAAAATAAAAACTCAAGAAATCGTAGAATCGATTGAAGAACAGAGGTGATACATCATACCATACCTGGGACGTGTATGAAGCATTGCTGTAGACGTGTATGAACTGCTGGATTGACGATGCTTATGGTGAGAAGAGAAATTAGGGTTTGTGTGTGTTGGTGTTGGTGTTATGGGAGATGGCGGTGGAGAAGATTGGTGGTGGAGGTGGGCGATGGAGAAGATTGGTGGTGGAGAATCAACGTCCCTCCATGAAGCTTTGTCTTCAACGTGTCCATCTTCATCGATGAAAGATCTGGATGAGAGAGAGACATAAGAGATGGATTGAATTTTGAAAGTGGAGAAGGGATTTAAAGAGAGAGAGAGAGAGAGAGAGAGAGAGAGAGGGATTTAAAGAATCGTTTTTAAAATTTTGAAATTTTGAAAGTGGGGCCAAATTATGTATTACTAATTAATAGAATATATTAACAATTTAATTGTTATTTATGACATCATCAGATCCTACGTGGAATGCCTGATTGATTGACAAGTAAGCAAACTTACATCAGCATTACTTCTCATTTTATATATAAGTAGATAGATAGATGTAGTGTAAGGGTTATTACATATCATATCATAGAAGACTTGCATCATATGCATACAAATACACATCGTATACTTTATAAGCGTGTAACCAAACTCGCCAATATCATACACAAATTAATAGAGCACAAATCCTTTTTTTAAGACACACCACAACCTGTACCTTGCATGAATATAGAGAACAAATCTGTAATGTAGGCTTCAAACTCTCATTAAAATAAGAAATTAATAATCATAATAACTGATTTTAAATCTTGTTTATAATGACACTAAATCCACTTGCAAGGTTATTATAAATAGATGAACCGAAAACCTGCTTATCAACTTTCAAGATAACCCATGAGCCTAAAGATCAAATCCCTCACTTGTATCAGTTCCCTTCCTTTTGAAGTCTTTCCACATCCTGCACAAATTGAATATGCTACTTTTCTTGCAACTCTTCGCACCAATATTACATGCGGCGGCACTATTCTCTCATATTCATAATCATCTTCAAATAAATCCGACTCTACATATCCGACACAAGATATACCTTTAGGAATACTGATTGGAGTCGAATGCTTTTTCGTTTTCTTCTTGCTTTTCGTCTTTAACTTGTAATGTTGCCATTCGGTGTGATTTTCTTGTGTGTTTTGTGCTTCAAACTCTACAAAAGTAACTTCAGATTCGTCAAATTCTTCAGCCATCATGGTGTTTTTTGAAGATAAAATGATGGCAAGTGAATGAAATTTGTATACATTGGAGAATTGAGGAATGTGATTGATGTGTGAAAGCAACGAAATTGAATCGTAGAAGGCACAGCATCATATATCGACATTATGTGTGCAATCATGTGCAATATTATAAAAGGGTTTTCTTATACTCTTAAAAGTCTTTTGCTTTAATTAATATACAGTTTTTATACCGAACACTTTGTCAAAACAATTCCCCCTAGAAAAACAACAAAACATATATAACATGTATAATTGTGTATCACTTTGTTATAATATAATCCGGTAATCTAGAAAATCATATAACATGTTGCATGCTCAAAATAATAATAATAAAAATAATAAGGCACACAAATATATCCGTCGGGAAACCCGTTTTAGGTAACGTTACCAATGGATTCTGTCGATTGATCGCAAAGGATGGTATCGCTAAGGGATTACCATTAGGTGTCATTGCGGGACAATCACGGCAAACCACCGGCGGATGTAGTGACAAGAGTGTTATCGACACATCTACGACGGATGTTCACTGTAGATCCAATCGATGGATTATTTGTCCAGAACCGATTGGTATTATTAATGGTTTAAATGTAGGGAAATTGGATTTAAATAATCCGAACTTTCACCTGTTGGCCAATAATACTCCGAACTTTCAGTTTGGCCAGCAGCACTCTCAACTTTCATCCTATTTTCCCAAAACACTCCCAAACTAACATATCACACATAAGACATGGCTGAAAGTTGAGTTTGGGAGTGTTTTGGGAAAATAGGATGAAAGTTGAGAGTGCTGCTGGCCAAACTGAAAGTTCGGAGTGTTATTGGCCAACAGGTGAAAGTTCGGATTATTTAAATCCAATTTCCCTTAAATGTAAAATAATATTAAAAATATTTACAATTTTCTAAACTCAAATTATATAATAGCTTCTTGCAAATAAAAGATTATAAAATCTGCAATGATTGCTATAAAGTACATAGAGTTAATTACACTGTGATTTTCCCATATTGTTAGTTTGTTGCCTAAGTTTTGAAAATAACATTGGTTATCTTTTAATGTTCACAAGCAAGCAGGTAACATTGATGGTCAGTGGTGTATGTAAACTTTTCTTTTTAAAATTTTAGTCACTAAAGTACCCCTTATCTCTTAGCTGTAAAAACACTAAAGTACCCGTTATCTCTGGTGTTGTTTGTTTTTGCAGACATAAACTGTCTGCAAGCTGATTTCATCTGTTTCCATGTCTGCAACTGAAGATGTAGTCTGAAGCTCTGCAAGCTGAAAATATCAGACTGTTTGTTTTTACTGTCTGCATAAACTGTCTCATAACTGAACTCACCTTATCATCATCATAAAAAAGAGGAACATCAGCAAACATATTTCCAATTCTCATATACTCCAACCAGCTAACACCCACATACATCAAAGATCCTCAAACAATTTATCAACACTTCAAATCATGTATGTATAGCAACTCATAACAAAAATTCCTTAAATACCAAAACATTTACAAATATATTTACATCTACTCCAAAATCTCAAAAAATGCAATACAATCACTGACCGAGGAGCCATGAATGTCTGCTGCCACCACTACGGGAATGAACCGGAGTTCCGGCGGTAATCGCTGTCGTCGGCTCCGCCACCACCGGCCCTGCCGCACCAGCTCCGCTACGCTCCTTTCCTTCCGCCGCTACTGCAACATACCACCCCACCCTATCATCTTCATCCTTCCAAACGGCCACCGTCTCACCATCTCCGGTGAATTCCGACAATTCTCCGGCCACCATCTTCATCCTTCCAAACGGGTCCTATGTTGTTCGAATCAAGCATCTGGTCAGTGGTTAGTCGGCGGTGGAGAGATGGGGGCACTGGTCGGAGGAGAAGACGGTGGTCGTCGGGCGTCGGCGGTAGGGATGGCAATTAAACCCGAACCCGCTGGGTAAACCCGAAACCCGACACATTTGGGACGGGTTTGGGGTCGGTTAATCGGGTTTGGGACGGGTTTGGGAATAGTTTTTATTTTTTTCGCGGGTTTGGGACGGGTTTGGGATTTAGTGATATACCCGTTTACCCGACCCAATTACCCGATAAAGTGTACCCGTTTACCCGATTGTATACCCAATATAATTTCTTTTATATTATTAAATATGTATATATATGATACATCCATTTTTTTACACATATAGGTATTCTATTCCGTATACATTGTAGTTATTTGAGATATATTTTTATAATGACAATACAAAATGTAACCGGTTAGTAGTTACCCGATAGATACCCAGTGAGTTTTGAGATAAGTATACCCAACGAGTAATCTTTTTAAATTAATGGGTTTACCCGAAACCCGCGGGTATACCCGATGGGTATTTACCCGCTAGAAACCCGACGGGTTTTGGGATGAGTTTGGGACAAGCTTATCTAACCGGGTTTGGGTTTGGGATTAGCTAAACCCGTCCCAAACCCGACCCATTGCCATCCCTAGTCGGCGGTGGGTTGAAGGTGAAGGTGACGGTGGAGGTGGGTTGAAGGTGAAGGTGGAGGATGTGGTGGTGCTGGGTTTTAAAGAGGGAGAGAGAGAGGAAGAAGATCTGGGTTTTGAGGATGTGCAGATGTGTGAAGATGGTAGACAAAGGCTTTTTTTTTAAGCTAATATAATCAGTATTCAGATCTTATTTAAAAAAAAAAACAAACAGTCTGCAAGGGCTTATGTCTGCCCGCCTACAGACATAGGCTCCTTGCAGATGTTTTAAGCAAAAACAAACAGCCCCTCTGTGTCATTCGTTTTTTTACGGCGAACTTAGGCGACACTCGGTTGTCTCAGGTCTTCTCCTCCTCAAAACAAGAACAAAATCAATAATACTGCATCCAAATTCAGATCACATTGGCACTTTAATGCATCACTGATCTCTGAATTAGATCCACGAAATTTTATATCTATATATAAAATTTAGACCAAGGTACTTGACATCCTGAATTTTGTAATCGAAATTTAAGATTTTGATTTCCGAAAGAGAAATCGAAGATGTGATTTGTCTCAATTTTTGTTAATAAAAGTAGGAGTTAAATGCCCGGATAGTCCCTGGTTTGGCCTTTTTTCACCTTTAGTCCCTAACTTTTTAAAATTACCTCTATAGTCCTCAACTTTTCAGTTTTCGTTCCCAGATAGTCCCTGGCGCGGATGAAGGTTAATTTTCTCATTTAAGTGGTGTGAAATTACTAAAATGCCCTTGCTATTAAAAATTAACAAATAAAAGATAACATCAAAGATTAAAAAATAAATGTGGGCCCCATCTAAATTATCACTCACCTCTTCTTCATCCCAACACCCCTGCAACCGCCTATCTCCACCATCATCTTCAACCTCATCCACTGCCACCATCACCCTTCTAACTGTAACCCAAGACTAATCAGGCACCTCCATCGTCACAAATTGCGGTAGTTTACAAGCTTTTATAACTTTACGGAACTTCACAGACTGAAAAGGGGCAAATTATACATTGGATAATGATATTTCTTGAATCCTATCAATCATATAACTTTGTGACTTGTAGAAGTCTCCGCTTGCTTGCTTGGCACCTTCTTTCCTTCTTGTAAACAAATTCAGTACAAAGACTTTCAACAGAAATCCAAATTTACATAACACACCTCATTATTATCTTCATAAATTAATCACAACCAAACAATGGTGTTTCACTTCTGAAGTTTTTCGATCGAATACAAAACCAGAACTCACATAACTACAAAATCATCTTCCACCGGATCATTCCGCACAGCCGTACCGAGTTTCCCTGCAACAAGATCATCACAAGTCTCAAATTCGAAAAATAACGATGGGGCTTTTTGGGATGCTACCGGTGGTCGGAGGCACTGGTAAAACAGTTGAGACAGATAAGGGCGGTATAACAACCCTCCTAAAATATTTCCGACACTCTTAAAATTATTAGAACACCCCAATACGCCCTAAAATACACTCCGTATACGAGAAAAAGACCCTAAATACTTTAATTTTACAAAACTAAAATAAAAACAATTTTTAATGGTCACAGGCGGGCCGCGACAGAGCCATCAAAGGCTTACGCGGGGCGCGAGCGCTTGGCTATGGGCCGCACCCTGAGCCGCCACGTGTCCTCACTCGTGTTGAACCTACCCCATGACTGGTCCAAGCTAGGCCCTACTGTGCCTATGTCGCGGGCCGCGAAGGCCCTGTCTTCTGTCGTCGCGGGGCGCGAGAAAAGGGCCGGACACCCCAATAAAAGGGGGGCCATTGGCCTTCAGTCCCAAATCACTCATTCTCTCGATCTCTCTCTAAATTTCTTCTGAAAATAATAATAGTAATACCGGGCATTATACACCCTAATTAGCGAAGCTCTGTCTCGTTGTAAGTATTTTAACCCCCGGTTACGTATTGGATACGCTGCCCGATTGATCTAGTGCTCCGTAACGCCTATCAAGGCTTTGCCCGACGTAGTCGTTGGAGTTTCTGTCTCGGGGAGGGTATAATTAATATAAATTGGATTATTATACTAACACGTGTGCATTGTTTAATTAATAGATTATAACCAGGAAATCACAAGAAAAATAACTAAAGTAGCAATGTGAGTAATCTCCTTTTTGTAAACTATTTTTACAAAACCTTAATTATTTTAAATTATAATTAGCAGTGATTGAGTCTTTGTAATTCTTCAATTACTTCCGGTATGTTAGGACAAAATGTTGAACACGTTACCATTGGACAATGAGATAGCCAATGTGTAATATGACCCATCAGTCAGGATTGACAGTACTGAATGAGTAATTGTGTAGATATAAACATTGTAATCGCTCTCAATATTGTGAAATGATAAAACCTGTTTTGAATAAATTGTGATTCACTCACCAGTATTTCCCACTGACAAAATGTTTTTAAACGCGTTTCAGGTAACAAAATGTGAAAGCCAATTAGAAGTCAGCTGGACAGCACGAAGGCTTGGAAAAGTGGCTATAAAAGTTAACTAAATAAAGAAGATGTTTTTATTCAATAAATTAGGGTTTATCCCTATAAACATGATGTAATAGAAACTTGGGAATTTCCCATGTGTTTAATATTATAAAAATGTGGTATTTTACTCTGATAAAATATTTCCTAACTACGGTTCTGCTGTAAATTCCGCTGCCAAATTGATAAACACCGATACCACTAAATCTGAGTTTGCGGCCGCCCGCTCCCAGGTAATTAGGGGACGGGGGTTGCGACAGGCGATGTTTGTTTCGGGTTTTCAGTGTTGTTTCTGTTGGCCGGAATTATTGTTTCTCGTCGGAAGTTTGTAGAGTACAGAGGGAGAGTGTGAGGGAGGGTTGTGATGGCGTTGCAAGCAGGCCGGTTCCTATTTATAGAGGAAAGAGGCGGTGGAGAACACCTTGTTGGCGGTGGCCTGCAGGCAGGTTGTCGGTGGCCTGCAGGCGGCGGTTGTAGGTGAGTAAGGTCGGCGACGATAGGGGGCGACGTGCGGCGGTGTGCGACTAGGTCAAAAGTCACGCCACCATCTTCAAGTTGAGTTGCAGGTGTAAGGTTGTCTGTAACTATTATTTAGGATATTAATTAATACTAATTATATTTCTTTTAACTTTTTAGTTACTAATTTGACAGTAAGGGTATTTTTGTCATTTCACACACACCTAACACCAAAAACTAACCCTCATCCACGCTAGGGACTATTCGGGAACGAAATTCAAAAAATTAGGGACTATAGGTGTAATTTTAAAAAGTTAGGGATTAAAGGTGAAAAATGGACAAAACACAGGGACTATCCGAGCATTTTTCTTTAAAAGTACACACTTGATTTTGCAAACATAATCACATGTGTTAATTGATAAACATGTAAAAAAGTGGCTAGGGTTTATTCAATATAAAAGTGAATTATTACAAATGAAAGGGAAATAAACATTATATAGCCATGCTACAGGCTTATTAGCTAGCAGACCGAAGCCCAAAGTAAACTTTTTTTTGAACGACAATTAAATCACTGGATAAGCATCCTTGGATACTCTCAATCGAACAAACGCATCCCCTCCTCCATAACAGTCAGAGTTGGATGTATACCCGAGCCACCAAACCACCAGTTTCGAGGAAAACCCGCCCGCCCGAAGGCCCACTATGGTAAAACCCGGTTCGGCTTGGTTTCGAACTGACGACCTCCAAAGAGGCCTAGTTGTAAACTTCATTCCCCCACCAATGTTCTTCAGAGTGATTCTAGTAGGAGTTGAACTTAGGACCTCAAAGAAAGAAACCAAATGACTAACCACTAGACCAACTTGTCAAAACCACAAAGTAAACTAATCTTCTTTATTATGCTAACAACATGAACTTGCGATCTTCCTCTAATTTCGATATAAATACATAGGCCATTTTGTAATATGAATATAACTAGTATTAAACACCCCCCGCGTTGCGGCGGGGGCGAGCACTAATGCCACACTACTGTCAGCGACCACCGACACTGAAGTTGCGGTGTTAATGCGAAGAAATTAAACCGAAACGTCGAAACGTAAAACATATAATAAAATAACTAAGTTGATCTAGGACTCGCGCGTTACGATGAACCAGCGTCAATTTTTTTCTGGTTTGACATGTTCGTCGTAATCTATATATAATGAATACATTACAAAAACCATTGCATCAATGTGTTGCAAATTAGATTTATACAAAATTTTGGCTAAATTAATTATATTATTATAAATAATAATACTTTACAAATAAAACAACATAACTTTGAATGGATCAAACCGAATGAATATGGTAAGATAATGAAACCATTATTTGATTAGGGTACAACCACTTAAGTACAATTTACAACCATGCATGCATACAAAACAGATTGAATTTGGTAAGGTAATGAAACCATTAGTATTTGATTAAGATACAACCACTTAAGCACAACTTACAACCTATATTTGATTAAGGTACAACTATTTAAGCACAACTTACCACCAAATATGCACACAAATATTTAAAATTAATAGTATATAAATAAACCAAATTGGCTTAAAATAAAACCCATAAATGCATTAACAAATAACAAAGCATAGTGTACAACTATCATTGCACAAATATTTTCTAAATTGATATTATATAAATAGTAAACAACAGTTCTATATCTTGTGATTTACACTAACTAACACTTTTACATCATAGTTTTAAAATTCGTCAATTTAACACTTTGACGTTTCCTAAAGTAAAGCCATCAATGTACCCTCTGATGTCTAAGAGCATTCACATCCAATCCATCAAATTATACATACATTCCACTAAAAAACAACTCCTATATCAATATATTTCGATTAAAAACAAATACTTTTTCTCTCTCCTTTCAATTAAATAATATTATCATTACATTTTTCTCTCACTTCCACTCACAACCACTTTCAAAATATATTAAAAAATTATAACGGGTGAACAGTGTCCCCCCCAAATATACAGATGAACAGTAATGTTTTCTCTCTCCTCTACTCACAACCACTTTTTATACCTTTTATAATATAAAAACCCCTCCTCACATAATTTGATGGTTAGGATGTGAATGCTCTAAGACATCATCTTTCTGTTAGGTTGAATATGAAATGACATTTGTACCCTTTGATTTTACAACCATTTGTTGTCTACTAAGCGACACTTTAAGTCCCTCTGTTCTATAACAATTATCCGGTGACACTTAAGTTTTTCCTCCAAACTGAAAACAACCCAAAACACCAAAAGGATAACCACGATACCTATTTCACTTTGTTAGTAACTTTTAGCCACATTTTTACGTACGTAAAACCTCTCTTAGAACTCGAAACAGTTACCCTGTCAACCTATAACTCTGGTGAACATAATGTAAACCAAATGAGTAATTGGATATTTCAAGCCATTGAAACTATATACTCTAAAACCAATGTTTGAATTTATATGAATCTGTCAATTGCAGCTAGATACGCCCCACTTGCGGTATGCGCATATAATGTGTATATATATATGTGTGGGCCCTCGGGTGGTAAAAGTGAAAGTGCACTAGTTTTAACGTCATTTTACTAATTTCGTGAAAATAACGTTAAAAAATGGGGTACGGTTAATCATGCATCATGTGGTGGCGTTGATAGCCGAAGGGCAAGGGGGGTACATGCACTAACCGGCCTTTGCTGAGTGTCATGTGCGTTATGTCCAAGGCTTGATGCAAAACTGCTATCGAGCCGGGGGTCTCACTAGAAGCAGCCTCTTTATTCCTACGGGGTAGAGCTAAAACTGTCTACATCTTACCCTTCTCAGACACTATCTTAGCGTTGCTATTGGTGAGAATATGATGATGATGATGATGTCAATAGCAGCTAGACTAGTAGCAGGGCTGGCTCTTGGGCCAGCCAACCCGTGCCAAGCCCAATGTCCAAATTTTCAAAGGGCCCGGATGGTCTTTATAAGCTTTTATATAATTATTAAATTATATATTTAGTTATTCATCCGTTTATTATGCAAAAAGTGTTGGTGGTGTAGTGGAAAAAAAACATATCAATATAATTTAAAGGTCCCAAGTTCTAGTCTTGGCTCCACCACTAAGGTTTATTTGTTTTTAATTCATTTCCCCATAACCACAATTTTGGGCCCAATTTTTTTGTCGTCCGATGCCTAAATATTTTCGAGAGTTTTTAGGGATGGCTCTGACTAGTAGACTTCTTTAACATCTATGGGTTTTAAAGAGTAAATTGCCATTTTAGTCCCTGAGTTTTTGTCCAAATTGTCATTTTAGTCCAAATAGTTTTTTTGCTCCTTTGGGTCCCTGACTTTTCCTTTTTCTTGCCATTTTGATCACATTGCCTAACTTAGTCTAAAAACCAGGTTATAATCAGGGGTATTTTTGGCATTAATTATTATGAGATTTATAAATTATGTTGTAAACTACCCCTGTTTTCACTGCACAATAGTTATGCCAAAAATACCCCTATTTATAACCAGATTTTTAGACTGAGTTAGGCAATATGATCAAAATAACAAGAAAATGGAAAAGTCAGAGACCTAGAGAAGAAAAAAACTATTTGGACTAAAATGACAATTTAGACTAAACCTCAAGGACTAAAATGACAATTTACTCTATAATTTAACAACTTTTAGTCACCTTGGCAGTGGAGGACCAGTTTGATAAGGGTTGCTCAGCACTTCGTTTTTTCCTATTTGAAATGATGTTTCTTGTGTTACTGTAGAATATTTTCATTATGTTACTAAGAGCATCCCCAATAAGAGGTATTTTTTCTTGTTTATAAGGGTGTCTAGTTGGCACTTGCCCAACCAATCCCCTTATTTCTCTCTCTTGCCCTACTCACACAACACAAAAACATATATTATCTCTCCTCTCTTCTACATCACACTCACATAACCTTCTTCTCTCCATTTTTTCTCATTTTTCTTCACATACATCACCACACTCTCTGCTCCACCTCACACCCTCTCTCATCCACATCACTTTCTCTCTATTTAAAAACATCAAAAAACCTCTCTATTGTGGATGCTCTAAATCAACAATAAGGGAATATGTTGGTGTTTTTAGGGAGAGAAAAAGTGATGTGGAGGAGAGAGGGTGTGAAGATGTTGGTGATCAATGAGAAAAAATGAAAGGGTGTGAGTTATGTGAGTGTAGAGAGGAGAGATGAGAGAGAGAAGAAATGTGTTTGTGAGAGGGGCAAGTGAGAGAAAGAAGATGATTGGTTGGGCATGTGACAACTAGACACCCTCAAAAATGAGAAAAAATACCCCTTATTGGGATGCTCTAAGATAAATTTAAGCGGGTAGAGAACATGAACTAAAAATCATTAATCTGTTGTGATAAATGAAAAGGTTTTGTCAAAGTTCTGGAATATCATATTTGCTTGCAGTTAATGTTAATGGAACTTTTATTGGACTACATAAATGAAAAAGCAAATATATAATGAGGTGGTTGGAGGAAGGGTGGTTGCCGGTGGTGAGAGGGGACTGGTGTGGTGTGGTGTGGTCTGGTGTGGTGAAGACGAGTTGCAGGTGCTCCGGTGGTCGGAATAGTTCGCATGAGTTGTAGTGAAGTGTAAGTGTGCATGAGAGGGTGTAAAACCGAATGGGTTAAGAAAATAGATGGGTAACTGATCTCATTAAGTAAAGTTGGCGAAATGACCATTTTACCCTTTGACCGTTAGTGGGTAATGGTTGAAATGGACGGTGATTAGGTATAGGGTGTAACATTGATGCAATTTGGAAATGTGGGGGACTAGAACAAACGAATTTTGAAAATAGGGTGTAAAAGTGCCTATTGGTGTAAAACTGCATAAAATTGGAATTGGACAAGCACTTAATAGGTTATTCAGTTAAAAAGAAACCGAATCCAACATTTTGTAACGCCAATATCAGAACCAAATAATCAAATTACTTATTTGGTTTGGGTTATAATAAAATCGAATAACCAAATTGCTTATTAATTCGGTTTTCCAGTTACGGTTCATACTGCTTTTCATATTAATCGGTTTCTAATCGAATAATAATTAATATAGGTAAACTACATGGACCGTCAATGTAATCAACTCGACTATTATACTTTGACTATGGGGATGGTGGTTTGGTTATGGAATGCCACATGGGACATGATTGGCATGGTACCCCCTTCTCAATCCATGCGTGGTGAGCATGGATATTTTCATGCCAACCACGAGCCTACTTGAATTAATTGGGGGAATATGGAGCCCACGATCTCTTAACACATATTCGCTCCATTGCTTCAACAAAGGCCCATGATCTCTTAACACTTATTATTTTGGAGCCCACTTAACTAACTGTTCAGACCATTAGTTAACTAAAGCCCCATAGATTTCTGTTTTTGTTTTCTCTTTAATGCTGCACTGCCTACATGAAACTGAAATTCCGAATTCTTTTCTTTCGTCATGATTCTTATTTTATAATCAAGATATTTTGGTTTAGACAAATTTAGGTTATCAATTATAGTGCACAACAATCGTTTATAACATGAGACAGTGAACTATTAGCATTTAGTTATCTCTTGTTTTGCTTAAGAGTGTTGCTTTAGGTCGCTTTAACCTACCAAATGTAAAAAAACAAACAAAAGTAATTTATTTTATAATAATATAGATGCACTTCTTAAATAAATAAAACCAAATAAAGTATATAAAAGTGCACTGATTAGTGAGTAGAGAAACTGGAAAATGAAACCATACCCGAAAATACCTAACCAATTGAGAAATTAGTAGTTCGGTAACATTTTTTATACCTTTAATTAGTTTTATGATCTGATCGATCATATGTGTCCCGAAAACCAAATAACTAAACCAACCATTATTAAACTCAACTTTTGTAACCGTTTTCTATAAAAAAAAGGGAAATTGGATTTAAATAATCCGAACTTTCACCTCTTGGCCAATAACACTCCGAACTTTCAGTTTGGCCAGCAGCACTCTCAACTTTCATCCTATTTTCCCAAAACACTCCCAAACTAACATATCACTAACCAAGTTAGTTTTTAAGTTTTATTTATTACACAAACAGTCCCTGTAGTTATAATTTACTAGTTTTAAGTTTTATTTATTACACAAACAGTCCCTGTAGTTATAAAAAAAATCATAAAAATTCAAAAAAATTCAAAAAAATCATAAAAATCAAAAAAATTCTAAAAAATATAAAAAAAATCTAAAAAAATCTAAAAAAATCATAAAAAATCATAAAAAATCATAAAAATTCTAAAAAATATAAAAAAAATCATAAAAAACGGTTTCGACCCGTACCGTTTCGACGCGAACTGTTTCGACGCGTACCGTTTCGACCCGGACCGTTTCGACCCGTACCGTTTCCACCCGGACCGTTTCGAACCGTACCGTTTCGACCCGGACCGTTTCGACCCGTACCGTTTTCGACCCGGACCGTTTCGACGCGAACCGTTTCGACGCGTACCGTTTCGACCCGTACCGTTTCAACGGTACGCGTCGAAACGGTCCGGGTCGAAACGGTACGGTTCGAAATGGTCCGGTTCGAAACGGTACGGTTCGAAACGGTCCGGGTGGAAACGGTACGGGTTGAAACGGTCCGGGTCGAAACGGTACACGTCGAAACAGTTCGCGTCGAAACGGTACGGGTTGAAACGGTTTTTTATGATTTTTTTAGAATTTTTTTGATATTTTTTAGAATTTTTATGATTTTTTATGAATTTTTTTTATTTTTTTAGATTTTTTTTTTTTTAGAATTTTTTTGATTTTTTTTGAATTTTTTTGATTTTTTTGAATTTTTAGATTTTTTTTTTATTTTTATGATTTTTTTTATAACTACAGGGACTGTTTGTGTAATAAATAAAACTTAAAACTAGTAAATTATAACTACAGGGACTGTTTGTGTAATAAATAAAACTTAAAAACTAACTTGGTTAGTGATATGTTAGTTTGGGAGTGTTTTGGGAAAATAGGATGAAAGTTGAGAGTGCTGCTGGCCAAACTGAAAGTTCGGAGTGTTATTGGCCAAGAGGTGAATACATTATACTTTTCGTTCTTTATATTTGTAGTAGGTTGCAATAGATGACCTTTAACTTTAATAATTACAGTCACAGTTCTTTATTTGCAAAACCTATTACACCTTAGGTCCTTTGACCCTAACCTAGTTAAAACTTTCAGTTAAGACTGCGGGGTATGGTGGGGCTTGGGTTGGGCGTGGGTTGGGGCGGGTGCTGACACGTGGAATGGGAGCCCCCCCCCCCCCCACTGCCTGGTACGTGTCCGCGGGGTATGGTGGGGCGTGGGTTGGGCTTGGGTTGGGTGCACCGCGTGGCAGGGTAGTTTAAAAAAAAATATACAAAATTTTAAAAACTCACACAAACATTTATAAAAAAAACATACAACTTCATTAATATTTATAAAATTACATAAACCTAAAAATTACAAAATAAGAACCTAAAGCGTTAAATAAATTTCAAAAAGGTCGATCTTGTCGAACGCCTTTTTTTCCTTGCCGCGAAACTCTATGTTCGCCACCGCCACCCGGTCCTCGTGACTTAACCCGCCCCCGGGAACGGCTTCGTAGTAAGCCTTGAAACGCTCGAGCTTGGGACGTAGCTCGCGCCATTTATGTTGGCACGCGTTCATGTTGTGGCGGTCGTTACCGACGTTTAGTCGGTAGGCCGCGAAAGCTTCCGGCCAATATTTGGTTTGGCTCGGTGGCCGCCCCTTCATAGCGTCAACGACGCTTGTGACTAGGGCAAGTTCTTCGTTGTGGGTCCAGGATGCCATAGCGGGTTCGTGGGATGTTGGGTTTGTGGTGACCGGCTGGGGCAGCGGGTTCGAATGTTTGGGACCACGGTGGGGGTTGGGATGGACCACCCGGTTGGGGATTGGGGGTATTTATAGGGGATGTTGGGGTTTGGGTGACCGGTTGGGGTGACCGCTTGGCCAAGCCAACGGTTTGAATTTAAAAATTCAAAACTTTTGGGATGGCCCGCTATGACGTGGCGGGTGAGCCAATGATATTCAGCCAACTAGGATGGCCAAACCGCCCCACGCCCGGCTTGAAACCCATGCCCCAAGGGCCACGCCGAAACCCATGCCCACCCGGGGTGGTGGCTTGGGCGTTTTCCCCCTACCCACGCCCAAACTCCCGCCCCATACCCCGCAGTCTAAGTGAGGTGATGTGCCATGTGAGGGCAAAACAGTCATTTAAAACAAAAAAATGTCAAAATTATAAACCTAAACCATCATCATCTCCCATGTACTCTCTCTCTCCCCTATACTCTCTCTCTACATACCACTTCTACAACTATCATCATCATCAGGCCACCACCACCTACACCACTGCCCACCAACACCGTCGACCACCGACATTATCACCATCACCATTGACCTCCATAGTCCCGCCACCATCAAGATCCAGCCCCTCCCTAGTCGAAGCACTTCCAGAGTAAAATCTCAACCAGAAAAACACAACCAAAAGTCCCACAATTTAAGAGTCCTGGTAAAAACATCCCAAAGCTTAATGTGAAACATTAAAATGTAACAACTAGAGTCCTGGTAAAAACATCCCAAAGCTTAATGTGAAACATTTCATGTCTTGCAACTAGTTCAGCAATAAAACAAAAAAACAATAACATAGTCAACAGTAAACCATAAAACTCTAGTCCGCTTCAAAACAAGAGATTGCAGTTTGCTTCTTTTAGTCATCAAATAAGCCAAATCCCAATCCTTGCAAATCAAAACACAATCAAATACGTCGACAAATATTTGTCAAACATGTTAAGTTTGACACAATAATATTAATAGTAAAAGAAATGCTTACGTCATCAGACTCCTCGTCTACCTTTTCCTCTTTCTTTGGCTCTTCGGCAGCGGCTGCAGGTACAGCATTACCATCGTCAGCAACTGCAACACCGCCAATTTCCGTTCCGGATGCAATGAGTTCAGGTATGTCTTTTCACTTCCTCCAATCTCACCGTCCATCGACAACCTAAATCGTCTCCAATTTCCGCCAATTTCGCCACGGCTGAACGAACGACGTCGTTTTCAACCAGATCTCAACGGATTACTAATCAATCTTCACTCTACGATGTGTTCAGAATAAAATCGGAGCCGATGTGGAGATCAAGGCGGCGTACCAGAGATTAGCCATCGGCTGATGAGTATATGAAAGTGCATTCTTGCTTGTTTGGATCTGGGTATGTAGAGAGAGAGAGAGTACAGGGGAGATTGGGAGATTGATGATGGTTTAGGTTTATATTTTTGACATTTTTTTTTGTTTTAAATGACTGTTTTGCTCTCACATGGGTTGCACATGATCTTACTTAACTGAAAGTTTTAACCAGGTTATGGTCAAAGGACTTAAGGTGTAACAGTTTTTGCAAATAAAGGATTGTGACTATGATTATTAAAGTCAAAAGGTCATCTATTGCAACCCGTTACAAACATAAAGGACGAAAAGTGTAATTTACCCATAAAAAATATTATGTATCACGGTCTCTGTTATGAATTATTATATATTTATTGTTTGACTATCCATATACTTAAACTCCCATCTTGTAAGCCTATAAATAGAGGCATATGTGTCTACAATGTTAATAGGCTAGTTGTTTCAAACACGTTATTAGCACGACTTGTTTTAGAGTTGGATCGTATTATCACAAGCGCCATTGCTTTGGATCACACCATCGTAAGGTATCATATATTTTCTAACCATTTTATCGTTATTCATTATTTTCTCATACATGATCCATATTGTAATTCATACTGTTTTGGGTTGTGTTAAAGACTTGTTCATACTATCCATCGTAAGGTCTAAAAAAAATTGTTTCATTTCTTTATTTTTTTATTTGACACAAGTTCGAAAGAGTAGTTACAATTTATATAAATAGCAAACTAATATGAGAGAACAAACTTGTATGAAATGGTACGTCACTTTTATGAAGACAATTGGCAAAATAAGTATAACAATTACCTTGGCGCCTCATATTGTTAAGCAAGTTAGGGTAATCCATCAGACACGTCTTTTTTTTTTTTTTTATAATCTAACGAAAGACCTTCCATCTAGTAATCATTAGTAAAAAAAATTCATTATACACATCAATACTCTTATTAAATTATTGTAGCTTTGATTCATTTAAAATATTTAATTGATTTAAATCGATTTACTTCCCATATTCTATAACATTTATATTCCTTCATATGTTTTAAATATTTGTTAACAATATTACACATTATAATATAATGTTAAATACAATCATATTTAGTTTATGTTTATTTCGTGTATATACATTTCGGGTGTGGACATGATTAACTAACACATTATTAACTACCCTTGATATATGAGTGGACATACTGTGTATTAATTTTTGTAAACAATATTTAGAATTTAATTATAGGCTGTATACTTCCAAAAAAAGTTCTCTTGAGAAGGAATCTTTAGTTAGATGTCACGGGGTGGTACGTTATACCACACCCATCACGCGTGAAAGCATAACGAAACACCGCCGCCGATAAAAGTTTAACGCGTTATATTTTGAACGCGTTATGTGTATAACGCGTGGAAAACTTGATGAGTCTGACAATCTTTTTAAAGCATTCTATTTCTATTGGACCTTTACTTGTGATGAGTCTGACAATATTTTAAATCACATGCAAACATATGAATTAACTTTTAAAAAATTAAAAAAATTTGGGAGTGATAGAATTCCATCACTAGTGATACCACCCCGCCTACATTTCTATCACTAGTGATAGAATATTGGGTGATAACATGGCATGATTTGATTGGATAGTGGGAGTGATACAATCTATCACTAGTGAACCACCCCCCTCCCCTTATGTTTGCAAGATGTATGTTATTGTTAGAAGCCTTCTCTTGATTTTGAATGGAAAAAAAGCTTCGTTGAAATTCATATCAATGCTTGTCTGCCTTAAGATGATAATTTCTAAATAAAGTAGGAACATGTGATAAGTATATTAAATATATGATTACTAAACCATCAAATTATGTGAAGAGGAGTTTTTATATTATAAAGGGTATAAAAAGTGGTTGTGAGTAGAGCAGAGAGAAAATGTTACTGTTCATCTGTATATTTGGGGGGACACTGTTCACCCGTTATAATTTTTTAATATATTTTGAAAGTGGTTGTGAGTGGAAGTGAGAGAAAAATGTAATGATAATATTATTTAATTGAAATGAGAGAGAAAAAATATTTGTTTTTAGTGGAAATATATTGATATAGGAGTTGTTTTTTAGTGGAATGTATGTATAATTTGATGGATTGGATGTGAATGCTCTAAAGTGATGAAAAGAATATGATCGGGACTTCAAAAAAATAATTAAAAGTATATTTCTTAGTAAAAATAATTTACTTAGAATGGGCAAAAGGTTAAATAAGATGTGATAGTGTTTTTATTTGTAGTCAATAATTGTTATCCTAAATATTATTTAATTGGATTATAATTTTGAATAACATAAATTAATCCGTGCATATTTCTTTAATATAGATAATCATGTCGAATCTTGCAAAGCTTGAGTTTATGGCTTTAGACATCACTGGAAAAAATTATTTGTCATGGGCTTTGGATGCTGAAATCCATCTAAATGCCAATAACCTTGGGGAAACAAGTAAAGAAGGAAATAAAACGAGTACCCAAGATAAAGCAAAGGCAATGATTTTCTTACGCCACCATATTCATGAGTCATTGAAAAATGAATATCTCACTATCAAAGATCCACTCGTCCTATGGACCAATTTAAAAGAAATGTATGACCATCAGAAAACAGTAATATTACCAAGAGCTCGTTATGAATGGATTAATTTAAGGTTGCAAGACTTTAAGTTTATAAGGGAGTATAACTCAGCAATGTTTAGAATCACGTCACAATTGATTATATGTGGTGAAAATATTACTGATAAGGAGATGTTGGAAAAAACATTCTCCACCTTTCACGCCTCAAACATTGTCTTGCAACAACAATATCGTGAAAGGGGCTTCACCAAATACAGTGACTTAATATCATGTTTGCTTGTGGCTGAGGAAAATAATGAGCTACTAATGAAAAACCATGAAACTCGTCCGGTTGGTACAACCCCATTCACAGAAGTGAATGTGGCAACATATAATGACCAAAGTGGAAGTCACGGACGTGGTCGTGGCTATCAACGTGGGCGTGGTCATGGTCGTAGTCGTGGTCGTGGACGTGGTCGTGGATGTCACACCCTAACTTTTGCGGAAGCGTGATTATGGTATCATAACAACAACTATATGATAAAAACCATAGATGGTCATCCATTAATTAAGTATATAAAAAATCACAAACATCATTGTTTAGACATAGACTTCAAATTCATATCTTACAAACCATACGAACTGTTTTGAGTTCCAGAAGGACTCATCAAAAGACTCTAAATAAAATCAGGCTTTGGTGGATGTGCCTCGTCCAGGAATAAGACACACTGACCAAACCCTAAGACCATGGATGACATCTTTTATTCTTAAACCACACTTGGAACTTCCGAACTCCCGCCAGATCCACATCTAATTCCCTGAAATACATGTTGTTTGAAAACATCAACAAAGGTTGAGCGAGTTCGTGTGTTTGTTTGTGCGTATGAATAAACCTTTGAAATCATTGTAAGTATGTATGTAAGTTTGTAAAATCCCGGTATGAAAGCAACAAGGAAAAACATATCATTAATGGTTTGCAAGGCCATTAATATGTGTGACGTGATGCAGGAAGGCTCAAACCTAGCAGACTTTGCACCGGGCTTCCGGCTGTAAGACATAGTCAACCCATGGGCCAAACCCTGGTCCAACATGGGCGGGGCTCGCTACACCCAAATAGATCTATCACTCATGTCCCTCGGTCCTACAACGAGGATTAATGGTCTTAAGCGTCATACCCACCACTCACATGATCTAGCAGTACCCTTCCTTAGCTAACCATAACAAATAGTAACGTTTGTAAACAGTTGTAACATGTACTTCACCCCCAAAGTTATAAAACTGAAAGCAGTAAAAAGAAAAAGGGGTCATGAACTCACAGTCTTGCGTCTTCAATTACAGTAACTCAAGCTTCTTCCGGTGTACACGACTACCTACAACGTACTAATGTCTATTAGACGAGCGGGTCGTGCCTTGACTTAGTATTAATGTCTTTGAGTTACGTTTCCTTGTATCTTCGATATTATTCCAAGTTATATAATTATTCGTTAAAATAATTAGTATTTCAATTTAAATTATATTTATTAAATTTTAGAATAATTGTTAAACCATATTGTTGTAACTTGATACTTCCCAAGTATTTATACTTGTATTTCCTTCCCAAGGATGGGAGTATCTTATACATGTGTATTTTTGTCATGTTTTGGGGTCGTATTCCGGTGTGTATTCATACGTACGAGAATACGTAATTTTATTGTATTCGTTAAGTATCCTTATACTTAATTTCATATCAATTATTCCGGAATATTATCTTTAATGAAGATCCAATATATATTTCCAAAATATATATTTTAAGGAGTTTTACTTAGAAAAATTGTTTATAATTTTCCGTTGACAAAAATATTTGAATTTTCTCATAAGTTCAAAAATAATATATTTTCAAGTCCAACTTGGAAAATATATTTAAACTCATTTTCTTCCAAAGATGATATGTTTCATATTTATTTGAGAAAAAGATATTTCTCCCAAGAATATTGTATTTCATGTTTGTGTAAGAAACTATATACTTCTTAAAAATAATATATCTTCCAAAAATTTCAAGAAAAATATATATTTCATACTTGCCAAAAGTAATATATTTTTATCTTGTCAAAATATGATATATTCTTGTAGTAATTGTAAAAATCATATTTTTACTTCCTTGGTGTCCATAATATTATTTACCAAAATATTCTTTGTGAATAAATTTTCCGGAATATTTCGTAAGTCCTATATTACATAGTTCGGTTTCACCAATGTTTTGTGTAAGTGTGTATATTTATTCCTTGGAATTTTGGTAATATTTCCAACAGTAATTCTTGGTATTGTGTGAGTTATATTATTTCAGGTCCTAAAATAATATAACTAATACACAAAGAATACAAATAATCACACACATTGTGTATTCTAAACATATATTTCCTAAATACATATTCAGTCACCTTTATTTATGAAAACCAACCTCCAATATTTATATTTTTGTAATAAAATCTATGGCAAAGTTTTTGTGACAATTTATGGTTAAAATTACACTTGTAAGTGTAGGTTAATAAATATTTTTCTAAGTGTTTGGATTTTTAGAAAATTTTGCCATAGTTTCCCCTAAAATTGAAGGTTTCCATGCTTTCAAGCATATCATTTTCTTTTGTAAAAATCAACACAATCAATTTACAATCATCAACAAACAACTTACACTTACCAATTCTGCCAAAATCATGAATATTCTACTACTTCATGAACTTGAATATTTGTAAAAATTTGTAGGAACTTACTAGTGTTATTAGTAAGCCTTGTTACCCTTTAAAATGTGATCAGTTCTTTAAGAACTTTATTTTTAAAGAAGTTAGATGTTTACAACTTCCAATCATATTTTCCAAAAATATTTCTTTATGCATTCTTCTTGTTACACAAGTGTTTCTACACTTGTTTAACCATTAAAGATAAGATTTGTTTATGTAAAAACCAAGATTAAATGAAACTTATATTCTTAACTTGGTTTCTTTGAAAAACCATTCATAAATCTTTAGATCTATACGATTAATAACTTACTTTGATCATTATTTTTCAAGAAATCAAAGTATTCTTTCAAGTTCATGATCTTCATGTGGATGATCTATCATCCTACAACATTTCTACTTTCACATCTTGCTAGATTATGTTTTTAATCCTGATCTAGCAAGATCTTATGATGATCAACATCATTTCTACAAACAATCAATGATCAACAAGCATAACAACTTATATTCATCAAGATTACTTCATTAAACATGCTTATGTTCAAGTTTACTTCTTGTGATCTTTAGTGTTCTTGATGATTATCATTATGTTTCTTCTTTTAACCACTAAAAATAAGAGTAAACTAGCAAGATCAAGACTCTTACCACTAGCACAAGGCTAGGGATGATCAAGTGAAGAAATAAGATGGATAAAAGCAAACAAGAGAGGTCCTTGAACTTCCACAAGCTCCTAGCTTCTTTGTATGACCTCTAACACCTTTGTGTGTATGTAGAATATATGAGAAAGATTGAATGAAGGTGTGTATGGGTGTGGGTGATCTCGGCCGAGAGCTCCAAGGGGAGTAGAGAAACTTGTGTGTTTTTGAGAGAATGAAGGTTATGAAGTTATGTTTAGGGTGTTAACTTATAAACCAATCTCATGTATCCATCCATTGTGTAATATGTCTTAGAAAGCACAACATGATCCATTAAAATATTAAAATGAAATCTTGAGGTATGGGGGGTGAGTATGGCCGATTACTAGGTGGGGGGGGGGGGGTAGTAGGATAGGTTTAACTAGTTTAGTTAGTTTAAGGTAAAAATTCAAGTATTAGTTAGTGATGTTAGTTACTAAATATTTATAGGGTGTTATGATGTTCGGGGACCATAACTAGCTTGGAAATGTTAAAACAGTGCTTCTAGTGTAAATTTGGTGTTTCGGGTAGTGTCCGGTTGTTCGGTTGGTTACTGGTTCGTTAAGGTGCTAAACTTGCAGTTTAGTGTGTTTTATGTACCCTTTTTGTGACACTTTTAATTCCCGACACTTAGGAAACCATTCAGGACCATTTATCCATATTTCTGCATGATATTAGATTGTTAAAATGCTGATTTTTTTTGCTGAATTCAGCACTTTGGGTGAGTTTTAGGCACTTTCCGGCACTTAAACTATCACTTAGAAATGCAGTTTTGTGATCCTTACTTTCCTACACACTACACTAGTGTGGTGCTTAGTTTATGGCTCATTCTGTGTCTCAATGCACTGTCTGTCTATGTGCTGACATCTGTCAGCATTTTCTTGGTTTACCAGATAACTGTGCTAATTGAACATTAATGCATCATTTGAGGCAATAAAGCTTTCATGCAATATTGGTATGATATTAAACAATGTATGATGCACAATTATGTATATGGCATAAATCAGAAAGCAATTAATTGTAATTCAGCACAGTCATTAGGCACAAATCATGGTTAATTAATTGTACGGGTACCTGGATTTTTGACAGTTGTCACAGTGGACGTGCATATGGCCGGGGGAATTATCATGGTGTTCAATTCAAAAACAGAAGAACCCACCAGAAGTTGCATGATAATGTAAAGAAATCCAATGATGAAAGAGGTAAAAAGAAAAGTGGAACCTCATCAAATGCATGTTATCGTTGTGGTGGTAACAACCACTGGGCTGGTACATGTCGTACATCCAGACACTTAGTAGAGCTTTACCAACAATCTATAAAAGACAAACAAAAAGGAATAGAGACAAATTTCACATATGAAGATGGAAATGTTGATGTCCCAAGTGGTGAAAAGGACCATACTAATGCAACTAATTTGGATTATGATGATTTCCTTATCGAGCAAGCTAATTTGGATTCTGGTGATATCGTGGCTGATACAAACCAGTTGGATGCTTGCAATTTTCCTTATGGGTGAATGATTATATTTAAAATTATGCTATTTCCTTGATGTTTTATTAAGACATTTTGTTTGGGATTTCGTTATGTTTTGTTTTGAAGTATTTTGGGGCACTTTATGGAATTGTTATGTTTGAACCATATTATACTTTTATTTATGATGCTTTGTTTTGTTTTGAAGCATGTGGAGTATTCAACTAAACTTCATATTAATGGTGAAGATGTATGTCTAATAGACAGTGCTACTACACATACAATCCTAAAGAAAAGGGATTATTTCTCTAGTTTAACAATGAAAGAGACAAGCGTTGGTACTATATCTGGTAAAACAAAATTAATTGAAGGCTTTAGAGAAGTATATGTAGTTCTACAAAGTGGAACTTTGCTCAAAATTAACAATGTCTTATTTTCCCCACTATCTCAAAGAAATCTGATAAGCTTTAAAGATATTCGTCTAAATGGATATCATCTTGAGACTACATGTGAAGGACATGATGAGTACCTTCAAATCACAAATATTATTTCGGGGAAAAAACACACATTAGAGAAGTTACACGCATTTGCCTCTGGTTTGTATTGTACCAAAATTGGTGTAGTTGAATCAAATGCAATCATAAACCAAAAGTTTATGGATCGAGAAAATTTTATCATTTGGCATGACCGGTTAGGCCATCCCGGATCAATAATGATGCGAAAAATTATAGAAAATTCATGTGGTCATTCTTTAAAGAACCAGAAGATCCTTCAATCTAAGGATATTACATGTGTTGCATGCTCACAAGGGAAGTTAATCACTCGCCCATCACCAGTTAAGGTAGGGACAGAATCCTTAAGTTTTTTTTAGAAAGAATACATGGGGATATATGTGGACCTATACACCCTCCCAGTGGACCATTTAGATACTTTATGGTCTTAATTAATGCATCAACTAGATGGTCACATGTGAGTTTACTATCAAGTCGTAATATGACATTTGCACGACTACTTGCTCAATTAATAAGGTCAAGAGCACATTTTCCAGATTATCCCATAAAGAAAATTCGGTTGGATAATGCTGGGGAATTTACATCCCAAACCTTCAATGATTATTGCATGTCTATTGGCATAAGTGTAGAGGATCCAGTACCTCATGTACATACGCAAAATGGACTTGCTGAATCGCTTATCAAGCGACTTCAAATGGTTACAAGACCAATGATTATGAAATCAAAACTACCAGCATCTGCCTGGGGGTATGCAATTTTACATGCAGCAACACTAATTCGCATCAGGCCAATGAGTTATCACACTTCCTCCCCATTAAAGTTAGTTTTTGGTCAAGAACCAGATATTTTCCATCTAAGGATTTTTGGTTGTGCCGTATATGTTCCTATCGCTCCACCACAACGCACAAAGATGGGACCTCAAAGAAGGTTAGGAATATATGTTGGGTATGAATCACCATCGATCATTAAGTATTTAGAGCCATCAACATGTGATTTATTTACAGCTCGATTTGGTGATTGTCATTTTTGTTGAAACAACATTCCCAACATTAGGGGGAGACGAAAAACAGCTGAAAAATAATAATATAATTTGGAATGAATTATCACTATCTCATCTTGATCCTCGAACTAAAGAATGTGAACAAGAAGTTCAAAGAATAATTCATTTACAAACATTAGCAAATCAAGTACCAGACGCATTCACAGACCCAAAGAGAGTGACTAAGTCACACATACCAGCTGCTAATGCTCCAGTAAAAATAAGTGTCCAAGAAGGACAACCACATATTGGAAATGAGTCTAATGCATGCCTGAAACGTGGTAGACCAGTCGGTTCAAAAGATAAAAATCCTCGAAAGAAAAAAAGAGCAAATAATGGAGATGGTCCAGTCGAGGTAATGATAATGCCAAGAAAAGAGTCTCCTGAAGAGACACTAGACATGATGGTTCAAGAAGAACCTCAGGTACCTGAAAACGAAGAGATCTCAATAAATTATATCATGTCTAGAAAGGTATTGAACCGAAATGAAATCGACGTCGATGACAGTTTTTCATATAACATAGCGCTAGAAGTAATGGAAAATAATGAGGATCAAGAACCAAAATCTGTTGAGGAATGTAAACAAAGAAATGATTGGCCAAATTGGAAAGACGCAATTAAGGCATAATTAGATTCCCTCAATAAACGAGAAGTTTTTGGACAAGTAGTCCCTATACCTAAAGGTGTAAAGCCTGTCGGATATAAGTGGGTCTTTGTGCGAAAACGCAATGAGAAAAATGAAATCGTACTATACAAGGCACGATTAGCAGCACAAGGATTTTCACAAAGACCTGGGATTGATTATGGGGAGACATATTCTCCGGTGATGGATGCGACAACTTTTCGTTATCTTGTTAGTCTGGTAATACAAGAAGGGATTGATCTGCACCTAATGGATGTTGTGACAACGTACCTTTATGGCTCACTTGATACTGATATTTACATGAAACTCCCTGAAGGATTCAAATTACCAAACTCATGTACATCTAGTTCTCGAGAACATCTTTCAATTAAATTAAACAAATCATTATATGGGCTAAAACAATCTGGGCGTATGTGGTATAATCGCCTTCGTGAGTATTTGTTGAAAGAAGGTTACAAAAATGATTCAATATGCCCGTGTGTCTTCATAAAAAGGTCAGAATCTGAATATGTTATAATTGTTGTATACGTTGATGACTTGAATATAATTGGAACTTCAAGGGAGCTCCAAAAGGCGGTTGAATGCTTGAAAAGAGAATTTGAAATGAAAGACCTTAGAAAGACAAATTTTGTCTTGGGTTACAAATCAAACACCTCAAGGGTGGAATTCTTATACATCAACAAAACTACATAGAAAAGTTACTTATAATGTTTTATATGGAAAAATCACATCCATTGAGTACCCCAATGGTTGTAAGATCTCTTGATGTCCAGAAAGACCCATTCCGACCTCCGAATGATGGAAAGGAAATTCTTGGTCCATAAGTACCATATTTAAGTGCAATTGGTGCACTAATATTTCTTGCTAGTCATACACGACCAGATATATCATTTTCTGTAAATTTATTGGAAATATATAGTTCATGCCCTACGAAGAGGCATTGGAATGGGGTAAAACAAATATTTCGATACCATCAAGGTACAAAGGATATGGGGTTGTATTTTACTAACCAATCGACAACAACTTTGGTTGGTTTTACAGATGCAGTGTATTTGTCTGATCCTCACACTGGACGATCTCAAACTGGATATTTATTCAGAAGTGGAGGCACTGCTATTTCATGGCATTCTGTAAAGCAAACCATCACAGCCACATCATCTAACCATGCAAAAATATTGGCGATTCATGAAGCTAGTCGAGAATGTATTTGGTTAAGAAGTGTAATACAACACATTCGTGGGTCTTGTGGTATTTCTATGAGAGATGAGGGACCGAGAATTTTACATGAAGACAACGCAGCACGCATTGCTCAACTTAAGGAAGGATACATCAAAGGTGACAGAACGAAGCACATTTTACCAAAGTTCTTTTTCACACATGATTTGCAAAAGAATGGAGATATTACTGTCCAACAAGTTCGTTCTAGCGATAATTTGGCAGACATGTCTACTAAATCACTTCCAACCTCTACGAAGAAACTGGTTCATGGGATCGGGATGCGTCAACTCAAGGAGCTTAAATCATCAAGGGGAGAATAATACGCGCTGCACTCTTTTTCCCTTAGCTATGGTTTTATCGCACTGGGTTTTCCTAGCAAGGTTTTTAACGAGGCAACATCAGCAAGCGTATTATAAGAATACTATATTATTTTGTCACGTGGATAGTCAATGGGGAGTGTTATGAATTATTATATACTTAAACTCGCATCTTGTATGTCACACCCCAACCGATGGCGGAAACATCGGGGCATGGCACTGAGCGAAACAGATTGTCCAGAAGTTTCCATAACAACTATCATTACCAATTAATTTAAAGTAACATGTCCCATACCATGTCTTAAAAGGCAAAAAAATTATTACAGACAAATCTAGACAAGTAATTCTGTTCCGACCACTCAGATTTATACATAGATAGTTTATTTATTGGTTTCTAAGACATCTTTTCCTAGCTTCGATTTCATCACAGCACAGAGAGCATCCTATACCTTTCCTTGCTTCAACTTCACAGCAAGCTAAGCATATAAATAACTTAAGCACCTGTCACATACGTTAAAGTAACAGTCAATACACATAGTGTAAAGGTGAGCATACAAGTTTGATAATAGCATAATAGAGTTCGAAATTGATTACGCATAACCAACACGTACGCATAGTGAAATGAAGCAAGTTAGTTATCGACATAGATCTATCGATACCAATGACTGCGGGTTGACTGCCCGAGGCAGTTCACGATACATGATTACCACCGTAATCCATGCAAGTAATTGTCCTTAACAACCCCCGAGTGAACGGGTGCTGAGTCCAAACTATAGTACTATCGTTGCTAAGGCAGGTAGACAGCATTCCATGTGTAAACATAACAAACAAGCATTCATTAAGCCACGTATAACATGCAGGAATGGTTAGCGTTTAAATAGTATTGAGTAGTGTGTTCGATGTGATTTTAATATTCGTAACGTATGTAACACCCAAAAGTGCATAAAGCAAAAAAAGGGATCGAGTATACTCACAGCGATTGATGGATTGAAGGGAGCGCTAGAGAGTAAGGTTAGCCTGAACAGATTGATAGCATAACGATAAGCGACGCGTAAAAAGATGCAAGGTACAAGTGAGTCGGAAAGCAGTTCGGGATGGTAATCCGATCGGACGTCCAGTCGTGCGGTTGGTAGTCCATTCGGACGGTCACCCGGTCGGATGACTGTTCGAGTGGATTGTTCCTTCCTTTGGAAAGGATGTGTTTGTGTATGATGGCTTGGCTTTTGAAGTTTTCGTTGTAGTATTTTGAAAACATTGAAGTATCTCTACCCTTCAGGTCGGTCGATCGGACGGCAACCCATTCGGTTAGGCACTTCAGTGAGAACAAGTTCACAACAGGGTGTCACTCGATCGGACGGTCGTTCGGTCAGGTGGCATCCGTGGTGCATTGAACATGTTGAAAATTGTTTAAACGTTGAAGTTTAAATGTCTCATGATTCGGTTGGCAGTTCGATCGGATGGTAGTCCGATCGGACAACAATTCGTTCAACATTCAGACTTCAAATGTTGGCAAAAAATAGTTAAGTGTGGGACCAAGGTGCAAGTCGTACGGGTGGCCGGTCGTACGAGTGGCTGTCCGTTCGGACAGCAGTCCGATCGGACGGCACTCTGTCCTGGTCGACCTGTTCGTCTTACACTTGGTTGTTTTGATGGTTTGTCGTTTTATCGAGATATTTTAATAACTTGTTAAGCAACAGAAACCTCGTCAATACTTGGTGCTCCTGATCGGACAGGAATCACCCAAACCCGATCAACGTACGGTTCGAGACGATGTTCCATGTTTAACTCGGAACCGATAATCTCGTGGATAGAGTACGGATCTTGGACCAATCACAACCACGAGAATGAGTGGTAAGCCGATGCAAGCTCCGATCCCATCGGTTTTGAGTGCATTGAGTGTAAAAGAGTTGAAAGAAAGTTGGAAAACCTCCTCTCAATCCTTTTCACCGTGAATATGTTTAGATCTATGAAAGATCTTTGTTTGTTTATGTGGAAATCGGTTAGATATAAGTTGTTCTTGGTGGATTGAGGCCAAAACATGAAGTTCTTCAAGAACACATGATGACGTCATCCTAGAACACCTTGAATCTTGATGATTTCATGGTTAAAAGTTAAGATTCAAAAGATAGAAAGGTGTAGGAGTGCCTGTAGATTAAGGAAGTACAAGATTTAGGACGAGATCTTACCGGAATTGAAAGAAATCAAAGAAAAGGTGGGGAGCACGAGCTGGTCGGACGTCAGTTGCCAAAAGTAGGAAGTTTGAGAGTGTCATGGGTATTTATAGGGTTACCCAAAGAGGAAAGGGTTGGTCGTTCGGCTAGGAAGCTCGATCGAACAGCCTGTCCGATCGGACGGCAGTCCGATCGAACGGCTGGTCGCCTGATCCATCAGTCGCTTGGTTCGAGCGTTCGGTGCGATGAGTTTTGCCGTTTCGATTGCGATGGCGAGCGATGCGAATGCGATAGAGTTTCCTATTTAAATTACTTTTAATCCCAACTACTCATATCTCGCACTATCTCTTCTCTACCAATTACCATACCGTTTCAATTGCGATTGAGTTTCGATTGCGTTTCGATTGATTACCACACATATCATAAATAAACATGCACAAGCAACACATAAGGCACACACACACGTATAACAATAACGAAAATGCGTATTTCGAGTTGCGAGTGCGATTACCATTCAATGTCGATTCGATTAGCATAGTTCGAGTATCGTTTTAGTTAACTTTATCGCATTGTTACTTCCTATAGTTCACAGTCGTAAGTCGATTAAATTGCAAATAACACACGTCGATTACTGCGATTATTGACACTTACTCCACATAATACAACTAAAATAAACACATAAAAGAAATTCACTACTAGTCAAGTCGCGCGATCGGTCGTTGACTTTGACCTTGACTTTGACTTCCGAAAACACGGGGTGTTACAACCTCCCCTAGTTGAGGGAATTTCGTCCCGAAATTAGGCCGAAGCCGTAACAAACAACTGCGGGTACTTCGCCTTCATGTCGCTTTCGAGTTCCCAAGTGAACTCTGCGCCTCGTTTGCCTTCCCATCGGACGTTCACAATAGGAATGCGCGAGCGTCTGAGCTGCTTGGTTTGGCGATCCCTGATTTCGACAGGCTTCTACACGAAGTGTAGTGTTTCATTTACTTGAAGATCATCGAGTGGTATAATTAAATCATGCTCAGCCAGCCACTTTCGGAGGTTTGACACATGGAAAGTCGGGTGGACATTACTAAGTTCCTCCGGTAGTTCGAGTCTGTAGGCGACTTCTCTGATCCTTTCCAGAATCTTAAAAGGTTCAACATATCGAGGCGCTAGTTTCCCTTTCTTGCCGAATCTGACCACACCCTTCCAAGGTGATACCTTTAGGAGTACGTAGTCGCCAACGTCAAATTCAAGGGGCTTGCGTCGTCTATCGGCGTAACTTTTCTGTCGACTTCGAGCTTTCAACAAGCTGTCTCGGATTTAGAGGACTTTATCAGTCGTTTCTTGCAATAGCTCAGGACCGGTTAATTACGAGTGACCGATCTCGTGCCATACAATAGGCGATCGTCATTTTCTTCCGTATAACACCTCGAATGGTGCCATTTGAATACTGGAATGATAGTTGTTGTTGTACGAGAATTCGACTAACGACAGGTATGCATCCCAATTACCACCTAAATCTATGACACACGAACGGAGCATGTCTTCAAGAGTACGAATTGTTCTTTCAGTCTGGCGGTCGGTTTGAGGGTGGAATGCGGTACTTAAGTTAAGCGTAGTACCGAGAGCCGCTTGAAACGTTTCCCACAGTCGCGAGGTAAACCGAGCATCACGGTCAGAGATGATGTCGTGAGGAGTCCTATAATTACAAATGATCTCGTTGGTGTAGATTCGGGCTAATCGTTCTACCTTGTAGTCTTCCCGTATTGGCATAAAGTGAGCTGATTTGGTTAGACGGTCAACAACAACCCAGATGCTGTCGTGACCTGATGGCGTGCGTGGTAGTTTTGTTATGAAGTCCATGGCTATACTTTCCCACTTCCACATAGGGATTGGCGGTTGTTCGAGTAAGCCAGAGGGTCTTTGGTGTTCAGCCTTGACTCTTGCACAAGTCAGGCACTTTCCAACGTAGAGAGCAATATCCCTTTTCATGCCAGGCCACCAGTACTTGTAGCGAAGGTCCTGGTACATTTTATCGGCACCGGGATGAATGGAATATCGGGATTTATGGGCTTCGTCCATCAATATCTGCCGCAATTTGGTCCGTTTAGGGATCCAAATTCGGTCCAGAAAGTGGAATATCCCATTCGACTTATTTACAAGCTGGGCTCCATCGTGGTATATTCGTTCCTTCTTCAAAGTCCGTTCGTTGAAACAAGCATGTTGGGCTTCGCGGATGAGGGTTTCGAGGTCGTATTGGGCTTGAGTATTACGAATGCTGAGCAAATAACTCCATCTGCTGAGAGCGTCGGCAACAACATTTGCTTTGCCTGGGTGATAACGAATCTCACAGTCGTAATCGTTGAGAAGTTCTACCCATCGGCGTTGACGCATATTAAGTTCTTTCTGATCAAAGACGTGTTGTAGGCTCCTATGATCGGTGAAGATCGTACACTTGGTACCATACAGGTAGTGTCGCCAAATCTTTAACGCAAAAACAACTGCTCCTAGCTCGAGATCATGGGTTGTATAGTTCTTCTCGTGGATTTTGAGCTGACGAGATGCGTAAGCTATAACCTTGTCCCGCTGCATAAGGATACACCCAAGACCAAGGTTGGAAGCATCACAATAGACAATGAAGTCATCGTTTCCGTCGGGTAGCGTGAGAACAGGAGGGTTGCAAAGCATGTGCTTGAGGACTTGGAAAGCGGACTCTTGTTCAGTTCCCCAAACAAAAGGTTTGTCTTTATGCGTGAGAGCGGTAAGCGGTACAACGATCTTTGAGAACCCTTCGATAAATCATCGATAATAGCCAGCCACTCCGAGAAAAGAACGGACTTCAGACGGGTTCTTAGGTGTAATCCAGCTCTTAACGGCTTCAATCTTCGCAGGATCGACGTGAATACCTTGACTATTGACAATGTGACCCAGAAACTGAACCTCCTCTAGCCAAAATTCACACTTGGAGAACTTGGCATAGAGTCGGTTCCCTGGAGTAGCTCGAGAACCAAACGTTGATGTTGCGCGTTTCGTTCTTCGACTTGGAATAGATCAAGACATCGTCGATGAACACGATGACGAAACGGTCGAGATATGGTTTACACACGCGATTCATCAGATCCATGAAAACCGCGGGTGCGTTGATTAAACCGAAAGGCATAACAACGAACTCATAGTGGCCGTATCGAATGCGAAAAGCGGTTTTGGGTATATCGTCCTCCTGAATGCGTAGTTGGTGATAACCTGAGCGTAGGTCGATCTTTGAGAAACACGTAGCACCTTGTAATTGATCGAACAAATCGTCAATGCGAGGCAGGGGATAACGGTTCTTGATGGTTAACTTATTAAATTCCCGATAGTCGATGCACATCCTGAACGACCCATCCTTCTTTTTGACGAAAAGGACTGGTGCGCCCCAAGGAGAGGTGCTCGGGCGAATGAAGCCTTTCTCAAGTAATTCCTGAAGTTGGTTTGAGAGTTCACGCATTTCGGACGGTGCGAGTCGGTAAGGAGCTTTGGCAACAGGGTTGGCTCCAGGAATGAGGTCGATACGAAAGTCGATATCACGACTTGGCGGTAGACCGGGAAGGTCGTCAGGGAACACATTAGGAAATTCACGAACCACGGGAACGTCTTTCACTTCTATCTTTCCTTTCTTTTCCTTCTCCGCTACTACAATGTTAGCCAAGAAAGCTCTATATTCCTTGCTGAGATACTTGCTAGCGTGGACACAAGACATGAGTTTGAGGCCTTTCGAAGCAGTTTCACCATAGACACACAATAAATCACCATTCGCGATCGAGAATCGAATCATCTTATCGAAACACACAACTTCAGCATGGTTTTCACAAAGAAAGTCCATGCCTACTATGATGTCAAAACTTCCAAGTTGCATTGGAATGAGGTCGATTGGGAAGATGTGATTGTTGAGCTCAAGAATACAATCACGAAGAACAGAATTAACGGCGACGGTTCTTCCGGTGGTGACTTCAAAATCGAACGTCGAGGAGAGTTGGGAGCGCTTACGACTAAGAAGTTTCTCAAATTCAAACGACACAAAGCAGTTATCGGCTCCAGTATCAAACAAACACGATGCATAAATACCATTCACGAGGAACGTACCATTGACCATGTTGTTGTCAGCCTGGGCTTGGCGCACATTGATGTTGAAAGTTCTGGCGCGTGCGGCTTGTTGCTGCTGCTGAGGCTGCTGGTGTTGCTGCTGCTGCTGGGGCTCTTGTTTCACAACCCTGTTCGGGCACATATTCTCAAAGTGGCTGGGATCACCAGATGCGAAGCAGACTCGGGCATTGACCGCGGGGGCCTGAGCCGTTTGTTGGCCTTGTGGGGCTGGGAGCAGGGCTTGATGAGCAGTGGCTTGAGCTGGGGCTTGACGGGGACCAGTACAGCAATTAGCAGTGAAGTGGCCGTACATATTGCAGTGAGCGCAGAAGTGACAGGCAGGAGCCACCGGGTGATGATAAGAGCATGTCGGGAAAGCTGGGTGGGGGCCTGTGTATGCACGCTTTGCAGGCGGTGCATAAGTAACTGGTGCTGGATGGTGGTGAGAGTGCTGCTGAGCCGGTACGGCTTGAAGTGGAGCAGCAGTGGTGGTGACAACACAGTTCTTGTTGCTGGAGTTGTTGTTGTTGTTCTTCTTCTTTCGGCGTGAGGGCTTTGATGATTGAGCGGCGACGGTTTCAGCGGTTGGTGCGGCGGTGACTTGATGCAGGTGCTTTGAAGTTTTATCTCAGACACCAGCCTTGACCCACTTGTCGTTGATTTCAGCGGCTAGTAGGTAAGTTTCTTCGATCGTTGTAGTCTTAGCCGCTTGCACGAAATCTGCAACACAGTCAGGCAGGGCTCGGATATACTTCTTGATTGCGATCTCCGGAGTCTTGACTTGATCAGGACAGATAATACTGAGCTGCTTGAAGCGAGCGGTGGGAGCAGCGTTTTCACCATCCTTCTGCTTTATGTGCCAGAATTCATCTTCTAACTTTTGGCGCTCATGAGAGGGCAGAATTCTTCCAGCATGACTTCCTTGAGCTGTCCCACGACAGACCGTAGGCTGCATCATTCCCACGTTTATTCCTCTCAGCCGTCCACCAGTCTAAAGCGCGGGACTGGAAGACGCTAGTCGTGTTGAGAGTGCGTAGGTTATCGGGGCAACCGCTCTGTCGTAGTGTGACCTCGATGAAGTCAAACCATTGAAACAAAGCTGTAGGGCCTACTTCTCCGGTGAGCTCTTTCGGTCCACATGCCTTGAACTGTTTGAAGCTAAAAGCAGCTATGGGAGTCTCAGTTCGGGATTCCTCAGACGATTTGCTCATGTTTTCGTACAACTCACTGACGACTTGGGGTATAACCTTTGCCATTTGCTTAGGGATCATGGCAGCAAGGCATTTGTCCGCTTGCTTTCGGTGAGTGTCTCGGGTAGCGCGAGATCCAGATGACGACATTGTCTGCAACAGACATCGTCACAGGACTCAACATGACATATTCGAATCTCATCTCATAATCCTACTACTACTAAAGCTCAGGAACACAATGAATCATGTATCACATAATCACAGATTCACATAAGCACAGAGGCACATAAACACACATAAGCACGTAGAGCACAGAAGCACAGAAGCACATACGCATTTAATCACCAGAGGTTGTCAGAATACAGAAACCTATCATTCAAAGTCTACGATTGTTCGAATATAGCGGTTGTGTATAACATGAGTAGTATAACATAAGCGAGCAATCATAACAACTACATGGCGTACGGTCGTTCCACGAGTGGTAGCGATTTGTTACTGTATTGAGATAGAAATGTAGTGCGAGTCGTGCGTGTCGATCGAGTGAAAGAGAAAATCGTATAATTCTCCAAAATTAAAACACATAAGCAGGTAAACACACATATAAAACATAAAATCGACGAATCATCAGAGTCAGCAGTCGCGGGCTCAGAATCGAAACACATAAGAATTGAGAAATAGATTGTTTGTGGCTATTAGACATTGACTATCCAAAGTGATTCGACTATTCACAAGGACTTGTTGTACACATTTTGACCTTCAGGACAGTGCCCTTGCCTCGATTCTTGGGCGTTTGGCACATATCCCGTTAGTCATACCGTGACTTCAGGTCATTGGAGTCCGTCGAAACCTTGGTGAGAGTTTTGTAAAACCAAGTAAAAGTTGGAACAAGTCGTCAAGGTTAGGGTTTTACCCCTGGCTTAACAACTTCGTTCCTGTTTTTGATGAAATAAAAGAGAATTGTGCGTCAAAGTATGGATTTCACTCATGGTTCAACGCAAGTTCTCGTGTTTATAGATGAAAATGTGGGTTTGAACAAGCAATTTAGTCGAGAGTTTGCGGTTTTCACACCTATTCTCAACTTGATCGCTTATTCATAATTGAAAATTCGAGTGCAGTGATAGTGCAACATAGGCGAGAATAGCGAGAAATGACAGTAAGCTCATACATAATCCCTACTGGACATGTACGAGTCGGTCTGTTGGTTCCTAACTATAGACTAGGTCTCTAAGACATCGACCTGGACTAGGTCGAGTCTTTGCCTAATTCCCTATAGTTATGGCTCTGATACCAATCTGTCACACCCCAACCGATGGCGGAAACATCGGGGCATGGCACTGAGCGAAACAGATTGTCCAGAAGTTTCCATAACAACTATCATTACCAATTAATTTAAAGTAACATGTCACATACCATGTCTTAAAAGGCAAACAAATTATTACAGACAAATCTAGACAAGTAATTCTGTTCCGACCACTCAGATTTATACATAGATAGTTTATTTATTGGTTTCTAAGACCTCTTTTCCTAGCTTCGATTTCATCACAGCACAGAGAGCATCCTAGACCTTTCCTTGCCTAAAGTTCACAGCAAGCTAAGCATATAAACAACTTAAGCACCAGTCACATACGTTAAAGTAACAGTCAATACACATAGTGTAAAGGTGAGCATAATAGAGTTCGAAATTGATTACGCATAACCAACATGTACGCATAGTGAAATGAAGCACGTTAGTTATCGCCATAGATCTATCGATACCAATGACTGCGGGTTGTCTGCCCGAGGCAGTTCGCGATACACGATTACCACCGTAATCCATGCAAGTAATTGTCCTTAACAACCCTCGAGTGAACGGGTGCTGAGTCCAAACTATAGTACTATCGTTGCTAAGGCAGGTAGACAACATTCCATGTGTAAACATAAAAAAAAGCATTCATTAAGCCACGTATAACATGTAGGAATGGTTAGCGTTTAAATAGTATTGAGTAGTGTGTTCGATGTGATTTTAATATTCGTAACGTATGTAACACCCAAAAGTGCATAAAGCAAAAAAAAGGATCGAGTATACTCACAGCGATTGATGGATTGAAGGGAGCGCTAGAGAGTAAGGTTAGGCTGAACAAATTGATAGCATAACGATGAGCGACGCATAAAGCGATGCAAGGTACAAGTGAGTCGGACAACAGTTCGATCGGATGGTAATCCGATCGGACGGCCAGTCGTACGGTTGGTAGTCCGTTCGGATGACTGTTCCAGTGGATTGTTCCTTCCTTTGGAAAGGATGTGTTTGTGTATGATGGCTTGGCTTTTGAAGTTTTCGTTGTAGTATTTTGAAAACATTGAAGGAACTCTACCCTTCAGGTCGGTCGATTGGACGGTCGTTCGATCGGACGGCAACCCATTCGGTTAGGCACTTTAGTGAGAACAAGTTCACAGCAGGGTGTCACTCGATCGGACAGTCGTTCGGTCGGGTGGCATCCTTGGTGCATTGAACATGTTGAAAATTGTTTAAGTGTTGAAGTTTAAATGTCTCAGGATTCGGTTGGTAGTTCGATCGGATGGTAGTCCTATCGGACAGCAATTCGTTCAACATTCAGACTTCAAATGTTGTCAAAAAATAGTTAAGTGTGGGACCAAGGTGCAAGTCATACGGGTGGCTGGTCGTACGAGTGGCTGTACGTTCGGACAACAATCCGATCGGGCGGCACTCTGTCCTGGTCGACCTGTTCGTCTTACACTTGGTTGTTTTGATGGTTTGTCGTTTTATCGAGATATTTTGATAACGTGTTAAGCAACAGAAACCTCGTCAATACTTGGTGCTCCTGATCGGACAGAAATCACCCAAACCCGATCAGCGTACGGTTCGAGACGATGTTCCATGTTTAACTTGGAACCGATAATCTCGTGGATAGAGTACGGATCTTGGACCAATCACAACCACGAGAATGAGTGGTAAGCCGATGCAAGCTCCGATCCCATCGGTTTTGAGTGCATTAAGTGTAAAATAGTTGAAAGAAAGTTGGAAAACCTCCTCTCAATCCTTTTCACCGTGAATATGTTTAGATCTATGAAAGATCTTTGTTTGTTTATGTGGAAATCGGTTAGACATAAGTTATTCTTGGTGGATTGAGGCCAAAACATGAAGTTCTTCAAGAACACATGATGACGTCATCCTAGAACACCTTGAATCTTGATGATTTTGTTGGTGTATGCGTCTGTCGACTTTGTCTTGTATCGAGTCTTGTATTAGAATGTTAGATCAGGGCACGTATTTCGAGATAATGTAATTTCGCTTGAAAGGATGTAATTCCGCTTGAAAGTGTCAAGCCCATTTCAAACGGAATTGGTAATTCCGCTTGAAATATGATCTCGCTTGGATCACTTTCAAACGGAATCAGAACCTTATAAATACCTGCTCCAAGCGAAATTAGACATAACTTTCCGGTCTGAGCAACGAAGTGCTGCCGAAGTGTCGTCTCGCTGTAAATCGTTATTATATCAATCAAATCGACAGTTAAAGTGATATTCTAGCTGAATTGAACTTAATACGTCTATTTCCGCCTTTCGTATTGAGAAAAACTCTTCTGATCGACTCGTTCGGGTCTGAAAACGATCCTAAAGATCCTCTAAAGGGGACCCACGAAAAGTCGAGCCGTCATCTCTCTGCTGAACGGAAGTTCTGACCTGAGCTCTCACGGTTTCGCATCTAACCCCTTACAGATATCATCTGTGGTATACTCACCTGTAAGACTGAATATTGGGATCTGGATACGGGAGTATATTCAAGAGGTGGGACACATGAATGAGTTTAAGTTCTTAATACACCTAATTCGTATCCTGAATCAGTTGAAATTTGTGTGAAAATTTAAGTGGATCAGTATATTGGCAATCTAAGTGAATTGTTTAATTCTTAATATGTAACTAAGCTCAACGGTACTTGTGACTTGTCAAAAACTGATATGACCCTCTTACACAAACTCACAAAAAGATTGTCTGTAAATATTTCTTTATTGCATTTTCATTTCATTAAGAAAATACAAAAAGATTTTAGTGTGTTTTAGCAAAATTTTGAAAAATACAAAAAGATTTTCGACGACTGATGTTGGTGAGCTGATTTTCAAAATTCCGAGTGCTAAACATGATGACAATTGGGTTGGGAAAGTGTGTTTTGAAAGGAAAAATGATAATTTCTACAAGTGGTTCATCAAAGATTAACATTGTAAAATCATTCATTGATTGAATATATCCATTAGTGCTCATCAGAAACATTTTAAATGATAAATCATTTTGAGTATTGATTTCACAAGTGGTTAGAAGAGTATCAATTTGTGAAATTTATTGTTGGGTAGAGATTCGTGCAGGTTAGAGCCAGGAATTGGTCCTGAACCTGTGGAAAGAGTGTGAGCCAGCTCTCGATCTTGAACATGTGGAAGTCAGACTGCGATCCCAGCTTACTAAGAGAGGGAGTCTGTAAATTGTAGAGACAAGTTCTGATCTTGGAGTTCACGCAAACTGCTGATGCTGATGAACTTAAGGAATCAAGAGATCTGAAAGATTATTTGTTCGAGGAGAGTCTGTTGCTGATGAAAAGAGAAGAGAAAGATTTGAGGATACTTACAGTGTCAGATACTTCAAAAGAGAAGCCCGAAGATTGATAAAGACTGAAGATGCGAAGACTCGACACTTTAAGACTCGTCAACATTCGAGGGGGAGTCTGTTGGTGCATGCGTCTGTCGATTTCGTCTTGTATCGAGTCTTGTATTAGAATGTTAGATCAGGGCACGTATTTCGAGATAATGTAATTTCACTTGAAAGGATGTAATTCCGCTTGAAAGTGTCAAGCCCATTTCAAACGGAATTGTTAATTCCGCTTGAAATATGATCTCGCTTGGATCACTTTCAAACGGAATCAGAACCTTATAAATACCTGCTCCAAGCGAAATTAGACATAACTTTCAGGCCTGAGCAACGAAGTGCTGCCGAAGTGTCGTCTCGCTGTAAATCGTTATTATATCAATCAAATCGACAGTTAAAGTGATATTCTAGCTGAATTGAACTCAATACGTCTGTTTCCGCCTTTCGTATTGAGAAAAACTCTTCTGATTGACTCGTTCGGGTCTGAAAACGATCCTATAGATTTCACGGTTAAAGTTAAGATTCAAAAGATAGAAAGGTGTAGGAGTGCGTGTAGATTAAGGAAGTACAAGATTTAGGACGAGAACTTACCGGAATTGAGAGAAATTGAAGAAAAGGTGGGGAGCACGAGCTGGTCGGACATCAGTTGCCAAAAGTAGGAAGTTTGAGAGTGTCAAGGGTATTTATAGGGTTACCCAAAGAGGAAAGGGCTGGTCGTTCGGCCAGGCAGCTCGATCAGACAGCCTGTCCGATCAGACGACAGTCCGATCGAACGGCTGGTCGATCTGCTGGTCGCCTGATCGATCAGTCACTTGGTTCGAGCGTTCGGTGCGACGAGTTTTGCCGTTTCGATTGCGATGGCGAGCGATGTGAATGTGATAGAGTTTCCTATTCAAATTACTTTTAATCCCAACTACTCATATCTTGCACTATCTCTTCTCTACCAATTACCATACCGTTTCGATTGCGATTGAGTTTCGATTGATTACCACACATATCATAAATAAACATGCACAAGTAACACATAAGGCACACACACGTATAACAATAACCAAAATGCGTATTTCGAGTTGCGAGTGCGATTACCAATCGATGTCGATTCGATTAGCATAGTTCGAGTATCGTTTTAGTTAACTTTATCGCATTGTTACTTCCTATAGTTCACAGTCGTAAGTCGATTAAATAGCGAATAACACACGTCGATTACTGGGATTATTGACACTTACTCCACATAATACAACTAAAATAAACACATAAAAGAAATTCACTACTACTCAAGTCGCGCGATCGGTCGTTGACTTTGACCTTGACTTTGACTTTGACTTCCAAAAACACGGGGTGTTAAGCTTATAAATAGAGGCATATGTAGACATCAATAAAATATCCATTTTTCCCCATCTCTCTTTCTTATCTCTATAACGTTAATAGGCTAGTTGTTTCAAACAGTCTGCTCATTCTCAAAAAAGTAATTTGCGAGCTTAGTTTTTTAGCTTAAATCAACTAAAACAGTTTTATTCTAGTTTAATTATAAGATGAATAAACTAACTTTTGAAAAAACTGATTAGTAAGTCAAAATATCTTTAGATGTGTCCATATAAAAATTACTACATATGAAGGGAAACTGAAATCTATCGTGTCCTCGAATACAAATGATTGACAATGGATTTAATAGTCCTCACCTATTCTTTTCAGTGCAATTATTATATAGTATTTTTTTTGGACGGCGACTTTCACAACAGACGGCAAGGCCGCTACTACCTATAAATCGGTAGCTATCATCGCCCCACTCCCGCAACCAAGACTATGTTGTCTTAACCGGGTCCACCCTTGGTGCATTAGAGTTTGGCTTGGCGTCCCCCGAGAAAATTTCCAGTCCCCTGCCAAGACAGGAGTTGCACCCTCCGCAATAGCTGACACTCTCCGGAGTAAATGCACTGTAATAGAAAACTCGGGCGCTCCTCAGGATCGAACTGGCGCCAAAGACCCCAAATTCTTCCTTCATTGTTGCTGGCCACTGGGCTGGGAGCCAGTGGTTAATTATTATATAGTATAGATTTATGAACTTTTTAGCTACATTTTTGTTCTTTTGTGATTTTTTTTTTCATTTTTCCTTTTTTTTTTCTAGTTTTTGATTTTTTGTTTTTCTTTTTTCAGTTTCAATCGAATCTGGTGTTGTACATGTAACAAAACGAACAGTCTAATATTGACCGAACAACGTCAGTACCGGAATTGATATTTGTTTTTATTGTTCCGATCGATATAAACATTTCTCGGTATTTTTTTGGTCGAATCATGACTTTTTTTTTGTTTCTCTTTCAGTAAGGGGCTGTTTGGCAACTTCTGAAAGGTTGAGTGCTGAACCAGTAAGAGTTCTGAACCATTAAGTGCTGAACCAGTAAGATGTCTGAACCATTAAGAGCCAGTATAATGTTCAACCATGCAGGGGCAAATATCTGACCAATTCAGAATAGAGGTCTTAACCATTCAGACTCAGTATAATGGTTAACCATTCAGAGGCAAATGTCTGAACTATTCTGACATTTGCTCGCGAAACAAACAGTCTGAACCAACAAGAGGTCTCAACCATTAATAGCCTCATTAGGAAGCAAACAAACAACCCCTAAGTGTCGGTATCCTAATCAATCGAACCAATATCAAACGAATTCCTGCCATTAACGTTATTTTTACTATTGCTCCTACGTTTCCATTAAAAATTGGGTCGCCCCGCCACAGAGCGCGAGTGTAACCCACTAGTTAGTTAAATAAAAATAGGGTAAGATTAGTGTAAATAAGTCATTTTTCCTACAAAGTATAAAAAGTCTATATCGGCATGGTGTTTTAAATTTTAGGTATCACGTTTTATATTCTTTTTATATGGTATAAACTAAAAAAACATCAAACATAACAATTTGTAACACAATCATATGTATTATAGACATTTAATTTAAAATACAATGATTAAACTTTTTGCATGATACTTTAGATTTTATGTCTAGAATACATTTAATTGTGTTTTAAATTGTTAAGTTTGATGTTTTTTATATAATAGCATGCCAAAAGAATATAAAATATCATACCAAAAATTTAAAACACCATGCCGACATAGACTTTCTTACACTTTGTATGAAACAAGTGAGTTTTACAAGAGCCCTTACCTAGGCATAAATATTACCAACAAGCTTTGCTTTGTAATTTTTCTTCTAAAATATAACCAACTGGTTAATATATCTTTAATCCAATACATAAATAAATAGTACGATAGAAGGTAGTTACAAAAATTAAATATGGTTTGCTGCGTTATCATAAATTGGTGCAATGTGTTGGGTAGGTTATACATGAAGTCAAACACATTAATGATCATAAATTGGTTGTATAATTGAACAAGTCAATCGTAACATATAGACTTTAAAAAAAAATCGTAACATATAGAAGGACAAAGAAGTGTGCAATGTGTTATGAGCTGGATTTAGCCATAAATACAAGCCGGTGACGGTGATTTGACTTTGTTTGTAGACAAAGTTGGATCTGAAGATTATTTGTTTCAGGGTGCTAATAAAGATACAAAATAAAATTTTGTGTTGAAACCCTGTATACGGGTCGTATAGAGCTCGTAGAACTTTTTTAATTCTTGATTCGACATAAGCTTCCTTGATTCACTTGCGATTCGACGTATGATTTCTCGATTCGTGTGCAAGTTATTTGATTCGACGTAGTATTACTCGTTACGCTCGCCAATTAGCAGAATAGACTAGACGTAATATTCCTCAATTCTCACATTAATTATTTGATAAAACATAATATGCCGTCAAAACTTACTATATAAATTATGACTATAATCTTCTTCAGTTTTCATTCAATCTATATTCATATCTATTATGTTCTCTATGTATTCAACTTATCTTATGATAATAATGTCGTTTTGGGGCAATTTTTTTTTGTGGTGACTCGACTAGTGAGTCGAATTATTGGTGACGTATGATTTGAATCAAGATAATAATCCGAGGTCGTTTGATCTAAAACAGATGTCGTTCGATTTAAGTCTAGCGTCTGATGTAAGTTAGGATCAGTGGGCTTATGGTGACTATCAGGATACTTATCCTGTTGAAAATCCTAACGAGTTTGGGTTTGTTAAACCTAAGAAAGAATTGGCGTCTAGTTGTGGACCTCTGGCGTCCTATAGTGGACCCCCACTCGAGGGGCCTAATGATGACGAACCTAGTGCATTTCAAACCAACCAGGTATAACATATATTTATACAATTATTTGTAGTACACTTGATAGAATTGTTTTATAACAATTTTTTTTTCAGAGATTCCATGGCATAAATGATTTGCTGAGTTAGTTCAAAGAAGTTGGATGTAACAATGGATTCGCCAAAGTCACCCAACGAACGAAGAACGAGGAGAATAACATCGATAAAATGAAAATTTGGGTTGGATGTGATTGTGGCGGTGAACACAAGCAAACAACATCCACATTAGATGTGGTGGAACCCAGATGAAGAGAGGACTTTGCAACAGTTCACACATCAGAATATGCCCCCACGAGACATTCTTTCGACGGTGCAACAACTCACACAAACGATAAATCAATGAGCTTAACTATATTGGCTAGTTACACAAACTAGATCGTTAGTCACATCTAATTTTGGTAAAGCACTCACTACTTCTTTCTTAGCTATAAGCTTGAGTTTATCATGGGCAACATGTTCAAGCCTTTGATGCTACAAATTGGTACTGCCTGATTTCTTGTCTTCTCAATATAGGCTGACTCAACAGATATTAGATATAGTCTCTTTACTTCTCCCTCTTAAAATAGACTTTGATAGGTTCTTGAATTCCTCGAATACTTTGACCTCGTTTGGTCCAAACAACACATATTTACATGTCTCCTTTATTTGTGGAATGGAGATATGGTTCATCTTCATCCCCCACAGGTGGTATACACCTTCAAGAGTCAAACTAGAACTACCATTTGGATTCGAAACATTACATTCCTTATGTTAGAAATCGGGTGTCTTGAGTTATCTGCAGTGACGACCACACAGTTACCTTCATACTTTTTATGGTTAGATAGCTCACTTTTATCTCCAGTTAGGTGACTGTGACTGGAACCACCAGAGTCCAATATTCATTCGTCAAGCTTGTTTGTTTGATCTTCCACTACCACTGTAAGAGCCAATACCACCTCTTCTTGACAACAAATGTCACACCCCAACCGACAGCGGAATGTGTCAGGGCGTGATTATGATTGCTCATAACTCATGGTACCTTTTTAATATTGATGTATTTAATCATACCAAATTAAATGTCAAATACAAGAAACATATTGTTTTCAAACATAACATAATAAGAAAAAAATGTTTCAATTATTTAGTCTAAGTCCTATGCATCCTACGTGATTCATCAAGCTTGATAACATCTCAAACGACATCTCATGTATTATGTATAAAATAAAGAGTCAACTAACAAATTGGTGAGTAAACATGGGTTTTTAGTACATATAATATGAATAAAATAGTGGATCATTAGTCAATGATATAATTTAAGCATGTATGTATAAACGAATGCAATGATCAAACCTTAGATGGTGAGTATTAATAAGTTTAATAAAAACAGTTTCAATACCCAAATGTCCCGCGCGGTTGTCAACCAATAGTGCTATTACCTACTACTTTAGGCTTAGTTTGTTAGTGATTAAAACTGGAATTAAGATTCTAGACTTAGGCTCACAAAAGACAAAGTTTAACATATAACAGAAATTAACACATAGACATATAATGAATCACATGATTTGAGTATAAAGATTTTGGATATTTGTAACACCCCAAAAATACTAAACTCGGTTATCACGTTTATAATGATAAATAACACCATGTATTATAACTAGGAATGTTCTATCCTAGTTAAAGCTTTGTTATTTACTAGTGGAAATAATTTGGTTTAAATCAAATAACATAAGTGTGGGGACTAGAAATATTTAACGTAGTTAACTACATGTAATATGTTGATAAAAGAGTGAATGGTGCCTTAGTCTTAAAATATAAACCCCAAACTTGAGGGGCCAAAAAGGGAAAATCAGAACTTACATGGGTTATATGGAAAATAAAACACTACACACACACTTAGTGTGTGTGTGTGCGTCGACCAGAAGAGGAGAAAAGGGGGTAACCCCTCTTTGATCTTAGATCACCAATCTGAAGGAGAAATTGGGCCTCAAATTCGTGCATAAACATGAATTATCGATCACCTAGACTAGGCGATCATAAGGTATGTTTAATAACCTAGATTGCTGAAAGTCATAACTTGAGACAAGTAGAATACTTGCAATTAGATTGTTGGATTATGATCCAAAGATGAACTTGAGTGTATATGTATGCTTAATTTCATTAGACATAATGAAATTATGAAATATTTGATGTAAGATTTCTTGTAAGTGATTAATAAGTAGATTATGAAGTGGGTTTTGATAATATAATTAAGTTGATGATTGTAACACCTCGAAAATTCACGTCCTATAAGGTGTTGACACGTGTCATAAGTTTGAACGTGTGTAAGAATGTTCTTGAAGGACTAAAGTTGACAAACAATGAAACTATGTAAATATAAGGGTTCAAAGTGTCAACAATGAATAAATATATTTTACAATAACCCTACATGATGTTTATAACCTTAAATGAATGGATCATGGATCATACGAAGCGAATTGTGAAAGAAAGTGAGAGATTACAAACTACAGGGGTTAAATGTGTCAACATGTTAAGTTATACCTCTGAGTGACCTTTTAGCAAACCCGAAGCCTTGTAACGATAAATTATGCTCACTAGAATGCACCATAAAAATTTCACCAAGTTTCGTTACCGTATGAGAAAGTTGTGATAAAATTCGTGTGTGAGGGTTAGAATCGTTAACATTGAAATTTAGGGCTTTTCGGGTGATCACAAAGTTACCCGAGAACTTGACAAAGATGGTATAAGCTTTAAAGCCCCATATGTCAATTATAAAGCCTTAAAATGCAAGAAAACATTGAGAAAGCGATGTTTAGGAGGACCAAGGACCAAAACAACAATTTCTGAAATTTGATTAAAGGTAATAAGGGGCCTCGCGCCACGCGACGACCCCATGGGGTACCCTCGCGTCACGCGAGGGGTCCTCTGATGCTGAAACGATTCGCAGCTGTCTGTTGATGTCTTTAACCGACTTACATGCAAGTTTTTCGATACCTTGGGCTGCCTAAGGTGGTTTTTAGCTTGTAGGACACATGTTGGTGATTTGGTAACACTCCTAGACTTATGTGTTGATGATCCAAGATGTTTGAATTCATATAAAAGACCCACATTCTTTGCATTCATCTTGCATTCACTTCCTGATCATTTCTGGAGCATTCAAGCAGATCCTAAGCATTCCAAATCATCCATTAGACAAGTGTAAGTACCATTAACCTTCTCTATTTCAGTTATGCTTAGTTTATAGCCTAGAAATCAAACCGTCGTAACTACGGTTTGACTTTACGATAAAAAACAAACGGTCCAAGGTTTTGTCGAATCGAAAGTTGTTATAAGTTGGTAATTATGTGAGTAATAAACCCCTAAAAGGGCACTCACTGATTCCAATCCTAACTAGGTCGTTTGTCGAGTCAATGGTTGTCCGAAAAAGTCAACAGAATTGTTATTTTCAATTTAACGCATGATTAACGATGTAAAAGGCGTAACATCTATTTTATCATTCTTATAAACTGATAATAAGTATAAAAACTTGTATACGCTTGTTTGATTCGACAACTTTCTGATTGGAACCGATTCGGAACCGAAAGACGCAAAAGTTTGACTTTTGCATTGACTTCAGTTCTGACCCGGTTTAGTTATGTTTAGACTTGCCTTAAAGTTCCATTAGGACCTAGTTACATGTGTGTATAACCCTCTGCGTTTATACCACTTGAAACCTCGATTGTCCGACGTTTCCGTTAAATGCTTAAATATGGACCATAATGCCCTTATGACCATACAATGAGAATTTTGGAAATGTGAAAGTACAATAATCTTAGTTACTGATTATTAAACATGTCTGTAAATTTTCACATCAATCGGAGGTCTAGATTAGGAGTTATGCTTAATGACGTAATTTTAAAGCTTCTTAGTAATTAAGCGGCGTCATTAGCGTAAAGCCTATCTAAACCCCATTTTTGACATCAAACCTTTTTCCCACAGATGTAATATAATATTTTGGGATTTTTGAAGATTTTTAATTATTTTTAAACTGATCATAAGCTAGGTTTATCGCCTTGATTCGGTTAATACCGAATTTACCCTTTTCGGCCATAAAATGAGTTTTACAAATCCTTTTAACGCCAATCCAATTGCTACTGATTTTAAATAATAAATGTAGTGTTTTGAACCTGTTTAACTGACCAGAAAACTCAGATTACTATTTTACCCGTACGACGCTTAAAACGGCTTTATACGCGTATTATACGCATAGTTAGAGTTTAAAACTATTTTGGCATATAAGACTTATAACCCAATGTTATAACCTGTTAAAATAAACCATTTTACTGATTTAATCAGACCCGGATCACAGAAGATAAACTAATTCCTTTTATAATCTTTAAAATGACCAAAATACCCCTACGGGGCTTAATATGAGATTAAACTCGTTTTGGGCATAATGGAAGGTATCCTACTGATATCACAACATATTTAAGGCATGTTAACTTAGGAAACCTGTTTAGGACTCTTATGGTTACCCGTTACGCTTCATACGCGTTCGGTTCGGTTTATGTAACTAGTTTACATAAATTAGCCGAAACGGGTCAAGACTTATCAGTTTCGTCTCAAAATCCAGAATGTGTAGGAAATACCCATATTAAGCAAGTCTCCAAACTTGTCGGGTCTAAATCACATTCTATCTGGTCTTCGCTTAATCGTGCGTACGAACCGTATCTGTAAAACTAACCGGTCTAAGTCAAGGCTTAATTTAAAGACCCGTTAGGATTCTAATAGGTTATTAAAAACCTTCGTTCCAGATTTAGGAGCCCAGTAAAAGCTATCTGTACTTGCTGATTTGATACGGCTGGGATTGAATTTATATTTAGCTCAGGTAAATACTTTTAACTTATTTCCCTATACGGGCTTGGGGTACGGTATATAAAATACCGCTTGGTCGGGCATTGAATCTTTAATTGTATGTTGGTTAAAGTATTGAGATGTTCCGTTTAATTTGTTTTGTTTGCTTAAAGCCTTTGGGGGTTAATGACCATTGTCCCGGATATCCCTGGCATCATTTTACGAAATGGCCACGACCTTAGCACACAGGTGTAGGCGTACACCTGTCAGTGTCTCATAATTAAAGTGGCGTGTCCATTAATCTTTAACCCGGCTCGATCCGGGCTACTGAACGCATAAGAAACATGTAAATCCTTTACAAGTTTATATATTTAAATAATTATCCCAAGTTATAAAATATTATTTGTGCCATGTGCATTCAAATCAATCATTTTTAAAACCTTTTCAAAGTGAGTCGGTTGATTGTATTTACCAGTGTAAGCTGACGTATTTTCCCAAAAAGGCTAAGTGCAGGTACTAATCGGAATTGGCTGGCTACTCCTAGCATCAATAAAGAGTATCGCAAGCTTAGATGCCTAAAGTCTGTTGAACAGTGTTATTTTATTTTCGATCCGCCTGTGGATCCTTTACTTCCGTTGTAATACTTGGATGCTACATTATTTCGGATTGTAATATATTTATCCTTTTGCTTCCGTTGTGCATTTATATATTGTGTTGTTTGACTATGATGTTGCCAACCACGTCACGTTACTCCCCTACCGGGCCCACCGGTAAAGTGTGGAAATATTGGGGTGTGACAATGATATACTTATGTTTATAATCATAATGAATGATAGTAATAGGAAGATACTTGAACAATCTATGAATTTGAGTACATGGTCATACTTGCCATGAAATGGGTTTTGTATGATATGATGAAATTGATGTTATATTCATGTTAATAGATGCTTGAAATCATCATGTGTATATGAATGCTTAAAGTCTTTGGCTAAGTTTGATGTTTGGGTAAATTTCATACATATGATGCAATGGGTTGTTTCATGGTGATGAAACAATCCCAAGTTCTTGTAAAAGGATTGATAGATTAAAATACAATGATTGAAACTATGTTAACTTGATTTTAACAATTGCATGAACTTGGTTGAGGAATGTAGTTAAAATGATGGCATAGAAATAACGCCTACCGGGTATTTGATGAAATGCCTAAATGAGTTTATTGAACTTATTTGTGGTTTGCATATGTTAATAGGTAGTTGACTTTTTAAAGTCAAACTGGCCTATAATAGGATCAAATGGTAATTTTAATATAAAGCCTATAAGGTGGGATAGTCGTGATAAATGATGACTAGTCTAACCATCTTGCGAATGATAAATGATAGTTTGACGCTTGACAAGCTAGGTGGAAGCTTGGGAAGAAGCGGGTCAAATGGATCAAATATGCGGGAAAAGCATAATTGGATGCAAGGCAAGTAAAACTTACATCTTTTAAATAGAACATTTACTTATGTATTTGATTAAGAACAAGGTGATCTAGTATTTGAAATGAGTCTTTGAAATATGACGCTCTGACGCGAATCGATACGGGTCAAAACAAGTAAAAATGATAGGAAACCATGTTTGATGATAAAAAGGGTAAAATGGTAATTTGGTCACGTGTTGACGAATAAATGACGAGTTTTGAAAAGACACCCTATGGCGTAAGCCATAATGGGCTAAACAAGTAAAGAAACGACTTTTAAGAAATACAACCACATGGTGTAAACCGTAACGGGCCAAATGGGTGAGATGGTAAATAAATATCATCTCACAATATATAATGTTTGGTCATCCTAACGCAATAAGGGTAAGTCAAGAGGTGGGTAAAATGGTCATTTAGGCCAAACGATTCAAATGGTGATGTTATCACCATTTGACAACAATGACTAATGGTTGCTTGTCGAGTCTTGTGCTCACCAGGAAGAATAGCATATGGCTTGCAATGCTTTTGATTAGTAACTAATAATGCAAGGTATTAAAAACGGGTCAATGCTTTGACCCGAGCCAAGTATGTGTAATAGGTCAAACTCTCAATGAGGAATTAGGGCCCGAGGAGAGTTAATTGAATAATGGGTGGACATTGGATTACCTAAAGTAAGGTATATCTAGTAATTTGAATTTGAGATATTATATTCTTGGGAACACAATGAATTTAAGTGGAATACGGGTAAAACTGCTCACTTGGTCAAAATAAGCTTTTAGATATCCTTCGTAGTTAAAAGGACTAAAATTGACCAAAACATCCCTGAATGATGAACCGAGCAAACGACCCTTAAGGGTAGTTTAAAAATAAGTTTTATATTTGGGTAGATTCTTTCGGTGGTATAAAAGTGAAAGGCGTAAGCCCTTTTGGCTTAATGCCTCCTAACAGGTCATTTTTCGTAAATTGTCGAATCAAAGGGCAGAATCGGTATATAATGATTTTACTTTAATAATCCACCACAAATACAGTTATGGTGGAAGATAAATGGAAATCTTAGTGTGGAAGTAGGAGGTATGGAAAGAATAAGCGAGATTTAAGCTTAGTGCTCAAATCTTGAAACGAGTCAGATAATTATATGCGCGAATCGGGTAACGAATGAGTAATTCATAAAATTTAAGAATCCGGGTTAAGGATTTTGGGTTAATTATATAGGTAAATATTTTACGGTCATTTAGAAACAAGTTCGAGGCGAATCAGATGAAAATTGGAGAAGTTAAGTAACTTTTCGTGAAAAGGGCATTGCTGGAATTTTGCAGCTTTAAGCCTACCGTAAGCTATGGCAGGCAACCGTAAGCTATGGTAGGGGGATACTGGTTAGAACAGAAAGTGTACGTCGTAAGCTACGACAGTGAACCGTAGCCTACAGCGGGCTATGTTGGAAATTTCCAGATTAAGCATACCGTAAGCTACGATAAGGTGTCGTAGCCTACAACGGGTCCTGAGTTAACAAAATTGGTTTATTTTGCTTGTTTTTCTTTCATACGGATCTGTTTAGAAATTATTTAAACATCCTATAATTGATGTTTCAATGGTGTTGTGACCCAGGTTGCTTACCGAGGAAAAACAGATGATGACCAAGTCGCGTAGCGAACCGAACATAAACCAAGAACCAATGCTTTCACATTTAGATATTTTTGGACTATAAATCCAAAAGAAAATCGTCGTTTTATGAATACTCTTTGGTACGAACGAAGTTTAAATTAATACGGTTTTTGGAATGATTATGTATTTGCGCGCACACACACACACACACACACATATATATATATATATACATAGGGTAGAGTTCATGCGAGAACCACCTTTATTGCGAGAACCACGAGAACCAGTGTGAGAACGGTGAGAACGCTTATGAATCGTCCGATCAAAACAATCTATGGACTAGATTGGCGCGGTGGCGTTTTCGTAAATAACATCAATTTTATTACGTGGACACGCTTCATTAAGGGTAAAAAGGTCTTTTGACTTCTCCACACAAAACGCCATCTCATGAAATAAAATGCCAAACAAATAGCACACACCATTCTAACTAAAAATGCCATTAGATATAAAATGTCAAACTTAATTATAATAAAATCCCGCCTAAAAAAAACCACCAAAAAAATCCTATATATACAACATCTTAGACCTTCAATTAAAAACACACACAAAACCCCAAACGCCATATTTAATATATACCATTCTTCTTAGAAACCCCAAAAAACCCAAACATCAAATATCTTCTAAACCAAAACGTTTATTTGAAATTCAGTTTGGTCGTCTGTAAGGTTTCACTCAATGTAATGGAAAAAAATCCTTATGTGAGGATATTTCCATTTCATTGAGTAAAATCTTATTGACTTTATCCTCAACTTCCATCCAATTTATAACACCAAAACATACATAAACATTATTGAGGTTTGTTGTCAATAAAGTTTAGCTGTATGGGGGTGGACAATATTGTCAGATTTCTTTCTTAACCAAGGATTAACAATGTTGTCCATCTCATACAGTAAAACATTATTGATTTTAGCATGATCAAATTTTGAGGTTTAAGGTGCTTTTATTTAGTCGCGTTCTTTTTATCGGTAAAACGCGAAAATTAAAAAATCAAACATTGTTCATTGGAAAATTCAAGATTGTTGGTTGAAGGGTGTGAACTCAATAACATTTTGCTGCATGAGATGGACAAATCTTCAAGAAAAAGATGCTGATGTCAGACTTTGTGCTTCCAAACGGCAACAAAAAAACTACTTGAAAAAAAAAATAAAAAAATGAATCATACGAAAGTCGAAACAGCCAGTTAAGATGATTCAAAAAAGAAGAAAGAGACTGGTGACAGTGAAGATTTGGAAGATCAATTGTTTATATATTCTTTTTTTAATTTTCTTTTTCAGTTGATTGTTATATAATAAAAATGCCATATATAATAAAAACGCCAGACAGCCAAATGCTTGTTAAAACGCTATAATGCCGTAAAACGCCCCCAAAACTCCAAAACTATAATAAAATTACTTTGGAAAAGTATTATAAAAAACCTAAAAAATAAAAAATAAAATAAAAACCAAACTTGAAAATGTAACTAGAAACAGTAAGTACAAAACAGTAAAAATGAAGAGACGGAAAATTTATTATATTAGAATCTAAAACGCCATACTTGAAAGACGGGACGTGTTACAGACTTCAGAGATAAAAGCTTATCAAAACAATAATTACAAACAGTAACTGAAACGATGTATAGTTTATTATAATAATGCACCGCCTAACCTGCGCCGCCAAAAGAAATCCTATAAAATAATACCTCTCAGCAACTTTCATTTAATCAAATAAAAAAAACAAACGCCAGTACTACTAAATACCACTCACTATAAAACGCCAAAAAATTAAAAAAAAAATCAAGGATAGCTAATATGCTTTCTTGGATATTCAGTATTGTTCTTCGTGAAGTTTCACTGAATAGATTGTTAGGTGAGATGAGTAACTCAGTAAGATTTTGCTGCATGAAACGGACAAATCTTCAAGAAAAAGATACTGATGACAATCAAATGTCATTTTGTGTTCTTTGTTCTTAAATAAGGCTTGGATGAGGAGAAGTGATCAATGACAGTGAATAGTGGGATGATTATAAAGATGAAGAAAAATCGAAAAACCCACCCACAAGTCATAGATCTATGTCCCCAAACATCGACAAAAAGCCACTTCAACAGACGAGCAGGCAAAATAATCAAACCGATGGGTTTGTTAAGTTTTACATAAAACGCCATATATTTGGTGATAGTTCTTGTACTATTAAAGAAGAGAGAGACTGATGACAGTGAAGATTGTGAAGAGAGACCCGATTAGGATTTTTAATTTATTTTCTTCGCTTCTATTTTTTTCCCCGTGGTTGTAATATAATTTTACAATTGTAAAACGCCAAGATACCACAAATGCCAAAATGAATATAAAAAAATAATAGAACAATGGACCATATTGTCTAAAACGCCTTGAAAAATGTCATTCAGAGAGATTTCCTGATCCCCTGGGGTTCCAATGGCATACGATTTGAAAAACGCCATAAACGCCAAAATGTTAATACAATGAAACCATTAAACGCCATTAATTATTGAATTTGGTTAACGCCAAAAATCTTAAACCCCAAAAAATAAAACAATATTGTGAAAAGCGGAACTGGAAAAGCAGAAGATAAAATAACAAAAAAGTCCATACGCCCTAATTATATCGCGCGCCACATGTTGGGTCAGGATGCGTTCTCACACTTTTGAGCGTTTTCTCTTGATCTCGTTTCTATAAATATATATATATATATATATATATATATATATATATATATATATATATATATATATATATATAGGGTAAGGTTCATGCGAGAACCACCTTTATTGCAAGAACCGCGAGAACCAATGTGAACACAACCAAAAATACCTAAAAAAACCTAACCCCCCCCCCCCCCCCAAAAAAAACTTAACCCCCCCCCAAGCTAAATGCTAATAACTAAACCCCCAAAAAACCTAACCCCTAGCTAAAATGCTAAAAATTAAACCCTAAAAAAACAAAAAAAAAACACAATCTTTTTTTTATTTTTTTACATTAAAATCGCTACTTTTAAAAGCAAAAATAATAATAATAATAATAATAATAAAAAAAATGAAAAAATAATTTTTTTTGGCTACTAAAAGTAGTGATTTTTTTTATAAAAAAACATTAAAATTTTGTGTGTGTGTTTTTTTAGCTATTTTTGGTATTTTTTGTTGTGTTCGCATTGGTTCTCGCGGTTCTCGCAATAAAGGGTGGTTCATAACGGATTCTTCTCCTATATATATATATATATATATATATATATATATATAGGACAAAGATCCGTTAGGAACCACCCTTTATTGCGAGAACCGCGAGAACCAGTGTGAACACAAACAGTAATTCCTAAAAAAATCTAAAAAACACCCAAAAATTTTTTTTTTATTTTTTTACTATTTTTTTTGAAAAAATCGCTATATTTTGTTAATAAAAAAAAAAATTTCAAAAAAAAAAAAAAAAAATTTCGAGTAACAGTTATCCATGCACATGTGCATATGTATCGTTTCTTTGTCAAATTCAGTAATTCATTACAAATAATAGTCAATTGCACTTTCATTTACACTACCACGTGTAATACACTACTTTTTACGTTAACAATGTTAGAAATGCACATGTGCATCTATATGTATCAACAAGAAATAAGGTGTTTTGGTACACTACTTTCTCTTTCATCTATCATTCCATCCATAATACACAAGCATGCACATGTGCATTTTTGTCATTTCTTTGACAAATTCCGTAATTCATTACATATATTAGACAATTGCACTTTCATTTACACTACCATATGTAATACACTACTTTTTACATTACCAATATTAGAAATGCACATGTGCATTTATATGTATCAACATGAAATAAGGTGTTTTGGTACACCACTTTGAATACACTTTCTCTTTCATCTATTATACCATCCATAATACACTACCATTACCTCCTACCATCCATAATACAATACCATTACCTTTTACCATCCATAATACAATACCATTAACAATATTTTCACTTTATTACATGTATGTAAACATCATTTATACCATCCAATCAACATATTACATAAAAAATTGACAACTATAACCAAACCATCAACCACTAGATATAACTAACCAAAAAACATGTATATGGGCCTACTTCTCCATTCAAAATCACAAACTTTTTGTACCAAAACACGTTATATTATGGTTATACCTAATTATGCACATGTGCATTTTGAATATTGGTAATGTAAAAAGTAGTGTATTACTAATGGTATTGTAAATTAAAGTGCAATTGTCTATTCCTGATAACGTATTACCGAATTTGTTGAAGTAATGATACATATGCACATGTGCATGGATAACTGTTACTCGAAAAAAAAAGTTTTTTTTTTTTTTTTTTTTTTTTTTTTTTTTTTTTTATGGTAACGAAATATAGCGATTTTTTATTAAAAAATATTTAAAAAAATAAAAAAAAAAATTTTGAGTGCTTTTTTGATTTTATTTTGTGTTCACATTGGTTCTCGCGGTTCTCGCAATAAGGGTGGTTCTCGCATGAACCTTACCCTATATATATATATATATATATATATATATATATATAAATGCAAGATTTATTAATGTTGAAAGACTTCAAAGGTGTTGAAACCATCCAAGCTTGCAACCTTTAATGTTGAAAGACTTGTGTTTTGGTGAATGTGTGAACCATGGAAGCTTTGGCTCTCCAACCTTGTTCCACTACCTCACTTGTTCAAAGTTTTAGTTAGAGTCATACACAAAATCTCAAAACAATTTCCAACAAAGGGACTAGGCTACATCAAGTCCCCAAACACCCTCCATGTTTGGGATGCACACACCTAGCTTGCTCACTTGGTTTTTTTAAGACTTAGTAGTTTATGTATTTTTCATTTTAGTCTACATTCATGACCAACCGAAATCATCAACAAAGTTTGTTAGTGTATACGTCTGTAGCTTCCGTCAGCATTTAGTTATGTTTTGTATATTTGTGTCCTTTGTAATGTATTATGTAATGGTTGTGTGTTAGTTAGGATGACAGCTCAGGAAATGGACTTGGTTTGTTAAAGATGATGTTCGACCGACGGTTGACTTGTGTCATCCGGTCGGATAGCCATCCGACCGGATAGCAATCCGAGCGGATAATCACTCGTTCGGACAACATCTATTACCTTCCTGAGATGTCTATAAATACCCCGTCCGGGTATCTCAGATAGAACTTTTGCGTCTGCTGACACCATTGTACTCTGTGATTGTCTGACTTTCTTCTAGCTCTTGTACTTTCACAATATCATAATAGAAAGATTCAGATAGTGTTTAAATGTTGAATTGCGTGTTGTATTTCTATGACTTGATCAAAGGATTCCGCACTTGGGTCAAGATCGATTCATTTACGGTTGCATCAATCAGATCCGGAACAAATAGGACCTAACAAGTGGTATCAGAGCATCCAGGGAGTTGAATCGAGATCTACGACAACGAATTCACCGGAATTCGAGCTTTTTCTTGCTGATCGGAGTCAAATTTCATCGGAAATTTGACATTTTTCTCTCATTTTCTACTCATATCTTACATTGCTTTACAGTTTGTCACCATAAAATCAGAAAAACATAAAATTGGACGTGAATCTATGGTTAAAAGTTGATAAAACTGATATCATTCGATTCGCAATCAATTAAAATATAATCCTACCAAGTTTCATAATCAAATTCAATAAAAAACTAGATCAAATTCATCAAAAACCACGTTGAGCTGTTCATGTTTGCTGACATCATCCACTCGCTCGGACAGCTGTCCGAACGGATTGGATTAGACAGTACCTTTTAGTTGCTTGCTGACATCATCAGTGGTACTCGCTCGGATTACTATCCGAGTGGTGTGTTTTAGATTGTTCAAAGTTTGTTTGTTTACTTCATCATCTCATCCGGCCGGACAGCAATCCGGTCGGATAGGATTTGGAAGTTCTAGTTTTCATTTACACAATTAACCTGTCATCCGGTCGGATTACCATCCGAGTGGTGAAAGGTTAAAAAGTCAAACTTTTCAAATTTAAGAGTGCCACCCGAACGAACGACCATCCGAGCGGATCACCATCAGGTCGGATAGTTTTTTTTACATCAGTTTAGTTGTTTACTTGTGTCACTCGTTCGGATTGTTACTCGACCGGATCACCATCTGATTCAGGTGCTTTTGTTTGAAATTTTTGAAACTTATAAGTAATTGTCTAAGTGTTTGAAAATTGTCTCAGGTATTCTAAAATGGAAGACGAGTTTCTCAATCCTTTCAGCTTTGCCTATACCAGCAACACTGGTGGCGCTACATCAAGCAATACAAATGAAACGGCTCCGAACCCAAATCCCAAAAAGACCTTTGTTGACTCTCTGAGCGTTGATAACGCCTATGACACATATAACAAACCACCAAAGCTGATGTCCATAGAAGAATATAACAGATGGGCACCGAGGTTTGAAGACTGGTTAAAGGCTTTTGCATATCAGAGTTGGAAATGCTTAAAGAGTGGGTTTAACATTGGTAGAAGTGACTATGAAAACTTAGTTGAAAATGAACAAGAAAATTTTATTTCCGAGCAAAAATGTATCGCATTGCTACATCAATCACTAAGAGATGACATCATATCTCTAATTGACTACAATGATTCCAAAGATCTATGGGCAAAATTAGAGAAAAAGTGTGTGGGTGGAGCAGAAATTGTTAGAAACAAGAAAAATTGTTAAAAAAGGAATTCGATTTATTTGGGTGTATGGAAAATGAATCGGTTTCAAAGATGATAGAAAGATTTTGTCATTTGAAGATCGAGCTGACTAGGCATGGGTTTACGTTCACAAAAGAAGAATTAGTTGATAAGCTGATGAATTCTCTACCTGATGAAAAAGATTGGTTGTACTTTGCACTGTTGCTGAAAAACACGGTGGAGAAGAAGGATTTGACAGTTGATTTTCTGATAGAGAGACTTGAAAGTCATGAGTTGGAAATCAGGAAAACAAACAAAGTTAACAGTACTCAGTATTAGCAGAATGTTGATTTGTATTATCGAGGAAGTATGATTCCAAAAACAGTATCACCAAAGACTGCATTCTCAGCAGAAAATCCAAGTATGCCAAATCAAGAGAATCAAAACAGCAGTCCTGCTCCAAGCAGCGGATATCATGGAGGATCATCTTCATCGACTCCTAGTCAACAACAACAATCTGTTCCGAAAAACAAGTTCCAGTGCAATGTTGTTGTAGACCTCAAGAATACACAAAACTTCAGCGAAGAATCCGTCAAACAGCAAATGGTGTTTTTGGCATCTGTCTTAGAATCATACGAGAGTCTTGTTGCTGGAAAAATCAGAAACACCAATCTCACAAAGGAAGATTATAATCAAATGGACCCTGAAGAGATGGAATTGATCGATATTAGATGGTGTATTGCAAGTGCAGTCAGGAGGGCTCAAAGATTCATGGAAATAACAGGCAGACACTCGATTGGTGGACCGTCAACCAAATTAGGGTTTGACAAATCAAAGGTCACATGTTTCAAGTGCAAACAAAAAGGGCACTTTAAACGAGAATGTCGAAATGCTCCTGCTGATGAAACTGCAAATCATTTTCGTGAAGACTATTATAAAAAGGGCCATCTATCATCAAAACAAGGCAGAATATCCCAGAATGAAACAATTAGAAGATGCTCCAAAAGAAAAGTCAAGAGCATTAGCTGTTATGTATGATGATGAGGGATATGATTGGAGTGATGTGCTACCAGAAGAAGATGCTGTGGGTTTTGCATTCATGGCAAAGATTGTTCCTTTCAAGGATACCAGAACTGACGAAGAAAAATATGTCAACAGGAAGATGTTAGCCCAAAACATGAAAGATAAAATTTATCAAACGTGGAAAGAGGCAAAGAGTGCAAAAAGATGGGATGCAACTCGGGAATGTTATTTGGATCCAAAAGGAAACATTGTTATTGAACCTTCATCAGTCACTGTTGAAACTCTAATTGAGCAACTAGCAGAAGAGGAAGAAGAAAGACAGAGACTGTGGTGGGGAAGTGAAGAAAAAGAAAAAGAAAAGGAGAAAGAGTTGCAGTTAAAGAAGGTCGATGATGGGATTATTGACACGACCAAAGAGTTCACTGCAGATAACCTGAAGAAAATGGCTGACAAAGTGCTTGCAGCAAAAGAGTTAGAGGTAGTTTCTGAGTCTGGAACTGAGTCTAAAAGCAAGGTCAGTTCTAATGTTTCAACCAATGAGTCAGGTAAGAAAGCCAAAATTGAGAGCGACTGCAAAAATTGCATGAAAAAACTGCAAGGTTTGTAGTACACTTGCTTACCTCAATGGTAAAAAGACTGAAGATCTGACAGAAAGAGTCAGAGAAGTTGAAAATCAAATCTTAAGTCATGACAAATTGATAAAAGCTTCAAATGAAAGAATCAAAGAATTAACTGATAAACTTGAAAAAGATAAAATTGAGGTAGACAAACTCAGGAAAGAAAACGAAAAATTAATTCATGAAAACCGTCAACTCTTTGAAAATCATGAGAAGTTAAAAAGAACAATTAAAGATTCTGATGAGAGAAACAGTAAAACAAGCAAAGAAAATATGCAATTGTCAGGAGTCCTTTAGTCGAAAGAAAAGCAAATCAACCAACAGCTGGATGAGATTGCTAATCTGAAGCTTCAGTTTCTGTAAGCTAAGATAGAAAATGATCGCATCAATCTGAAACTCAACAGTTACAACTCCGCAAGTTTTGTTCTTCAACACATAGTTCCCAAACCCATTGGGAAGAACAAAACTGGCGAAGATGTATATGCTGATGGAAAGTTCCACTTCCTGTGTTGAATAACTTTTCAAAGAAAAAATCTGGGTTGGTTAACAATGATGAAACAAATGAAATCAAACTACCAAAAAAAATTGACATCACATTCACTTCATCATCTGATGAAGACAACATTCAGTCTGAAGTTGTTACAAAATGTAGTTGAAAATGTTCTGAAATCTGACAATGATTCAACTGAGGATGAAGAATGTTTTTTGGATAAATACATTCCGAAATCAAAATCCAAAAACAACTTAAGTGAAGAACCTACTCTTGTAATATACAAGATGTTGGGCTCGGATAAGTTGTATTCGGATCTTGAGTTTCCGTTAGAAAATGTGAATGTTGACAAATTGAAAAATGTTTTTAAACTAGTTGAGATAAATGTTTGTGAAATTAAAGGTTTGAAACGTTCCGAAAGACAATTGAACTTCGAAAAGGATAAATATTACTACAAAAAACCTGTAGTACCACCACGTTTTTCTAAAAACAATAAAAACAAATGGTCGGGTGGTAAGAATAACCAAAGAAGGAACTTTCAAAACAAGAAGTTTGTTGAGAAAAAGGTGTTTGCGAAAAGCTCGAGTTCACACCCCGAGTAGGAATCTGAGATTTTTTCAAAAACCAATGAAGAATTCTTTGAGATGAAAGCCTCGAAACCCCAGACCGAAGGCACAAGTCGGGCAATTGACACCCGAACATGCTTCAAATGCAATCAAGTTGGACACATTGCACGAAAGTGCACCAACTCGAAGCCTAAGTCTGTGGTTGTCGAGAATCCAAAAAGAAAAGATGATGTAAAAGGGAAAACTCCAATATTTGTTGAGAAAAAGTTTTTAAAGAAAGAAAATGTCGAAGTTAAAACCGAATCTGCAAAAGAGTCAGTTAAGAAAATCGAACCCATAAAGAAGTTGGAAACTAAAAATGACAAATTTTACAAACGGGTTGCGTCATCTCAACAAACATGGAGGCCGAAATCTGTTGAAGAGAAAACAAGTTCTCCAAAACCAAAAGTTTCAAAGTCTGCAAAACAATCATCTTCTACAACACCGGTAAAGATGAATGTTCCTTTGGATCACTATGAGAAACTTGTGAAACAAACTTCTATCCCACCAGGGAAGAAGTTTGTTCCGAAGAAAAACCAACCTACTGGTCAACCACAAAAAGAAGAATATTTTCTATACAAAGAGGTTGAGGTTGGAACTGAAGAAAGTTTAAAGATGAATGCCAAAAATTTTCCGCCATTGTACACCAAGACCAGAATTTTAAACGTTAAGCTACCTGAGTCGAAAGAGGCTTGGGTTGCTTCAAAATCTCACTAAAAGTTTTTGAAATGTGCAGGAGCTTCCAAGATCCATCTCACGTTGGATAATGGATAGTGGAGCTTCTCGGCACATGACGGGGGAGAAAACCCTACTGTATAATGTTCGAGAGTTTAATGGAGGATATGTGGGATTTGCAGGCAATCAAGGTGGTCGTATAATTGGTGAGGGAACTCTATCGAATGGAATTGTCACATTTGAAAGAGTGAATTATATTGAAGAGCTTCAAAACAATCTTCTGAGCATCTCCCAGATTTGTGATCGTATGTATTCGACGCAGTTCACAGATAAAGAATGTTTGATATTGAAACCAGGATTTGTTGTTCCCGAAGAATGGGTGATCATGAGAGCACCTAGAGTCAACGATCTGTACATATTGGATATGAGTGTAGCAACTACTACCATGGGTCAGGCTCACTGCTTTATGTCAAGAGCCACTGAGAAGGAGTCTCAATTATGGCACAGAAAAATGGGCCATATCCATCTGCGAAAAATGAACTACCTGGTACATAACGAATTAGTAGAAGGAGTTCATCTGAAAGGTTTTCATCTTGAGGGAGAGTGCATTAGTTGTATCAAAGGTAAGCAGAAAAAGAAATCTCACCCTGGAAAGAAGATGAATTCAGTCTCGAGGCCGTTAGAAAGACTTCACATGGATCTTTTTGGTCCAGTGAACGTTAAAAGCATAACTGGTGATCTTTACTGCCTTGTTGTCACAGACGACTATTCGAGATTTTCGTGGGTAACTTTTCTGAAGACAAAAGATGAAACAGTTTGGAGTTTAATGACAATGTTCAGAAAACTTGAAAACCTGTATTAAACTCATATCAGAAGAATAAGAAGTGATAACGGTACAGAGTTTAAAAACATCAGAATGGAAACATATTGCAATGAAATAGGTATACTGCATGAATTCAGCGCGCCGTACACTCCGCAGCAAAATGGAGTAGCAGAAAGGAAAAATAGGACGCTGATTGAAATGGCCAGGACAATGCTTGCTGATTCAAAACTACCTGTCAATTTCTGGGCAGAAGCAGTGTCAGCCGCATGCTATACACTCAACCGGGTTCTTACAGTGAAAAAGTTCAACAAGACATGTTTCGAGCTCATGAATCTCCGCAAACCTAACCTAAAGTATTTAGAACCATTCAGGTCTCCCTATACAGTTCTAGAACCTTTTGGTAAATTTGGTCCAAAGTGCATTGAAGGTATATTTGTGGGATATGCAAGCCCATTGAAAAGAGTCTTTGTTCCAAGCATGAAGCGGATCATCGAAGCACAAAATGTTGAGTATCAAGGTTATACCATGCCACCTCAGAATCCCGGTGACTCTTGGCTTTTCAATTACGACACTCTGTGGGATTCATTCGATATAGAAGAAGAACCAGATTTCTATGACGAGTTGGATATTCTGAGAGAGTATGAAGATTCACAAGAAAGATTCCCAGCAGAACCTAATACACGTCAGCGACAAGCTTCAAATGATGATGAAGCAGGTCCAAGCAATGCTGGAGAACATGATGATGTTTTGCAAACTCATATATCTTCAGATAGCGAACAAGCTCCTATCAATCAGACGGCAATCAATGATAATTCAGATTCTGATGAAAGGCCAACTTTCGATCGTGGTAATTCAGAGTCTGAGGGGGAGCAAATCCAGTCTCAAGATCAAACTATTCTAGTCAGTGAACAAGTCGCAAACCAGAACATTACGAATTTGGAAAGCGAAGTAGATGTTTCAGGCGAGGTGATGCCAAGAACTCTTTCATATCATCCAGAAGAGCTAATTATTGGAGAGTTGCAATCAGGAGTCCGCACCAGACGAAAAATTGACCAAGGCCTTACTTGTTTTTACTCTACAGTTGCTCCTTTACAAACACAGTTTTCACTTAGTTGTTTTATTTCGCAGATTGAACCGCGAACATACAAGGAAGCACTAACTGAAGATTCTTGGGTCAACGCGATGCAAGAGGAGCTGAGTCAGTTTGAGAAGTTGGGTGTCTGGAAACTGGTGGACCTGCCTGGTGGTCATAGGAAGATTAACACCAAGTGGGTGTTCAAGTGCAAGAGGGATGATCGAGGAGTTGTTATTCGCAATAAAGCTCGACTCGTTGTCCAAGGTTTCAGTCAGCAGGAGGGGATAGATTTCACTGAAGTATATGCTCCGGTTGCTAGACTTGAAGCAATCAGAATCTTCCTAGCATTTGCATCTTGGAAAGAATGTAAAGTTTTTCAGCTAGATGTGAAGTCGGCATTTCTCTATGGCAAGGTGAAAGAGGAGGTTTATGTCGGACAGCCACCGGGCTTCACCGACCCAATCCACAAAGATAAAGTTTATCTCTTGGATAAGGCGTTATACGGCTTACATCAGGCCCCGAGAGCCTGTATGAGACCCTGTCTCAACATCTGTTAGCCAACAACTTCATCCGAGGAAAGGTAGACGCCACTCTTTTCACAAAAGAAGTCGACGACCATCTTCTGATAGTCCAAATTTATGTGGATGACATAATTTTCGGGTCGATAAATGAACAACTCTTCAAATATTTTGAAAAAGTTATGAAGCAGAAATTTGAAATTTCATCAATGGGTGAGATGAAGTTCTTCTTGGGGCTTCAGGTTGATCAACTACCCGAGGGAACATTCATACATCAGACAAAGTATGTTCATGATGTTCTGGAGAAATTCGGGATGTCAGGAATGTCACCAATGTCCACCCCGTTAGAGACGAACCATGGGATGAACCCTGATCTCACCGGAGATAAGGTAGATGAAACGCTATATCACTCCATGTTCGGTTCGCTGATGTATTTGACGGCATCAAGACCGGATATTATGTATCCAACCTGCCTCGCAGCACGGTTTCAGTCAAGTCCCAGAGCATCGCATATGGTAAGTGTGAAAAGGATTCTACGCTACCTGAAAGGAACTCCATCGCTGGGGTTGTGGTATCCAAAAGAAGGCGATTTCACGCTTGAGGGATATTCTGATTCCGATTTCGGATGATGCAAAGTGAACGCTAAATCAACAACAGCGGGGTGCCAGTTTTTCGGACCACGATTGGTCACCTGGCAATGAAAGAAGCAGACCTCTGTCGCTTTATCCACATGTGAAGCCGAATATGTATCTGCTAGCAGTTGCTGCTCTCAGATCCTGTGGATCCAGCAACATATGCGAGACTACGGTTTGCAATTTCTTAACTCCCCTATCTTTGTTGATAACGAGGCAGCTATAAACATAACAAAAAATCTTGTTCATCACGCTAAAACCAAACACATTGAAATTCGTCATCACTTCATCCGAGACTGTTTCGAGAAGAAGTTGATACGAATAGAAAAAATCCACACTGACGAACAAAAAGTTGATTTACATACCAAAGCGTTTGATAAAACTCGTTTTCAATATCTATTAAAAGTGAACGGTGTGAAGCTTTTATCGGTGTTGGAGGGGATTCTTGGCGTTGATGAAGGTACCACTGTAGATGATGTTGAAAAGCAATCTGCAATGGTTTGTTGAATTGTTAGATGTTTTGGTATTTAGGGGGGGATAGGTTATACATTCAGAAAATACAAAAACATTAAAAATTTTCAAAAATCCAAAAACAATAGAAAACCGAAAAAGAGCTAGTGTAAAAAGGGAATATGATAGTACATCAGCTAGATTGTTACGAGATGCTAAAGAAATGTAAGGTTTAAAAGCTTTAAGCAGTCTCGCTGATGATATGCCGGTAGGTTTTTACACATTTAGTAAGTTTGTTCGAGATATTAACCTAAATCACAACTTGCTTTTACGTGGGGAACATCTCTAGTATATATGGGTAACCCCCGAAATCTTGTTTGAAGGACCCATCTTACTGAGATACTAGGTCTTTATACTTAGTGATATCTGGGGTATTATCCCGGGACTTCTGATTTTGCGGAAGCAATGGCCTAGTCCCCGTATAATACTTTTCGCTTGCTTGAAATATAGCACCCCCCTCAGCATAAAAAATGATGAAACATTGTAAAATGCTAATCATGTGTTGTTGAAGAAAAGATCCTCTAAAGGGGACACACCAAAAGTCGAAGCCGTCATCTCTCTGCTGAACAGAAGTTCTGACTTGAGCTCTCACGGCCCTCGCATTCTAACCCCCTACAGATATCATCTAGGTATATTCACCTGTAAGACTGAATATTGGGATCTGGATACGGGAGTATATTCTGAGGTGGTACACGTGTAAAAGTTAAGATCTTAAAACACTAAATTGGTATCTTGAACAGATTGAAATTTGTGTGAGAACTTAAGTGGATCAGTATATCGGCAATTGTAACACCTCGGAAATTCAGGTCCAATAATGTATTGACACGTGTCATGGGCCTTGAATATGTGAAAACATACTTTAGAGGGACCAAAGTTGACAAACAGTGAAACTATGTGAATTCAAGGGTTCAAAGTGTCAACGATTGATAAATAGGCTCTACAATAACCTTACATGATGTTTATAATCTTAAACGGGTAAATCATGAATCATACGAAGCGAGAAATGAAAGAAAGTGAGGAATTACAAACTTCAGGGACTAAACGTGTCAGCATGTTGAATTTATACCTCTGAGTGATCTTTTGGCAAACCCGAAGCTTTGTAATGATAAAATATACTCACGAGAATATATGATAAAAATTTCATGAAGTTTCGTGAACGTATGAGAAAGTTATGATTAAAACCGTACACGAAAGGTTAAATACGTTAACGTCGAATTCGTGACTTTTCGGGTAAGCGCAAAGTGAACCGAGGACTTTTCCATGTTTATAAAAGTCCTAAGGTTCATAAAAATCTGATTTCAAGGGTTTAGAGTGCAAATAAATAGCTTAAACACGTTACAAAAGATCAGGGGCTGAATTGCAAATATTGGAAAACTTATAAACCTGGTCACCACACCCTCGCGCTGCGCGACGGGGTCCTCGCGCTACGCGAGCGCCTGCCAGCGACAGAATCATGCGCACAGGTGCCAGTTGCTGTTCTATTTGAGTGGATACCAGCTGTTGTCGATTATAAGAGTTCACCAATGAACTTTCATGCAATCTGAGACCTTTGTCCACTTCTTAAAACATCTGAAAACCTTTGCAATAGCCTTTAATCAGACCAAAAACTTGCTTTAAAGAACACCATAGTTGCAAAACATTCAAACACTTGAACTTCAAAAATTCACAAGACTTCTCCTGGAGCTTTCTGGACGCCAAGGCTGCCTCATAGTGATCACTAAGCTTGTTTAGGACCATTGTAAGTGTTTATATCATCCTCTAATTCGTTCTAGCTTAGTGTTCTAGCCAAAAGTCAAACTATCGTAAATTACACTTGACTTTACGATTAAACGAGATTGGCTCTGTCAAATCTCAAATCGAAAGTACCCATATGTTGGTATTTATGTGTGTAACAAACCCCTAAAAGGGTATGTTCAGATTCACACTCTAAGCATGCTAATTGTCGAGTCAAAGTTCTTCTTAAAAAGTCAACATAATGTGTTTTTGCAAATTTAAGCATAATCAGTAATGTAGGCTACATGCAACCTGTTTGATCATCAAAATAACTTTATAAATAATGTAAGAACATGTTTCAACTTGATCAACTCGACAATTTTCTGTATTACACCCGAATCGGAACCAAAAGTCTCATAAATGGACTTTTTCTTTGACTATCGGTTCTGATCCGTACATGCATGTTAAGATCTGCATTAGAGCATATTTTAGACCAAATTTCATATATGTTTAACTCTCTGGAATTTTACATCTTGGTTCCATGTTTAACCGATTCATATGCATGTTACCGGTTTATGCTTAAATATGACTATTTTGCCCTTTTTGCCATAAAACGTGATTTTTGAAAAAGTGAAAGAGTAGAAAACGTTTGATACTAATATATAAACTTGCACCGAAAATTTCATATCAGTTTGAGGTCCAGAATAAGAATTATGCTCATTATCGTAAATTACAAGCTTTATGTTACTTAAACGGCGTAATTAGCATATAACCCACTTAAACCCACTTTTTGATATAAAAATTTTTACTCACTGATATTATATAATATTTTAGGATTTTTAAAGATTTTTATTTTATTTTTGGCTGATCATAACATAGGGTTCTAAGTTTAATCCGGTAAATACCGAATTTGCCCTTTTAGGCTATAAAATGAGTTTTATAAATCCTTTTGACCCCAAACCTTTTTCTACTGATTTTATTTGATAAATATAATATTTTGAGCATTCTGGAAATATAAAAATATCAGCTTTCTTGTACAAACCCGGAAATGGCTCCAAATCGCCTTTTTACGCATTTTTATCGCATAGTATGTACTATAATCATATTAAATCTATAAGGTTGATACCTACTGATGTTTTTAGTATATTTTTATAAAATAACAGTAAGTATAAGTTTATAAACTCAGATTCCAAATTTTGACATTTTAAGCCCTTGTAAAATTACCAAAATACCCCTAACGAGCATAGTTTGATTTTGAATGATAAATTTCATATATGGGCCATACCCTACTGTTATAATATGTTAAATTAAGTATGGTTGCTGTTCAAACCAGACCTGTAACTCAGATTTCTAATTTAACTCTTTTACATACTTTAAAATGACCAAAATGCCCTTATGAGGCATGAATTGTGTTTAAATCCGTTTTGGGCATAATAGGAAATAACTTACTGATGTTATATCATATTTATAGCATATTATCTCTGGGAACTTGCATATGACTCTTATGGCTACCCGTAACGCTCTTTTCGCGTTCGGTTCGATTTATGTAACTAGTTTGCATAAATTGACCGAGACGGGTCAAACATTATCATTTTTGTCTCAAAATCCAGAATGTACTTAGTATACCCATATTAAACAAGTATTCCAACTTGTCGGGTCTAAATCACATTCTATCCGGTATTCGCTTAATCGTGCGTCTAAACCGTTTCGTCCTTTTAAATAACCGGTCTAAGCTTTAGCTTAAATAAAGACCGTTAGAAATCTAATAGGTTATTTATAAACCTTCGTTCCAGATTAGGAGCACCGGTAAAAGCTACCTGCCTTTTTGCTTGTTGAGATAAATACTTACCAAGGTAAATACTTTTAACTTATTTTCCCTATACGGGCTTGGGGTACGGTATATAAAATACCGCTTGGTCTAGCATTAAATTCTTTAATCGAATAGTGGTTAAATTTATTGAGATGCTATGTTTTGATTGTGTGTTTTGTTTGCTTAAAGCCTTTGGGGGGTTAATGACCATGTCCCGGATATCCTCAGCATTATCTTACGAGATGGCCACGACCTGAGCACGGGGTGTAGGCGTACACCTGTCAAGTGTATAACTCAATATTGTGGTGTGTCTATTGATCTTTAACCCGGCACGAACCGGGCTACTGAACGCATAAGTAACATGTAAATCCTTTACAAGATTATGTAATATAATTATCCCAAGTTATAAAATATTTTTGTGCCATGAGCATTCAAATCAATTTTCAATCATTTCAAAATGACTCAGTTAATTTGTATTTACCAGTGTAAACTGTAGTATTTTCCCAAAAGGTTAAGTGCAGGTACTACACGTAATAGGCTGGCTGTCTTCTAGAGCGTCCACAATAAGTCTCGCAAGCTTGGACGACATTAAACTGTTGAACAATATCTTATTTTATTTTGATCCGCCTGTGGATCCGTTTCAACTATCAGTGATATTTATTATTACGTTTTATTAAAGTTGAAATGAATCTATCTTTGCTTCCGCTGTGCATTATTACATTGTGTTGTTTGTCTATGATGATGCCAACTACGTCACGAACATGCCGCCAAGAATGAGAGGTAGAGGCCGAGGAGCATATGCAGCTCCAAATGATCATGAGGCCGGACCATCACACCGGCGGACACCTTCGGATCCTCGCCGTACTGATGCACAAGACCTTTGGAGGTCTTTCGCCGAACCAGCGAGACGCTCAGTCTCACTAAGCACCTCTCCATCGATCCCGCATTCCTATGGGCCTCATTCGGAGAATGAGCCCCATCACTTGCAGCAGTCCTACATTCCCCTAGGACACCATTCACCTTTTCACCAACCATCGCCTGCTTCCCAGGGTCAGTTCAACCCTGATGACTATTTAGAGGCAGCAGCAGTGGGTTTTAACCCATTAGGACCGGAAGACCACTTTTCGGGTGGCAACTCGATGGATGTCGATGAGGATACTGATCCTGCCATGCCACCCTCTGGAACACCGAACCACCCCATCGAGATTTCTGATGGGTCACCTTTCATGGGATCGCCTTATAACGGTCCCGATAGTTATGAGGAGATGTTCAAACAGTATGACTGGGTGTTTACCCCCAGTTATCACAACTCTCCTTTGCACCAGTCCCATCACTCTCCTCTTCACCAGTCTTCCCATCACTCTCCTCTTCACCAATCTTACCATAACTCCCCTCTGCACCAGTCATACCACAACTCTCCTTTGCACCTGCCTCACCACTCTCCCCTTCACCAGCCACAGCAGCTGCCCCAGCAGCAGCCACAGCAGCAGCAGCAGAATCCTTCCGAGGATTCCCAATTTGTAGCGGTCACTCCGCCAGCAGCAGCACAACCACTTCATCCTCCCTCGCCTCCGAGGCGAAGGAGAACTACAGCGCGGATTTCCGCACGAGGAGGAGTGCGTATCAGCACCCCTCCACTTTCGAGTGGCAGCCGGTACTCACCGGTTCATGAAGAACCAGAGATGGGTGAATCTTCGAACCCCGTCTCTGAAGTAGCAACGGCGCCAGTCGCGCCACAGCCACAGCCACAGCCACAACCTCAGCCACCATTCGGATTTGGTGAACAAATCCCCGCTTACACTAATGCTGCAGCATTTAACCCCTTCGAGCAGCAGTTTCACACGGGGTACAACTATATGGAGGATCCATACTGGATAGCGGCAAACTCCAACACCTTCCATCAAGAAGCTCCCTACGGAGGTCCCTGGGCTACGGGACCCTCGACTTATGGATATCCATCCTATGGGTACCAGCAACCGCAGCCTTCTCAACCTCCTTATTATCAACCGCAACCTCCTCAACCCACGTTTTATCAACAACCACCCCAGGCGCCGACGATGTCACCGCCGCAATTTCAAGAGTTTCTTCAGGAGATACACGGGGTGAGAGACGAAATGCGGCAAGAGAGGCAGCAGGATAGGAGACGTAACCAGGGGATGTTTCAGAAGGTGGTGGATTTGCTTAAGGGGAAGAAAAAGAAGGATCGTTGAATCCTTTGTTTGTTAGTTATTTCTGTGTGGTACTCATGTCCCTGCGTGGACATTTATTTATTTCTGTACTATACCCCTGCGAGGGTATTTCCTTCTGTCTGCCCCTGCGTGGGCATATCTTTTTATTTAACCCCTGCGTGGGTTTGTTATTTTGTTATTTAGCCCCTGCGTGGGCATATGATTTATGTAAAAGACCCGTTTAGGGCAACTTGTACTGATTAAATTCTTATTTTGAAGTGGTTAATTTAAATTTCATTTTTAAATTATGTGTATAAACATAGTATATGAATAAATGAAAAATAACATTTAATATTTGATTTACCATTTTAATAATATAATAAGGATCTTAAAAGGTAAAACCTAGATGTTATGTTGTCATAAATCTAGCCAATATGGTGAAACCTGTTTAAAAAGATTCAAATCACTGTTAACATTTGTAAACATGTTAACATTCTTGGCTAATGTGATCCGTAAAATCACACACGCCACCCCTTTTATAAAATATTCAAATTTTAATATTTCTATATATAATTGGTTGTGACATAATACCTACGGGTTATAATTAATGTCATATAAAAACAAAAAGGCAGCTGTAGTTTATAAACTCCCTGCCAAGAAAAAGGGTTGACTTGTCTGATTTAACCAAGCCTTAATCCTACAAGATCTAAATTTGTAATTTAGAAATTTGTCTACGTGACTAGGCTTATTATGCCAAAATTATAATTCGTTCTAAAAAGGATTATTAAGTAAAAATCCTGAATGAAATTATTAAAATTAACTAATATGGCTTTTGTTTACCATGGTTAATAAATCGTCAAGAACGATAATACTGTTTAGACTTCTAAATAGACCTTGTCCTTATTTTATGTAGCAATTTAAGACTACATGGCCAAATCCGAAGAACTAAACAGTCGCCCGGCACAAAACCCTGAAAATGCTCAGATGTTAATAACTGGTGCGGAATTGAAAGCACTAGTGAACGAGGCAGTTATTGAAGCGCTAAACAGACAGTATAGCGAATCAAACGAGACCCGGAGTAGGGCCCGAACCGCATCACGTTCCAAACCAAGAACACATTCGGAGGGTCATAGCAAACCGCCCTCTCAGAAGGAGGTACCTAAGAAAGATAAGCCAAAGAAGGATGATGAGGATCATCACTCCTCTAACCAAAACAGTGTCCCGATAAAGAAGATCAAGCAGAAACATGAAGCGCACGGTAAGTCTTGCACTTATAAATACTTCGTCTCATGCAAACCCAGAGACTTTACTGGGGAGAAAGGATCGGTCGACTGCATGACCTGGATATACGAAATGGATACAGTCGTAGATATCAGCGGGTGTGCTGAACGGGATGTAGTGAAGTATGTGTCCCAATCGTTCAAAGGGGACGCACTAGCATGGTGGAAATCTCTCTTGCAAGCTACCGGAAAGGCCACACTTTACAGTATGTCATGGGATCAGTTCGTAGCCTTATTAAAGAGAATTTTTGTCCACAACTTGAAGTGGAAAGGATCGAGTCAGACTTCGTATCGTTGGTGATGAAGAATCTAGATTGTCAGGCATACCTCACCACCTTCAATACTCTATCTCAATTGGTTCCCTACTTGGTAACCCCTGAGCCGAAAAGGATTGCCCGTTTCATTGGGGGTTTGGCCCCTGAGATTAAAGCTAGTGTTAAGGCATCGAGGCCTACAACTTTCAGATCAGTAGCTGATCTATCTCTCTCTCTCACTCAGGACGTGGTCAGGTTGAGAGCACATAGGAACTCGGAAGAGAATAAGAGAAAGCGTGAGGACGATACCTCACGGAGATCGGAGAAGAGACACCGAGGGAATAACGACCATAGAAAAGGGTCAGGATCGAAGAGAGATGGGCAACAGTCGGGGGATAAACCCAAATGCAAAACCTGCAAGAAAAACCACTTTGGGAAATGTCGTTTTGAGACGAAATCGCAGTCCCACACGAGGCCATGTGGAATCTGCAAATCTACTGATCATACGACTTTGAAGTGTAAGGGTCTGAAGGATGCAACCTGTTACAGTTGCAACGAGAAAGGGCACATTAAGTCTAATTGCCCAAAGTACGCTAAGAAAGCCGATGATGGAAAGAAGACCAATGCAAGGGTCTTCAGGATGGACGCTAAGGAAGCCGTTCAAGATGACAACGTTATTACAGGTACTTTTCTTGTAAATGATGTTTTTGCTAGAGTCTTGTTTGATTCTGGAGCGGATAAGTCTTTTGTAGATAATAAGTTTTGTGAGTCGTTAAAATTGCCTGTAAAAGCCTTAAGTGTGAAGTATGAGGTGGAGTTAGCTGATGGAACCATAGAAACAGCCTCAACCATTTTAGATGGATGTGTTATATCCATTAGGAATCGTTCTTTTCCTTTGTCCCTACTTCCCTTTAAGCTCGCCGGTTTTGATGTAGTTATAGGCATGGATTGGTTATCACATAACCAAGCCCAGATCGTATGCAACAGGAAGCAAGTGATAATTAAAACTCCTGCTGGGGAGTCACTTACCATCCAAGGGGATACACAGCATGGATTGCCTGAGCAAGTGTCCATGATCAAGGCATCCAGATGTATGCAAAAGGGCTGTGTCATTTATATGGCGCAAGTTACTATAGACGAGCCAAAGCCTAAGATTGAAGATATCCCTATCATTTCGGAATATCCTGAAGTTTTTCCCGAAGAACTACCTGGTTTACCACCAGATAGGCAAGTGGAATTCCGGATTGACATCATCCCTGGTGCTGCACCAATAGCGAGAGCACCTTATAGGTTAGCACCGACGGAGATGAAGGAATTAAGGACGCAGTTGGATGATCTGTTAGCAAAAGGTTTTATTAGACCTAGTTCGTCTCCTTGGGGAGCGCCAATCTTATTTGTCAAGAAGAAGGATGGATCGATGCGTTTGTGCATCGACTACCGTGAGCTTAATAAAGTCACTATCAAGAATAGGTATCCTCTGCCCAGGATCGACGATCTGTTCGATCAATTACAAGGAGCAAGCTATTTTTCTAAGATCGACTTGAGGTCGGGCTATCATCAGTTGAAGGTCAAGGATGAAGATGTACACAAGACAGCGTTTAGGACTCGTTATGGACATTACGAGTTCCTAGTGATGCCTTTCGGGCTCACTAACGCACCAGCCGCATTCATGGATCTCATGAATCGCGTCTGCAAGCCTTATCTGGATAAATTCGTCATCGTCTTTATTGACGACATCCTTATTTACTCAAAGAACAAAGCTGACCACGAGAAACACCTTCGTTGTATTCTCAAACTACTCCATCAAGAGAAGCTCTATGCCAAGTTTTCGAAGTGCGAATTTTGGCTTCGAGAAGTCCAATTCCTCGGACATGTAGTAAGTGAGCGTGGTATCCAGGTGGATCCCGCTAAGGTAGAAGCTGTTATGAATTGGCAAGAGCCAAAGACGCCTACGGAAATTCACAGTTTTCTGGGTTTAGCTGGATACTATAGGCGTTTCATCGAAAACTTTTCAAGGATTGCTGCGCCCTTAACCGCGTTGACGCGTAAGAAGGTTAAGTTTGATTGGGGCCCTAAGCAGCAGGAATCCTTCGACATTCTGAAGAAAAAGTTGAGCAATGCACCAGTGCTAACATTGCCCGACGATATAGAAGAATTTGTGGTGTATTGTGATGCATCACACACTGGTATGGGCTGTGTACTCATGCAGAAAGGCAAAGTTATTGCCTACGCCTCAAGACAGCTGAAGATACACGAAAAGAACTACACCACCCACGACTTGGAGCTGGGTGCCGTTGTATTTGCATTAAAACTCTGGAGACATTACTTATATGGTACCAAGTGTGTGATCTATTCAGATCACAAGAGCCTTCAACATTTGTTTAATCAGAAGGACTTGAATATGCGACAGAGACGATGGATGGAAACTCTGAATGATTACGATTGTGAAATAAAGTACCATCCAGGCAAGGCAAATGTAGTTGCCGACGCCTTGAGTAGAAAAGAAAGAGTTAAACCAATAAGGATCAATGCCAAGTGTATTGAGATCAAGAATGATTTGAACGAAAGGATACTAGCTGCACAGAAGGAAGCTGTGCTGGAAGCTAATTATCCTGAAGAAAAATTGGGAGTAACTGAGGAACAGTTATCCCATGACAAAGACGGAATGTTAAGATTGAATGGACGAATATGGGTTCCAGTTTTTGGAGGACTTCGGGATGTTATCCTCCAGGAAGCCCACAGTTCCAAATATTCCGTTCACCCTGGAGCTGATAAGATGTATCAGGATCTTAAAGCAAATTACTGGTGGATTGGTTTGAAAAAGTCCATAGCTGCTTATGTGTCTAAATGTTTGACTTGTGCGCAAGTCAAAGCGGAACACCAGAAACCGTCAGGTTTGTTACAACAACCTGAAATTCCCACATGGAAATGGGAGATGGTGACGATGGATTTCATCACCAAGTTGCCAAAGACAAGAAAGGGAAATGACACTATTTGGGTCATAGTAGATAGACTGATGAAGTCAGCACATTTTCTACCCATCAAGGAGACTTATAGCTCCGATATGTTAGCCCAGTTATACGTTGATAAGATTGTAGCTTTGCATGGAATACCTGTGTCTATTATCTCTGATAGAGATACTAGATACACGTCACATTTTTGGAAAAGTTTCCAACAATCTTTGGGCACTCGTTTGAATTTTAGTACGGCTTATCATCCTCAGACTGACGGTCAGAGTGAGCGTACTATTCAAACGATGGAAGACATGCTACGTGCATGTGCGCTCGATTTGGGTGGTAGTTGGGATAAGAACCTACCACTAATTGAATTCTCCTACAACAATAGCTACCACACCAGCATAAAAGCTGCGCCTTTTGAGGCTTTATACGGTAGAAAGTGTAGATCGCCTATTTGTTGGGCAGAAGTTGGAGATGTCCAACTATCAGGACCAGAAATTGTTTTTGAGACGACGGACAAGATTGTCCAGATTCGCGATCGTTTGAAAGCTGCCCGAGAAAGGCAGAAAAGTTATGCGGATCCACAACGTAAAGATTTTCACTTCGAAGTAGGTGATAAAGTGTTGCTTAAGGTATCACCCTGGAAGGGGGTGATGCGATTTGGTAAGAAAGGCAAGCTAAGCCCGAGATACATAGGACCTTTCGAGATTATCGAACGTGTCGGGTCAGTTGCTTATAAGTTGAACTTGCCTGAAGAACTTAGTGCTATCCATAATGTGTTCCACATCTGTAATTTGAAGAAGTGTTCCGCTGAGGAACCACTGGTTATGCCGTATACGGATGTACATATAGATGTGTAAGTCCCGTGAAACGGATCTTTCAATGATATCAAACAATCACCAAGTTTGTGCGGAATCCAAACTTGGTGAGATTCAAGATAAACCGAAAAGCAATTGAAAAACGAAGAACACAATACCAAATCACTTTGAAACTTGCACACGATTCTATTACTATCAACTAGCAAAACCGTCTGGTACAAGTTCCTACACCACCAAAATCGCCTCCCTCTGTAACTCTAGAATTTCTGTAACTAAGGCTCTCAGATGTTCAAACCTAAAAACAAGTTAGAAACTTGTTTTTATACTAACTCAAGCCCACTTCCCTACATGGGCTCCCCTTGGGCCTGCTTGGCCCACATGGCCTAAAGCTTGGCCCAAGTGACCTATAAAGGTCCACAACCTAATATAAACTAACTCGGTAAGGCCAAGTTCGTAACCATAACCCGTTGTGTTAATTTGATGCGTCAGTCTCACACTTTAGGGCCTAACAATCTCCCCCTAGACTGATGCCATCAAATTGTCTTCATAGCATGAATTCAACAACGTCTTCAACGAAGTCTATGGTTGATGCTTTGCTGCAGATGTTGTGAAAGTTCTTGACTTCTGAACTCTCAGCACTGGGTCTCTTTCCTTTAGCTCTTGTGGTTAGCTTCATATCAGGATCTCCATCAGCTTTGCTTGAAGTCTTGTTAAAAAGAATGTGAGAGGAGGATTCTCAACAGCTCTTTTCTTCTTCAGTCTTTGTCTTTCAAGCTGGTTCATGGTACTTCTTCAAATGTACTTTCACTGTCAGATGACATTTCGTATCCGGTTCTTCTGACTCAGGTACATCTTGTAGTCGTGCTGCTCCATGCTTCGTCAGCAGCTAACAACATCTCATTCTTCATCAACCCCTGTTCTTGATTGAAATCAAGTTCTGCACAAGCTCACAAACTCATAAGCAAACATTTCTTATGCAACAGGGAGAGTACCACATGAACACTAGGTACATGAAATTTCACAATTTAAATTCTTTTAACTTTTGATGATCAGTCAAATCTTCAAGAACGGTTACATTTTTAATTTTAAGAAAAACAAATAAGCACTCTATTTTTTGGATTTTTGATTTTATAGAAAAGCAAGACACTATTTTTGTATTTTTCCAATTTTTTTTTAATTTTTTTTAATATTGAGAACTAAAAAAACAAATAAAAACTCAAAATATAAACAACTACCATAATATACAATTACAATTGCAATGGGATCAAAATTCGTTCTCAGGCCGACTAAGGAACACTTTTCAGTACGAGCCTAATCAAACTGGTCTATGCGATTGCCAATATGTTTGTCCACCTAAACTTTAACGCTCAACTTTCAATTTTTCAACTTCGTGATATGCTTTAGGTAATATTATACTATCATACCCGTGTGTCCCATTCCAAGGCATACCCCCGCGATCAAGGTAAGCACAACGATTCATCGTAGCAGGTGAGTATACTGATGTCATCCTTTAAGACATCTTGACTGTGTCTAGGTCTGCATATAATCTGTTTTATCATGTTTTGATTTCTTAACAATGAACACCCAAATAAATATTAATCAAATCCTGGAAATATAAACAACACACTCTATCATGCAAGTATCTTCCCTACCACATATTTCACAAGTCCAATCCAGATTTCTGAAATCTTAACTGGGAATAGGTTGAGAAGAGAACATAATAGATCGTTTGCAGAGATGGTATAATATACAGATCAAATGAGTTTTTCTCAGTTTGATATAGGTTTCTTGGGTTTCTTTTGGGCACTTGAGGGCCTCTTTCGGGTGTTTTAGATCTATAGCGCGACAACATACAGCTAGGTCAGCATGTATCTGGATGCAGCAGAAGCTGTCGTTGCCTAGCACCTCCAGGTCAGCATATATCTGGATGCAGCAGAGGAGGTACACGACTTTTTCAGAGAAGATTTCAGAATCAGATCAAAATTGTGTGTATCGGGACAACATACAGACATTCAAATAGAAATAAGCTAATTCCAAGTGACTTTCTTTCCTGGGGTCATGTACAATTTTAGTTCTGAACAGAAGAACATCCAAGATATCCCCGGATGATTCAACAATATAAAGACCCGAAACCTCAGATGTTGGCTATCTATCAACGCAAGATTTAAGACCATAAAAACATACGTCGTTGGTATGTTACCCACATGGTACATAGTTCGTTATGTTTATATCACTTCGTATCTTTTATCATGTTGAGCGTCAAGCCTATCGACATATCGCAGTAGATCCTAGTCTTTTCAGCTATGGCACCTTACATGTGTTAGTCAAACCCTTTAACACGAACATTTATTTCACTTCCCATAACATGAAATCTTTCTTTTTGGCTTTTTCATTTTCTAATGTTTTTGTATTTTTCTCATTTTCTCCCCCTAAAACAATACATATTTACTGCAAACTCTTTTTGTATTTTCTGAGTTTTCTCCTCCTAAACTCTATATCTATCTATATGTTCCTCTCCCCCCCTAAATTTGTGCATAAATCTTGTATTTTTGCGCAAATTTACCATTTACTAGAGAAAGGACAATTTATATACAAAGTATAAACTAAGAAAAAGAGAGAAAAATATTTTTGCTTAACCGTTCTGTCATCAGATTGAAGACTAATCAAATTCAAATCAAAGTACTGAATTTAAACGGTACCTTTTGCTGATCATTTCTTACTTCTGTTATCTCCTCCAAAGGAAACATATCATCTGTAAAAAAAATTTGAACTTTTTGCAACAGTGAAATGTTACCCGTTTTTATCTCTGGAACAACCGCTATCAACATTCCAGAGATTGTCAACAGCTCCTCCTTGGTTGTTCCTGAAAGGTAAGGAGATTAGTAAGACATGGGTACCCAGGCCATCGTGGTCCTGGGATTTCCTGAAGCATCAAAGTAAGACACTTCTTTTAAACATAGGTCCCCTTTCGTCTCAAGGATTGGAGATGTTGCTGCTTTGGATTTGAGTTTCCAAATCTGTTTCGGTCTAGCAAACGCGTTTGTTGCCTTCGGTTGAGCAACTTTAGTTGTTTCAGGTTTGTTAGTTTTAGAAAAACATTTTTGTTCCTGAACAGCCTTGCGTTTGTTTTTAGCAGCATTCCAATCCCCATCAGAAGGTTTAACCTTGGGATTCACATTCTTCATTGCCTTAGGTGATGAAACCTTCATTGGCTTAGAATGGTAGTTATCCTTAGGTGTAACCCTCTGATTTTGAGCATAATATGGTACGTAGGGACGATGTGTGCAGTTCCGAGCTATGTGACCAGCAATGCCGCAATTGAAGCATGTTTGTCTCTTCATGTAGAAAGCATTCTGATCAGCTGGATTTGCTCTTGCAGACCCTGAAGGACAAACCGGTCCTCTTCGTGTTGGATGCGCCTGCACATGACTTTCAGACGAAGACGAATTTGGGTGCTTATATTTGCTGTTTGCAGAACTCTTGTTGCTATGAGCAGCATTCTTCGTCTTTTCTCCCTGATTGAATCTTTCATTCACCTTGTCACGAGCCTTATGAGGATTATTGCTGCCTTGTCCTTGATGAGCAGACTTCTTATACCCTCGATTTTGATCTACTCGTTTTGGCTCCTTTTGCGTGTTGTGAACCGGCTCACAAACATCTGCACACAAGTGAGTGTTGGCATTTTGTTGCACTTTTGGATGATGAACACAATTTCTAGCAATGTGTCCAGGAATTCCACAGTTGAAACATGTCTGTCGTTTCAATGTATGGAGATTCTGAGAGCTAGCAGCATTAGCTATTTTGATAGGTCTAGATGACCGAGCTTGCGTTGCTTGTGTTCCATGTGCCTTTTCTGAGTTCCTCTGTACCTGCTGATCAGAACTAGCACAAGCATGAGATGTAGACGAATGATGAGATTCATCCTTCTCACTTTTATCTTGATCATTTTGAAAAACCGGTGTTTCAGGTTTATCTTTATTTTCAGAAACATTTTTCGGTGACTGTTCATTTATTTCAACTCCTTTTTCTTCTTTAATAGATTCAGATTCAGTTTTAATTTTAGAACAAGTTGAAATTTCATCAACACATGTTTCGTCAACACATGTATCATGTGAATCCGATTTAGGTTTGCTTTCATCCACGGTTTCCAATGGGGTCCCACTAGATTCAACATTAGGGACGTCCACTGAGACCGATTCAGAAGATGAATCAGGACATTCTTGATTTTCTTGAGAAGAAGTTTCAGTGGTTTCACTGAATGTATCCTGAGGGACCTCACCTGTAACACAATCATCAACTGAAGAGTTAGAAACATCACAGTCACAATCATTAACTGAAGAAGATTCATCACCAGACTTATTGTTCAAAGGTTCAACACAAACATTATCAGTTTTGCCCAAAACATCAGGCTCAAAAGACGAAACATAAGCAGAAAATGACGCAAACAAAGAACGACTAAAAGCAAGGTCAGATTCAGTTGGTTCAGAATAAGGTTCAAGATAAGGTTCAGAAATATTTGAAATAACGACTGGTTCACTCCCATGAACATCTCCACACTTTACTTCAGAACTATCATCTGCACATGAAGATGAAACGTTAGGATCAATTGAGCCTTTGGAAACAAAATTTATTGGAGCAGACTTCTGTTTCTCAACTGGTTTGCCATTAAATGATGACTTATTGTTTTTGGGACCATAAGTCATTTGACTTTCATTTATCATCTCCTCCTCAGTCATAGGTAAATAAGTATAATTGTCATTATAAGGAGGAGGAGCCTTATTAAAACCCAAACCACGTCCTTTCTTTTCCTTGTATGCTAGCTGTTGATCACACAAGTTTTTGACTAATTTGCTGGAAGAATCAAATTTCTTAATGTTAAGTTCATTTATTTGATATCTATCTCGGATATCTTCCAGTTCCTTAGTCAAAATACATACTTTCTCCTGAGCTTCTAGAAAATGGGCTGTTTTTACACTTACATCATCTTTGAGTTTGATGATGTCTTTTCGCTGAGCTTCAATCTTTTCTTTATATAGTTTTTCGTTTTTCGACAATGTGAAATTTTTATTTTTTATATCTTGATAATCTTGAATCAGCTCAGCATTGTGTATTCTGTAAGCTTCAACCCTTTCCCTACACTCAGGAGTACAGAAAACAGAAAGTACCTCTTCAACAGTCATTTCTTGAACCATGGGTTTGTGAAATACAAATGCCATAATTTAAGTGGGTGGTTGATACTTTTGTTCTTCTCCTCAAAATACAAACCAAACAAGAACCCGTGTACTCGCAAACCCTTTGTACGCGATTGAACCCGCTTTCTGAATCGCACCTCAAAACCTATCAAAACCGTTATCACGAAACAAACAAACCTTTTTTTTATTATTATTTAATTAATATATAAGAAAACTATTTATTATTATTATTATTATTATTATTATTATTATTATTAAAAATCAATGATTAGGTAATGATTACCAAATGATTTTAATATTATTATTATTATTATTATTATTATTATTATTATTATTATTATTAATTGTATTAAAAAAAAAGAAACCTAAACTAAACAAACATCACGTCAATGTCTTCTTCTCCGCAAAACAAAACCCACAACCCTAATTTCAAACTTCCGCCACCAAGGTGATTATCTGATGAACGAAGGTGCTCGGAGATCGGTGACGGATAACAGTGAGCGAGAAGATGAACGGGGAGATGAACAGTTGAGATGATTAACGACGGGATGATGAACTAAGGTTAGAATGAAAATGATGAACGATATCTATGTCCAGTACGGTATGGTGATGTGATGATGATCGGAGAATGAAGGTGTCGACGATGATGTAGATTACCGGTAGTTTCAGGTGGTGATTAATGGTGAACGACGGAGGTGAACGGTGATATGTAGTTGCGAGTCGGAACAGAGAAAGAGATAACTCGAGACCTCTTGTGTGTCGAGACCTTGAAGGATATTGTGAGTCGAAACCTTGAGAAGTTGTAATGACTCGAAACCGTATTTGCGACTCGGAATCTAGGTTGCGACTCGAGACCGTTTTTGGAAGATGATGACTCGAAACAAGAAGTGAAGTTGTGATGATGTGAGTCGAGACCTTGAGAGTGGTTGCGAGTCGGAACCGAGGTTGCGACTCGAGACTCGAAAGATGATGAGTCGAGACTGTGGAAATGGAGAACTCGAAACCGCACGGAAGCGATGTTGCGACTCGAAACCAGAAGAGAAGTGAGTCGAGACCGTGATGATGAAGTTGATGACTCGAGACTGTTGTTTCGACTGGATTTGATCACTACTCTGAGACCAATTGAAGTGACGTTGATGATGTCCGGTGATGACGGTTGCGACTCGAGACGAAAAAATCAATTACTCGAGATCTCGGTTGCGACTCGAGACTGCTGTGAAGAATGATGAGTCGAGACCGGCTGCGATGATGAATGAAACTTTGGTGATGTATCGAGACCGTGACTCGAGACCTCTGTTTCCTGAAAAATTGGACTCGAAACCAGAGAATGCTTGACTCGAGACCTCAAATATCAATTATGAAATCAAGTCGAGACCGTGAAGAGTAGAAACCGTGATGACTCGAGACCTCCTTTGTGTTTTGAAATGATATGTTTCAAAAGGAAAGTTTATATCCAAAAGATAATTCGGAAACTTTGTTTCAAAAAATCTGTTGACTTTTGAAATAATAAAGAATGTTTTATCTTGGAAATCCAATCCCTAAAATTTGGGATTTAATAAATTCTTTCAAAAGTTTAAATATTTTGAATTTTTTTTCCGAAAATATTTAAAGATTTGAAACAACCTTTTTTTTAACACCTTTTCAAAAGATCAAAACACCAAAATAAAAGAATTTTCAATAAAAATCGGATGAACACCACGAAGAACACGAAGAACGCGAAGAATAAAAATTCCAAATCTTGAATATTTGATATCAAACCGAGCCTAGAAATAGGTTCTAAAGGCTCTGATACCACTTGTAAGTCCCGTGAAACGAATCTTTCAATGATATCAAACAATCACCAAGTTTGTGCGGAATCCAAACTTGGTGAGATTCAAGATAAACCGAAAAGCAATTGAAAAACGAAGAACACAATACCGAATCACTTTGAAACTTGCACACGATTCTATTACTATCAACTAGCAAAACCGTCTGGTACAAGTTCCTACACCACCAAAATCGCCTCCCTCTGTAACTCTAGAATTTCTGTAACTAAGGCTCTCAGATGTTCAAACCTAAAAACAAGTTAGAAACTTGTTTTTATACTAACTCAAGCCCACTTCCCTACATGGGCTCCCCTTGGGACTGCTTGGCCCACATGGCCTAAAGCTTGGCCCAAGTGACCTATAAAGGTCCACAACCTAATATAAACTAACTCGGTAAGGCCCAGTTCGTAACCATAACCCGTTGTGTTAATTTGATGCGTCAGTCTCACACTTTAGGGCCTAACAAGATGAAAGCTTGAAATTTGTGGAAAAGCCGCTGTCGATTGAAGACCGAAAGGTAAAGAAGCTTCGAAGGAAGCACATACCTATTGTTAAGGTCAAATGGGATGCCCGTAGAGGTCCCGAATACACTTGGGAGGTAGAATCCACGATGAAAGAAAAATACCCTCATTTGTTTCAGTAAATCTCGGGGTCGAGATTTCTTTTAAGGGGGTGAGGATGTAACACCTCGGAAATTCAGGTCCAATAATGTATTGACACGTGTCATGGGCCTTGAATATGTGAAACATACTTTAGAGGGACCAAAGTTGACAAACAGTGAAACTATGTGAATTCAAGGGTTCAAAGTGTCAACGATTGATAAATAGGCTCTACAATAACCTTACATGATGTTTATAATCTTAAACGGGTAAATCATGAATCATACGAAGCGAAAAATGAAAGAAAGTGAGGAATTACAAACTTCAGGGACTAAACGTGTCAGCATGTTGAATTTATACCTCTGAGTGATCTTTTGGCAAACCCGAAGCTTTGTAATGATAAAATATACTCACGAGAATATATGATAAAAATTTCATGAAGTTTCGTGAACGTATGAGAAAGTTATGATTAAAACTGTACACGAAAGGTTAAATACGTTAACGTCGAATTCGTGACTTTTCGGGTAAGCGCAAAGTGAACCGAGGACTTTGCCATGTTTATAAAAGTCCTAAGGTTCATAAAAATCTGATTTCAAGGGTTTAGAGTGCAAATAAATAGGTTAAACACGTTACAAAAGATCAGGGCTGAATTGCAAATATTGGAAAACTTATAAACCTGGTCACCACACCCTCGCGCTGCGCGACGGGGTCCTCGCGCTACGCGAGCGCCTGCCAGCGACAGAATCATGCGCACAGGTGCCAGTTGCTGTTCTATTTGAGTGGATACCAGCTGTTGTCGATTATAAGAGTTCACCAATGAACTTTCATGCAATCTGAGACCTTTGTCCACTTCTTAAAACATCTGAAAACCTTTGCAACAGCCTTTAATCAGACCAAAAACTTGCTTTAAAGATCACCATAGTTGCAAAACATTCAAACACTTGAACTTCAAAAATTCACAAGACTTCTCCTGGAGCTTTCTGGACGCCAAGGCTGCCTCATAGTGATCACTAAGCTTGTTTAGGACCATTGTAAGTGTTTATATCATCCTCTAATTCGTTCTAGCTTAGTGTTCTAGCCAAAAGTCAAACTATCGTAAATTACACTTGACTTTACGATTAAACGAGATTGGCTCTGTCAAATCTCAAATCGAAAGTACCCATATGTTGGTATTTATGTGTGTAACAAACCCCTAAAAGGGTATGTTCAGATTCACACTCTAAGCATGCTAATTGTCGAGTCAATGTTCTTCTTAAAAAGTCAACAGAATGTGTTTTTGCAAATTTAAGCATAATCAGTAATGTAGGCTACATGCAACCTGTTTGATCATCAAAATAACTTTATAAATAATGTAAGAACATGTTTCAACTTGATCAACTCGACAATTTTCTGTATTACACCCGAATCGGAACCGAAAGTCTCATAAATGGACTTTTTCTTTGACTATCGGTTCTGATCCGTACATGCATGTTAAGATCTGCATTAGAGTATATTTTAGACCAACTTTTATATATGTTTAACTCTCTGGAATTTTACATCTTGGTTCCATGTTTAACCGATTCATATGCATGTTACCGGTTTATGCTTAAATATGACTATTTTGCCCTTTTTGCCATAAAACGTGATTTTTGAAAAAGTGAAAGAGTAGAAAACGTTTGATACTAATATATAAACTTGCACCGAAAATTTCATATCAGTTTGAGGTCCAGAATAAGAATTATGCTCATTATCGTAAATTACAAGCTTTATGTTACTTAAACGGCGTAATTAGCATATAACCCACTTAAACCCACTTTTTGATATAAAACTTTTTACTCACTGATATTATATAATATTTTAGGATTTTTAAAGATTTTTATTTTATTTTTGGCTGATCATAACATAGGGTTATAAGTTTAATCCGGTAAATACCGAATTTGCCCTTTTAGGCTATAAAATGAGTTTTATAAATCCTTTTGACCCCAAACCTTTTTCTACTGATTTTATTTGATAAATATAATATTTTGAGCATTCTGGAAATATAAAAATATCAGCTTTCTTGTACAAACCCGGAAATGGCTCCAAATCGCCTTTTTACGCATTTTTATCGCATAGTATGTACTATAATCATATTAAATCTATAAGGTTGATACCTACTGATGTTTTTAGTATATTTTTATAAAATAACAGTAAGTATAAGTTTATAAACTCAGATTCCAAATTTTGACATTTTAAGCCCTTGTAAAATTACCAAAATACCCCTAACGAGCATAGTTTGATTTTGAATGATAAATTTCATATATGGGCCATACCCTACTGTTATAATATGTTAAATTAAGTATGGTTGCTGTTCAAACCAGACCTGTAACTCAGATTTCTAATTTAACTCTTTTACATACTTTAAAATGACCAAAATGCCCTTATGAGGCATGAATTGTGTTTAAATCCATTTTGGGCATAATAGGAAATAACTTACTGATGTTATATCATATTTATAGCATATTATCTCTGGGAACTTGCATATGACTCTTATGGCTACTCGTAACGCTCTTTTCGCGTTCGGTTCGATTTATGTAACTAGTTTGCATAAATTGACCGAGACGGGTCAAACATTATCATTTTTGTCTCAAAATCCAGAATGTACTTAGTATACCCATATTAAACAAGTATTCCAACTTGTCGGGTCTAAATCACATTCTATCCGGTCTTCGCTTAATCGTGCATCTAAACCGTTTCGTCCTTTTAAATAACCGGTCTAAGCTTTAGCTTAAATAAAGACCGTTAGAAATCTAATAGGTTATTTTTAAACCTTCGTTCCAGATTAGGAGCACCGATAAAAGCTACCTGCCTTTTTTCTTGTTGAGATAAATACTTACCAAGGTAAATACTTTTAACTTATTTTCCCTATACGGGCTTGGGGTACGGTATATAAAATACCGCTTGGTCTAGCATTAAATTCTTTAATCGAATAGTGGTTAAATTTATTGAGATGCTATGTTTTGATTGTGTGTTTTGTTTGCTTAAAGCCTTTGGGGGGTTAATGACCATGTCCCGGATATCCTCGGCATTATCTTACGAGATGGCCACGACCTGAGCACGGGGTGTAGGCGTACACCTATCAAGTGTATAACTCAATATTGTGGTGTGTCTATTGATCTTTAACCCGGCACGAACCGGGCTACTGAACGCATAAGTAACATGTAAATCCTTTACAAGATTATGTAATATAATTATCCCAAGTTATAAAATATTTTTGTGCCATGAGCATTCAAATCAATTTTCAATCATTTCAAAATGAGTCAGTTAATTTGTATTTACCAGTGTAAACTGTAGTATTTTCCCAAAAGGTTAAGTGCAGGTACTACACGTAATAGGCTGGCTGTCTTCTAGAGCGTCCACAATAAGTCTCGCAAGCTTGGACGACATTAAACTGTTGAACAATATCTTATTTTATTTTGATCCGCCTGTGGATCCGTTTCAACTATCAGTGATATTTATTATTACGTTTTATTAAAGTTGAAATGAATCTATCTTTGCTTCCGCTGTGCATTATTACATTGTGTTGTTTGTCTATGATGATGCCAACTACGTCACTATACTCCCCACCGGGCCCACCGGTGACACGTGGAAAAATAGGGGTGTGACATAGCACCCCCCTCAACATAAAAATGATGAAACATTGTAAAATGCTAATCATGTGTTGTTGAAGAAAAGATCCTCTAAAGGGGACACACCAAAAGTCGAAGCCGCCATCTCTCTGCTGAACAGAAGTTCTGACTTGAGCTCTCACGGCCCTCGCATTCTAACCCCCTACAGATATCATCTAGGTATATTCACCTGTAAGACTGAATATTGGGATCTGGATACGGGAGTATATTCTAAGGTGGTACACGTGTAAAAGTTAAGATCTTAAAACACTAAATTGGTATCTTGAACAGATTGAAATTTGTGTGAGAACTTAAGTGGATCAGTATATCGGCAATCTAAGCGAATTGTTTAATTCTGAGTATGAAATCAAAGCTTAACGGTACTTGTAGCTTGTCGGCAGCTGATATGATTCCCTAACACGCTCACCAAAAATATGTTTGTAAATAGTTTATATTTATTGCATTTCATTTCTGTTTAACATTCAAAAAAATCAAAAAGATTTATTAGCTTTCTAGTCTAGAAACTTTAGTAAAATCCAAAAAGATTTTCCATTTCTGCTTTATTTTTTCCGACAAACCAAAGTGGAAAGCTGATCTTCAGACTCGCAAGTTTGAGAAAGATGCTGGAAGTTTCTGAGCTGGACAGATAAGTTGGGAGCTAATCATGTTAATCTTGTGGAAATGAAAAGTCAAATACAAGTTCATTAAGTTGAAACTTGTAATTTAAAAAAAATGGTTGTACAAGAATAAAGAAAAATGTCAGTACGCTTTGTATCGGATCAACCAAGGTCATTAAGTTGGACTTGGTCGACAAATTAAGTGCCTAGGGTCTTTAACTTGGACCTAGATACTTAAGTGGATTTTTAATCTGACAAAATTGGAGAAAATGTCAAAAAGTCAAAATGTCAATGTTTTAAAAGTCAAATATGTGCCTCGCTCGGATAGCAATCCGGTCGGATGACAATCCGGTCGGATAGCAATTCGACTCATGTGTCACTATATATAGAGAGTCAATGGTCAGTCAAAAGGTTACCCGCTCGAACAACCTTCATTCTCTCTCACACTTTGATTTTCTGATCTGATTTTCTTCACACTTCTTTGCACAAATCGTTGGATCGTTGGTTAGCAAAACTTTTACAATGGCAAAGGTATGTATTTCTTGCACAAATCTGATGAAAAATTTGATGTTTATTGATGTTCTTGAGCGATGACGTCACTGTCGGAGTCTTTAAGTCAGATCTAGGTAGTTTTAGTCAGTTTTGATAAGATTCACGCATAAGGTTTTGTTCGCAAGGTTCAGATCTAGAGATTCACCGGATTAATTTGTGTCAAAACATGTTTTATTTGAGTAGATCTGATGATTGAACGGTTACGGCTTTCGATAGAGTTTTTGACGAATTAAACCCTGATTAGGACGATTTAGACAACTTTGAACATAGGGTTTTGCTCGCAATTAGATTCTCTACGTAGATCTATGTTCAATTAGAGGTTTTGCCTTAGAAATTTTTTTGATGTTCTTGAATGTTCCTTAACTGTTATTCATGTGTGTGACTATCTGGTCGGATAGCAATCCGTTCCATAACTTGATTCTTGAAAACTGTGCATCTATTAACTGTCAAAATTGCTTTTAATTGTTTAGCAATCCGATCGGATAACAATTCGACCGAGTGGCAATTCGTTTCAAACTCACTTATTCATATGATAATCCGGTCGGATAGCAATTCGACCGAGTGGTAATTCGTTTCAAATGCACTTATTCATATGTTCATCCCTTGTCATGCGTCGAATGACAATCCGGTCGGATAACCATCTGACCGGACAACCAACTCATTCTCATTACTTGAAATGGTAATCCGGTCGGATAGTAATCCGAGCGGACAGTCAATTCATTTTCATAACCAGTGTGGTGATCCGATCGGATAGCAATCCGACCGGATAACAAAGTCCTTCATAGTTCTATATCTTGGAAATTTGTGCATTCATGATATGGCAATCCGGTCGGATGACTATCTGGTCGGACAACTATCATACTGTTGACTTATGAGGATTCAATTTTCAAAAGGCAATCCGGTCGGATGCCAATCCGGTCGGATAGCAATCCGAGTCTCTGTACTATGTAGAGAGAAATCTTCAGAGTTAGAATTGTTTTTGAGAAATTCCCGAACGTCTAGCAAAAGGATTATGGTGCAGAATGGGATTCATAGGGTACATAAATGGAAAAATGTTAAAAACAAATTTCAGTCATGCTTACAAATTTATGGTTCATTGTGTGACACATGCTCTATCACATAGGAAGGGAGCTTATGATGAAACATCGGACTATCTTATGAACATCATCACATGCCTTGTTTTAAATAGGCCATATAATGTTTCTCAAGTGATATTTGATTACATGACTGAGAATACAAAAGCTGAAAACAAGAAGTACATCATGTATCCTCGCTTTGTACAGATGTTGATTGATGATCAGTTCAAGGACCTTGAGAAGAATAATGATGATATTTTAGGTCTGAGGCACATGAAAACAGATACCTTAAGTAGACTAATTAAGGGTTCTAATCCAGGAGCGAAAAGAATGATATGCAAAATCAGCAGAACAGCATATGTTGCTCCAGAGAACGATACTTGGAGACACCAAAATAGTGACTCAGATAATGAAGATGCAAAGATGAGTGAGTTTAAAGAAAAGAATACCAGATGGTGGGTTGAGAAAGTAAAAGATGTGAAGAGAAAAAGAACTCCCAAGACGTCCCCTGCAGTTCCTATTCCAAAGGAGTCATCTCCTAAGATTGTGATTAAGGGGCCATCTGGAGAATCACAGCAGAGACTAATTGATGAAACAGTGTTGGAACCGTCAGCAGTTACTCAAGAAGGAGCTGATTTATTGAAGCATTCTCTTGAAAGTTTTCTGAAAAAGAATGAGGAAGTTGCTGCTCAGAAAGAACAAAGCTCTAGTATTCAAGCTGAAGGTAGTAAAGTTACAGAGCCTGAGGGTGTTGTACAAGTTGATTCAAGTGAAGAAGATTCTGAAGATACTGAGTCTGAGTCAGAGCTTGATCCAACAACACTTGGCAGAGGAAAAGCTCAACTGAAGAAAAAGCCTTCTAAGAAGCAGAAAACATCAGATGAAGAAGACTCGTCTTATAAACCTGATGAGCCAAAGAAACAAATAAAGAAGCGTAAAGCTGTACAAGCTGGAGTTATTCCAAGAAAAGTACGAGCAAAGAAAGGTGATGCTAAAGTACAAAAGGATCAAGGCGGCAAAGGCAAAATGCATGAAACATTAAAGGTTCAGGAACCAGAGGTGCAGAATGTTAAAGTACCGGAAGTTGAAGTTCAAAAGAAAATTGGTCACGATGATTATGTTGAAGTGACTGAAGGTGGAGATTTTTCTTCTAAATTTCCACCAATTCCAGAAAATATTGAGATTCCAGAATCTTCACGCCCCAAAACTACAGATGATTTGTTTGGAAATCTTCCACCTGCTTCAGGGGATCCTTTAGAAGATTTGAACTTTGGAGATGACTTTGATGTATTCAACAATGGAGCAGTAAAAATATTGGTAAAGAAAGTTGCTGAGCTTGAGAAAGAAAAGATAAAAGCTAAAGCAGAATGTGATGTTTTAAAGAAGCATGTTGAACAGCTGATGAAAGCTCATGATCAAATCAGAATGGTGTTGATAGATCAAGAGGAGATGATAAAGAACATGAAAGATGATGCTAATGATAATTCTAAAGTGTTCGAACTCCTCACAACAGAAATTGCTTCTTTAAATGTGAAGATAGAGAATCTTCAAGATGTGAATCAGACACTGAATCAGCTTCTCAGTGAAATGAGTGAAGCTTCATCAAACGAAATGAAGACAATGAAGTTAGAAATGGAAGCTATGAAAGCTGATAAAGTGGTAAAGGATGAACAACTTCACATGTTGTACTTTGTTATGGAAAGTCATTTGAAGATGGATGTTCATGCTTCCTTCAATGATATTGAAGTTAAAAGAGCTGAGGATAGAAGAATTGAACGAGAAAGACGACTAGCTGAAGATGCCACTCAAAAGAACAAAAGTGTTATTGAAGAAATTCAAGAAGATGGTAGGTCTTCAAGCCAAGTTAACATTGAAATGATTGATATTGAAGATGTTCAAAAACCAGTTGTTGATGTTCAAGAACAAGTTGCTGAAGATGTTAACATTGAACAAGATCAAGACTTCATGCTGGTTGGTGAGTCTTCTCTATCTATTGATCTTAATGAAATTATTCGTCGAGTTGCTGCTATTCAAAAGAAAAGAAAGGCAAAAGAAGTGTTATTGTTAGAATGGAAGACACAGCAGTTTGTCCTTGTTGGAAGACCATCCACAGTGCCTTACAGTATACCAGAGATTGTTTGCCAAGTGAAAATTGAAGAAAGGCGAAAAGCAACAAAGAGAGCTCGTGGAGAAGTTGTTGATAGTGATTCCGATTTGGAGATCCTTGGTGGTGATGAAGAAGAAGACGAAGATGAAAATAATGATGATGACAAGTATGATCAGAAAGATGATAAGAAAGATGATGATGATGATAAAAAGAATGATGACGATGATCAAGGTGCTTCGGGATTGCTGGTTAAGAATCCTATTGATGAAAAGAAAATTGAGGAGTTTCTGAATGATCAGATCAATGAACAAGAAGATGATGATCAGCAAGAAACTTCTACATCTGGAAAACAACATGTTGACCAGGTATTCCTCACAAATCCAACTGTTATTTACTTACATGATAAACATGAGGAGGTGATTGAGGTTAAGAGGTCAAGAGAAGAGATGTTGGAGGAATTGGGTTTAGAAGATGGGAAATTTAAATTCGATATTGAAGATGAGATTCCTCAGTCATCTGAAGATATATTTGAGTCAAGGTATGCTTATGAAGCTGATCATTACAATGATGTAATTGTTGAAGATGCTTCAGACTCATCTGATGATGATATTGATTTCCACTATTCTGGAGTTGATGAGACATTTCCCTCTTTGGCGGAAATGTTCAAAGACCGAAATGAAGATGAAATCAGGAGAAAGATTGTTGAGAAAGTATCCACTGAGGGTATTCCAGAAACCATATCCAGAGAAAATCTTGCTGAAGAAAGGAAGAAATAGTTCAAAGTTATGTCCAAAAGAGAGAAAGAAACTTAGGGCACTTCAGTTCTTCATTCACAACAAAGATCTTTCTTGTTCAAAGACCGAAATGAAGATGAAATCAGGAGAAAGATTGTTGAGAAAGTATCCACTGAGGGTATTCCAGAAACCATATCCAGAGAAAATCTTGCTGAAGAAAGGAAGAAATAGTTCAAAGTTATGTCCAAAAGAGAGAAAGAAACTTAGGGCACTTCAATTCTTCATTCACAACAAAGATCTTTCTTGGGGTGACATTCTTTCTTGGGGATATCTGGAAGATTTACAAGTTTATGCCATCGGACGGGAACAAGGGGTGCAGTACTTCGAGTTTTTATCTGATATTAAAACTCTTCCATGGTGGGATGTAGATGAGTTGGTGAAAATGAAGAACATTAAAGAATTTTACTATGGTTTGGATGTGAAGCAGCATGATCAACATCTATGGAACTATGTGAAGCTGCAAGCAAAAGCAAGGTATCCTGATTGGAAACCACACTACCCAGATCAGATTGTTAGAATCTTAGAAAATGGTCAAAAAGATATTACTTTGGATATCAAGCCTCCTCGTTGTTTGAAGAATATGCCTTTACGGGCAATGGAGCAAGATTTCCACGAAGAGTTTGAAGGGTGGTTATACAATCAAACGACGGCCGAAGCTATCATTTCTTTATACAAAAAGTCCACTAAGCAAGAAGGATTTGTGTGTTAGATCCTACGTGGCTTGTAAATAGTTCAAAGAAAGACATAGACTGCCTATTCTACAACAAGATAGTCTACGAAAGGCCTGATAAAGAGCAAGCGATGCAATATCAGACAATAGTGGATGTGTGCTTTGCTCAAGACATCAACTCGGGAAGATACTGGAAGAAAAAATGGAGAGATCTCGAGATTGATGAATTTCTGAAAAAGTATAAACGTGAACAAAGATCAAAAGCTATTGCTAAAAGAGCAGCTGAGCTGGGCAAACGCAAGTTTGGGAAGTCAATACCAACGGATTAAACTCCGATTGAATCAGAAAAGAACAAGATTCCCAAATGGGATCGGAAGCGTGATGGTGATCCAGTCTACATGAAATGGTGGTTGACTGAAGGAAGACATATAAGGAAAATAATGTTAGATGAAAGGGCAGAGAAGAGAAGACAGAAAGCGATAAAACGAAGGCGCAACAGGAGGAATTAAAGATTATGCTGGAAGGAACTACAGCTACATCCGAGGGGGAGTCTGTTAGTGTATACGTCTGTAGCTTCCGTCAGCATTTAGTTATGTTTTGTATATTTGTGTCCTTTGTAATGTATTTTGTAATGGTTGTGTGTTAGTTAGGACGACAGCTCAGGAAATGGACTTGGTTTGTTAAAGATGATGTTCGACCGACGGTTGACTTGTGTCATCCGGTCGGATAGCCATCCGACCGGATAGTCATCCGACCGGATAGCAATCCGAGCGGATAATCACTCATTCGGACAACGTCTATTACCTTCCTGAGATGTCTATAAATACCCCGTCCGGGTATCTCAGATAGAACTTTTGCGCCTGCTGACACCATTGTACTCTGTGATTGTCTGACTTTCTTCTGGCTCTTGTACTTTCACAATATCATAATAGAAAGATTCAAACAGTGTTTAAACGTTGAATTGCGTGTTGTATTTCTATGACTTGATCAAAGGATTCCGCACTTTGCTCAAGATCGATTCATCTACGGTTGCATCAATCAGATCCGGAACAAACAGGACCTAACAAAGTTTATGATTTTGTGCTTTGGTGAAACATATAATGAAGTTAAATGGATGTTCACCATCCTACATCCTTGCATGATCACATTTTTGGCTCCTTACATTATATTATTTCATGTTATAAAATTCGAATCCAATCCATATCAAATCTGTAACTCACACACCCCCGTTTTCCTCTAGGGTAACTTTTGTGTTCCAAACTCAAGAACTATTCCAACTCATTTATGTGGAATCTCTACATAAACCGCGAGTATACATGACTCCCATTTTTGTTTTCTCACTTTTGGGTGTCATATATATATATCCCTATTAGAACTCACACAATCACACTTATGCAAATAAAATATTCATACAAGTGAATCCGATATACATGCTTTATACATTCATACTCTAGGAATACATGCATGCTAGAACCATTCTTGCACTATACTTTGTCAATAACTTCGTACAAGCCTACCTTAACATGTATAGCGTTATAGGAGTAGCACACCTCCTTTGTTGGGTCTATGTTAAGTAACTATACAAAACGTCTTTTCGTTATGACGACAAGATTACGCTAATGGAATCTTTGGGTTGACACATATGTGATGCATGCTAATTCATGATATGTTGTGCCTTATTATACGTTTTGCCATGTAGATCTTGTTAAAATTCTTTTACACATATGCAAGTACACTAAACTTGTATGATCACCAATACTTTTGTGTTGACATGTTACTTTAATATATATATTACATGAGCTTGATGTTGATGCGTTGAAAAGAAATCTAGTAAGATGGACTAGAAACGCACTTAGTTTAAATTCATGTTTGTTGTTTAAATTGTTATATTCTAAATGTTGTATTTTCCTTTTTGAAACAATGTATTACCTTTAGCATGAAATGAAAAATTGTTATTTTAAATACTTGTCACAATTAGCTGTTATGAAATCTCTTGCAATCTTGTTTTTATCTCACTCTGATGTTTCCGCCATTGATTGGGGTGTGATAAATGAAAAGTAATAAAATGAATTCGAATGGAATAGGGATTTCTAGGTTCATATGTATTTAGGGGATTTTTTTAGTTTAAGTTGATAAAAATGGTTAATGTGTCAAAAGTATATAAATACAATTAATAATAATTCATATTTAAATATAATAATGGAATAGATATAGTTGTATGATTTCGACTAAAAATGATATAATATATTTATCCTAGCACTATATATATATGATATTATAGTTTGATTATATGCATGTAAGTATTTACTTAATAACTTAGCCAAAACATACGTCTAATGATATCGTATTTGAATTTATATAACAAGTCTAAAATGATCATAAAAGAAACTAAATTCATAAGTTTAGGAAAACGACTTAACTATAAGTATAGATAATAGAAGTTATTTTTAACTAGTGGCATAAGTATGACTATATTTGGTGTCTAAAAGTATCTAGTGATGTTTGTATATAGTTGCTAGTCCAAAATTTAATTAATGGCATAAATACATATAAAGTGTCTAATTTGTCCATAATTACTTATGTCTAAATGTGTTTGGTTTTATAAATTAGCCAAATAATCTTAAAGATTATTATTAATTAATTAAGCATAAGTTCATGATTACTGGTTCTAAATTGTCTAGATTCTAAAGGCATACATATGAATTAATAAATATATAAGTTTTAGTATTATATATATGTTTTGCTTAAAATATACAATTTAATATGGTGTAGTCTATAAATAATTAGCAAAATTATATTTTATAATTTTCAACAGTAATCTGAAAAATTAAATATATTACTAGCCTAAATGGTTATCACGAGTTTGGTAGCATAAATACACTAATAATATATAACGATTAATTTCTAAAATATTATGAAATAAATCTTAGAAAATTATATTAAAAATACTAGCATCATACTAATGTAGTTGCATCAAATGACATGTCTAGGATTATCAAAAAAAAAAAATAGGTTAATTGAATTAATTTATAAAAGAGTAAACTTCCGTTTTGCTCCCTGTGGTTTGGTCACTTTAACGGTTTTGCTTCAAACCTTTAAAAATAGCCATTTTACTCCCTAATGTTTTGTTTTTTTTGTCAGTTTGCTCCCTGCCTCTAACTCCATCCAAATTGTTTGTTTTTCCATTTTGCTCCCCGCAGGGAGCAAACTGGCAACAAAACCAAAACATCAGGGAGTAAAATGGCTATTTTTAAAGGTTTGGGGCAAAACCGTTAAAGTGACCAAACCACAGGGAGCAAAACGGAAGTTTACTCTTTATAAAAATATAAGAATCATTAATTTGCTATGAACCCTAGAATCGTGGTTTTCTAATCAAAATACCATTACCTTCTATCAACAGAAACCGATCTAGAGGGCTATCGTAGAGGATGAAAAATAAAGCAGGGTAGGCTCAAGAATTACCTTAGTCGGACAAAAAGCGAGTTCGAATTAGAAAATTAAAGTTATGAGCCCTAGAACTTGGATCTTTAAAATTAGTAGAGGCTATGTGAAATTGGATGAGGGTTTCTGCTCAGAGAATTACGAAATGATAAGGGAAGAGTGATTGGGTTGCAATCTCTATAAAAACTCATGAATTGATTGTGAGTTTGAATAAGTGATAATAGGTTTTTATTATGGTCCTAATTGTGATGATTATGGTGCAATAGATAGTGGAATTTGACTTAGAATCATGGCCAAATACATTAGGACCAAATTAGTAACAGAAATCGAAGCATAAAGACTTGATTTGAATGCGTTTGAAAGGTTGCGGAAGACTTGCATCGTGAAACAGCTAGGTTGAACCAGGCTCTCCATCGCGCGTCGCGAAGGTAGTCGACTGGTCCTCTATGTGGGGCGAGAGATCGTGGTTGACCTGGTCAGCCAGAGTGCCTCCGCGCATCGCGACAGGATTATCTTGGTCCCCGCGTGGCGCGCACGAGCCACGTTTCCAGAATGCTTGGTTTTGGTCAGGTTTAGTCCCACATGTTTGGTTTAGTCCAAAATGCATTGTTTAGACAAATTTAACAAATGTATTAGGTATAATAATGCGTATAAAACATGTACAAAATAAGTATTATAATTTGTATTATAAGTCTCAAAACAAGTAACAAAACATAGAATTCTCAAAGACTATTTCATAGATAAAGTATTGGATCGAATTCGGTTAAAAATATGGATAATCCAAGAGTGTGAGAACATATGCCTCGAAATCCCATCCTTGTTCATCTTCTACTTCAACGTGATTTCCTTCATCCTGTTTCTTTTTGTAACAATCTTTGCCCATGTGACCTTTACGTCCACAGGTGTAACACTTAAACGAGAATCATTTATTACCGGTGCTTGGTTTCTTCTAGTCTCTTTCATCACCTTTGTCGTTAATTCTTTTCTTTTCCTTGCCACCCTTCTTTGTTTTTATCAATGTTCCTGTTCTGAGCTTTCCTACACTATGCCTTTTTGTGCATATAACGCTTCAGACACGATTTTGATTGTGATCCTAGCAAGTTGCCTTGCTAAGGTTTCTTAACTAGCCATCAAGTTTCCAAACTCCATAAACATGGGTGGATTAGGCAACCTATGAATGAATGGCTCTTACAAAGGTCGTATATTCAGCTTTTAATCCATGGACAATTATTCCTTTCATCCATATATGGTACAACGATTCATGATTGCGGATCCAACTCCCCAATTTCTCTGCAAATAATTTTTACCTTCCTGAAATACTATGGGATCCATAGCTCTCATTGAGACAATAACATGAGCTCACTTTTAAGTAATTGGAGTCTTGTATCATTCTTCTCTAAGAAAAAAATGATAGAGTATCCAAGCCACCTTAGGAAACTCGATTTCTTAGAAGTACTCAAGCATCCACTCATCAATTGTCGTCTTTAAGATGAACATTGCCCGTCATGCCTTCACATGCTACATGTGAATTGTACGGTTTGCATAAATCCTGGATACTTGCATTTATGAACTACCTATGACTGTCCATAGATCTTGTCCTTGGAGGTATGATTTCATGCACGTTGCCCAGGTTGAATAATTGGACTGATTCAACTTTTTATTCCCACAAACTGTAGGTCCCTCTCGAGGATGAGATAAAACCTTATCCTTGTTATATCAAACACACTAGCGAGTGCGGAATCCAAGCTAGCATGCAACCGAGACTTTATACGAGAACAAGCACAAACACAACACGCAAGATTCACCGATTAACACCACATGTATTAATACGAATGAAGGGTCCAGTTACAAGCTCAATGTTTACAGATATGTTCTATAAACTCTCAAAATGTGTGTGCTCTCCTGTCTCTCTCTGCCTTATCTCTCGTGTCTGTCTATGTCTCACTGTCGAAGAGAACACAACACACGGGTATTTATACCCGACACAGCGTGTCTGGTCGAAGGATCAGACAGACTGATCGAAAGATCATCTGTCGACCACAAACAGCTCGAATGATCCATATGTACCTCGAAGGATGATATCCTTCGAGGTCCATCTATCGAAAGCTATCTTTCGAGCTTATCATCGAAGGATATAAACTATCCTTCGATGATCTATCCTTCGACACACACAATTAACAACCAATGTGCTAACTGTTTGGCCAAGTCAAACCAGGAGGATGGTTGACTTGGTCAAACTTACATCAACCTTACATTAAAGACATCGTTTTGTATCATGACGAAATACAGACAAAGTACAGACACAAGTGCACCAACAAACTCCCCCTTGGCTTTAGCTTTGTCTCGATCTTCGCGTCTTTAAGTCTTCAAGGCCGAGTCGAACCGAGCCGAGTCGCGTCCACACAAAGTGCATCAACAAACTCCCCCTTGGACGCTACTCGTGATTGTTCGTCTTCTATGTCTTTCATGTCGAAGGATCTTCAAAGTTTTCACGCGTCGTAAGCAGAAAGTGTATCAACAAACTCCCCGTTTCATGTAGAAAGTGTGTTGACAAACTCCCCCTTAGATTGAACTCTCCATTGAGTCATGCTCGTGAATCTTTTGACTTGTCAATTCTTCAGATCCTTGAGCTGTTGATGAAGGGACAGCGGCAACTCGATCATTTTATCTTTTGAGTGCCTCCACTTCGTGTCTTCATTCCAAAGCTTTTCATCGAACATGTTCTCCTCGCCTTTAGCATCTGCACATGCAAGAAAGCTAAACGCATAATGAGAACAACCGCTTGGAATATAGTTAACATTTAAATTAACGACACATATGAGATCAAATCTCAATCAAACACCAACCGACAGCAGTTTGAAAGTTTAGAAAAATATTCATTTTAATCCTTTAACTTTCAAAACTCGTTAACTTCGACTGTTTATGAAGATGCAGTTGTTTTCCAGCTTACGATCAGGATTTTGGGTAGGATAGACTCGAGTTCCAACATCGGTCAAACAAAAATAAACTAGAAGAAAAATCTTTTTGGATTTTATAAAGTTTAAATTAAAACACACCTAAAATCTTTTTGAAATTTTCATTTTTCAAATGTAAAGATGGAAAGCAATAAATAAATATATACCAAGATACATAAACAGGAAACATTAAATAAATATTTACAGACATTCTTTTTGCGAGTTTCGAGGGTAAGAGAATCATATCAGTGTACGGTCATGCCAAAACGCTCTTGTTGTTCTTTTAGTTAACATTAAGATAAGCATCCTATAACGATTATCGGTATTGTTGTCCACATAAGCTCAACTTATCATTTGTACTCATGGCGAAGGGATACGTTAAGGTATAATTTATACTTACCGACCGGTGTTCATCCACATCACGACACATTCCCGTATCAAGGTATGCACGAGGGTTCATCTTACCGGTGAGTATACCGATTATCATCTGTTTGACCGTATATGATGTGAGATTCTCACTTATTTTGAGTTGAAAACAAGCCCTATGTGATATAATCACTTATTGATGAGGAACTTGATTTTCGATGCATGAGGGCACAGGAGCAAGTCCGTGAACAGGTCAGTACTTTCGTACAGCAGAGAGACGAACTTGACTCCCGGAAAGAATTTGTGATATTTATCACTTATTTGTTTGGACATGTGATTGTTGATCACTTATTGAGGTCGTATGCAGTATGTACACGTATGTATAGTATCATGGAAGATCTAGACTTGCGTCCCCGTTATTTTTCGGAAAAAGATACAACCATGATACCCAGATGATAAGCAGCATAAGGACCGAATATCTCAGAACCTCGGCAATCTCTCAAACGAAATTTCGGTACTAAGACCATATGCCAATGAATGGTTCCCACCCAGTCTTCAGTCGGATTTAAGTTTATATCACCCTGCACACTTTAAAATGATTGTGAGCCTACCGATACATCTTATATAGAGCTGCTTATCGTTTTTCATTTAAGGTTTAAAGAGGTTTGGACAGACCACTGATGTACTATCATATTCTCTTTTGCTCGCCAGGAAACTCATTTTTGCTTTTCTATTTTTTTTTGTTGTTTTTTTTTTTTGAAATTTTTCGATGTTTTTGGATTTTCAAATTTTTGGATTACTCCCCCTAAAATCAACAAACTAAAATAAATTTAAAACACAAAGGTATTTACAAAAATGATTTTCCGATGTCGGTTAACTCATGTTTTACCTCAATGCCGTTTACCAAAATTAAGTTTTAATCAGAAATGATTTAGCGAATTTTGGAAAAATCAGTTGGCATGTCGGTAAGCGGTGCGGACCATGACAACATTGTCTGGTCAAAGAGTGCTGTACGAGATAATAATTCACAAAGCAGCTTAAATATCGACAAGTATAGGAGAGATTAGAAATTTAAAACCGTATCCTGCAACTGCATCGTGCATTGCAAGGAATCTGAGAGCTCTCCCAAACTGGATATCCATCCGGTGTGGATTTCAAAGTCGATTCTTTGTAGCTACTGAAATCCCTTCACAGCAACAAGATCATAAACCTTTGGGTCCGGCTGGTCTTCCTCATTGTACCAGCGAAGGTCTTTATCTTTCTCTTGAGAAGTAGTGTGCGGTTGTTCAACCCATGCCAAGGCATCCGCACACCTGGTTGGTTTGTTCAACAAACACATTTTCTTCAAACACACCACGAAAAAATGTACACTGCACGTTCATTTTGTAGATTGTTGAACTTCAGACGTGCTGCATGTGCGTACATTTTGATTTGAATCTATCCCGGGAACCCGATCAAAGCCTTGAACATTCACATTTTGAAATGATTTTCATTTTGTCGAAGCTTTTCACTCTCTTTCAACAGACATTTCTTTTTCTTTTCCTTTTTCTCTCCATCAAAGGCAGCAATTTCTTCTGTTGCCTATTTTGTGCAAGGATGCTCCACTATCAACAATCTTACGACTATCGAAAGTTCCTCCTGGAATATCCTACACACTTACTCAAAAATTAGTTGGAGAGAGGGACCCAAGCCTTCGTGGACTTGGGTCGTCCTTGATCATCAAGAAAAGTGATTTCAATCACTTGATGATTAGGAAAAAGAACCTGTGGTGCTCCCCCTGACTGAATTACCTGTTTTTGTTTCCAAGCTGTTTGTTCTTTACCAGTATTTGCATTAATTGTTTTAGCATTTACTGGTTTTACAGTTTTAGCTTTTGCTTGAACAGGTTTTTCCTCTTTGACCTCTGATTTTAAGGCCTTCTCAATTACCTTTTGATTCTTTTGTTTTAACTTCTTTTCCCTTTCTTTCAAGACACGTGGGTCTTGTTTCGGGGAAAATGATCGTTTTTGGTAATTGGTTTCTTGGGGAGCACTTGTTTTTTCCTTCAACTTTTGCAGGTATGGGCAGTATCTTACAATATGCCCAATTGTGCCACACTCAAAGCACATTCTCCGCTCTACAAACCTCGGAGAAACACGTTGATGACCAGACTGAGAACCAGACAATGAACTTTGTGATCTAGACGTGCTTGGACCTAAATCACATCCGTTGGTGTGTTGGGTGTAATTATTCTGATCATTTCGTTTTAAAATTCTAACTTGTTTTATGAAATCAAGGTTAGAGTTATCCTGAAATGTTTCAAGTTTGTCTGAACCCGTGGATCCAACAAAGTTCACTTTCGGTTCTCTTTTCTTAACAGGAGATCTTTTGTTTTGCACCCATTGTTGTTGAACCTTAGGTGCTTGAACATTCTTGTTCTGAGCCTTCTTTCCCTGTACCTTACCCTTTCCGGAGTTGACTTGTTGTTTTCGCTCAACTTGTAGTTTTTGGTTTCCGTACTGTTTCCTAATTTGTTCACACGGAATTGGATCACATTGAGTGACAGTAACTTTGCCACTTTTGTTCCCCAAAAACTTATCAGTGCATCCTTCAAAAATTTGCTCAATTAAATCTTGATTTACATTTTTAATTGGAAAATCTTTGTTAGAGTAAATTTTGTTATCTCCTTTGAGCGTGTACAACAAGTTACTCTCTTCACTGCTAGATGCAAGGGACTCCATTGGTTTTGACATATCAGTCTTACTCGGTTTCACTGGTGGATCACACAGGATGTGATTCTCGATTGGAATATCTGTTGTAACCGAGTTAGACTGTTGTTTCACAATTACTTCAGATTCATCATCCGAAGAATCAGCATCCTCAACAGTGGGAGGACTCTGTTCCTTAACGCATGATGAATCTGTCACATTCTCAGATTCAGATTCAGTTTCAGATTGACCTGAGGATGATGTACCAGTTGTGAACCCGAGGCCTGCTGCAAAGTCATCTAGACCGAGTGGCACAGTAGGTTCAGAACGGGGCATATCCTCGTCATCAGGCAATTTGGAGTAATTGTGATTCATTGGGGGAGGACATGATTTGAATCCCATACACTTCTTATCCCCCTTTTTCTTTTGAACATCAATAATGTGATCCAATACATAGCGGGAATTGGAATAACTTTCCAATTTCTGCTTGATTGTTTCACATTCACATCGAGCGGTTGCCAATTCTACCATCTGCTTTTCAATTGTGTCTATAAGATCATTGTTAGCATGTTGTTTTCGCAAAACAGCCTTTTGTAATTCTGAAACATCATGTCTTAATGACGCAATTGTTGTTTTAAATTCCTTTTCATTTCTGGTTAAAAACACGTTAGCTTCAGCTGCTTTAGAAAGATCTACAATCAATTCTTGATTGTGTTTGGATAGGATTTCAATCTGACTTTCCTGTTCAGCATATTTAACATTTAAACTATCACAATTTTCACAGCTAACTACAGTGGGTTCATCGACACATACCTGACCTGATGAACTGTCGACATTAGCCATAAAGGCTGAATGGAGAGAAGACGAAGAGTAAGCAGCTTGATCCATCAAATTAGATCTTCTTTCAGTTCCTGCTGCAGCTTCTTCCAAAAGCTCATCAATATCTGCATCGACTGACGCTCTTGATGTCTCATCCACATGATCATTTCCTGAAGTGGAGGATTCTTCATCTGAGCTTCCACTATAACCAGAACTGTCTTCATCTCCAGAAGATGCAACACCATTGGTGGAAGATTCTCCACCACTGGCGTGCTTTAAATCCTTTACGACTTCAGCAAAACATGCTGTTCCACTATTTCCTCCTTCTCCAAGCTGAAGCGACCAATCACAACCCTCATCTATTTGAACCAACAGCCCCCGGTTGGTATTTGATGACCCTGCTTGGCCTTGGTTGTTGACAGGTATCAACGTACGAACATTGTTCCCGTTCTGGTTGCCTTGATTTCTGAACGGATTTTGATTTCCATGCTGAGCTGGTCTTGTGCATTCCCTTTTGAAATGACCTCGTTCGCCACAGTTAAAGCACTTGACAGCTTGCTTGTCGAACCCATACTTGGTGTCTTTCTTGTTTTCCAAGTTGGTTCTCCCCGTCCTTTCCATAAACTCCTTTGCTCTTCGAATTGCACTAGCAAGAGCCCATTTGATATCCATCATTTCAAACTCTTCTTTATCCACTTGCTGATAATCTTCATTGGTTAGATTGATATTCCCAATCTGACCTGCAACTAATCCACAATAAGCACTAACCAAGGTATTCAACATCTCCATATGCTCCTTGGCTATTTCGACACTGACTTTGGAAAAGTTGGAAGTGTCTAATCTGACTGTGTTAGGATTGGAAGTGGCTTGAAAGTTTGAAGAGCTTCCATAAAACCCTTGCTGTTGCGGTTGTTGCTGCTGAGCTGTCGGCTGCACATTTGGTCTTGAAAACATCGTGTAGGCTGAAGGATCAAACTGATCTGTTGTTGAAGGTCCGGTGTTAGAAACGAAAGCTGTTTGAAGCTTCGCGTGTTGAGAAGCTGGTCTTTCTCCACTGATACCTCCTGCAATCCCAAAGTACATTTCTGGATTTTGAGGAGTTTGTGTTCTTTTTGCCTTCAGCTTTTCTTCAACATCCTTATTCTCCAATCTTTGAATTAATTCATAAACGGTGATTGTTTCTAAAACACCATTTTCTTTGAGAATTTCAAGATAACTGCTCCACTTTGCTGGCAAGCTATCAGCGAATCTCTTCACCAATTCTTGTGGAGTGGCAGTGACTTTAAAAGCAAACATCTCACTCAACAAATGATGGAACCTTGTAGATAAGTCTGCCAAAGTCTCATTCTCCAAACACGTGAATCCTTCAAACTCTTTCTTCAGTAATTCTTGCTTGATCTTTCTAGATTGAGCATTTCCTTCACACCGTAATGTGAGCATATCCCACAAGCTTTTAGTAGTCGTGCAGTAAACAAAATGGTGGTAAATGTCTTTATGAAGAGCTTGTGTGAGAATCATGAATGCTTTCTTTTCTAACTCAAACTTCTTTTTATCTTCTTCAGACAAAGTGCTGTAAGTTTGTGGATTAGATCCTGCAATTTCCAACTCATTTTCAAAGGCTGTGAAGAAGCACATCCATAGATCTTGACCTTGTCCCTGAACATAAGTTCTCAGCCTTTCTTTCCACCATCCCCAATCATTGATGTGATTTAACTTTGGCGGTTTTGTGCTTGTACCAGTTTCACTGTCGTTCTGCATCATAGATTGAATGCTGTTGCTTTGATTTGTGACCAAAGCCCATTGATTTGCAGTTATCATTGCAGCTTGAGGTGGGGCAATAGCTCGCATCCATGCAGTTTTGTCGAAATCTGACGTAGATTGCGTAGATTGCATAGCTGATGATTGTGGAGTCGAAGTTATTTGAGTCCACGCGGTTGGATCCCACTGACCGTTTGTTCCCATTTTATGATAATTAATATATTAAGTGAAAATTGATTTAAAATTTGAAAAATAAGTTTTCTCCTTTAAAAAATTAATTTTCACAAACTATGTTAATATCTCGAAGGATAACAACCAGCCGAAGGATCAAGAATCGAAAGACCTGAAACACAAACTTGTTAGACACAAACAGACAAAGGATCGAAAGATCAACACCTGTTCGAAAGATCAACAGTGTTCGAAAGATCACTGTTGAGTGTCGAACAATGTTTTTCGAAAGATTCTCCAAACGAAGGATCCTTATCTTTCGAAAAAGGACTGTAGTCGAAGGATGGACACGAAAGATGACTTCGAAAGACTCCCCAATCGAAGGATCCTAGTCTTTCGAAAATGAGCAGAAGACCGAAAGATGTATGTTTCGAAAATATTCCTTGGAACGAAAGATAAGTCTCACACTCGAAGGATGCTCGAATGATGACTATCTGTCGAACCTCCTTTGGTCGAAAGATGATCTTTCGACTTCGAAGGATATCTTTCGATCGGTTCTGACACAGTTGACAACGGGTGACAAGTTGGTGAAAAAGGTGACGGGTTGGTAAATCTTTCGGCAGAAAGTATGGTTCAGACCATCATTTTCTGCAAAAACAGATTTTGAATGATTATTTTAATCAGTTCCCTTTTCCAATACACCAACAACTTTCGAAAATAACTAAACAAGATCAAAGGATGTAAACTTTGAAGAACACTTGAAGATATTATGAACACAAAGGGTTTTCCGGTAAAACTACAAACTTCCGAACAAGATTTAAACCGGATAAAACAAAGTTTTTCAGAAAAATACAACTTTTCAAAACCCGAAAAACACCCAAGAACACCTCGGTTTTAACAAGGAGAAGAGCCAAGGCTCTGATACCACTTGTAGGTCCCTCTCGAGGATGAGATAAAACCTTATCCTTGTTATATCAAACACACTAGCGAGTGCGGAATCCAAGCTAGCATGCAACCGAGACTTTATACGAGAACAAGCACAAACACAACACGCAAGATTCACCGATTAACACCACATGTATTAATACGAATGAAGGGTCCAGTTACAAGCTCAATGTTTACAGATATGTTCTATAAACTCTCAAAATGTGTGTGCTCTCCTGTCTCTCTCTGCCTTATCTCTCGTGTCTGTCTATGTCTCACTGTCGAAGAGAACACAACACACGGGTATTTATACCCGACACAGCGTGTCTGGTCGAAGGATCAGACAGACTGATCGAAAGATCATCTGTCGACCACAAACAGCTCGAATGATCCATATGTACCTCGAAGGATGATATCCTTCGAGGTCCATCTATCGAAAGCTATCTTTCGAGCTTATCATCGAAGGATATAAACTATCCTTCGATGATCTATCCTTCGACACACACAATTAACAACCAATGTGCTAACTGTTTGGCCAAGTCAAACCAGGAGGATGGTTGACTTGGTCAAACTTACATCAACCTTACATTAAAGACATCGTTTTGTATCATGACGAAATACAGACACAAGTGCACCAACACAAACCACTTGAAACTCTACCATGGAAGAACCTTGAATCTGATTGTTTTCCTATGTCTGGTTATTGCCCCTGATCAGTTTCTGTTTCTCCTACAATCGCGGCTTCCCAAAGATTGGTTAACCGGTTTCCATCCTACTGCGATCAATCTTCTTCCTTTGTTCCCAAGATTTGCATTGCTCTAATACCTGTTGTTAAATTGGGATAATCAAGAACACACACACAACTCAAGGTTTGATCTTAATGACCAACTCTTTTTATTTAACTTTGTAAAACTGAATTACAAGGATACGCAAAATAAGAAACTAAATTAACTATTTATAACCTAAATAACTTTTAAATGACTGACTCTTTTTATTTAACTTTGTAAAATGAATTACAAGGATAAAAAAAAGCAATTGAATCAACTATTTATAACCTAAATAACTTGACTAACAAGGAACTAATCCTGACCCAATACTAATACGTTTGAAATAATATTATTATTTAACATAGTTATATTAATCTCTTCCAACCACCCGTTAGAGATTACCGAACCACTCTCGTATTTTCGAGTTTCAACCGTTTTGATCCCTTATGTTTGTATTGTCACAGTTTTGACATTTAAATCTATGAGGTGGAGGGTTCAAATCTTACAAATTGTTTGTGTATGTGATTAACATAAATGTATTAGGATAATTAGCCTTTATAAAAATAGCTAGCACACCAATTAGCATCTCCTACACCAATCATATTTTGACCATTTCATTAAGGAAAAATTAAATACGTAACAATAAGAACTCTCTCTTGAATATTGAGAGGGGAATGTATTGATTATATACCAAATTACATTACAATAAAATAGGAAAGATAATAACAACATTTTGACTATACATAAAAGAGGGAGATATTATAGGCATGATAGTTGTAATTCTAATATTAGCTTTTATTGTCGCAACCCCCGACCCTTTGCCTTGGGAGGCGGGCAGCCGCGAGCTACTCAGAGCTGGTGGTATCGGTGTTTATTTAATTTGGCAGCGGAATTTCATGAGGACCGTAGTTAGGAAATAGTTTATCAGAGTAAAACACCACATTTTTATAATAATGAATACATGGGAAAAACCCAAGTTTTCATTACAACATGTTTATAGGGATAAACCCTATTTTATTCAAATAAAACTTCTTCTTTATTTAGGTAACTTTTATATCCACTTTTCCAAGCCTTCAGTGCTCTCCAGCTGGCTTCTATTTGACTTTCACATTTTGTTACCTGAAACGCGTTTAAAATATTTTTGTCAGTGGAAATAACTGGTGAGTGAATCCCGGTTTAATCAAAACAAGTTTTTATCTTTTTACAGCATTGAGGGAAATCCAAAAATTACATTTGTTTACATCTACCTTAATTACCACCCACGGTACTGTCAATATTGACTTGTGGTCATGCTACTATTCACAGTGTAGTAACAAGTTATGTATACAAAACCCCAACATACCGACGATAATTGTAGATTTAAAAATACTCAATCACTGTTAATTATAATGTAAAACAATTGAGGTTTTGTAAAAACAGTTTACAAAAGGAAGGATTACTCACATTGCTAATTTAGGTATTTCCTTGTGACTTACTGGTTACAATCTATTAAATTAAATAATGCACACATGTTAGTATAATAACCCAATTTACATTAGCTATACCCTCCCCTAGACAGAACTCCAACGACTGAGTCGGGCAGAGCCTCGATATGCGTTACGAAGCACTAGATCAATTAGGCAGCGTAACTAATACATAACCTGGGGTTATAATACTTACATCGAGGTAGAGCTTCGCTATTTTAGTGGGTATAATGCCCGAGTATTACTTTAGCTATTCAGAGAATTTAGAGATAGAGAGAGTTTTCAATTTTGAACGAATTCTCAACTGAAGCCGTGATCCCCTATTTATAGTCCTGATCGACCAGCAGGTCGCGGCCCGTGACCAATATAGCCAAGTCCTTCGCGGCCCGCGTGGACTATAGGCTAGGTTCTAGAATTGACTGGTCACGACTATAGGCCCAACACGTATATGACACATGGCGCACTAGGGTGTCGCCTGGTGCCACCTCATCGCGGGCCGCGGCAGGCCGACCTTGCTTGGGTCGCGCCCCGCGAACGGCCTGTGAGTTTTATTTTATTTGATTTTTTGTAAAATGTAAGGTATTTGGGCCTACTTTTCGTATACGGGGTGTATTTTAAGACGTATAGGGATGTTATAGGGATTTTAGGAGAGTTGTTATATCCTCCCCACCTTGTTTTAGAACTCGTCCTCGAGGTCTACTGGAACAGGTGTGGATATTTCCTCTGCATCTCTGATTCAAGCTCCCAAGTGTATTCTGGTCCTCTCTTGGAATCCCATTTTACTTTGACTAGAACTAATCTCTTGTGTTTGAGATTCTTGATCTTTTTGTCTTCAATTTGTAGTGGTTTCTCTACAAACTTAAGCTTCTCATTTACCTCTATGTCCTTAAGAGGTATCACTAATGATTCATCTGCTAAACACTTCTTGAGATTACATACATGGAATACATCATGTACTCCTGCCATTTCTTCTGGCAGTTGTAGCTGATGAGCTATTGGTCCTATTCTTTTAATAATCTCAAAAGGTCCAACATACCTGGGGCTTAGCTTTCCTCTTTTGATGAATCTAACTTTCCCTTTCCATGGTGAAACTTTTAATAATACCTTATCTCCTACTTGAAATTCCAATGGTTTTCGCCTGTTATCAGCATAACTCTTTTGACAATCGTGTGATACTTTTAGTCTTTCCTTGACTTGAATAATCTTGTCCATTGTTTCTTGCACTATCTCTGGTCCAGACAGTTGCTTTTCTCCAATTTTTGCCCAACAGACTGGGGTTCGGCACTTTCGTCCATAAAGTGCTTCAAGTGGTGCAACATTGATACTGGTATGATAGCTGTTATTGTGGGAAAATTCTATTAATGGTAAATGGGTTGTCCCAATTTCCTCCGAAATCAATTACACAAGCTCTAAGCATATCTTCCATTATCTGAATAGTTCTTTCGCTTTGTCCATCCGTTTGAGGATGATAAGTTGTGCTTAGATTTAACTTGGTTCCCATTGCTTTTTAGAAACTAGTCCAAAAATGAGAAGTAAAATGGCTATCTCTATCAGACACAATAGATAAAGGAATTTCATGTAATGAAACTATTTCATTTACATATAACTTAGCTAATTGTTCCATACTAAAAGTTTCCATCATTGGTAAGAAATGAGCAGACTTGGTTAATCTGTCTACAATCACCCAGATTGTATCATTACCTTTTCTTGTGTTGGGTAATTTGGTACAAAATCCATTGTTATCAATTCCCATTTCCATACAGGCGTTTCCAATTGCTGTAATAAACCTGAGGGTTTCTGATATTCAGCTTTAACTTGTGAACAGGTTAAACACTTGGCCACATAGGCTGCTATATGCTTTTTCATTCCTCTCCACCAGAAATTCTTTCTTAAGTCTTGATACATTTTATCACTTCCGGGATGTATTGTATACTTAGACTTATGGGCTTCTTCTAAAATTTGGTGGCGTAGGTTTCCTTGTTTAGGTATCCAAATTCTTTTCTTATGGAATCTCCAAATTCCATCTGTTCCTTGTCTAATTCCTTAATCATTCCCTTTAATTTCTCAGTATCGTCCTTGATTACTGATTCTTGTATTGCTCTAATTTTCTCATTTAAATATATCTGCATAATTTTGAGAGAATGTATTTTTCTTGGCTTATCATGATTCTTTCGACTTAAAGCATCAGCTACTACATTAGTTTTTCCTGCATGATACTGGATAATACAGTCATAATCACTAAGGATTTCCATCCAACGTCTCTATCTCATATTTAACTCTTTTTGCCCGAAAACATATCTTAAACTCTTATGATCGGTGAAAATGGTAAACTTACTACCATAAAGGTAATGTCTCCAAATTTTAAGGGCAAAAATTATGGCTCCTAACTCTAGATCATGGGTTGTATAATTTTCTTCATGATTCTTAACTTATCTAGAGGCATAGGCTTATAACCTTTTGTCATTGCATCAACACACATCCATAACCTAACTTAGAAGCGTCACAATAGACTACAAAGTCTTCAGTTCCTTCTGGTAACGCTAGTATGGGTGCGTTGGTTAACCTTTGCTTAAGGATTCTAAAGGCTTCTTCCTATTTTGGTCCCCATTCAAACTTAACTGATTTACATGTTAGTTTTGTTAAAGGAATGGCTATTATAGAGAAATCTCGGATAAACCTTCTTTAATAACCTGCCAGTCCAAGAAAACTGCTCACCTCCGTTGGTGATTCAGGGACTTTCCATTTAGTAATCGTCTCGATCTTTGTGGGATCCACATGAATTCCTTCATGATTAACTAAATGTCCAAGGAATTGTACTTCTTGTAACCAAAATTCACATTTTGAGATTTTAGCATAAAGCTTTTCCTTTTTCAATAATGTAAGAAGTGCATGCAGATGCGCTGCATGTTCCTCTGTACTCTTAGAGTAAATGAGAATATCATCTATAAAGACAATTATGAATTTATCTAGATATGGTTTACATATTCTTTTCATCATGTCCATAAATGCAGCTGGGGTATTGGTTAAACCAAATGGCATCAGGTAAATTCATAATGACCATACCTTGTTCTGAAGGCAGTTTTAGGAATGTCTTTTTCCTGTACTTTCAATTGATGATATCCTGAGCGTAAATCGATCTTAGAAAACAATCGAGCTCCTTGAAGTTGATTAAAAATATCATCAATTCTCGGTAGTGGGTACCGATTTTTAATCGTAACCTTGTTCAATTCTCGGTGATCAATGCACATACGCATTGATCCGTCCTTCTTTTTGACAAACAAGATTGGTGCTCCCCAAGGTGATGAACATGGTTGTATGAAACCTTTCTCTGGAAGTTCGTCCAACTGTTTCTTTAATTCTTGCATCTCTGCAGGTGCCAAACGGTAAGGTGCCTTGGCAATCGGTGCTGTCCCTGGTAGTAGGTGAGTTCTGAATTCAACTTCCTGATCCGGTGGTAGTCTGGTAGCTCTTCAGGAAAAACATCTGAGAATTGAGATGCTACGGGAATATCTTTCAATTCTTTTCCTTTAGTGTTAATGATTATGGAAATCATATATACTAACGATCCTTTCATTGCATAACTTGTGGTTTTCATCACATTGATGAATTTCGTAGATCTAGTTGGCTTATCTCCTTTAATTGTGATCTTTTCACCTTTTGGTGAATTTACTTGTATTGACTTTTGATAACATAAAATACTGGCTTTATTGGTTACTAACCAATCCATTCCATTCCTAATACAATATCAAATCCGGCTAGGTTCATTGGGTAAGGTTAGCAATAAAATTATGGTTTAGAATTTCTATTCTTGCTCCCTGCAAGATATCGGTGATCTTAATGGATTCTCCATTTGCCGTCTCCACTAGACATTCTCGTTGAAGTTTAGTTAATGGTTGATTAAGAATTTTGCAAAATGAAGTATTAATAAAACTTTGGTTTACACCAGAGTCAAATAATACTTTAGCAAAAACATCATTAACTAAAAACGTACCAGCAATCACATCCGGAATCATCTTGGCTTCTTCTGCTGTCAGAACAAAAGCTCTAGCATTCTTAGTAGTCTTGTTGTTCATGGCTGGAGCTAGTTTCGGACAGTTCTATTTAATATGCCCATTTTCTCCACAATTGAAGCACACTCCATTACTGGGTTTCTTCCTGTAGTCTTCTTCCTTGTGTCCCGGTATTTTGCAGAAGTTGGAATATGTGGAACATCTTCCCGAATGTTTCTTCTTGCAAGACTTACAGTAAGGTGCAGAAGTAGAACCTATATTCTTCCCATGGTTGGAATTACCGTAGCGAAATTCCTGGGTAAGTTTCTGGACTAGGTTCTTCCTCTGGTTCTCTTCTTGCGTACGTACCAATTCATCAGTCAAGGTATTTGCTAGTTCTACAACTTCTTTTATGGTTTGTGGTCTAGCTGCCTTGACTACATGTCTAATCTCACTGATTAATCCCCAGATGTAAATGGAGATTAATACTGGTTCTGGTGAGGCTAGGGTTGGCACTACTCTAGTATATTCGAAGAATACAGTAGTGTAGCCCTTACAGTCTACTCCAGTCATTCTAAGGTTTAAGAACTTATTAGCAATTTGTTCTTTTTCATTGGGAGGACAAAATTTTCTTTCGACCATGTTCTTAAACTCAGTCTATTCCGTATTATAGACTCTGTCACTTCCCTTAGACTGGAGAATAGTATTTGTAACAACTGTGCTTGTAATCACTATAAACAGTTCTGTTATCAATAAAACAATGTTATTTGATCACAATGTTTGTTTTGTTATGTTTTACATTTTTCATGTTTTGACTTTTATCCAATTCCAAACTCTATATCAATTTCTTGAGAGTTATACGCAAACTGGTGCGAAAACGTACTCAGTTTAACGCGACAAATACTCCGGAACATCAACATATGCTTAACATAGCTTAAATAACCCCTACATAACTTAGAAATAAGTTTTGAAGGCTTTGGTATGGCAAAAACAAGTAAATTCGCTTAAAGGGACTAAAATTGACAAACTACGAAAGTATGCCAATCTGAACTGTAACGAACATTCCGGAACATGACCATAAGTTAAACACACCTTAAATATCCTTTACTTAGCTTAGAAATAGGCTTTAAGGGGTTCGGTGCGCTAAAATAAACTTTTGGGTCATTCAGGGACTAAAAGTGTCAAAAAGTGCACAAGTTTGCACTTTTGCGCATAACTCACGTTCTGAATACATCCGGACATCCAAAAATTTATGTAAACACTATAATATTTTATTTTAGTGTTTGGCATGATAAAAATCCGTTTGTTGCATCATTTAGATCGTTTTTCGCGCTTATGCGCATTCCGTCGTAATTAAGCGAACATCGCGTTCGTACGACCAAACGAACTGACATCCGGCATATTTTTGAATATGTATCATGCCCACAATGTTTAGGCATCCTTGTGGAGCCTTGAAAATGACTTAACGAACCTTAAACACGTCGGAAATGGCCTTAATACGCAACGGGGACTGAAAAGTGGACATTTGAAATTGTTTGCTGATCAGGGGACCCCTAGCGCGACGCCTAGCCCCCCTAGCGTCACGCTAGGCCCCTTCTGATCGGGAAAGGTCATTTAAACACAAGATTTACACCCCCTAACATCCCCCAAAGGTCAAGTGCCACATGTTGAACTCTTATGGTGTCCAAAATCAGTAACCACAACATTTCAACAAGTGTAGGGATGTGATCATTCCCTCTTCTCCAAGAAACGATCCTAACGGTGGACCGAAATCTATAAATACCCATCACATTTCACTTCAATTCTCACAAGAATCTGATCATTTGTGCTCTAAGTTGATGCCATTGCTTCATACCTGAGCTCTTTGATCTAGATTAGCATTCGGGGACCCTTCGTAAGTCTTCTTTCGTTCTTTTATTGCTTTTCGAGTCCGAAAGTCAAACTTTGTTTGACTTTCTGCATTGACCAGTTTATGGTCGATGCGAAGTTCGTTTGAACTTCATAACGTAAGCGTGATCACGATGGTTATAGTCCCTAGTGACTATACCTACTGATTACCACGTTATCTAGGCTCAGTGACGAGCCGTAGTTTCGGTCAGAATACGTATTCTTGCGTATTTTGTAACCAAACTACTTATGGGTATCAAAACCGTTTGTTTTGATACCAAACCTGTTTTCTAAACTTAGTTAAGCATGTTTTAACATGCTTAGCTCGTCACTATTAGTTTAGTGCTTTGATAGGGTCGTAAGGTAAGCGATCTAAATAATCGCTTATACTTTCGAACCCGACCCGTTTGGTCGATCATTAGGATCCGACCAAGCACATTAGGTGACCATAGTATATAGGGAATAACCTTACGAGGTTATACCTTATGGTCGCTTCTTTTAAGTAGTTGTATGATAGGTAGTTTATATGCCTTAGGTAAATTACCAAAATACCCCTTTGATGCCAAAACTCATTTTAAACATATGTAACATAACTTTTGACATCTAAACTGATTTGACAACCATATTAGACATGTTAAGGCATATATTACTTGTCATAGGACTAATTAGGCGGTCCGAACGCGTTTCACGCGAACGACGCGTTAAAATAGCATAAGCTACCTAAACGGGTCGTAATGGGTCACAAGCACTTAGGTTAGGTTTCATTTAGTATGTAGGCTTTGTTAAACCAAATGACACGAGTCTCTACACTCGTTTGGTTTACGAAACCTCATTCTATCCAATCATCCGATTAAGGTCCGGTTATTAACATAGTTACCTATATTAGGTGCCGTTTGATTCTGAGATCTCTAGCATTACTTGGTGATTATCTTTAGACATCTGAGCAATCTCAAGTGAGTACATAGACCCCTCTTTTACTGTTTTCCAAACGTTTTGGGGTGGAACACATGTGCCTACTTGTTACTTTCATGCTTTCCTGTTTTCACATCATACACTGCTATGTTCGTTAGTACATTATAGTACATGATTTTATGACATTTCATGCTAGGTGTGCCCAATTTTGTGCATTACTTAGTACATCGTTTTACATGACATTTCACGCTATGTATGTTCATTTGATTACATACTTAGTGCATTGTTTTCACATGCTTACAATTCTGGTATGACATTTGGTTTGTTTACATGGGACAATACATTCATTAACATTAGCTACGCCGTTCGTTAGTAGGTAGTGGTACCATAGGAATTGACAACTCCCGTTCCGGACATCCCAGGGAAAGGGGACAGAAAGGAATGACCGAATTCGATGATATAAGACAGATAGACCTTTAATTTGTTTAAAGGGTTTATCACCACAGTCACAAGGCTTGGATGTATGCATTTTTACAATACCGCATAGATGTTCATATTAAATAGTTGCATGCATTTACACAAAACATAGCTTTGATTTGAACCAAGTTTTACTTCAATACTTTGTTTTTATGCATATGGTTTAGTTGAGACATTTCACTTGCCATACATGACATTTTGACATGGACATTTGACATGGATATTTGACATAGACATTTGACATGGATATTTGACATAGACATTTGACATGGACATTTGACATAGACATTTTGACATGATTTACATCTTGACATAAACACTTTGACATATTATTCAATACATTTGACAATTGGTTTAAACATAGACTTCTTACATTGGTTGGTTTGGTTTGATTAAGTGATTAAGTAACGATGCGTGTGTAATATGATACAAGCATGGTGGATACGCCGCTGGTACTTCCTATATATAAGTGTTTGTATGGTATTACATGTCGTAACGTTATTTGAATCATTTCAATATTTAGACATAGAACATATTATATAAATAACATATTTTTCACAAGACATTGATTTACAAACAACTTATCTTATACAAACACATTTTTACATGGGCATTTATTTAACCTGACATTTACTTATACATATCATCTGACATTATTGTTTTCAAATGATTTACAAGACAAAGCAAATTACAAGGTTCATGACTAAACATTTTCTTAAACATAAGTCATGAATCCTATTTTTACAAACCTATGTATCTCACAAGCATTTTTATGCTGACGTACCTATTTTCACATGTGTTTTCAGGAGCTTTTCCGTAGGATGTTGATCATGATACTAGGGCGGACCTGTGCCTTAGAGACTTTAAAAGAAGATAGACTATGTTTAATTATGTTCTGAACTCCTTAATTCCTGTTTAAGACAATGTAACACTCTTGTTTAATAAATAAATAAAACTTTGTATGCCATGGTTATGAGACAATTAATTCTGTTACAACACTCGCCGACGTTTCCGCCACGTTTTGTATGTTACACGTGGTCGGGGTGTGACAGAAGAGTTGGTATCAGAGCCAATGGTTATAGGGAATTAGGTTATTAGTAATGCTTTGACCTAGACTATAACTTTTCTAGGAACCTAACACAAGTTATCTTGTGTTTAGATCTTAAAACATGTACATCACCTATCCTTAGGTGATTAACAAAACAAGGAACCAAAATTTTTCCGAAACGATTTTTGAAAAACAATCATCTGTTTTTGAATAATTTATTACAAGGTTTTGAACCCTCTGTTATATGGTTTTGAACCCTTTTCATTATTGGTTTTTGGCCTTGTGCCTTCACATTTTCAAAATCCCGTCAAACGTTGTGGGCTTTAAATAATGTGAACATGTGCAAACTGGAAGGGTGAATGCCTGTATTCTGGGTTTTCTGTCTAGGCAAGCACTTCGTATACATCTCAACCAGACGCGAGACCAGTTGTGCTTACCTGGGAATTCTTGGAGTGAGTGTTCACTTATAGGCGAGCATGTCTTCGCTAATACATTATTTTGACCCATTTACTTTGATTAGTCACTGTGTGTCGTTTGTTTGCTTTGTGATACGGACGAATGACCACCATCTTTGCTCTTGTTGATTTTGTTTCATCTCATTCTTTTCATCCAATCATCTCACGCGTTTCTTTTCATGTTTTCCTCTTTTAGAATGCCTCCTCGACGTGAGAACCAGATAGCTACTGCCGAACTGGCAGAAATTATTGCGCAGCAGATGGCTGCTCAATTCCCAAATCTCTTTGCTCAATGGCAACAAGCCAACAACAACAACAATGGTCCGTGCAAATACAAGGATTTTAATTTGGCTAAACCACTCAAGTTTAGTGGTTCTGAGGGAGCGACTGGGCTTCTTCAGTGGTTCGAGAGCAGTGAGAATACTTTTCGCCATGTGCAGTGTCCGGAAAATCGCAAAGTCGAGTTTGCTTCGAGCGTATTTCAGAAGAGGGCTTTGACATGGTGGAACGGGGTTATGAGAGACAGAGGTGCAGAAGTTGCTCTTGCACAGACCTGGGCTGAACTTAGAGCCCTTATGATGAGGGAATTCTGTCCTCGCCATGAGCAGCGAGCGTTGGAGAAAGAGTTTGATGTTTTAAAGCAAGATAGTGGTGAGCACAAGGCATATACTGATCGGTTTGAAGAATTGAGTCTGCTTTGCCCAACAACGGTCACCCCACTCGACAAGGCTATCGAGAGATACATCGATGGCCTACCTGAATCGGTACAAGACATTCTTACTGGTAGTAACCCTGCCACACTTCGTCAGGCGATCGAGCTATCTGCGACATTGACTGAGTCGCAGATCCGGAAGAACAAGTTACACCGGAAGGGTGACAAGGGCAAGGAACAATCGGCTGACAAGGTGGATAGCAAGAAAGGTCAAAACAGGAATGGAAAGAACTCTGGTTCTTCGAAGAGGGCAAAGAAGCGTAAGGCTTCCCAAAACTATGCTGTCACTGCCCAAGCTAACCAGACAGCTCCCAACCAACCCGCACAGCTTCCGGCAAAGAAACCCTATTCAGGGAATGCACCTTTGTGCAATAGATGCAACAGTCACCACCAGCCGCAACTTCCATGCCGTTTCTGTACTAACTGTGGGAAATTAGGCCATCTTGCCAATGTTTGTCGGTCTGCTCAGAATCCCGCGGTTCAGAACCCGACTCAACAAGTTGCTCAGCCTCCTGCTCCGCAACAGGGTCAAGCTGCACGACCACAATACCCACCAGGTGCTTGTTACAATTGTGGGGATCTGACCCACTATAGGAATCGGTGCCCAAGACTGGCGAACCAGAACCAGAACTAGAATCAGGCTCCGGCTCGAGGCCGAGTTTTTAACATGAATGCCCAAGAGGCACAGGCTGACGATAATGTGGTGAACGGTACGTTCTTTATTAATAATCAGCCTGCATATGTTCTTTTCGATTCCGGTGCCGATAAGAGTTTCGTGTCTTTGTCTTTTGAGCCTATGCTTCGAGTGTCTAGAACGAAACTAGGAAAACCTTTGACAGTAGAAGTTGCTAGTGGTGAACCCATTATTCTTGATTCTGTTCTACGCAACTGCCAGTTGAACCTGAATGATCATCTTTTCCCTATCGATCTCACGCCTATGCAACTTGGAAGCTTCGACGTTATTGTGGGAATGGATTGGTTATCCAAGCATCACGCAGAGATAGTTTGTTCTGAGAAGATTGTTCGTGTGCCGCTTTCGTCAGGCGAGATTCTGCAGGTTCAAGGTGAGAAGCCTATCGGTGGTCTCAAACTCATGTCTTGTTTTAAAGCTCGGAAGTATTTGCGGAAGAACTATGTGGCTTTCTTAGCACATGTTACAGAAGATAAAGGCAAGGGTAAGTCTATTTCAGATATTCCTGTCGTTCGGGATTATTCTGAAGTGTTCCCTGAAGATTTACCTGGTCTACCTCCAGCACGCCAAGTCGAGTTCCGCATTGATCTCGTACCTGGTGCAAATCCCATTGCCAGAGCTCCATATCGTCTTGCACCATCTGAGATGCAAGAGTTGTCCAAACAACTTCAGGAGCTCTCTGACAAAGGCTTTATCCGTCCCAGCTTTTCACCTTGGGGTGCTCCCGTTCTCTTTGTCAAGAAGAAGGATGGATCCTTTAGGATGTGTATCGATTATCGTGAGCTTAACAAGCTTACCATCAAGAATCGATATCCCCTACCTCGCATCGATGATCTCTTTGATCAGTTACAAGGCGCTTCTTATTTTTCGAAGATCGATCTGCGTTCCGGGTATCATCAACTTCGGGTGCATGAAGAAGACATTCCGAAGACAGCATTCCGTACTCGTTATGGGCATTATGAATTCACAGTCATGCCATTTGGTTTGACTAATGCTCCGGCTGTTTTCATGGACTTAATGAATAGGGTCTGCAAACCTTATTTGGATCAGTTCGTCATTGTTTTTATTGATGACATCTTGATTTACTCTAAGACGCGAGCTGATCACGAGCAGCATCTTCGTCTTACTCTGGAACTCCTGAAGAAAGAGCAACTTTTCGCCAAATTCTCCAAGTGCGAATTTTGGCTTAAAGAAGTTCAATTTTTGGGACATATTATCAACGAATGAGGTATTCATGTAGATCCCTCCAAGATCAATGCGATTAAGGATTGGGATACGCCTACTACTCCTACTGAAGTTCGTTCTTTTCTTGGTCTAGCGGGTTATTATCGCCGCTTCATTGAAAACTTCTCCAAGATTGCAGTTCCTCTAACTGCTCTAACTCAGAAGAAAATGCCCTTTTACTGGGGATTCAAACAAGAGGAAGCTTTTCAACACCTGAAGCAGAAGCTTTGCGATGCGCCTGTTCTATCATTGCCTGAGGGTGATGATGATTTTGTCGTGTATTGTGATGCATCTAAATTGGGTCTTGGCTGTGTTCTGATGCAAAGGAACAAAGTCATAGCCTATGCATCAAGACAATTGAAGATACATGAGAAGAACTACACCACTCATGATCTTGAGTTGGGTGCAGTTGTTTTCGCTCTCAAGATCTGGAGACACTATTTGTACGGTACAAAATGTGTGGTCTTCACGGACCACAAAAGTCTTCAGCATATCTTCAATCAGAAAGAACTCAACATGAGGCAACGACGCTGGGTTGAGCTTTTAAACGACTATGACTGCGAAATTCGCTACCATCCTGGTAAGGCGAATGTCGTAGCCGATGCATTGAGTCGTAAGGAACATACTAAGCTTCATTGTGTACGTGTTCAATCTGTTATTCAAGCTCGATCTGATATTCAAGCCCGCATTTCTCAGGCTCAACAATCTTGTGTTTCACAAGGTTTGATGGATAAGGAATTTCCTTATCACATAACGCCTGCTCTGGAACTGAAGGACAATGGATCATATTACTTCATGGACCGTTTGTGGGTCCCAAGCCAGGATGATATTCGTACCTTGCTCATGGATGAAGCCCATAAGTCTCGTTATTCTATTCATCCGGGCTCAGATAAAATGTATAAGGATCTTCGTATTCGCTATTGGTGGCCTGGTATGAAGAAAGACATTGCCTTATACGTGTCAAAATGCCTTACTTATCTTAAGGTTAAGGCTGAACATCAACGTCCTTCTGGTTTATTGGTGCAACCAGAGATCCCAGTTTGGAAATGGGAGAACATTACTATGGATCTTGTTACCAAACTTCCACGCACAAAGAAGGGTCATGATGCCATCTGGGTAGTCGTTGATCGTCTTACAAAGTCAGCACATTTCTTGCCAATCCGTGAGGATTTTCCTGCTGACAGACTTGCACAAATCTATGTGGATGAAATTGTAGCTCGACATGGTGTTCCGTTGAACATCATTTCTGACAGAGATGCTCGTTTCACTTCTCATTTTTGGAGAACCATGCAATCTGCCATGGGGACCCAACTTAACCTGAGCATAGCTTATCATCCGCAAACGGATGGTCAATCTGAGAGAACAATCCAGACTCTGGAGGATATGCTAAGAGCTTGTGTGATCGATTTTGGTGGTAGCTGGGATTCACATCTTAAGTTGATTGAATTCTCCTACAACAACAGTTATCACACCAGCATCAAAATGGCTCCTTTTGAGGCTCTCTATGGTCGAAAATGTCGTTCACCAGTCTGCTGGAATGAGATTGGCGAGGCTCAACTTACTGGACCTGCCCTCATTTTAGAGACAACTGACAAGGTCAAGAAAGTTCGTGATAACCTTCAGGCAGCTCAGAGCCGTCAGAAGATTTACGCGGATCCAAAACGCAAACCCTTGGAATTTCAAGTCGGTGATCGGGTATTACTTAAGGTCTCACCTTGGAAAGGTGTGATCAGATTTGGAAAGAAAGGAAAACTTGCACCTAGGTACGTTGGACCATTCAAGATCGTCGAAAGAATCGGAAAGGTAGCCTACAGACTTGAGTTACCTCCTGAACTGGGAAATGTTCATCCAACTTTTCACGTGTCCAATCTTAAGAAGTGTACAGCTGATGAGAATTTCTCCATACCGCTTGACGAAATTCGTGTTGGCACAACACTGAAATTTGTTGAGAAACCAGTGGAAATCATGGAACGTGAAGTCAAGTGGCTTAAACGCAAGCGCATTCCTTTGGTCAAAGTTCGCTGGGAAGCTAAACGTGGACCCGAGTTTACTTGGGAACGCGAAGATCAAATGAAAGCGAAATATCCGCATCTTTTTCCACGAGTTTCCTCTAAATAAATTTCGGGACGAAATTTCGACAAGTAGGGGAGACTGTAACAACTGTGCTTGTAATCACTATGAACAGTTCTGTTATCAATAAAACAATGTTATTTGATCACAATGTTGGTTTTGTTATGTTTTACATTTTTCATGTTTTGACTTTTATCCAATTCCAAACTCTATATCAATTTCTAGAGAGTTATACGCAAACTGGTGCGAAAACGTACTCAGTTTAACGCGACAAATACTCCAGAACATCAACATATACTTAACATACCTTAAATAACCCCTACATAACTTAGAAATAAGTTTTGAAGGCTTTGGTAATGCACACAATTGGGCACACCTAGCATAAGATGTAATGAAATCATGTACTATAATGTACTAACGAACATAGCAGTATATGATGTTAAAACAGGAAAGCATGAAAGTAACAAGTAGGCACATGTGTTCCACCCCAAAACAGTTTGGAAAACAGTAAAAGAGGGGTCTATGTACTCACTTGAGATTGCTCAGAAGTCCTAGGATAACCACCAAGCAATGCTAGAGATCGCGGAATATCAAACGGCACCTAATATAGGTAACTACATTAATAAACCGGACCTAAATCGGAAGACTGGGTAGCATGAGGGTTTGTAAACCAAATGAGTGTAGGAACTCATGTGATATGGTTAATCAAAGCCTACATACTAAATGAAACTTAACCTAAGTGTCTACGACCCATTACGACCCGTTTAGGTAGCTTATGCTACTTTAACGCGTCGTTCGCGTGAAACGCGTTCGGACCGCCTAACTAGCCCTATGACAAGTGTTATATGCCTAAACATATTACATAATCAGTTATGTGACAAAGGTTTAGGTTACATATGCTTAATTACCAATTATACATGAAAAGGGTATTCTGGTAATTTACCTAAGGCATATAAACTACCTATCATACAACTACTTAAACGATGTGACCATAGGGTATAACCTCGGAAGGTTATTCCCTACCTACTATGGTCACCTAATGTGTTTGGTCGGATCCTAATGATCGACCAAACTGGGTCGGGTTCGAGGTATAAGCGATTTATCAGATCGCTTACCCTACGACCCTAGACAACGTGGTAATCAGTGGGCATAGTCCCAAGGGACTATGACCAACGTGATTACACTCACGTTGCGAAGTTCAAAAGAACTTCGCATTGACCATTACTGGTCAACGCTGAAAGTCAAACAAAGTTTGACTTTCTGACTCGAAAAGCAGTAAAATAAGGAAAAGAACGAAAGAATACTTACGAAGGGTCCCCGAATGCTAAACTCGATTCAAAAATCTCAGGTATGAAACAAATGTTTCAACTTAGAGTTTCTCAAATCAAGTTTCTAGTGATTTTAGCAATGGGGGGTATGGGGTATTTATAGGAATACCCGAACCGTTAAGATCGTTTCATGGAAAACGTGCCTTAATCCCATCCGTACATGTGTCGGAAAGTTATGGTGTTTAGGTGCTTAAATTCCATCCATACATGTGTCGGAAAGTTATGGTGTTTAGGTGCTTAAATTCCATCCATACATGTGTCGGAAAGTTATGGTGTTTAGGTGCTTAAATTCCATCCATACATGTGTCGGAAAGTTATGGTGCCTAAATTCCATCCTTATCCGCTGACTAAGCAAGTTTAGAATGTGTGGTTGTGAATTAAACAACGGCTAATACATCGAATCTGGTCCCGAAAGCGAAAAACTGAGTTTCTGCATGTTTTCTGCCCAGAATAGGCAGTCGCGTAGCGCGACTGGTAAAGCCTATAGGGCTCGCGCTACGCTAGCACCCCTCTGATTCAGAAATGTTTCAAAGTTGGCAGAAATGGTCCCTGCACGTGTTTAAGGCCTTTTTCGATGCGTTTGAACCCCGTTAACCTCATTTCAAGGCTCTAAAATGAAGTTAAAGTATAGGGAACTCAAAACATGCTCAAAAATATGCCGGATGATGGTTCGTTTGGTCGTACGAACGCGATGTTCGCTTAATTACGACGGAATGCGCATAAGCGCGAAAAACGATCCAAATGACGAAACGAATGGATTTTTCTTATGGCGAACACTAAAATATAATATAGTCATGCTTACATAAATTTTTGGATGTCCGGATGTATTCAGAACGTAAGTTATGCGCGAAAATGCAAACTTGTGCACTTTTTGACACTTTTAGTCCCTAAGTGACCCAAAAGTTTATTTTAGCATACCGAACCCCTCAAAGCCTATTTCTAAGCTATGTGAAGGATATTTATGGTATGTTTAACTTATGGTCATGTTCCGGAATGTCTGTTATAGTTCAAATTGGCATACTTTCGCAGTTTGTCAAGTTTAGTCCCTGTAAGCGATATAACTTTGATTTCACCACATCAAACCTTCCAAAACTTATATCTAAGTTATGTAAAGGTTATTTAAGGTATGTTAAACCTATTTCACTATTCCGGAGTGTTTGTTGCATTAAACTGGTTATATTTACGCATTAGTGCGCGTATAACCTTCCAGAAAGCGATTTAGAGTTTGAAATCGAACAAGAGTTGATATGTGCAAAAGATACACATATTTATACAAGTCCAAAGTATGAAATACAATATTTCATTGGTTTGGCATTTGTTTGATGGTTGAAATGACACAGGTGTTACAGTCTCCCCTACTTTAGGAAATTTCGTCCCGAAATTTAGTTTTAGAGGAAACTTGTGGAGACAGCTGTGCCGGTTTTGCCTTCAGACAAATCCATTGAGCCCTTAAGTAAAACTCTGGGCCATGTTAGGATTCTTAGCAAAGATGTCAACCCTCAAATTGAAGTCATTGTAGTAACAAAACATGGAGTTTTGAACTATAGACAGGAGAACAGTTCCCGTGAAGAATTATCATAGGAAACTTGTGTGTGCTTGAAATCAGAATTGGGTAGTGTGAGAATAAATGACATTGGTCAAAGTCCAAGACTTCTCCCGTATCATTACTCTTGCCACTGTTGGTCTTAACACATGACAAAACTTCCTGTGGTTCCTATGCACTGAACTCCATAATTATGTAGGCCTCCATAATTACGTAGTTCCTTGCACAGTCCGCACAGTTTATTTCATAATGCGTATGGGGAAAAATTAAACGAATAATCTCTTGAACTAGACCTCACGAGGGTCTATCTAACTACATAAACACATGATACATTTAACTAGATTGTCGAACCAATCTATTTAACTTAACTACTCAAGAGAATTATTTAACTACTACATCGACGTAGGATGTATTTAACTACTACACCGACGTAGGATGTATTTAACTACTACACCGACGTAGGATGTATTTAACTACTACACCGACGTAGGATGTATTTAACTAGATTGTCGAACCAATCTATTTAACTTAGATCGACGTAGGATCTCTTTAACTACTACACCGACGTAGGATGTATTTAACTAGATTGTCGAACCAATCTATTTAACTTAGATCGACGTAGGATCTCTTTAACTACTACACCGACGTAGGATGTATTTAACTAGATTGTCGAACCAATCTATTTAACTTAGATCGACGTAGGATCTCTTTAACTACTACACCGACGTAGGATGTATTTAACTAGATTGTCGAACCAATCTATTTAACTTAGATCGACGTAGGATCTCTTTAACTAAATTACCTACGGGGAATATTTAACTACATCGACGTAGGATGTATTTAACTTATCAACACATGTTGCCTTTAAACTTTGGAATAGTACTTTATAATCCAAGGGACTTAACTACAACGTAGAAGTCCATTAAGGATTTAAGATAGTACCTTTTTGAATATCCTACTACGAATCCTTCATATGGAGATAAGAAAGATTCTATGAGGATTTGGATAACGAATATCCAGAGTATACAAAAACACAAAATGCATAAACACATAGTCACGTAACCATAAAATTGTTTATCTAGATCTTTGATTTGTAAGTTTTGTTTTGTTAATTACGTACATGCATTTAAAGCACACTAGGAATCCATTTCATGGATTTCATTCGGCACTTTAAACATTAATAAGAATCTAACTATGAAGATAGAAAGATCTTCCAAAAATTCGATTTCGTTTTCAAGAAAACGCAATATTCGAATTAAGGTACAATAATTTTGAAGATACTGAAATACCCTTAGGTATCCTATTAAGAATTTATAGTGGTACGTTGGGTATTCATACAGAGTTGTAACTTGCGCCTTGTACTTCGTTTCTTTGCAAGAGACGGTTACTAAGGATTTCCGTGGAAAACGCAAGAGATAATAAAATGGAAGAAATTACGGGGTAGTCTGTTCTTCAAGGAATACGATTCCTTGATTCTCGGTATTGTAGGGGATACGTTGTTTATACATGCCATCATATTTGTACATTGCAATGCAAAATAAAAAGATTTATTTATAAACAACCACAACAACAACTGTTTCATGGACCCTGACAACAAAAGAAAATAATACATAAGGCTTGATTATTTCTAAACAACATTGTCTTTTAGTTGGTCCGATGCTCATCCTTGCGCTGGATTCGCGTTAGAAATCTTTGGGCAATTTCTTCGGAAATGGCTCATCTCGCCACAGTTGAAGCAAGGACCTCGTGGAAGACGAGCTTGAGCAGGATTTACTTGAGGTTGGTTTGGACCAGCTTGGTTCGGGGTAAAACGACAAGCATTTGCCAGGTGACCGAGTCGCCCACATGATGCACACAAACGACACTGTAGGTGAGCTAAGTGGTGTGCATTACATTTGTCGCATATCGGTGCAGTACCGGCATAAGGTTTCCTTGCAGGAGGCTGAGCTGGTTGGTGGCGGATGTTTTGGTTGGGTTGAGCAGCAATCGCAAAATTCTGCGAAGCCTTACGCTTCTTATTCTTGGACACCTCAGCATGTTCTTCCTTTGGTTCCACTTGAGCAGTCTTGTCGGATGGTCTTGGGTCGCCTTTTCGAAAAAGCTTTTTCTTTCTGATGTGGGATTCAGTTAGAGTAGCAGACAATTCAATGGCTTGTCTGACAGTAGTAGGGTTGCTGCCAGTAACAATATCCTGAACTAGGTCAGGAAGACCATCAGTATATTTCTCGATCGCCTTATCCACAGGAGTAACCATAGCAGGACACAACAGGCTCAATTCTTCAAAACGGTCAGTATAGGCTCGATGTTCACCACTGTCTTGCTTCAAATCATCAAACTCCCTCTCCAAAGCTCGCAGTTCATGACGAGGACAGAACTCCCTCATCATAAGAGCTCTAAGCTCGGCCCAAGTCTGTGCTAGTGCAATTTCAGCACCCCGGTCTCTCATAATCCCGTTCCACCATGTAAGAGCCCTCTTCTGAAACACGCTCGAAGAAAACTCGACCTTGCGATTTTCAGGACACTGAACGTGACGGAACGTATTCTCAATGCTCTCGAACCATTGAAGAAGCCCAGTTGCTCCCTCCGAACCACTAAACTTGAGCGGTTTAGCCGAGTTGAAACTCTTGAAGTTGCAGGGAGCATTGTTGTTGTTGATGGCCTGCATCATTTGAGCATAAAGATTTGGGAAGGCAACAGCCATTTGCTGCGCGATGATTTCCGCCAGTTCGGCATTTGCCATCTGATTGTCGCGTCGAGGAGGCATTCTAAAAGAGGAAACATGAAAGGAAACGAGTGAGAGATTTAGACGAAAAGAATGAGATGAAACAAATCTGATGAAAGCAAGGGTAGTGGTCATTTGTTTGTTACTACAAAGCAACAAACGACCTCGGTGATTAGTCACTGGGAATAGGTCAAAAATAATGTATCGCGAAGACATGCTCGCCTATAAGTGAACACTCATCCCAAGAATTCCCAGGTAAGCACAACTGGTCTCGCGTCTGATGAGATGTATACGAAGTGCTTGCCTAGACAGAAAACCCAGAATACAGGCATTCACCCTTCCAGTTTGCACGTGTTCACATTATTTAAAACCCAAAACCTTGACGAGATTTTGAAAATTCAAAGGGGTTCAAAACCATATAACAGAGGGTTCAAAACCTTACAATTGAGGGTTCAAAACCTTGTAATCAATCATCCTAGAACAGATGATTAGTTTTCAAAGCGGTTTTGAAATTTATGTTCTTGTTGTGGTCGTCGCCTAAGGATAGGTGACGGTATTGTTTTATGACTAAACGCAAGTAAACTCGCGTTAGGGTCCTAGAAAGGTTATAGACTAGGTCAAAGCATTACTAATAACCTAATTCCCTATAACCATTGGCTCTGATACCATCTTTCTGTCACACCCCGACCACGTAGAACATACAAAACGTGGCGGAAACATCGGGGAGTGTTGTAACAGAATTAATGTTTCAAATCCATGGCAATTGAAGTTTAGTTTTATTAATTAAAAGTGTTACAATGTCTTAATAAACAAAGAAATACAACATAATTAACTAGTCTTGCATCTTTTATTGTCACTAAAGCCCAAGTCTGCCTATGTGTATCTTGATCATCTTATGCAACAGTTCCTGAAAAACACATGTGAAAATAGGTACGTCAGCATAAAAATGCCTGTGAGATACATAGGTTTTGTGAAAATAGGTTTCATGACTTATGTTTGAGAAAATGTTTAGTCATGAACCTTGTTATTTGCTTTGCTTTGTAAATCATTTGAAAATCGATAAGATCAGATGATAAGTATAAATAAATGTAAGGTTAAATGAATAATCAAGTAAAAATATGTTTGCATAAGATAAGATGTTTATAAATCAATGTCTTGTGAAAAGTATGTTATTTGTATAAAATGTTCTATGTCTCAAACTGAAATGATTCAAATAACGCTATGATATGTATTACCATACAAACACTTATATATAGGAAGTACCAGCGGCGTATCCACCATGCTTGTATCATATTACACACGCATCGTTACTTAATCACTTAATCAAACCAAACCAACCAATGTAAGAAGTCTATGTTTAAATAAATTGTCAAATGTATTGGGTAATATGTCAAAGTGTTCATGTCAAGATGTAAATCATATCAAAATGTCTATGTCCAATATTCATGTCAAATGTCTATGTCAAATATCCATGTTAAACGTCTATGTCAAGATGTCATGTATGGCAAGTGAAATGTCTCAACTAAACCATATGCACAAAAACAAAGTATTGAAGTAAACCTTGGTTTAAATCAAAGTTATGTTTTGTGGGAAATGCATGATCAAATGTCAATCATGTTAAAATGTCTATGCCGAAATGTCTATGTCAAATGTCTATGTCAAAATGTCATGTAAAACGATGCACTAAGTAATGCACACAATTGGGCACACCTAGCATAAGATGTAATGAAATCATGTACTATAATGTACTAACGAACATAGCAGTATATGATGTTAAAACAGGAAAGCATGAAAGTAACAAGTAGGCACATGTGTTCCACCACAAAACAGTTTGGAAAACAGTAAAAGAGGGGTCTATGTACTCACTTGAGATTGCTCAGAAGTCCTAGGATAACCACCAAGCAATGCTAGAGATCGTGGAATATATCAAACGGCACCTAATATAGGTAACTACATTAATAAACCGGACCTAAATCGGAAGACTGGGTAGCATGAGGGTTTGTAAACCAAATGAGTGTAGGAACTCATGTGATATGGTTAATCAAAGCCTACATACTAAATGAAACTTAACCTAAGTGTCTACGACCCATTACGACCCGTTTAGGTAGCTTATGCTACTTTAACGCGTCGTTCGCGTGAAACGCGTTCGGACCGCCTAACTAGCCCTATGACAAGTGTTATATGCCTAAACATATTACATAATCAGTTATGTGACAAAGGTTTAGGTTACATATGCTTAATTACCAATTATACATGAAAAAGGTATTCTGGTAATTTACCTAAGGCATATAAACTACCTATCATACAACTACTTAAACGATGTGACCATAGGGTATAACCTCGGAAGGTTATTCCCTACCTACTATGGTCACCTAATGTGTTTGGTCGGATCCTAATGATCGACCAAACTGGGTCGGGTTCGAGGTATAAGCGATTTATCAGATCGCTTACCCTACGACCCTAGACAACGTGGTAATCAGTGGGCATAGTCCCAAGGGACTATGACCAACGTGATTACACTCACGTTGCGAAGTTCAAAAGAACTTCGCATTGACCATTACTGGTCAACGCTGAAAGTCAAACAAAGTTTGACTTTCTGACTCGAAAAGCAGTAAAATAAGGAAAAGAACGAAAGAATACTTACGAAGGGTCCCCGAATGCTAAACTCGATTCAAAAATCTCAGGTATGAAACAAATGTTTCAACTTAGAATTTCTCAAATCAAGTTTCTAGTGATTTTAGCAATGGGGGGTATGGGGTATTTATAGGAATACCCGAACCGTTAAGATCGTTTCATGGAAAACGTGCCTTAATCCCATCCGTACATGTGTCGGAAAGTTATGGTGTTTAGGTGCTTAAATTCCATCCATACATGTGTCGGAAAGTTATGGTGTTTAGGTGCTTAAATTCCATCCATACATGTGTCGGAAAGTTATGGTGTTTAGGTGCTTAAATTCCATCCATACATGTGTCGGAAAGTTATGGTGCCTAAATTCCATCCTTATCCGCTGACTAAGCAAGTTTAGAATGTGTGGTTGTGAATTAAACAACGGCTAATACATCGAATCTGGTCCCGAAAGCGAAAAACTGAGTTTCTGCATGTTTTCTGCCCAGAATAGGCAGTCGCGTAGCGCGACTGGTAAAGCCTATAGGGCTCGCGCTACGCTAGCACCCCTCTGATTCAGAAATGTTTCAAAGTTGGCAGAAATGGTCCCTGCACGTGTTTAAGGCCTTTTTCGATGCGTTTGAACCCCGTTAACCTCATTTCAAGGCTCTAAAATGAAGTTAAAGTATAGGGAACTCAAAACATGCTCAAAAATATGCGATATAACTTTGATTTCACCACATCAAACCTTCCAAAACTTATATCTAAGTTATGTAAAGGTTATTTAAGGTATGTTAAACCTATTTCACTATTCCGGAGTGTTTGTTGCATTAAACTGGTTATATTTACGCATTAGTGCGCGTATAACCTTCCAGAAAGCGATTTAGAGTTTGAAATCGAACAAGAGTTGATATGTGCAAAAGATACACATATTTATACAAGTCCAAAGTATGAAATACAATATTTCATTGGTTTGGCATTTGTTTGATGGTTGAAATTACACAGGTGTTACAGATCAAATGTAACAGTACAGAGTACTGTTCCATTTATAGACAACCTAACAACCTGTATCTACTGTTCTTAACCACTGACTATACATAAACAGATAACATACTAAACTACTGTTCTCTCTTTGCATCAGTGCTTTCCTCAAGGTTGATCAGTCCTTGATTGGGCAGTGCTTTGTCATCAGTAGATAGAATCAGCAGTGTTTACTTCTTCAGGGCTTTGTCAGCAGTTGAACGGGTAGCAGTAGTTGTATACGGGCAGTGGATAGAAGACCATCAGATGTTATAATCACTTTCAAGGGGAAAGCCTAATGTAAACAGCTGCTTATTGTGAATCCACTGTCATGATCCGGTTTTGGCTTTCATTATCTGTTCCTCTGGTAGGGTTCAATCCCAACATCACTCAACTCATATACACGAGATTCTTAATCATGTCTAAAAATGTTTTATTACCCAAATTTCAAAACCTTACGAGATGCTACCTATCAATTTAAGCAGTCCAATGAATCTCTTGCCCATGAACTTCATATTCGACTTAATCACTAAAATACCCACTCACGTTATATCACCATACTAAAGACTTTCATTCCCAATCGGAATTCAAACCAACTTTCTCATATACTTATAAGATCTTATAGATATTATACGATCATTTTACCAAAGACGCTTTTCAACATCAACAAATCATTGGTTAAATTAAAAAAAAAACAACCACTAAGTCCTTTTGCTAATTTTCTTTTCTAAGGATCGACGTTTTCACAAGAACCTTTAAAATTCAAAATTTCTTGTTTGGATGCAAATGAAACAAACCCATTATTTTCGAAAACCTTTTTCTACACCGCTTAATTCGTCATTCAAATTTCAAAACACGTGGGCAAGAAGACATCATGGGGACCGACAATCTTCAACATACGTAAACTCTTTTACAACAAAAACAACATTTCATTCATTACAAAATACGTTATGCATAACCAATGAGCACTTTATGTTCCTTTACATTTACAAACTATATTCTACATTCCAAATCAACTCAATCTATTTTGATTCGATAAACTCAACATTTCGCTTAAACAACTATACATGTAAATCATCATACACGTTTTAATCGTTACCTCGCAACGAGTTCGCTCATATCCTTCGTTTTACATATTCAAATTTCTCGAGCATTTTATATGCCTGATTTCGTTACACTTCAACATACACTATATACGTAATATTTATTAATCGTGCCTACATTCATACTCATACGTTTTATGCTTTTACTTATATTCATACTACTTGTACGTTTTATGTCTATACTCATACTTACATGCATATTCATACTTAAACTTATATTTATGCTCATACTTTCATTCACACTTATGATTCATGCATTTGTACCCGCACACAAGTGGAATCCGAGGGATTCGCTTACGTGGGTCCCATACATACTTAAGCATGGACTTGCTTATATACTACATTCTTATACGTACATATTCTTATTTTTTTTAATTTTTGTATACCCTGATTCATACACAACTAGTACAAGCTATGCGGATCATGCGACGACCAAAATAATCCCGGGTGCACACGGGATTATAGTGATAGGCGTATGAGAACCCTAGAGTGTACTACTGTGTATGGTAAGACACGGAACGTAACATGACACCGAATACGGAACGGACGTAACATGGTCAAAACATGGTGGATACGCCGCTGGTACTTCCTATATATAAGTGATTTCACCATGTTATCAAACTTTCGTAAAACGTGCCATGAGAAATTTAGTGTTTTGCAGAAATTTGGACCTAATACAAACTTTAAACAACTCAAAAACGCATTATATCCGATTATCCACGATGAGACTTCATCTTTAACACGCTACTTTCGTCTATCCAATACTGATATCATTCATATACTTGGATTCATTAAGAGTCAATCGTTCGCTCCCATACTCCTATTATTCTACATTATCCTTTTCTTTAATACGAGCCTCGTTCACAATCAAGATTGTTTAAACATTCGAATCCTAACTCATCTCATTACCATTAAAACCGTTCTCCTGTTCTTTATTCTTGTGTGAACGTACTTAGTAGACCGTTAAAGCTTTATTTAAAGTACCAAACCTTTTCGTTCCTCTCAATAAACAATTTTTACGAAAGTGTGATTTTTATACTTCCCCTGTAAACTACCACACTTTCCAACAAAATACAAACCATTTTGTCAAAATCTTCCTTCTTAATACGTCACATTTTTAATACATCTCCAATTTAAGTTACCCAAACTTGTTTAGACTCACTTTACCTATATACGCACCTACACGTTTTCAACTATGTTTGGTACATCAAATTATTTTAGACAACGAACTCCCTTGCAAATCTACCTTGTCGTTCTCCAAAGTTTCGTACCTTTCAAAACGTTTCAAAACTTCCAAGTCTCAATTTTTGCCAAAACTTTTTCAAGTCTTTCTGTTGAATAAATTTCAGGACGAAATTTCCTAAAGGAGGGGAGACTGTAACACCCTGCATTTTCATACTTTCCATATTTAGAAACCATTGCTTTAAATTCTATTTTTGGAAACCTTGTGTTCTTGTAATCGTTCTTTCTTTGTAATCGTTGTAAAATCCGAGACTTCGATCATAAATAAAAGTCGTATTTCTTTAATCTCGTGTTATACGTACTCTATACATGCTCATACATTTAATTTCGTCAGAAAATTGATACATATTCAGAAATGTTGGAAATTATGAGCCAAACTTGCAAATACGTGAAATATGCTAATAATACGTCTTTTGTGTGCATACAATACTTATATATGACATTCTTACGCTTAATTATACTTGGATTATGTTCATCATACTTGACTTATCCTTAAACTATGCCTATATGACATAAATAGCCCTTAAAACACCTTAAAGCATAAATAATAAACTTCAGGGGCCAATTTGTAATTAACTGAAACTTGAACCAGCCCCTTGTCGCCGGCCGCGAAGGGCCAAGCTCTCTGTCTTCGCTCCCAATGAGGATGTCTGATCTGGAGCCAGCTCTTAAACGACCTTGGATTGGTAGCGAGTTTAGTGTGTTTTGAGTGGTTTAACTTGTGTTTCTTGCATTTAAACCCAACTACAACCTACCCCAACCTTCCCTTATAAATACAAAGCTACTCTAAGCAAAACACTTTACAAACTCATCCAAATCACTCTAAAACTCTAAAAAACATAGCTGCAAATCAGTGTTCGAGCAGATTCATCCTACTTCACAAAAGTGAGCATAACTCATTCGTTTCTTATCCGATTTACTCCATTCTTTTTCCTATGTTATTGGATTGACCTTAGCTTCGATTCCTTGGGTTTTTTCACAGTAAATCAGTCACTGGAACATCGCCAAAAAGCTCTAAAGTTAACTGTTTGTTTCTGTTTTGATTAAATCTTTACTAAACTTGTTCAAACTTGAGTCTAACTCATCTCAAACCTATATCCTTATGCTTATAACCACTTCTATGGTTAGTTAGGTTTAAAAACAAGGTTGAGACATTCAAAATCAGAGGATTAATCCTCATAAACTTTCTGTTTTGTTCAAGGGTTTAACCCACAAAAGATGTTCAAGTTCAAGACTTGATGTAAGTGTGATTTAGGATTAACTTGGGTTGTCCTACATAAAATCCACACATTACTTGTTGACTTCTTATAGATTAGTGTTTAGTATTCTTGTATTACTTGTAGTTCATGACCCTCCTTGTATGTTCAAAACATCAAGTGTAGTGGTGAACACTTAGAGGTGCTAAATGGAAGAACTTGTTCTTCCTACCTCCTACATGACTTCTATAACACAAAGGGGTTCCTAAATGGAGGATTCATCCTCCTACCTCATGCTTGAACTAATGGACTTATTGATATATTACATAACCTATATAATACTTGTATAAACTATCCAAATATTCGAACCTTTGATGATGAATTTGTATTCATTTGTCAAAGTACTAGATTGCATCATCTAAGACCTAAAACTTGTTATGATTCTAATGGGTGTTCTACCCCTAAAAACATTCTAACCCTTGGGGTTTCATAGTGTCAAACAAGTATTTTGTGTTAAAAGATGATGACTTTCATATGTTATATTCTTATGTTTTAAATTCCGAATCTCGACTCTAAATATCCTTGAACTTTAACCCTTAGACATTCGATCTCCTAATCTCATTGCTCGTCAACAATTGGATAATCGGAAAGCATATGCATTTTTGTGAGTACACTTGACCCATTTTCCTTTTAATACACTTTGGGTGCAACATGTTTTACTTGTTAAAATGCACGATTCACAAACATGCTTTATTCAGTCAATCCTTATACATGCTTTGTTATGCTTAAGTTCATGCTAGAATTCATACTTGTTAGGATCTGAGTTTGGTTTTGATTGTGTTTTACGTTTCAATTAAGATGAAGATGGATGAGTTATGCAGCGGAATTAAGATGGAAGCAAACTTTTCACAATCAAACAGGAGAATTGCTTTTAACATACAAGTTTAACATTGAAACGAATGATTGAATTTAATTTCAACAACGATTACAATTTGCAAGTATGCAAGAAACTCCCCCTCGGCCTGAGCTCACATTATTTGTTCGTGCAGGAAGAAGATAGTGAAAGAGCTGATAGAACAGTACAGAGCACTGTTCTATTTATAGGCACGAGCAAACCACTGAAGCATCTAAGCTGACGTCACCATGAAAGTGACATCTAACCTCCGAACAAACTCTAACCTCTGATCTATACAACCTCTGCTATGCGTATTACATTTCATTACATAAAGACATCTAAACTACTGCTACAACCTTCCACTGATGTGAACCCAGCAGTACTTGTCATGATCAGCAGAGCTTGACTCAAGGCAGTAGATTGAACAACAGTGCTTTAGTCTTCCATCACTCTTTTACTTGATCAGCAGTTTATAGGTCAGCAGTTTGTACGATCAGTAGATAGGAGGTCAGCAGATGTTGAAACCACTTTCAAGGGGAGAGACTTGTATACATAACATCTGCTTATTCTGGATCCACTGCTCTGATCCAGTTTTGGCTTTAATTATCTGTTCCTTTGGTAGGGTTCAATCCCAACAATCTCCCCCTGGAACAGATAATGCCAAAACTCTTCATTATTTGTAGATCTTTATTGCCTCATCAGCAGTTCCCTTATTTTCCCTTTGAGTTGTAACTCAAAGGTTAAGGCATCTGTGTCATCATCATCCCTGCTAAGTGGAAGATCAAGGAGATCCTGCAAATCTTCAAGACTTAGGCCAAGTGCTTGTTCCCTTGTTATTTTCTTCACTTCTCCACTAGACTTGAACACTGTCAGTACATGGGTATGTTTGTCAGTTTTCCACTTTAGTACCTTTGAGTCTAGTGGGTTTCTTGGGAGATTTTTATTTGAAGAGGTGTTTAGAGATGCTGGCCTATTGATGACTGTCTGAGCAGTACTTACAGGTTGATCCAAATCGAGAGTCTCTACAATCATTTTCTTTATGCCTTCTTTTACAAGGTCATCACCTTCTATTAGCTCTTGGATGGTTTCAGCACCCAACTATTTTTGTGGCCTTCTTTTAAAGATGGCTGCACCAGCTGGAGCAGTGGATCTCCTGATTTGCGGCTTTGATGGTCTTTTTGAAACCTCTGCTTCAGGATAGTCAGGCATTTATGGAGCAGTAGGATCTGTCTTTCTTAATTTCTCCAAACTTTTGTAGGTAGCCCTGACTGTATCTTCTTTCCATCTCAACACTTGATTCAAAGACCCATAATCAGCAGCAGCTAATTCCTCTTTCATTCTCCTCAGCTCTACCTTTTTATCAGGTACATTCTTTTTAAACTTTGCCCAATCTGGAGGAGTGTGCTTGACCTTATTCTTGATCATTTCTTGAATCCTGGCTGCTTCACTTTCAAGCTCAGGGATGGTCCACTCCTTGTACATGTGCTTTTCTCCCTTGTACTTCTTTGTAGCCATGATGCTTTCAACATAGTTTTTTCTCAGGGATTCATCTGCCTTTTCTGATATTTGCTGACACACATTCTTTGCAAATTATTCCAAAGATCTGACTTGTGTGAGCAAGTATTGATAATTCTGTTGAATTTCTCTATCAGATTTCCCTTGTGTATTTCTTTTTGAGATATCCTCTGCTTGCTGAGCCTTGATTTTCAAATATTCTTCAATATTGTTAGGCCTAGGATATCCTTCAATAGATGGCAAACTCCTTTTAGCAGGGTCTTCCTCATAATAAAAGGACTTGATTTCTTCTCTGACTGCTATGAGCTCAAGAGGAAATTGAACACCTGAAGGAGCTAATGGCTTTTGAATCTGAGCTGATGAGAGAGGAACAGGCTTGGGTATTGTAACAAGTGATAGAGATTTTGAAGATGTTGGTGGTGGTGATGGAGAATCATCATCTGGTATGAAAATCCTTCTCCTTTTTATTGTAGGAGAGGCAGATGATGTTTTGGGTGGATCAGTGGTGGTGGTTTGAGTGGCAGTGATTTGTGATTGACTAACAGCTGTTGAAACAACTGGTGTTTCAACCACTGTTGTCATTACAGCAGATGTTGTAACATCTACTGTCTTCTGCTTTTTGGCAGGAGGCGATGGTGGTGGTGGTAAGGCAGTGGTTGTGGTGTGTGTTGAAGTGATAGCAGATGTTGAAACAACTGGAGTACCAGCAGATGTTGATACAGTAGGAGTTACAACAACTGTTTGGGTGGAGGTTTGATGTTGGGGCCTTTTGGACGATGGTTTTGGAGTATGCTTTGTGAGTCTGGATGGTATGGATTTGGGTTCCCACACTTTTCTAGTGAGATTTCTTTTTAGCTCAAGATTTTTAACATCCTTTGACTCAGAACAACCCTACGCATTCAGCTCCATATAAGCTCTTTTCTCCTCATTCCATCTTGACATATCCTTTGCCTCTCTGTCCCTTTTTACACTTGCTATAGCTTCATCAAATGCATTTTGGGTAACATCAACCTTTTTGCTACCATCTGGCAAGGGTATCTTCTTGGTCATAGCATCCCTTTCAGGTTCAATGTAAAGACCATCATCTATTCCCTTCTTCTTCCACTCCTGAATTTTCTCCCCCTTTTTGGCATTATCTGGGGGTAGTTGATCAATAAAGAGAACAGTTGGAGGAGCAGTGCCAGTGATTTTTAATAAATGGGCCTTTATATCCTTGATGTCAGCTTGTGTGTTCTTGAACCTAGACTCCATTGTGTTTCTCAGCTCTTGGACATGTTTTGCATGTTGCTGATCAGCCATTTGTTTTTGTTGTTGGAGAAAAGGTTGGAAGAGGTTCCATATCTCATCTGCAGCAGATGCTTGTGGTGGAGCAGGTGCTTGAGGTGGAACAGCAGTGGATTGCACCTTTTGTACTTTTAACAACTGTTGCAGAATTTCTTTGATTTCTGCAACCGAAGTATCCAGTTTTTCAACACGTTCCGTCAATTCCAGGTACTTTAAACCATCACCCAATTTAATGGGATCATCTGATTTCCCACTAGCAGTGGTTTTATCAGTGGTTGAGGTAGGGAGTGTACTCCAAACATTAACCACTGATGCCCCTTTTTCTTGGTACTGGGGTCTTCTTCCTGCAACACTTGACAACCTTTTGATGTTTCCAGTGGTCAAAACAAATCCACTGGTGGATGTCAGAGGTGCTATGGAAGGAATTGCCTCCAAGGAAGTCTTATTGATGTAACCACTGTCCAAATGCAAACTAGTAGGTTCAACACTTGTAGTGGCTGCTTCACTTGGATTACCACCAAGAGTTACTTGTAACTCGAGGGGTGTAACCTCCTCAGGCATTGTTGGTGGGTTAACTATGATTTATACATCAGACCCAGTCATTGGTTGAAGTATATTCTCATTGACAGGTGATTGAGAAGGACTGGTTTGTGCCTGGTTCAAATCAATAGCATCCAACAAAAGTTTAGTTGGTGGGAGAATTGTGGATGTGAGGTTTGGTGTAGAAAGAGAATTTGCCTCGGGCATTGGGCTGTGGATGATGGAAGCAAGTGATTCCAGAACATCATATTGTGGTGTCCCTATATGTACAGCCTGTTCTTTTTGAGAAGAAGCAGGAGGAGTTTCAGTTATGGGTTGAGATATTTGTACCAACTGTTGTGAGGAAGTAGAAGCAGTGGTTTCTTGTGACTTTTGTGTTATCACTGGCAGTTGCTCTGGTATCTCATCCTCCAGAGTTGCCTTTTTGATGGGTTTGGGGGGTTTTTGAGTTTTATTTTTGTAGGATCGTTTTCACGACCAAACGAGTCGTTCAGAAGAATTCTCGATGGTTCTCAGTTTGAGGTTCAAAGCAGCTTCTACCCCATCTGGATACTTCTGAGTGTAATGACTCCACATTAGGGGTGGAACACTGTTAAAGACAGGTGTTGCATATAATTGTTGCGGGACAATTTGTTCAATCACATATGAAGATGCAACATAACTTATCAACTTCTTGTCAATTCTTTCATTCTCAATTTTGATTAACTCTAATTCCTTTTTCAATGAAGCAATCGTGTCCAAATGAAAGTTGATTTCTACTTGTTTATAAAAAACTGTTGCTTTTAATAATTTTGTGGCTTTATCCTTTTCAAGACTTTCTTTTTGAATCATTTTGATAGATTTAGCCAACTTGTCATAAGCTTCTTTTACTTCACTCAGATCAAATTTAACCTCATTAGTGTATTGTTTCAATTCCTGAAACTTTTTGTCTTTTTCAAGACATTCCATGCATGATTTTGAACAGTTTTTGCATGAAGTTTCAGAGATTGAATCAATCTTTTCAAAAATCTTTTCTTCTTGCTCAAAATCAACATCCTGTTTACCGACATTATCAGACTCTGACTCAGACACTCCTTTTGACCTAACTCTGTTTTCACTGACACGTTTTCCACTGACTCAGTATCAACAGACTCTGGTTTTACAGATTCTATGTCTACCTCTTTCAGCTTTGCCATTAAGGCTTTGTCAGCAATCTCTTTCAGTGTTTCTTCAGTCATTTCTTTCGAGACATCAATTATCTCTTTGACAGAATCTTTCTTATCATCATTCTGTGGGCAAAATCCTGTTGTTGGCTCACTAAAATAACCTGCAAAAGTATTAAATACATTAGGAGGCATAATTGATTTTAAAGAACTAGCTAAAACCTCCTGTTCGGACTGATAATAGTGGATTTCTACAGCAATTTCTTTGAGATCAACCGAACTTTCTTCAGACACATCTTCACTAACAACCTCTGTTTCAACAACACTCTCCGATATTTCCACAATCTAAGCCATCATTGCTCTACTTTCACTGCCCGGTATATACTTGTCCCAACTGAACCCATCAGCTACCTTCTCATCATCTTGGTTGACAATAAGAGCTTTTTCCGGCTTGTTTTCGATCTGAGGTCTTTGAACGACAGGTTGTTGATTTATCTTGTGATAGATCGCCTGTTTATAGTAGTCATTGGTAAATGGATTTTGATGGTTTTTGACCTCTCTATTCGGACACTCCCTCTTAAAATGACCATTTTCTTTACACCTGAAACAAGTCACTTTGGACTTATCAAAACCAAGCTTTTGATCCGGACCTAACAAACTGTTTCGGCCTGTAATTTCCATAAACCTTTGAGCTCTTCTAACCAAACTAGCCATCCCCCACTTGATATCAATCAATTCTAACTCCTCTAGATCGATTTGGTCGTAATCCTCCTTTGTCATATCAGGATTACCGATCCTCCCCGCTACCAAACTCTCATATGACTCCAGCACGGAAGCTAACAGTGCAATGTGTTGCTTAGCAGCTGCTTCTGTAAACTCTTGTCCATTTTTGATATTTACAGCTATGTTGCACTGTATCCCAGAAACATATCCCTGATTGTTCGAGCTTGATGAGCTTTGTGGAGACATTTGTTCTGAAATCTTGGGATTCGGCTCATAACTTGTAAACGGTGAAGGCTTGTTGTTGCTTGATGTACTAGACGAAGCACCAGATATTGAATCTGCACTGAAAGCTATTTGAATCTTTGGGCTTAGATTCGTTGTTGCCGGAGAACTGCCTTTGTAATATAGTGAAACATCCTATTGAACATTTGCAGAATTCATCTGTTTAATCTTTGTTAACTCTAACTCATGTGCTTCGATCTTCTCTATGAAATCACTAAGATTCAAATTAACATAATCTGAATTGTTCTTCAACACCAGCAAATAGGTACCCCATTCATCATATGGCAATGCATCTGCCAATTTATCTATCCACTCCTCATTGGTCTTCTTTATTTCCAATCTCCCCATCTCCATAACTAGATGACAATATCTTTCAATCAATTGTTTTGTAGTTTCACCTTTCATACCAGTGAAGATGTCAAATTGTTTCTTTATCAAAGCCTTTTTGCTTTTGATCATGGATACACTCCCTTTAAATTTTACTTGCAGCGACTGCCAAATAGATTGTGAATTATCCTCATGCTGTAACAACACCAAGATATCCTCTTTAATTGCCTGTTGAAGAATACTCATCATCTTTTTCTCAGCTTTGAAATCTTCTTGTTCAGCTTGTGTCAAACTGCCAATCTGCTTCACAAGATTTAAACCATCTCTTGGAGGATCATATTTTGATTCAATCTTCATCCAACATTCAAAGTGATTTGCTTGAACCCATGTTTTAAACCTTCCAGACCAACCAGAATACTCATCGATATTCATCAATTTAGGTGGTTTCTGCATCGTCCCGAGCTCATTCTCCATATTCACATTTTGTACTATACTAGCCGGGGTTTGTGCTGCCGTCATTCCACCACCAGAAAACATGTTGTAAAACTCGTTATCCATTTTACAAATTCAATTTACGGAAAAAATTTTCAAGTTTTGAAAACAGAACTTTTCAAGCGAAATCACACAAAATCAGATTTTCAAGCGAAATAACGAACAATATGGACTTTCACAACAAATACATGCTTTCAAGCGAAATAAGATTTCAAGTTGAATCGGCACTTTCAAGCGAAATCAAGTGATTTTTCGAGCGGAATAACCTTCTCAAGCGAAATCAGTTGAATTTCAAGCGAAACCACTTATTTCGCTCGAAACTACTACAACTTTTCAAGCGGAATCAGTTGTTTTTAAGTGAAATCACTTATTTCGCTTGAAACTATCACAATTTTTCAAGCGAAAACAAATACTTCGTTCAAGCGAAATCAGGTTTTTAGTCCATTTTTACCACTTTTACTTTGAATTTTGATCTGATACTCTCAAGGGTTTGTTAAAACACTGTTTTACACACAATATCAGAAACTCAGTCCATTTTGTCTGTTAAAATGTCCAAAAATCCAAGAATGTGTAGAAAAAGGCACTGATTCAAGTGTATTGGCTCATAACTGGCTCTGATACCAATTGTAGGATTTGACTTTATGCTTATCACTTGTATTTAAAATGATTAAATTGGTTTCAAATTAATGAGTCATTTAGTCATTTCAAAAACAATTTATATTTCCAACAAACTTTCCCAAACCTCTGTTCTTCCTGTTTTGCACTTGAACTTTGAATATCAGCTTTTCAACATCAGTTGTCGAAAATCTTTTTGGATTTTTTTTATTTTAAAGAAATGCAGTAAAGAAATAATTACAAACAATATTGTTGTGAGTTTGTGTAAGAGGATCATATCAGTTTATGAGACAAATCACTAGCACCGTTAAGGTTTAAACATATTAAGTTCTAAACGATTCACATTGATTGACGATATAGTTGTCCTCTTAAACTCAATCTAAAAAGTTTCGAAATGCTTACCGATACGTTAGGGTATATTAATTTTGCACTAAATTCTTATGGACCCCACGATCTCAGCATATCCCCTCATCATGCAATACACTAACTCAAGTAATGCCTTTAAACTTTCATCAACTGTGATATGTGCGAAAACAACGCAGAATGTTTAAACATTAACAATCAGGTCGATCTTTCGATACGCAGAGAAAGTCCAATGTTTAAACAAAATAAGAAATAAAAACAAGTTGAAATTGTTTAGGCTTTAACCACCAGTTCGATACTCCCGTATACGCAGAGGTGATCCAAAGCTTAAACGAAACACCAAAGAAAATAAAGCAGAATGTTTAGGCACTAACATCCAGTTCGATACTCACGTATACGCAGAGGATGTCCAATGCTTAAACAAAATAAAGAAATAAAACAAGTTTAAATCTTTGCAAAAAGAAATGCACAATCACAACGACTTTTTCAGCAAGTTGTGAAAGTTCACAAACTGACCGGTTTTTATGTTCTTTAGCATTCAGCGATTACTGAGTAGGCACACAATCAAGAAGGACAAAACTAAGTACTATGCTGTCAATCATGTTTCCCACTAGAGCTAGGCTTTTTCATTTAAGTTTGTATCGTTATCGCAAATCTACTAGTCTAGCTGAGCCTATCGTCACATCTTTAGTGAGACTGTTTATCACTTTTGACATTTCATTTCTTTAGCGTATTGTGACAGTCCAACTGATTTACTATCATTTCCTTTTTTTCACAACAAAACTCATTTTGAATTTTTCAATGTTTTTGACATTTTCAAATTTTCTAATTTTTTTTTTAATTTTTCTCTCCCTAAAATCAAAATAAGTTTCAATTTTGATTTTCTGAGAAAATTTGAAACTGGAAGCAATAAACTGTACAAATAACATGACAAACTGATGAGAATTTCCTCAGCTCGCCATCCACTTGGCTTAAACAATCAGAACTTCCCCTGACAACAAACTATTTTCCCATTATGATTTCAAAACACTTAAGTTTGTTTTAATCAAAATGGTTTTTTCGGAAAATTAGTTTTGTCTGCCATTTCACAAACACGGGGTTTAATTCATCACACTGTTTTCAACCACTTGTAGGTTTATTACCAAAACAATTTCCAAAAATCATAACACTTGTAAGATAGTTAAATCAAGTACAACTTAATGTCCTTGATTAACCACTTGTAAGTCGAAATATCACAGTTAACAAACTATGAATTTCTCAAGAAAGATGCCGATTCCTGCTCCACACTTACCAACCTTGGAGCTCCGGCAAGTCAGGATTTTCAAGTACATAAAGGTGACACCCAAGCCTGACTAGTCTTGGGTTCATCCGAGTTATTTTCACTCGGTGTGTCAGTTCTCTTCTTTGATTCATAAAATTTCTTTACCCCTTTGACTGTTCCGTCAACCATTTTTTCAAAAATGTTTAGAACATTGGGGTTAAAGGCTTTTTCAACATCAAAACCTTTCTTTTCAGAAAAAGATTGATTTGAAATTTCAACTTAGTCAACTTTTTGTTTATAATTTTTAGCTCGCAATGGTGGAAAGTTGATATCATCCATTGGCGGAACTGAATTTTCTCCTTTTTGATCAACAGATGGCTCCTCCGATTTTGACGAATCAGATTCATTGCCAGAACATTCCTTCTTTGTTTTCGAAAAAACAAATTTATCATCAAAAGGTGGCTCCTTTGTTTTTAACATAACAGATTCATCGCCAACACGTGGCTCCTTTGTTTCCGAAGAAACAAATTCATCGCCAGGAAGTGAAAATCTCACTTTCTTTGATTTGTTAATCGTTTGATTAACCACTTTTTTCTTTCTTTACTCTCTCTTCTGTCCTCAGATTTGTATCTGATGAATTTGTTTTACTTGACTGATCATTCTTTGGAGAGCAAAACGATTTATCAGAACTGTTATCTGATTTTCTGGTTGTATCCGAGGACAAAGTCCTTTCAAGATACTCTCGAGCTTTCTTTCTTTTCTTTCTCAGTCGGTCTTTCTGCCCTTGTGAAAGCTTCACTTTATGTTCATTCACCTTCTGTTCTTTGGGCTTTTCTTCGACCTTGACTGATTTCTTCATCTTTTTCTGAGATTCAGCCCTCGATCTTTCCCTTGATCTCATTGGGCAATCTCTGGCAATGTGACCTTTGATTAGGCATTCATAACATCTTCTTGTCTCAAATCTCTGTCTCTGACAGTTAACAGCAATGTGTCCTTGAAAACCACAGTTGTAACACACCCTGTTATCGTACCAATCTCCACCATCAATCCAAACACTCAAATCATAACACTGATTTGATTTGTAGTACTCATGACTTCTCCTATAAGCTTGATTTGATGCTTGAGCACTGTGGTCAAACCTGCACCACTTATTACCAACTTTTTGTGAGTTTTGATTTTCAAATTTTTGTGGTTTTTATAACGATTGGATGACTGAACTGATGACCTTTTATTATTGTTTTGAAAATTTTTCGAATTTTTAACATTTTGTTTTTGTTCTACATTCTTCTTAACAGGTTTTTGCTTTGAGCATTCACCTATTTCAGTCGAATGCAAAACAGTTTCTTGAAAATTTTCTTTTAATTTCAAAAATATTTTCTTTTTCTCATTTTCGTCATCAGATTTATCATCACAATCCTCAATTATGACTTCGTCATAATTTGTGACATTGTCACTTATTGGAACTTCATTGATCGGTTTTGGACATATAAGATCTGGTATTGATGACGTATTCACAAAACCTTTCAATTGATTTTCTAAGTCATTGACTTTATTTCTAGCACATTCAGCTTCTTTTTCAAGCTGAATGATTTTCTCAAGATGAGAATTTATTTCAATTTGTTTTTCAATGTTATTTTTGCCAAAAATAGATTTCTCATCTTCTAAAATCTTTATTTGACTTTGAAAATCTTTTTCAATTTTTAATTTTTCATTTTCAAACATTTTTATTTTATTTTCAAAATCTTTTTCTTTCAAATCTTTTATTTCTAATGTCAAACTCTCCACATCTTTCAAGAGTTTGACACTATCTGCTTTGAAATCATCACATTTTGAGCACACATTTTCAGAACTTGAAGTTTCACTTTTCTCGGATTCTTCATTCTTCGAAATTTCCTTTGTCTCTGTCTTGTATGTACCTGCACAAAAATTTTTAACAAAATCAAGAGGATTCATGTTTTCGTCAATATAACAACCCCTCTTAATATCATATTTCATAACATTTTTTGCTACAAGACACATATTGACTGTTTTGCTTATTTCAACAATCACATCCAAACTTATTTTGTCTAGATTTTTATCTATTCCATTCATCAACTCTTTCTTTTTCTGATTATTCTCAAAATTATGTGTTACAAGCTCTCTGATGAATACTTTTGGATAACAATTTGAAAATCTAGAATCATTTTTCAGTTTATTCAAAAATTCATCCCACTCTGACGGTAACGCGTCTGCAAATTTAGATACTTTTTCAGCATCTGACATACTTATCTCGTACATTTTTTATTTTTCAATTAGACAATCAAATCAATTTTCCAACACATCCACTGTTTCATTTTTCATACACAAAAAACATTCAAATCTTTTATCCCAAACATTCTAAGAATTTTTTGGGTTTTGAAAAGAACTCTTTGTTGTTCACCTCAGAAATGTCAATTTCGACCAATTTAAACACCTTTTCAACATTCTCAATTCTAGCATTGTTGGTCAAGATTTGAATGTTGGTCAAGGGACTCTAACGAATGGAGTCATTTCGTTTGATAAAGTGAACTATATAATCGAACTTGAAAACAATCTGCTGAGTATCTCACAGATTTGTGACAAATCTTTTACTGTCCACTTTACTAAAAATGAATGTCTTGTCTTAAAACCTGGTTTTAAAATTCCTGAGGATATGGTGTTGTTGCGAGCTCCACGAGAAAATGATCTGTACATTCTTGATATGAGTGTCGCAACAACAACAGATTATAAAAAACAGTGTTTTGTATAAAAAACAAAGGCTACTGAAAAAGAGTCGATAATGTGGCATCGAAAGATGGGCCACATTCATGTTAGAAAAATGAACTTTCTTGTACACAATGATTTAGTTGAAGGTGTGAATCTTAAAAATTTTCATTTAAATGATGATTGTGTAGAATGCAAGAAAGGAAAGCAGATAAAGAAGTCACACCCGCCGAAGTTGCTGAATTTAATCAGAGTACCGCTCGAGAGACTTCACATGGATCTCTTTGGGCCGGTCAATGTGAAAAGCATCAGTGGAGATTTATACTGTTTGGTAGTAACTGATGACTTCACCAGATTTTCTTGGGTGGTGTGTTTAGAGAGGAAAGATCAAACGTTTAAGTCACTCATGATCCTATTCAAAAAGATGGAAACGTTGTATAAGTTGCCGATCAGGAGAATACGAAGTGATAATGGAACGAAGTTCAAGAATAATCAAATGGTTGAGTTCTGTAACGAGAAAGGGATTCTTCATGAATTCAGTGCACCATATAGTCCACAGCAGAATGGTGTAGCTGAAAGAAAGAATCGCACCTTGATCGAAACTGCTCGAACAATGCTCGCCGATTCCAAATTACCTATATTCTTCTGGAGTGAAGCTGTTGCTGCAGCTTGTTACACACTTAACCGAGTGCTCACTGTGAAGAAATATAAGAAAACGTGTTTCAAACTTTTACACCGATATAAGCCAAATCTAAAGTTTTTAGAACTTTTTGGATCTCCCTGTACCTTCATAGATCCAGATGGCAAATTTGGTGCTAAAAGTAATGATGGTTGCTTTGTAGGTTACGCGAGCCCGCTCAAGAGGGTGTTTGTACCGTGCCTGGTAAAGGTAATTCAGGTTCAGCATGTAGATTGTCAGAAACATACCGCGCCACCGCAACTTCCCGGACAAAGATTCCTCTTCGATTATGATAAACTCTGGGAGTCTTTCCAGTTGCCGATCGAGCCGAGTGTAGAGGAACTTGTTTACTTATACCAACAACAACAATCTAGTTCACAAGATCAGGTGCCAAGACCGTTGGTAGTTTCTCAGCCCACCGGGGGTACACACGATCACGAGGCTGGTCCAAGTGGAACGACACACGAAGACCCAGAAGAACCAGCTCCAACATTTGATCATTCTGACTACCTAGAATCGGAAGATGGTTCGATTTTTGACGAGGAACCAAATGTTGCATCGATAGAAGCTGTGGATCACACCGGTGATCAAGAAATAACGAACTTGCAATCGGAAGTAAATGTGCCTGACTCTGCAATGCCAAGAACATTGTCTTATCATCCTTCAGAGCAGATTATTGGAGATCTTCGAAGTGGAGTAAAGACGAGAGATCAGATCAACAGATCACTTACTTGTTTTTATACATCTGTTGCTCCTTTGCAGGAAGAATTCTCATTTAAGTGTTTCATTTCGCAGGTTGAACCCAAAACATATAAAGAAGCTTTAACCGAAGAAAGCTGGGTCAACGCTATGCAGGAAGAACTGCAACAGTTCGAGAAATTGGGTGTTTAGAGATTAGTTGATCTTCCTGAGAATCAAAAGTTGATCAAAACAAAGTGGGTATTCAAATGTAAGAGAGATGATAGAGGAGTCATTGTTCGAAACAAAGGACGTCTGGTAGTACAGGGTTTCAGTCAGCAAGAAGGCATTGACTTTACCGAAGTATACGCACCTGTTGCTAGACTTGAGGCAATAAGAATCTTCCTGGCATACGCATCCTGGAAAGGATTTAAAGTCTACCAGTTGGATGTCAAGTCTGCATTCCTATATGGCAAAATCAATGAAGAAGTGTATGTGGGTGTTAGGATCTGAGGCTCTCATGATAGTGTTTGTTTGTTTGAAATGAATGATCAATGAATTTGAAAACATGTTAGGTGCAGCGGAAGTGAAAACAAACTCTGTAAACACAATCAAAGGAGATAATAGTTTGATAAACAATTGCTTCTCATAGAGTCAAATGATTTACAAATCAAAGCAAAAGATTACAGATATGCTTACAAAACTATACTCCCCCTCAGCCTGATGCCCCAAGGTTGGTTGCACACAAGATGAAAGGATTAGACATGAGGAGAAGAACCCACTCAGTCAATCAGATGTAACAGTACAGGGTACTATTACATTTATAGGCAAACCAAACCACTGAGGCATCTCAGCTGACGTCACCATGAAAGTGACATCTAACAAACTAACAACCTATAAGCACTGATCTATAACTACTGATCATACAGACACTGATTACATACTAACTACTGATGTATAAACACTGATTCTTCATTCCTCTGATGTAGTCAACCACTGATGTCTAAGCATCAGTGCTTTCTTTAAAGGGTGATCAGACCTTGAATGGGCAGTGCTTTAACTCTTCAGCAGTGTTTGAATTTCGTCAGAAGATTGAGCTTCGGCCTTTAATCTTCATCAGTACTTTAGTGTGATCAGCAGTTGCAAGGTAGCAGTTGTACAGAACAGTGGTTTGGCCATCAGATGTTCTTCAAATCACTTCCAAAGGGAAAGTCTAATGTAAACAGCTGCTTATTATGGATCCACTGCCCTGATCCGGTTTTGGCTTTACATCATCTGTTCCTCTGGTAGGGTTCAATCCCAACAATCTCCCCCTGGAACAGATGATGCCAAAACCCTTCATTATTTGTAGATCTCTATTACCTCATCAGAAGTTCCTTAGCTTGTCTTTTAAATTCTGCTTCAAAGTCCTTGGAACTTGAGTCTTCCTCATCCCTGCAAAGTGTAAGCTCAAGGAGATCTTGCAGATCTTCAACACCCAGGCCCAGTGCTTGTTCCCTTGATATGTGCTTCACTACACCATTAGATCTGAGCAAAGTCAATACATGGGTCTTTTGATCAGACTTCCACTTTAGTATTTTTGAACCTAATGGGTTTCTTGGGAGAGGTTTATTTGCAAATGAGTTTGAAGATGGTGGCCTGGTAAGGACTGCATGGGCAGAGTCTGCAACCTTTGATGACACAGGATTTTCAGCCAGCATTTATTGAAGAACCATTTTTATAATGTAATCTTCTGCTGCTTTATCATGTGCTGTCTCTTCATCCATCTGCTTTTGAGTCTTCTTTTGTCTAAAGATAACAGCAATTGGAACAGTGGATTGAATAGCAAGGGATGATGGTAGTGATGAGGTGGTTTTTGGTGGTGGTGATGTTTTAGATGTGGCAGTGGTTGATTTAGTAGGAATGGCAGTGGTTGTGGTGTGTGTTGATGTGGTATTGGTGGCAGTTGTTTGAGTGACAGATGTTGTTAATGGTGGAGGTGGTGTAAGTGATTTTGTGGGAACAGAAGTTGTGGCTGAAGTAGTAACTGGCTTAGTTTTAGAAGCTGTGGTGGTTGATTGCCTTGTATTTCTAATAGGACTCTTCTTTAATGAAGTACCAACCTCTTCTTTTACTTTTTGCAGAACTATCTTTTTCTCAACCAAAGCTCTGCTCTCATCCCTTACCCTTTTAATATCAGCAGTGGTTTTGAGACCAGCAGAATTGACTTGACTTTGAACGATCCTCATTTGTGTATCTTCTTCATCTGCTTGAATTTTCAGGGTTTCATCACCTCCCTTTTCCTTTTCTTTAACAGATGTTTCAGCAGAAGTTACTGAGAGATTTTCCTCAGAGTCATTTTTCTCCCCCTTTTTGGCATCATCAACTCTTTCGAATATAGTGCAGGGGTTGAAATAAATTCCACAGCTCATCTGGAGTAGGGGCAGATGATGGAGTAGCTGTTGGAGATGGTGCAGCAGTGGATGGTACCGTTTGTGCTTTCAACAACTGTTGCAGCATGTCTTTGATTTCTGCAACAGATGTATCCAGTTTATCAATTCTAGCCGTCAATTCTTGGTACATTAAACCATCACCCATCTTAATGGGATCATCTGATTTCCCACTAGCAGTGGTTTTATCAGTGGTTGAGGTAGGGAGTGTACTCCAAACACTAACCACTGATGCCCCTTTTTCTTGGTACTGGGGTCTTCTTCCTTAAACACTTGACAACCGTTTGATGTTGCCAGTGGATAAAACAAATCCACTGGTGGTTGACAGAGCTGCTATGTAAGGAATTGCCTCCAAGGAAGTCTTATTGATGTAACCACTGTCCAAGTGCAAACCAGTGGGTTCAGCACTTGTAGTGGCTGCTTCTCTTAGATAACCACCTTGAGTTACTTGTAACTCAAGGGGTGTAGCCTCCTCAACTATTGCTGGGATAGCAGAAGTGTAAGCATCAGACCCAGTCACTTGTAGGAGTGTACTCTCAGTGATAGGTGATAGAGAGGAACTGGTTTGTGTCTGAGCTATAGCAGCTGCATGCAACAGAGGTAGCATGGATTGTGGCATTATTATTGGTGAGGGGATGGGGGTTGAAAGAGACATGTCCTTGGGATCAGGACTGAGGAAGATGGATCCGAGTGGATTCAGAGCTTCATATTGTGGTGTCCCTGTGCTTACAACCTGATCCTTTTGTGAGGATGCAGGAGGAGTTTCGGTTATGGGTTGAGATCTTTCTTCCAACTGCTGTGAGGAAGTAGCAGCAGTGGTTTGTGGTGACTTTTGTGTTGTCACAGGCATTTCCTCTGGGATCTCATCTTCCAGAGTTGCCTTTGTTTTGGGATTGGTGGGTTTTCTGGATGTTTTCTTTTTGGTCTTTTTAGTGGTGGCAGGTGTGGGTTTCACAGCAGTTGTGTTACTGCTGTGATCACCTTGAGCAGTGGGCTCAGCAGCAGATATCTGAGGAGCAGTGGTAGCTGCTAAAATATGCTCAGGTACCTCTGCTTTTGTTTTGGAAATTTTTTGATAGCCTTGTAAATGTTTTCAGGTGTAAGGCCATTTATTTGAAAAAGTGATGATGGCATCTGATGCACACAACTGTTGAATAACATCTGTCCACGTGTAACCTCTGTTGTAAATCAGTGTTTTGCACAAACAGAGGATACACTTTGGTAGTGGATAGATTTTACTATTTAACAGAGTTTTAATGCCATCAGTGCTTTGAACAGACTTTGAGGATTTATTGAAAAATTCAATTTTAAACTATTTTTAAGGTTATTTTTGATTTTTCTAAAAACATTTTTATGCATTTTACACATGGAACACAAGAAAGCTTGCTTTAATCCATGTTTAGCACTCCAATCATAGGGATCAAGTTTTTAACAGTAGATGAATCCAATTTTTAAGTTTGTACATCTACCACCTGATCTTTAGGATGGACATGTTAAAGATGAAATCAAACCTTTTTATAGCAATCCCTCACAAAGTGATGTCTGATAATGAATGATGGTGAATTAATGAGATATTGAACTTTTGATGATATATTTCAGCTACTTGATTGCCCTGCATACAAACAATCTTTTGAGCAACTATACCAAAATTCAATAACATATTTTGAAGTTACAAATAGTTGGACTTTTCAGCAACAGCAGCAGCATCATAATATTCTTCAATCTGTGGTTGGAAATATCTGCTACATGTGCACAGTCAATAATACCTTGATGTTTGTACTTGTTTTGAGTTTGATAAAACTTGTCAATCATGCTCCTAGCATATGCAATGTTCTTTGAGGACCCACTTTTCGCCAAATAGATTCTCATCCTTTGGCTGTGCCACAAAGTTTTCAAACTTGTTGTCACTGAACTGCTGAAGCTCCTCTTAAATGACAGCTACCCAACTTTCTGTCTTTCAGTGCTATAAGGCACATGACTTGTTGATGGAATGGTAGAAAGTCAAGAAGAAGACAAAGGTTTTGGGATAAACTTTTTATAAGAATCCCTTCCAATTGATGTTGTCAAGTGTATGGTAAAATGGATGTGATTAAAAAGGATTGAGGTTTAAAAGGTGAGGCTGCAAATGTGAGTCATCTGAGCTAACAACTGTTGGTGACTTTAATGATCCAACAACTGTTTGAAGGTGAAAGTGGAGGAATAAAAGGAATTGGTGATAACCAGTGTTGATTTTTATCCACTGTTAGTAGATTTTTATCAACAGTGGTTGTGGACTTGGAAATAGAGGTGAAGGGCTACTTTGATCAAGCAATTGTTGAGGTAGCAGTCAAGTGATTTCTATCCATTTTTGATGGACTTCTATCAGCAACTGATGGTGGATCAGTGGGTGAGCTTTACCAGCTGTTTTGTACATCTGCTGCTCAGATGAAGGAAATGATTTTGTCCTGTGATAACACAGTATCATATCCAACATCTTTTGATGGTGATAATGAGATATCTGAATTTCCCTGAATAAATGAATGCACATAGTTGCTTGATGACCATTATTCACCCAATTTTGGACTCTTAAGTGTTTTATGTTTATACTCTTTTCTTTTGATTTCAAAAGTTTTGAGATAAACACACTTTTGAGTTTTTGTAATTTTTCTTCTTTCCCTTTTTACCCTTTCCATAGAAAAGTATTGAAACTTTTACTGGAAGGTTTTCTAGGAAAAAAAATACTCAATCAAAAATCATTTTCAACAATGTTTTGAGAGATTTGGTCATTTTTGCACATGCTTATGCCAAATTTCACATTACTCATGATTTGGATATTTTGACTGCTGATTTTCTTAATGTATTCTTAACACAATTGATTTTGGTCCTTTTAGAGGACACTCAACCTGTTTTTCAATACATAAGATTCAAATCACTATAGTTTTGATTTCCCTCTTTTTATGTTAACAAAGACACTAGTGCTTTTATCCGCACATAGGCTTTTGTCAACCATGAGGAGAACACCTTAGCTGCAGTTATGATGAAAACAACACAAACTTCATAATAACATTTGAAATCAATTTTGTAACGAGAATAATCACACCAAAATCACCAGACAAGTTTCCAGATCTGAAACTATTGGTGATTTATGCATGACATCACTTGTTATGTGAATTTTGTGTGTCTTATGACATCTTGGTTGTTTTACAGAGTTTTTGAATAAACAACTTTGAACGTTATTACTCGTTACTCTGTTTTTCAACAAATACGACCAACCTTAGTATCAATGAAATTTGAGCTGAACTGTTATGTCAAATTGATTGTTAGATCGAATTTGACTGTCCAAGCTCTGATTCCAATTGTTAGGATCTGAGGCTCTCATGATAGTGTTTGTTTGTTTGAAATGAATGATCAATGAATTTGAAAACATGTTAGGTGCAGCGGAAGTGAAAACAAACTCTGTAAACACAATCAAAGGAGATAATAGTTTGATAAGCAATTGCTTCTCATAGAGTCAAATGATTTACAAATCAAAGCAAAAGATTACAGATATGCTTACAAAACTATACTCCCCATCAGCCTGATGCCCCAAGGTTGGTTGCACACAAGATGAAAGGATTAGACATGAGGAGAAGAACCCACTCAGTCAATCAGATGTAACAGTACAGGGTACTGTTACATTTATAGGCAAACCAAACCACTGAGGCATCTCAGCTGACGTCATCATGAAAGTGACATCTAACAAACTAACAACCTATAAGCACTGATCTATAACTACTGATCATACAGACACTGATTACATACTAACTACTGATGTATAAACACTGATTCTTCATTCCTCTGATGTAGTCAACCACTGATGTCTAAGCATCAGTGCTTTCTTCAAAGGGTGATCAGACCTTGAATGGGCAGTGCTTTAACTCTTCAGCAGTGTTTGAATTTCGTCAGAAGATTGAGCTTCAGCCTTTAATCTTCATCAGTACTTTAGTGTGATCAGCAGTTGCAAGGTAGCAGTTGTACAGAACAGTGGTTTGGCCATCAGATGTTCTTCAAATCACTTCCAAAGGGAAAGTCTAATGTAAACAGCTGCTTATTATGGATCCACTGCCCTGATCCGGTTTTGGCTTTACATCATCTGTTCCTCTGGTAGGGTTCAATCCCAACAGTGGGACAACCACCGGGTTTCACTGATCCACTACACAAAAGCAAAGTCTATCTTCTGGATAAAGCTCTTTATGGACTTCACCAGGCCCCGTGAGCCTGGTATGAGACGCTTTCCCAACATCTGTTGGACAACGGGTTCATCAGAGGGACAGTTGATAGTACGTTGTTTACCAAAGAGATTGCATGACATCTTTTAATCATGCAGATCTACGTTGATGACATAATTTTTGGTTAGACAAATGACGATTTGTGTAAAGATTTTGAGAAGGTGATGAAAACGAAATTCGAGATGAGCTCAATGGGGGAGATGAAGTTCTTCCTAGGATTGCATGTGGAACAAATGCCCGAAGGAATCTTCATTCATCAAACAAAGTATGTGAACGATGTTCTGGAAAAGTTCAACATGGCTCAATCTAGTCCAACATCAATCCCCTAGCTCAGAATCATGGGATTTGCCCAGACGAGAGTGGAGAAAAGGTGGACGAGACATATTACCGGTCGATAATTGGATCTTTGATGTATCTTACTGCTTCTCGCCCAGACATCATGTATCCGACTTGTTTATGCGCCCGCTATCAGTCCAGCCCACGCCAGTCACACTTGACGATTGTGAAACGCATTTTACGGTATTTGAAAGGCTGCCCAAGTACCGACTTGTGGTATCCTAAGTCTGGCGATTTCTCTCTCACAGGTTTTGCTGATTCTGATTATGGTAGCTGCAAGCTGAATGCTAAGTCCACCACTGCTGGGTGTCAGTTCTTCGGAACTCGACTTGTCACCTGGCAGTGCAAGAAACAAACCTCAATAGCGCTCTCTACGTGTGAGGCTGAATACGTTTCGGCTTCGAGTTGTTGCTTTCAGATCCTTTGGATCTAACAGCAGATGCGAGACTTTGGTTTGCAGTTCTTTGATACACCGATATTCGTGGACAATGAGGCAGCGATTAACATAACGAAAAACCCGGTTCACCATTCTAAAACAAAACACATCGAGATCAGACATCACTTTATTCGTGATTGTTATGAGAAAAAATTGATTAAAATTGAACACATACACACCGATGAACAGATGGCTGATTTTTACACCAAACCGTTTGATAAAAAGAGATTTAATTATCTTTTGAAATTAAATGGGATGAAAAATTTGTTTTCTGGGTGGGTGGTGGAATGTTAAGCCGAGGAGGACGACGATCTGATGTGATCCACGTTATGTTGTCAAGTTTTTGTACAGTTTATTTTCTGCTTTCGATAAAAACCAAAAACACAAAAATATGTTTTTGTTTTTAGGGGGAGAAAGTTTGCAGAAATATACAAAAACATGATAAAATTTCAAAATCCAAAAACATTTGAAAAAGTAAAAAATGAGTTTGTGTATAAAGGGGAAATGATAGTACATCAGCTAGACAGATGCAGTACGCTAAAGAAATGTAATGTTTAATATGTGTTAAGCAGTCTCGCTAATGATGAGTCGATAGGTTTGTACACATTTAGTAGATTTGTTTGGGATATAAACATAAATAATTACTTGCTTGCACGTGGGGAACATCTCCAGGATATATGGGTAACCCCCGAAATCTTGTTTGAAATGTCCCTCTTTCTGAGATACCAGGTCTTTATGCTCAGTGATATCTGGGGTATTATTCCGGGACTTCTGATAATGCGGAAGCAATGGTCTAGTCCCTGAATAATATTTTCTGCAATGCTTGAAATATAGCCTCCCCTTAGCATAAAAAAATGATAAAACATTGCAAAATGCTAATCATGTGCTGTTGTAAAAAAATTCTCTAAAAGGAACCCACCAAAAGTCGAACCGTCATCTCTCTGCTGAACGAAAGTTCTGACCTGAGCTCTCACGGTTTCGCATCTAACCCATTACAGATATCATATGTGGTATACTCACCTGTAAGACTGAATATTGGGATCTGGATACTGGAGTATATTCTGAGGTGGGACACATGTAAAAGTTTAAGTCTTAAAACACTTAATCTGTATCCTGAACAAGTTGAAAATTGTGTGAAAATTTAAGAGGATCAGTATATCGACAACCAACGTGAATTGTTTAATGCTTAAAATGAAATCAAGCTTAACAGTGCTTGTATCTCGTCGGCAGCTGATATGATCCCCTAACACACTCATAAAAATATTGTATGTACAGTTTATTGCTTATCATACTCTAAAATCCAAAAAGATTTGCTTTTCATCTTATTTTCGTCAACGAACGTTGGAAATCAGAGAATCAAAGTCTTATGTGCTAAACATGTCTGGTTCATGAGGGTTGGGTAAGCAGAAGATTGTGGAAAAGAGATTGGTAATTGCTTAAAAGTTCAAAAGTTCATTAACTTGAACTTAAATTGTTTCAGAAAGTCAGCAAACTTCATAAATTGGTCAACCAAGGTCATTAATTTGGACTTGGCAGGTTAGAGAGTTGACCAGGGTCATTATCTTGGACTTGGTTAACTGGGTGTGTCGGTAAAATCTGAAAAAGTTAAACATTTGAAATTTTAAAAAGGTTATTTCGCTTGAAAACCATGATTTCGCTTCCACATGTTATTTCGCTTGAGTGGTGATTCCGCTCGAACTGTCTCAATGCTACTTCAAACGAAATCAGGTGATCTATAAATAGCAGGGGGTTCCGCTTGAACAGCTCATTTATATTATTTCGCTTTAAAGTCACGCCTCCAGCGATTTTAAGCGAAATGTTGGGAATGAACCCTATCAGAGGAACAGATAATTAAAGCCAAAACTGGATCAGAGCAGTGGATCCAGAATAAGCAGATGATTACAGTTGGTTCATACAAATCTCTCCCCTTGAAAGTGGTTTCATATCTGCTGACCTCCTATCTGCTGATCTTACTAAGTGCTGACCTACAACTGCTGCCTTGCATCTACTGCCAAATGTCAAAGACTGATGGAAGACCAAAGCTCTGCTGATTCAATCTACTGCCTTGAGTCAAGTACTGCTGATCCGGACAAGCACTGCTGGGTTCACAGCAGTGGAAGGAAGCAGCAGTTGTTTAAGTGTCTTTTATGTAATAAATTGTAATAGCAGTTATTAGTACATCAGTGTTTGTATAGATCAGAGGTTAGAGTTTGTTAGGAGGTTAAATGTCACTTTCATGGTGACGTCAGCTAAAGATGCTCAGTGTTTGCAAGTGCCTATAAATAGTTCAGTACTTTGTACTGTTCTATTAGCTCTTTCACAACATCGTCTTCTTTGCACGAATAAACTACTGAGCTCTGGCTGAGGGGGAGTTTGCATTCATTCATCAATCATTGTAATCGTTGTTGAAACAAATTCAATCTTTCGATTCATTGTGTAAAGATGTTTCATTAAAGTATTACTCTCGTTTGATTGTATGCAAAGTTTGTTTTCATCTTAAATTCCGCTGCACAACTCTTTCATTTCCATCTTAATTTCAAACGAAAATACAATAAAAAACAAACTCAGATCCAACAATTGGTATCAGAGCCTGGACAGTCAAATTTGATTTAACAATCATTTTGACGTAAATAGTTCAGCTCATAACAGTTGATACTGATCGTTTGTTCGTCCGTTGAAAAACAGAGCAAGGTTTAATCACCATTAAAGTTGGTTTCTCAGTGTCTGTAAAACAACAAGAATGACGTCACAATCTCAAGATGATAAAAACAACATTGGCTCGCTTTTTAAACCACCTATGCTAAAAAGAAATGAGTACAACATCTGGCAGAGGAGGATGGGTCACATCCTCGCTCAACAAAGCACAGGTTGTTGGAGGTCTGTCATTTATGGTCCCCATGTTCCTTCAGTGCCAAGCGCTGAAGATGCTAAAAAGTTCGTTCCAAAACAAGTTGAAAGTTATACCAAAACCGACTTTCAAAAGATCGAACTAGATGCTAAAGCGTTTAGCATCATAGCATCAGCGCTGCCCAATGAGATATATGCTGGACTGTTACACTGTAACAGTGCCAAAGAATTATGGGACGCACTTAAGGAACAGTATGGGGGGACTGAAGAAGTCATAGAAAACAACAGGGAAATCTTGAACCAACAATATGAAACATTTTGTTACGTTAAAGGTGAATCACTAACGCAACAATTTGAGCGTTTCAGTTGTCTCATCAGTGAACTGAGGCTTGTTAACACCACTTTTACAAACTCAACTCAAAATAGCAGGTTCCTCAGGTCACTGCCAGAAAAATGGGACACCATAGCTTTTGTCACCCGAAACTCACCTGAATTCAAGGATCTGACCTTGACCCAACTCCACGGTCGACTCCTGACCTATGAAAGGGAGTTGAACCAGAAAAGGAGGTTACAAGAGTCAGGAAAAGTTACCGATGATTACACTTTCGGTAATACTGCTCTTCTGGGTCAAGAAGAATCTGGGAGCAGTGGTAAGGATCAGGGTTATGATCACTTCATTGACATAACTGCTGGTGCAAATTTCAACAACCCTGATCCTCACTCTGCTAGTTATGCATTCACTGCAAACGAAAACCAGATGTCAGATAATCTAAGCTTTGAACTCAATGATTTACAACATTTCGATCCCACCGACTTAGAGGAAATGGACATCCTGCACCAACTAGCCTTGCTAAGTGTTAGAACTAGCAAATTTTACAAAAGAACAGGGCGAAAATTCCCAGGGTTGCATGGGAATCTAAGGGTTGGGTTGGATAAATCGAAAATCAAGTGTTACAAGTGTAATAGGTTGGGACATTTCGCTAGGGAATGTAGGAGTCAAACTACTGGTCCCATAATTACTCATCCTAGCTCAAATCCTAGACCTCAAAACCAAAGCACTGTGCACTATGCCCAGTATACCCCAGCAGCTCAAGTGAACACTGCTCACTATGCTGCTGCCCCTGTGCCAGTACACTATGTCCAAACTACTGTTCCACAAATCCAATATGTTCAAACCCCTGCTCCACAGGTACAAGTGCAACCTGTTGCACCTCAAACCACTGCTCCAGCAGCAGTACAACCAGATCAACAAAGCTTTTTCACTCAAGGGTTTGTTGACTGGAGAAGTATGCCTGAAGACCTTAGTGATGAAAACTTTGCACTCTATGCTTCTAATGATTCTTCTCATGATGAGTTTTGTTTGATGGCATTAGAGTCAATACAGGAGGGGGTTGAAACTGAGGAGGAACAGCAGAGCTTTGAAACAGTGGAAGAGGTGACTGAAGCAGTGGTTACTGCTGTGGCTGGTGAACTACTGTTGGGAGAAAGTTCAGGTACCCTGATTGAACCAATGACAGATCCATGGTCCGTAGAGGACAAAGAAGAAGAAAAAGAAGAAAAGGCTGGTGAAAAGAAGGTGAAAGCTGATGATGAAGAAGATCATCAATGTGATTGTGCAATGATGGCAGCTGCCAAGGTATCTCCTCAAGTTCTTGAAAAACTGTGTTCTGACAATTGCATAATTGCTTTTGCTAACATCAAAGAGGTGAATGAAAACCTTCGGGATAAAATCTTGACTGATGAGTTCAAATTTGAAAAGTCTTTAAAAGAACTTAAAAACAAATTGACTGAAAAGGAAAAAGAAATCAGCTGTCTAAAAGAAGAGCAAAGCATCACCAAAACCCAACTTCAAACTATGGTAGAAAAATACCAAGCTTGCAAAAAGGAGTTGGAATCCACCCAGATTACTTGTGAAAGATGGGTGGAATCCTGCAGAGGATATGAGGTGATGCTTGCTAAACAGATTGGAAGCAATGTGAAATTTAGGGTTGGTTATAGAAAATATGATGATGAACATATTGCTTTGGAAAAATCTGTCCAAATCACTGATGAAGCTACTGAGCTCATCACCACAAACAAGAATGGCCAAGAAGTGAAAATCACTGACAAACTTGGTAACAAAATCACACTTACCAGACCAATGGGATCCTCCACTTTCAAGGAGCTTGAAGATCATCAGTTTAAACCAAAATGGTCTGATGAGTGTGATATTCTTGAAAATTTCAAGCCAGTGGACTTTACATCAACTGATGGTGCTAAGGCTCCAAAAGCTAAAGTCATACCTCTCAAGTACATCCCAGCAGTGGTTAAAACCTCTGCTGCAAAGGAGTCTGAAAAGAGAAAGAAGAAAGAAAAAATTGACAACTTGTTTTGTGAATTCTGTGAGAAAAGGAATCATCTAACAAAAGACTGTTTCCACTTGAAAGCTTATGATTTAAACAGAACAAGTGTCATTGTTTCAGCAGAAAGTTGCATTGTTTGTGGTAAAACAAACCACAAAACTCAAGCATGTGTGTACCTCAAAAACTTTGATGTGAAAAAGAATGAGTACATGGCTAAAACATCCTTGAGTCCATCATCATCATCATCATCATCATCATCTGCCAAGTTCACCAAGAAACAACCACTGTTTGTGCCAGTTCAAACAGCTGTTACAAAACAGCTGAACCAAACATCTGTCAAAAGAGATGTTCAGGTTACTGATGCACCACCTGCTAATCAGTTCAGAAAAGGCAGAGAAAAACAGTCTTACCAAAGGATTCCACACGTTTATGAGGCCTACAAAAGGCCCTCTAAACCCAAAGTGAAAAGGCATCCTTTTGGTTACCAGCAGATGATTGGTCAGGACCCACAACAGTGGTTAGAGAAACACTGTCCTAAAACAGTTCAAACCCCTGACCTAACCACTGTCCACCATTCTGCATCCATCCCAGACACTGTTGAGACCCCATCCAAAGCCTTGTTGGCTTTGGAGACCTTAATGAACTAATCCTTTTACTTCATGTGCAGGGAGCTTCTGCATGCTTTGATAGTCTTTGGTATGTAGATAGTGGAGGCTCCAGGCACATGACAGGATGTAAAGCCCTCCTCAAAGACTTTAAAATCCATGGAGGGGGTGATATATCCTTTGGGAATAATAGTAAAGGGAAAGTTCTGGGCTCTGGTACAGTGCAGTCTGGAAAAGTAAAATTTGAAAATGTCAATCTAATAGACAATCTAAAATTCAACCTTCTGAGTGTGTCCCAAATGAGTGACAAGGGATTTGGGTCATTCTTCACAAAATACTGTTGTAGGATTGTTGGACCAGAAATGGTCAAAAAGATTGAAGCAATAATCAAAACTGGTCAAACTAAACTTGTTGCTCAAAGAAGTGGCAATGTTTATGTTGTTGACATGTCAAAAGAGTGTCCCAGAGCTGATGCCTGTCTGTTCTCAGCTGCCTCTAACAAAGAGACAGAACTTTGGCACAGAAGACTGGGGCACACAAATCTTAAGACAATCACAGAAATTTCAAAAAATGGGTTGGTGAGAGGCCTACCACAAAAATTGTTTTCAGTTTAAAAGGAAAACAACATAAAAGTTCTTACAAGTCCATTGAAGAGTCCAAAACAACCCAGTGTTTGCAAATGCTACACATGGATTTGTTTGGCCCAGTTCAAGTCATGAGCCTCAAAAAGAAAAGATATTGTTTGGTTATTGTTGATGACTTTTCTAGGTTTACATGGACTTTCTTTTTACACTCAAAAGATGAGACTGCAGGCATTTTGCAAGACTTTGTAACATAGGTTGAAAAGCAATTTGACCTTCCAGTGCAAAGCTTTAGGAGTGACAATGGCACAGAATTTAAAAATAAGGAGTTGGATGCCTTCTGCGTGAAGAAAGGGATTGTAAGGCAGTACAGCATCCCTAGAACACCAGAGCAGAATGGGGTAGTGGAAAGGAAGAACAGAACTCTGATTGAGGCTGCCAGAACCATGCTTGCAGATTCAGGTTTGCCACTAACTTTCTGGGCAGAGGCAGTAAACACTGCTTGCTATGTCCAGAACAGAGTTTTAATAAACCCTAGGCAGAAAAAGACTGCTTATGAAATTCTGTATAAAATCAAACCACTGATCTCTTATTTCAAGGTGTTTGGCTGCCCATGCTTTATTTTGAACTTAAAAGATTCCATTTCAAAATTTGCAGCCAAAATTGATTGTGGTTATCATTTGGGATACTCAACCACTGCCAAGGCCTACAAAGTGTTCAATACATGGACCAAGGCAGTGGAGGAGAATTTGAATGTAAAGTTCAATGAACTTTCATCAATGAAAATCCCAGCAAACCCTGCAGATCTGTTTGATCTTGAAAATTTTACTTTTGAAAATACTGCTGTTAAGACTAACAGTGCAGGTCCATCAGAGGATACAACACCAGACTATGGGTATGAAATCATCATCCCTCAAAGGTCTGCCACAAAAGGAAAAGCACCAGCTGTTCAAAACAGTTGTCAAAGCTCAACCACTGCTACCTCAACAGTTGTTGACCAAAGTAGCCCATCAACCATTGCTTCCACATCCTCAAACACTGCTGACAAAAGTCCTCAAACATTGGATAAAAGTCAGCAGTTGTCCACTTCATTACCTCCTATTCCACCACCTTTTGAAGCCACTGCTGGATCATCAAAGTCCCCAGCAGTGGTTAGCTCAGATGATACACATTTGCAGCCTTCACCAACCAATGACATCATACCATACCAAGGAGATTTAATCTTCTTGAGATCTCATCCACCTGATCAAATTATTGGCAACATAAATGAAGGGGTGCTCACAAGAATCCAAACCCAAAACATTTGTTTTTTTGCTGGTTTTCTATCACTCCATCAGCCAGTCAAGTACCAAGAGGCACTGAAAGACAACATCTGGGTAGAAGCCGTGCAAGAGGAGCTCCAACAGTTTAAAAGACAACAAGTATGGGAGCTTGTACCACTGCCAGAAGAGGTTAGTCCCATTGGCACAAAGTGGGTCTTCAAGAACAAAACTGATGAAAGGGGTATTGTTGTCAAGAATAAAGCCAGGCATGTGGTTCAAGGTTACAGACAGGAAGAGGGGATTGATTATGATGAAACATTTGCCCCTGTTGCAAGATTAGAAGCCATTAGACTGTTCCTGGCCTTTGCTGTCAACCACAATATGAAGGTGTTTCAAATGGATATCAAAAGTGCTTTCCTCTATGGTACAATTCAAGAAGAGGTGTATGTTTGTCAACCTCCAGGTTTTGAGGATCCATTTTATCCAGATCATGTCTACAGGCTAAACAAAGCCTTGTATGGCTTGAAACAAGCACCAAGGGCCTGGTATGAAACTCTTTCCAACTTCCTACTCTCAAATGGTTTCAAAAGAGGTACCATTGATAAAACACTGTTTTTAAAATGGAAAGGGAAAGATTTAATGATTGTCCAGATTTATGTGGATAACATTATTTTTGGAAGCACATGTAACTCAATGTGTGAAGAGTTTAGAGAACTCATGACAGCTGAGTTTGAAATGAGTGCAATGGGTGAGCTGCAATGCTTTCTTGGTCTCCAAGTACAGCAAATGCAAAATGGAACTTTCATTCATCAAAGCAAATATGCTAAAGAACTTTTAACCAAATTTGATATGAATGATTGTAAACCATGCAGCACACCCATGGCAACAAATAAGCTGGTCATGTCTGATGAAAAAGATGAGCTGATTGACCAAACACTTTATAGAAGCATGATTGGGTCCTTATTGTACCTAACTGCATCTAGACCAGACATCATGTTTGCAACATGTGTCTGTGCAAGAAGTCAATCAGCTCCCAGAAAATCAAATCTCATTGCTGTAAAAAGGATCTTCAGATACATAAAAGGTGCTCCCACACTTGGTATCTGGTATCCAGCTAATGGGAACATCATGCTTTCAGGTTTCTCAGACAGTCATTTTGCTGGATGCAACACTACAAGGAAGTCCACATCAGGAGGGTGCCAGTTTCTAGGTGATTGCTTAGTTTCATGGCAAAGCAAAAAGCAAGCAGCTGTTTCAACATCCACTGCTGAAGCTGAATACATTGCTGCTGCAAGCTGTACAGCCCAACTCCTGTGGCTTCAAAATCAGTTGCTGGATTTTGGTATCACTGCCTTAAAGACACCACTCATGCTGGACAGCCAGGCAGCAGAAAATATCATCAAAAATCCAGTTTCCCATTCAACCACCAAACACATCGACATCAGACATCACTTTGTGAGGGATTGCTATGAAAAAGGTTTGATTTCTCTGCATCATGTCCCAACCAAAGACCAGCTGGCAGATGTGCTAACAAAAGCACTTGATACAGCCACTTTTGAAAGCTTGGTCTCTAGAATTGGGATGCTGAACATGGAATAACAAGCAACATCTTGTTTTTCTATAAATAAAAGCAACAAAATGTTTTCAGAAAATCAAAAATCCATCCTTAAAAATAGCCAAAAATGAAATTTTCATTAAAATACTTAAAAGTCTGCCATTAACCACTATTGTTCAAAAGTCTGCTCTACTTCAAAAGTCTGTCCACTGCTGAAAGTCAACCTCTGTTCTCTCATTCCTTTGATAAACTATGTTGTTCAAAAGCAGTGTATTATCCACTGATATGCTATCCACTGATAGTGAAAATCATCCACTGCTTTCATACCACTGCCTTCATTAGTCACTTTCATAAAAGTACTGTCCTTCACTTTCACCAGAGGTTGTCACGTGGGCAGTACATAGTGGTCAGACCTTTTGTAATGGCTGCCACCTCAGCATTCACTTTCTTCCCTATAAAATCCCCCATTCACCACCAAAACAGGGTTTTACTGTCGAATTGAATTCTTAAAAATTCTCTTTTCAAAACAGTTTTTCATCTCATATTCCACAAATTTCTTCAATCATTCATCTTTAAAATGACAAAATCGAAGTCATCTTCAAAACCCTCATCCAAATCATCATCGAAAACAGCCTCTCAAAGGCAATCTCCACTGAAATCCCATATAAACCATCTCACAATCTCCTGGGTCTTCTCACAAAACCAGGAACCACCAGAGTTTTCGATTCCATCATTGACATCATGGCAAAATCAAAGTACAAAACTTTGTTCACCGTCGATGCACCAATCTATTTGGCGACCCAAAGAGAGTTCTGAAAAAATGCAACCCTTGAAAAACAAGGAGACACTGCAACCACCATAAACTCTTCTATAAAGGGTAAAGTTGTCCAAATCACGCCACAATCCATTTCAGAGGTCTTTCAACTCGGTGATCAGGAAGGTAAAATTTCTTTCACTAAAAACGAGTTACAAACTGACTTCTTTGAGAGAGGGTATGAAGCCACAATGATGAAGAAAATTACCTTAGAAAAAGGTTATTTTCCTTCTGCAACCAGATTTTTATTTCATACTCTCCTACTATGTGTTTCAAACAAAACCACTTCTTTCAATGAAATCCCTTTAAAGATTCAAAATCTGGGATATGCAATTCTTCAAGGAGAAAATTTTAACTATTCTCGGGAAATTTTTAAAGATTTGGTTAATAATGTTGAAACAAAATCATTCTTACTATTTCCAAGGTTTTTAAGTTACTATTTTGCAAAGAAATTCAGTAAGGATGATTTAGCATTAATAAACCAAGGTGATTCTACTCAAATAAACAGTTTAACAACTGAAACTTTTTCAAGAATGCTAGCACCTTGCAAAACACAAGCAGAGGTGCCTGAGCAGACTTTAGCAGTTACAACTGCTCCTCAGGTATCTGCTGCTGAGCCCACTGCTCAAGGTGATCAAAGCAGCAGAACAACTGTTTTGAAACCCACACCTTAAATCACCAAAAAGCCAACAAAAAGAAAAACACAAAAACCCCCCAAAACCATCAAAAAGGCATCTCTGGAGGATGAGATACCAGAGCTCCTGCCAGTGACAACACAAAAGTCACAAGAAACCATTGCTGCTACTTCCTCACAGCAGTTGGTACAAATATCTCAACCCATAACCGAAACTCCTCATGCTTCTTCACAAAAAGAACAGGTTGTACAAATAGGGTCTCCACATCATGATGCTCTGGAAACACTTGTTTCTATCATCCACAGCTCAATACCCGGGGCAAATCCATCTTCTACACCACCTTTCACATCCACAATTCCCACACCAACTAAACTGCTGTTGGATGCAATTGATTTGAACCAGGCATTAACCAGTCCTTCTCAATCACCTATCAATGAGAATATACCTCAACAACTGACTGGGTCTGATGTATCAATCTTTGCTAACCCACCAACACAACCTGAGGAGGTTAGACCCCTTGAGTTACAAGTAACTCTTGGTGGTAGTCCAAGTGAAGCAGCCACTACAACTGTTGAACCCACTGGTTTACAGTTGGACAGTGGTTTCATTAATAAGACTTCCTTGGAGGCAATTCCTTACATAGCACCTCTGCCAACCACCAGTGGATTTATTTATCCTACTGGCAACATCAAAAGGTTGTCAAGTGTTGAAGGAAGAAGACCCTAGTACCAAGAAAAAGGGGCATCAGTGGTAGATGTTTGGAGCACACTCCCTATCTCAACCACTGATAAAACCACTGTTAGTGGGAAATCAGATGATCCCATTAAATTGGGTGATGATTTAAAATATCAGGATTTGACGGATCGTATTGGAAAGCTTGATAACTCTGTTGCAGAACTCAAAGATATGCTACAATAGGTGTTACAAGTACAAAAGGCACAATCAACTGCTGTTCCATCTCAAGCACCTGCTCCACAAAGGGCACCTGCTACAAATGAGCTCTGGAACTTGTTTCAACCTTTTCTCCAACAACAAGCACAATTAGCAGATCAGCAACATGAGAAACATGTCCAACAGCTGAAAAATGCAATGGAGTCAAGGTTCAAAAACACTCAGGCTGATTTAAAGGCTCTCAAAACTCAGATCCTGCAAACCACTGGCACTGCTCCTCCAACAGTACTTTTCATTGATCAACTCCCAGACGATAATGCCAAAAAGGGGGAGAAAATTCAGGAGTGGAAGAAGAAAAGAAATAGATGATGGTCTATACATTGAACCTGAAAAGGATGCTATGACCAGAAAAATTCCTATGCCAGATGGTATTAAGAAGGTTGATGCTACTCAAGAAGCACTTGATGAAGGAGTAGCAAGGGTAAAAAGAGATAGAATGGCAAAGGATGTTTCAAGGTGGAATAAGGAGAAAAGAGCTTTCATGGAGCTGTATGAGCAGGGTTGTTCTGGTTCTAAAGATTCTAAAAATCCGAAGACAAAAAGAAAACCTAAGTCCACCCCATCCAGATTTCCAAAGCCTCCAAAACCACCATCCAAAAGCCATCAGCATAAAACCTCCACTCAAACAGCTGTTGTAACTCCTGCTGTATCAACTACTGCTGGTACTTCAGTGGTTTCAACATCTGTTCTCACTTCAACACACACTACTTCAACACACACCACAATTACTACATTACCATCACCACTGTCACCACCAAAAACAATCTCACCACTACTTCCACCTGCTGACAAAAAGCAGAAGACAACAGATGTTATAACATCTGTTGTAATGACAACAGTGGTTGAAGCACCAGTTGTTTCAACAACTGTTAGTCAATCACAAACCACTGCCACTACATCCACCACCACTGTTCCATTCAAATCATCATCAGTCTCTCCTAAACCAAAAAGGAGAAAGCTAATTTTAAAAGATGATGACACATCTCCATCACCAACATCTTCAAAATCCCTGTCACTTGTCACTATTCCAAAACCCATACCTCTCTCTTCAGCTCAAATTTTAAAGCCATTACCTCCTGCTGGTGTCTCATTTCCTCTGGAACTCATTGCAGTCAGAGAAGAAATCAAATCCTTTTATTATGAAGATGACCCAGCCAAAAGGAGTTTGCCATCAATTGCAAAATATCCCAGGCCTAACAATATTGAAGAATACTTGAAACTCAAGGCCAAACAAGCAGAGGATATTGCAATAAAAAACAGAAAAGGGAAATCTGATAGAGAATTTCAACAAAACTATCAGCTTTTACTCTCACAGGTCAATGCTATGGAGCGTTTTGCTAAAAATGTATGTCAACAAATTTCAGAAAGGGCAGATGAGTCCTTGAGGAAAGACTACATTGAGAATATCATGACCTACAAGAAATACAAGGGGGAGAAACACATGTACAAGAACTGGACCATTTCTGAGCTTGAAAAAGAAGCAGCCAGGATTCAAGACATGATAAAAAATAAGGTCAAGCAGACTCCTCCTGAAAAATTCAAACAATTTGAAGCCGAGAAGATGTTAGAGTTGAGGAGAATGAAAGAGGAGCTGATTGCAGCTGATTATGGGTCAAAGAACTCTGTGACAAAGTGGGGAGAAGATAGAGTCAGGGCAACCTATAAAAGATTAGAGGAACTTAGAAAGAAAGATCCAAGAGTTCCACAAAAGCCTGACTATTCCAAAGCAGAGGTCTCAAAAAGACCACCAAAGCTTCAAGTCAAAAGAACCACTGCTCCAGCTGGTGCTGCCATCTACAAAAGAGGGAGCAAAAACCAGTTTAGTATGGAAACAATTCAAGATCTATTAGATGGAGATGCCATTGTAAAAGCAGGCACGAAAGTAATGATAAAAGAAGATCTTGAATTGAAACAATCTGCAAGTGTTGCTCAGCCAGTCATGAACAGGCCAGCCTCACCGAATACTTCTGCAAATAAACATCTCCCAAGAAACCCACCAGGCTCAAAAATACAAAAATGGGAAACTGACAAACAGACCTGCGTATTGACTTTGCTCAGGTCTGGTGGAGGAGTGGAGATAATATCAAGGGAACAAGCTCTTGGCCTGAGTCTTGAAGATTTGCAGGATCTCCTTGATCTTCCACTCAGCAGGGACGATGAAGACACAGATGCCCTAGACTTTGAACTACAATTCAAAGGTCAGATAAGGGAACTGTTAATGAGGCAATAAAAGATTTCACAAATAATGAAGAGTTTTGGCATTATCTGTTCCAGGGGGAGATTGTTGGGATTGAACCCTATCAGAGGAACAGATAATTAAAGCCAAAACTGGATCAGAGCAGTGGATCCAGAATAAGCAGATGATTACAGTTGGTTCATACAAATCTCTCCCCTTGAAAGTGGTTTCATATCTGCTGACCTCCTATCTGCTGATCTTACTAAGTGCTGACCTACAACTGCTGCCTTGCATCTACTGCCAAATGTCAAAGACTGATGGAAGACCAAAGCTCTGCTGATTCAATCTACTGCCTTGAGTCAAGTACTGCTGATCCGGACAAGCACTGCTGGGTTCACAGCAGTGGAAGGAAGCAGCAGCTGTTTAAGTGTCTTTTATGTAATAAATTGTAATAGCAGTTGTTAGTACATCAGTGTTTGTATAGATCAGAGGTTAGAGTTTGTTAGGAGGTTAGATGTCACTTTCATGGTCACGTCAGCTAAAGATGCTCAGTGGTTTGCAAGTGCCTATAAATAGTTCAGTACTTTGTACTGTTCTATTAGCTCTTTCACAACATCGTCTTCTTTGCACGAACAAACTACTGAGCTCTGGCTGAGGGGGAGTTTGCATTCATTCATCAATCATTGTAATCGTTGTTGAAACAAATTCAATCTTTCGATTCATTGTGTAAAGATGTTTGATTAAAGTATTACTCTCGTTTGATTGTATGCAAAGTTTGTTTTCATCTTAAATTCCGCTGCACAACTCTTTCATTTCCATCTTAATTTCAAACGAAAATACAATAAAAAACAAACTCAGATCCAACACGAAATCTCAAAACCCTTGTTTTACAGCCGTTATACTGCCCGATTATTGTTAGATTTCGTGTTTTTAGTTGGTTTGCTAAACTTTAAACATGGGAAAGGTAAGATTGTTGGTCAATTAGTCCCAGATTCGTCTATTTTCTTGTGTCGGCGATGAACAGAACAAACACTTAGATCTAGGGTTTAATATTGATGTAAAATGAAAGATAATCACATGGGTTTTGTCGGAATTCATTGTAGATCAGTATTAGGATTGTGATTGAACCAGATCTATGGTTTATATATGTTCGACGTTGAACAGATGTTTCGGGCTTAGATCTAGGATGTTTGTGTTGGTAAAAATGGATAAAAATCACATCCACATGATCGGAATCTTTCATAGAACAAACCCAGTTAACTGATTTCATCATAAGTAAAGTTTTGAAAATTTGTTCATGATTCCACTTGAAACTTGTAAAATCAGTTGATTTCGCTTCAAATAGGGATTCCGCTTCAAATGATATTCCACTTGAAATGTGCATTTTGTTAAAACAAGTGATTTCGCTTCAAACATATTATAAGAGATTTCGCTTGAATGATGTTTGATGTGAAAAATTTTCAAAATATTTGATTTATTTGTATTGTGTTATTTTTCAGGCTTCAAATGTGATCTTTGATCCATTGCACAACATTTGCTGTGATTTTGATGAGGAAAAGAATCCAAAGTTGTCTGAATTTAGGAGTATTCTGGAATTTATGAGAAGGTTGCCAATACATAAAGCCTTGACGAATCAACATCTGGTGTTTAGATCTCATATCAAACGTTTTTGGGAAAAGGCAACTTATGACGAAGAGAGCAAAGTGATCAATTCGGTTGTTAAGATAAATGGCAAAGAAAAACCTATTATTATTTCTGAAGCACTTATCCGTGAAGTGTTGAATTTTCCTGATAATGTAAACTCTGCGACAGAATATCCAGAGAGGATGGTCAAAGGCTGTATGCTGCGGATGGGTTATGTTGGTGCTCTAAACAGTGCTAATTATTTGAAGTCAAAGTTTACAAAGCCATACAAGTTTCTTATTCACTCGGTGCTGCATGCTTTAAGTCATTGTAAAGGAGGTTATGATGCTATGCGTGATTATCAGATGAATATGGTGGTTGCTCTGGTGTTGAACAAAAAGTACAACTTTTCACACATTGTGTTTCACTACATGGTTGAAAATATTACTTCAAAGAGCAAAACTTGGGTGTATCCTCGGTTTGTACAAATGATGATAGATCATGCCTATCCAGATCTTGAAAGAGATGAAAACAATGATTTGTTGGTGTTATCTCACATGAGTAATGATTCTTTGAAACAGTTAGCCAGATATCATCCGAATCATCCAGAGCCAAAGACTAAAGTTGAATTTTTTGGCTTCATCAAGGATAAAAACTATCAAGATCCGGATCCAGTCAATCATCAGAACTGGAGGAATGAGGAAGAGAGGAAAGAAGCTGGTTATGCTGATGAATTGAAAATACTTGAAGAATTCAAAGTAACTCGAAACGATTGGTTTGTGAAAGAGAAAAAGAAGAGGGGCAGGAAAGCTACTCCTAAAGTACAAGTAGAAGAGGGTTCGTCTTCTCAACCCAAAAAGCGTCAAAAGAAAGCTTCTAAAACATTGCTTGTTGATGAATCAGAGGAGGAAGCTGAAATTGAAGCTGAAACTGAAATGAATGTTGAAGGAGATGCTAGTTTGTCTCCTGCATCTACAAAATTGTTGAAATCTCTTACTGAGTTTAATTCTAAACAGAAAGAAGCAGCTGGTGATGAAGAAAGTGATGATGTTAACAAAAGTACAACAAGTTCTTCTGAAGATGAAGTTGATGACACTGAACGTTATAAGAAAGTCATGTCTGCTGTAGAGAAAGAGAAATAGAAAAAGAGAAAAAGGAGTGGTAAAGATGATGATGATGTGTACATTCCTTCTCAGGAAAATATTGAAGATGTTCAAACACCTCCATCATCAGGTGGTAAAAAGAAAGCTGGTGTAAGGAAACGTGTAGTTACTCCAAAGGTGAAAAAGTCGTTGAAGATCGTGAAACCTATCCAACAACCCACACCACCACCATCACCACAACCTGAACCACAACATCAACTATCACCAATCCAATCACCACTTCACCAATCACCTCCTCGACAACCATCACCATTACATCAAACACCACCACATTTATCACCACTACACCAAACACCAATCCAAGAACAACCTATTCTAACTTCACAACAAATCTTTCAAACACCACCACTTACACAACCACCTGTCCAAACTAAACCTGGTTCTTCGAGTTATAAAACTTTTCCAAACATTCCAGAGAATATTCCTCTTGAAGACATTGGTGATTTCAATTTTGCGACTGATGAGCAAATTAAGTTTTTGGAAAAGAAAATTGAGGAAGTTTTAGCTGAGAACAAGAAGTTGGTTAAGCGTGTTAAGTCTGTGGAAGCTGAAAACTCTTCTTTGGTGAAAAAGATTGAAGTTGATGAATCTGAAATTGATGTTATAAAAGTTCAGATTGCAGAATTGCTAGAAGAGAAAGCTCGCAAAGATGAGCAGAAGAAGTATTTTGAATTGAAGAATAAAGAATTAGAAGCAGCCAAAGCACAGAAAGAACACGAAATATATATGTTGAATAAAGTGTTAAAAAATATGCTCGGAAAGTCTGTTGAGCAGAAGTTTGATGAGATAAAGATTGAAGAAATTAGAGCTCAAAAACAAGCAAAGATTGATGCTAAAATGAAGGATAAAGGAAAAGGCATAGAAGGTGTTTCTGAAGAAAGTGCAATTGTTCTATCAAATGATCCTGAATCATATTTTGAGCAGCCTGTTCCTCTCTCTGCAATTTCTGCTATATTTGATGAAGATGTGTTACTAGACAATGTTCTTAATGTTGATGAAGATGATGAGGATGAAGAAGAAGATGATGATGATGATAATGATGATGAAGAGAATGTTGCAGATGATGATGTATATTCTGCAAGTAGCCACAGTGATGATGACAATGATGGTAATGATGACGATCAAGGTGCTTCTGGTATTAAAGTGTCTGAAAAGTCAAATGAAGAAAAAGTTGACGATTATATGCATGATGATGCAAATGAAGATCATGAAAGTGCTGAAAGTGAGGGGGAGAATGTGGATGATAAGAATGTCGATGAAGTTGAGAAGTTGATACTTCGTATTGAGCCTGAGGTAGAAGAAGGCGAGATTAGGCACACGTATACTTTGGATGAAGTTCTCAAGATGTTTAATGTTAATGAAGATGAGTTCAAATTTGATTTCGAGGAAGAGCTGAATGCGTTCGATATCAACCAACAACCTGAGTATCAGTACAAGTATGTTGAAGATGCTGATCTGTATGATAGGGTTGAAATCGAAGATTGTAGTGATGAAGAGAATGAGAATGTGGATACTTCTGATTTTCCTACTCTTGTTGAGTTCTTCAGTCAAGAAAACAGAGATGAACTGAGAAGAAAAGTTGCTGAAATTTTGAAAGACAAGAACTTTGATGGCACTACTAAAGATCCACAAAAGGAAGAAAGAAAGAAGTGGTTTAGACAAAGTAATGAAAGAAAGTTCAAGAGGCCACTGAAGTTTTATAGCAGAGACAGGAATGTGTCACTAGGTGACATCATCAGTTGGGGATTTCTACCTCATGTTAATGCATATGCTATTCGAAGAGAATATGGTGTGCAATACTTTGAATATCTTTATGATATTATGTCCCTACCTTGGTGGGATTTAGAAGAGTTGTCAAAGGTCAGAACTCTGGGATATCCTATTAGAAAGAATGATGTGCCTATGTGGGGTTTGATAAAGAGTGATGTGCCTCATTACCCAAAGAAAATGAGAAGAGTTAATCCTGAAACTGGTAATGAAGAGACGATATTGCATGTGAAGAAGCCAAGAGTGATGAAAAACATTCCGATGCCAAAGATGGAACAAGAGTTCTATAAAGTTTTTGTATGTTGGGTATACAACTGTATATCGACTGAAGCTGTGATTACTTACAGGGCAGAGAATGAGATTAGAGAAATCTTTGTGTATGATCCTCTGTGGCTGGTGAACTGCTCTGCGAAAGACATAGAATGTTTGTTTGTGAACAAGATATGGTTTAAAGCTGAAGATAGGGATCAAGCGATGCAGTTTCAGAAAGTTGTTTCTATATGCTTTCAAAAAGGTATCAATGCTGATAACAAATGGAATTCAAAGTGGAGAAAGATTGAAGAAGAAGAGAAGTTAAAGGCTGAGAAAGAACATAAAGCTCGTGAAGAAAAAGATAGATATCTTCATGAGACGTTTGCACAGAGACAAGATGCTGAGCAGAAGAAAGCTGTGAATGAGAATGAGAAGCTTAGGAAGCTGCTGTCGAAAAAGCCTAAGCCGAGAGAAGAGAAATTCAAGTCGTTGTGAAAGTACTGAAAACCAGACTAAAGACTCTGGCTATATCCAAGGGGGCTGTTAAATGCCCGAAGGAATCTTCATTCATCAAACTAAGTATGTGAACGATGTTCTGGAAAAGTTGAACATGGCTCAATCTAGTCCAGCATCAACCCCCTAGCTCTGATACCAATTGTAGGATCGATTTTGACGACCGAGTGAGTCAATCAGAGGCAATACACACTATTTGAGAGGCGGAATCAATCAAACAGAGTAGAATCAGTGAAGAATGGAGTAGAAAACAGAGTATATCACTTTAACACACATTTCTCATTAATATTTCACTTGAAAATCCGGCAGCAGTTCGGTATACAACTTGTGATTCCGTCCCTAATGAGAAACAACACTAGCCTTTATATAGGCATCAGATTTCGCTTGAAATGACACATGGCATTTCGAGCGAAATAACAACTTCTGATTTCGCTCGAAATGACCAAGTGTCATTTCAAGCGAAATAACATCAAATACACATAAAATTACATTCAGACCCCTAAACTTTACATATCTGACACTTTTGACCCGTATACATCATGACCTACACTTAAGACATAGGCTGTAGACATCGTGCACCAACACTTTTGTTGTGGCTTTTTGGTGATTTTAGGTGTGGGTTTCAAAGTAGTTGTTTTGCTACTTTGATCACCTTGAGCAGTGGGCTCAGCAGCAGATACCTGAGGAGCAGTGGTAGCTGCTAAATTCTGCTCAGGTACCTCTGCTTGTGTTTTGCAAGGTGTTGACATTCTTGTAAAAGTTTCAGCAGTTAAGCTGTGCATTTGAAGAGATTCACCTTGTTTTATTGCAGAAGCATCATTCTTACCAAGTTTCTTTTCAAAATAATAACTTAGAAATCTTGGAAACAGTAACAATGCCTTTGTTTCAACATTTTTAACCAGATCATTAAAGATTACCCGAGAATAATTAAAAAAAATTTCTTGAAGGATAGCATATCCCAGGTTTTGAATCTTTAATGGTATTTCATTAAAAGCAGTGGTTTTGTTTGAAACACACATTAGGAGGGTATGGAATAAAAACCTTGTTGCAGGGGGGAAGAAACCTTTTTGTAAGGTATCCCTCTTCATCATTGTATCTGCATACCCTCTTTCAGTAAAGTCAATTTTTAACTCATTTTTAGGAAAGTTAGTTTTACCTTGCTGATCATCGAGTTGAAAGACTTCCGAGATGGATTGTGGTGTAATTTTGACAGTTTTACCCTTTAGAGAAGAGTTAATGGCTATGACTGTCTCACCTTGTTTATCAAGGGTTACATTTTTCCAGAACTCTCTTTGGGTCGCCAAGTAAATTGGTGCATCCGCTGTTAACAAAGTTTTATACTTTGATGCAGACATAATATCAATGATGGAGTTGAAAACATCAGTGGTGCCGGGTTTTGTGAGAAGACCCAGAAGGTTGTGAGACGGTTTGTGTGGGATTTCGATGGGTTTAGCCTTTTGAGAGGCCTCTTTTGAAGATGATTTGGAAATGGGTTTTGCAGATGACTTCGATTTTGTCATTTCGGAGATGATGATCGAAGAAGATTGTGAAGGAATTTGAGAAAAACTGCTTTTAGAAGAGAATTTTTATTAATTCAATTCGACAGTAAGACCCTGTTTGGGGTTTTGAAAGGGGTTTATGGTGAAAAAGTGAATGCTGACGTGGCAGTGGTTACAAAAGGACCGTCCACAATGTACTGTCCACGTGCCAACCTCTGACGAAATGAAGGACAGTACTTTTATGAAAACTACTGATGAAAGGCAGTGGTTACAACGGTAACAAGTGAAAGCAGTGGATGATTTTTACTATCAGTGGATAGCATATCAGTGGATAAAACACTGATTTTGAGCATCAGTGCTTATAATGAAAATGAGAGAACAGGGGATGACTTTCAGCAGTGGACATACTTTGAAGTAGAGCAGACTTTTGAACAAACAGTGGTTATGGCAGACTTTTAAGGATTTTAATGAAAACTTCATTTTTTAGCTATTTTTAAGGAAGGATTTTTTATTTTCTGAAAACATTTTAATGCTTTTATTCAAAGAAAAACAAGATGTTGCTTGTTATTCCATGTTTCTAAAGACCAAGCTTTCAAAGGTGGATGTATCTAATGCTTTTGTGAGCACATCTGCCAGCTGGTCTTTAGTTGGAACATGATGCAGAGAAATCAAACCTTTTTCAAAGCAATCCCTCACAAAGTGATGTCTGATGTCGATGTGTTTGGTGGTTGAGTGGGAAACTGGATTTTTTATGATATTTTCTGCTTCCTGACTGTCCAACATGAGTGGAGTCTTCAAGGCAGTGATACCAAAATCCAGCAACTGGTTTTGAAGCCAGAGCAGTTGGGTTGTACAGCTTGTAGCAGCTATATATTCTGCTTCAGCAGTGGATGTTGAAACAACTGCTTGTTTTTTGCTTTGCCATGAAACTAAGCAATCACCTAGAAACTGGCACCCTCCTGAAGTGGACTTCCTTGTGGTGTTACATCCAGCAAAATCACTGTCTGAAAATCCTGAAAGCTTGATATTCCCATTAGCTGGATACCAGATACCAAGTGTGGGAGCACTTTTTATATATCTGAATATCCTTTTACAGCAGCAAGGTTGGATTTCCTAGGGGCTGACTGACTTCTTGCACAAACACATGTTGCAAACATGATGTCTGGCCTAGATGTAGTTAGGTACAATAAAGACCCAATCATGCTTCTATAAAGTGTTTGGTCAATCAACTCATCCTTTTCATCAGACATGACTAGCTTATTGGTTGCCATGGGTGTGCTGCATGGTTTACAATCATTCATATCAAATTTATTTAAAAGTTCTTTAGCATATTTGCTTTGATGAATGAAAGTTCCATTTTGCATTTGCTGAACTTGGAGACCAAGAAAGCATTGCAGCTCACCCATTGCACTCATTTCAAACTCAGCAGTCATGAGTTGTCTAAACTCTTCACACATTTTATTGCATGTGCTTCCAAAAATAATGTCATCCACATAAATTTGGACAATCATTAAATCCTTTCCTCTCCATTTTAGAAACAGTGTTTTATCAATGGTACCTCTTTTGAAACCATTTGAGAGTAGAAAGGTGGAAAGAGTTTCATACCAGGCTCTAGGTGCTTGTTTCAGGCCATACAAGACTTTGTTTAGCCTGTAGACATGATCTGGATAAAATGGATCCTCAAAACCTGGAGGTTGACAAACATACACCTCTTCTTGAATTGTACCATAGAGGAAAGCACTTTTGATATCCATTTGGAACACCTTCATGTTGTGGTTGACAGCAAAGGCCAGGAACAGTCTTATAGCTTCCAATCTTGCTACAGGGGCGAATGTTTCATCATAATCAATCCCCTCTTCCTGTCTGTAACCTTGAACCACAAGACTGGCTTTATTCTTGACAACAATGCCCCTTTCATCAGTTTTGTTTTTGAAGACCCACTTTGTGCCGATGGGGCTTACATCTTTTGGCAGTGGTACAAGCTCCCATACTTGTTGTCTTTTAAACTGTTGGAGCTCCTCTTGCATGGCTTCTACCCAGCTGTTGTCTTTCAGTGCCTCTTGGTACTTGACTGGCTGATGGAGTGATAGAAAACCAACAAAAAGACAAATGTTTTGGGTTTGGCTTCTTGTGAGCACCCCTTCATTGATGTTACCAATGATTTGGTCAGGTGGATGAGATCTCAAGAAGATTAAATCTCCTTGCTATGGTATGATGGCATTTGTTGGTGAAGGCTGCAGATGTGTATCATCTGAGCTAACCACTGCTGGTGACTTTGATGATCCAGCAGTGGCTTCAAAAGGTGGTGGAATTGGAGGTAATGGTGTGGACACATGCTGACTTTTATCCACTGTTTGGGGACTTTTTTCAGCAGTGTTTGATGATGTGGAAGCAGTGGTTGATGGGCTACTTTGGTAAACAACTGTTGAGGTAGCAGTGGTTGAGCTTTGACAGCTGTTTTGTACAACTGACGCTTTTCCCATTGTGGTAGACTTTTGTTGAGGAATGATGATCTCATACCCATAGTCTGGTGATGAATCCTCTGATGGACCTGCACTGTTAGTCTTGACAACAGTATTTGCAAAAGTGAATTTATCAAGATCAAACAAATCAGCAGGATTTACTGGAATTTTCATTGATGAAAGTTCATTGAACTTTACATTCAAAGTCTCTTCCACTATTTTAGTCCGTGTATTAAACACTTTGTAGGCCTTAGCAGTGGTAGAGTATCCCAAAGGATAATCACTGTCTACTTTGGCTGCAAATTTTGAGATGGAATCCTTTAAATTCAAAATAAAGCATGGGCAGCCAAATACTTTAAAGTATGAGATCAGTGGTTTGATTTTATACAGAATTTCATAAGCAGTCTTTTTGTGCCTGGGGTTTATTAAAACTTTGTTTTGGACATAGCAAGCAGTGTTTACTGCCTCTGCCCAGAAGGTCAAAGGCAAACCTGAGTCTGCAAGCATGGTCCTAGCAGCTTCAATCAGTGTCCTATTCTTTCTTTCAACTACCCCATTTTGCTCTGGTATTCTAGGGATGTTGTACTGCCTTACAATCCCTTTCTTCACACAGAAGGCATCCAACTCCTTATTTTTGAATTCTGTGCCATTGTCACTCCTGAAGACTTTTACTGGAAGGTCAAATTGCTTTTTAACCTGTGTCACAAAGTCTTGCAAAATGCCCGCAGTCTCATCTTTTGAGTGTAAAAAGAAAGTCCATGTAAACCTAGAGAAGTCATCAATAATAACCAAACAATATCTCTTCTTCTTGAGAATCATGACTTGAACTGGGCCAAACAAATCCATGTGCAGCATTTGCAAAAACTGGGTTGTTTTGGACTCTTCAATGGACTTAAAGGAGCCTTTATGTTGTTTTCCTTTTAAACATGAAACACAATGCTCAGGACATGAAAACAATTTTTGTGGTAAACCTCTTACCAGACCATTTTTTTAAATTTCAATGATTGTCTTGAGATTTGTGTGCCCCAATCTTCTGTGCCAAAGTTCTGTCTCTTTGTTAGAGGCAGCTGAGAACAGACATGCATCAGTTTTGGGACTCTATTTTGACATATCAACAACATAAACATTGCCACTTCTTTGAGCAACAAGTTTTGTTTTTTCTTGTTTTTATTATTGCTTCAATCTTTTCAACCATTTCTGGTCCAACAATCCTATAACACTCCTTTGTGAAGAATGATCCATACCCCTTATCACTCATTTGTGAAACACTCAGAAGGTTGAATTTTAGATTGTCTATCAGATTGACATTTTCAAATTTTAAATTTCCAGTTTGTACTGTACCAGACCCAAGAACTTTCCCTTTACTATTATTGCCAAGGGATATATCACCCCCTCCATGGATTTTGAAATCTTTGAGAAGGGCTTTACATCCTGTCATGTGCCTGGAGCCTCCACTATCTACATACCAAAGACAATCTAAGCATGCAGAAGCTCCTTGCACATGAAGTAAAAGGATTAGTTCATCAGGTTCTCCAAAGCCTATTGGCTTTGGATGGGGTCTCAACAGTGTCTGGGATGAGTTCAGATGCATGGGCAGTGGTTAGGTGAGGGGTTTGGACAGTTTTAGGACTGTTTCTCTCTAAGCACTGTTGTGGGTTTTGACCAATCACCTGTTGATAACCAAAAGTATGCCTGTTCACTCTTGGTTTAGAGGGCCTTTTATAGGTCTCATAAACGTGCGGAGTCCTTTGGTAAGATGATTGTCCCCTGCCTCTTCTGAATTGGTTGGCAGGGGGTGCATCAGTCACTTGAACATCTCTTTGGACAGATGTTTGATTCAGCTGTTTTGTAATAGCTGTTTGGACTGGCACAAACAGTTATTGGTTCTTGGTAAATTTAACAGATGATGTTGATGGACTCAAGGATGTTTTAGCAGTGTATTCATTCTTTTTCACATCAAAGTTTTTGAGATACACACATGCTTGAGTTTTGTGGTTTGTTTTACCATAGATGGTGCAGCTCTCAGCAAGAACAATGACACTTGTTTTGTTTAGATCAAATGCTTTTAGATGAAAACATTCTTTTGTCAGATGGTTTCTCTTTTCACAAAATTCACAAAACAAGTTTTTGACCTTTTCTCTTTTCTTCCTTTTCTCAGACTCCTTTGCAACATAGTTTTGAACCACTGTTGGAATGTCTTTGATAGGAATGACCTTTGCTTTTGGAGCTATGACACCATCAGTGGTTGTAAAGTCCATGGGCTTGAAATTTTCAAGAATGTCACACTCATCAGACCATGTGGGTTTAAATTGGTATTTCTCAATTTCCTCAAAAGTTGAGGATCCCACAGATCTTTCCAAAGTGATTTTGTTACCAAGTTTGTCAGTTATTTTAACCTCTTGGCCATTCTTGTTGGTTGGTATAATTTCAGATGAACCAGCTTGTTTTCTAGTAGTGTTTTCAAGATCATCATATTTTCTATATCCTATACCAAACTTAACATTGCTTTCAAGCTGTTTCTCAAGCATAACCTCATACCCTTTGCAAGATTCCACCCATCTTTCACAGGTGATCTGGGTGGACTCCAACTCCTTTTTGCAAACTTGGTATTTTTCTACCATGGTTTGGAGTTGAGTTTTGGTTATGCTCTGCTCTTCTTTGAGACTGCTGATCTATTTATCTTTTTCAGCCAATTTGTTTCTAAGTTCTTTTAATGACTTTTCAAATTTGACTTCATCAGTTAAGATTTTATCCCTAAGGTTTTCATTTACCTCTTTGATGTTAGCAAATGCAATAATGCATTTGTCTGAACACAGTTTTTCAAGAACTTGAGGTGATACCTTGGCAGCAGCCATCATGGCACAATCACATTGATGATCCTCTTCATCATCAGCTCTTACTTCTTTCTCACCTGCTTTCTTCTCTTCCTTATCTTCTTTGGACCAGGGGTCAGACAGTGGTTCAATCAGGGTTTCTGAATTTTCTCCCAGCAGTAGTTCACCAGCAACTGTAGTAACCACTGCTTCAGTCACCCCATCCACTGTTTCAGCACTTAGCTGTTCACCTTCAGTTTCTACCCCCCTCTGGTATTGACTCTAATGCTATCAAACAAAATTCATCATTAGAAGGTTCATTAAAAGCATAGAGTACAAAATTTTTATCACCAAGCTCATTAGGCATGCTGCTCCAGTCAACAAAACCTTGGGTGAAGAAGCTTTATTGATCTGGTTGTACCACTGTTGGAGCAGCTTGTTGAGGTGCAACAGGTTGCGCTTGTGCCTGAGGGACAGGGGTTTGAACTTACTGAATTTGTGGAACAGTGGTTTGAACATAATGCACAGGCACAGGGGTTGCAGCATAGTGAGCAGTGTTAACATGGGCTGCAGGGGTATATTGGGTATAGTGAACAGTGCTTTGATTTTGTGGTCTAGGGTTTGAGCTAGGATGAGTGATTATAGGACCAGTGGTTTGACTCCTGCATTCCCTAGCAAAATGACCTAGCCTATTGCACTTGTAGCACTTAATTTTTGATTTATCCAACCCCACTTTTAAATTCCCATGTAACCCTGGGAATTTTCTCCCTGTTCTTTTGTAGAATTTGCTTGTTCTTACACTAAGCAAAACCAATTGATGCAAAATGTCCATCTCTTCTAAGTCAGTGGGATCAAAGTGTTGCAAATCATTGAGTTCAAAGCACAGGTTATCTGACATCTGGTTTTCACAATTTGAAGTAAAAGCATAATTTGCAGAGTGAGGATCAGGGTTGTTAAAATTTCCACCAGCAGTTATATCAATAAAGTGATCATAACCATGATCCTTACCACTGCTACCAGATTCTTCCTGACCAAAAAGAGCTGTGCTACCGAATGAATAATCATCAGCAACTTTGCCAGACTCTTGCAACTTCTTTTTCTGGTTTAACTCCCTTTCATAGGTCAGCAGTCTACCATGAAGTTGGGTCATGGTCAAATCTTTGAACTCAGCAGAGTTTCTAGTAACAAATGCAATGGTGTCCCATTTTTCTGGTAATGATCTAAGGAACCTGCTATTTTGTGTTGAATTTGGAAATGTTACTTTAACAAGCCTTAGTTCACTAATGAGACAATTGAATCGCTCAAATTGCTGAGTCAATGATTCACCCTTGATGTGACAAAATGTTTCATACTGCTGATTCAGAATTTCCCTATTGTTTTCAATAACTTCTTCTGTTCCCCCAAACTGTTCCTTCAGTGCATCCCATAGCTCTTTGGCACTGTTACAATGTAACAGTCCAGCATAGATTTCATTGGGTAGTGCAGATGCTATAATGCTAAATGCTTTGGCATCGAGTTCGAACTTTTGAAAATCAGTTTCAGTATAGTTTTCCGTTGGTTTAGGAACGAACTTCTTTGCATCCTCAGCATTTGGCACCATAGGAACATGGGGACCAAAAACAACAGACCTCCAACATCCAGTGTTCTGTTGAGCAAGGATGTGACCCATCCTTCTCTCCCAGATGTTGTATTCATTACGTTTAAGGATGGGTGGTTTGAAAAGAGAGCCAATGTTATTCTTATCATCTTGTGATTGTGACGTCATCCTGGTTGTTTTACAGGCACTGATTAATCAACTTTGATGGTGATTAAACCTTGCTCTGGTTTTCAAAAAAACGAACAAACTATCAGTATCAACTTTTATGACCTGAACTATTTACGTCAAAATGATTGTTAAATCAAATTTGACTGTCCAAGCTCTAATACCAATTATTAGGATCTGAGTTTGGTTTTGATTGTGTTTTACGTTTGAATTAAGATGAAGATGGATGAGTTGTGCAGCGGAATTAAGATGGAAGCAAACTTTTCACAAACAAACAGGAGAATTGCTTTTAATATACAAGTTTAACATTGAACCGAATGATTGAATTTAATTTCAACAACGATTACAATTTGCAAGTATGCAACAAACTCCCCCTCAGCCTGAGCTCACAGTATTTGTTCGTGCAGGAAGAAGATAGTGAAAGAGCTGATAGAATAGTACAGAGCACTATTCTATTTATAGGCACGAGCAAACCACTGAAGCATCTAAGCTGACGTCACCATGAAAATGACATCTAACCTCCTAACAAACTCTAACCTCTGATCTATACAACCTCTGCTATGCTAACTACTGTTATTACATTTCATTACATAAAGACATCTAAACTACTGCTGCAACCTTCCACTGATGTGAACCCAGCAGCACTTGTCATGATCAGCAGAGCTTGACTAAAGGCAGTAGATTGAACAACAGTGCTTTAGTCTTCCATCAGTCTTTTACTTGATCAGCAGTTTGTAGGTCAGCAGTTTGTACGATCAGTAGACAGGAGGTTAGCAGATGTTGAAACCACTTTCATGGGGAGAGACTTGTATACATAACAACTGCTTATTCTGGATCCACTGCTCTGATCCAGTTTTGGCTTTAATTATCTGTTCCTTTGGTAGGGTTCAATCTCAACAATACTACTTGTTAACCCACCTTAACAATTATAGCGCTATAGGAGTAGCACACCACCCGACGGGGTTTTGTTAAGTTATATTCATTACGGTCTCGATATTGCTATATCGGGGGATGCTATTATTAATACTTTACGGTCTCAATATTGCTATATCGAGGGATGCTATTATTCTTGTTGTCACACCCCGACCGCGTTAAAACAACGAAACTGCGGCGGAAACGTTGGGGAGTGTTGCAACAGAATTATTGTTTCACAACCATGGATACAAAAGTTTCGTTTTATTGATAATATTAAACATTAACATTGTCTTAAAGTTAATCAAACAAGTTACACATTGTCTATCATTGTTATTATGTCACTAAGGCCTCATCCAGATCCTACGTGAACATGCATCCTAGCAATCAACATCATGCAACAACACCTGAAACATATGTAAAAACAAAGTCAACAAAGAAATGTTGGCGAGCACATAGGTTTTATGAGAGTGTCGGATTCATGGCTAGTTTACATGTTGCAATACCTCATAGGACTATAAGAGTTGAAAGTAAAAACCTTGTTTTGAAAGTGTATAGTATTGCAGCATAATTAACTATCTCAAATCAAGATGGTTATAACTTATAAAATTTCGTAGCCATGATTCTTAACCCCAAAACATTTGTTTTAGTAAACCAAATTGTAACACATCTCGTAAAAACTCGTTAATAAAACTCGTATGGTTTATATCATTTAGAAAACATCGTTATGTGACATTGTTTCAAAATCGTTTACCCAAGTGAACTAAATAATGACACGGAATGTAATATGATAAAAACACTTATATATAAGAAGTACCAGCGGCGTATCTACCATGCTTTTATCATGTTACACCCATCCCATTACCTAATCACCACCCAAAACCAATCATTTGTTCAAATCGTTTAACTCATACCAATCGTTTCCAAAATCGTTTTAAATCATTTAACTCGTTTAAATCGTTCAAATCATTCTCGTTTTAATTGTGAAAACTACTTTTGGTCGTCTCGCTTATAACATCCAAACCTTCGCAACTCATCCATCGCTATTGTCGCATTAATAAACCACCAAAGGGTAAATTAACAATCACAGATTCAGTTGTTACCCACATAACCCCCACACATAACCATGGGTGCAGTCTGATAACGGGATTTGTCAGATCCTATGGTACCATAACCTAATACCGGTCGGCTTGATCAATGTTAATGAATGTCATTCGTTATGTAACTACAACCAACAAGCTTGTTCACATTATCGAAATCGTTATTTGTTTATATAAACCATATTAATTGTTTTTGAAACCATCATTAAAACATCGAAAATCGTTTAACACATATGAATCACCCCAAAACAATTGAAATAGTAAAATAGGGGAACTATGTACTCACTTGAAGTTCAAAGTATCCTCAATCAAAAGAATTCAACAAAGCTCAAGCAAAACAAGGAAATCAAGCAGTACCTAGAAATCGGATCACTAGATAAATAATCGACACCTAAATCGAAAGATCGGGTAGAATGAAGGTTCATAAACCAAATGAGTATTGGAACTCATGTGATATGGTTTAACAAAGCTTACGTCCTAAATCGGAACCTAACCTAAGTGCTTTCGACCCGTCACGACCCATTAAGGTAGCTTACGCTACTTTAACGCGTCGTTTGCGCAAATGCGCTTTCGAGACGTCTAACTAGTCCTATGACAGGTATTATACGCCTAGTCATGTTTAAATATGTTGCAAAATCAGTTAGGCGACAAAAGTTTAAGTTACATAAGCTTAAAATTCAATTATGCATAAAAAGGGTGTTTTGGTCATTTTTCCTAACGCATATAAACTACCTATCATACAACCATTTAAACTAAGTGACCATAAGGTATAACCTTGGAAGGTTATTCCCTATATAACTATGGTCACTAAACATGCTTGGTAAGATCCTAATGACCAACCAAACGGGTCTAGTTCGAAAGTCTAAGAGGTTGTCTAGACCACTTGACTTACGAATCTATACAAGCACAAGACTAAAAGTGACAAGCTAAATATGTTTAAACATGTTTAACTAAGTTAGAACACAGGTTTTGATATCAAAACAAACGGTTTTGATACCCAATAATAGTTTGGTTACAAAATACGCATAAATACGCATTTTGGCCGAAACTATGACTCGTCACTACACCTAATCAACGTGGTAATCAGTAGGTATAGTCACTAGGGACTATAACCATCGTGATTACGCTCACGTTGCGAAGTTCAAACAAAATTCGTGTTGAACAACTCGTGGTCAAAGCAGAAAGTCACACACTGTTTGACTTTCGCTTGAAAAACGATAAAAGCACGAAAGAATACTTACAAAGGGTCCAAGCTAGGAAGATCTTTATCCAATTTGCTCAGGTATGAAGTGTTAAACCTCAACTTAGAGCAACTTGAATCAGATTGTGAGGAACAAGGAATGAAGGTGATGGGTATTTATAGAAAACCCACAACCATTAGGATCGTTCCTTGCAAAACGTGCTTCGATCTTGACCTTCCACTTGGGTACAAGGTATTGTAATACAATGGGACATAAGAAACCATCAAAATTCAGCCCATAGAGTGCAAAACCTTGGGTTAAAACCATCAAAAACAGGCTGGAAGTCCGAATTCAATGTTTCTGATCTGGGCTGCTGACGCGGGCCACGTAAGAATGTGCACAACCTTACGCGCCCCTCCTAAGGTCTTTAACAGATTTACACTTTTGGTCCCTGAACTTGAAAAACTTGAATTTTGATGCATATTTGACACGTTTAAGCTCCGTTAACCTCATTTCAAAGCTCAAAAATGATGTTAAAGTATAGGGAACTTAAAATATGTTCAAAAATATCTCGGATGTGTGTTCGTTTGGTCGTACGGTTGTGTTATTCGGTTAATTAAGACGGAAGTCGTAATGAACGCAAAAACGATCCAAATTAAGCGACGAATGAAATTTTATCATGCCAATCCCTAAAATAAAATATTTTAATGATTACATAAATTTTTGGATGTCCGAATATATTCAGAACGAAAGATATGCGCGGAAATGCAAACTTATGCACTTTTTGATGCTTTTAGTCTCTATTGATCAAATAAGTTTATTTTAGCATACCAAACCCCTCAAAGCCCATTTCTAAGCTATGTAAAGGTTATTTATGGTATTTTTTACTTATGATCAAGTTCCGGAATGATCGTTGCTACACAAATTGGTATAGTTTCGCAGTTTGACACAAATAGTCCCTGCGATCGAACAAACTTGATTTCAACACAACAAACCATCCAAAACTTATTTCTAAGTTATGTAAAGGTTGTTTTAGGTATGTTAAGACTATGTCACTATTCTGGAGTGTTTGTCGCGTTAAACTGACTACGTTTACGCACCAGCTTGCGTATAACCTTCCAGAAAGCGATTTAAAGCTTGAAATCGGAATCGAATCAAATCGTAAAATCATCAAACAAAAATATACACATAATAACACCAAAACACATATAATAACACAAAAGAACATTGTTTTATTGATAATTGACATTGTTTTACATTATACATCGATTACAGAACACAGTTGTCACACTTGTGGACACTTGGGTTTGACTTTTAGTTATGCATGATAGTTTGACCTTGTATACCAAATTGCTATGTTGGATTGAAAATACTTTTACACATATAACACGAGTCTAAAACTAGTGTACTCGTCAAGATCTTTGTATTGAACTATGCTTTTAAAACATGTTGCAGGTTTAGCGATGATGTTGGTGATGGATGGAACCTAGTAGGATGCTTAGATACACACTTTAACTTTTGTACTCCTATTGTATTGTATTTCATTATTCATGTTGTTTCATTTGCTTCAAATCCTTGTAATTGATTCTTTAGAAATGGAATGAAATTTATTATTTAAATAATTGTCACAAATATTAGTGTTATGATGTCTCGAGTAATCTATTTCGTCTCACCCTGATGTTTCCGCCATCGGTTGGGGTGTGACAATTTCATCAGGGTTAAAAGCTGGTATGGGAACTGGTTCTTCTCGGTTGGGTTCTACATCCATGGGTTGAGTTGGGAATAGTGGTAGTGGTTGTGGTGCCAATATATGGTCTATGTTTGGGTCTGCGGCAGTAGTGGCTAATATGTGAAAGTTGGCCAATCGCATATTGATTATGTATTGGGTCTGGGCGTTCATCTCCCTATTTGCTGCTGCTAAAGCCCTTTGTTGCTGTAATTTCCTCATTCGTTTCCTACGCTCATGTGCTCCCCGACTGAACCATCCTCTCTTTTTCATAGGAAATGGTTCTGCGGATTGCGCCTTAAAGATGAATATCCCCTCTTCGGTGTCAGCTGAATACCCCGAAGGAGTAGGCTGGGAGGAAGTTCCTTCATCTCTAGGAGAATTAGAGAGGTGACGATAGGCGTCAGAGGGTCCTTGATCACTGGTGTGCGTTGGGTGTGATATGTTTTTATTAATATTTTAAGCCCTTTTTAACACACTAGTCAAGTTTTAAATTTATAAAACACGATATTCTACTAACACTAAACACACACATGGGCAAGTGCACCCATCGTGAGCGTAGTATAGCGTTGGTAAGATACCGAGGTCGTCCAAGGACACAAGAGCTTTTAGTACCTGTTTATCCTCAACGTCTAATCAGATCCTAGTTTTTAGAAAAGGTTTTAAACATGAAAAATAAAAACTAGAATGCTGAAAAAATAAAAATAAAAGAAAAAACAGATAGACAAGATGAATCACTTGGATCCGACTCGCCTTTAATGTAACCTTTGAGATTATCTTAGTTATAGTAGTAGGCCCCTCTTTTGAAGGTGACGTTATCCTCAACCTAGTGGTTTCAGTCAGCAAGGATACAATCCCAAATGGTCAAAATATTGAAGGATAATTAATTAAGTTATTAATGCGTAAAGTGATTTGAGTTAGCAGGGATACAATCCCAAGTAGCCGGTTTAATATATTAATAGTAGTTTACATATGAGGGGATCAAGCCATTCGTACCCCCGCCATCCAATATGAGTGGGTATTGAAGGAGGTCCTAGTAAGCTTGACCCAGGTCCTTGCAGGATCTATACACTGAACAAGGAAAGAACCTTACCAAACCATTACCTTAACCCCCGACTAGGTAGCCAACATATCTCTATATAACCGTAGAGATATGAATGGTGAAAATCTTTTAATTTATATAGACAGTAAAGTAATGCCAAGACACCACAGACAAATGATAAAGAAGTTTCACCTTCAACATAGGAAACTAGTTATTAAAGTCATTAATACAAAACCAAATAAAAAGTGCGAAAAGATTAAAAATCAAAAGTATTACATTAAAGACTTATCTTCACCATGTGATGTAAGAGACTTAGCCAAACATGGCCTTTGATTGACAAGAACTCTTACGATCAATCTTGGATCCCGAGACTACTACACACACTCTAAGGTGGATGATGGATGATGGTGGTGGATGTGGGTGTTGTAGTGGTGGTGGAGTGGTGGTGAAGTGGGAGAGATGTGGTTTGCCAAGGGATGCCTTTGAAGTGAACCAAACACCTCTATTTATAGCCTAAATAGAAGCCAGGCCACGGCTCCATGTCCGCTGGACACGGCCCCGTGGCCATCCTCTTTCTCTTCCTTCATTAATTGTTGTTGTCTGCATTAGGCTCCACACAGCCCTGTGTTCGCTAGGCATGACCCCGTGTACAGAAGCGTATATGTACTACCAAGATTTGCTTGATTTTGTGAATCTTAGCATTGACCACGCCCCGTGCTCAATGGGCACGCCCCCGTGGTGAGCAATAGAAGCTTCTACAACTTTGTCTTTTCTGCAGACACCTGGCCACGCCCCCGTGCTCGGTGTACACGGGGCCGTGGCCAGCCTTCTGTTTTTTGTTTTCGCTTGGGAAGATGCTGTTGAGGGGTCGGGCATGCCACGTTTCTTCCTTTTCTTTGTATTTATGTTAGTTTTTGCTGCATATTTGTTCCTTTTGTTCATTTAAGCTCATTTGGTCCTGAAAATACAAAAGGAAGACAAAAGCTGACATTTTCCAACATTAGTACTAAAAATGGGTTAGTTTTATGCCTCGTTTGATGTAATTCATATGTTGCGTTTTGCACACATCAAATACCCCCACACTTGAATCTTTGCTTTTCCTCAAGCAAAACTTTTTATTTTGTGGCTTACACACCAAAATGGAATGGGTAGAAGAGAAGTTTTGGGCTTGTCTTGAATGTCAGGAATCCAAGATCTTTGTTGGGTTTTATTTTTATGTTATTTACAATCCTATTCGTTATGATTTGTTTAGAACGTTTCATAAGCGAAATTACTTATTTGGGCATAATATTCCTTTTTAAAATTCCATTTATATACAAGTTCACATACCTCATGGGAGATCACTCAACACTCGGCCGAAGATGTATTTTTGTGAAACACTCGAGACCGGCATGGAACTTACTTCTACCATATGCTTGCCAAGTAATCAATCCTCTTCCTTTTTAACTATAAACCTTTGTAAATATCAAGAGGACTTTGGGAAGTGTTAGGCTTGGGCTAAAGGTAGGTGGTTTTGGGTTAGTGGTTAGTAAAAAGGGCTAAAAGCGTAAAAAGCGTCGGTTGTCGTAAAACTTTTTGTTTTTGTGACTTTTATTCAAACTAAGCCTTTTCAAACAAAGTTTCTTTGAGGACTTTGTTTGTTTATTGCTAGACTTTAATTTTTTTTAGAGAAACGTCACAAGAGAACCGAGCTTTTTACCAAAATAAAGGGGTTGAAAAGAAAAAGGTTTTGGTGGGTAAAGGGTGTTTGTGGGTTTAGAAATGAAAAGATTTAGGCTCAAAGGGGTCAACTAGGGGGATTTTGGGTAGGTGATAAAAAAATGGAAAAATAATGGTGTTGAAAAGAAAATAGGTTAGTCCTAATGCCTCCATCATTTACTTACTTGGGTTTGAGTTGGTAAAGACCGGGAATGTATTGTCGTGGGAAGTTCTAGAGTCGTAAGAACCAAGCGGCTATTCACCCAAGAAACGAAAAATGAGCATTTAATTTAAAGATGTATTGTGACACCTGTGTCACTGCGACCATCAAACAAATTCCAAACCAATGAAATATTGTATTTCATACTTGGGATTGATATAAACATGTGTATCTTTTGCACAAATCAATTCTTGTTCGACTTCAAGCTTTAAATCGCTTTCTGGAAGGTTATACGCGCACTGATGCGTAAATATAACCAGTTTAAATGCAATGAACACTCCAGAACATCAACATATGCTTAACATACCTTAAATAACCTTTACATAACTTAGAAATAATTTTTGAAGGCTTTGGTATGGCAAAAACAAGTTAATTCGCCTACAGGGACTAAATTTGACAAACTGTGAAAGTATGCCAATTTGAACTGTAACAGACATTCCGGAACATGACCATAAGTTAAACATGCCATAAATATCCTTTATATAGCTTAGAAATGGGCTTTGAGGGGTTCGGTGTGCTAAAATAAACTTTTGGGTCATTCAGGGACTAAAAGCGTCAAAAAAGTGCATAAGTTTGCATTTTCAGACATAACTTACGTTCTGAATACATCCGAACATCCAAAAATTTATGTAAGTAATACAATATTTTATTTTAGTGTTTGGCATAAGAAAAATCCATTCGTCACACAATTTGGACCGTTTTTCGTGCTTATGCGCATGTCGTCGTAATTAAGCGAACATCGCGATCGTACGACCAAACGAACCGACATCCGGGATATTTTTGAGCATGTTTCATGTCCACAATGTTTAGGCATCATTTTAGGGCCTTAAAGTCGACTTAAGGAGCCTTAAACATGTCGGAAACGGCTTTAATACACAACGAGGACTGAAATGGAAACTTTGGAAACTGTTTGCTGATCAGAAGGACCTAGGCGTGACACCTAGCCCCCTAGGCATCACGCGAGGCCCTTTCAGATCAGCAAAAGGTGTTTATTCAGTTGTTAACAGCTGCTAAACATTCCAAAGGCCAATGCCACATGTTAATCCCTGATGTTGGGGGGCCAATTTGAGTACCTTTAATGTTCCAACACATGTCCGGATGAGATCAAAGCACGGTATTCGAGGAACGGTCCTAACGGTGGTCCATTTCCTATAAATACCCAACCCTTTCATTTGCAAAAACCCACACCTTTGAAATCTGAATTTGCTCTCTAAGTTGTTGTGTTTAACACTTCATACCTGAGAGTATTCGGATTCAAACCTTCCGTTCTTGGACCCTTTGTAAGTGTTCCTTCGTTCTTGTTATTCTTTTAGCGTTAAAGTCAAACTTTGTTTGACTTTCTGCATTAACCAGTTAATGGTCAATGCGAAGTTCATTTGAACTTCATAACATGAGCGTAATCACGATGGTTATAGTCCCTAGTGACTATACCTACTGATTACCACGTTATCTAGGCTCAGTGACGAGTCGTAGTTTCGGCCAAAATGCGCATTCTTGCGTATTTTGTAACCAAACTACTCTTAGGTATCAAAACCGTTTGTTTTGATACCAAACCTGTTTTATAAACTTAGTTAAGCATGTTTTAACATGCTTAGCTCGTCACTTTTAGTTTAGTGCTTATATAGGGTCGTAAGGTAAGCGATCTAAACAATCGCTTATACTTTCGAACCCGACCCGTTTGGTCGATCATTAGGATCCGACCAAACACATTAGGTGACCATAGTATGAAGGGAATAACCTTCCGAGGTTATACCTTATGGTCACGACGTTTAGTTAGTTGTATGATAGGTAGTATATATGCCTTAGGTAAATTACCAAAATACCCTTTTTACGCCAAAATTCATTTTAAGCATATGTAACATAACTTTTGGTATCTAAACTGATTTGGCAACAATATTAGACATGTTAAGGAATATATTACTTGTCATAGGACTAGTTAAGCGGTCCGAACGCGTTTCACGCTAACGACTCGTTAAAGTAGCTTAAGCTACCTAAACGGGTCATAATGGGTCGTAAGCACTTAGGTTAGGTTTCATTTTGGTATGTAGGCTTTGTTAAACCATATTACACGAGTCTCCGTACTCGTTTGGTTTACGAACCCTCATTATATCCAATCCTCCGATTTAGGTCCAGTATATTAACATAGTTACCTATATTAGGTGTCGTTTGATGTCTGTGATCTCTAGCATTGTTTGGTTGTTACTCAAGGACTATTAAGCAATCTCAGGTGAGTATATAGACCCCTCTTTTACTGTTTTCCAAACTGTTTTGGGGTGAAACACATGTGCCTACTTGTTACTTTCGTGCTTTCCTGTTTTCACATCATATACTTGCTATGTTCATTAGTACACTTATAGTACATGATTTACATTACATTGTTTTGCTATGTATGTTTACTTAGCATACTTAGTACATTGTTTTACTTTACATTTCTGCTATGTATGTTGACTGAGCATGCTAGCACATTGATTTACATGACTTTTCCTGCTTTGTATGTTTACTTAGCATACTTAGTACATTGTTTTACATTACATCCTGTTGCATATGCTCATCCAGCATATGGACACATTGTTTTACATTACATCCTATTGCATATGCTCATCCAGTATATGGACACATTGTTTTACATTACATCCTGTTGCATATGCTCATCCAGCATATGGACACATTGTTTTACATTACATCATGTCCCATATGCTCATCCAGCATATGAACACATTATATTACATTTGGAATCGTTTGTAACTATTTGACTATGTAAGCCGTTGTAACCATTTGACTATGTGAACCGTTGTAACCATTTGATTATGTGAACCGTTTGTAACTGTTGAACCGTGTGAACCGTATTTGACCATACATAAACATTTCTACAACTGTTAAACATTTCATTTTGATGGTTATTTTTGGTAAGTGATTTAAGTAACGAGGCGACGTGTAATACGATAAAAACATGGTGGATACGCCACTGGTACTTCCTATATATAAGTGCTTTTATGGTATTACATATCGTAGCGTTATTTAAACTATTTCAGTTTAGACATATTACATATACAATACAATCTTCACATAAACATCGTTTTACAAATGACTTAACTTATACAAACTCATTTTACTTGGTTATTCATTTAACCATACATTATTCTTATATACATATATATCATTTGATTTATCCATTGCTTTTCAAATGATTTATGAAAGGAAACATTCAACAAGATTCATGGCAACTTTTTATTAAACAGTTTCTTTAAACTCAAGTCATGAATCCTATTTTCACAAAACCTATGTATCTCACAGGCATTTTAATGCTGATGTACCTATTTTCACATGTGTTTTCAGGAATTGATGCATAGGATTGATCAAGATACACCTAGGCAGACTTGTGCCTTAGTGACTTAAAACGAAGCAAGAACTAGTTAATTTATGTTATGTACTCTTTATTTCTTGTTTAAGAGAATGTGACACTCTTGATTTTTAAATAAAACATAACTTTAATTTCCATGGTTGTAAAACAATTAATTCTGTTACAACACTCCCCGACGTTTCCGCCACGTTTTGTTGTTTTACGTGGTCGGGGTGTGACAGAAAAGTTGTTATCAGAGCCAATGGTTATAGGGAATTAGGTTATTAGTAGTACTGCTTTGACCTAGACTATAACCTTCCTAGGACCCTAACGCGAGTTTACTTGCGTTTAGTCATAAAACAATACCGTTGCCTATCTTTAGGCAGCAACCACAACGAGAACATCAATTCCGAATCCACTTTGAAAATTAATCATCTGTTTTTGGATAATTGATTACTAAGTTTTGAACCTTCTGTTGTAAGGTTTCGAATCCTCTGTTATAAGGTTTTGAACCCCTTTGAGTTTTCAAAATCTTGCCAAAGTTTTGGGTCCTAAATAGTGTGAACACGTGCAAACTGGAAGAGTGAATGCCTGTACCCTGGGTTTTCTGTCTAAGGCTAGAGTGTTCGTACAAATCCACATAATGGGACCAGTCACTCTTACCTGGTAACTCTTAGGGTGAGTGTTCACTTATAGGCGAGCATGTCTTCGCGATACATCATTTTGACCCATTTACTTTGATTAGTCACAACGTGTCGTTTGTTTGCCTTGAGGTAACAAACAAATGACAACCACCTTTGCTTTTGTCAAATATTATAACACATCATCCTTTTCATCTAATCGTCTCGTTTGTTTCCTTTCATGTTTCCCTCCCTTAGAATGCCTCCTCGACGCGACAATCAGATAGGGAATGCCGAACTGGCAGAAATCATCGCGCAGCAAATGGCTGCTGCTTTCCCAAATCTTATTGCTCAATGTAACCAAGCCAACAACAACAATCATGCTCCATGCAATTTCAAGAGTTTCAATTCGGCTAAGCCACTCAAGTTTAGTGGTTCTGAAGGAGCAACTGGGCTCTTACAATGGTTCGAGAGCACTGAGAGTATGTTTCGTCACGTTCAGTGTCCTGATAATCGCAAGGTCGAGTTTGCTTCCAGTGTGTTTCAGAAGAGGGCTCTTACATGGTGGAACGGAGTGATGAGAGACCGTGGTGCTGAGGTTGCTTTAGCACAGACTTGGGCCAAGCTTAGGGCTCTTATGATGAAGGAGTTCTGTCCTCGTCATGAACTGAGGGCTTTGGAAAGGGAATTTGACGATCTTAAGTAAAATAGCGGTGAGCATCGAGCCTACACGGACCGTTATGAGGAGTTAAGTCTGTTATGCCCAAACATGGTCACGCCTTTGGATAAGGCAATCGAAAAGTACATTGATGGCCTCCCTGACTCAATACAAGACATTGTGACTAGTAGCAACCCTACTACAGTTAGGCAGGCCATTGAGCTATCTGCAACCTTAACTGAATCAAAGATCAGGAAAGATACACTTTTCCGAAAAGGTGACAAGAAACTGGTCGAGGAATCGAAACCAATCGAGGAATCAAAGACCATGGATGAACAGACTGGATCCCCTAAGAAGTCAAAGAAGCGAAAGGCTTCTCAGAACTTCGCCGTGGTCGCTCACAACGGTCAAGCCATCCCAAACCAACCAGCTCAACCCCCTGCTAGAAAGCCATACAACGGAACAGCACCCTTGTGCAATCAATGTAACCTTCAGCATCATGCTGGTGTGAAGTGCCGCACATGCCAAGTTTGTGGACTTGTAGGTCACACAGCGAGGGTTTGCCCAACAGCAGCTGCACCAAATCAAGTTAACAACAATCCTGCTCAAGGTCATTTTCCACCAGGTTCTTGTTTCAACTGTGGCGAGATGGACCATTTCCGAATAAACTGCCCAAAGCTTGCTAATGCGAATCCAGCGCAGGGATGAGCACCGGACCGAATGGAAGACAACGTTGTTTAGAAATAATCAATCTTTATGTATTATTCTCTTTTGTTGTCAAGATCTAAGAAACAGTTTTTGATGTTGTTTATAAATAAATCTTTTATTTACATTGCAATATGTTTATTATGGTTGCATAAATAAACAAAATATCCCCTATGATACCGACAATCGAGGAACCGTATTCCTTGAAGAACCGACTACCCCCAAATTTCTTCCATTTTTTGATCTCTTGCGCTTTCCACGAAATTCCTAAGTACCCGTTTCTTCCAAGGAAAATGAAGTACAAGACGCCAAGTTAATAACAATCAATAACAAAATAACAATTATGTGATTAAGTGCTTATGTGTTCCCTTTTATGTTTTGTGTGATCCAAACAATGTTATCCAAATCCTCGTAGAATCTTCCATATCTTCGTATAAGGGATTCAAGGTAGGATACCCAAAGGTACTATCAAAAATCCTTAATAGACTTCTACGTTGTAGTTAAGTCCCTTGGATTATAAAGTACTACTCCATAATTAGACCCCTCGAGTGGTCTAGTTAAACAGATTGATCCGAAAATCTGGTTAGGAATATCATGTGATGATATAGCTGAAAGGACTCCTTGGTGGCCTAATTATAAAGATCATCTGTCGATCTAATTAAAAGGACCCTATGGTAGTCTAGTCACCCTCATCACAGGTTTGATTTTTCCTCCCCTAAACATTACAAGACAAACTGTGCGGACTGTGCAAGGAATTACGTAATTATGGATGCATACATAATTATGGAATTTAGTGCACAGAAATCACAGCAAGTTATGTCATGTATCTAGAGTTAACCCAATTCATTTCCATTTCCGATGAAGCATCTGTTGAGGAAAAATGAACTAGCTATTCATTTTTTTCACTTCTGAAGAATATCCGTTGAGGAAATGAATATCCGTTTGTTTAATCCTTCATTTCCGTTTCTGAGGAAGCAACCGTTGAAAATGACTCCGTCTGTTCATTTTCGTTTCTGAAGATTATCCGTTGAGGAAATGAATATCCGTTTAGTTAAATCCTTCATTTTCGTTTCTGAGGAAGCAACCGTTGAAAATGACTCCGTCTGTTCATTTTCGTTTCTGAAGATTATCCGTTGAGGAAATGAATATCCGTTTAGTTAAATCCTTCATTTCCGTTTCTGAGGAAGCAACCGTTGAAAATGACTCCGTCTGTTCATTTTCGTTTCTGAAGATTATCCGTTGAGGAAATGAATATCCGTTTGTTTAATCCTCCATTTCCGTTTCTGAGGAAGCAACCGTTGAAAATGACTCTGTCTGTTCATTTTCGTTTCTGAAGATTATCCATTGAGGAAATGAATATCCGTTTGTTTAAATCCTTCATTTCCGCTTCTGAGGAAGCAACCGTTGAAAATGACTCCGTCTGTTCATTTTCGTTTCTAAAGAATGTCCGTTGAGGAAATGAATATCATTTTGATTATCCTTTTTCATTCCCGTTTCTGACGAAGGACCCGTTGAGGAAAATGAATCACCCATTCATTTTCGCTTCTGAAGAATATCCGTTGAGGGAAATGAATATCCGTTTAGTTAAATCCTTCATTTTCCATTTCCAAAGAACCCGTTGAGGAAAATGACTCCGTTCGTTCATTTTTGCTTCTGGAAAATATTTGTTGAGGAAAATGACAAGATTATGCCTTACATATCTTGATGGTTATTTAACACAAAGTCACAGACAGACTCCTACAAATAAATTTCGGGACGAAATTTCCTAAAGTAGGGGAGACTGTGACACCTGTGTCACTGCGACCATCAAACAAATACCAAACCAATGAAATATTGTATTTCATACTTGGGATTGGTATAAACATGTGTATCTTTTGCACATATCAATTCTTGTTCGACTTCAAGCTTTAAATCGCTTTCTGGAAGGTTATACGCGCACTAATGCGTAAATATAACCACTTTAAATGAAATGAACACTCCAGAACATCAAAATATGCTTAACATACCTTAAATAACCTTTACATAACTTAGAAATAAGTTTTGAAGGCTTTGGTATGGCAAAAACAAGTTAATTCGCCTACAGGGACTAAATTTGACAAACTGCGAAAGTATGCCAATTTGAACTGTAACAGACATTCTGGAACATGACTATAAGTTAAACATACCATAAATATCCTTTACATAGATTATAAATAGGCTTTGAGGGGTTCGGTGTGCTAAAATAAACTTTTGGGTCATTCAGGGACTAAAAGCGTCAAAAAGTGCATAAGTTTGCATTTTCGCGCATAACTTACGTTCTGAATACATCTGGACATCCAAAAATTTATGAAAGCACTACAATATTTTATTTTAGTGTTTGGCATATGAAAAATCCATTCGTCACGCAATTTGGACCGTTTTTCGCGCTTATGCGCATGTCGTTGTAATTAAGCGAACATCGCGATCGTACGACCAAACGAACCAACATCCAGGATATTTTTGAGCATGTTTCATGTCCACAATGTTTAGGCATTATTTTAGGGCCTTAAATTTGACCTAACAAGCCTTAAACATGTCGGAAATGGCCTTAATACACAACGGGGACTGAAATGGAAACTTTGGAAACTGTTTGCTGATCAGAAGGACCTAGGCGTGACACTTAGCCCCCTAGGCGTCACGCGAGGCCCTTTCAGATCAGGAAAAGGTGTTTATTCAGTTGTTAACAGCTGCTAAACACTCCAAAGGCCAATGCCACATGTTAATCCCTGATGTTGGGGGGCCAATTTGAGTACCCTTAATGTTCCAACACATGTACGGATGAGATCAAAGCACGGTATTCGAGGAACGATCCTAACGGTGGTCCATTTCCTATAAATACCCAACCCTTTCATTTGCAAAAACCCACACCTTTGAAATCTGAATTTGCTCTCTAAGTTGTTGTGTTAAACACTTCATACCTGAGAGTATTCGGATTCAAACCTTCCGTTCTTGGACCCTTTGTAAGTGTTCCTTCGTTCTTGTTATTCTTTTGGTGTTAAAGTCAAACTTTGTTTGACTTTCTACATTGACCAGTTTATGGTCAATGCGAAGTTCGTTTGAACTTCATAACGTGAGCGTAATCACGATGATTATAGTCCCTAGTGACTATACCTACTGATTACCACGTTATCTAGTGATGTGTGTAAAATGCAACATATAAATTACATCAAATGAGGCATAAAACTAACCGTTTTTTAGTACTAATATTGGAAAAAGAGTGTTTTTGTCTTCCTTTTGTATTTTCAGGATTAAATGAGCTCAAAAACGCAAAAGAAGCAAAAAGACAGTTAAATCCAACATAAATACAAGAAAAGGAACATTAGTGGACTGCCCGAACCCTCAACGGCACCTTCCAAAGCAAAATAGAGAAAACAGAAGGCTGAACACGCCCCGTGCTCAGCCAGCACGGGGCCGTGCCCAAGAAGCAGCAGAAAAGACAAATCTATAGAAGCTTCTATTGCCCACCACGGGCCGTGCTCAGCAGACACGGGGGCGTGCCGAAAGTACTGCAGGCGCATTAATTGTAATTGCGAATTACAATTAATGAAGAGAGAGAGTGTCAGACGGGCATGGGGCCGTGCCCAGCGGACACGGGGCCGTGTCCAGCTCTCTGTTCAGCCTATAAATAGGAGTGCTTGGATTCATTTCATCTCATCCCTTGGCACACCACCTCTCTCACACTTCATCCACCACCCACCACCATCACAACACCATCATCCACCACCATCATCCATTGTCCATCATAGAGTGTGTGAGTCGTCTCGGGATCCAAGATTGATCGTAAGAGTTCTTGACAATCAAGGCCATGTTTGCCTAAGTCTCTTACATCACTTGGTGAAGACAAAGTGTCTAGTATAATACTTTTTATTTCTAATCTTTTGCACTTTTTATTTGGTTTTGTATTAATGACTTTAATAACTAGTTACTTATGTTGAAGGTGATCTTTCCTTATCGTTTGTCCGTGGTGTCTTGGCATTATTTTACTGTCTATATAAAATAAAGGATTTTCACCATTCATATCTCCACGGTCTATATGGAGGTATGTTGGCTACCTGGTAGGGGGTTAAGGGAACGGTTTGGTAAAGGTCTTGCCATTGTTCAGCGTTTAGAGGTCCTGCAATGGACCTGGGTCAAATTTAGTAGGACCTCCTTCAATACTTCACGGTATTGGATGGCGGGGGTCCAAACTCTTTGATCCCCTCATAAGTTAACTACTATTAATACTATAACCCGGCTATTTAGGACTGTATCCCTGCTGACTCAGACTACTTAGTCGAGGGTAACGTCACCGCCAAAAGCGGGGCCTACCACAATACTGCATTAATAACTTAATTCATTATCTTCCAATAATCCACCCCTTTAGGATTGTATCCCTGCTGACTCAAACTACTGGGGTGAGGGTAACGTCACCTTCAAAAGAGGGGCCTACTACAATAACTAAGATAATCTCTTAATTATGTGCAAAAGTGCGGAAATAATCAAAGGTTATACTAGATACGAGTCGGAACAAAGTGATTCATCTTGTCTATCTGTTTTTATTTTTATTTTTATTTTCAGCATTTTAGTTAGTTTTATTTTTCTTAGTTTAAAACATTTTTCTAAACTTTTTATTTTGGTTAGACGTTGAGGATAAACCGGTACTAAAAGCTCTTGTGTCCTTGGACGACCTCGGTATCTTACCAACGCTATATTACACTCAACGATGGGTGCACTTGCCCATATGTGTGTTTAGTGTTAGTGAAATATCGTGTTTTATAAATTTAAAACTTGGCTAAAATAAGTGTTAAAAAGGGCTTAAAATATACACCTAAAATATACGACACTTACCGAACATCATCTAGGCTCAGTGACGAGTCGTAGTTTCGGCCAAAATGCGCATTCTTGCGTATTTTTTAACCAAACTACTCTTAGGTATCAAAACCGTTTGTTTTGATACCAAACCTGTTTTCTAAACTTAGTTAAGCATGTTTTAACCTGCTTAGCTCGTCACTTTTAGTTTAGTGCTTATATAGGGTCGTAAGGTAAGCGATCTAAACAATCGCTTATACTTTTGAACCCGACCCGTTTGGTCGATCATTAGGATCCGACCAAACACATTAGGTGACCATAGTATGAAGAGAATAACCTTCTGAGGTTATACCTTATGGTCACGACGTTTAGTTAGTTGTATGATAGGTAGTATATATGCCTTAGGTAAATTACCAAAATACCCTTTTTACGCCAAAATTCATTTTAAGCATATGTAACATAACTTTTGGTATCTAAACTGATTTGGCAACAATATTAGACATGGTAAGGCATATATTACTTGTCATGGGACTAGTTAAGCGGTCCGAACGCGTTTCACGCGAACGACGCGTTAAAGTAGCTTAAGCTACCTAAACGGGTCATAATGGGTCGTAAGCACTTAGGTTAGCTTTCATTTTGGTATGTTGGCTTTGTTAAACCATATTACCCGAGTCTCCGTACTCGTTTGGTTTACGAACCCTCATTCTATCCAATCCTCCGATTAAGGTCCAATATATTAACATAGTTACCTATATTAGGTGCCGGTACTAAAAGCTCTTGTGTCCTTGGACGACCTCGGTATCTTACCAACGCTATATTACACTCAACGATGGGTGCACTTGCCCATATGTGTGTTTAGTGTTAGTGAAATATCGTGTTTTATAAATTTAAAACTAGGCTAAAATAAGTGTTAAAAAGGGCTTAAAATATACACCTAAAATATACGACACTTACCGCACATCAAGTTTTTGGCGCCGTTGCCGGGGACACAAGGATTTTAAGAAAGTTAGGAATCAACGGCCTAATCATCTTTTATTTTTCTTGTTATTTTTTTTAGGATTTTCTTAGTTTTTCAGCTTCAGCAGCGCTCAGCACGGGCCGTGCCCGGTCAGACACGGGCCGTGCCCAGCAATCATCACTGGCAGTTTTTTTTTCTGAGTTACAGAGAGCTGAACACGGGGCCGTGTCGGTGCAACACGGGGTCGTGTCCAACTCCCAGTAACAGGGATCCAGAAATCAATTACTGTGCCTCTGAACACGGGCCGTGTTCGTTGAGCACGGGGCCGTGGTGAACATTCTGACCAGCGTTCTTTTCTGTTTTTATTGCAGGACTTGGAACCCAGGCGCCACATTTGAACCTCCTACGTAGTGCATGAGCTCCAGTTCTAGTAGAGACATAAAAGAGCCCCTAGAAGAACCCGAGCGCTTTCTCAGAAAAAGACTAAAGGCTAAAAATCAAGAGAAAGCTTCGGGGGACCCACTTCCAATGGCGGACCAACGTACCCTCATGGATTACTTACGGCCTACCGTAGGCAATCTTGGCGCCGCTATCAATGCCCCGAATGTCGAGGCCAACAACTTCGAACTTCGGCCGCATTTGATACAAATGCTCCAAAACTCCGCAACCTTCCACGGGCTTGCGGACGAGGATCCCCATCTACATATTACTAACTTCTTAGAATTATGTGATACCTTTCGGATCAATGGAGCATCAAATGACGCCATCCGCCTTCGAATGTTTCCTTTTTCACTAAAAGACCGAGCTAAGGCTTGGCTTAACACCCTCCCAGCTGGATCGGTAAACACCTGGGATGAACTCGCCCAAAAGTTTTTGTATAAGTATTTCCCTCCTGCTAAAACGGCTAAATTAATGACTGAAATTAATACATACTCACAAGAGGACGGGGAATCCTTATATGAAACTTGGGAAAGGTTCAAGGAGCTTCTAAGAAAGTGTCCTCACCATGGTCTAGCGGTATGGCAACAAGTATCCACTTTCTACAATGGATTGTTGCCACACACCAGACAAACACTTGATTCAAGCTCCGGGGGACTCTTAGGTAATCGTCGCCCAAACGAAATATATAACCAAATTGAGGAAATTGCTCAAACCAATTTTCAATGGCACACTCCCCGGGGTAATAAATCTATTGCCCCGGGCGCCCATAAGGTTGATGAAAGCACCTCCTTACAAGCCCAAATCGAGGCCCTCTCTTCAAAAATCAAAAGGCTAGAAATGACAAAAACGGCCTCGGTTATGGCTTGTGAAGGGTGTGGTGGGTCACATGAAAATTGGAGTTGTATGAAAGAATTAGATGAACAAACTGAAACGGTAAACTACTTGGATAATAGACCTAGGCCGTCGGGTCCTCCAACGGGTACCTACAACCAAGGATGGCGTAACCACCCAAACCTTGGTTGGAGAGATCCCGGCAATAGTAGTAACCAACAAAACCAAAGAACTAATTTTCAACAACCGCAAAATTTTTCTCAACAATGTGGAAGAGAAAGGCTTGAAGATACGGTATCTCGCCTCATCTCTGACACTGAAAAGAAAAACTCGGATCGATTCCAACAATTGGAATCAAATTTTAGAAATCAACAAGCTAGCATTCAAAACGTTGAAAAACAATTAAATCAACTAGCTCAAAATTTCTCCGAGAGACCACAAGGCGCGTTACCTAGTAATACCGAAACGAACCCAAAGGCACAAGTACATCTCATCACCTTAAGAAATCGAACCGTGGGTCCCGAGGATGCTCCATTGCCACCAAATGAAAGAAGCCATTCTAGCCAGCCTATAACTCCTCCTGTGCCAGAAAAGGCTTCTATACCAAATCAAGAGCCCACCAAGACTCCTCCAATTCCGTACCCCGGTAGGCTAAATCGTCAAAAGACCAATGAGCAATTCGCAAAGTTCGAAAGTTTACTAAAACAATTGCATGTTAATATTCCTTTTATGGAGGTCCTTACCCAAATGCCTAAATATGCAAAATTCATGAGGGATTTCCTCACTCACAAAAGGAAAATTGAATCATTGCAATTAGTTAACTTAGGCGAAGAATGCTCAGCTCTAGTACTCAACAAACTTCCACAAAAGAAAATCGACCCCGGGAGCTTCACAATCCCTTGCTCGATTGGGGAGTCCCCCGTCCGAAATGCTTTAGCTGATCTTGGGGCTAGCATCAACCTCATGCCCACCTCAATGTTCAAGCGACTCGGCCTAGGAACAACAAGCCCTACAAAGATGAGCATACAACTCGCCGACAGGTCCGTCAAATTCCCACATGGTGTCGCCAAAAATTTGTTAGTCAAGGTCGACAAATTCGTCTTTCCAACCGACTTTGTCATCCTAGACATGGAAGAAGACGCCGAGGTCCCTCTCATCCTCGGGAGGCCATTTCTGGCCACCGCTCAAGCAGTGGTGGATATGAATGACGGAACTCTAACATTGAAGTTTGGGGATAAGGAAGTGAAATTTGAATGTGGAAAGCGAGTAGAGGAAGAAGATCCGGTCAACTACATGAAGGTCATAGACTCAAGTTTGGATGATGCTCTCCGACGGTGTAAAATGGGATGCAACACATCCCACTTGGGTAACATATGACCAGACTTTATGTCTAGCCAAGGACCCTTATAAACGTGGCGCACCATGGAGGCATTCCACGGAACTATCCTTAGTTTAATTTAGATTAGCTTTTATGTTTTCTAGTTAGTTTAATTTTCAGGAATAAAACACACTCATGGTGGTAAAGGATGAAAAGGGGAATGAGAAAAATGATCCCATGCAAAAGAACGAGGCAACCCGACAATTTTCTCCATTTCAGAAGGTTCAACACGGGCCGTGCCCAACCAACACGGCCCCGTGTCGAACCACCTGCAGAAAACGCCCAGTACAGGTAACTGGACACGGGCCGTGTTCACCCAACACGCCCCCGTGTCCAGACTTCTGTTTCTCTTATTTCAATTTTGTTACTGGTACTTGAACACGGGGCCGTGCCCGGATAACACGGGGCCGTGTTCAGTGCCCAGTAACACAAATTTTTGCATTTTAAACACTATTTTACACATCTAATCAACCTAAAAATTTATTTTTGGGACACATTGAGGACAATGTGTAATTTAAGTGTGGGGGGGATGCTAAAACCTTGAATTTTGCAAGTCCTAAATACAAGCCTTACACAAAACTCTATTGGAACCGCTAATCACCCCAAATTTTTTCAAAAATTTCATTTTTTTTTTACTTGTCTAGGTTTAACTCGGGAAATTCAAGTTCTCAAAAAGGTTATATTTTTACAAATTTACAACCGATAGCGTAGTGATAAAAAGAACCAACATAAGAAAATTATGAAAAGGAATGACAAACTTATTTAAAATTTGATTATATATACTTGATCACATAAAAACCCATTCCCACAAAAGTGAGTTTTGAGCCTTTATTGAGCACACAATTACATATCATTTGACTAAATGCTCATTTTTCGTTTCTTGTGTGAATAGCCGCTTGGTTCTTACGACTCTAGAACTTGCCATGACAATACACTCCCGGTCCTTATCAACTTAAACCCGAGTAAGTAAATGATGGAGGCATTAGGACTAACCTTTTTCATTTCTACACCATTATTTTTCCTTTTCTTTTACCACCTACCCAAAAATCCCCCTAGTTAGCCCCTTTGAGCCTAAACCTTTTCGTTTCATCACCCAAACAAAAACCTTTTCAACCACCAAAACCCTTTTTCATTTTAACCCTTTATTTTAGTAACAAGTCCGGTTCTTCGTGAAAAAAAAAATTTGTGATGATGATGAAGCAAAAAGAAAATAAACAAACAAAGTAATCAAAAATAACTTTGTTTGAATAAAAGCTTCATCAAAAATAAAAAGTTGTAAAAATGCGAAAACCGACACTTGTTACGCATTTAGCCCTTTTTCTACTAACCACTAACCCAACCACCTACCTTTAACCATAGCCAACCCTTAACCCACAAAGTCCTCTTGATATCTACAAAGGTATAAAAGTTAAAAAGGAGGAGGATTGATTTCTTGGCAAGCCTATGGTAGGAATAAGTTCCATGACCGCTCTCGAGTGATTCACTAAAAATACACTTTCGGCCGAGTGTGAGTGATTTCCCCGCGAGGTATGTGAACTTGTATATAAATAGAATTTTAAAAAAGGCATGTTATGCACAAATAAGTAATTTCTTTTATGAACAGTTCTAAATAAATCATTACGAATAGGAGTGTAAATAAATAAAAATAAAACCCAAAAAGATCTTGGAAATCCCGACACTCTATGACAAGCCCAAAACCTTCTCTTCTACCTATTCCATTTGGGAGTGTAAGCCAAATATTAAAGAGTTTTGCTTGAGGACAAGCAAAAGTTCAAGTGTGGGGGTATTTGATGTGTGTAAAATGCAACATATAAATTACATCAAATGAGGCATAAAACTAACCCTTTTTTAGTACTAATATTGGAAAAAGAGTGTTTTTGTCTTCCTTTTGTATTTTCAGGATTAAATGAGCTCAAAAACGCAAAAGAAGCAAAAAGACAGTTAAATCCAACATAAATACAAGAAAAGGAACATTAGTGGACTGCCCGAACCCTCAACGGCACCTTCCAAAGCAAAATAGAGAAAACAGAAGGCTGAACACGCCCCGTGCTCAGCCAGCACGGGGCCGTGCCCAAGAAGCAGCAGAAAAGACAAATCTATAGAAGCTTCTATTGCCCACCACGGGCCATGCTCAGCGGACACGGGGGCGTGCCGAAAGTACTGCAGGCGCATTAATTGTAATTGCGAATTACAATTAATGAAGAGAGAGAGTGTCAGACGGGCACGGGGCCGTGCCCAGCGGACACGGGGCCGTGTCCAGCTCTCTGTTCAGCCTATAAATAGGAGTGCTTGGATTCATTTCATCTCATCCCTTGGCACACCACCTCTCTCACACTTCATCCACCACCCACCACCATCACAACACCATCACCCACCACCATCATCCATTGTCCATCATAGAGTGTGTGAGTCGTCTCGGGATCCAAGATTGATCGTAAGAGTTCTTGACAATCAAGGCCATGTTTGCCTAAGTCTCTTACATCACTTGGTGAAGACAAAGTGTCTAGTATAATACTTTTTATTTCTAATCTTTTGCACTTTTTATTTGGTTTTGTATTAATGACTTTAATAACTAGTTACTTATGTTGAAGGTGATCTTTCCTTATCGTTTGTCCGTGGTGTCTTGGCATTATTTTACTGTCTATATAAAATAAAGGATTTTCACCATTCATATCTCCACGGTCTATATGGAGGTATGTTGGCTACCTGGTAGGGGGTTAAGGGAACGGTTTGGTAAAGGTCTTGCCATTGTTCAGCGTTTAGAGGTCCTGCAATGGACCTGGGTCAAATTTAGTAGGACCTCCTTCAATACTTCACGGTATTGGATGGCGGGGGTCCAAACTCTTTGATCCCCTCATAAGTTAACTACTATTAATACTATAACCCGGCTATTTAGGACTGTATCCCTGCTGACTCAGACTACTTAGTCGAGGGTAACGTCACCGCCAAAAGCGGGGCCTACCACAATACTGCATTAATAACTTAATTCATTATCTTCCAATAATCCACCCCTTTAGGATTGTATCCCTGCTGACTCAAACTACTGGGGTGAGGGTAACGTCACCTTCAAAAGAGGGGCCTACTACAATAACTAAGATAATCTCTTAATTATGTGCAAAAGTGCGGAAATAATCAAAGGTTATACTAGATACGAGTCGGAACAAAGTGATTCATCTTGTCTATCTGTTTTTATTTTTATTTTTATTTTCAGCATTTTAGTTAGTTTTATTTTTCTTAGTTTAAAACATTTTTCTAAACTTTTTATTTTGGTTAGACGTTGAGGATAAACCGGTACTAAAAGCTCTTGTGTCCTTGGACGACCTCGGTATCTTACCAACGCTATATTACACTCAACGATGGGTGCACTTGCCCATATGTGTGTTTAGTGTTAGTGAAATATCGTGTTTTATAAATTTAAAACTTGGCTAAAATAAGTGTTAAAAAGGGCTTAAAATATACACCTAAAATATACGACACTTACCGAACATCATCTAGGCTCAGTGACGAGTCGTAGTTTCGGCCAAAATGCGCATTCTTGCGTATTTTTTAACCAAACTACTCTTAGGTATCAAAACCGTTTGTTTTGATACCAAACCTGTTTTCTAAACTTAGTTAAGCATGTTTTAACCTGCTTAGCTCGTCACTTTTAGTTTAGTGCTTATATAGGGTCGTAAGGTAAGCGATCTAAACAATCGCTTATACTTTTGAACCCGACCCGTTTGGTCGATCATTAGGATCCGACCAAACACATTAGGTGACCATAGTATGAAGAGAATAACCTTCTGAGGTTATACCTTATGGTCACGACGTTTAGTTAGTTGTATGATAGGTAGTATATATGCCTTAGGTAAATTACCAAAATACCCTTTTTACGCCAAAATTCATTTTAAGCATATGTAACATAACTTTTGGTATCTAAACTGATTTGGCAACAATATTAGACATGGTAAGGCATATATTACTTGTCATGGGACTAGTTAAGCGGTCCGAACGCGTTTCACGCGAACGACGCGTTAAAGTAGCTTAAGCTACCTAAACGGGTCATAATGGGTCGTAAGCACTTAGGTTAGCTTTCATTTTGGTATGTTGGCTTTGTTAAACCATATTACCCGAGTCTCCGTACTCGTTTGGTTTACGAACCCTCATTCTATCCAATCCTCCGATTAAGGTCCAATATATTAACATAGTTACCTATATTAGGTGCCGTTTGATATCTGTGATCTCTAGCATTGTTTGGTTGTTACTCAAGGACTACTAAGCAATCTCAAGTGAGTACATAGACCCCTCTTTTACTGTTTTCCAAACTGTATTGGGGTGAAACACATGTGCCTACTTGTTACTTTCGTGCTTTCCTGTTTTCACATCATATACTTGCTATGTTCATTAGTACATTTATAGTACATGATTTACATTACATTGTTTTGCTATGTATGTTTACTTAGCATACTTAGTACATTGTTTTACTTTACATTTCTGTTATGTATGTCGACTGAGCATGCTAGCACATTGATTTACATGACTTTTCCTGCTTTGTATGTTTACTTAGCATACTTAGTACATTGTTTTACATTACATCCTGTTGCATATGCTCATCCAGCATATGGACACATTGTTTTACATTACATCCTGTTGCATATGCTCATCCAGCATATGGACACATTGTTTTACATTACATCCTGTCGCATATGCTCATCCAGCATATGAACACATTATATTACATTTGGAACCGTTTGTAACTATTTGACTATGTAAGCCGTTGTAACCATTTGACTATGTGAACCGTTGTAACCATTTGATTATGTGAACCGTTTGTAACTGTTGAACCATGTGAACCGTATTTGACCATACATAAACATTTCTACAACTGTTAAACATTTCATTTTGATGGTTATTTTTGGTAAGTGATTTAAGTAACGAGGCGACGTGTTATACGATAAAAACATGGTGGATACGCCGCTGGTACTTCCTATATATAAGTGCTTTTATGGTATTACATATCGTAGCGTTATTTAAACCATTTCAGTTTAGACATATTACATATACAATACAATCTTCACATAAACATCGTTTTACAAATGACTTAACTTATACAAACTCATTTTACTTGGTTATTCATTTAACCATAAATTATTCTTATATACATATATATCATTTGATTTATCCATTGCTTTTCAAATGATTTATGAAAGGAAACATTCAACAAGATTCATGGCTACTTTTTATTAAACAGTTTCTTTAAACTCAAGTCATGAATCCTATTTTCACAAAACCTATGTATCTCACATGCATTTTTATGCTGACGTACCAATTTTCACTTGTGTTTTCAGGAATTGATGCATAGGATTGATCAAGATACACCTAGGCAGACTTGTGCCTTAGTGACTTAAAACGAAGCAAGAACTCGTTAATTTATGTTATGTACTCTTTATTTCTTGTTTAAGACAATGTGACACTCTTGATTTATAAATAAAACGTAACTTTAATTTCCATGGTTGTGAAACAATTAATTTTGTTACAACACTCCCCGACGTTTCCGCCACGTTTTGTTGTTTTACGTGGTCGGGGTGTGACATGTATGCTTGTATGCTCAATAAAGGCTCAAAACTCACTTGTTGTGGGAATGGGTTTATAATGTGATCAAGTATATATAATCAAATTTTAACTACATTTGTTATGCCGTTTCATAATTTTCTTATGTTGGTTCTTTTTATCACGACGATATCGGTTGTAAGTTTGTAAAAATATAACCTTTTAGAACTTGTTATTCCCAAATTAAACCAAGACAAGTAAAAAAAATGAAAAGTTTTTGAAATTTTTTTTGGGGTGATTAGTGGTTCCAATAGAGTTTTGTGTTAGGCTTGTTATTAGAACTTGCAAAATTCAAGGTTTTAGCATCCCCTACACTTAAATTACACATTGTCCTCAATGAGTCCTAAAAATAAGTTTTTAGGTTGATTGAATGTGTAAAAAGGTGTTCTAAAAACAAATTTTATGTTACTGGGCGTCTGGACACGAGCACATGTTGCTCCGGACACGGGCACATGTTTGTCCGGGCACATACCTGTGCTCAGATTGCCAGTATCATAATAAACAGAAGGTTGGGCACGGGGGCGTGTTCAGCGAGCACGGCCCCGTGTCCAGTTACCTGTACTGGGAATTTTCTGTAGATCCTTGGGCACGAGGGCGTGTTGGGCTGAGCACTGCCCCGTGCTGAACTTGCTGTAGTGAAAGAAAAATTGTCGGGAGGCTCTGTTTTTGTGCATTGGGTGTGGGTTCAAGGGTCCCTCAGTAACCTCCACCATTTCGAGTGTATTCAACCGTTACAACATCATCCAAACATCATTTAATCAATTAAAAACCACATTTCATTAAAACAACAATTACAAAGGATCCTAAAATAAAGATAAAAAAATGAAAAACTAAAAAGTTCCTAGGATAGATAGGTCAAATAATGTAGGAAATAATTTTTAGGAGTTCTACCCTTATTGTAGGAATGTCAAAAACCTGGAAATAGCTTTCCGGTACTTAAGGATTTTGTAGAACTCGGAACCAAGGGATGTCTTTTAAATGTCATTGAGCCATTCCTCTATCTCCCTAGGGAGGAAGAAAGCGGGCTCATTCTCCATGATGTTTTGCGGAGGAGGTGCGACGGCCACCGGGACCCATTTAATATTTCTTAAGGGGGTTCCGGAGTCATGACATGCCACTCGGTCGGAATAATGACCTCCGGCACAACATTCCACCCTCGATGTGCAATGATTGGCACCATGGGAGGAGAAGCAAGAATATTCAACCTTTGGTGCAAAAGGTTTGACTTCTTGAAGACACCCTTCTAGCCCCACCGAAAGATGGTTGATACGGTCAATTAGGGTTTCCTCTACTCCTGTCATTTCATCGATGGCTTCCCTTAAGGCATACACGTAGTTGACTAGGGAGTCTTCCACTGATGATCTTCTTCCTCGTCGATCGTTTCTTGATTGGGCTGAGGATGCTCCGCTATTCCTGCTCGACATTCTTGTAGGGTAAATGTGAAGATCCCACCAGATCTTTGTCTTTGGAATGAGTCCAAGTGTGAAGGAATCTTGCTGCATTTATAGAAAACGACAGCACATTGACCACAGCCCCGTGTCGGCTGGACACGGCCCCGTGGTCAGACAAGAGTCTGACACATTTTTTGTCTGTATTCTGATTTAAAATAGGACACAAATCTTCAGGCGGGCACGGGTGTGTGTTGACCTAGACACGGCCCCGTGGCTAGAGGAGTTTATGAAGTTTTGTCTTATTTCAAGGAATTTATCCAGATTGGGCGGTTCCTTAATGGATGGAACAACTCCGAAGTGCCTGAGGTACCTAAATTGCCCTTGATTTAGACAAAAGCGCAAGAGTTTATTGGAAAAGGGTGAATCCTAAGTTAATACCGGTGGGCGAGACCAACCTTTATTTCCCTTATCTGGGCTCTCGTTAAAGAAGGTATATGTCGAATCGCTCAGGTCTATGTATGCATCCGTGGAGACCGATGGGAAGTCCTTCACGGCACAATCGACACAGGGACGACTATCGCTCATGTCCTCACAAGAGTTAGAGGTGCTTTCGGGAGAAACGATGTTGTTATATTCCGAATGCGACCTAAACAATTCTCCTTGATCGTCATCTTGAGACGAATTATTTATTTCCGTCTCAAGTTCTTTTATCAATTGGAGAATTACTTCTTCCATTTGAAATAATTCTTCGAGAATCATTTCATTTAGAAGAGACGATTGAGAGCATTCGAGGGAGAGATAGGATTGTTTTTACTTTCGCCCATCTTAAGGCTACAGGAAAACGATGGGTCTATATAGTGGGGAGTGTAATTTAAAAAATAACATTTTAAATCTTCATGAGTTCCGCCACATATTTGACACCACGCACTATAAGAGGAGCGAAAGTAAAAATGATCAGTATCACTCATATTTGTGTCAGAAATTACCAACCGTCGGGATCTTACGGTTCTGTTTTCAGTGTCTGAAACTTGGGCACGGGGGCATGTTCAATGGGCACGGCCCCGTGTTCAGCTACTGTCTGACTTAAAACAAGATTGCCAGTACCAAAGATTGGGCACGGAGGCGTGTTCAGCGGGCACAGCCCCATGCTAAGCTCTGTAGAAGTTGGAAAATCTATAAAAAAATCCTAAAAAAAGAAAAACAAGAAAAACGATTAGGCGGTTGATTCCTAACTTTCTTAAAATCCTTGTCTCCCCGGCAACGGCGCCAAAAACTTGGTGTGTGTTGGGTGTGATATGTTTTTATTAATATTTTAAGACCTTTTTAACACATTAGTCAAGTTTTAAATTTATAAAACATGATATTCTACTAACACTAAACACACACATGGGCAAGTGCATTCATCGTGAGCGTAGTATAGCGTTGGTAAGATACTGAGGTCGTCCAAGGAAACAAGAGCTTTTAGTACCGGTTTATCCTCAACGTCTAATCAAATCAAAATTTTTCGAAAAGGTTTTAAACATGTAAAATAAAACTAAAATGATGAAAAATAAAAATAGAAGAAAAAAACAGATACACAAGATGAATCACTTGGATCCGACTCGCCTTTAATGTAACCTTTGATGATTTCCGCACTTTTCCACTTTTTAAGAGATTATCTTAGTTATAGTAGTAGGCCCCTCTTTTGAAGGTGACGTTACCCTCAACCCAGTGGTTTGAGTCAGCAAGGATACAATCCCAAATGGTCAGAATATTGAAAGATAATTAATTAAGTTATTAATGCGTAAAGTGGTAGGACCCTCTTTTGAATGCGACGTTACCCTCGGCTAAGTGGTTTGAGTCAGCCGGGATACAATCTCAAGTGGCCGGTTTAATGTATTAATAGTAGTTTACATATGAGGGGATCAAGCCAATCGCACCCCCGCCATCCAATACCAGTGGGTATTGAAGGAGGTCCTAGTAAGCTTGACCCATGTCCTTGCATGATCTATACACTGAACAAGGCAAGAACCTTACCAAACATTCCCTTAACCCCCGACCAGGTAGCCAACATATCTCTATATAGACCGTAGAGATATGAATAGCGAAAATCTTTTACTTTATATAGACAGTAAAGTAATGCCAAGACATCACAGACAAATGATAAAGAAGTTTCACCTTCAACATAAGAAACTAGTTATTAAAGTCATTAATGCAAAACCAAATAAAAAAGTGAGAAAAGATTAAAAATCAAAAGTATTACATTAAAGACTTGTCTTCACCAAGTGATGTAAGAGACTTAGCTAAACATTGCCTTTGATTGACAAGAACTCTTACAATCAATCTTGGATCCCGAGACTACTACACACACTCTAAGGTGGATGATGGATGATGGTGGTGGATGTGGGTGTTGTAGTGGTGGTGAATGGGAGAGAGGTGGTTTGCCAAGGCATGCCTTTGAAGTGAACCAAGCACCTCTATTTATAGCCTGAACAGAAGCCCGGCCACGGCCCCGTGTCCGCTGGACACGTCCCCGTGGCCATCCTCTTTCTCTTCCTTCATTAATTGCTCTTGTCTGCATTAGGCTCCACACGGCACCGTGTTCGCTGGGAACGGCCCCGTGTGCAGAAGCGTATCTGTACTACCAAGATATGCTAGATTTTGCGAATCTTAGCGTTTACCACGCCCCGTGCTCAATGGGCACGCCCCCTTGGTGAGCAATAGAAGCTTCTACAGCTTTGTTTTTTTACAAACACCTAGCCACGCCCCCGTGCTCGGTGGACACGGGGCCGTAGTCAACCTTCTGTTTCTTGTTTTTGCTTGGGAAGATGTTGTTGAGGGTTGGGGCATGCCACGTTTCTTCCTTTTCTTTGTATTTATGTAATTTTTTTCTGCATATTTGTTTCTTTTGTTCACTTAAGCTCATTTAGTCCTGAAAATACAAAAGGAAGACAAAAGCACACTTTTTCCAACATTAGTACTAAAAAAGGGTTAGTTTTATGCCTCATTTGATGTAATTTATATGTTGCATTTTGAACACATCAATCACTCATACTGTAAACTAACAGATTGTCAAACAACACAAAACAATAATATACACGTATGCACATAGTCACATAAATTATTTCCTAACATAATTAAAATTTTGGTGTCAACAGAACACTTATTTGGCTGATATCAGTGGCTGTAGCTTTGATACCACCTTCCGTCGCAACCCCGACCCCTTGCATCGGGAGGCGGGCGGCTGCGAGCTACTCAGAGCTGGTGGTATCGGTGTTTATTTAATTTGACAACGGAAATTCATTAGGACCGTAGTTAGGAAATCGTTTATCAGAGTAAAACACCACATTTTTATAATAATAAATACATGGGAAAAACCCAAGTTTTCATTACAACATGTTTATAGGGATAAACCCTATTTTATTCAAATAAAACTTCTTCTTTATTTAGGTAACTTTTATAGCTACTTTTCCAAGCCTTCAGTGCTCTCCAGCTGGCTTCTATTTGGCTTTCACATTTTGTTACCTGAAACGCGTTTAAAACATTTTTGGCTTTCACATTTTATCTTTTCACAGCATTGAGGGCAATCCAACAATTACATTTGTTTACATCTACCTTAATTACCACCCACGGTACTGTCAATCCTGACTTGTGGTCTTGCTACTACTCACAGTGTAGTAACAAGTTATATATACAAAACCCCAACATACCGACGATAATTGTAGATTTACAAACACTCAATCACTGTTAATTATAATGTAAAACAATTGAGGTTATGTAAAAACAGTTTACCAAAAGAAGGATTACTCACATTGCTAATTTAGGTATTTCCTTGTGACTTTCTGGTTACAATCTATTAAATTAAACAATGCACACGTGATAGTATAATAACCCAATTTACATTAGCTATACCCTCCCCGAGACAGAACTCCAACGACTGAGTCAGGCAGAGCCTCGACATGCGTTACGGAGCACTATATCAATCGGACAGCGTAACTAATACGTAACCGGGGGCTATAATACTTACATCGAGGCAGAGCTTCGCTATTTTAGTGGGTATAATGCCCGAGTATTACTTTAGCTATTCAGAGAATTTAGACATAGAGAGATTTTTCGATTTTGAACGAATTCTCAACTGAAGTCGTGATCCCCTATTTATAGTCCTGATCGACCAACGGGTCGCGGCCCCCAACCAATATAGCCAAGTCCTTCGCGGGTCGCGAGGACTATAGGCTGGGTTCTATCCTTGACTGGTCACGACTATAGGCCCAACACATATATGACACGTGGCGCACTAGGGTGTCGCCTGGTGCCACCTCATCACGACCTGTGAGTTTTATTTTATTTGATTTTTGTAAAATTTAAGGTATTTGAGCCTACTTTTCGTATACGGGGTGTATTTTAGGACGTATAGGGATGTTATAGGGATTTTAGGAGAGTTGTTATATTTATCCCCCCGCAAGCGCACAGGCGGTGGACATACACAAAGCAGGTCTCAAAAATGTTCAAACTGTGGACGTGGTAAACTCTTTGTGAAAATGTCCATAGCTTGAAGCTTGGTAGGAACGGACTTGGTGTGTAGCTTCCCTGACAGAACTAGCTCTCGAACAAAATGGTAGTCTAAATCAATATGCTTTGCTCTTTTATGAGACACCGGATTTTGAAACATGAATAATGCACTTCGATTGTCACATAAGAGAGTTGGACATGAAGCAGGTAAAGCATGAAGTTCCTTCAAAAGATGAGTTATCCAAACAATCTCAGCCGCAACATTAGCCTATGCACGATACTTTGACTCACAGCTCGATCTGCAAACCGTTGGTATTTTCTTTGCACTCCATGATACAAGGTTGTCGCCTAAAAATAGAATAATCATATGTTGACCTCCGAGTTTCAATGCATCGCACCCAATCCGCATCAGAATACCCCAATATAGTTGATGACTTAGGACGAGTGAACACAAGACCATGAAAAATAGTGTCTTAACATAGCGAAGGATCCGTTTAACCAATTGGAAATGGTGTTCGGTCGGAGCATGAAGGTGTTGACAAGCTTGGTTTACGGCATAGGCGAGGTCTGGTCTAGTGATTGTGAGGTATTGAAGAGCACCGACTAAGGAACGGTAATGGGTAGGATCGGAGTAGGGAGGACCATCAGAAGTGAAGGTATCAGTGGTCGACAAAGGAGTTGGGACATGTTTAGCATGGTTCAAACCGGCTCGAGTGAGAATGTTGTTGGCGTATTTGGTTTGTGTGAGGAAAAGAGTGGAGTTGGATTAAACAACTTCGAGACCAAGGAAGTAGTTCAAAGAGCCGAGATCCTTAATGGCAAACTCTTGATGTAATCGACTTGTAAACGTAGTAAGAAGAGATGATTTGTTACCCGTAAGAATGAGATCATAGATGTATTCAAGAAGGTACATTAGAGAGTAATCATGATGAAAAACAAAGAGTGACGGATCCGCGTGGCTACAAGAGAAACCGTATGACATGAGAAAAGAACTGAGATTCTGAAACCAAGCTTGGGGAGCTTATTAGAGACCGTATATAGATTTGTTGAGTTTACAAACATGAGTCGGGAATTTTGGATCAATGAACCCTGGAGGTTGCTCCATGTAGACTGTTTCTGAGAGCGAACCATTTATAAAGGCGTTGTTGACATCAAGTTGATGTAGCGACCAACCATGAATAATGGCTAAAGAGAGAACAACGCGTATGGTGGAGGCTTTAACAACGGGGCTGAAGGTATGAGTAAAGTCGAGGCCCGATATTTGAGTGAAACCTTGAGCAACAAGACGGGCCTTGTAATGGTCCAAGGAGCCGTCTGAATGGTACTTGGTTCGATACACCCATTTTGAACCAACCACATTAGTGGCAGTGGGACGCAACACAAGAGACCACGTTCGGTTTCGTTGAAGAGCTTGCAGCTCCTCGGTCACGGCATCCATCCAATGAGGATGTTTGGATGCGCTTTTGAAACCTTTCGGATCAACCGAAGATAACAAAGACGTATGAAGGCATGAATGCATGGCTTGATCAAGATAGGCAGAATGTTTAGGATTTGGTTTAAATGTGCCAACTTTAGATCGGGTAACCATGGGATGGACGAATGTTAAAGTCGTAGGATTGAATATAGCAGGAGGAGAGTGGGCCGATGAATGTTCAGCGGGTTCAGTAGGTAAGGGTGGTAAAGTTTGGTCAGAAGGTTAAGATGGTTCAATAGGTGAAGTTGGGGAGGAAGGGATAGTGGGTGATGGATGAATATGGATTGGAGAAGCAGTTGATTTACATAAGGAACATGGTGGGATAGTATTGGGATAGAAAAAGATCGGATAGGTTTGTAGAATAAGAATTATTTGTGACAGGGAAAAAAGTCTCGTCAAAACAAGCATGGCGTGTTATGTACATACGAGAAGATGTCGGGTCAAAACATTTGTAGCCTTTGTATTGCGGGGAATACCCCATGAAAATACAAGGGATGCTACGGGGTGCAAGTTTGTGAGGTGCATAATCACGTAGGTATGGATAAACACAACATCTAAAAACCCGAAGGTTGGGGTAAGCGGATTTAGTAGAGAAAAGCATTTCAAAGGGAGATTTATCATTTAGTACTTTGGTTGGTAATCGATTTATTATATATGTAGCCGTACTAAATGCATCAACCCAATGAACGTCAGGGACGTGAGCATGGAATAACATAGCTGAACCCATTTCCACTATATGGCGATGCTTTCGTTCGCCGCGACCATTTTATGGAGCGATGTACGGGCAAGAAAAACGATGAAATGTGCCATTGCCCTCAAAAAATTTTCGGACATATTGGTTAACAAATTCCGTGCCACCATCACTTTGAAAGACTTTTACCTTTCGTGAAAATTGTGTTTGTACAAGCCGCAAAAAAGTTTGCAATGTAGAGTAAAATTCAGTTTTTGGATATAACCACGAGAATCATGAATAATCGTCTACAAACACAACATAATATTTATAGCCATCCGAGCTTAGGATGGGAGATGGACCCCATAAGTCACAATGAATAAGATCAAGGGGGTGAGAAGCATGTTTTTCGTTTAAATCAAATGGTAATTTTCGGGCTTTAGCAAGTTGACAAGGGGAACAAAAATTAGGTTTCGGCAAAATAGAAGTAAACGTTAAACAACCATGTTTCTTTAAAATAGAAATAACATCAAAAGTAACATGACCCAAACGATTGTGCCACAACTCAAACGAAGCTTTATTCAAAGAAACGGAAGCAAAAAAAGCCGAAGATTTATCCCGAAGTATGTAGAGACCGTTTTCACACCGACGTTGAGCGAGAGGTTGGCTTGTTTTCCGGCCACGAATAAGAAAAAAACGTGTCTGAGAAAAGTACATCAACAAGATAATCTTTAGTCAACTTGCTAACGGAGAGTAAATTTCTTGTTATTTTAGGAACAACCAAAACGTCATTTAAGGACACACGATCATTGATTTTAACATGTCCTTTATGAGTGATAGGAAGCGAATGCCCATTACCAAAGAAAACGGAAGAGGAATCAGTGTAAGGAGAAAAGAATTGAAGTTTACCGGTGTCGTCTGTCATATGAAGATCTGCGCCAGTGTCCGCAGTCCAGTCAGGTTTCTCACCAGAAAAAATGACACTGAGCATGAAAAGCTCGAGGATGATCCTCATGTCCCGGAGAGTTTGGGACACTTGTTTGCGTAATGGCCATTCGTGTGACAAAGTTGGCAGTGAGGAGGCCTACGCGGGTTTTTTGAGGGGTTGGGTTGGGATTGATTTCGAGAGACGATCTAGATCAAGAGGAGCCAGATCTGGGTCGCTTCTTGGAGGGACCATGCGATCGGTTTTGGTGTGAAACAAAGGCCACGGGAGCAGGAGTAGGCGGATGAAGGGTACGCAAGAATTGTTCTTGACTCTCCGCCTTGGTGAGTTGGTCACAAAAGCCAAGAGGATCACGAGCGGTGCGAATAGCGGTGGACCAACTCTCAAACGTGGCACCAAGACCACAGAGAAACCAATGAGTTTATTCGTGTTGGTCACCGGATGTCTAATAGCCGAAAGTTGATCATAAATTACTTTGAATTTGCGACCAAACTCAGCCACGGTAGAGGATCCCTTGGTTAATTGACGAAGATTGTCACGCAAAAGGTGCATGCGTTCCAAGGAAGTATTGCTATAGGCCGCTTCTAGAGCGGTCCAGATCTGATGAGAAGTGCTTAGGCCAAGTATTTCGGCCACAGCTTCTTCGGTCCAGATCTGATGAGAAGTGCTTAGGCCAAGTATTTCGGCCACAACTTCTTCCGTAAGGGGAGGTGGGGTGGGGAAAGTTTTTCCGTGATGGAGATGTTCAACGCGTGGAAGTTGCAATTTTTCCACCGCCACCATACAATATTAACGAGTGAAGGATTGTTTCCGTGAAAAAATTCACGCGTGATAAATGGATGAATGTGAGGGGGTGTGAGGGTTTATTGTTGGGTGTTGTGAGTGATGACCATTGCCACTAAAAAAGGTTGTGAGTGATGGAAAAATGCTTGATGACATTGCGGAACTTGATTGGATGTTGTGAGTGATGAGTGATCACCACCCCCTCCCCCCCTAAGGGAGGCATTAAGGATGAGAATGGCTTGTTGATCAGAAAGGAACCAAGCGGTAAAGGCGGGATTCACCTGTTCCTTGGAATCAATGGTGATGGTTTTTGGTGGAGCAGGAATAGAGCCGTCTACATATCCGAGGAGTTTTTTGTTGGCGAGGAGTGGGTTGATTTAGTAGACCCAGGGAAGATTGTTGGTAGATGATAGTGTAATGGTGATCATGTGTAGAAGTGTAGCCATGGGGAGGGAGGTTTCGGAAGTGGTAGCAGAGGAAGAAGAAGATTGCGACATTGCTGGGAAATGAATGGAAGTAGAGGATCGATGATGGCTGATACCATGTAACAATGAGAACTCTCGCTTGAATATTCAGAGAGGAATGTATTGATTATATACCAAATTACATTACAATAAAATAGGAAAGATAATAACATTTTGACTATACATAAAGGAGGGAGATATTATAGGGATGATAGTTGTAATTCTAATATTAGCTTTTAAAATGCTATCGAATTAAATCAATGAACGAATCTGATAACAATATTGCACCACTTGGATTTGGTTCTCAGAAAGAGACACTGAGACTGTCAGAAAAAACTTGTGTTTACTGTTGAAACCCACACTATTCCGCGTGAAATTAATGCACAACTTCCCAACTGTAAAACTTTATTTTTGACAACAGTCGCCTTCCACTTGATTTCTTCATCATAAACACATAGTAACACATGTGTTTTGGTGTATATATATACTCACAACGATCTTCACATCACATATCATCGCACACTTTTGCTCTTGATAACCCCTCTTGCTTTGCATTCACTTTTGCAGCATTTATAGCAATGGCTAGTGAGCAAAAAAGATGGTCAGTTATGCATGTATTATCATTAATATTAATACTAAAAATGGTTTCTTTTGAGGTTAATGCCGACCCTCAAGTTCCATGTTACTTCATTTTTGGCGATTCTTTGGTCGATAACGGGAACAATAATGGTATCGCGTCATTGGCTAGAGCCAATTACTTGCCATATGGCATTGATTTCCCTAGTGGCCCGACAGGAAGGTTTAGCAATGGCAAAACAGTTGTGGATGCTGTTGGTAAGTTAAATTTTAAACATCTTATTTTAGATCTACTAATTAGAAAAAAATTTACAATTCCATCATTAAGGTTATATATGATTTCTTTATATTGTGCAACTAGATAAAAAAGTCAATAATCATGGAATTTCCTTTTGGGAAAATTATCAAAATGTCACTTGACCAACCCAACTTACCAAAATGTCACCCTCTTACTTCCATGGGCGGACTCATCCGGTATGCGAAACGTCTGGCAGTAAACTTGAAGAGTCCATGAGGAAGGAGGTTACACGTGTCCAACAACAGTGATGCGTCAGTGGACGCATAGTCACTGACGCTTCCGAATAGTCACTGACGCTTCCAAATAGTCCACTGAATAGTCACTGACGCTTCCAAATAGTCCACTGACGTTTCCGAATAGTCCACTAACGCATCCGAATAGTCCACTGACACATGTAATCTCCTCATTCATAGACTCTTCAAGTTTACTGCTAGACGCTTCCCATACCGGATGAGTCCGCCCATGGACGCAGGGGGGTGACATTTTGGTTAGTTGGGTTGGTCAAGCGACATTTTGGTAATTTTCCCTTTCCTTTTTTTGTTATTTTCTCGTAAATCTCAAGTTATTTACGAAATTGCCACCATCTCATATTACACGACGATTTATCTGTCAATATTCACTTCTCATGAAAAATGCACACATCTTATTTGTTTTGCAAAATATATATACACACACATTATTGAATTCAGCCAATACAACATACCCGGTTATGGTCATCTACATTTGATATTATTTATTCTCAGTTTGATGTGTATATATATATATAGAACATAGTCAATTATAAATATATCTTACCAAGTTACAAATTCTTTCATTTGTAGCTGAGCTACTGGGATTTGATGATTATATTCCACCATATGCGAACGCTGGGGGTCGCGCGATACTTAATGGTGTGAATTACGCCTCAGCAGCAGCTGGAATTAGAGACGAAACTGGCCAACAATTGGTACATTAATTTTCAACTATTTATTTATTTATTTTTTAAAATAACTAAACACTAATAATTCATTCATTGATTTGTAGGGTGCACGAATTAGCTTTGCTGGCCAGGTGAATAACTACAAAACTACAGTGTCACAAGTGGTGAATATACTCGGAGATGAAGATTCAGCAGCCAATTATCTTAGACAATGTATATACTCGGTTGGATTGGGAAGCAACGATTACCTCAATAACTATTTTATGCCCAATTACTACCAAACTAGTAGGCAATACACACCAGAGCAGTATGCTTCTGTTCTCATTCAACAATATTCTGAGCTAGTACGAGTAAGTAGTACAATGTTTATTCTCAAAACTGGACCAGACCGGCCAGACCAAGAACCATCACCATTTGAACTGGAAAACCTAACTGGTGGTTGGATTGGATTTCAACTTTTTTTAACTTTATATTTATTGTTTTTCTTCCAAAATCTCATTTACTATATACTTGTTTATTCTAGGATCATGTTTTCTTAACACTACACATTTACAGATACACACCAAAAAATTAAAATAGTTAAATAGTATTGTTAAATTATCTACTACGTCATCTGGTTTTTGAAACCTGTCCAATCTATCGACTAATAAGACGGCTGGTCAATTACTGGTCTGGTTTTGAAAACATTGGCAAACGGTTAACTTTCATGGTTTGTGTTTCTTTCCTAATTCCAAGAAAAATGAATTTGACAATTTCAGGAATTGTATAACTATGGTGCAAGGAAACTGGTGTTGAATGGCATTGGACAGATCGGGTGTAGCCCAAATGCATTGTCTCAAAGCCCAGATGGTACTACATGTGTCGAGAAGATCAACTCCGCAAACAAATTGTTCAACAACGAGTTGATATCTCTTGTTGATAACTTCAACAGGGATCTATCTGACGCAAAATTCATCTACATCAACAATTACGACATTTTCCAAGATTTTATCAATAACCCTCAGGCCTATGGTACGCATTTAGATCATCAGCCTTTCATCGTTTATAGGTCGAATAGTTGCGATTTAACATAACATAACTTTGTTTATTTTGATTGAAATATGTAGGTTTCACAGTGACAAATGCTGGATGTTGTGGAGTGGGAAGGAACAATGGGCAAATTACTTGTCTTCCTGGTCAAACACCTTGTCAAAATAGAGATGAACATGTATTTTGGGATGCTTTTCATCCAACTGAAGCTGCAAATGTAATCGTTGGTCGGAGATCTTACAGTGCCCAGTCAGGATCGGATGCTCATCCGATGGATATTCGTCAACTGGCTCAGCTTTAAACTTATACTACGTTTTGCCACACTTGTACTACTTGATAATTTATTACCTTTGGAATTGTGTTTGATAATTTGTGTTTACGGCGATTGTTTTGATAAATGTATTTATGATATTGTTTATGATATATGAAAACAGCAAGATTAAGTATAAGTTCGGATTTCATCTATGGTAGCGGATACCTTGGTCATAAATAAGGATCCATCACTATATAAATTTCTTTTAAAGTATATAATCTTTACCAAAAGTATTGCATTGTGGTGTTTATCGGTTTCTTTGTAACCACTGGATTTAACTCACATCGATGCATAAATTTAGCGTTACAACAAGATAAGGAAATAGCCAACCATAGCAGAACGCAATCAAAGCTTTCGTCCTTGGCCGCTCCTTCAACTGATTTCATTCATTCATAAACTCGCTTGAACGTGCCATCAAGAGCTCCACCTGCAAGAGGATAGGATCTTTTTAGGCTTGGCACGAAAGCTGCATTGATTTGACTTCTTTGCTTCTGCTATTGAAGCGAAAAACCCCAAGAAAACTTTATCAATTCTCATTCTTCTTTGGCGACAAGGAAGGCTACCGCTGGGTAAAAGTACTAATCCGTCTATCTACTTACTACCTAACTAAGAGAATGGTATTTACTGAGAGAAGTAGTACGAGGAGCTAGATTGTTGTTGTCTTCTTGTTCTTCCGGCCTTTTTTTTTTTTTTTTTTTGCAAAACAATAACACCAGGATTACTAACCCATAGTAGATATAGTGTCAACACCATCTGTAGGAACCGTTCGCGTAATAAAATAAAATAAACAAATTTTTATTAAACTGATTACAATACAAAAATAAGAAAGCAAAAATTACAATACAATTACAACTGAAATAAAAAGAAGTACAAGAACTTAGATGAAGAAGAAGGCTGTTGTGTTGCTGGTGGTCTCTTCTGCTGGGTATGGAGCTGTATTCAGCTCCTAAGTCGAAACAGTTAAAACGAATTAAAGAGAGGTTTAAATTGCATTAAACGTCTTCAATGCAATTTAATACGTCATTTAATTCTCAGTCAAAGCCAGTTAACTCGTCAGTTACGAAGCTGGACTGAAACTGCTCTAATATTCAATGCTGGAAGCTTTCTGCGCGCGCGCGCCCATGCGCGGTGCGGCCTCTTGGCTCACAGCCATGCGCGCATGCGCCACGTCACCTGTGAGCCTATACGAGCGCGCCACACAGTCGCGCCGTATTGGCTATTGGCTCACTCTGGTGCGCCGCGCACGACACCGCAGGACCCATGCACCATGCGTGCACCCGCGCGCGCATGCGCATGACTGCCACGTCATGCGCCGCAGCGGCTCGCGGCGATGCGAGCGTGCGAAGTGCAAAGTGCGCCATCAAAGCGCCACATTGCGCCTCATCGCCCACGCCACGCGCGCGCGCGCGCGCGCGAGCGTGAGCGAGTGCGAGTTAGGGTGCTCCGCACCCTTCGCGAGGACACTAGTGTGTGCTTCCATGAAACAATAAGGATGGAGAGTTCCCACTTAAATACCCCTTTAAGTTCCATCTCTCATCCGATGTGGGACAAGGTGCTACTTTCCCTTTTGTTTCAGCATTGAATGTTCCAAACACCCAACTTTGAGCTTCGATATCTCATTCATCTTAGCTCGGTTTTAGACGTGGTTTAGGTCGTTGCGAAGGTCTTTCAACATAGAACTCAAACCCACAAATAAATATATAAAACCCGCTCATTTTATTATATTTATTTCTAGCCCAAAATAGGAAAAAATCATTTTCCTATATTTGTGAAAAATGCTATTTTCACCTATTTTTCCAACAATCCCCCACATGAAAAATGCTATTTTCATCAAATTTCCAACAATCCCCCACATGTATGGAAAGGGATCTTTTCCTTACACCTTTCAACGATAAACTTCGACAGTTGAGTATTGCAAGATAGGTAGGTTTTAACCTTTGAACCTTCTTTTGTGAAGCGCACTTAGCTTACTAGCGGTGTGTAGACGCGATGTCCTTGAACATACCCCCATTTGTGTAAACGACAATACACTTCACACTATACTCTCCCTGGTTTGGCCAACTCCTCATTGTCGTGTCCTATTATGGTCCTGGAACACTGGCCTGGTTCTGCGAGAGCTCTAGGATTTGCGCACCCCACAAATCCATTTGAAGCGACCCTACTTCTCTCTAACATAGGTGATTCCCATGAATCATTAAAAGCATCATGGTTATTTGATTTCCCGAAATCGTTAACCTTAATATGCTTAGCCTCACTTCAATGTCACTGATTGGAATGGACTAGGAAGTATAAATAACTCCCTTTTTTAATTAGTTTGGGGTACTCCCCCACTGTGACTCCGTTTGGTAATATGATTAAGTTGTCCTATTGAACTTAGATCTTGGGATCTCCAGTCAACTAAGTTAGGTTTCCCTTATATTCCCATTTACCACGGGCTTTAGTCCCATTCCTCTTGACGACGTTTCTACTAACTCTCTGCTTAAGCCTTTTGTAAACGGGTCCGCAATGTTATCCTTTGATCTCACATAATCAATTGTGATAACACCCGTTGAGAGTAGTTGTCGTACCGTGTTATGTCTACGTCGCATATGCCTTGATCTGCCATTATACATTAAGCTTTGAGCTCTACCAATTGCTGATTGGCTATCACAATGTATACATATGGCTGGCAAAGGCTTTGGCCATCTTGGAATATCTTCCATGAATTGACGTAGCCATTCCGCCTCCTCGCCTGACTTATCCAAGGCGATAAACTCGGATTCCATTGTGGATCTTGCTATGACCGTTTGCTTGGAAGACTTCCAAGCAATAGCAGCTCCTCCAAGTGTAAACACATAACCACTTGTTGATTTGGAATCTTTATTATCCGATATCCAGTTTGCATCAGTGTATCCTTCGATCACTGCTGGTTGTCGGGTATAATGCAATCCATAATCTCTTGTGTATCTTATGTATCTAAGCACCCTCGTGATAGCCTTCCAATGATCCGCGCACGGATTGCTGGTGTATCTACTTAGCCTACTCACCGCGTAAGCCAAGTCGGGTCTAGTACATGTCATTAGATACATTAGACTGCCAATAATTCTTGAATACTCTAACTGAGCAACTCCATCTCCCTTATTCTTCTTAAGATGTTGGGAGGTATCAACTGGAGTTCGAGCTACACTCGTATCTCCCGAGTTGAATTTTTCAAGAATTTTATCCACATAGTGAGATTGACTTAACACAAGACCTGTGACAACCCGCACTAAACCAGGTATCCGTACAACTTAACTAATGATTAATTACTGCTTAATTACTGTGCTTGTTTGAAACTAGCTGATAAACTGCTACCTGCATACTGATACATGCACTTACTTGCATCATACTTTATATGCTGTCACCACATTATTTACATACGGCACCTTAGTGACAAACATGATGCACAAAAAGCACAGTAGCACTAAACGGATACACAGTGAACATGCTGATATGACCAGCATCAGGCAGACACTGCCTCTAAGGCCGGTTAAGAGCCTCCTATATTTTGGCTACACTGGTAGTGAGTGTAGGGATATAAGGGTTGTGGTACCGCGTCTCTAGGAATAAGATACACTGATTCGGATGTGCCTAAAACGTACTTTAAGTACCAAACACAGCACTTTAATAAATAAACCAGCTTCTAGCTGACTAGTAAAGTGCCAGAACATGAGAAAATATTACTAGACACTTTCTAAAGTGTCGGGAAAACAAATTGTGTCACTAAAAATGTAATAACGACACTTTAAAGCGTTACAAAAGGCTTTAACAGGATTTCTATCCAACTGAACAACCGGACTTTACCCGGAACATGAAAATATTAATATTTTCACTAATTATATTTTTCTGAGCCAGTTGGGGTCTCTGATTACCCTAACACCCGTTAAAACAAACTACACACAAGTAACTAAGTTTAATACTTAACTTGCTTAACTAACTTGTTTAACTAAACTAAGCCCTAACTAATAGTTAGAATCGGACCAAACTACCCTCCCCCCCTAACTAAAACCGTCCCCAAGGGGGACATATCTTGTCCTCGTGATTCGTTTAGATCTCATTTGCTTAAAATCTAGGGGGCACAATTTCCTTTGGACAATAATCTTTCTAATTGTCTATAAGATGCTAGTTTGGCACAACATAATCATCCACCACACTCCACTACACAACACATTTTCTCTCCCTCTCTTGGAGGTCTCGGCCGAGAACAACCCACCCCCACCCATCCATTTTCGATTTCAAGCAAGCAATTCCAAGCATATACACACTTCAAGGATCACGTATTAGGAGCCTCGGAGCAAGCGGAACGCGAAGGACCTCTACCGTTAGCTTTTATCCACGCGATTTTCATCAAGAACCTTCCCTAGCTTAGAGCTAGAGGTATATCACTTAAAACTTGTTCTTGAACATATCTAAAGTGGTTAAAAGAAATTTTGTCGGTTAAATATCGTTAACTTACATTTTGAAGCTTTAAAGTCTAGTAAAAATACTAAAAGTGGTGGTTAATAGCTTACAACTTGTGTAAAAGTTGTAGTATTTGGAATTTGTGTTTATCTAGACCCGATCTATGATGTGGTAGCTCGGATCTCCGTTTAACCCGACTTTGTAAGATCATGTATCTTCACATAAGCTCATTTTTAGTTACCACAAGGGTTAAAAGGTGAAACTCTACCACACAAGATACATGAACTTGTGTAGAAATATGTTACTTGTGTAAAAGTGATTTAACCGGTACAATGGTGTTTAAAGCTAGCGGATCTACGTATCTGCAAGTGGTATTTTTGAAGAACCACACATTAAAGAAACCATGTATTTTAAAAGAAAGGATCTTACACTAACAAATGTGATATTTTTATAAACCACAAGTGTGTAAACACTTGTGAAACGAAAAGATCCGACAAATAACTATTTTTGGGAAAAATGACTAGAAGTTGTAAAGACGGATTTCTTTAGTCACAAGGTTTTTACGAGATCAAAGTTACTCTATATAAAGATCTACGTATATAAAGGGGATTTACTCTATAGATTCGGAAAAACTGCAAGTTCATGCGATTATGCGATTTACATACTTGTCGACTAGTTTGATGTGTCGGAAATTGTCTGATTGAATAAAGAGGTTGTTGAATTGATTTGTTAAAAGAAAATGATACGCTTGAAAGCGTGGCCACCTCCAGTTACAGAGGAAACTCTGGCGAAATTTTCTAAAAACCTGACACTTAGAATTATTTACACAACAAGTGTTAGAACTATTTTTGGACATATTTTCAAAACATAAATTTCGCCGGCACTATATTTTACTAAATATTCGGAGGTGGGGTTTTCACAAAGATTAACGTGATAAATATATTTGTCACAACACTGTTTATGATTATTTTGTGAAATACATAAATATTATTTTAGAGTGAAAATAATATTTACAAGCGTTAATGATTCCAAAACTTTGCGAACGCTTCCACATTAACATATAAGTTACACCGGTAATTACATTACCACAAGATTGATAAAACGTAACTTACGCACATGTATTGTATCCCCCATCCTTGGGAAGAAGTTTAACTACCAAGTGTATACGGAACAAACACACGAAATAGTTGTCTAACTATTTCCCCAAAGACAAAACTGTAAAGCTAAGGCACGGCCGTCCGTCTAATAGAATTAGCACTTGTAGGTCGTTGCACAGCTTACTGTATTGGAGACACTTGGTAGAGACGCGCATTCACTGTGAGTTCATGTCCCCCCTTTTCTCTTCACTGTTTTCAGTTTTCTAAACTGCGGGGGTGAAATACATGTTACTATGTTTATGAATATTTCTTACATGGTATGGTCAGCTCAGGAAGGAACTGTTAGGTTATGTGCTTGGGTAGGCGAAACCTTAAGAACATTAGTCCTCGTAGTGCGATCGAGGGATACGAGTGGTAGGCCTATTTGAGCATGACAAACACCACCCATGCGCCCTAAGGTTGGACCATGTGGTGACCTTGCCATAACACCACCCATGCGCCCTAAGGTTGGACCATGTGGTGACCTTGCCATAACACCACCCATGCGCCCTAAGGTTGGACCATGTGGTGCCCTTGTCATAACACCACCCATGCGCCCTAAGGTTGGACCATGTGGTGACCTTGTCGTAACACCACCCATGCGCCCTAAGGTTGGACCATGAGGTGACCTTGTCCTATCCCCACCCATGCGCCCTAAGGTTGGACCATGTGGTTACACATTTACTAATATGTTTCCTTATCTGCTTCATACCAGAGTTTACAAAGCATTCAATGATTATAAAGGTTTATTCGCGCGCACATGCTAAACACATGAACTCGCTCAACATTATTGTTGATTTTTCAACTCACATGTATTTCAGGAAATTAAACGGATCTGGCACGGTATGGAACGTTTTCCGCTGCACTTGTCATGGAGTCATCAGGGTTTAGGGGATGTGTCTCTTTCCTGGACAAGACACAGTCCTTAAACCACGTTTTTGTTATGTTATAAGTTGTAATGTCTACTGAACAAGGTTATGGTTATATGTTAAAACAATGGTATTGCGTTGATTTTCAAAACTTAATGGATGACTTGCATGGTTTTTAAATTCATATAGCTTGTTATGATTAAGCTATGGTATTAAGAAGTCACACCAAAATTAACCACGCTTCCGCAAAGCCAGGGTGTGACAGCTTGGTATCAGAGCTCTGATCATAGCGAACTAGGATTCTTTCTCGAGTCTAGACTATGATCACTAGGGCTCTCACGAAAACATTTTTCTGCATACCACTTAAGTCCAGATCCACACTTTTTACAAACAAATGTTGAGCACATTTTATTAATTATAAGTTCAGCTTGGAGGGCTGAGGATCGATCTGGAGGATCGAAGTGACCAAGATAGTTGAGCACGATGGTTTGTTATAGGATCGATCTGGAGGATCGAGGTTTGGTTTAAGTGAAGGATAGAGCAGTCTGGTAAACTGGATGAAATTGGCTAGTAAGACTAGGAGAAGTATGTGATACCTTACTTGGTGACTTATGAGATTAACTGATTATATGATTGATTATTATACGTATATGTGTTTGTGTTACAAATGTTATGCTTTCATCAAGTACTAGAAAGATGGGCACTACGAACCCCATAACCATAGTATCAGACGACATAGTTCAACGAAGCACGAGGTGTACATTTCTGATACTACCGGCACAGACAATGACGACTTTCAGCCCTTTGTGCACTGCCTGAAGTCGTAGCAGAGCCTACTGATGGCCATCTTGTTGGGAACTTGCCACTGGCGGTGATCCCTGCTCCTGTGCCCCTTGCCACTTATCTCGTTGTTGATATGCCTCCGACATTGCCTCTAAAGACGATGTCGAACTATTAAGAGGAGGACTCACTTGAGGGCAAGGCCCTCTCGCTGCTAGCACTAGACTACTGCATGCGGACGCTCCTGCAAGGGAAACTCATTCCCCTATCCCAGACTCATTTGAGTCTCTGACATCCGCATCTTCGCACATACAGGGAATGCAGCACTACTTACACGACGCTGACCCTGATAGGGCATCATTAGCTGCACCGGATCCCGCACACAGTTTTGAGTTTGATTGCGATATTGAGGACAATCCTGTTTTTCCGCCTGGTGTTGATCCAGACCATGACATTGAGTTCATGCACTTAGACCAGCCCTTGGGGGATCCTGTAACCCCTGTGATTGTTGATCCAGCTGATTTTGAGATGGAGCTTTCGATTCGAAGCTAGCCGTGGCCCCTGAGCCAGGCATTGCTCCTGACCCCGCATTGGAGTATGACCCTGTTCATGCCAATGCACCGGCTGTTGCTCCTTGATTGATCATCTGCTTGGATGAGAGAAAATTTGGGGTAACTGTGCAAGACAATTTATTATTACGGGGGCCCACGTAATAACGATTTGTAGTGCACAGGAATCCTGGTGGACTCTGCAGGTCAAGCTAATGATAACCAATGCAGCAGGAAATAACTTAACACGAATGACTAAGGCGATGTAGCCTCGAGTTCATTATATTACGAGCAACAAGCCAAATAGGCAAGCCTATGCGAAGGCTCGGAATTTACTTCCCCACTCATACAGTGAGTATATTTGCGTATGAAATTGGGTGATTACATGATGGCATATGTTGCTATATATACCCCATAGACAATTGAAACATTGTCCAACCCGCTTCACGCTATTTCGACAAAAAGGGAATGTCACCCAGGCGTGACACAAACACCAGTACATTGCCAAGGACAGAAGCCGAGCTGCAAGAACGCATCTCACAGATAAATGCACGACATGAAGCCCTCCACTCTAAGTGCAACGATGGCATTACTGGAGAGAACCCTCCAACTGGCTGCACCTATAAACAGTTCCTGAACTGCAAGCCTTTGAACTTTGATAAAACAGGAGGCACCGTTGCATTTGTTCGTTGGTCCGAAGAGACCAACTCCATTCTAAGAACGGGTAACTGTTCGCCCCAACAGAGTGTTACCTACATCTCGGGGATATTTCTAGATGGCACACTCTCTTAATGGAACCTCCAGGTTCAGACCCTTGGCACAGACACTGCTTATACACTGAGCTGGGACGAGCTCAAGGAAACGATTGAGAAGAAATGTTGTTTTAGGACGGAAACTCAGAAACTTGACGTGAAGTCCTGGAATTTGAAAATGGACGAACCAGAAGTTCCTGAACTTGTCCAGCGATCGCACGACTTATCTAGGGTCGCCCCCCTACTTAGTCAAACCGGAGTTCAAAAGGATTGAACGATTCACTTGGACACTTGCACCCCAGATCAGGGGTATGGTTACTACCTCGAAGCCTCGACCATTGCAGAGGCTAATTTATTCATATCATGAGATGTTATGTGGATGATTTATTGATAACATGAGATGTTATGTGTTGATAATGTTGAATGCATACATGCATTTTATTTGCGATTACCTAACCTACGTGAAACATCTTTCAGAAAATGCCTCCAAAACGGGGTGTACGCATACCCACCAACGAGGCGGAACTTCAGGGAATCATTGCTGCAGTCATCGCACAATACGACGCCCATCGCTCCGAGCACAACGGAGATACCTCAGGAAGTAATCCACCCAACGGCTGCACTTACAAGCATTTCTTAGGCTGTCAGCCCCTACATTTTGACGGCACTGGGGGTGCCGTAACTTTCGTACGCTGGATTGAGAAGACGGACACTGTTTTGCGTGCGAGCAAATGCGCCCAAGAGATCAGGTCACGTACATTTCCGGGCTGTTCCGAGATGGGGCTCTGTCATGGTGGAAACTTCAGGTTCAGACAATGGGCGAGGCTGCTGCATATGCTCTATCATGGGACGAGCTGAAAGAGCTAATGCATAAAAAGTACTGTTCGAGAACAGAAAGCCAGAAGGTAGAAACTGAGTTCTGGAACTTGAAGATGGAGGGTCCAAAAATAGTTGAGTATGTGGAGAAGTTCCAAGTTCTATCGCGTATCGTTCCATACATGGTAGATCCGGAGTTTAAGAGGATTGAGCGTTTCATTTGGGGATTGGCACCCCAAATCATAAGCATGGTAACGGCATCAAAGCCTGCAACAATCACTGAGGCCATCAATCTAAGTGTAGCCCTGACGGAAGAGGCAATCAGGATGAACAAATTTTCAACCTCTGAGGAGAAGAAGGAAACTCATGTAGAGTCATCTGGGGATAACAAGAGGAAGTTGGCGAATTTCAAACAGGGTACCCAGTCGAGTAGCAACGACAAGGCCAAAAAGAGAAAAGAGTACACGGGTATCCTACCAAAGTGCGACAACTGTCGACGTCACCATAACGGGCGGTGTAGATATGGAAAATGTGGTAACTGTGGCAAGGTGGGACATGTCAAGGAAACGTGTCGGCAAGGTACTAAACATGGAAATAGAGGTCAAGATGGTAGCGGAAATCGCGGGGGAAATAACGACGACAACAACTATCAAGGCAGGGATGGTGACGATCAAGGCTGTGGCCAAGCATGCTTTAATTGCGGTGATGTGGGGCATTTCAGGAAGTATTGCCCTAAGAACACTCAGGCAAGTGGATGAAAGCTCAATAGCGGGGATAGAATCCAAGCGTGGATATCGGTACGTCTCATAAAAGTTAATGTTATGCTCTATTTGACAGTATTGCCAAATTTTAGCTTCAGAAAATACAGTTGTTTTAGTAGTAAGTAACCTAGATACCCAGTTCTCGATAGAATAAGCCTAACGGAAGCTTCAACGTGATAATTGGGATGGACTGGTTGTCGAATGACCATGCGGAGATTGACGTCCACGCCCCGACGACGAACGGAGGAGTGATCGTGACTCATGGAGCAGGATACGCTCCTGCGGATTATAAGAAGACCCAAAAATTCTCGCACAAAGGATGTGTTGCATTCTTGGCTCATGTTATGGAAAAGGAAGTCGAAGAACCAAAACTCAAAGGTATCCTTGTGATTGGAGAATACCCCGAAGTCTTCCCCGAAGACTTGCCGGAATCATCTCCTCACGATTAGTCGAATCCCGCGTCGACTTAATTCCGGGCACTGCACCCGTAGTCGATGCATCATAGCAACTTACATTTTCGGAGATGCAAGGACTGACAGAGAAGTGTTAGCAATGGTTAGAGAAGGAAGATAACAGACCAAAATTTCCTTTTGGGGTAATCCCATCTTTTACCCATCAAAAAGAAGGACGATGATTTTCAATAAGCATCAACTACAGAGAACTGAAAAAGCTAACGATCAAGGATAGATATCCTCTGCCAAGAATCGACGATCTGTTCGATCAACTTCAAGGTTCAAGCTCTTACTCTAAGATCGATCTTCGATCTGGATACCATCCATTAAGGATACAGGAGGAAAGTATTCCGAAAACAGCCTTCCGAACTCGTTATGGACACTACGAGTTCCTTGTTATGCCATTTGGTTTGATAAACGCACCTGCGGTATTCATGGATCTAATGAATAAAGTTTGCAAGCCATACTTGGACAAGTTCGTGATTGTGTTTATTGACGACATCCTGATTTACTCAAAGACGAAGGCTGAACACGAGCAACATCTTAGAGCTATTTTGGAGCTGCTAAAGAAAGAACAACTGTACGCCAAATTCTCCAAGTGCGAGTTTTGGCTACGCGAAGTCCAGTTTCTTGGACATGGGGTTAATGGAAATGGAATCCATGTTGATCCCACAAAGATCGAGGCAATCAAGAATTGGGAAACGCCTGCAACGCCAACCGAGATTCGGCAATTCTTGGGTTTGGCTGGCTACTATCGGAGATTCATCGAGAATTTTTCGAAAATCGCTCAACCGTTGACGCTCCTGACCCAGAAGGATAAGACGTTTGATTGGGGAATCAAACAGGATGAAGCATTTCAGATATTGAAGGATAAGCTTTGTAACGCGCCAATCTTAGCTCTACCAGAAGGTACCGACGAATTTGTGGTATACTGCGACGCATCGCGTCAAGGATTGGGTTGCGTGTTGATGCAACGCCAAAAGGTTATTGCCTACGCATCGCGCCAACTGAAGGTACACGAAAAGAACTATACCACCCACGATTCGGAGCTTGGCGCAGTGGTTTCTGCACTAAAGATCTGGAGACACTACCTGTATGGTACGAAGTGCACAATCTTCACAGATCACAAAAGCCTACAGCATATATTCAACCAGAAGGAGTTGAATATGAGGCAAAAACGATGGGTTGAGTTGCTAAACGACTACGACTGCGAGATAAAATATCATCCAGGGAAGGCGAATGTAGTCGCCGATGCCCTAAGTCGTAAAGAAAGAATCAAGCCCATAAGGGTTAGAGCTTTGGAAATGATCATACGAACCAATCTTTCCTCGCGCATTCGTGCTGCACAAAAGGAAGCTCTCAAGGAGGGAAACCTTGAGGAAGGATATCTCCGTGGAATGGAAAAGCTTTTGGTACCAAACGAGGAAGGAACGTTATGTTTTGAGAAAAGGATTTGAGTTCCTCTGTTTGGTGGATTAAGGGAAGTTATTTTCGACAAAGCGCACAAGTCACGGTACGCTATCCACCCTGGATCGGATAAGATGTACCAGGATCTCAAAGGTTATTATTGATGGCCTAGGACGAAAGGCGACGTTGCTGTTTACGTGAGCAAATGTTTAACGTGTGCTAAGGTTAAAGCGGAATACCAGAAGCCTTCGGGACTTCTGCAACAGCCTGAGATTCCCAAGTGGAAATGGGAACAAATCTCAATGGATTTTGTTACAAAACTGCCAAGAACGCCAAGAGGCCATGATATGATTTGGGTGATGGTTGACCGCCTAACAAAATCCGCACACTTTCTGCCGATCAAGGAGAAAGACAGTACTAGTAAACTTGCGGAAATTTACATGAGAGAGATCATAGCACGCCATGGAGTACCCCTCTCAATCATCTCTGATAGAGACGGAAGGTTTGTGTCAAGGATATGGCAATCCTTCCAAGAATCTTTTGGCTCACAATTGAATCTGAGCACTGCGTTCCATCCGCAAACAGACGGCCAGAGCGAGCGAACGATACAAACCTTGGAAGACATGCTGAGGGCATGTGTTATGGATTTAGGCGGCAGCTGGGATAAACACTTACCTTTGGTCGAATTTTCATACAACAACAGCTACCACACCAGTATTGGTGTCGCGCCATTTGAGGCCCTATACGGACGCAAGTGCCGATCACCACTATGTTGGTCTGACGCAGGTGATAGGCAGCTTACTGGTCCCGAGATCGTCCAAGAGACGACAGACAAGATCGCGCAAATACTTAAACGCATCGAAGCCGCTCGCCACAGACAAAAGGCCTACGCGGATCCAAACCGGAAACATGTGGATTTCCAAGTTGGGGAAATGGTGTTATTGAAGGTTTCACCCTGGAGGGGGGTGGCACGCTTTGGTAAGCATGGAAAGTTAAATCCGCGCTACATTGGTCCCTTCAGAATTCTGGAAAGAATTGGGACAGTAGCATACAAGTTGGACCTACCTACTGAACTGAATGGTGTTCACGATACATTTCATGTATCCAATTTAAAGAAAAGTCCAACTCAAGCTGACGTTGCCATACCTACCGACGAGATTCATATTGGCGACGCGCTCCACTTCGTAGAAGAACCTGTCGAGGTCACAGTTTGGAAAGTTAACAAGACCCGCCGGAGCAGTGTCAAACTCGTCGAAGTTCGTTGGAATGCCAGACATGGTCCGAATTCACATGGGAACGTGAGGACCGGAGGAAAGAGAAATACCCCCACTTATTTCCTAGGAACCCTGCTTCTACAAGCAGAACTTAAATTTCGGGGCGAAATTTATTTAACGGGGGGAGAATGTGACAACCCGCACTAAACCAGGTATCCGTACAACTTAATTAATGATTAATTACTGCTTAATTACTGTGCTTGTTTGAAACTAGCTGATAAACTGCTACCTGCATACTGATACATGCACTTACTTGCATCATACTTTATATGTTGTCACCACATTATTTACATACGGCACCTTAGTGACAAACATGATGCACAAAAAGCACAGTAGCACTAAACGGATACACAGTGAACATGCTGATATGACCAGCATCAGGCAGACACTGCCTCTAAGGCCGGTTAAGAGCCTCCTATATTTTGGCTACACTGGTAGTGAGTGTAGGGATATAAGGGTTGTGGTACCGCGTCTCTAGGAATAAGATACACTGATTCGGATGTGCCTAAAACGTACTTTAAGTACCAAACACAGCACTTTAATAAATAAACCAGCTTCTAGCTGACTAGTAAAGTGCCAGAACATGAGAAAATATTACTAGACACTTTCTAAAGTGTCGGGAAAACAAATTGTGTCACTAAAAATGTAATAACGACACTTTAAAGCGTTACAAAAGGCTTTAACAGGATTTCTATCCAACTGAACAACCGGACTTTACCCGGAACATGAAAATATTAATATTTTCACTAATTATATTTTTCTGAGCCAGTTGGGGTCTCTGATTACCCTAACACCCGTTAAAACAAACTACACACAAGTAACTAAGTTTAATACTTAACTTGCTTAACTAACTTGTTTAACTAAACTAAGCCCTAACTAATAGTTAGAATCGGACCAAACTACCCTCCCCCCCTAACTAAAACCGTCCCCAAGGGGGACATATCTTGTCCTCGTGATTCGTTTAGATCTCATTTGCTTAAAATCTAGGGGGCACAATTTCCTTTGGACAATAATCTTTCTAATTGTCTATAAGATGCTAGTTTGGCACAACATAATCATCCACCACACTCCACTACACAACACATTTTCTCTCCCTCTCTTGGAGGTCTCGGCCGAGAACAACCCACCCCCACCCATCCATTTTCGATTTCAAGCAAGCAATTCCAAGCATATACACACTTCAAGGATCACGTATTAGGAGCCTCGGAGCAAGCGGAACGCGAAGGACCTCTACCGTTAGCTTTTATCCACGCGATTTTCATCAAGAACCTTCCCTAGCTTAGAGCTAGAGGTATATCACTTAAAACTTGTTCTTGAACATATCTAAAGTGGTTAAAAGAAATTTTGTCGGTTAAATATCGTTAACTTACATTTTGAAGCTTTAAAGTCTAGTAAAAATACTAAAAGTGGTGGTTAATAGCTTACAACTTGTGTAAAAGTTGTAGTATTTGGAATTTGTGTTTATCTAGACCCGATCTATGATGTGGTAGCTCGGATCTCCGTTTAACCCGACTTTGTAAGATCATGTATCTTCACATAAGCTCATTTTTAGTTACCACAAGGGTTAAAAGGTGAAACTCTACCACACAAGATACATGAACTTGTGTAGAAATATGTTACTTGTGTAAAAGTGATTTAACCGGTACAATGGTGTTTAAAGCTAGCGGATCTACGTATCTGCAAGTGGTATTTTTGAAGAACCACACATTAAAGAAACCATGTATTTTAAAAGAAAGGATCTTACACTAACAAATGTGATATTTTTATAAACCACAAGTGTGTAAACACTTGTGAAACGAAAAGATCCGACAAATAACTATTTTTGGGAAAAATGACTAGAAGTTGTAAAGACGGATTTCTTTAGTCACAAGGTTTTTACGAGATCAAAGTTACTCTATATAAAGATCTACGTATATAAAGGGGATTTACTCTATAGATTCGGAAAAACTGCAAGTTCATGCGATTATGCGATTTACATACTTGTCGACTAGTTTGATGTGTCGGAAATTGTCTGATTGAATAAAGAGGTTGTTGAATTGATTTGTTAAAAGAAAATGATACGCTTGAAAGCGTGGCCACCTCCAGTTACAGAGGAAACTCTGGCGAAATTTTCTAAAAACCTGACACTTAGAATTATTTACACAACAAGTGTTAGAACTATTTTTGGACATATTTTCAAAACATAAATTTCGCCGGCACTATATTTTACTAAATATTCGGAGGTGGGGTTTTCACAAAGATTAACGTGATAAATATATTTGTCACAACACTGTTTATGATTATTTTGTGAAATACATAAATATTATTTTAGAGTGAAAATAATATTTACAAGCGTTAATGATTCCAAAACTTTGCGAACGCTTCCACATTAACATATAAGTTACACCGGTAATTACATTACCACAAGATTGATAAAACGTAACTTACGCACATGTATTGTATCCCCCATCCTTGGGAAGAAGTTTAACTACCAAGTGTATACGGAACAAACACACGAAATAGTTGTCTAACTATTTCCCCAAAGACAAAACTGTAAAGCTAAGGCACGGCCGTCCGTCTAATAGAATTAGCACTTGTAGGTCGTTGCACAGCTTACTGTATTGGAGACACTTGGTAGAGACGCGCATTCACTGTGAGTTCATGTCCCCCCTTTTCTCTTCACTGTTTTCAGTTTTCTAAACTGCGGGGGTGAAATACATGTTACTATGTTTATGAATATTTCTTACATGGTATGGTCAGCTCAGGAAGGAACTGTTAGGTTATGTGCTTGGGTAGGCGAAACCTTAAGAACATTAGTCCTCGTAGTGCGATCGAGGGATACGAGTGGTAGGCCTATTTGAGCATGACAAACACCACCCATGCGCCCTAAGGTTGGACCATGTGGTGACCTTGCCATAACACCACCCATGCGCCCTAAGGTTGGACCATGTGGTGACCTTGCCATAACACCACCCATGCGCCCTAAGGTTGGACCATGTGGTGCCCTTGTCATAACACCACCCATGCGCCCTAAGGTTGGACCATGTGGTGACCTTGTCGTAACACCACCCATGCGCCCTAAGGTTGGACCATGAGGTGACCTTGTCCTATCCCCACCCATGCGCCCTAAGGTTGGACCATGTGGTTACACATTTACTAATATGTTTCCTTATCTGCTTCATACCAGAGTTTACAAAGCATTCAATGATTATAAAGGTTTATTCGCGCGCACATGCTAAACACATGAACTCGCTCAACATTATTGTTGATTTTTCAACTCACATGTATTTCAGGAAAGTAAACGGATCTGGCACGGTATGGAACGTTTTCCGCTGCACTTGTCATGGAGTCATCAGGGTTTAGGGGATGTGTCTCTTTCCTGGACAAGACACAGTCCTTAAACCACGTTTTTGTTATGTTATAAGTTGTAATGTCTACTGAACAAGGTTATGGTTATATGTTAAAACAATGGTATTGCGTTGATTTTCAAAACTTAATGGATGACTTGCATGGTTTTTAAATTCATATAGCTTGTTATGATTAAGCTATGGTATTAAGAAGTCACACCAAAATTAACCACGCTTCCGCAAAGCCAGGGTGTGACAAGACCTTCTTGGGTTCTTATGATCTTTACTCCAAGAATCACATCCGCTAAACCCATGTCTTTCCTTTCAAATCTCGCTTTTAACATGCTTTTAGTAGCTTTGATAATTTTATCATTACTCCCAATGATAAGCATGTCGTCTACATAAAGGCATAAAATCACATAACCTTCATTTGTGTCTTTGAAATAAACACATTTGTCGCACTCATTTATTTTGAAACCATTGTCAATCATGACATGATCAAACTTTTGGTGCCATTGTTTTGGTGCTTGCTTCAAGCCATACAAAGACTTGACGAGTTTACATACTTTACCCTCTTGACATGGGGCGGAGAAACCTTCAGGTTGCTCCATGTAAATCTCTTCTTCTAAATCACCATTTAGAAATGCGGTTTTAACATCCATTTGGTGAACTTCCAAATTTCTTAAAGCCGCTATAGCAAGAACCAATCTAATCGAGGTTATGCGCGTCACAGGCGAGTAAGTATCAAAGTAATCTAGACCTTCCTTTTGTCTAAATCCTTTAATCACCAACCTAGCCTTGTATTTATCAATACTTCCATCAGTTTCCATCTTCCTTTAGAATATCCAACGATATCCAAGTGGTTTACAACCAGGTGGAAGATCTACTAACTCCCAAGTATGATTTTGCAATATAGAATCAATCTCGTTCTTTATTGCTTCTTTCCATTGAGGTCCTTCCGAAGAAGAAACTGCTTCGTGATATGTATTGGGCTCGCCCTCAACCATATAGCTAACGAAGTCAGGACCGAAGGATTTTTCAACCCTTGGCCTTTTGCTTCGCCTACGATCACCCTCGTCAACCTCAGGTTGATCGTGTGTTTCATCTATCCGCGTAGATGAACTTGGACCCGCTTCATCTAACCATGTAGATGAACTTGGACCCGGTTCATCAAGTGTTGTTGATGAAGTTGTATGTGTTTATCTTCTCAAAGGAAACACATTTTCAAAATACGAAACAACGTTAGGATTCACCTCCATGATAGTGTCTTTGTGTACATCAGGGTTCTTGGACTCATGTACAAGAAAGCGATGTGCACTACTTTGATGCGCATAGCCTACTAAATTTTCTCTCAACAGTCTTCTGATCTTTTCAAGCATTCTTCAAGGTAACCTTCGGGTTGTTGGCGAACTCCGGCGTATTGAATTAAAATTAACGTGACCTAATCTACCATGCCATTTATTCGAATCAGAAAACTCAAGCATATAAGTAGAAGTCGTAGCAATTTTATTCATGTTTTTCTTGGCTGCCATTACATTCAATTTAAACATACCATTTTGGGCATAGCCCTTGCCTACATACATTCCTCGTTTAGTTAGTACAAATTGATCGCTCTCAAAAACTAAACGAAATCCAAACTTATTAAGCAACCAACCCGAGACTAGGCTCTTGCGCAAGTCTGGGACATATAACACGTTGCTTAAAGTGAGCTCCTTCCCTGAAGTCCACTTCAAAATCACCGTTCCTTCACCCTTGATGTCCGCGGTGGCTGCATTTCCCATGTACAGCTTCTCATCTCCCGCAAGCTCCTTGAAGGTGGTAAAGAGGCTCCTATCTGGGCACACATGACGGGTCGCTCCCGTATCAATCCACCACCCTTTTGGAGTATTGGTCACAGCATTGACCTCATCCAACATTGCGGTTTTGTCGGAAATCATTGCCACCAAAGGCATTCCGTCTTCATCCACCATGTGCGCACGCTCACGCTTTGGTTTCTTGCATTGGTTAGCCCGATGCCCCGGCTCGTCACAGTTGTAACAAGTCCCTTGGAACGTCTGAGGTTTCTTTTTCTCAACCCCTTTCTTTGGTCCAAGGTTGCTAGCCTTTGCTTTCCCTTTGTCCTTTTTCCCCTTACCCTTCGCGCCTTTAGAGGATTGCCCATGCTCAACCAAATTTGCGCTAGCAGAAGTTTGCGCTTGGCTGCCTTTTAGGGCAATTCTATTGCCCTCTTCAATCCGAAGACGAACAATAAGGTCCTCTAAAGTCATCTCCTTTCGTTTGTGTTTAAGATAATTCTTAAAGTCCAACCAACCAGGAGGTAACTTTTCAATCATCGCCGCCACTTGAAATGTCTCGCTAAGTGTCATGCCTTCCGCAAAGATGTCATGTAGTATAATTTGGAATTCTTGGACTTGATTCATAACACTTTTAGAATCAACCATTTTGAAATCCAAGAAACGGGCTACCACAAATTTCTTTGTGCCAGCATCCTCCGTTTTGTACTTCTTGTCCAAGGCATCCCAAAGATCTTTGGACGTCTTGACATTGTAGTACACATTATACAATGCATCTGAAAGCCCGTTTAACACATAGCCTCGACAAATGAAATCCGAGTGCTTCCAAGCCTCTACCGCGCTCAGAGCCTGAGCGCTGGTCTCCCCTTCCGCAGGTTGGGGAGCGGTTTCACTTAAGAACCTCGCAAAGTTCATGGTGGTCAAGTAGAAGAACATCTTCTGTTTCCACCTTTTGAAGTGGAGACCCGAGAACTTCTCGGGTCGTTCAGCGTGATTGGCCACTGTGGACGCTCCCACAGTGGTGGCATTAAGGGGGGTTCCCGTCACAACATTTGTGGTGTTGTTGACGTTGACATTCTCGGTCGACATGCTGAAAAATTTGAATTAAAATTTTAGTCAAAAATTCTGATTTACGCACAAACCAGAAGGAAAACTACTAAATTTTAATTTTACCACAATTTACTGTTTCGGCTTCTAAGTCCAACTTTGAAGACCAAAAACAGAAAATTTATAATATTTAAAACTTACTGACTGGCTTCTAAGTCCAACTTTGAAGACCAAGGCAGAAAGTTTATTAGCAATTTTTTTAGGACAACTGAATGTAATCAATTGTTTTCAACCAAAGTCGCTCCTTTGAAGATGAAAACCAAAAAAAAATATGTTTTTAAAACACAAACTGAGTGAAAACAAAACTAGTTTGAATCACAAACAGGATGGTTTTGATTACACGAACGGTTTTAAAAATTTGTTTTAAGATTGTAGGAACCGTTCGCGTAATAAAATAAAATAAACAAATTTTTATTAAACTGATTACAATACAAAAATAAGAAAGCAAAAATTACAATACAATTACAACTGAAATAAAAAGAAGTACAAGAACTTAGATGAAGAAGAAGGTTGTTGTGTTGCTGGTGGTCTCTTCTGCTGGGTATGGAGCTGTATTTATACAGCTCCTAAGTCGAAACAGTCAAAACGAATTAAAGAGAGGTTTAAATTGCATTAAACGTATTCAATGCAATTTAATACGTCATTTAATTCTCAGTCAAAGCCAGTTAACTCGTCAGTTACGAAGCTGGACTGAAACTGCTCTAATATTCAATGCTGGAAGCTTTCTGCGCGCGCGCGCCCATGCGCGGTGCGGCCTCTTGGCTCACAGCCATGCGCGCATGCGCCACGTCACCATGCGCGCATGCGCCATGTCACCTGTGAGCCTATACGAGCGCGCCACACAGTCGCGCCGTATTGGCTCACTCTGGTGCGCCGCGCACGACACCGCAGGACCCATGCACCATGCGTGCACCCGCGCGCGCATGCGTATGACTGCCACGCCATGCGCCGCATCACCTACCACTTGGTCCTTGCAACCCTTGTGCTCCACCACGCGCACATGGTCAAAAATACAAAGGCGGCTCGCGGCGATGCGAGCGTGCGAAGTGCAAAGTGCGCCATCAAAGCGCCACATTGCGCCTCATCGCCCACGCCACATTGCGCCTCATCGCCCACGCCACGCGAGCGTGTGTGAGTGCGAGTGCGAGTTAGGGTGCTCCGCACCCTTCGCGAGGACACTAGTGTGTGCTTCCATGAAACAATAAGGATGGAGAGTTCACACTTAAATACCCCTTTAAGTTCCATCTCTCATCCGATGTGGGACAAGGTGCTACTTTCCCTTTTGTTTCAGCAATGAATGTTCCAAACACCCAACTTTGAGCATCGATATCTCATTCATCTTAGCTCGGTTTTAGACGTGGTTTAGTTCGTTGCGAAGGTCTTTCAACATAGAACTCAAACCCACAAATAAATATATAAAACCCGCTCATTTTATTATATTTATTTCTAGCCCAAAATAGGAAAAAATCATTTTCCTATATTTGTGAAAAATGCTATTTTCACCTATTTTTCCAACACCATCAATAAATAAAGTCAATGGCCCATGTGAACAGTGGCGAAGTTTGAGATTTCTGACCGAGCGGTCGAAAACTTATATACCAAAAAATTTCTATAAGACTGGGGGTCGAAAACGTATATACCCAAAAATTTCTACACGAAAACTACTACTCTCCACTGCTGAGCGAAAAATTTGGGGGGTCGGCCGCCCCCTCCCGCCCTATAGAAGCTGCGCCAATGCATGTGAAGAAGGGAAAATTAATACAATAGGCAAGTTGATGACCTTACGAAATACATATGGCTATTTAGTCCTTGTAAAAATAGACGAAGACAAATAAAGCCAATCCGGAGATGTCAAACAAAGTCTGTGCGCTTAAATAGTCTATACAGAAACTCATGGCGAAGTACAACATGGTTTACATAAAAACCAATATAAAATAAGACGAAAAAAAACATGGGCTAAATAGCCTTTGGCAAAATACTAAAGGTTAATATTGGCTATGATGACGGGGGTAGCCCAAAACCAAATAAAATGACTAAAACATATGAATGCTTAAAAGGTTGAAATGTTCAAAGGTTAAAAACCCGGGAGCTAGGATAAAACAATACATGAACAGTAAATGGTCACATCTCTGATTGCTTCACCAACTTTCCTAGCCGCAAAAGTGAGACAAGTCCACAGAATACAGTCTTTTATCCGCAGGTCAAAAGGTTTCAACCCCCAAAAGGGTAAGTCCCCCACTGCAAGCATGTTCACTAGTCAATAGTTTCCTCTTGGAGCGATAACTTTCCCTATAAATGTGACACTTCATTTAGTGCCCAGGACATTCTCCGATCAGCGCTGATTCTAGGCGAATCTCTGGTCATTGCTCTTGAGTACTTGTTCTATGCAAGTCACTCATCACCACATTCAACACACGCATTCTTATTGCTCCCACATCCGAAACTGAACACATTTCAGTGGAGGATCCCGAGCAAACAACAAAATCAAACTAGTGAACCTCTCTCCACGTCTTGCAAACGTGGGGGGACCCCATGACATGCGTTAGGCAAAATTAAACCATTTAACCCTTTTGCCTAACCATCCCAGCTACTATCCTTGGTCTAATATTTGTTGCATCAACAAGTTGGCGCCCACCGTGGGGCTACGTCACTAATTTTCTTCAAAAGACCTAGTTGTGTAGCTCCTTTTCTGTTCAAGAGCCGGCATGTCGGAACGTGAGTCTCCGGGATAGGTTAACCAAGTCCCTCGTACCTCTACCCCGAACACTAGCCAAACTCCTGTGGCTATACCAACCTCTATCTCCACACCGGGAAGCACTCCAACTGGAGTAACATACCTCTTGTTTCTCACTTTCCAAACGCCAACACAGTCTCGCTCCGAAGTACCATCTCCCAACATTGGTGCCTCTAACACTCCCTCACGTATTGATCTTACACCTGAAGGAGTTACTAATAACTTTCTCGAGTTAAGGTCTCTCCTTAACCAACATGTGAGTAGAGAACGAGACAAGGGAGTGAGGATCCGCCTGGATTATGACGAGCCAGGACCATCACTATCTCTTGGGCCTCCCCCTCTTCCTTTTGCAACTTCACAACCAACTACATCTAGGAATGAGGTTGGTCCCAGGAATCCTCCTCCAAATCCTAACCTATACTTGTACACGAGGTCAGTTCCAACATCTTTTCCTCTTTTTTCTTCCCAACCAATTGCAACCGGTGCTCTTGATGTGTGCAAAATGCAACATATAAATTACATCAATTGTGGCATAAAACTAACCATTTTTTAGTACTAATGTTGGAAAAAGTGTGTTTTTGTCTTCCTTTTGTATTTTCGGGGTTAAAAGAGCTTAAATGAACAAAAGAAGCAAAAATGCAGCTAAAACTAACAATAATACCCGAAAACGTTGCATGCCCGACCCCTCGACAGCATCTCCCCAAGCAAAAACAAGAGAACAGAAGGCTAAACATGCCTCGTGCTCAATGAGCCCCAAGAGTCTGCAGAAAAGACAAAGTTGTAGAAGCCCACTGGACACGGGGCCGTGGTCAACGCTAAGATTCGTAGAATCCAAGCAAATCTTGATAGTACATATACGCTTCTGCACACGGGGCCGTGCCCAGCAGACACGGGGGCGTGGTCAACTAATGCAGACAAACTGCAATTAATGAAGACAGAGAAGATGGGTGGACACGGGGCCGTGCCTAATGGACATGGGGCCAAGTCCGGGCTTCTGTGCTGGCTATAAATAGGGGTGCTTGGCTCACTTGAAAACCATACCTTGGCACACCACCTCTCTCACACTTTACCCACCCACCACCACCATCACAACCCACATCCACCACCATCATCCATCATAGAGTGTGTGTAGTAGTCTCGGGATCCAAGATTGTTCGTAAGAGTTCTTGACAATTAAAGGCCATGTTTGCCTAAGTCTCTTACATCACTTGGTGAACACAAGCATTTAGTGTAATACTTTTTATTTTTAATCTTTTCGCACTTTTTATTTGGTTATGTATTAATGATTTTAATAACTAGTTTCTTATGTTGAAGGTAAATCTTCCTTATCATTTGTCCGTGGTGTCTTGGCATTATTTTACTGTCTATATAAAATAAAAGATTTTCACCATTCATATCTCCACGGTCTATATCGAGATATGTTGGCTACCTGGTCGGGGGTTAAGGGAATGGTTTGGTAAGAGTCTTGCCTTGTTCAGTGTATAGATCCTGCAAGGACCTGGGTCAAGCTTAGTAGGACCTCCTTCAATACCCACTGGTATTGGATGGCGGGGGTTCCAATTTCTTGATCCCCTCATATGTAAACTACTATTAAAACATTAACCCGGCTACTTAGGATTGTATCCCTGCTGACTCAAACTACTTAGCCGAGGGTAACGTCACCTTCAAAAGAGGGGCCTACCACATTATGCATTAATAACTTAATTAATTATCTTTCAATAATCCAACCCTTTCGGATTGTATCCTTGCTGACTCAAACTACTGGGTTGAGGGTAACGTCACCTTCAAAAGAGGGGCCTACTACTATACCTAAGATAATCTCTTAAAAAGTGCAAAAGTCCGGAAATAATCAAATGTTACACTAAAGGCGAGTCGGATCCAAGTGATTTATCTTGTCTATCTGTTTTTATTTTTCAGCATTTTTAGTTTTTATTTTCATGTTTAAACCTTTTTCTAAAATTTTGATTTGATTAGCCGTTGAGGATAAACCGGTACTAAAAGCTCTTGTGTCATTGGACGACCTCGGTATCTTACCAACGCTATACTACGCTCACGATGGGTGCACTTGCCCATATGTGTGTCTAGTGTTAGTAAAATATCGTGTTTTATAAATTTAAAACTTGACTAAAGTGTAAAAAGGGCTAAAAATATACATAAATATATATACACACCGACATGCATCAAGTTTTTGGCGCTGTTTCCGGGGACACAAGGATTTTAAGAAAGCTTAAAATCGACGGCCTAATCAGTTTTTCAAAACCTTTTCAAAACGCGCGCACATTTTTTGCATTTTAGTTAGTTTTTGCATTTACAGTAGCCTAAACACGGGGCCGTGTTCACTGAACACGGGATCGTGCTGCATTTTTTTCATAAAACACCCAGATACAGAGTCTGAACACGGGGTCGTGCTCACTGAACACGCACCCGGGCTGCACAAAACCAGTCACTTTTATTAAAACGCCCAGATTTACAGAACCTGAACACGGGCCGTGTCCACTGAACACGGGGCCGTGTCCAGCCTCTGTTTCCGTTTTTATTTTTGTTTTCTGGTCTCGAGACTCTGTTGTGGTCTGCTGAGTGATTCTTATGGATCAATACTCAGGAGGCTACAACTACACCTATGAGGAGGATGATTATAGGGAAGATTATTGCACCATTTATGGTGACCCTCACTCGGTACAATATTGTGACCTTTTTCAACCATCCACTTCATACACCTACTATGAGGAGCCCAGGTACAAGCCATCGACTTCATACACACCCTATGAAGAGTCTAATTTTCAAGAAATTAATCTCTTGCCACCTTCTTTCGGAAATCTTTGTTTAGTACCCACTCATGCTAAGTTTTTAAAAGAGCTAAACACTAACACTAAAATTGACGAAACGGTAAGCATTAAGTTAACAAATGATCAAACTTTGCTAATAAAAGAAGACCCATTTGAAATTAACATCACACCGGTTACATGTTTTTTCAAAACTCCTTTATTAGTAATATCACAATTGATAAAGATCTTTGTGTTAATATAATGCCAAACTATATATTCGAAAAATTAAGTATTAGTGATTTTTCTCCAGTTCAAATACCCATTTTTCTATCTAATCGGAAAGTCATAAAATCAATAGGGGTAGTTGAGGATGTCTTGGTCAAAACAAATCAAATGGTAATCCCAACCGACTTTGTCATCCTTGATGACGCTCCTCTAGTGTTGGGATGACCTTTTGTAAAAACCCACGAAGCTTTGAAAAAATGGAAGTACAACAATCTATCTATTCAATTAGGGGCATTTAAAAGAAGTGTCGATCTTGAGCGTTCAATGAAATATCCATTCGGCAATAATGACCCCCTAATTGAAGATGAAGATGAACCACCCGATACAAGAGAAGAAATTGACCACTTTGTTGAAGAAAAGGTCGCCATAGAACAAACCTTTGTGATTCTTGACAAAAATGAGCAACCAAATAAGGATTCTCCTAAAGACCCACCTTTTGAGTTCAAAGAACTCCCAAAAGGTTTGGAATATGCTTTTCTAGAAAAAGATGGTAAATCACCTGTAAATATTTCGTCAAAATTGAGTAGTTTAGAAAAAGAAAAATTAATTACACTTTTGAAAAAACACAAAAATGTGATCGCTTGGAAGCTTGTAGATATTAAAGGAATAAGTCCTTCCATGTGCACGCACAAAATTTTAATGAATGATGACTACAAATCGGTAATACAACCACAACGTAGGGTAAATCCAAATGTCCAAGAAGTGGTTAAAAACGAAGTCATCAAATTACTTGACTCCGGACTTATTTACCCTATCTTCGATAGTCCTTGGGTAAGTCCCGTCCAAGTAGTTCCAAAGAAAGGAGGTATGACGGTGATAACTAACGAAAAAAATAAATTAATACCAACGAGAACCGTCACAGGATGGAGGGTATGTATAGACTATCGTCGATTAAATGAAACATCAAGGAAATATCACTTTCCTTTAACTTTTATTGATCAAATGTTAGAAAGATTATCCAGTCACAAATTTTATTGTTTCTTAGATGGTTTTTCAGGTTACTTTCAAATCCCGATAGCACCCGAAGACCAAGAAAAGACAACATTCACATGTCCCTATGGAACTTTTGCTTATCGACGCATGCCGTTTGGTCTATGTAATGCCCCCGCAACCTTTCAACGCTGCATGGTGGCCATCTTCCATGATATGATAGAAAAGACAATGGAAGTCTTCATGGACGACTTTTCTATCTTAGGAGATTCATACGACCAATGCCTCGATAATCTTGAACGAATGCTATCCCGATGTGAGGAAACTAACCTCGCCCTTAACTGGGAAAAATGCCATTTCATGGTAACGGAGGGAAAAGTACTCGGTCACAAAATCTCAAGCGAAAGAATGGAGGTTGATCGAGCAAACATAGACACTATTTCTCGGTTACAACCCCCATCCTCCGTTAGAGCTATCAGAAGTTTCCTAGGGTATGCCGGATTTTATAGACGATTTATCAAGGACTTTTCTAAAATATCAAGGCCACTAACAAAACTACTTGAAAAAGATGCCCTTTTCATCTTTGACAAGGATTGCAATCAAGCATTTTTATCCCTAAAAGAAATGCTAGTCAATGCACCTATCATGATAGCGCCTGATTGGAAATTACCTTTCGAAATCATGTGTGATGCAAGTGACTTTGCAGTTGGAGCCGTCTTGGGACAAAGAAACGATAAGCATTTTCACCCGATTTATTATGCTAGTAAAACACTTAATGATGCACAAGAAAATTACACAACAATAGAAAAAGAGTTACTAGTCGTGGTATTTGCTTTTGATAAATTTCGTTCTTATCTTGTTCTTTCTAAAACAATAGTCTATACAGATCATGTAGCCATTCGATATCTCTTCAAGAACAGGATGCTAAACCACGTTTGATTCGGTGGATTCTACTCCTCCAAGAATTTGACATTGAAATCAAAGACAAAAGAGGAGAAGAAAACACCGCAGCAGATCATCTTTCGCGCTTAGAAGACCCAGCTTTGGAGGCAACCAGGGACGAGAAAATCAATGAAAAGTTCCCAACGGAGTCCCTGGAAATGGTGGAATACCGAGAAGAACCATGGTACGCCGACTATGCTAACTACCTAGCTAGCGGTATAGTCGCAAAAGGATGGCCACATCATCAAAGAAAGAAATTCTTTGCCGATGTAAAGCATTATTTTATGGAAGATCCTTATATTTTCAAAATGTGTGCCGATCAACTCATCCGCCGATGCATACATAATAGTGAAGCAAGAAGAATTCTCCACCATTGTCATGAAGGTCCATACGGAGGACATCATGGTGCCGCTAGTACCGCACGAAAGGTATTTGATTCAGGATTTTATTGGCAAACCATTTACAAAGACGCCCTAAGTCTTGTCAAGACATGTAACGCTTGCCAAAGAACATGTAATATTTCTTCCAAAAACGAAATGCCACAAAATGGCATTCTTGTTTGTGAAATTTTTGATGTGTGGGGACTCGCTTTATGGTACCCTTCCCACCATCAAAAGGAGACAAATATATATTTGTGGCGGTAGATTACTTGTCTAAATGGGCCGGGGCCGAGGCCGAGGCCGAGGCACTTCCAACAAATGATGGAAGAGTCGTGGTAAGATTTCTGAAAAGATTATTCTCTTGTTTTGGAACACCAAAAGCATTAATAAGTGATAGAGGTACCCATTTTTGTAACCATCAACTTGAAATTTTTTTAACAAGGTATGGGGTCTATCACCGGGTCTCAACGGCATATCACCCTCAAACAAACGGACAAGCCGAAATGACTAATAGAGGTTTAAAACAAATACTTGAAAAAACCGTAGGGTTAAATAAAAAAGAATGGGCCGATAAATTAGATGAGGCTTTATGGGCTTTTCGAACTGCTTATAAAACAACAATAGGTACAACCCCATATAAGCTCGTCTATGGAAAAAGCTGTCATTTGCCAGTAGAAATTGCACACAAAGCCTACTGGGCGATTAAAACTGTAAACTTAGACTTAGAATTTGCAGGTAAAAATCGATTTTGCCAATTAAATGAATTAGACGAATTAAGGAATTATGCATATTCCAACTCCGAAATTTATAAGGAAAGAATGAAAAACTTGCATGATAAACACATTAAACCTAATGAATTTCGAGTAGAATATCAAGTTCTATTGTTTAATTCACGACTTCGGTTATTTCCTGGTAAATTAAAGTCTAGGTGGTCAGGACCTTTTTCCATCACCCATATTTTCCCACACGGTGCAGTAGAAATTAAATCTCGGAATGGAATTCCATTCAAAGTCAATGGCCAACGGCTGAAACTTTATCAAGGATTTATTGAGGATGAGGAGGAAGAAATCTCGCTTCAAACGGTCGAAGAATGAAAGCATCAACATCATACCTGGTAAGTTACGAACAATCGGGAGAACATCTAAATCGGTAAGATTTCTAAAACCAAAGTTTCGGGAAACAGGGCACTCACACGAGCACTTAAAAAAAGTTTTCAAAATTGCCCGCCCACGGGGCCGTGATCAGCAAGCACGGGGCCGTGTTCGCACAACTGTTGTGATAAAACCCCTTCTTTCAATCAGTTTCTTTATTCCACGCGCCCCGTTTCCCAAAAAAACCTCTCTGGTTCCGGTGATTTTTCTGCAAGATTTCGATGTTTCCCCTCCGTCTAACAACATCAAGGTATGATTCTATCATCATATGTAGTTAGATTAAGCACTTGCATGTAGTTTAACATCAAAAATTTGGGAAAAAATCTAGGGTTCTTGAACTTCAACCGGATCGAACCTCAAATTTTTGCTTAGATCTGTTAGCATTTGTATAGATACATGTTATAGGAAGTAAATCAACATGTATTGTTTGTAGATTTGCCCGATTTCTCATAAAAACCCTAAACCCTTGTTTGTGAACCGAAAAAAGATAAAATTGAAGGGGTAAACGGTTTGTTTTGAGAAAAACGGCACTTGGGGTTTCATTTTCGGGGAAAACCGCCCCTATTGGACCAAAAATTTTCAAGTTTTCGAGACCGGGTCGAAAAATGGGATTTTTGGGAAACAGACGTCTGGACACGGGGTCGTGCTCGCTGAGCACGGGGGCGTGTCCAGCCAAATACAGGTGAACTCGGGGCGTGTCTGCTGAACACGGGGCCGTGTTCAGCCGACTGTTTTCAGTTTTCTTCGAAAATTTCACTGTTTCTTGCTAATTATTTGGTATTTTCTTTCAGATGGCCAAGAAATTCACTCGATTCAATGCAAATGAGTTGGATGCTCGAGCAAGATACGATGTGCTAAGAACTAGGCCCGAGGAATACCCACGACAAGCATGCATGGATCTTCTAGGAGTAGTAAACCAGGTAGATCGCTTCAACAACGTTGTCACCGGCCCACTACGAGCTGCCCTTTGCACTCGACTTCGCTCCGTGCATGAATACAACATGGAGTTTTATAGCATGTTCGTCTTTAAGACAAGAGTTGATCCGTTCGACAATGATGGGGTAGAGTTCCATTGTGGGGGGACTAGGAACTCGATCTCGATTGCACAGTTCAGGGCAATAGTTGGGTTGTTTGCGGAAGAAGATGCTGGGGATGAAGAGAACACCGGCGGTCTACGGGAGATTCCAGAAAATCAACGCCAAGCTGCTTGGGCTCAACTAGGGGAAGGCAACTACAACCCGAGCCGAACTAAGAGCACTCAGTTGAGAGACCCTTTTTACCGCTACATTCACAGGGTCCTCACCTACTCTCTTAGCCAAAGACACGACAGCAGCAGTGTTGTAGGGTTACGGGATCTGGTAGTTCTCCATTGCATCTACAACCATGTCAACCTTGATGTTCCATACCTGCTACTCCGAAACATGCACCTGAACCAGCTTGCTACTCCCCCGACACCTATCTTCTTTGGAGGGTGGATTTACCGCCTTTTCGAACACTTTGTTGATAGGATGCCATGGTCTTTTCAAAAGAGCCCATGGTCGGGAAGGGTAGATATGGTCATTTGTCGCCCCATGAACTTGATTTATGAGGCAGAAGACAGGACAGTCAGTTTTCAAAGAGTTCAAGGGCATACATGGAACCCGCAAGAAGCACTCGTCTTACACGCTCCACACATTCGTCCTCCTCCTCAGTACCACTACCAACCCCAGGGTGATCCGGGTCAATCCTCCTCACAAGGAGGCGGTTTTCCTAACTTTCAAAGTTTACATGATTTATTGTAGGAAAACCTCACGTGCACCAGAAACACCTACAACATGGCAAGCAACACATAAACCCGGGTTGGAGCAATAGAGAGAAACATCTCCGACATGCAGGATGACATTGGAAACATCCGAGAGTATATGGCGGGCCACGGAGGAGGTGATGATGATGAAGACGAGGACATGGATTGAGCGGGAGGAGTAGGAGGTAGCATCCCATGGTTGGAGGTCCCACAGGTTAACCCCCTTATCTCATGAACAATTTCCGGCCTACGTGCCGCTTGTTGAACAATTTACTTTCCTTTAACGTTTTTTAATTTCTGCATTTCTTTTTCTTTTTTAACTTGTGACGTGGATGATGAACTTTGGTAATTTAGGATGTTTGTTACGATTGGTGTGGTATTTATTAGTTAAACAGGTACATACGAGGCTTAGAACATTAAACATTAGTGCTACTAAAGTCGGGACAGCAAAACCGAAGCCAGAAACCTATTTTACACCTTTGCATTTTGTCCACACGGGGTAGTGTCCAGCCCACACGCCCCCGTGCCCACCGCCCAGACCTGCTGTTTGTCTAGTTTTTGCATTTTTTTTTTGCACAACACGGGGTCGTGTTCACCAAACACGCCCCCGTGTCCACCTTCTGTAAGTCATCGTTACTGGCAATCTGAGCACGGGGCCGTGTTTATCCGACACTGGGCCGTGTCCAGCTGCCCAGTAACATTAAATTTTGTTTTTAACATACTTTTTACACATTCAATCAACCAAAAAAACTTATTTTTGGGACACATTGAGGACAATGTGTAATTTAAGTGTGGGGGGGGGAGGGGGATGCTAAAACCTTGAATTTTGCAAGTCCTAATTACAAGCCTTACACAAAACTCTATTGGAACCGCTAAACACCCCAAAAAAATTTTCAAAAACTGTTCATTTTTTCTTATTTGTCTTCGTTTAATTTGGGAATTACAAGTTCTAAAAAGTTTATATTTTTACAAATTTACAAACGATAGCGTCGTGATAAAAAGAACTAACATAAGAAAATTATGAAACGGCATCACAAATCTAGTCAAAATTTGATTATATATACTTGATCACATAAAAACCCATTATCACAAAAAGTGAGTGTTGAGCCTTTATTGAGCATACAAATACACATCTTTAAACTAAATGCTCATTTTTCGTTTCTTGTGTGAATAGCCGCTTGGTTTCTTATGACTCTAGAACTTGCCATGACGATACATTCCCGATCCTTACTAACTTAAACCCAAGTAAGTAAATGATGGAGGCATTAGGAATAATCCTTTTTATTTCAACACCATTATTTTCTTTTTTTTTTACCAGCTAGCCAAAATCCCCCTAGTTAACCCCTTTGAGCCTAAACCTTTTCATTTCTTAACCCACAAAACAAACACCCTTTACCCACCAAAACCCTTTTTTTTATTTTTAACCCTTTATTTTAGTAAAAAGCTCGGTTTTTTATGTGACATTCCAAATATATATATATATATATGTGTGTGTGTGTGTGTGTGTGTGTGTGATGAAGCTAAGAAATAAACAAACAAGTTCATCAAAAAGAACTTTGTTTAAAGAAATGCTTCATTAGAAAAAAATAATAATAATAAAAAGTCTTACGAAAACCGACACTTTTTACGTCTTTCGGCCTTTTCTACTAACCACTTACCCATCCACCTACCTTTAACCCATGCCTAACCATTCCCCCAAAAGTCCTCTTGATATTTACAAAGGTGTATAGTTAAAAAGGAGGAGGATTGATTGCTTGGCAAGCATATGGTAGAAGTAAGTTCCATGCCACTCTCGAGTGTTTCACAAAAATACATCTTCGGCCGAGTGTTGAGTGATCCCCCGTGAGGTGTGTGAACTTGTATATAAATGAAATTTTAAAGAAGGCATGTTATGCCCAAATAAGTAATTTATCTTATGTAATGTTCTAAATAAATCATGACGAATAGGATTGTAAATAACATAAAAATAAAACCTAATAAAAATCTTGGAATCCCGAAACTCAAAGACAAGCCCAAAAACCTTCTCTTCTACCCATTCCATTTGGGAGTGTAAGCCACATTATAAAGAGTTTTGCTTGAGGACAAGCAAAGTTTCAGGTCTGGGGGTATTTGATGTGTGCAAAATGCAACATACAAATTACATCAATTGTGGCATAAAACTAACCCTTTTTAGTACTAATATTGGAAAAAGTGTGTTTTTGTCTTCCTTTTGTATTTTCAGAGTTAAAAGAGCTTAAATGAACAAAATACGCAAAAATACAGGTAAAAGTAACAATAATACAAGAAAAGTAAAAAACGTGGCAATCCCGACCCCTCGACAGCATCTCCCCAAGCAAAAACAAGAGAACAGAAGGCTGAACACGCCCCGTGCTCAATGAGCACGGGGGCGTGCCCAAGAGTCTGCAGAAAAGACAAAGTTGTAGAAGCTTCTATCACCCAACACGGGGGCGTGCCCACTGGACACGAGGCCGTGGTCAACGCTAAGATTCGTAGAATCCAAGCAAATCTTGATAGTACAGATACGCTTCTGCACACGGGGCCGTGCCCAGCAGACACGGGGGCATGGTTAACTAATGCAGACAAAATGCAATTAATGAAGACAGAGAAGATGGGTGGACACGGGGCCCTGTCCGAGCTTCAGTGCAGGCTATAAATAGGGGTGCTTGGCTCATTTGCAAACCATCACTTGGCAAACCACCTCTCTCACACTTCACCCACCCACCACCACCATCACAACCACATCCACCACCATCATCCATCATAGAGTGTGTGTAGTAGTCTCGGGATCCAAGATTAATAGTAAGAGTTCTTGACAATTAAAGGCCATGTTTTTCTAAGTCTCTTACATCACTTGGTGAAGACAAGCATTTAGTGTAATACTTTTTATTTTTAATCTTTTCACACTTTTTATTTGGTTATGTATTAATGACTTTAATAACTAGTGTCTTATGTTGAAGGTGAATCTTCCTTATCATTTCTCCGTGGTGTCTTGGCATTATTTTACTGTCTATATAAAATAAAAAAATTTCACCATTCATATCTCCACGGTCTATATGGAGATATGTTGGCTACCTGGTCGGGGGTTAAGGGAATGGTTTGGTAAGAGTCTTGCCTTGTTCAGTGTATAGATCATGCAAGGACCTGGGTCAAGCTTAGTAGGACCTCCTTCAATACCCACTGGTATTGGATGGCGGGGGTTTGAATTTCTTGATCCTCTCATATGTAAACTACTATTAAAACATTAACCCGGCTACTTAGGATTGTATCATTGCAGACACAAACTACTTAGCCGAGGCTAACGTCACCTTCAAAAGAGGGGGCTACCACATTACGCATTAATAACTTAATTAATTATCTTTCAATAATCCAACCCTTTAGGATTGTATCGTTGCTGACTCAAACTACTGGGTTGAGGGTAACGTCACCTTCAAAAGAGGAGCCTACTACTATAACTAAGATAATCTCTTAAAAAGTGCAGAAATAATCAAAGGTTACACTAAAGGTGAGTCGGATCCAAGTGATTCATCTTGTCTATCTGTTTTTATTTTTATTTTTATTTTTCAGCATTTTTAGTTTTTATTTTCATGTTTAAACCTTTTTCTAAAATTTTGATTTAATTAGACGTTGAGGATAAACCGGTACTAAAAGCTCTTGTGTCCTTGTACCACCTCGGTATCTTACCAGTGCTATACTACGCTCACGATGGGTGCACTTGCCCATATGTGTGTCTAGTGTTAGTAAAATATCGTGTTTTATAAATTTAAAACTTGACTAAAGTGTAAAAAGGGCTAAAAATATACATAAATATATATACACACTGTCACGGCCCCCGTCCCAGTGTAACCCGGTCCCGAAGCCGCGGGCAGAAACCCGTGGTATTTATTATTTGAGTTAACAGTGGAAGTTTAACAGGATCTTTTAAAACTTGTAAATGCCCAATTATTTTATTTCATAATTTGGGACAAACTCCGTAATTTACAATGGAGGAATTTCACCAGGAAATTCCCTGTTTTACAAATCATGTTTGTTTATTTAACTGAGCCACCACTTCAAGCTTTATTAGTACTCCGTAGCACTTTTCCTTGATTCAAAGTAGGTCACCTGAAACATGTTTTAAAAATATTTTATCAGCGGGGAAATACTGGCGAGTCACTCAATTTTGATAAAACGACACATAGTTATAAATTACAGCATAAGAGCGATTACAATGGCTACTATCTTATTTTTATCTAGCGTCGTGTCACACCCTGGTGACGATGGTCATACCACTATTAGGTCCTTTCACCCAAATAATGATGATTATCACTATTAGGTGGATGAACCTAACCGTGAGAGATTAGTAATGTGCACAATCCATGTAGTTATAACATTTGAAAATAATTTGAGTATTGTAAAACATTGTTGATAAAAAGAGAATGACTCACATTGCAGGTTTAAACGAGCAGATTTTAGCCTACTGATAAGCCTGATAACCTAATTTAAATAACAATGCACACGAAACTAGGTCAGTAACTTAATACAACATTTATGATAAGCTCACGAAATCAAAACCCTCACGACGAATGACAAAGTATAGCCTTGATTTGGGCAGCACTTAAACATCCATCGGATTGGTTTCAATCAATCGGACATTGTATCGTAGCAGTGATCGAGTTAATACCATGTATTTGTAGCAGCGTTTCTCTACGTGAAAGTGTGATTTTGAGCAGTATACTTTGTCTTTTGAATAGTTTTTTCGAGCGTAGATGAACTGCTCATGTCCAACCCTTTTATAGCTGATTTTTGGGTTTTACGCGGCCCGCGTAAGCCTTAGCATGGCTTTTACGCGGCCCGCGAGAGCCACCTAGTCTACAACTAGGGCTAGCGTGTCACACCTAGGTCTGCCACGTGTGCGACACGTGGCCTGGAACGCTTATCCGGTCAACATCACTTTGACGCGACCCGCGTAAGCCTAAGCTTACGGTTTACGCGGCCCACCTGAAACTCAAAATTCTTGTTTTCTTGGTTTTTCATGCACATTAGGGTTTCAGGGGTCCTGGTTTTCTCTTACGGGTTGTTTATGGACATTTCTTGCAGGTCCTTACATCATCCACACCTTATTTAAAATCTCGTCCTCGAGATTTATTGAAATAAGTGAGGATACTTTTGCTTCATCTCCGATTCCAGCTCCCAGGTGTATTCGGGTCCTCTTCTTGAATTCCACTTGACTTTGACAAGCACCAATCTTTTGGGTTTAAGGAATTTAATCTTTCTGTCTTCTATCTGAAGTGGTTTCTCAACAAACTTTAGCTTTTCATTTACCTCTATGTCTTGAAGAGGTACTACCAGGGATTTGTCAGATAAACATTTCTTGAGGTTGGACACATGAAATACATCATGTACCCCGGCTAACTCTTCTGGTAGTTATAAGCGCTAAGCAACTTGTCCTATGCGTTGAATTACGGGGAAAGGTCCTACGTATCTTGGACTTAGCTTTCCTTTCTTACCGAATCGGACTACTCCTTTCCAAGGAGAGACTTTTAATAGTACCTTGTCTCCAACTTGAAATTCCAGTGGCTTGCGTCGAGTGTCGGCATAACTTTTCTGGCGATCTCGAGCCGTTTTCAGTCTTTCCTTGATTTGAGTGATCTTGTCGGTGGTTTCTTGCACAATCTCTGGACCTGATAATTGACTTTCTCCTATTTCTTCCCAACAAAATGGAGTTCTGTACTTTCGTCCATATAGTGCTTCGAACGGGGCAGCTTCGATGCTTGAATGATAACTATTGTTATAGGAGAATTCAATTAAAGGTAAATGGTTATCCCAGATTCCTCCAAAATCTATCACACATGCCCTGAGCATGTCTTCCAGGGTTTGGATCGTCCTTTCACTTTGTCTGTCTGTTTGGGGATGGTATGAAGTACTTAAATTCAATCGTGTCCCCATTGCTTCTTGGAAACTCGTCCAGAAATGTGAAGTGAAACGACTATCTCTATCTGATACAATAGAGAGGGGGACTCCATGTAAGGATACTACTTCGTCTACATATAACTTGGCTAATCTTTCCATGCTAAAGGTTTCTTTCATGGGTAGAAAATGAGCCGATTTGGTTAATCGGTCCACAATTACCCAAATCACGTCATTACCTTTTCTGGTTTTGGGCAACTTAGTAACAAAGTCCATTGTTATGAGTTCCCATTTCCATACAGGCATTTCTAATTGTTGGAGTAACCCTGAAGGGTTCTGGTGTTCTGCCTTAACTTGTGAACAAGTTAGACACTTACAAACATATCTAGCTATGTCCTTTTTCATTCCTATCCACCAGAAATTATTTCTTAAATCTTGATACATCTTATTATTACCAGGATGCATGGTATATCTAGATTTATGGGCTTCCTCTAAAATCTTATTTCTTAATTCTCCTCGCTTAGGTACCCAAATCCTTTTCTTATGGAATCTCCAAATTCCATCACTTCCTTGCTCTAATTCTTTTACTCGTCCTTTCATTCCTTCAGCATCATTCTTGATTGCTATCTCCTGAATATTCTTCAGTTGTTCCATTAAGTCTAATTGTAAACTTAATCTAAGAGCACGAACTCGCTTTTGCTTTTCATGATACTTACGACTTAAGGCATCTGCAACTACGTTTGCTTTTCCTTCGTGATATTGAATATGACAGTCGTTGTCAGTTAGAATTTCCATCCATCTTCTTTGCCTCATATTTAATTCTTTTTGCCCAAATATGTATCTTAAACTCTTATGATCTGTATAGACTGTAAACTTACTTCCATACAGATAGTGCCTCCAAATCTTAAGGGCAAAAATTATCGCTCCTAATTCTAAGTCATGAGTCGTATAGTTTTCTTCGTGCTTTTTCAATTGCCTTGAGGCATACGCAATTACCTTCTTGCATTGCATTAGCACACATCCTAATCCTAGTTTAGAAGCATCACATTAAACTTCAAAATCTCCTATCCCTTCTGGTAAGGCAAGAATTGGGGCGTTTGTTAACCATTGCTTTAAAATCTTAAAAGCCTCTTCTTGCCTAGGTCCCCATTCAAACTTGACTGATTTACAGGTTAGCTTAGTTAATGGTACTACTATCTTGAAAAAATCTTTAATAAATCGTCTATAGTATCCGGCTAATCCTAGAAAACTTCTAATTTCCATAGCTGATTGCGGGACATTCCATTTGGTGATCGCTTCTATTCTGGAGGGATCTACGTGAATACCTTCGTGATTCACCATGTGTCCTAAAAATTGTACCTCCTATAGCCAAAATTCACACTTCGAGAATTTGGCATAAAGCTTTTCTTTTCTTAACAAAGTTAAGAGTGCATGCAAATGCTCACAATGCTCATCCTGATTTTGGAATAAATAAGTATATCATCGATAAAGACAATTACAAATTTATCCAAGTACGGTTTACAGATCCTATTCATCATGTCCATAAATGCTGCAGGAGCATTTGTTAGTCCAAAGGGCATGACTGTAAACTCATAATGACCATACCTAGTTCTAAAAGCGGTTTTAGGTATGTCTTCTTCTTGCACTTTCAATTGATGGTATCCAGAGCGTAAATCTATTTTAGAGAAATATCTAGCTCCTTGAAGCTGATAAAAAAGATCGTCAATCCTAGGTAATGGGTATCGATTCTTAATTGTAACCTTATTCAATTCCCTGTAATCGATACACATTCACATCGAACCATCTTTCTTTTTTACAAACAACACTGGAGCTCCCCACGGGGATGAACTAGGTTGTGTACATCCTTTGCTTAGTAATTCATCTAACTGCTTTTTCAGTTCTAACATTTCGGTGGGTGCTAACCGATAAGGTGCCTTGGCTATCGGTGTAGTTCCAGGAATTAGATGAATTCTAAATTCTACTTCCCTATCGGGTGGTAATCCAGGTAGTTCTTCTGGGAATACATCAGAGTATTCTGACACTACAAGAATTTCCTTAAGTTCTTTACCTTTAGTGTTAATGATTACCGAAATCATATACACTATTTCTTGTTTTCTTGAATAACTGGCCACTTTCATTACTGAAATGAATTTCAGTGGCTTACGTGGCTTATCTCCTGTAATTACTACTATTTCTCCTGTGGGTGCATGAATTTCTATTGAATTCTTATCACAGAGGATTCGAGCATGGTTGGCTACTAACCAATCCATTCCTAATACAACATCGAATCCAGCTAAATTCATAGGTAATAGGTTTGCAGAAAATTTATGGCCTAAGAGTTCTATTTTTTCTTCTTGCAAGATCTTATTTATGTTAACAGAATTCCCATCTGCCGTTTCTACCGTAAAAATTTTTCTAAGGTTGGTTAAGGGTAGGTTAAGAGCTTGGCAGAATGAAGTATTTATAAAACTTTGGTTTGCACCAGAGTCAAATAATACTTTTACATAAACGTCATGAACTAGGAACGTACCAGCTATCACATCAGGGATTAGCTCTGCTTCTTGGGTAGTCAACTGGAATGCTCTTGCATTCTTTTTGGTAGTTCCTTCTACATGTTTGGTTTTGTTGTCTGCTGGTTTGACCAATTTAGGGTAGTCTGGTCTAAAATGTCCAGCTTCTCCACAATTGAAGCAGATTGTTGATTTCTTCCTCTTGCAATCTTCCTTTTGATACCCTGGAATTTTGCAGAAATTGCAATACCCTTTGCATCTTCCAAAATGTTTTCTTTTACAAGTACTGCAAAGTGGAGCAGTGGAAGATTGCCCGGTTCCCTTTTTCTTGAAATTACTACTATTACCCACATGAAATCCTTGGGTAATCTTTTGGGCCACTTCCTTCTTCCGATTTTCTTCTCGTGTGCGTACCAGCCCGTCGGTTAGGGTGTTGGCTAATTCCACAACATCGTCAATAGTGCGGGGTCTCGCAACTTTGACGATATCCCGAATTTCGCCGATTAAACCCCAAATATAGCGAGAAAAAAGTACCGGTTCTGGCGAAGCCAGGGTTGGTACAACTCTAGCATACTCGAAGAAGGTCGAAGTATACCCTCGACAGTCTACATCCACCATCCGGTGGTTCAGGAACTTATTTGTCATTTGTTCCTTTTCATATTCGGGATAGAATTTTCTTTCCACCAGACTTTTAAATTCTTCCTAATTCATGGCATAAGCCACATCGCTTCCCTTGGCTTGTAGTACTGTATTCCACCATTCTGGTGCCCCTTCTTTAAAAAGATGCGACGCGTACATTACCTTGTCTTCCTCGGCACATTTACTTATTTTAATTACTGCTTCGATTTTCTCTAACCAACGCAGTGCTGCAGTTGGCCCTTCGTTTCCTGCAAATTCAATTGGTTTACAGGAAAGAAATTCCTTATAAGTGCAACCAGGTGTTGCAGCTTTCATTTTCTTAAGGAATGGGGCTTGCATTATATCGTCGTTATTATTATTGTTACCGCCTCTATTTACACTATTACTGAAGTTATCATCACGAGTACGTTTGATGTGAGTAGGCGGTGGAGGTTCAACTGGATTTCGGGCAGCAGCAAGGATTGCTGGAATAGAATTAGCTATTCCTTAAGCAACAATATTTTCTATATCTTGTCTGTTAAGAAATTGGTCTTCATTGTTTTGCTCGGATTGGTTAACCTCGTTAACTGGTTCATTACTGGCGTGTTCCATCTGGTAATTAATAATATATATATGTTATTAACACAAAATAAATAACAATCGCACAATAAAATAATCGCACATAATCATGTCAACATGTATAACCAAAATTGTCGACTTTGCGACTTTCATATTTTATATATTTTACTATGCTTCCGTACACACCAGTTATCTTACAAAATGTTTTATTTTAAGTTATTTTACATGATTATATTTTTATCATCATTTTATTATTATTATTATTATTAAACACACAACCACACCATCATGCAACCACAACCAACTGGCGTCTCAGAAACGATGTTCCCTCTCGTCTTATTTCCATGAGATCTGTTCCCCCATTTCTCGGATTCGATTTCCTGTATCCACCAACTCCTCGCCATAGTAGCGGAGTTCAACCAAGTTCTCTGTGCTCATAGGTGGGTTTGGTGCAGGTTCAGGGTCAAACTGGGGGAAAAAGGTGTTAGGGTTATTTATAAGATTCTGAAATTGCCAGTCAGTAGTCCACCATTCTTCTAACTCTCCTTGTAGAGGTCAGGGGTTGACAATGGGATCTGGGATAGCAGGCTCTAGATTAACTGGAAGTCGTGATTCAACTGGTAATTAAAGAGGTTTTCATCGGCAGGTCCGATGAGGTTGCTAAGTGCCAGTTTACGATCCAGCTCCTCCCATGATGGCATTTCCTGGGCTTGCCTGGAACTTTCCTCAATCTATTTTCCTTTCCCCTTATCCTTCGAATCCTCAGTCTTTACAGCTTTCTGTACTGCTGGTTTCTTCCTACGCACACGCCTCCAGCCTACGAGCCTTCTTCTCTTTTTCGTCTTTGGTTTCTCCTACGGTTGGGCCTGGAACACCATTGGCTCTTCAGTATCAGCCTGGTAGCCAGTGAAAGTGCTGGTAATATCCATATCGGTGCTATGGATAGTAAAGTTTCGGAGTACCGCCGACAGTTCATTCATGTTGTTAGCACACATGAATATACACACAAACTTAAGTTAAAAGTAAATTTTCACAAAAGTCACAGAATGGCAATCAGAAAATTAAGTATTTCTAAATACTTAATTGGCTTAAAACCTGGCTCTGATACCACCTTTTTCTGTCACGGCCCCCGTCCCGGTGTAACCCGGTCCCAGAGCCGCGGGTAGAAACCCGTGGTATTTATTATTTGAGTTAACAGCGGAAGTTAACAGGATCTTTTAAAACTTGTAAATGCCCAATTATTTTATTTCATAATTTGGGACAAACTCCGTAATTTACAATGGAGGAATTTCACGAGGAAATTCCCTGTTTTACAAAACATTTTAATTTATTTAACTGAGCCACCACTTCAACCTTTATTAGTGCTCCGTAGCACTTTTCCTTGATTCAAAGTAGGTCACCTGAAACATGTTTTAAAAATATTTTATCAGCGGGGAAATACTGGCTAGTCACTCAATTTTGATAAAACGACACATAGTTATAAATTACAGCATAAGAGTGATTACAATGGCTACTATCTTATTTTTATATGGCGCCGTGTCACACCCTGGTGACGATGGTCATACCACTATTGGGTCATTTCACCCAAATAGTGATGATTATCACTGTTAGGTTGATGAACCTAACCGTGAGAGATTAGTAATGTGCACAATACCCCACTTGCCAGTGATTCAAGATAACCAAGACTTAATCCCTGTAATTATAACTTTTGAAAATAATTTGAGTATTGTAAAACATTGTTGATAAAAAGAGAATGACTCACATTGCAAGTTTAAACGGGCAGAGTTTAGCCTACTGATAAGCCTGATAACCTAATTTAAATAACAATGCACACGAAACTAGGTCAGTAACTTAATACAACATTTACGATAAGCTCACGAAATCAAAACCCTCACGACGAATGGCAAAGTATAGACCTGATTTGGGCAACACTTAAACATCCATCGGATTGGTTTCAATCAATCGGGCATTGTATCGTACCAGTGATCGAGTTAATACCCTTTATTCGTAGCAGCGTTTCTCTACGTTAAAGTGTGATTCTGAGCAGTATACTTCGTCTTTTGAAAAGTTTTTTCGAGTGTAGACGAACTGCTCATGTCCAACCCTTTTATAGCAGATTTTTGGGTTTTACGCGGCCCGCGTAAGCCTTAGCATGGCTTTTACGCGGCCCAGTGAGAGCCACCTAGTCTACAACTAGGGCTAGCGTGTCACACCTAGGTCTGCCACGTGTGCGACACGTGGCCTGGAACACTTATCCGGTCAACATCACTTTGACGCGGCCCGCTTAAGCCTAAGCTTACGGTTTACGCGGCCCGCCTGAAACTCAAAATTCTTGTTTTCTTGGTTTTTCATGCACATTAGGGTTTCAGGGGTCCGGGTTTTCACTTACGGGTTGTTTATGGACATTTTTTGCAGGTCCTTACACACACCGACATGCATCACTCCCTTGGGGCACGAGTTGACTTTGGATCAGCTCCTACAATCTCAAGTAGCAAGCCTTCCACCCTCAACAACTACTATATGGGAACAAGCTTTGTCTGTGCTTCCCTTGGCACGGAGTGCCGTTATGAGTACTCCCTTGGGGATAAACTGCTCAGCTGCACCTGGAAGGTTTCAAGGGTTCAACCTTATGCCCCAGATGATGGCAAGCTTCCCGTGGCAACACTTTATGAGTCAAGTGTTAGCCACCCAAGGAAACAACAATAACAATAGCAACCCAGGAGCAAGAGTGGAAGAAGATCTGGCCAAGCCATATAAACCGAGCAATTTGTCATGTTTCTCTCAGAAAATCGCTGACTATGATTTCCAAACAAAGATCAAAATGCCAAGAACAGGGGTTGATGAAGATTGAGATGCTGTTAGTTGCTGAAGAAGTCTGAAGCAGCACAACAACAAGATGTACCTGAGTCAGAAGAACCGGATACGAAACGCCGTCTGACAATGAAAGTACATTTGAAGAAGTTCCTGTGAACCTGCTTGAAAGAAAAAGATTGAAGAAGAAAAGAGTTGTTGAGAATCCTCCTCTCACATTTTTTTAACAAGATTTTCAAGCAAAGCTGATCGAGATCCTGATATGAAGCTAACCACAAGAGCTGAAGAAAGAGACCCAGTGCTGAGAGTTCAGAAGTCAAGAACTTCCACAACATCTGCAGCATAGCGACAACCATAGACTTCGTTGAAGACGTTGCTGAATTCATGCTATGAAGACAATTTGATGGCATCAGTCTAGGAGGAGATTGTTAGGCCCTAAAGTGTGAGACTGACGCATCAAATTAATACAACGGGCTATGGTTACGAAATAGGTCTTACCGGGTTAGTTTATATTAGGATGTGGACCTTTATAGGTCACTTGGGCCAAGCTATAGGCCATGTGGGCCAAGCAGGCCCAAGGGGAGCCCATGTGGGAGATGGGCTTGTCCATGTATATAAACAAGTTTTCAACTTGTTTTTAGGTTTGAACTTCTTAGAACCTCCTAGTTACAGAACTTCTAGAGAAACAGAGAGGGGGAGGCGATTTGGTTGTGAGCACTTGTACTAGACGATTTTGCTTTGATAGTAATAGAATCGTGTGCAAGTGTTGAAAGTGATTCGGTGTGTTCTTCGTATTCGGTTCGTATTTCATATTTTTGTGTTTTTCTTGAATCTCACCAAGTTTGGATTCCGCACAAACTTGGTGATTGTTTGATATCATTTAAAGATCCGGTCAACGGGACTTACAAGTGGTATCAGAGCCTTTAGAACCTATTTCTAGGCTCGGTTTGATATCAAAGATTCAAGATTTTTGTTATTTTTGGGTTGGTGTTCTTCGCGTTCTTCGTGTTTTTCGGAAAGTTCATCGAAATTTTATTGAAAATTAATCATATTTTGCACTTTGATCCGTTCAAAATTTTGTTAAAGGATTTTATCCAATCTTCAATAAATTTGAAAAATTCTTTATTTTAAAAAAATCCCAAAATTTTCGAGATTCTAGTTGATAATTTTTGAAACATTCTTGATTTCCAAAAATTGCCAAAATCACAAAAATATCGAATATATTGTTTGATTTTTTAAAACACGTGCAAAATTTTGGAAGTCCAACAACCACGAGTTATCTCATTCACTGTTTGAGTCGCAACCATCTTCATCAAGAGTCGCAACCAACAACTTCATAGTTCCGACTCGCAACCATCACTCGCAACCATCATCATCAGTTACGGCTCATCCTGTTTAGTTCCGAGTCCAACCAACTCATCATCATCCGCTGAGTCGCAACAACCTACGTCAAAACCTGCAACTCATCACTCCTGTCCCAGAGGTTTCGACTCCATATTCTTCCGATTATACAAGTTTCAATATCATCATAACAGGTCTCGAGTCGCAACAACTAGTCTCGACTCACAACAGCATTTTCGGTCTCGACTCCACAGGTTTCGACTCACTTCATCTTCATAGTCTCGAGTCGCAACCTCGGTTCCGAGTCGCATCAGAGATCTCGGCTCATCCTGTTTGGTTTCGACTCGCAACCTCGATTACGAGTCGCAACCACCGTTTCGACTCGTCCGACTCGCAACCACGTTCCTTAGTCTGTTTTCGAGTTGTCGTCTTCTAGCTCTAGAGTCGCTATCGTTCATCTTCTTCATCACCGGACATCATCAACATCACTTCAGGGTCTCGAGTAGCAACCAAATCCAGCCGACACTATTGTCTCGAGTCATCAACTTCATTCTTCACGGTCTCGAGTTCTCTCTTTCACGGTTTCGAGTCGACAACGGTTTCGAGTTTCATCATTCTTCACAGCAGTCTCGAGTCGCAACCTACATTCAACATCGTCATCCTTCATCTCCGTCATCATTACGTCATAACCATCATCGGATACCTTCTCCGATCACCGAAACCTGCAACAAATTACCTCCATTGTTTCAAGTCCCAGAGGTTTCAATTCTTCTCCGACCATCACCTTCATCATCATCATCATCTCCGGTTTCACTTCCATCACCTCCGTTTAACTTCCGACGACCTGCCTTCATCACCAACCAGTTGCATCCATAACTACCTCATCACAACCTGCATCTGTTCATCACATTCACTCACTTACCTCGGCTCACCGTACAATTCTTTGTCTTGTCTCGACTCACCGTACAACCTGCAACTTCATCTTCTCCGGTCTAACTTCTCCGAACACTCGTCATCTAATCCTCGTTCATCTGTCCTCTCCGTTCATCTTCATCATCACACTGTTACCGTTACCCCTACGTCTCCGAGTCACATCATCTTCGTAAAACCTGTTACCTTCGTATCACCTTCACCACTCTCCATCTTCACAGACAACCGTCGTCACCGTATCGTGAACTCCGGCAAATATCATCTTCATCGACAGACAGTGATGTTTGATTTAGTTGTAATAATTAATCTTTAATATTAATTAATAATAATAATAATCAAATCATTTAGCCATCATTACCTAATCATTAGTTGTTTATAACAATAATAATAAGTATTTTTACTTAAAAAAAAAAAAGGGAGTTTATTTATTAAAAAAAGGAGGTTTGTTTGTTTGGTTGTGTCAAGTTTTGACAGGGTTTTGAGGTGCAGTTCAGAAAGCGGGTTCAATCGCGTGCAAAGGGTTTGAGTTAGCGAGTACACGGGTTCTCGTTTGGTTTGTGTTTTGAGGAGAAGAACAAAAGTATCAACCACCCACTGAAATTATGGCATTCGTGTTTCACAAACCAGTGGCTCAAGAAATTACCAGAGAAGAGATACTTTCTGTCTTTTGCACTCCTGAATGTAGAGAAAGGGTTGAGGCTTATCATATACACAATGCTGAGCTAATTCAAGATTATCAGGATATAAAAAATAAAAATTTCACATTATCGAAAAATGAAAAACTTTATAAAGAAAAGATTGAAGCTCAGCGAAAAGACATCATCAAACTCAAAGATGATGTAAGTGTAAAAACAGCTCACTTTCTAGAAGCTCAGGAGAAAGTATGTATTTTGACTAAGGAACTGGAAGATATCAGAGATAGATATCAAATAAATGAGCTAAACATAAAGAAATTTGATTCTTCCAGTAAATTAGTCAAAAATTTGTGTGATCAACAGCTCGCATACAAGGAAAAGAAAGGGTATGGTTTGGGTTTTAATAAGGCTCCTCCTCCTTATAATGACAATTATACTTATTTACCTATGACTGAGGAGGAGATGATAAATGAAAGTCAAATGACTTATGGTCCCAAAAACAATAAGTCATCATTTAATGGCAAACCAGTTGAGAAACAGAAGTCTGCTCCAATAAATTTTGTTTCCAAAGTCTCAATTGATCCTAACGTTTCATCTTCATGTGCAGATGGTAGTTCTGAAGTAAAGTGTGGAGATGTTCATGGGAGTGAACCAGTCGTTATTTCAAATATTTCTGAACCTTATCTTGAACCTTATTCTGAACCAACTGAATCTGACCTTGCTTTTAGTCGTTCTTTGTTTGCGTCATTTTCTGCTTATGTTTCGTCTTTTGAGCCTGATGTTTTGGGCAAAACTGATAATGTTTGTGTTGAACCTTTGAACAATAAGTCTGGTGATGAATCTTCTTCAGTTAATGATTGTGATTGTGATGTTTCTAACTCTTCAGTTGATGATTGTGTTACAGGTGAGGTCCCTCAGGATACATTCAGTGAAACCACTGAAACTTCTTCTCAAGAAAATCAAGAATGTCCTGATTCATCTTCTGAATCGGTCTCAGTGGACGTCCCTAATGTTGAATCTAGTGGGACCCCATTGGAAACCGTGGATGAAAGCAAACCTAAATCGGATTCACATGATACATGTGTTGACGAAACATGTGTTGATGAAATTTCAACTTGTTCCAAAATTAAAACTGAATCTGAATCTATTAAAGAAGAAAAAGGAGTTGAAATAAATGAACAGTCACCGAAAAATGTTTCTGAAAATAAAGATAAACCTGAAACACCGGTTTTTCAAAATGATCAAGATAAAAGTGAGAAGGATGAATCTCATCATCCGTCTACATCTCATGCTTGTGCTAGTTCTGATCAGCAGGTACAGAAGAACTCAGAAAAGGCACATGCAACACAAGCAACGCAAGCTCGGTCATCTAGACCCACCAGATCAGCTAATGCTGCTAGCTATCAGAATCTCCATACTTTGAAACGACAGACATGTTTCAACTGTGGAATTCCTGGACACATTGCTAGAAATTGTGTTCATCGTCCAAAAGTGCAGCAAAATGCCTATACTCACTCTTGTGCTGATGTTTGTGAGCCGGTTCACAACACGCAAAAGGAGCCAAAACGAGCAGATCAAAATCGAGGGTATAAGAACTCTGCTCATCAAGGACAAGGCAGCAATAATCCTCATAAGGCTCGTGACAAGGTGAATGAAAGATCCAATCAGGGAGAAAAGACGAAGAATGGTGCTCATAGCAACAAGAGTTCTGCAAACAGCAAATATAAGCACCCAAATTCGTCTTCGTCTGAAAGTCATGTGCAGGTGCATCCAACACGAAGAGGACCGGTTTGTCCTTCAGGGTCTGCAAGAGCAAATCCAGCTGATCAGAATGCTTTCTACATGAAGAGACAAACATGCTTCAATTGCGGCATTGCTGGTCACATAGCTCGGAACTGCACACATCGTCCCTACGTACCATATTATATGCAAAATCGGAAGGTTACACCAAAGGATAACTACCATTCCAAGCCGATGAAGGTATCATCACCTAAGGCAATGAAGAATGTGAATCCCAAGGTTAAACCTTCTGATGGGGATTGGAACGCTGCCAAAAACAAACGCAAAGCTTTTCAGGAACAAAAATGTGCTTCTAAAACTAATAAGCCTGAATTAGCTAAAGTTGCTCAACCGAAGGCAACAAACATGTTTGTTAAACCGAAACAGATTTGGAAACCCAAATCCAAAGCAGCAACGTCTCCAATCCTTGAAACAAAAGGGGACTTGTGTTTAAAAGAAGTGTCTTATTTTGATGCTTCAGGAAATCCCAGGACCACGATGGCCTGGGTACCCATGTCTTACTAATCTCCTTAATTTTTAGGAACAACTAAGGAGGAGCTGTTGACAATCTCTGGAATGTTGATAGCGGTTGTTCCAGAGATAAAAACGGGTAACATTTCACTGTTGCAAAAAGTTCAAATTTTTTTTACAGATGATATGTTTCCTTTGGAGGAGATTAACGAAGTAAGAAATGATCAGCAAAAGGTACCGTTTAAATTCAGTACTTTGATTTGAATTTGATTAGTCTTCAATCTAATGACGGAACGGTTAAGCAAAAATATTTTTCTCTTTTTCTTAGTTTATAACTTTGTACATATTGTGTCCTTTCTCTAGTAAATGGTAAATTTGCGCAAAAATACAAGATTTATGCACAAATTTAGGGGGGGAGAGGAACATATAGATAGATATAGAGTTTAGGAGGAGAAAACTCAGAAAATACAAAAAGAGTTTGCTGTAAATATGTATTGTTTTAGGGGGAGAAAATGAGAAAAATACAAAAACATTTGAAAAATGAAAAAGCCAAAAAGAAAAATTGCATGATATGGGAAGTGAAATAAATGTTTCTGTTAAAGGGTTTGACTAACACATGTAAGGTGCCATAGCTGAAAAGACTAGGATCTACTGCGATATGTTGATAGGCTTGACGCTCAAAATGATAAAAGATACTAAGTGTTATAAACATAATGAACTATGTACCATGTGGTTAACATACCAACGGCGTATGATTTTATGGTCTTAAATCTTGCGTTGATAGATAGCCAACATCTGAGGTTTCGGGTCTTTATATTGTTGAATCATCCGGGGATATCTTGGCTGTCCTTCTGTTCAGAACTAAAATTGTACATGACCCTAGGAAAGAAAGTCACTTGGAATTAGCTCATTTCTATTTGAATGTCTGTATGTTTTCCCGATACACACAATTTTGATCTGATTCTGAAATCTTCTCTGAAAAAAAGTCGTGTACCTCCTCTGCTGCATCCAGATATATGCTGACCTGGAGGTGCTAGGCAACGTCAGCTTCTGTTGCATCCAGATACATGCTGACCTAGCTGTACGTTGTCACGCTATAGATCTAATACACCCGAAAGAGGCCCTCAAGTGCCCAAAAGAAACCCTAGAAACCTATATCAAATTGAGAAAAACTCATTTGATCTGTATATTATACCATCTCTGCTAAAGATCTATTCTGTTCTCTTCTCAATCTATTCCCAGTTAAGATTTCAGAAATCTGGATTGGACTTGTGAAATATGTGGTAGGGAAGATACTTGCATGATAGAGTGTGCTGTTTATATTTCCAGGATTTGATTAGTATTTATTTGGGTGTTCATTGTTAAGAAATCAAAACATGATAAAACAGATTATATGCAGACCTAGACTCAGTCAGGATATCTTAAAGGATGACATCAGTATACTCACCTGCTACGATGAATCGTTGTGCTTACCTTGATCGCGGGGGTATGCCTTGGAATGGGACACACGGGTATAATAGTATAATATTACCTAAAGCATATCACGAAGTTGAAAAATTGAAAGTTGAGCGTTAAAGTTTAACTGGACAAACATATTGGCAATCGCATAGACCAGTTTGATTAGGCTCGTACTGAAAAGTGTTCCTTAGTCTGCCTGAGAACGAATTTTGATCCCATTGCAATTGTAATTGTATATTATGGTAGTTGTTTATATTTTGAGTTTTTATTTGTTTTTTAGTTCTCAATATTAAAAAAAATTAAAAATTGGAAAAATTCAAAAATACAAAAATAGTGTCTTGCTTTTCTATAAAAAAAAAAAATCCAAAAATAGAGTGCTTATTTGTTTTTCTTAAAATTAAAAATGTAACCGTTCTTGAAGATTTGACTGATCATCAAAAGTGAAAAGAATTTAAATTATGAAATTTCATGTACCTAGTGTTCATGTGGTACTCTCCCTGTTGCATAAGAAATGTTTGCTTATGAGTTTGTGAGTATGTGCAGAACTTGATTTCAATCAAGAACAGGGGTTGTTGAAGACTGAGATGCTGTTAGCTGTTGACGAAGCATGGAGCAGCACAACAACAAGATGTACCTGAGTCAGAAGAATCGGATACGCAACGCCGTCTGACAGTGAAAGTACATTTGAAGAAGTACCATGAACCTGTTTGAAAGACAAAGATTGAAGAAGAAAAGAGCTGCTGAGAATCCTCCTCTCACATTCTTTTTAACAAAGACTTTCAAGAAGATGCTGATTGAGATCCTAATATGAAGCTAACCACAAGAGCTGAAGAAAGAGACCCAGTGCTGAGAGTTCAGAAGTCAAGAACTTCCACAACATCTGCAGCATAGCGACAACCATAGACTTCGTTGAAGACGTTGCTGAATTCATGCTATGAAGACAATTTGATGGCATCAGTCTAGGGGGAGATTGTTAGGCCCTAAAGTGTGAGATTGACGCATCAAATTAATACAACGGGCTATGGTTACGATATAGGTCTTACCGGGTTAGTTTATATTAGGATGTGGACCTTTATAGGTCACTTGGGCCAAGCTATAGGCCATGTGGGCTAAGCAGGCCCAAGGGGAGCCCATGTGGGAGATGGGCTTGTCCATGTATATAAACAAGTTTTCAACTTGTTTTTAGGTTTGAACTTCTTAGAGCCTCAGTTACAGAAATTCTAGAGTTACAGAGGGAGGCGATTTTGGTGGTATAGGAACTTGTACCAGACGGTTTTGCTAGTTGATAGTAATAGAATCGTGTGCAAGTTTCAAAGTAATTCGGTATTGTGTTCTTCGTTTTTCAATTGCTTTTTGGTTTTTCTTGAATCACATCAAGTTTGGATTCCGCACAAACTTGGTGTAATTTGATATTATTGAAAGATCCGTTTCACGGGACTTACACCGTCCCATATCAAAACATATGATGGGACTGAAGATCCTGAAGACCATCTTCAGATCTTTACTGGTGCTGCTAGGATTGAGAAATGGTCAAATGTTGAATGCTGTCTAATGTTCATGCAAACCCTTGTCGGCTCATCCAGAATCTGGATCAATGATTTACCTGCCCGAAGCGTTCGAAGCTTCGATGACCTTAGCAAGGGATTCCTGGCCAACTTCTCCCAGCAAAGGCGATACGTTAAGGACGCTACAGTAATCTTCTAGATAAAACAAAGGGATAACGAGAGCCTCCGAGAGTTCATAGAAAGGTACAAAAAGTCCCTGGTTTCATGAATGCAATAACCTCCAAGTACCTTACCAGGGATTTCAACAACTCCCTGCCAAAAACCTTGGAAGAAGCCCTTGAAAGGGCTGAAGCCCACATCAGAGGAGAGGAGGTTGTAGACATAAAAGAGCAAAGAAAAAGGGGATCTAGTTGGTGTGGTAACAGTCCAGCTAGAAAAAGGGGAAACTTTAACTCCTATGACAGATGCCAAAGGGGTTCAAAGCATCGAAGGTCTGAAAGCCGAAACCCTCCAAGCAGGGAGAAGGCTACAAACTTCGCACCCCTTACCAAGACCCCTCAAGAGATTCTTGCCACAGAGGAAGTGAAGCAAAGCTTCCGACCTCCCAGGCCTCTCCCTAAAATCAAGAAGAATGAAAATTCCACCCAATTATGTGAATTTCATGAAGAAAAGGGCCACCATACTAATGATTGCTTCCAACTAAAGAAGAGGATCGAAGAGGCCGTCAAGTCCGGGGAGCTTGCTCACTTAGTAAAGGGGGTAAGGGACAAGATGGCCGAAGGAAAGGGCAAGGAAGTTAACATGGTGGATTTTGATGGAAAGGTTCCTCACAAACGGCAACGGTTGGAAGCTTGGGAGCTTCAGTGCGTTTGTTTCCCTCCAACTGAAAAAAAGACCCACTCTCAAACCCTTGTGGTCGAAGCAACTGTGGATACATTGCAAACAAGCAGATCATATATAGACAGTGGTGCAGCCACTGAAATCATGTTCGAAAAGTTCTTCAACAGTTTAAGCAATGAAGAACGTTCAAGGCTTCAACCCTCAGGAACCTCCATAAAAGGTATTGCCGACATACCCCTCAAGCCGTTAGGGCAACTAACCCTTGATGTTCGTTTAAGCGAAGGCAAAATGGAGAGAATCCAACCCCTCACCTTTGTAGTCATCAATATACCTTCAAACTATGACGTGATCATAGGAAGGCCGAGGCAGTGTGCATTCTACATGGTTGTTTCTGTTGGTCATGGCACTATCAAGTTTTCTACCGAGAGGGGGGTTGCAACCCTTCAACCTACTCAAGAGGCCTATATGGTTGAAGGGGAAAGTTCCAAGAGTGAAGAAGACAAGCAAAGGCTAATCATAAACCCTAAGTATCCAGAGCAAAGGATAAGGGTCAACCCAAGCCTTTCACAAGAAACTCTCTCATATCTCGAAAAGCTGCTATTACACTATTGTGATGTCTTCGCTCGGTGCCCGAAAGATATGACGGGTATCCCTCGAAGCATTGCTGAACACGAGCTAAAAATACCACCCGATGTCAAGCCTGTTGCCCAAAAGAAGCGGAGTCTAGCACCCGAAAGAAGCTTGGTTGCATGCCAAGAAGTTGAAAAGCTTGTATCAGCTGGAATTCTCCGAGAAGTCAAGTATCAATCCTGGGTTGCAAACCCAGTCATGGTTCGAAAGCCGGATAACTCTTGGAGAATGTGCATAGACTTCAAGGACTTGAACAAGGCTTGTCCCAAAGATTGTTACCCGTTGCCAGAAATTGATCTCAAGGTTGACTCCCTTACCGGTTACCCTTTCAAGTGTTTTCTTGATGCTTACAAGGGTTACCATAAAATTCTCATGAAGGAAGAAGACGAAGAAAAAACAGCCTTTTACACGGACAAAGGAATCTTTTGCTACCAAAAGATGCCTTTTGGCCTAAAAAACGCGGGTGCAACCTACCAACGCCTGGTTGATAAGGCTTTTGCTAGTCAAATTGGTAGAAACATGGAGGCATATGTTGACGATTTGGTAATCAAAAGAAAAACATAATACCAAATGCTTGATGACATCCAAAAAACCTTCAAGAACCTAAGGAAGGTCAACATGAAACTCAACCCCGAAAAATGTTCGTTTGGGTTTGAAGAGGGAAAGTTCCTGTGGCATATTGTGGGAAAACAAAGCATAAAGGCCAATCCGAACAAAGTCAAAGCTGTCCTTGAAACCAAGCCACCACGAAGCAAGAAATAGGTAGAAAGCTTAAACGGGAAGCTTGCAGCCTTAAAGCGTTTCACCTCAAAGTTGGCTGAAAGATCGCTGCCTTTCTTCAAAATACTCAAAGGATGCTCTGACAAAAAGGATTTCAAGTGGACTGAAAATGCTGAGGATGCCTTCAACCAGATGAAGCAACACTTAGCTTCACTCTCAGACATTGCAGCCCGAGAAACAGGAGAATTGATTTCTGTATACCTTTCGGTTGCTGAAGAAGCAATAAGTGCGGTCCTCACCATTGATCGAGACAAAGTTCAGGTACCCGTTTATTTCTTCAGCAAAACTCTAAAATTAGCAGAAATCAAATATCATCCTTTGGGGAAACTTGCTCTAGCCCTAGTCCAAACGGCTAGAAGGCTTCGAAGGTATTTCCAAGCACACCCTATACAAGTGGTCACCGACCAACCCATTAAGAGTGTGTTTGAAAAACCAGAAAACTCAGGACGGTTAGCCAAATGGGCAGTGGAACTAGGTGAACACAACATCACCTATGTTCCAAGAAAGGCCATCAAAGCCCAAGTCTTGGCTGATTTCATTGTAGAAGTCCCAAAACAAACAATCACTGAAGTAAACACAGCTGCCACTGAACCCTCAGACATTGAAGCCTGGAAGCTTTTTACCGATGGGGCTTCAAGCGTTGAAGGGTTAGGGGCTGGGCTCATTCTAATCAACCCAGAAGGGTTAGAATTCACGTATGCTCTTTGATTTGATTTTCAGACCACCAACAACGAAGCTGAATACGAAGCGTTGATAGCCGGCTTAAGGTTTGCTAAGGAAATGAAGGTTAAAAAGCTTGAAGTCTTCACAGACTCATTGCTGGTGTCAAGTCAAGTGAACGACAATTATGTTGCAAAGGAGCCAAATATGAAGAGATACAAAGAAAAATCCAAAGAGCTGATGAACACATTCCAAACATGTACCATCAAGCAAATTTCCAGATCTCAAAATAAGAAGGCGGATGCCTTGAGTAAACTCGCTTCTCTCACCTTTGCCCACCTCACCAAAAAGGTATTGGTATAAGTGTTGAAAAATCCATCAATTGAAGAATTGGAAATTCAAGACGTAATCACCGAAAAAGGCACCAATTGGATGACTCCAATCAAAAAATTCCTTAAAAATGGCGAGTTACCTACTGATCAAGCAGAGGCTAAAAGGGTTAAAGTCAAGTCTAGACAATACGTGTTGCAAGGTGAAATACTCTACAAAAAGGGTTACCTTGCACCCTTGCTGAGATGTGTCGGTCCCGAACAAAGCCAGTACTTGATCAAAGAGGTTCATGAAGGTATATGCGGAGCTCAATTTGGAGCTAGAACGGTGGTTGCTAAACTAATGAACCTTGGGTATTTTTGGCCCTCCATGCACTGAGACACCACTGAACAACTAAGAAAGTGTGATTCCTGCCAAATTCATGCACCAGTCCCGAAAAGTCCCAAGCATGATCTTGTCCCGATAACCTCAGCATGGCCATTTTATAAATGGGGAATGGACATCGTTGGCCCATTCCCACCAGCCAAAGGTGGAGTGAAGTTCTTGTTGGTGGCCATAGACTACTTCACCAAGTGGCCTGAGGTTAAACCACTTGCAAAAATCACGGGCAAGCAAGTCATTGACTTCGTTTGGGAAAACATCATTTGTCGCTATGGATTACCGGGAGTGCTTGTCACCAATAATGGAAAGCAATTCGCTGAAAAGCCTTTCAGCGTTTGGTGCAAAGAATTCAGAATAGCTCAGGTTTTCAGCTCAGTGGCATATCCACAATCAAATGGTCAGGTTGAAAGGATGAACCGAAGCATATTTGAAGGGATCAAAGCCAGATTGGGAAGGCATGAAAGCAATTGGCTTGAAGAATTGCCAAGTATTCTATGGGCCATAAGAACAACCGAAAAAACAAGCCACAAAAGGACACCTTACAGCTTGGTGTTTGGATCTGAAGCCGTGATTCCAGCTGAAGTAGGATTTGTAACACAAAGAACGGTCAACATGGACCCCGAAACAAACCAAAAAGAGACCATGTTGAACTTACAACTCCTAGAGGAAGCACGAGACCAAGCTGCAATCCAAGAAGCCAAGTACAAACAAGTGATGGAAGCCTATTACAACAAAAGAGTCAAGCACGAACGCTTTAAGCTAGGAGACCTGGTGCTTAGAAACAATGAGGCTAGTAAAAAAGAGAACCAAGGAAAGCTTGGCCCAAAATGGGAAGGCCCATATACAATCCTTGAAGCACATAGGGGTGGATCCTATAAGCTAGCCGACTCAGAAGGTAAAAAGCTTCCAAGACATTGGAATGGAAAGACCCTCAAGAGGTTCCATGTCTAATCAAGAAATATTGGTTTGTGTTTCACAAAGTTGTATTTCAAGAGTTGTACTATGATCACCTTTTGTAGCACAATATCTCTTAAATGAATGAAGATGTTTCATCAAATTTGTCTTTCTATCCTAAAATCAGGTTGAGAACCTAGCAATAAACTCCATGGCAAGGGCCATGTAAGGGGATAAGCTCCCAGGCCATATCGCTCAATAGGTTCAAGGGTTGAATGGACCTATATAAGGGGTGAGTTCCTAAGTCAATACAACTCCATGAGACTTATAATTAAAAACAAAGTTGTCTCATAGACGGGTCCGAACAGCCTACACCAAATGTTCCTTAAGCCTTAGAAAAATTATCAAAAAACTGGCTTACGAAATGAAATCAAACTAAGGAAAGTAATGAATAGGATAGGTTCTATGTCTTCTTGTTAAAAATACCAAGGCTAAGTGACTGCAACACTGAACCCTTTAAGGTATAAAAAACATAAAGGCAACACAAACTCAACAAAGACAATACCACAAAGATAAAAAATAATTCAAGGGACAATGCAACAACATAAGTAAAAAGGTTACACACAACCCAAAACTCAAAAAATACAAACCAAGACATCAAGTCATAAAACTAAAGTAGTAACCAGAAGCCTTGAAGGCTTCAAGAAGCCTTGAAGGCTTCAAGCTACATACTTTCAAACAGCCAGAAGCCTTGAAGGCTTGAAGCCAACCAAGCTGCCTTACTAAAACAGGCACAAGCACAAAAACGTAACACAAGGAAAATAATAAAAACTTAGTAACATAATAAAAGAAGCCTTAACAAGCTTCCAAACATCCAAACAAGTTAGAAAAAGCCTTAGTGGCTTGTAAACCTAAGAAATTGTTCAAATAAGCCACCAAGGCTAAACACAACCACAAAATAGAAACCTTAAGGGTTTTCTGCAAAACCTAAAGTGTTTAACAAAGATACATAACATTGTTCAAAAAGATGCTAAGAAAGCTACGAATAAGCCCTAAAAGCTTTTACTTTGCATCACTTAGCACAGGCTTTGATGCACCAGCTCCATCACCCTTAGCTTTCTTAGCATTTTTCTTCTTCTTACCTTCCTCAACAACCGTCTCGGAGGCTTCAAGACTTGGATCCTTCGAGCCTTCACCAGCACCAGAAAAGGTATCTTCACTATCCCCCGAGCAGGAACGCTTCTTTGACAAAGATCCAAGCACTTCCATATAAACAGCCTCATCAAGCCCACGTGGCTTCAAGTCCTGCAAAACAGATATGGGCTTGCCAAAACATTTTGAGACCTCACCAACGTATGGATAAGTCAAGCGTTCCATCTCTCGGACTGAATCCTGAAAAACCTTGAGAGCTTTAGGGCGGAAGAGGGAAGATTTGTCTTGAGAATCACCAGATTGGCAAGCTTTGTAACCGGTAACATAACCCTGATGCCTCCCATGCTCCAAAAGCTTACCATACACACCACCAAGAACACTGTTAAACTTAGCCGAATGTAGAAGGTAAGTGACAACTTGTTGAAACCCGTGTTCAATCAGCCATTTGTTGTCATCAAAAAGTTGAACCCTCGAAGCCTCCAAGGCTTCCACCTGCTTCTTTAGTTCACCAACCTCTGCCTCATGCTTTTGGGTCAACTCTTCAACCTTCTTAGAAAAAGTTTCCCCCTTTTTCACCAAGCCTTCATTTTCTTTCTTCAAAGTGCTCACAGTAGACTTCATCTTGTCCTTTTTCTTCAAAAATTCCTCATACTCATGCATCCTCTTACGAAAGCGGGCAACTCCTTGAGGAAGCATGGCAGCAAGGTTGCAGGTACTTAAAATCATACGAGACAACATCATATCTTCATCCATTTCAGCAAAGTACCAGGAACCAAGGGAGGAGCAATATGGCTCAACACATCCTCACAAACAGTAGCATCTTTGAAACTAGCACCCAACTTCACACCCCAATCAGGTACATAAACCTGATGTGGATCAAGACCTTCAGAACCGCTAACACTTTTACCAGATGAACCTGCCACAATAACCCCTTTACCAACAGACTTCTTCCCAGCAATAACCAACTCCTTCTCCTTGTCAACACCTTCATCCAATGCATGATACACAGAAACACCAATATCATCGCTCAAGTCCACATGTTCCGGAGTAGATGGTGGACAAGAAGTATTCAAACGACGATTTGAACGTCGAACAACCTTGGGAACAATAGCCTTCTTAAAACCCTTCACATCAGGCACACCTATATAACCCGAACCCTCGAACCTCTGTTCAGAACCCTTAATCACAACAATTTTCACCAGGAGTAGCCTAAACATCCCCAAATGCAACATCTGATGTATCATCACTCTTAATGAATTCCAAGGAAGACATGACTGCAAGAAAGGGACAAGCATATCTAAGGGAACATAAAATGCAAGTAAAAGGGGAAAAACAAAAGTGCAAAAACATACCCGGTCCATCCCTCATAAGAACCGGGTCTCAATTCGGTTTATCCCACAACTTACTAATACCCAATAACACCAACAGTTGCTGGGGAAAAGGACGAACGCTTGAGGGACATTCTCTGATAACTTCAAGAAAACGGGAACTTATCTCAGAAGCAGAAGGTTCAGGTTCGTTAAGAATGGCCTCGGGTCGCCTCCAAACCATTTTGAATGGAAGAATCTCATCCGAGACCCAGAAAAACCGATCCTTCCAGGTACCAAGGGTGGTAACCATAGATGAAACTAGGCAAATATCGGCTTTCGATGTCTCAAATGTAAACCAATCGCCGTTCTTTGCCAACCGAAAGAAACGTCGGAACGATAACAAAGTAGGATCATAACCACACGCTCGACATAAAACCTCGAAATGCAAAACCCTAGCCAAACCTTGTGGGTGTATTTGACCAAAAGACACATGATAATACTCTAACACGTTTAAAACAAAGAGTGAAAATGGATGTCAGAGATTAGAAAATTCAAAATGTCGACAGTAAAGAGCAATCGAACTAGCCGGACACTGATCGATTGAGACATCCATCCCCGGAGCAACTGGTTTAAACTTCAGCCCAATTCCCCATTCCATACAAAACGTTTCAACCTCATATTGGGTTAAACGCGAATAACTTACGGCTAAATCTTTACGAGCACCCATAAGTTATGATCGAAAGAAAGAACAGCGAAAATAAAGAACTAACATGGACGAAGAGAAGGGAAGATATGAAGAAAACTTGAGAGAAAATGAAGGAACTTTGTGATTGTGATGATAAAAAATGAAAATAAGGCTAAAATAGGAGTTATGATTACACAGCAGTTAATTGCACTGCAAAAACCGCCGACCAATAAACTGCCACACATCAATCAAATCAGTTGTCAGTTTTGAAATTCAAAAAATTCTCAACTGTCCTCAACCCGTCAAGCCTTCAAGCCTCGAAGCCTTTGAGCAATGAAAATAAATGTGTAAAAGTCAGAAGTCTTTGAGCACATTCCCAAAAACCTCTGACTTGGGGGGCTGATGACGGGGGTAGCCCAAGACCAAATAAAATGACTAAAACACATGAATGCTTAAAAGGTTGAAATGTTCAAAGGTTAAAAACCCGGGAGCTAGGATAAAGCAATACATGAACAGTACATGGTCACATCTCTGATTGCTTCACCAACTTTCCTAGCCGCAAAAGTGAGACAAGTCCAAAGAATACAGTCTTTTATCCGCAGGTCAAAAGGCTTCAACCCCCAAAAGGGTAGGTCCCCCACTGCAAGCATGTTCACTAGTCAATAGTTTCCTCTTGGAGCGATAACTTTCCCTATAAATGTGACACTTCATTTAGTGCCCAGGACATTCTCCGATCAGCTCTGATTCTAGGCGAATCTCTGGTCATTGCTCTTGAGTACTTGTTCTATGCAAGTCACTCTTAACCACATTCAACACACACATTCTTATTGCTCCCACATCCGAAACTGAACACATTTCAGTGGAGGATCCCGAGCAAACAACAAAATCAAACTAGTGAACCTCTCTCCACGTCTTGCAAACGTGGGGGCCCCACGACCTGCGTTAGGCAAAATTAAACCCTTTAACCCTTTTGCCTAACCAGCCCAGCTACTATCTTTGGTCTAATATATGTTGCATCAACAGACTATTTAACCTTCGCTTTACACGTGTCTCCATTTGACTAGATATTATGTGGACAACTCATCATGAGGTTTTTGCATGCTGAGCTATAGCTGTCTTAGCCGTCGGATCCTATTTGACATCTCCTGAATGGCTCTCTTTGTCTTTGTTCATTTTGCCAAAGTTAAGGCTAAGGTCAACTTGTCTATTACAGTAATTTTACCAAGAAATAAAGTGAAAATAAGTCTACGATAGGCAAATGGTAAATAAGTGAATTTAATACCATTTATAACATTTGACCTAACATACCATTCAGACTATTATTAAAGACATGGATATGGAAAAACTAGTTAATGAATTTTCATATATACCATACTTCTAATTAGCTTAGTGAGTCTCAAATATTTAGACCTGTAACTAGAAATTATTAACTAAAGCAAATGTAAAAATAGATATATTTATCTCTCACTTTATTATTATCTAAAGAAAGCTTAAATAGTGTTTGCTTTTTATTGGTTGTGAGATTATTTGCTTAAAACATGTATAATTTGTATGCTATTTGAGCAATAAGGTTAACGAGTGTTGTTCTCCTTTTCCCCTTCTCCTTCATCGTCTACCTCAGCGCCACGTCACCTTCTCTTCCACCTCAGCATCATTCACCCAACCAAGGGTGTGGTTCCCCTTCTTCCCTGGTCCCATTCCATTGTTTAATTTCTTTTTTTAATACTTAAATCCAAAAAAAATATCAAAAGTTTTCATTAAAATTAAAAAAAAGTACCTAAACTTGAATAAAAATGATATAAGTTTTTTTAAAGATATAATTTAAATAAAAAAACAACTACGGTGCATTACTTCTAGCCATTTCTTCGCAATCTTGTCTTTCATTCTTGAGATCACGACACAATCTCGTTCTTAGTGGCTTTTGATGTCGGTTCTCATGATTCGGAACTCTTTAGTCTCTTGATTGTAGAGATAACAAGACGCTAGGTAGGGCTAGGGTTGTTCACAAGCCGAACCGAACAAATCAGATCTTTGCTCGTGCTCGGTTCGTTTACAAACCGACCCGAACCGAGCGTTTTTTCAGCCGAGCCAAAAGTCAGGCGAGCGTCTTTTGATACGAGCATTTTTTGAACGAACATCGAGCGAGTATCGGGCGTCGCAGAACAAACAAGGAAAGTGACGATAGGAGTGCTAGTTATTAGAATAAAGTATAGTTTTCATCCTAATGTTTCGTCCAATATAACACAAGTAAAATTTTTTAACAAATAACAAGGAATACAAAAACACTCAACTAGTTCTATTGAGATGAACTAAGCGGGAAAATAAATCATCGACCAACTGAGACATACTCTTGTTCTATCGGAAGTTTGAAATTGAATTTGAATCGATTAAAGCAAAACCCTGACGAGTTGGCGTCTAGCGAGTGGCGATGGAGAAATCGAATAACGATGGCCAATGGTGGGTTTGGTTAGGGTCTTGTACTTCTGAATCGAATGACGAGTTGAGACTTGAGTATTAATCGACGCTTCACATTTTAGTATTGAAATTTTGACTCAATTACTCAATTGGACATTTAAGTATTGGACAATGGACTATTGGTATTGGATTTCAATTCTAATTACTTAAATGAGTTCTATTTGGATCTTGGACCAAACATTGCTGATGTTGGTCTCTAGTCACTTCATTAAAAACGATACACACACACACAAATACACACACACACACACACACACATATATATATATATATATATTAAGAAATAAATCGAGCCGAACCGAACTGAGCGGACCTTTGCCCATGATCGGTTCATTTACAAACCGAACCGAGCATTTTTTCATTGAACGAGCAAATTCCGAGCATTTTTCGAGTGAGCATCGAACAAGCGTCGAGCGTTGAGCAATTTGAACAGCACTAGGTAGGGCTTCAAACAAACTGAACTTTTAGCAAAGAGTAGCAAACAGTTCGTGAACAATTCAGCAGAAAGTTTGTGTGTTTGTTCGTTTAATAAATGAATGAACATGAATAAGAAATTTTGTTCACTTAGTTAAATAAACGAACATGGATAGTGGTAATTTATGTTCGTTTGTGTTTGATAGTTCATTAGAGTTTTTAATTTTTAGTTTTTATTTAAATACTTAAAAATCCCCACTAATGAAATATTTAACAAATATTAACGTATTGTATATTATATACCCTTTAACCATTTAGGGTTGCACCCTTCAAATGTTCTCAACGCCACCTACTTTGAGTTTATTTGGGTGGATTAAACGAAATACTTCAAATTTAATATGAGAATTTTAGTTTTTTAATACTTGTTTTATGATAACTGAGTTTATTTAGCTTAGTATATTTTAGGTGGATCTACATGATGTTTGTGATCAAAGATATCGATTTTGTTCAAAATTTAATATATGTTCATTTGTGATCTTTTCTAGTTTATGAACACTTTGTGTTCGTTTGTGTTCATTAATGTTCATTTGTTTTCATCAACTTTCCTTTGTGTTCGTTACCTAAAATTACCGAATGACATCTATCATGTTCATTTGGCAACCTATCTTGGATGTATTTGAAGCCAGATTAGCGGGTTGGAAGGAATTCCCTGTCTATAGGAGGGCACCTAAACTTACAAAAGTCGGTTCTTGAATGTTTACCGATGTATTATTTTTCTTTGTATAAAGCATCTGCAAAAATTATACTCTTTGGGTCAACCGCGAAAATAATAAACAAAATGTTGGGTGGCTTGGAACCTTGTCACATGTGCAAAGAAAGATGAGGATCTCGGTCTATGCCCGTTGAAAGATTCCAACTTGTCTCTCCTTTCTAAATGATGGTGGAAGTTTAAGACGGTAGAAAATAACTTATGGAGAAGTGATGTAGCGTGTGAAATGACAATGAAGGATTGATCACGTTGATTCTGTGAATACCCGTGATAATCTTCCCTAAACCCCCAAATTCAACCCAAAGGCAAAGAATTTGAAATGGTAAAATGATTATTGCAAAAACTGATGAATGACCATTCGAATTACATATGAAGAACATAAATAAGAACCGAAATTTGAATCGGGCCATAAAAAGGCCATCATTATACCCCTAGAATGTAGCCGACACTTGAATGGTCGTTTTCGTAATCACCCTTAATAGCCGATCATGAGCCTCAAGAAATGCCATGGCTTGATCTTCCACACTTGGGCCTGCATCAAGAAGGTTCATCATTATACCCCTAGAATGTAGCCGACACTTCCTTATAATAAGCAACTTACAGACAGGGGCGGAGCTACCTTATGCCGGGGGGCAACGCCCGCTACGGCTCGGCTCGGAAAAATTTGGAAAAATTAGTGTAAATTTTGGAAAAATTTGAGGTTTTTTCGATTTCGTTACGGCTTATTTATAAAACGTTACGGCTTGGAGGATTTTCTAGATCCGCCACTACTTACAGAAATGTAGAAACGTACATGGGGTTCAATTGCTAGAGTTGATAATACCCTCCTAGATATTAACTAATCTTTTGGAAATACTATAGAGGGAAGGTGGGCAATGACATGAGTATATGGTTTTGGCTTGATGTTTGGTTAAAAATAAACCATGAAGGAGCCGTTTTCTCAGTTGTTCGGGCTAGAGGCTGCTAAAGGTCGTGTGATAGCTTGGTGTAGAAAAAGGGACATCTCTTGGAGTTCTCATGGAATTGGAAATAAAAGTCCCATCTTGGAGAGGACATCTTAGAGAGGAAATCGTGAGCTGATTGCTCTAATGAACAGCCTGACCCAATTTCAATTTCGTAATGGTATTGATATTTGGGCGTGGCCCCACGATGACTCGAGTTCATTTTCTATTGCATCAGTAAAGAGACTCTTGCTTGCAGATGATAGTAGGCCTACAAGGCCCATTTTAGTGTGGGACAATTGGGTTCTCATTAAAATCAACGTCTTTGGGTGGAGAACGCTTATGGACGGGCTCCCAGCTTCTTCCGATGGCCTGGTCAAAAGGAACATTATTCCCAATGTTTCAATTTGTTGTTTATGCAAGAACGAAACTGAGTCTGCTAAGCACATTTTTACATCTTGTATAGTGGTGATGATCATGTAAAATATCCCCGATCTTCGTGTTCTCTTTGCAAGATATCCCCGAGATCCATAAGCATATTTCACGTCAAGAGTAGAGGAGAAAGATCATCCAATCTATAGTGTTCGTGTCTTGTTGGAGTATTTTGCGTGCTAGAAACAAGTGCCTTTTCTCAAACGAACCGGTTATGATTGGGAAGAAATTAGGGTACGTTAAATATACGAGATTCCTTTATATTAGTAATAGGTCCAAGTCCTTGAGTCTTAATTTGGGCTAACCGGAGAACTTTTGATGTTTAAGTTTTTGTGTTGCATGTTGTAGTTGTGGTTTGCATGTGCTAGTGGCTTTCTAGCAAACTGTTTCTAATAAAAGTCATTATTCAGAAAAAAAAAAAAAAGTACCACAACTAATTGAATTTAGTTGGACCCTAATGCAGAACGAGAGCCAAACACTGATACACTACTGAAAATGTTGCATATAAATAGCCAAAATGTGCACATAAATGTTTAAAAATCCACTAAAATTAAGCAGTTTTGACTTTGGAGAATTCTTTTCTGTCATCATCCATTAAATACATTCCACACAATAATAACTTATAAAAACAGTTACGAGTTTCATAATATGTTCATCCACGACAATTAACCTTAGAAGTTGCTGGTTGGTAATGTCATGCAGTATCACACTTTCGTTATGAACATGATTTAAACTAGTTTAGGCGGACAAATTGTAGGTGATATTCTACCCTCATGATATGTATACATGCATATAATAGAATATTATAAACGGATTTTCTATTGATATTGGTCAACAAATGTTCCACGTCTGTTTAGTAAACAAATTTCAAAATATTTGACCCGATTATTTCGAGTCTGGACAATCTTTAACCTGCATATCCTACTTGTGAAAAATGTGACTTAGTGATTTCATTTCAATGAAATGTTTCATTAGTCCACTTCATTATCATATGAACTATTTTCATTATTAGATTGTATTAGTTATTTCCTGAAACAGAGGCTTCTCTAAGAATTCACGTACCCTGTCCGAGCTCGAAAAAACGTGCCCATCCGTAATATTTTATTATTATTTAAAAAAATTCAAATTAGTATTGGGTCAATTAACCTAATGCCAAATGAACTAAATTCTAGACTATAAAAATGATTTGTAAATGGGCCTATATTGGAATTTTTATGTGTCTACTACTTAAAAAAATAACACACACACACACATATACATATATATATATATATATATATATATATATATATATATATATGGGAGGGTTATCTTGAGAACGCTAAATATTGCGAGAACCGTGAGAACGAATGAAAAAACCAATTAAAACCAATTTTTTCAATACAAACCTCATTGTAATTAAGATACAACATCAAAAAAAGAATTTACAATATCAAATAATTCATTTCTCCTTTCAAAATCACCCTTTTTAGAGTTTTTTACACATGTGTAAATATAACAGATTTACACATGTGCAAATGGCAAACTTACACATGTGTAAATTTTCTTTATTTACGAATTCACGTAAATTTAAACGTGTAAATTATATTTCTTACATTGTATTCGAATAATAATGATAAGTGTAGAAAAAAATTTTGAATTTGAATTGTTTTTGACCAAGTTCTTGCGGTTTTTTCATTTGTTCTCACGGTTCTCACAATATTTAGCGTTCTCATTTAAACCTTCCCCTATATATATATATATATATATATAGTGTGTGAGGTTCATTGGGGAACACTAAAAAAGTGGGGAACCGGGGAACACTCTTAAAAATTTAACTTAACATGTTAAAAATAATTTTTTTAAACATCTTTTTCGGCGCTTCTCCTTATATATACTTGTAGAAGCATTTTTAATAAAAAAAATCAAAAACTAAAAATATTAAAAAAAAACAAATAAAAAAAGGCTAAAAAAAAATTTTTTTAGAAAATTTTTTTTTACTCGACTAGTTTCTCCTCCTTTTTATAAAGAAAAGCGCTGAAAAAGTTTTTAAAAAAAATTATTTTTAACATGTTAAGTTAATTCTATAAGATATAACTGTTTTTTAAACATTTTTTTATATTTTTAGTTTTTGATTTTTTTTATCAAAAATGTTTCTACTTGTATTTATAAGAAAAAGCGCCGAAAAAAATTTAGAAAAATATTTTTTTTAACATGTTAAGTATAATTTTTAAAAGTGTTCCCCCGTTCCCCACTTTTTAGTGTTCCCCAATGAACCCTCACCTATATATATATATATATAGGGGAGCGCTAAAATGAAAACCACATCCAGTTGTATAAGAACCGCGAGAACAACTTTCTAGCCATTAGATCAAGAAGATGATTGGATGAGATTAAAAGTATTTAAAAATAATATTAAGTATTTTTTTGTCTTATTATATCTTTAATATTTTAATCTAAAGGGGTATTTTAGTAAAATTACTCTATTTTGTCTTTTCGTGTTTATTGTTTTTTTATTACTTTATTGTATTATTATATTAGATTTTTATTTTTTAAACATAGTTTTTTTATTAAGCATTTTCAAATTCAGATTTATTTACAGATTTTTAAGTTTAACGTTTTACGTTTTTACGTCCGGCCCTTTCACGCCCCGTTTTTTGACTCGCCGTATTTACGTCCGACTTTTTCACGCACCGTTTTTTCAACGCGCCATTTTTAGCTTAACGTTATTTACGTTTTACGCGCCGGTTTTTTACGTTAACTTTTTTACGTTTTACGCGCCGGTGTTTTACGTTAACGTTTTTTACGTTTTACGCGCCGGTTTTTTACGTTAACGTTTTTTACGTTAACATTTTTAAATTCAGGTTTTTTATGTTTTACTAAAAAAATTTACGTTTTACGATTTACCTAAAACTTTTAACGTTTTACGAAAAACTTTTTACGTTTTACGTAAAACTTTTTACGTTAAAAAGTTTACGGTTTAACTTTTTTTTTTACAAAAACGTTTTTACGCAAAAACGAACGCACCCAGAAAATCGCACACTCGGGTGGTGTCCCAGATAGTTTGCCATCATCATCGACGCCTCAAAAAAAAACCCAACAAACAAAAATCAAAAGAACGAGTGGATTCTTGAAAAAAAAACGAAGTTTTGGTTCAGATTTTTTCCGATAAACAGAAGCTGCAAAGTGGGGTTGCAAGTTCAAAAACCTACCCTCCACCATCCTTGCCGCGCCAACGTTAGTTTTTTTTTTTTTTTTTTGCATCATCACCGCCGATTCAATAAGGCACCAGATTCAACCGATTTAAACATCCAAAAGGAACAAGAACATCATTCAAACATATTCAAAAAATTCAACAGATTCAAAAGGCAACAGATTCAACATTATGAAACCCCAGATTGAAGCAGATAAAACAAACCATCAAGAAAGTCAAACCCACAATATTCAAACCCAGATTCAACAGAATCAACCCCGAATCAAAAACAGAGTTCATCAGACAAAATATCAAAAGAAACCCAACCAAAACAAAATTGAAAACCCACCTTCACTGACCCAACTCAAACCATCATCTTGAGCACCTACCACCTCCGACATCGGCACTACACCACCGTCATCGAGCACCCACCACCTGCCATCGAGCACCCACCACCTCCGATATCGACACTCCACCACCGTCATCGAGCACCCACCACCTCCAAGGTTTTATCTACGTTAAATGGTGCTGAACGGTGGCGGAGGAGACGGTGACAGTGGCGGAGGAAACGGCGGCGGCGGCGACCAAGGTTTTATCTCCGATAAACGAGGGCAGAGAGAAAGGGAGACCGGAGAGAAAGAAACAGGGATGAACGAGGGTGGGAGAGAGAGAAACAGTGGTGGGCGGCGGTTTCACCCCCACCATCAATCATCATCATCATCATCATCATCATCATCTTCCACTGATTAACAGTGGTGGTCGCCGGCAAAGGAGAACCGGAAGGGGCAGGCGGTTTCTTTTGAATTTAGGAAGTGAAGTAGGTTGAGGAGAGAAGAGATGGAGTTTTAAAAAGGTGGAGAGAGAGAGACTACTGACAATTATAAATGAGGAGAGAAGGTGGGAAATGATGTTTGGGGTAAATAACCATAATACCCTTTGGGTTGTCATATTATGATTGGTTGAGAGTGGTTCTCGCGGTTCTTACAAGTGGGGGTGGTTCTTATTTTAGCGGCTCCCTATATATATATATATATATATATATATATATATATATATATATATATATAGGACAATGCTAGATAGAAAACCCTATTTAGGTAGAAAACTCTGGAAACCCAAATCTCCCCCCATTTTTACCCAACCTCCCGACATTTTTTTTTTTGAAAAAAATTACACATGTAATATACATGTTTTAGAGTGTTTTGGGCAAAAAAAAACAAAAAAGCACCGAAGGGATTTTTTTTTTTTTAAAATAAACAAATTTCAGTGCCTAACATATGTTAGGCACAAAAGACATAAATTGCTGAATTTTTTTTTTAAATTATCCCTTCGGCGCTTTTTTGATTTTTTTGGCCCAAAACTCTTAAAAACATGTATATAACATGTGTTATTTTTTTCAAAAAAAAAAATGTCGGGAGGTTGGGGTTTCTAGGGTTTTTTATATAAATAGGGTTTTCTATATAGCCCTACCCTATATATATATATATATATATATATATATATATATATATATATATATATATATATATATCGGATGTTTTAAAAATTCGCGTGCCCCTCGAAATCATGGGCCTTGTGCAGAGGTCCTCCCCGAACACCATCAAAACCACCACTGTACTGAAAGATCTATTTTCTCGACTTTGATACAAATTTTATTAAATTATTTTTGAATATTTATATTCTTAATTTTGCTACGGCTTTAATTTATGACGAAATATATGTAGCTAAACCGTAGTAGAATATGTTTGTAGTTAATTAATAACAAAGCTGTGACATATTTTTTTACATAGCAAAAATTTCATAGCTAATATCTATTTGTGTATAGTAATGTTAAAATTGTAACACCAAACCCAATGCTGGCTACATGCAGGTTTTTAGAAAAATTTGCCACATCACCATATAATAGATTTTATTTTCAGTTTCTCTTTGCTCAGGGTGGAGGGTATAGTCAAAACCTTAGGATGTTTGAATGAAATTCTACCCAATAATATTATGTCATGTCAACTCCCCATTACACTCCCCATTTTGTACTCAATCACAGGGTATAGTCAAACACCCTAGGGTGTTTGAGTTATATATTTTTTATTTTGAGTAAACTGCCATTTTGGTCCCTGTGGTTTGGGCATTTTTGCCGTTTTAGTCCAAATTACAATTTTTTTTAAATCTGGGTCCCTGTGGTTTTATCTTTATTGCCATTTTAGTTCAAAATTCAAAATCCCCTCTTTTTTGACTGTTCAAAAAGTTTGAGATTTGGACTAAAATGGCAATAAAAGTGAAACTACAGGGACCAAAATGGCAGTTTACTCTTAATTTTGGACTAAAATGGCAATAAAAGTGAAACCACAGGGATCCAGATTTAAAAAGTTTGAGATTTGGACTAAAATGCTAAAAGTGCCCAAACTACAGGGACCAAAATGACAGTTTACTCTTTTATTTTTTAGAAATTATTCATAAATAAACAAAACATATATTTTAATGTAAATAAATGTACTTTTAATTAAAAAAACGCAGTACATAAAAAAAACCTAACTTAAAATATAAAAATAAATTTATAAAAAACCTAATTTAAAATATAAAAATAAATTAAAAAAAAAACTAATTTAAAATACAAAAATAAATTTAAAAAAAACCTAATTTAACTATTCGTCGTCGGAATCCGCTAAAAGGTGGGGTAATCTTGTTCCCCAAGATGCTCCACAAGATCATATTTTAGTCTATAATGCATATCTTCATCAATGAGCTTGTTATAAGCAGTGTCTTCGAAAACAGCCTCGACTTGATGATCCCGAATACGTACCGGTGCAATCGCGTTTCCGTCGTCTTTTAGAATCATATTATGCATATAATGCACGCATATACGACCATCCTAATTTTTTTTAACACTCGTAGCACGCATCGGGCGATGAAGTATATGCCATTTTGCCTTTAAAACACCAAAAGGCCGCTCCATGTCTTTTCTTGCCGCCTCTTGAACTTCTTTTCTTTCACAATGTGAGGATACGGAAATGATTTCACAAACACGAACCAAGTAGGGTAGATTCCATCGGTAAGATAGTATTCATGCTTGTACAAGTGGTTGTTCACGTAAAATGGGCATTTTGGTACAGTTCCATTTCGCTCAGTAAGAAATAACGAAGATTGTTGGAGCACGTTGATGTCGTTTTGTGAACCTGCTGGACCACAAAAAGCATGCCAAATCCATAAATCCTGAGAGGTCACCGCCTCGAGCATAACTGTCAAGTGACTGTGATCCCCCCTCATATATTGACCCCACAACTCCGTTGGACACATTCTCCAAACAAAATGTGTATAATCAAGACTACTCAACATCCGTTAGACACATTCTCCAAACAAAATGTGTATAATCAAGACTACTCAACATCCCAGGAAGGTGCCGAAGTAACTTTTTGAATCGATGTAAAACTATTCCTACCACTAGCATCCGCGGCGTCTTGAAACCACGAGTTATTCGCTTGCACGTCACTCAAAATTTTTAAAAACAACCTTTTGGACATACGAAACCTTTGACGAAAAACATCTTCGTTGAATACGGGCTCCGCAACAAAATGATCTCTCATAAGGTTGTCGTGACATTTCACTCGATCTCGATGGACAATTTTCCTTTTTCTAGAAGTGCACGTGTCTTCCAGTTGAGCGGCTTCGTTAATAAGATTTTGGAAAAAAATTAAACTACTATCGCTCGAGAAAGAATCATCGTCTTCACTAATATCAATTGGAAGGAATAGCGGTGGTATATCATCCATTGAAAAATTAGAAGTGATTTAAAAAAAATAGAGTTGGATGGAGAAGAGTTGTGTGTTTTAAATTGATTGAAAATATGGGTATTTATATAAAAAAATTCAAACGGTAAAAAAATTAACGTTCAAAAAAATAGAAAACGGTCAAAAATCACATCACATCAATCCCTCCATTTTCGGTAAACACTCACCGAAATACCCACCCTCTCTCCTCCTCACCGAATACCCACAAACACACGGTATAGTCACCGATCAGTGACATGCCCTCCCCGCACAAGTCCCCGAGGATTATACCCTCTACCCTCATTAATTACCTACTCACTCACAATTATGTTCTCTCTCCTTAAGTGTTAGCACTTAGCCACAAACATTTTGCTCTCTCTCACTCTTTCAAATCATCATCCACCTCATCTCACACTCATCCAATGCATTGTATGTAAATGCTATGCATTGGTGATGGTGTAATATTACAAATGTTTTCCGTTTGGATCTATATAATCGTTGGGAGGCTTCCACATACAAGAGAGCTTTTTGAGAGAACAGAAAAAACATGATAAATCATTCAATATTTCAATTCTAATTACCTACACATACATTTTCAACTTTGAGGGAATAGTACCAGGCAGCTTGCCTGGTACTTCCCTATTAGATTAATCCATTTTTAATTTAATTTTATTTTCAGTTTAAAATTACGCTTTCGTCATTTGTTTAAAATTACGTTTTTGCCCAGCTCAAAATAAAATTATAATTTTGCCCCTAGCTCAAAATTACGCTTTTGACCTTAGTTCAAAACTCATTTTTTATTTTGTTCCCATTTTAAAATTACGGTTTCGCCCTCCATTTAAAATTACGATTTTACCCCCAGTTCAAAATAAAATGTTGTTTTTTTCCTCTGGCTCAAAATTACGATTCTACCATCAGCTAAAAATTACGTTTTTTCCCACAGTTCAAAATAAAATTATGTTTTCCCCTATCTCAAAATTATTATCTGTCTGTCACTTTCCTATTGGACCAACTCATTTTTAATTTAATTTTATTCCCAGTTTAAAATTACGCTTTCGTCCTTCGTTTAAAATTACGTTTTTGCCCTCAGCTCAAAATAAAATTATAATTTTGCCCTAGCTCTATGCTTTTGCCCTCTTTTCAAAAACTCATTTTTAATTTTGTTCCCAGTTTAAAATTACGGTTTCGCCCTCCGTTTAAAATTACGTTTTTGCCCCCAGTTAAAAATAAAATGTTGTTTTTTCCTCTAGCTCAAATTTACGATTTTGCCCTCAGATCAAAATTACGTTTTTGCCCACAGTTCAAAATAAAAATATGTTTCCCCCTAGCTCAAAATTATGATTTTGTTCTCAGTTTAAAATTATGATTTCGTCTTCGGTTCAAAATATAATTACGATTTTGCCCTCTATACAGACATACATGTTATGAGAGAGGCATATTCGGCTTATGGCCCCGCAACGCGGGCCGGGCAAAAACTAGTAAACAATTAAAATACATAATAGGTTGGTGAAATTTAGTGTTTATTAATCACTTATAACATTCTAAAAGTTATATATAAACATACATATTCTGTTTATATATAAAACCTACACATGTATAAATGATATATATGTAGGTATATTTTCCACAGATAACTTGCACATTTGTTGGTAATTAAACGTTTACAAAGAATAAAAAAAACTTATGAACAAATATTTTCCACAGATAACTTGCACATATGTATGTAAGTAGTAAAAGTTCAACAAAATACGGATCATAGATGAAAACAAGTAAAATGGTTTAGGTTTGTTTTGGTGATAAACCTCTCTTGTGATTGTATTTATAAAAATGAGACATGGGTCAAATGACGGAACTTTTATCACAGCAAAAACGTGTTTTAGATAGTTAATTAGTAGATTGATGCCCGGTGATCAACTCTCTGCTCAATTGAAGGTTGCCATTTTTCAAGTACCACCAAACCTATTTAGGTACACCAAAACCAATGCCTTATCCTACCATAAACTTTTACTCTTTTAGAGTCCTTTCATATATACAATCTATACCAGATCCTAACTAACTATCCCCCATGGCACCCTACAACAAATTTGTTATGTTCATACTGTTTTTCGGTTTTATCTTACCCACATGGGTAGGTGGAAAACCACAAGTACCATGTTACTTCATTTTTGGCGACTCTTTAGTTGATAACGGTAACAATAACCGCTTAGTTACCTTTGCCAAAGCCACTTACCTTCCTCATGGCATTGATTTCAGCTCCGGACCTACCGGAAGGTTTTGCAACGGCCGGAACTTTGCTGATTTTATGGGTATTTAGAAAAGTGAATTGTACACCATAATTGTTACTTAGCACATATGCTATTTTCATTTGCCTATATATATGTTCCCCTTAATTAAACATTGTTAACATTTTTTATGGAGTATAAAATGGTTAATAATTAGTTATGGTGATATGAAAAGTAAAAAGTGGGATTTAAATAACATGTTTTTTTTTTTGGGTTGTTACCTCCCAGCCTTGATTTTACTCAACCCCCCCCCTCATTAAATTGGTGTTTTAAAAGTTGAACTAGTTCTTAAACGGGCATTTAAAAATTGGAACCTGCCCTTCGACAGGCGTTTAGAAATTGCCTCATGTCTTTAAACGACCGTATAGGACGTCAAACGGGCATTTAAAATTTGGAATGCTCCCTTAATTGGGTGTTTAACGTCAAAAGTCAATCAAATCAAATAGGGATGCATTAGGAAACCCCTTTAATCATAAGTTACATCTTTCTTTTGCCTTATGCAATATACATCCATTCATTTGCAGCTGAACACTTAGGTTTCACTAGTCACATTCCTCCTTTCGCCTTTTCTAATGGGTCTGATATACTTCTTGGACTAAATTACGCATCAGCAGCTGCAGGAATTCGTCACGAGACAGGCCATCATCTGGTGATTAGAATTCAAATAATAGTCTAGTTCTTTTAATGCATGGTTTCAACCATAGACAAGTTTTACTTGTATAATTACATGCAGATTTCCATTAATAAAATTCTATAATGAGTTACAGGGTGACCGGATAACCTTTAATCAACAACTTCAGAATCACAAATTGACAGTGTCGAGTATCAGCGATGTTCTAGGAGGATCTGATTTGGCATCAAATTACCTACAGAAGTGCTTCTACCATATAGGATTCGGCAGTAACGATTACCTTAACAACTATTTCATAACAGCTGTGTATGAAACCAGCAGCATGTTTACAGTTGAGGAATTCACCAAAGTCCTCATTCAACAATATAGAAGACAGATTTTGGTGAGTTCTAACTTCTAAAGCATGAACTTCGTAGTACAATGCATTAGAAAGCTTATAAATTTTCCATCATTTAATTACATCACAGAAATTGTACAACTATGGCGCAAGGAAGGTAGCTTTGCATGGTTTGGGTCCAATTGGTTGCACCCCATATGAGATGTCACGTCACTCTTCAAATGAATCATGTGTAGAGTATATCAATACCGCGGTTCAATTATTCAATCACTATCTCAAGTTACTTGTTGACGAGCTGAACAACAACACCAGGCTACAAAATGCAAAGTTTATCTATTTGAACTTCTATGATATGAGCATGGAAGTCATCCAACAACCTTCAGCTTTTGGTAAAGTTATCAAATTAGTTTAAACCTCATTTCACAATGAACTAATTCCAGACATTGATGTATTTTCTTTCCTGTTGATTAGGATTTAGGGTGGTGAAGAGCGCATGTTGTGGAACGGGGTTGAATAACGGTGCTCTTACATGTCTACCTTTTGAAGTTCCATGTCGCAATAGGAACGAATATTTCTTTTGGGATGCATATCATTCTACCGAAGCTGCAAACAAGATAGCCTCTAGAAGAACATATCTAGCACTTAATGAGTCAGATGTTTATCCCATTGACATTTATCATTTGGTTCAACTCTAGTTGTGATTTGCGAAGTATAGAATATCTTACTTTATATGTATTCGGACCTTCTGAATGTAACCATCTCGTTTGTGAGTTTTCAAATTTCACTCTTTTCACAGTGCAACCCCATCAATATTTGTTTGAGTAACTTACAAAATTTGACCTCAGTGATAGAATTCCATCACTCACAAGCACCCAATCAAGTTCTGCCATGTCATCAACCATTTTTCCATCACTCACAACTTTTTTTAGTGGCAATGGTCATCACTCACCACCACACCCAACATTCCCCCCCCCCCCCCCCCCCCCAACCAACAATTACCCTCACAACACACAAACCATCACGCGTTGAAGAAATCACGCGTTAAACTTCTATGGTGGCGGTGGGAATCACGGAACTTCAACGCGTTGAAAATGGCCATCACGGTGCTATAACTGACCGCCCCCACTGCCCTTATAAGCCAAAACTATGAAATGTGTTCTTTAAACTTAAAAATTATCCAGAGTGTCGTTTATTTGAAAAGTAGGAACACCTTACGTCCTTTTCGTTTGTTGGGGTTAACTTTTTATGTTGACTTTTTACCAAATGGCTATATTGCTCTTACACATAGAGGAAAAATGAAACGCCCCAAACTCGGTGGTCTCGTTTATTGGATTTACTCTTCGGCAAATAGATAGTAAGTAGTAACCATAAAATTCTATACATACGTAGCGGAAACTTTAACTCAATTAAAGCATTCACTCAAAAGATGTTTAAAACAAATTTTGTCATCAACACCACCAGCTCTATCAAAATGGGATGTCAGTCTTGCAGTAGAGATTAACTTTCATCTTCCTAGCCTAGAAACTCTCTAACTATTCAATCTTAACTTGTGCGGATATCAAATTTTACTTGATACTATCACTACTAGAAATTTGGCATTTTTAACGAGCTTTTCCGTCACAAATGCGCAGCAAACTCAGATTTGCTACGCATTTGTAACAAAACCTTGATGTTGGAAAAAGCCCCGTCGGAAACTATTTGCTACGCATCTACTACACAATTTATAACACATTTCCGACAAAAATATGGCGTTGGAAATTTGTGACGCATTTCCTACGCTATCCTAATTATCCAATTTAAAGTTTTGCAACGCAATTGTAACGTAAAACTAATATAAATTGTAACGCATTTGTGACGGAATAATTAAAAGAAATAAAAAAAATAAAATCGAGAAATCCAGTTTTCTATCTAAAAGATTACCAAAAAAATCATCAAAAAATTACAAAACTGCTTTAAATTCAACATACTCGAAATATGTTTAAACCACATACTAAAAACATTTAACAAACTTCAAAAATCACCAATCTTCGTTTGAATCATCATTATCATTTGCTCCCGCATCAGCATTCAAAGCATTCAACCTCTCAATAAGCTTCTGCTTCCTCTCTTCGCAAGTTAGCTTCTTAAGGTTGTACCTAAATCGATAAAGAAAACATAAATCAATATAAACACAACAGCAGAGAGAACAAGCCATATAAGAACATAAGACACCAAAACCCAAACCAAGCCTAAATTAGAACAGGACAAGTAAATGTATCCCGTGCTTCGCCGTGAACCAACTGTTTACAAACAAACCGTGTAGCTACAAAAGAGGAGACCCATGAAAGTCAATATATAACAAAATATCAATTAACTAAAATCGAGTTTATTAGATATAGATTTACCTTCAATCGCGTCAATTTCTCTCGTATTCTTTTACACTAGTTTCTCTTTCAAGGGGTTTCTCTCAAATTGCATACTTAAAGAAAACTGATCACTTGTTTAAAAATTGTCTTAAATCAAAAAGCGGCTTGGCTTTATGCCTCTCCACAATCGACTTGGCTTTATACGGCTTCTCCACAATTTTTTTGTGTACGCTACAGCAAGTATTAAGTTTCAAATCAATTAATATCAATCAAATATAACAAAAAAAGTATTTAAGCCAACACATATACAAAGTATGTATCATGTATTTTACCTTTATGGTTACTCCAAAGTGTTGCTGATTTCAAAGAGCATAATGAACCTTTCGATCTACGCAGCCCATTTATCCGTAACACCACGAAACCCGCATCAAAGAATATTAGAAAATGTACCTGATTTACCATTGATATATCATTGTGTATCAACCTCTCCAATCCTAAGTTTGTTTCATTCTACACGCATGTCAATTTAACTATTTGAGAAAAGCATATAACAAGTTTGACATCATTTTGTATATTTAATGCTACAAAAATATTACCTGCTTCAAATCAAACGTACTCAACCTACTCTCCTCTTGTAACAAAAAACTATTAAAACTTAACAAAACATAAATAAGTAGAAACCATCTTTTAAGGACACACCTCGTGGCATTTCCTCAAACAAAAAATAGGCTACTGGAACCAACATGCAATGCATCTTCCTCTTGTAAGCCCGAGTTGTGAACTCTAAAAGAATCAAAATATTTTTTAGCTGGACATAAAAATGCACTTAAAACCAAGAGAAAAATCTAGTGCTCGAGTCATACTTAACCAAAATTCAGCTCATAACCTCTAAACTATCATTCATGACATTTATTTATCTTAAGTAATAAGTAGAACCATGCGGACAAGAGAGATTGTTCATTTTTTAAAGTTGATTCACGATATCCGCCAAAAATCATGTTATAAATGTCTTAGAACTTACCTGTGTGGTTATGGTCTTACTCCCATTGATTCTCAAAAAACATAAAGCTGGTAATATGAGGGACTGCATCATAATAAAAAGGACCAAACGCGTTAAGTTTAAGCATTAGGAATGTACGATATTCAATTCTCACTCTTAAATGAGAGACCATGAGGTAATATGATGGACTGCATTAAAATAAAAAGGACCAAACGCGTTAAGTTTAAGCATTAGGAATATACGATATTCAATTCTCACTCTTAAATGAGAGACCATGAGGTAGTTATCTGTGACCTACTGACCCCTACGCACACAACGTTGTCACTTGGGTAAGCACCCTAAAGGTTATAATATTTACATCCACTTCTACAAGTGTGATCTGTATTTAAACCTAATTGATGAAAAACTTGCTGTTTTCATGATTCACACATCATAATAAGGTATGTTGAAACTTGCAAGCAGTATAGCTCCATTTACAAAACCTCATGAATTATAGCCTTCTCTCATCATCTCATGTTCTTTAACCTACCATTATTCTATATGTAGTCTTTCACTTCCTATAAATCCAAATACTATAATCAAGATCAAGCTGCATACATAACCTTTACACTTGCAAAATCTGTAACCTTATGTATATCAAGATCACCAACACACAATTTTCACCATCTTCCAAAATATATTGATCAGTTCCTTAACCTCATCTCTGCTCTTGAAACGGAGATTGTGGCATTTGCCACATGGGCATCTAATTTTAAAAACCTCAACACCTTCTACAAGTTCTCTTTGGATGTTAGGTGCGTTGGTGAATGCAAAATTCAAGAAATCATTGACATATAGTTGAAATGTCGGGTTAAAAAGACCATTACTAGTGGTTCTCTTCGTGTACATCCAGTCTCTATCGGGAAACATTTTTGTCGATCTATTTTTCAATTATACTTGCATTAGAAACAGGTAAAATGAACCGGGCTGAATGCAAATATAGAAGGGTGGATAAAGATGTGGTATGACTTAGAATTGGAGGCTCATTCTTGTCAAGATTCAAGAATGAGATATACCAGTACTCAACAGATTCAAGAATGAGAGATACGAGTGATATAGAACAACCATGATCAAATTCAGAAGAAGTTTGATTGACTTAATGCATAGTTAGGGTTAAAAGTCTTCAAATGACTTAATGCATAATTAGGGCTAAAAGTCTTCAGAGATACGAGTGATATAGAACAGCCATATCAATATTAATAATCAAAACCTAAACTATTCATGTTCAAATACAGAATAGTATACACACATTGATCGATGAAAAATCCTAAAAAATTATGACCTAAGTTAGCAAAATAAGAGCCCTAAACAACACAATTGAAGCTTATTCAATACAACTGCTTCTAAAAGTCTTCAGTTAAGTAAAAACTATGAACAGGAATGTGCAGCAAAAAAAAGGAATATCCTATCAATATCAACAACCAAAACATAAATACATTTGTCGCCGCTATTGGTCGACTTTCTTGTAGTGTTCATTGCGTCAACGACGCTTGTAACGAGAGCTAGCTCTTCTTCATGTGTCCAAGATGCCATCGATCAAGTGGGTTGGGGTAGCGGATTCGATCAAGTGGGTTTTGGTTGGGGTAGCGGTGGACAGCCAACAAGAGTGTTTGGGTTGGGGTAGCCGGTGGGGTTGGGTTATATTTATAGTGGATGTTGACTGTTGGGTTGGGGTGACCACTTGGCTTGGCCAAACGGTTACAATTTAAATTTTAAATTACCCCGCTATGACATGGCCAACAAAGCGAATAGGAGCCGGCCACATAGGATCGCTAACCCGCCCCAAGCCCGGCTTTAAACTCCCGCCCCTTGGGCCACGCCCCAACCCAAGCCCACCCGGGATGGTGGCTTGGGTGTTTTCAGCTAACCCACGCCCCAACCCAAGCCCCATACCCCACAGTCTTATACCCAAATTCAACACCCACTTCCATTCTTAAGATATTTCGTTCAATTTACTCAATTTCCACAAAATTCCTACATGGATTCTTACAACAATCAAGAAGAACCCTAATCCTTTCATTAAATAAATCATCTCTAGCAAAATTCACCAACAAATGATCACAATTCCTTCAACATGCAAGCATTTAGAGCTCATTTCCATCTTCAGTTTTCAAGATTTAGGGTGGTCCAGGAGAATCCCCTTTTTCTTCTTCGTGTACGTGTCGACACACATACCACAATTCCAACCCCTCTTGTTTAACATTTGATCCCATTTGTGCCCATAGAATTAACTTATATTCTTACTAAGTTAATTAACTTGGTTATTTTATTTCATGCCTTAACACAAGAAAATATACCAGTGAATCAAAAATTTGGGTTTTGGTGCGTTACAAACTTCCTTGCAAAAACATCTACTTTCTGATTCCCCATTCTTCAACGGAGGTGGGCAAGTGGTAATATAAAGCTAATTTACATATTTAATAATTAAATCATACCATGCCTTCTGTAATTATTGATCAATCATGCCTTGTGGCATAAAGCCAACCATTTTATTGTTTATCAGTAAATAAATGTTCAATTCGAGTGGTCTAATCTATAAACTATAGTTGGTTCTATATCATAAAATCACAATTTCATCCACAGAAATAAAATAATCTCTTTTATAGAATCGAGAACCATACCATACATATCGTAAGAAAACATGCATGACAATTTGGAGTATCAAACCATTAAAACTAAATGCTTTATAACATTAAAGGGTTATAACATTGGGTTCTTTCCTAAGCAGTTGAGGTTCCAGATTGCGTATAGATATTTTCATTATTTAGAAAGTGCGCACCTATAGGTTGATCTATATAGACGACACATGTCCCAATAGGTTGTCGTCCCTATAAGCTGATCTAACGTTAGTCGTTAAAAAGAACTGTTAGTCGTTAAAAAGAACTATATAAATGAAACTAAAAGTTTAGATTTATCATTCTAGTTGTTGCAATCAATTGTCGTCCCTATAGGTTGATCTATAGGCAAACATTTGTCATCCCTAGAGGATCATTTTCTTGTGGTAATCCTTTAATTGCCTCAAGATATTGAATACTAATTATATATTCTTATGTTTCCGTTTAAGTCAAAGAAAATGACATGCAATCTGAGCCAATTGATGAAGTTGAGATTAAATCCTGATACTTGTAATTCAGAAAAACTTTTAGGAGAGGTTTTTTGGGTTCGCTTTGAGCTCATCAGAAGTTAAAACCCAATTTCTACTGATTTGGAATTGCTTTTTTTTCTTCAACTCCCTCCACACGTCGCGCTTTCTCCTGGATAACCACTCTCCGTTCAAACCTTTTACCCAAAAATGGCTTCCTCTTCATCTTCACTCTTATTTGTTGTACAGATTGTGTGATTTTGAAATTATGTTAATTTGATTTTAGGTCACAGTGGAGAATCAAAGAGGTTAATGAGTGATGGCAGATCTAGGGAAGACTACAAAGGAATTTCGTCTGACACCACTCGATTTCTTCTTCTTAAATCAATCTTTGTTTCTGCGATCGTGTTGTTTGTCAATTCTACTGACAAACAGGGTAAGTCGTGAAGTCTCTATTTCATGTCATTGTCAAAATTGGTTCTTGAAAGTCAGGTGACATTAGGTTAATTATATCAAAATCGTTCCCTTCTCCACCATTATGAGACGACGATCTTCAGGTATAATTGTTAACATGATTTTCTATGTCCATGTTACTTTTGTTTGGTATAATATAGTCTCTACAACTATGATTTCAATGTTAATTAAGTTTAGAAATCAAAATGAGTGACTTTCTATTAATAATTTGAGATGAATTGTGTGTGGTATGGCATGGATTTACCAAACAATGAGATGTTTCAAAGACATCAGTGAGCCTTCAAGATTTCAAATGATATATCGATTAAAAATGGGTCTACATATTTACACACCTTTATGCCTATTTTGACACCCTTCAGGACGCCTCGTATAGACCTATACGAGGCGTATAGGGTTACTTTTCCGACCATCTCTGCACCAAAGCACAATGTCAAATCAGTCACATCAAACGGGGAGTATAGGTCTGTACGAGGGATGGATACGAGGCACTAAGACGCCTCGTATAGACCTATACGAGGCGTCTTCGACAGGTGACAAAAAGATATACGAGGGGTCTAGAGCTATACGAGGCGTCGATGGCTTATGAAAAAGTGCAACATACAGTGTATGGTTTGTCCCGAGCATCCGACATTTAAGACATTTGCTTGTTCTTCTTCTTTCATTCTGCTTCTTCTTCTTCTTTCATTCTGGGACGACATTTAATTTGTGTTCTTATCATCCCGAAGTGTTGAAATGTCATCATACTGGGACGGCAACTATGTCTTCGGCCAGTATTATAGCGAGAACTGGGTGCCCGAAAGCGATCCGGTAACAGTACAGGTACTTAAATGTTTTTATTAGTTTTTGTTTTAGTTTATTATTTACTAATGATGATACGATTCTTTATTTTGGAGGAGTCTTGCGTTCCCGATTCTAATGAGCAAGAGGAGGTTGTGTCTAGTATACAAGGAGAACAAAACAAACCGTTTCTAGATTTGAACAATCATCCCCCTGTTGATGAAACAGCCCCTGTAGATGACTCATACCATGCTTGTCAACCAAGTTATCTGACGCAACAAGGGTATCCGGATTATAGATACGGGTGTGAATACGGAGGAGACGGTGGATACGGAGGAGACGGTGGATACGGAGGAGAGGGTGGATACGGAGGAGACAGTGGATACGGAGGAGACGGTGGATACGGAGGAGACGGTGGTTACAGAGGTACAGAGGAGATGGTGGATACAGTGGATACGGAGGAGACGGTGGTTATGGTGGATATGGTAGATATGGTGGTGAGACACCTCCCATCCAGGACAGTCCGTACTTAAAAAAGCAGGTATTAATTACTATTTTTGTATTATTTAATTATTTAATTATTATTATTAGTATTATTATTAGTATTATTATTAATATTATTATTATTATTATTATTTATTTATTTATTAAAATTATTTATTATTATTGTCGATGTTACAGGTTTTCAACTCTTTAGATGAACTAAAGAATCGAATACAAGAAATAGCAAACGCGGATGGTTTCCTTATTGTCACCCGTCGATCAAAGAAAACCGGTGGAAGAATCCGGAGGGTATGGCTTGAATGTGATCGTGCTGGTGAGCACCAGACTACAGCAACACTTAGAAAAGCCGGAAGCAAAAAAACCGGTTGCCCGTTTTACCTGCTGGCTGTGCGAAACCACCCGTATGAAACCTGGGAGATTAAAGACGGAAAAATTGAACATAACCACGAACTTTGTGAGGACCTGTCGGCCCACGCGTTTGTGCGAAGGTTTACTCCAAGCGAAATGAAACTGATCGAGCAGCTGACAGCTCAAAACATGGAGTCGCGCAAAATATTTCAAACGATAAGGAAGCAGGACCCCGACAGGTTTCATGTTCTGAAAGACGTTCAAAACGTTGTGGCGAATATTAGAGCCGAACAAAGACAAGGATTGACTCCCATGCAGTCACTAGAAAACAAGCTGATAAACAACGACTTTATTTACGAGACACGGGAGGAACCCGGAACAGAGATCGTAACAGAGATCTTCTTTCTTCATCGGTACTCGAGAGACATGTGGCGTGCATTCCCCCACGTCATGCTGATCGATGCGACGTACAAGACAAACATATACAATATGCCCTTTATCCAGATTGTTGGTATGACGCCTACCAACAAATCGTTTATTATCGCGCATGCCGTTGTTAGTAAAGAACGGGGTGACAACTTTGTGTGGGTGCTTGAGAGGGTTAAGTCAATGTTGGATGAATGCATGGAGCCACGTGTGATTTTAACCGATAGAGACCTAGCCCTTATGGGCGCGTGTGCTAAAGTATTTCCAAACGCCTCCAGGCTTCTTTGCAGGTGGCACATACAACAGAATGTTATGAAGCACTGCAAGGGTGCCTTCACAGACGAAGACTGGAAGAAATTTTTGTCATTCTGGGGGACATTGATTGAGTCTCCATCCATACTCATCTACGAGTACCACTTGCGCAACATGCGACAACGACTTGTGGAGTGCAAACGTTCTAGTAAGTTTTTATAATAACATACGACTCACATATGCAAATTTTATTAAATTATTTTTACATTTTAGGAGTCTTCAAATACGTGTACGATAACTGGCTAAAAGACTATAAGGAGATGTTCGTCTTTGCGTGGACTGATAAGAGGCGCAACTTTGGTAATCGTACCACAAACAGAGTTGAGAGCCAACACGCCAACTTAAAGAGATACGTTGAAGATAGGAGCTCGCTGGACCATGTAGTTGGTTGTGTCCATGATATAGTTGAGACACAGTTCGGTGAAATAAGGAAGACTTTTCGAGATAGCATCGAAAAAAGAATGACCCACCACAAACACCCGTTGTTTCAACACCTACTTGGAAAAGTATCCCATACAGCCCTTGACTTGTTGAGGTGCGAGGCAATTAGGAAGGTAGATGTCTTGGAGCGCTTTCATTCATCATGTGGTTACCAAATGTGGCACATCTGTGGGTTGCCCTGTGCTTGTAGGATAGAAAAGTACATTCTTGAAGGTAATAATTGTTAAACGTACAACACTTGTGTGATATATTTCCGTTAATCATGTGACTTAAACAATGTTGTTTTTAACCGTGCAGAGCGTCCGATTCAACTCGAAGACGTGGACGTCTTCTGGCGGAAACTTAACTTCCAAAGTTGTAAATTGATAGACGATGACGTGGACGTGGTCGAAGAGCTAAATATTGTTAGACAACAATTAGAGTCGCACCCCCCAGCTCAGCAAAAAAGCCTGATTTCAAAGATTAAAGCGGTGTTGACTGGAAAGAAATCTACCAAGAAACCACCGGTTGTCCAACAAAATACTCGTGGCCGACCAACAACAAAGCAGGTACAACAAAGGTTGGATGAGGCCTCTCGTATAGATGAAGAATTGAGGAGAAGATCATTCGGTGATGCAAACACGTGCTTTGAAGGTTCCCGACAAAGTAAGTACGAGAAACCTCGTCACAGCTCGTACGTTCCGTCACAGGCCTCTCAACAGTCGGTTATAAGGTCCCAAAAACCCAAAGCGAGCCTAAGCCGTTCAAAGAGTTCTAAGAAGAAAGAGACACGAGATGCTCACGGTTTTCCGTTAATCATTGGGGACGAGTACGTGGGAATCATCGAACAGTTTCAGGATGACATTCCGCTAGTGTTCCATCCGTACGTCTCGTGCATAGGAGATGTGATGCCGGACGGTCATTGTGGGTTTCGGTCTGTGGCTGTGGGCTTAGGTATGGAACAGAGTTCATGGGGGCTCATTCGAAGGCACATTGTTCAAGAAATGGATAAGAACAAATCGATCTGGTTCCCAATATTTGAAGCATGGGATAAAGGTTATTTTTACACGCATCGTCAGGGCCTAATTTGGGATTCAGTGTCCGGTTGTGGGGGGGATAACTGGATGGACATCCCCTATGCAGGACTTCTTATTGCACAAACGTACGGTATCGGGGTGCACCTATTAACGACAACCATGGGTGCGAGTTCCACTTTCTTCCCGATACTAAGTCCTCCGGCTAATCAACAACCATTGTTCATAACGCTTACACATGTAAACGAGAACCACTTCATACATGTTAAGCTGGAAGGGGATTATCCAATGCCACCAGCACACGGGCTATGGTTGACCAACCGAACACCCCATACGAAACAATGGGAAGATATGTACTTGCCACGTCTAGAATGGTATACATCGATAATGAATCCTCCGCCAAGATCAAACCCCAGTCTTAATTACATCGATAGTGATACGGAAGAATGATTTTTGTAATTTGAATGTATTTTTTTTATTAATTCCTATAATTTTCTACAATTTCAATAATTTTTTTTTTATAATTTGTATCATTTTTCAATAATTAAAACAGTTTAATATCATTTTAAAAAAAAAATAAAAATATACGACGCGTATAGAGCTATACGTGTCGTATAGCTATGCCCAAAAGACCATTTTGCCCCTGTTATGCCCCCAATCTAGGCTTATTTCAGGGGCTAAAAGGTCATTTCCTAATCCACAGACGCCTCGTATAGATCTATACGAGACGTCTATTTGAGAGGGTTTTTGAAATTTTGAATTTTGAAAATTTGAAAATCAAAATTTGAATTTTTTGAATTAGGACGCCTCGTATAGAGCTATACGAGTCGTCTACAGTGTCGACAACAATTCTTTTTTTAAATTTTGAATTTTGAAAATATTTTATGTTAATTACCATTTTGCCCCTGTAAAGCCCCTAGTATTGACCATTAACAGGGGCTTAAAGGTAATTTTGAAACCCCAGACGCCGCGTATAGAGCTATACGTGTCGTCTTGTGAGGCGGCAACGTTTTGAGATATTTTGTTTTTTAATTATTAAAAAAAAATTATTAAATTACCATTTTGCCCCTGTAAGGCCCTCAGTATAGGCTTTATTCAGGGGCAAAATGGTAATTAACCATTCCAGAAATATCTTTTTGGAATGGTTAATTACCATTTTGCCCCTGAATAATGCCTATACTGGGGGCATACCAGGGGCTAAATGGTCATTTAATAAAAAAGGAAGACGCCTCGTATAGAGCTATACGAGGCGTCTAGGCCTCGTATAACACAGGGGGGGGGGTCTAGACGAGGCTGCTTATAACCCCCAAACAAAAAACAAACACACATACGGAGAATACATCTCTATACGCCTCGGATACGTATTTCGACCGGATTTTCGAAGATTTGAAGCATCACCGGTACGTATTTCGCCCCGTAGTTTAGTATTTTTGCCATGTTTTTGCCTTTAGACCGTAGGTTTGCCCTGAAATTTGATTTTTGTGGGGTTTGGGGGTTTGAGTTTTGAGGTTGAAGATGAATGTGGAAGAACAGGACGCCGAGTATAGCCCTATACGAGGGCTATACGAGGCTCTGTGTTTTTTTTTAATTAATTATTATTATTAGTTTTATTATTATTGTTATTATTAATGTTGTTATTATTATTGTTAATGTTATTATTATTATTATTATTATTTATTATTACTATTATTTATTATTATTGTTATTGTTATTTATTATTATTTTTATTTATTATTATTATTATTATTATTTATTATTACTATTATTTATTATTATTGTTATTGTTATTTATTATTATTTTTATTTATTATTATTATTATTGTTTATTATTATTATTATTATTATTTATTATTACTATTATTTATTATTATTGTTATTGTTATTTATTATTATTTTTATTTATTATTATTATTATTATTATTTATTATTTGTAGATTGATTATGGAGGGCGATGATATTGAGATAGAGATTGAGGGGGGTCAGCCGGCTCAGCTGATTCAGCCGGTTCAGGAGGGTCCACGACGGAGACGGCGGCCGCCTCTGGATACGCTGCAGGGATGTCCGTATCTAGAGTTTCCCGCGGGCACCGATGCCGCCCGCCATTGCCAGAAGCTTCGGAGGATGTACATTGGATCGCATGCATCGATCGACTGGGATGCGATGGACCAGCTTGCTGAGACGGATAGAGTGCGTCGGTTTGTACCTCTCGATTCGCCGTGGCATCGACTTTTCGATTTGGCGCACACGCCGACCTACAAGGAGCTGCTGGTCGAGTTCCTTTCGTCATTCACATTTCACCCTCCTGGGGTCCCAGTGCCGTTGCCGTACCCAGGTGCTCCCCATCCGCCTGAGATTTCTTTCAGGCTCGCTGGCGTTTTGCGTACGATGACTCTAGCAGACTTTGCGGTGCGTTCTGGTTTATACATGCAGGGGGAGATCGAGACTGAGGTTTACACAGCGGGGCTAGTGGTGGTTGAAAAACCCATTCTTCTAGGGTTTTGGCAGGTGATTGCGGGGCCAGATCATTGGGAGCACGATAAGTCGAAGGGGAGGGTGTCGTTTGTTGCGGACCCATTGTACATGTACGTACGTTTATTACGGCAATTATTGTGATTATGTGCATTGTTTATTCTCTGTTTCTGTATTTCGCTAACACTAACACTATCTGCAGGTATCTGCACCATTTGCTCGCTACTTCTATCTCAGCGCGCGGGTACAGCCGTGAGTGGTGTACGACCACAGATCATTTTTTCCTTTATTGTTTGTTGTATAGGAGGCCGTGCGCGCTAGCACATGGTCTAGCCCAGTACTACGTCTCCGCCCATCACCGGCAGGAGCGCGGATTTTTGTATGGCGGGGCGTACGTGACCGTCATTGCCCGTTCATTTGGCCTCGTGCTGCACGAGGACCCACATCTACGGACGCCGCAAGTCATGCCGACGCGGATGGGCATGCAGTCGCTGTGGGGGATGAAGGTAATCAAGAGGTTTGCAGTTGGCACGCGGTTTAAAAACCGCGAGACCGGGGGCATATGGACAGAGGAGGCACTACCAGAGCATTTCGAGCCCGTTTATCCTCCTGTAGATCCTGCTGAGATAGTGCCTGTGGAGGAGCCTCCGGAGGATGTAGACGGTGCAGCGGTGCCACAGCCACCGCCACCTGCCGGGGCGCCTCAGTTTCCACGTCACGCTATTCCAGGTGGTGCCCCAGGAGCTGCGTTACATCCGGATGTACGAGCCGAGCGTGACAGGCTCAACGATTTGGTAGGCTGGCTGGTACGAGAGGCTCAGGATAGACGAGAGAGAGAGGGATTACCACCGATACCGCTTCCACCAGCTCGAGCACCACATCAGCAGCAGCAGCCAGATTCGGATTCGGATTTAGATGCATAGACCTGTTGTTGTTTTTATTTTTATTATGGATGTACAAACTTATCTCATATATTTTTGTTATGAATGTACAAAGTTATCTTATATATGTCATATTTATGTTTGTTTTCAGTTATTCGGTTACTTAATGATTGTTGTGTTAAATTGAGATAATACGGAAACAAAATATGTATTGAATATATTACGGAAACAATATACCCCCTTAATATAATACGGAAACAATATTTGAACGAGATAAAATTTTAATATTTAAAAATAGTTGATTTTTAAAAAACAAAACTTTTTAAAAAAAAAGTAAAATGTTAAAAACATTATAATATTTAATCGATATAATATATTTCAAGAGCTGATTTTTAAAATAGTTGATTTTTAAAAAACAAAACTTTTTTTAAAACCAAAAAAATTTTCAACCACAAAACACATCTTCAAAAACTATCAAAAAAAACCATACCAAAATCCACCAAAACACCCCTCATTGCAGCCAAAAAAAAAAAACCCAACACTAGACGCCTCGTATAGGCCTATACGAGGCGTCTAGAGTTCCTTAAACTTTGTGCCTGAGACCCTCTGAGACCCTCTTGAATTTAGTGCTTAGACGCCTCGTATAGGCCTATACGAGGCGTCTAGGGCACAAAAGGTGTGGAAATAGGCGCGATGGGTGTCCAAATATCTCCAGCCTTAAAAATTTGGACTTTATTTTATCAAATTTCTTTAGGAAAATCCTTTCTTGCTTCTCTAAGTGTAATTATTTTGGACCTAAAATCAGCAACGTTTGGTGATTGTGAAAGCATGGTTGATATTATTATATATATCAAATACTAACACCCTTTTGCGCCAGGAGTCTTTTTGACTTCTGGTTTTTGCCACTGAAGTTTGCTTCTTTGATTTCCCCCTCAACTCAAACTCAAGTCCCACACACATCTACACCTCAGTAACAAAGAGAGCGCTGGGAGAGAGAGAGAGAGTCGACGAGAGAACGAAGGGCATCCCACCACCGCCTCTTCATAAACTTCTTGATCGGTCGTCTGTTTTTTGTGTGTGTTTTCTAGGGTTTTCGGTGAGAGATGGTGCCGAAAAATGAAGCGACTGAAGAGCCGTTGGCAGATTCTCCGACTTCTGTGCTTGAAGATGAGGTATGGTGTTGTTTTTATACTATTTTTGTTGTTTTGTTGATTTTATCTACTGTTATTTATGATTTGTGATAAAAAGGAATAGGTTGCTGTGATGTGAGTGTTTGTGTTGTGTGGTAGCTGTGGAGTGGGTGTGAGTTGTGTAATTTTGAATTTTATGTGGTTATTTTTAGGTTTTTTAGGGTTTAGGGTTTAATGATGTGTTTGTTGAACTGTTTTCTTTGTTCTTACAAATGGTCCATGATTTTGAAGTTAAACTGCTTTTTACATTTCAGGTTTTTAGTGTTTAGGGTTCAATGTTGCTGTATAGTTTTTGAATCTAAAGTGCTTAATACATTTCAGGTTTCTATAGGGTATAATGATGTGTTTTTCAAACTGTGTTTTTCTTATAAATGCTGTATAATTTTGAATTTAAGGTGCTTACATTTCATTTTTTTTAGGATTTCATGGTGTGTTTTCCATACTGTCCTGTTTGTTTTTACAAGCTATTGGCTCCAACGGGTCACAATTAGTCTCAATTTAGGAGGAAGGTAGACGAATAAAAACTCTCTCGATTCTTTTTGAATTTATATGTTCGTTAATGGAGATTGATTGTGGCTACGGCTTTAATCATCATGTCAAACATCACAGTAAGTTCTATCTTTTCGGAGAGGTGGCGATTGCTTGAAGGCTTTGCTTGCGATGACGTTTGGTTTTTGTTTGCTTTTGACGGAACCATCGAGACCTTAGAGCTTTTACAATCGATTGGTACTTTTAATTTGTACAAGTGACAGCTCATAATGCATCTTCTGGGCTGATATATGATTACAAATCTATTGATATTGTGTTACCTTTGCAACTGGTTTACAGTTGCGTGCAACCCGTTTGATGATTTGTCTAAGTGAAAACTACTATGTGCTTTGGTCGTTGTATTTGCAAGAAAAAAAGTGAGGCTTTGTTCTTCTTTTCTTATGTGAGATTTTCCCTCAACGATATGCGTCAAACCACATTTGGTATATGCAAATTGAGTTATATAGTATAATTATGAGATCAATCAAGGTTCATGGCTTGTATTTTTGTATCATCATCATCATCAATTACTCTGTTTTACAGATCAACTTTTTAGACATGTATGTGTTTGTCTATGTGATTATAGATTCTACAACTTAAGGGTCATTATCTCCATAGCAAATGGTAAATGTATTGGTTGATAAATATAATTCCTGAATCTGTGTACTTCATGATTATAAAGCCTGATGTGAGATTAACTTCTACATTTATAAACTTGGGTTGAGATTATGTGTGCTTTTATCGAGTACAATAAAGCATATTTTGGAAATCTATTTGATCTATTGTGTCTTTAATGCCTCTACCCGCAAGCGTTCTGGCTACATTATATGAATGGGAGAAACATGTAACTGATATCTTTAATAACACTAATTGTAATGTAAAATTAATTAATGGTCAAAACACCATGTAGATCTGCAACGACAACAAAATGAGTTACAAGATAGATTGGAATCTCTTGCGTAGTTTAACTCATGAGACCTAAGTATGATTTTAGTATTTTAGAAAATTCAATCCAAAACACTTATTCGTCAGTGGACATGATATGGTTTTAGTTTAGGTTGTTGCTATAATCGTAATGCAATTACAATATCCATGGCGGACAAAAGTGGTTGTACAACTCTTCTAATGGTAATTAACTCGCTGGGGCCGTATGCAGTTCGTGCCAAAGCTTTACTGGGAGTGTCTTACAACATTGCTCTTAAAAGGTAAATCTTAACATTTTATGCATCCACGTTTATTGTATTGATTGAATTTATCCAATTGTTTGTTCTTTCATATTTTTTAATGTAAATTCCGTTGGTAGAAATGGAAATTCTTACAAAACCCGTGGGTAAAGGATCAATATTTTTAGTTTTTCTTTTCAATCATTTTCCATTAGCAATTAGGGGATTAAGGTAGTTTTCAATATAAATGCAAGGGAACCGGTAAACTACAGTATTGGAACACCAAATGCAAGAAACCTAAACTCGCAAATCAAAAGGAAAACTGAGAAGATTCTTTGTAACTAATATTATCAAGAGCATAATATACACAAATACCCCGCCGCAACGCGGCGAGTCATTTTCTAGTTGTTATTAAACTAGAGTGATAACCTCATGGATAAAATTTTTATAGGGCTATACTAAGCGGTCTAGCAGTGTTGAGATAGGTAGACATGTGATCAAGAAGATGCACAATCGGGTATATGTTTCTTGTCCTTTATAAGCATGTTTCAAGTTGCCGAATTTACTTCTCATTACCAACAATCTTGCTGGTTTAGAGTCAAACTTACAATTTTTTATTTTCATATGCGGAAATAGTTTGCAATGTGATTATGATAAGTTTTTTTTGCAACAAAGAGTCTTTTTGACCCATTGAAGAGGAGGAGGATCACTTGGGCTTATGTTGGAGAATCAAATGGTGTTAATCAAGACCTCTCTAGAGGATGAGCTACTCTTTATGTACGCTATTTTTGTATTAAATTTACTGTTTTATTTTAAAAAATAACAAACATTCTAATAATCTCTAGAAAACTATAACATAATGTTGGAAAACTATTGTACTAGATAGAAAGACCGGCTAGCATTTACTACATTGGCCCGTTGAGGAAGTCGAAAGTTTGAGATACAACGGTATGGAGTTTGACGAGATCAAGCTAGAGCTTGATTCAGTTGAACGACTAGACATAGAAACAGCTACACAGGTTTTGTACTTCTATTATAACTTGTTGTACAACGTAAGACGCTATGAAAAGCTTTTCGTGAAATATTAAATAGTAACATGACATTTAGTGATTGTAATTAGACATGGTTGCAACTTTTGGGGTGGATCACAATGCGTTGAACGTGACAAGTGAAACCGATGATGAATTTGCATGGTTGGATTGTGAGCTTAGGGGAAGTTTAGGACAATCTGGTTTCCCGGTTCTTGTCGATGGCGTCCTTTCTAAGTTAACTCCGGTTTATTCTAAGTTATTTCTTTCTAATTTTGTATATTGAAGTGAATTGATAATGAGTAAATAGCACAAAACGTCTTTTATGTTTCTTAAAACTTACAGGTTCCAGCCTTAATGTTTAAAACTTGCTAAAAACATGCTAAAATTTATTTTTGTTGCTGGTTTAATCCTTTATGACTAACCAAGTTAATTATCTTAGTTTATTTCCCTCACATGCTTAACATGTGAGGGTTATATTCATCATTTTAGTTCTTCTTGTTATAAAACCACAAAAAAATATAAAATCATAAAAATATAAAAAACCATAAGTAAAAAAATATAATACTAAATCCATTGAGCCCCACCATAACCCTCTCTTCATCAACGAACGCCACAATCACAACTCACCAACACTTGTAGCCTCAGGCCCTCAACCACCACCATTAGAGACTTTTGCATATGAAGTGAATCTATTCACAATTCAAAGAAATGCAAATTTTGCACCCAACTATACATTCAGTCCGTTAAATCCACTTATTTCTTCTTTCCCCTTTCATGACCCATTGCTTTATACCTAAATATTAGTTTTTATTATTCCCTATTTAGTACATGTAATCTCAATCAAGTAATCAAAACTAAAGAGGAAAACAATTACAAAAAATGATATGCACTTTTAAATTTGAATTCACATACAAACTAACGTGAGGCTATCATAGTCAGCGAAACGCGGGCTGGATCTCTCCTCCGAGTGGATGTTGATAGCTCAGAATGAAAAGGGGATTGCTCATGTGAATGGCCCCATAAATTTAAGAGATCCAATTATGTTTGGACTACATCCCTGGTGAAAACAGAGGCAATTTTGATTGGGTTTCAAGCATTTTGCGTTTGCACCACATCTCGCTCCATTTTGCGAGTCAGTTGATATCGGTCATCAAACGATAATGGAGAGACAATGGTGGATGCGGCTTTCAGATTTGGGTACGGTGATGTTTGATGTGCATGAAAATCGATGGTGCTGGTTGTAGCCGAAAAATTGATGGTGGTTGATCGTCGGAAGGGTTTTGAGCCAGGGGTTTTTGGTTTTGACGATGTTGTGTTTTTTAGGGTTTTATAAGTAGGGGAACAAAATGATGAATATAACCCTCACATGTTAGGCATGTGAGGGAAATAAATTGAGATAATTAACTTGGTTAATTAGTCATAAAGGATTAAACCAACAACAAAAATAAACTTAAAGGATGTGTTTAGCAAGTTTTAAACATTAAAGCTGGAACCTACAAGTTTGAGGAAACGTAAGGGACGTTTTGTGCAATTTACTCATTAATAATTGAGTAAATTTCGGTTTTGGCCCCTTGGGTAGTGATTATTGCTATATTTTACAAAATCCAAATGTCTTGCAATTTACATACCAAGGTTTCTACTTTAATGCGGTTTTCGTTCACCACACTAACTCCATTCAACTTATAGTTAGATCCCGGTCTGCTTCAAATCCTTTCCCTGTCACACCCTCAAATTCCACATGCGGAGTATACCGTGAGGCGTGTGACTGACCGGGATCCATCAACAAATCATATTGAACAATAAAACTAATATAGTTTATCAAACCAATACGACTAATGACTACCAAAGTTTAAGTCCAAAATTTTTTAAGTTCAAAGCAACAGTTTAAGTAAGTAGCGGAAGCATAGGTAAAATAGTTTAGCATAAGTTCATAATTCATTATTAAAGAACCCAACTGTAACACCTCGTAAAAACGTGTCCAATTATGTGAAGACACGTGTCCTAAACCCTAATCATGTGAAAGATTGAGTTTGAAGGACGAAAGTTGTAAAATGACGAAAATATGTATGCGAAGGGACTAAAAGTGTCGACATGCGAAACTTGTGCCTCTGAATGACCACACATGAAGAATATATTCTTAAACGACTAATTATTCAGATATAACAAGCCGTTTGTGAAAGTAATCGGAAGATTACAAACTACAGGGGTTAAACGTGTCAACATGTTAATTCTTACCTCTGAGTGACCTTTTAATGAACCCGGGGCTTCGTAATATTCAAATATACTCTCAAGAATAAGTGATATAAATTTCACGAGGTTTCGAGATCGTTATGTGTTGTTTACGCGAATTCCCAAGAATTAGGGTTTAAAGCGTCAACGTGGCGAAACCTATGTTTTCGGTAATCGTTTAACAAAACCGGGCCTAACAGTGTTTGGTTATGCTCCCTAGATCATTTACAAACTAACTACAAGGACCTATTGTGCCTAAAATGAAAGATATTGAGCTTATAAAGGTGCAGGGACTGAATCTGTCAAAATGGAAACTTGTTTGGCTGGTTACCTATGGGGTCGTGTGGCGCGACCACTTACCCATTATGCCGTCGCGTGACGCGACGGCCTTCTGGCGACAGAATGGTGATGACAAGTGAAGGTTTCTTCCTTCCTTGAGCTACAAACAAGTTACAAATCGAAACTATGGCTTGTTGCTGGTTTTAAAAACCACCATGGACACCTGGAGACATCAGATTACTTCCCTAAACACCTGTGATGATCTTGGAGGACCCCCATTCACTATAAATAGGACCTTTGGTTCAACATTTCACTTGCACAATCACAATTCACTCTCATCTCTCTAGTTCAAGTGTTCTTGAGCATTTCTGGAGGTTCCAGATTCAAAAGGGAGATCATCTTTAGTAGAAAAGATTGCTAGGACCCTTTGTAAGTGTCTTAGTCCCTTCTTTAGTTCAGTTTTTAATTTAAAAGCTGAAAAGTCAAAGTTATCGTAATCTGTCTTTGACCTTCGGTTTAAACTCAAATGGTCCAGCCACTGTTCGAGATAAATGTGGTTAAACCATAATTAGGTAGGTGATTAACCCTTATAAGGGCACCTCCTAATTATTTCGTTTACTTAGTTAATTGTCGGGTCAAACTATTAAGTTAAAAACTCAAACTAGTCAGAATTTGTAATGATAATTAAAACTAACAATGTAGAGGTTATAAATTATATTTTATCACTCTAATAACTTGATAATTATTATTAGAACATGTTTAAGCATGTTCAACCCGACAATTATCAGTTTAGGGTCGGTTCACAACCGAAAGTCGCAAAAGCTTGACTTTTGCTTTGATTTTCAGATCTGACCCGATTGAGCTTAATCCTCCCATGTTTTAAGCTTCCATTAGGACCACATTATGTTGTAGTATGACCCTCTGGGGTTAGATTACCTGGTCATTAGTATTCTGAATTATATGCTAATCCCCGTTAATATGCTTATCAATGCGCATTTTGCCCTTTTGACATATAATCAAGATTTTTGAAAATGTGAGAGGAAAAAAAGTTTCATTACTATTATATAAGTATGGCACTTAAATTTGACATCAGTTTCTGGTCTTAAACGAAAGTTATGCATGATATCGTAAATTGAAACTTTTTATTTATTTAAATTACGCTATCTTGCATAAGGCATGTTTAAACATGGAATTTGACCCAAAACTCATTACCTACTGTTAAGATATTATTTTTAGAGATTTTTGGAATTTTTGATCAGATTATAAACTGACTAGATCATTGAGTTCTTGTATAATTCGGTAAATTACGATAATACCCTTTTCATGCATAAAATGAGATTAACATATGATTTGAATGCCAAACCTTTTCCTACTGACATTATATATTAAATAGAATATTTTGAACATTTAAAACTGATCAAAATCTCAGATTTCCATAAACATCTTAATTATCGTCAATTAGCGATTTTTACGCTAATAAGGTGCATAGTATGGTTTAAAACCATAATTAGTACCCAAGACTTGTTACCTACTGAATTTTTAAATAAATTTTAATATTATTACAGTAGGTATAAGTCATGAACTCAGACTTCCAAAATTGTCCCTAAAAGCTTATGTGAAATGACCAAAATGCCCTTTCGGGGCATAGTTTGGTCAAAAATGGTAAACCTCACATATGAATAATATCTTACTGTTATAAAAACATAAAATAAATATTTTTACTGATTACTAAAGACCAGAACCTCAGTTTACTATTAAATCTCTTTTATAAATATTAAAATGACCAAAATGCCCCTACGGGACTTAAATTCGTTTTAAATACTTTTGGGGCATATATGTTAACATTCTACTGATGTATTAACATATTCTAAGCATAATAACATATGATACCGTATATAGTTCATTTGGTTACCCATTATGCATTTATGCGTTCGGTTCGGTTTATGTAACTATTTTACATAAATTAGCCGAATTGGGTTTAACCTTATCATTAAATCTCCAAAATCCAGAATGTGTTTAGTTTACCAATAGAATACAAGTATCCAAACTTGTCGGGTCTAAATCACATTCCATTCCGGTCTTCGCTTAATCTAGCGTTTAGAACCGTAAAGTATCTTTCAAGCAAACCGGTCTAAGTCTTTCACTTAAATAAAGACCCGTTAGTATCCTAATAGGTTAATAAACCTTCCATACAGATTGAGTAGCTTCGGTAGAAGGTATTTTCATAAGGCTTTAGGATTATATGGCTGAGTTACATCCTTACAAATCTAGCTCAGGTAAATACTTTTAACTTATTTTCCCTTATACGGGCTTGGGATACGGTATTATAATAATACCGCTTGGTCGGGTATGGAATCATTTAATTGGATTGTGATTAATAAATTACATAACCCGTTTTAATCTGTTTTGTTTGATAACATAAACATTGGGGGTTAATACGACCGTGTCCTAGATATCCTCGGCTCATTTCATTTGAAAATGTCCACGACCGATGCACGGGGTGTAGGCATACACCTGATAGATGCAAATGCTAAATAACCCACATGTTGGGGATAACTCCTTTGTGGGTTCTATAAGTGGTGAGTCGGTTAATCATTATCGGCTTCCAAACCGGCCCCATATGTATGACTAACATGTAAAACGGTATACAAGATTATATTAAATGATTGTCCCAAGTTATAAATGGCTTGTGCCTTGTGCACTTAAATAAATTTTCATAAATGTTTTCAAATAAGTAAGTTAATTGTATTTACCAGTGAAAACTGACGTATTTTCCAAAGACTGAGTGACAGGTACCTCTCGGAATTAAGCTGGAGCTACTAGGTGCCAAATAAGAGGATCTTGCAAATCCTTAGATGCCTGGAGTCTGTTATTTCAGTTTCTTGTATTTTGTTTTTATGATCCGCCTGTGGATCTCTATTACAACCAGTCTGTATATTCTTTTATTTGGACACTCGGACGCTATGGTTTGTAATAGTATTTAAATACCAAGCCTTCTGCTGTGCTACTATATTGTGTGTATTGACTATGATGATATCAACTACGTCACGATATTCCCCACCGGGCCCACCGGTAATATGTGGAAATATCGGGGTGTGACACCAACACGCGGGTTAAGACAACCACTACATATCCCCAAGCTGCTAGCTCCAAAGTCACTGTGTACCTACAAAGCATGCAGTAGGGTGTCAACATAAAGTTGGCGAGTTCACGAGTTTGTCAAGTTTTAATTCCAAAAACTTGTTTAAGTTGTTAAGTTACTCATTTATATCATGCCATGGGGAGCTACCCCATATGTAAGCTACTAAACTGCGTTATACCGAATCCTTGCGACCGTATGTTTCCGTAGTGTGCCCCGTTTGTCAATGTCTATCATCATTGACGGTTTGCCAGAGTCTATTAGTTCATGACCGATCCTATCCAGGCACGGTGTGAGGCTGGTGAGACCTAAATAGCGCTATCAACTAATAACCCGTTCGCCAGGCCCCGACGACTAATCGGTATATGTAAGTGGGGACTTGAGTGATAGAGTTTCGTTTAGTACACTATTGCATCTAATATAAATAGTAATTAACTGTATGTCCCGCACAAGGGGAGAAAAGTATGTTTGTACCCCACACAAAGAGGTAGCATTGTTTGTTACGTTTCCCAACCACCAGGAACTGTCACACCCCGATATTTCCACGTATTACCGGTTGGCCCGGTGGGGAGTATCGTGACGTAGTTGATATCGTCATGGTCAAACAATCACAGTTTAAACATTATAAACGGGTTGTAAATGGATCCACAGGCGGATCTAAAACATAAGGAAATATTGTTCAACAGATTTTAGCATCTAAAGCTTGCAAGACTCTTTAATTGACACTCGGAGTAGCCAGCCGATTACGAGTAGTACCTTCACTTAACCTTTTGAAAATACGTCAGTTTACACTAGTAAATACAATTAACTGACTCTTTTGAAAAGTGTTTAGAAATTTAATTTTAAATGCACGAGGCACAAAATTCTTTATAACTTGGGATAATTATTTGAAAATAATCTTGTAAAAGAATTATATGTTTGTCATACATTCAGTAGCCCGGGATAGAAGTACCGGGTTAATGATTAATAGACCACCACATAATATAGTCCCGCGGCGAGTTATTCTCAACAAACGGTTATATCTTTTTACATATGCACCGGCAGGTGTATGCCTACACCCTGTGCTTAAGTCGTGACCATTTCAATGAATGAGCCGAGGATATCCAGGACACGGTCATTAACCCCCCAAAGGCTTAAAACAAACAAAACAGATTAAACGGGTTATCTCAATGTTTTAACCATTATTCGATTAAAGATTCAACACCCGACCAAGCGGTGTTATTAAATACCGTACCCCAAGCCCGTATAGGGGAAAATAAGTTAAAAGTATTTACCTGAGCAAAATATACAAATTTATCTCAGCCGTATAAAAATCAGCAAGTGCAAATATCTTTTACGAGTCTCCTAAATCTGGAATGAAGGTTTTAATAACCTATTAGATTCCTAACGGGTCTCATTTAAGTCTTAACTTAGACCGTTTAGTTTTAAAGAAAGGTTTACGGTTCAAAACGCAAGATTAAGCGAAGACCGGATTAGATTGTGATTTAGACCCCACAAGTTTGAAGACTTGTATAAAATGGGTAAACTAAATATATTCTGGATTTTCAAGTAAAAATGATAAGGTTTGACCCGTTTCGGCTAATTTATGCAAACTAGTTACATAAACCGTACCGAACGCGAAAATGAATAATGGGTAACCAAATGAGTCATGTACAAGTTCCACATGTTAATATGCTTTAAATATGTTGTGATATCAGTAGGATACCTTCCATTATGCCCAAAACGAATTTAAAACCAATTTATGCCCCGTAGGGGTATTTTGGTCATTTTATGTTTAGAAAAGAGGTTAAATGATAATCTGAGGTTCTGTTCTAAAATAATCAGTAAAATATTTATTTTAATAAGTTATAACAGTAAGATATCATACATATGTGAATTTTATCATTTATGAACAAACTATGCACCGTATGGGCATTTTGGTCATTTCGCATATGCTTTAAGGGTCAAATTTGGAAATCTGAGTTCAAAAATTTTACTTACTGTTAAAGTATAAAAATTTACTCATAACATCAGTAGGTAATGAGTCTTAGGTGCTAAATATGCTTTTAAACCATATTATGCACCTAAATCGCATAAAAGTCGGTATTTGACGATATTCTGGTTAAATAAGGAAATCTGAGATTTTGACCAGCCTTTAAAGTTCAAAATAACTTACTTATTATATAAAATCAGTAGAAAAAGGTTTGGTATGTAAAGGATGTGTAAAACTCATTTTATTAGCTAAAAGGGCGTTATCGTCAATTACTAAGCCTATGCGAAAACTCTATGTTATGATCAGTTTAAAATTTAATAAAAATCTTCAAAAATCCCTAAATATTATATTATATCAGTGGGTAAAAGGTTTGGTGTAAAAATTTAGGTTTAAATAGGTTTTATATCGAAAATGCCATTTAATTAATAAAAAGACTTTTAATTACGATATTGCGCATATCTTTCAATCTAGACCATGAACTGATGTTAAATTTTGAGGACATGTTTATAAATCAGTAACAAAGGTTTTTGTCCTCTCACATTTTCAAAAATCTGGTTTTAATATGAAAAGGGCATTATGGTCAACAATTAAGCATTTAACGGAAACATGCGAATGAATCGGATTATTAGGGAACCATGTAGTATAACCTAAGAGGGTTATACTAACATATAATATGGTCCTAATAGAACCTTAAGGCATATCTAAAACAAGCTAAATCAGGTCAGAACTGAAAGTCAAAGCAAAAGTCTACTTTTGCGACTTTCGGTTGCGAACCGAGCCTAAACTTAGAATTGTCGGGTTGAACATGCCTAAACATGTTCTTATATTATTTACCAAGTTATTTTAGTGTTTAAACATGTTCCATAACTTCTGCATTGCAAGTTATGAATTTATTTGCAAAAATAGATTTTGTTGACTTTTTAATAAGAAGTTTGACCCGACAATTGACCAAGTTAGATTGATAATCAGCAAGTGCCCTCTTAAGGGTTTATTACCTACATAATTACCAACTCATAGCCAATTTCAATTCGAATAATGGCTGGACCATTAGTGATTAATCACTAAGTCAAAGCTTAATTACGACGGCTTTGACTTTTGGTCATTAAACTAATAAAACTTGAACTAGAGAGGCTAAGAATGCTTATAAGGACTCTTAGCACGAATTAGGAGCTGAGGAAAACATTCTTGTACTCCAGAAAGCTCCAGAGAATGTGTTGTGAATAAATTTCAAATTTACAAATACAAGTGAATGAACAAGAGCCCTTATATAGGATTTCTAGAGCTCCAAGATTGATCCACATGCCCCTACAAATGATCCCTGATGATTCCAGGTGTCCCCTATGCATGAAAATCTGTTGGCTCAGTCCCTGGAATCGAAAACTAGCATGCAAAGGCGGTGGAACTACCTGTACTTGCAACTGTCCATTTTTTCTGTATCTGGCAGTCTCTCGCGGCCCGCGTAAGACATATAGAAGTCTTACGCGGCCCGCGACAACCTTCAATTTCGGTAAAAAGTTTTGCAACTTTGCAATTTCAGTCCCTTGTCCATTTTAACTTTATTTTACTTCCATTTATTGCACTTAGGACCCCCATAGTTAACTTTTAAGGGCCTTGAGTCAAAAACTAACTCCGTTAAGCTCCCGGTTAGTCGTATGATCCCCCGAAAAGTCTTGTTTTCATAAAAATTTCACGAGATTAATATCCAATATTCTTGAGAGAGAAATATTAAATTATTTACAATGTTTTTGGGTTCGTTAAAGTTCACTCAGAAACTTTAACATTTTGACACTTTCAACCCTTATGTTTCGTAAGATCCTTAATTTAAGCACAAACGACTTCCAATGTTCGAAAAATTATTCTTTAAAGAATACGAACGTCGTATGAGGTCAATCATAGGCACAAGAATGGCATGTTGACACTTTGGATCCTTTTACTAACATATTTACATTGTTTGACAACTTTAGTCCCTCAAGGTCATTCCATTACACTTAAAGTCCATGACACGTGTCTTTATTATATTGGTCATGATTTTACGAAGTGTTACATCCTCACCCCCTTAAAAGAAATCTCGACCTCGAGATTTTACTGAAATAAATGAGGGTACTTCTATTTCATTGTGGATTCAACCTCCCACATGTATTCGGGCCTCTTCGAGCATCCCATTTTACCTTCACAATCGGTACATGCTTCCTCCGAAGCTTCTTAACCTGTCGATCCTCGATCGACAAAGGTTTTTCAACAAACTTAAAGCTCTCGTCAATCTGCATGTCTGCATGCGACATGGCTAGCGATTCATCGGCTAGACATTTCTTTAAATTGCAGATGTGGAACACATTGTGTATTCCACTAAGCTCTTCTGGCAATTTCAGCTTATAAGCTACAGTTCCGACACATTCGATGATCTTGAATGGTCCTATGTATCTTGGGCTTAGCTTGCCCTTCTTTGCCAAAACGCATCACTCCTTTCCAGGGTGATACTTTAAGTAACACTTTATCACCTACCTTCTTTGCCAAAACGCATCACTCCTTTCTGACGGTCACGGATCTGCACAATCTTGTCCGTCATCTCCAGGACTATATCAGGTCCTGTTAGTTGGACATCTCCAACTTCCGCCCAACAAACTGGCGTTCTGCACTTCCTACCGTACAAGGCCTTAAAAGGCGCGACTTAGATGCTCGAATGATAGCTATTATTGTACAAAAATTCAATCAACTGAGGATGGTCATCCCAAATTCCACCTATGTCAATGACACAAGCTTGTAACATATCCTCAAGCGTTTGAATTGTACGCTCGCTTTGCCCATCCATCTGAGGATGATAAGCAGTGCTAAAATTTAATCGAGTGCCTAAGGATTGTTGAAAGCTTTTCAAAAAATGCGATGTGTATCTTGTATCCTTATTAGAGATAATAGATACTGGCACTCCGTGGAGAGATACAATCTCGTCCACATACAGCTGCGCTAACTTATCGGAGCTGTGGGTTTCTTTAATCGGCAAGAAGTGGGCTGACTTGCTCAATCTATCGACTATAACCCAAATAGTATCATTCCCACGTTTCGTTTTTGGTAACTTAGTAATAAAATCCATAGTTACCATTTCCCATTTCCAAGTGGGAAGTTCATGCTGTTGTAGCAAGCCTGACGGTTTCTGATGCTCTGCCTTAACTTGCGCGCATGTCAGACACTTATTTACATAAATGGCTATAGATTTCTTCAAACCTATCCACTAATAATTTACCTTTAAATCCTGGTACATCTTGTCACTGCTAGGATGAACTGAATAATTAGAGCTATGAGCTTCTTGGAGAATCACATCTCTAAGCCCTCCAAAGATTGGAACCCATATTCGACCATTTAATCTTAGGATTCCATCTTTGCCATATGACAATTGATCGGCAGTCATTTCTAACTTCTCTTTCGGATAGTTAGCTTCTAATACAGCTTCCTTCTGAGCGGCTAACAACCTTTCATTCAAGTTGTTCTTCAATTCAATGCTTTTAGCATTGATTCTAATGGGCTTAACCCTTTCTTTTCTGCTCAAGGCATCAGCAACTACATTTGCCTTGCCAGTATGATATCGGATTTCACAATCATAATCGTTCAGTGTCTCCATCCATCGGCCTTGCCTCATATTAAGGTCCTTCTGATTAAATAGATGTTGAAGGCTCTTATGATCAGAATAGATCACACACTTTGTTCCATAAAGATAATACCTCCAAAGCTTTAGTGCAAATACAATGGCACCCAACTCTAAATTGTGGGTGGTGTAATTCTTTTCGTGCACCTTCAATTGACGGGAAGCATATGCAATAACCTTTCCCTTCTGCATAAGCACACAACCCATGCCGGTGTGTGATGTGTCGCAATAAACCACAAATTCTTCAATCCCTTCCGGCAATGTCAACACTAGAGCATTGCTTAACTTCTGCTTAAGAATATCAAAGGATTCTTTCTGCTTGGGACACCAATCAAACTTGACATTTTTGCGGGTCAATGAAGTTAAAGGTGCAGCAATTCTTGAAAATTTTTTAATGAAACGCCTGTAGTACCCTGCTAGACCCAAGAAACTGCGAATCTCTGTGGGTGTCTTCGGCTCTTGCCAATCCATAATGGCTTCAATCTTGGCGGGATCCACCTGGATACCACGCTCACTTACAACATGTCCGAGAAACTGGACTTCTCGGAGCCAAAACTCACATTTAGAGAACTTAGCATATAGTTTTTCTCGTTGTAGAAGTTTAAGAATACTTCGAAGATGTCTTTCATGATCGGCTTGATTTTTCGAGTAAATAAGAATGTCATCGATAAAGACAATGACAAACTTGTCCAAATATGGCTTGCAAACGCGATTCATGAGATCCATGAACGTTGCAGGTGCATTAGTGAGCCCAAAAGGCATCACTAAGAACTCATAGTGGCCATATCGAGTTCTGAATGCGGTATTGTGGACGTCTTCATCTCTGACCTTCAACTGATGATAACCTGACCTCAAATTAATCTTGGAGAAGTAACTTGCTCCTTGAAGCTGATCGAAAAGATCATCGATCCTGGGTAAAGGATATATGTTGTTGATTGTAACCTTATTTAGCTCACGATAATCGATGCATAGACGCATCGAGCCATCCTTCTTCTTTACAAACAGTATCGGTGCTCCCCAAGGGGACGAGCTAGGTCACATAAATCCCTTATCTAACAAATCCTCTAACTGAGTTCTCAATTCCTTCATCTATGTCGGTGCCAACCTATATGGTGCTCTTGCAATCGGTGCTGCTCCAGGAATGATATCGATTCTGAACTCCACTTGCCTATCTGGAGGTAAACCAGGTAGTTCTTCAGGGAAAACGTCTGGATATTCAGAAATAACGGGGATGTCTTCAATCTTTGGCTTTGGCTCATCAATGGTTACTTGTGCCATATAAATGACACAACCCTTTTTCATACACCTTGATGCCTTAAGCATAGATACTTGCTTAGGCAATCCATACTGAGTATCTCCTTGAATCGTAAGTGGCTCACCATAAGGAGTCTTGATAACTACTTGTTTCTTATCACATACAATCTGGGCTTGGTTATGAGATAACCAATCCATGCCTATCACTATGTCAAATCCTGCTAATTTCAACGGAATCAAGGACAACGGAAAAGAGTGATTCTTAATAGATATAAAACATCCATCTAGAACTGTTGAGGCGGTTTCTATGGTACCATCAGCCAATTCTACTTCATACTTTATGCTTAGAGTCTTAACAGGCAGATCTAACAATTTACAAAACTTATTGTCTACAAAAGACTTGTCTGCTACCGAATCAAACAATACTCTAGCATAAACATCCTTTATAAGAAAGGTACCTGTGATCACGTTGTCATCCTGAATGGCCTCTCTTGCATTCATCTGAATGACCCGAGCATTGGTCTTTTTAGCCTCCTCAGGCTTCTTCGCATACTTTGGGCAGCTGGACTTGATGTGCCCCTTCTCGTTACAGTTGTAACAAGTTGCATCCTTTATCTTCTTACAATCCAACGTTTTATGCTCACTTGATTTGCAGATCCCACAAGCTCTGGGCTGCGATTGGGATTTTAATTCGAACCTGCACTTCCCTAGATGGCGCTTCTTGCAGGTCTTACACTTGGGTTTTTCACCCGACTGCTGATTAACATTTTTAAACCTGGAACCCTTCTTGTGATCGGTGTTCCCTTTATGTTTCTTATCAAAATGGCGTGAGTTCTCCTCCTCACGTTTCCTCTTTCCTTCATCGGAATTCTTAAGTGATCTCTGCCTGACCGCGTCGAGGGTAAGAGACAACGACAAATCAGCCACAGACCTAAAGGTAGTAGGTCTTGATGCTTTCACACTTGCCTTAATTTCCGAAGCTAAACCTCCAAAAACGAGCTATACGTTTCGGTTCCGGTGTGACCAAGTATGGAACCAATCGAGACAAGGTATTGAAACTCGTAAGATATGCCTGACAGTCTAAGTTCTTCATGACTAAGGTCAACAAGTCAGTCTCGATTTTCTAAACTTCATGTTGAGGACATAAATTCTCTTTGATCAATGCAACAAACTGATCCCATGACAAGTTGTAAAGTGGGATCTTCCCTGTGGTTTGAACCAACGATCTCCACCACGCTAAAGCTTCTCCTTTAAAGGTTTGTGAAACAAACTTCACAATGTCCTGCTCAGCACAACCACTAATATCAACCACTGTATCCATCTTATCGAGCCAAGTCATACAATCAATGGCTCCTTTCTCCCCCGTGAAGTCTCTTGGCTTACAGGAGACAAAATATTTGTAAGAGCAGCTCTTAACAGGTGGCTCTTGATTAAGTACAATCTTCTTAGACGGGATACTGTGCTGATTTGACGAATGATGAGTTTCGTCCTTATGAGTTGCGTGTGATTTGGAAGGTGGCTTACTATGAGCCACAGATAGAGTCTTTGAGCGAGTACTACTTGATTCTTTAAACTGTCGGTCAAGGGCTTGAGTAACAGCATTATCTATCAATGCCTGAAGATCTGCACCAGTTACATTTACTCTGGTGGTATCATTATTCTCTATTGGGTGACTGTTCACCTCCTCTGATTCAGCCATGTAGCTTGATTGCTACAAAACAAGTGACAATATTTTATTAAGAGGTTATTATGGAATCATCATTTTCAATGACTCATTAACCATGGTATATAAACCATATTGGTTAATTTGTTAATCATATTTATTTAGGATTTTCATTATAAATTATCCTTTATTACAATAAGATATTAAAGTGGCACATAAGGCCTAGCCACTAGGATAATTTTAAGCCATGATTTCGGAGAATCGAGGCATTAGGGTTTGAACATAGTTCACCACCTTTTCTTGATAAGGAGTCATAGACTACAACTGTCTTTTGTCTTATATGACAATCATTATGCCCGTAGGCACTACATCACTTATGGATGTTTAATATATGATCATCTTAATTGATGATTTGAACCCATGATTTCTAAATCATTGGGCTAGATTAGGAATCTGGAAGAATCCAATATAAAGATGACATGTGTGACTTTACCGAATCACATCTGCCATGAATGTTAACATGTTTTCAGATGTTAACAAGGACTTGAATCTTTTTAAATTGGTTTTACCATCATGGCCAGGTCTATAATGACACATAGGCTAGGTTATACCTTTTAAGATTCTTTTTAATATATATATTGGCAGATTGATTAAAAGGAGTGATAATTTGATTTATTTTATATATTATATTCATGCATATGATGACAAATGAATTTAAATAAAACATTCCCATAAATTTTAAATGAAGTACATAATTGCCCTAAACGGGACTTGAAAGAAATAACATTGTCCGCGTAGGGACTGAAATAAGAAATACTAGTCCTCGCAGGGACCTATTACATAAATAAAAATGTCCACACAGGGACTTAATTGAAAATAAACAATAATACAAATAAATAAATAAGTATTTTTAATAATCCTTTTTCTTCTTCCCCTTTATCAGATTTGCCAAACCCTTGAGAAATCCCCGGTGGTTCCTACGCTCCTCTTGAACCTCTCGTTCCACCGGGCTCAACCTCTGAAGAATCTCCTGCTGCTGCGGTGGTTGGATCAGTGGCGGCTGTGGCGGCTGCTGCTACGGCGGTTGAGGAGGTGGTGGGTATTGATACCCATAAGCTTGGTACCCAGACTGGTATGAAGCTGCGATAGGCCTTTCTGGATGGAGAGCATTGTAGTTGGCCGCCTCGAGGTACGGGTCGACGGAAGGGGCATTATAGTAATTGTAGCCAGGATAAGCTGGCTGCTCAAAGGGGTTATACGCCGCTGCACCGGCGTATGAAGGAATTGGGTTATCATAACCCATGTGTGGTGGTGGTGCGACTGGCGCAGAGTCCACCTCAGAAATTGGGTTTGAAGGCCCACCCAGCTGCGGGTCTTCATACAGTGGCGGGTAGTGACTGCCATTGGAGTGTTGAGGGGTGCTGAAGTGAAAATCCCCTCTCGCACGGACATTCGTGCACCTGTTCTTCTTCGCATCGGTGGTTCTGGAGGCGGTTGTTGCACTGGCGGCGGCGGTGGCGTAACCGCCTGGAAATGCGAATCCTCGGAGGGATCCTGCTGCTGCTGTGGAAGTGGGTTTTAAGGGGGAGTGAACTCCCAGTTATAAGTGGCCCACCTTTCAGTAAAAAAGAGTCGGGGCCTCTGTATGGCGAGCCATGAAAAGATGACCCGTCGGAAATCTCGATGGGATGCGTGGGCGTCCCAGTAAGTGGCATCTCGGGATCGCGGTCATCATCCATCACCATATCCTGAGCTTCAGGAAAATGGTCTTCTGGGCCCAATGGGTTATGGCCCATTCGCTCTTCAATCTGATTTGCCGAGTTAAACCGGCTCTAGAAATACAGTGTCGGTCTTGAAAGGCCCGATGTGAGCTTAACCGCTGCAGTGGGATGAAGGAGCGGTGTGAGTGGTCGGACTCGTTGTTCTGATGGAGTCCGAATGAATCTTGGTATGGTGGTGAGGAACTGAGCGAGACAAAGCATCTCGCAGGTTCCAAATATGTTCTCCAGTCCTCCTGGGGACTAGAGCTCATGGTTACGGAAGGAGTTCGCCGGTGTGAAGGCCCGGCTTCATGATCATTTCGTGTAGTGATTGGCGCCTTGCCTCGTCCTCCTCTTCCTCTGAATCTTGGTGGCATTTTGTTGCTCCTGTCAAAACAAACAAAAGAAACAACAAAGAGAGAAACAAATAAGATTAGGATTAGTCCTAAGTCATTAGCCTAGACTCGGAAGTCAAGGAATGTGCAACTGTGTCATTGAGATTAAACACAAAAGGCTAGTGTTTAATTCACTCAATGTTGGCTCTGATACCAACCTGTCACACCCCGATATTTCCACGTATTACCGGTGGGGAGTATCGTGACGTAGTTGATATCATCATGGTCAAATAATCACAGTTTAATGCACAACGGAAGTCTGAAAGTAAAATATTACAAACCAAGTGAAAGTAACATAAAAGATTATAAACGGATTGTAAATGGATCCACAGGCGGATCTAAAACATAAGGAAATATTGTTCAATAGATTTTAGCATCTAAAGCTTGCAAGACTCTTTAATTGACACTCGGAGTAGCCAGCCGATTACGAGTAGTACCTGCACTTAACCTTTTGAAAATACGTCAGTTTACACTGGTAAATACAATTAACTGACTCTTTTGAAAAGTGTTTATAAAATTAATTTTAAATGCACGAGGCACAAAATTCTTTATAACTTGGGATAATTATTTGAAAATAATCTTGTAAAAGAATTATATGTTTGTCATACATACAGTAGCACGGGTTAGAAGTACCGGGTTAAAGATTAATAGACCACCACATAATATAGTCTCGCGGCGAGTTATTCTCAACAAACGGTTATATCTTTTTACATACACACCGGCAGGTGTATGCCTACACCCCGTGCTTAACTCGTGGCCATTTCAATGAATGAGCCGAGGATATCTAGGGCACTGTCATTAACCCCCCAAAGGCTTAAAACAAACAAAACAGATTAAACGGGTTATCTCAATGTTTTAACCATTATTCAATTAAAGATTCAACACCCGACCAAGCGGTATTATTAAATACCGTACCCCAAGCCCGTATAGGGGAAAATAAGTTAAAAGTATTTACCTGAGCAAAATATACAAATTTATCTCAGCCGTATAAAAATCAGCAAGTGCAAATATCTTTTACTGTTCTCCTAAATCTGGAACGAAGGTTTTAATAACCTATTAGATTCCTAACGGGTCTCATTTAAGTCTTAACTTAGACCGGTTAGTTTTAAAGAAAGGTTTACGGTTCAAAACGCAAGATTAAGCGAAGACCAGATTAGAATGTGATTTAGACGCGACAAGTTTGAAGACTTGTATAAAATGGGTAAACTAAATACATTCTGGATTTTGAAGTAAAAATGATCAGGTTTGACCCATTTCGGCTAATTTATGCAAACTAGTTACATAAACCGTACCGAACGCAAAAATGCATAATGGGTAACCAAATGAGTCACGTACAAGTTCCACAAGTTAATATGCTTTAAATATGTTGTGATGTCAGTAGGATACCTTCCATTATGCCCAAAACGAATTTAAAACCAATTTATAACCCGTAGGGGTATTTTGGTCATTTTAATGTTTAGAAAAGAGGTTAAATGATAATCTGAGGTTCTGGTCTAAAATAATCAGTAAAATATTTATTTTAATAAGTTGTAACATTAAGATATCATACATATGTGAATTTTATCATTTATGACCAAACTATGCACCGTAGGGGCATTTTGGTCATTTCGCATATGCTTTAAGGGTCAAATTTGGAAATATGAGTTCAAAATTTTACTTACTGTTAAAGTATAAAAATTTACTCATAACATCAGTAGGTAATGAGTCTTAGGTGCTAAATATGGTTTAAAACCATATTATGCGTCTAAATCGCATAAAAGTCGGTATTTGATGATATTCAGGTTAAATAAGGATATCTGAAATTTTGACCAGCCATTACAGTTCAAAATAACCTATTTATTATATAAAATCAATAGAAAAAGGTTTGGTATATAAAGGATGTGTAAAACTCATTTTATTAGCCAAAAGGGCGTTATCGTCAATTACCGAGCCTATGCGAGACCTCTATATTATGATCAGTTTAAAATTTAATAAAAATCTTCAAAAATCCCTAAATATTATATTATATCAGTGGGTAAAAGTTTTGGTGTCAAAATTTGGGTTTAAATAGGTTTTATATCAAAAATGTCGTTTAATTAATAAAAAGGCTTTTAATTACGATACTGCGCATATCTTTCAATCTAGACCGTGAACTGATGTCAAATTTTGAGGACATAATTATAAATCAGTAACAAAGGATTTTGTCCTCTCACATTTTCAAAAATCTCGTTTTAATATGAAAAGGGCATTATGGTCAACAATTAAGCATTTAACGGAAACATGCGAATGAATCGGATTATTAGGGAACCATGTGGTATAACCTCAGAGGGTTATACTAACATATAATATGGTCATAATGGAACCTTAAGGCATATCTAAAACAAGCTAAATCAGGTCAGAACTGAAAGTCAAAGCAAAAGTCTACTTTTGCGACTTTCGGTTGCGAACCGAGCCTAAACTTAGAATTCTCGGGTTGAACATGCCTAAACATGTTCTTATATTATTTACCAAGTTATTTTAGTGTTTAAACATGTTCCATAACTTCAGCATTGCTAGTTATGAATTTATTTGCAAAAATAGATTCTGTTGACTTTTTAATAATAAGTTTGACCCGACAGTTGACCAAGTTAGAGTGATAATCAGTAAGTGCCCTCTTAAGGGTTTATTACCTACATAATTACCAACTCATAGCCACTTTCAATTCGAATAATGGCTGGACCATTAGTGATTAATCACTAAGTCAAAGCTTAATTACGACGACTTTGACTTTTGGTCATTAAACTAATAAAACTTGAACTAGAGAGGCTAAGAATGCTTACAAGGACTCTTAGCACGAATTAGGAGCTGAGGAAAACTTGCTTGTACACCAGAAAGCTCCAGAGAATGAGTTGTGAATAAATTTTAAATGTGCAAATAAAAGTGAATGAACAAGAGCCCTTATATAGGATTTCTAGAGCTCCAAGATTGATCCACATGCCCCTACAAATAATCCCTGATGATTCCAGGTGTCCCCTATGCATGAAAATATGTTGGCTCAGTCCCTAGAATCGAAAACTAGCATGCATAGGCGGTGGAACTGCATGTACTTGCAGTTGTCCATTTTTTCTGTATCTGGCAGTCTCTCGGGGCCCGCGTAAGACATATAGAAGTCTTACGCGACCCGCGACAACCTTCAATTTTGGTAAAAAGTTTTGCAACTTTTTAATTTCAGTCCCTGGTCCATTTTAACTTTATTTTACTTCCATTTATTGCACTTAGGACCCCCATAGTTAACTTTTAAGGGCCTTGAGTCAAAAACTAACTCCGTTAAGCTCCCGGTTAGTCGTATGATCACCCGAAAAGTCTTGTTTTCATCGAAACTTCACGAGATTAATATCCGATATTCTTGAGAGCGAAATATTAAATTATTTACAATGTTTTTGGCTTCGTTAAAGGTCACTCAGAGGTAACTTTAACATGTTGACAGTTTCAACCCTTATTTTTCGTAAGACACTTAATTTAAGCACAAACGACTTCCAATGTTCGACAAATTATTCTTTAAAGAATACGAACGTCGTATGAGGTCAATCAGAGGCACAAGAATGGCATGTTGACACTTTGAATCCTTTTACTAACATATTTACATTGTTTAACAACTTTAGTCCCTCAAGGTCATTCCATTACACGTTTAAAGTCCATGACACGTGTCTTTATTATATTGGTCGTGATTTTACGAGGTGTTACAGGAACGCATGCTTTTAGAAAAGTTGTGAACTCACCTCGGTTAGCTCGGCAGACAGTTTACTTGGTCAAGGGTGCTGGTCAAACATGTCCTATTATGGTTACCAATATAGGTCAGGTTTGGGTAAAGATAATTCACATATATCCTACACGCATCTAACACAGAGCATGCATGTCATGCTAGCATGTATGCTATTAGGCCTCTCCTAACACATGAACAATTAAACAACAACAGTAGCACACAGTTCATAACATCAGTTAGTGCGGCCTAATAACTAAGCAAAGTTGTCCAGTCAAAACCGGGTGGTCTCGACTCGAGAACAAAAGATCTCGAGTCGCAACCACGAGATTCCGAGTCGCAAACAGAAGGTCTCAAGTAGTACATTTTTTGAGTCGCAATCATTGAGGTCTCGAGTCCCCTGAAGTGTGTATCCTGGTTTCGAGTAGTCACTAAGTGGTCTTGAGTCGAAACCACATGATCTCGACTTGGAACCGCTTATATAATCTTTCTAGAACCCTCATCTAGATGTACGAACCAATCACAATGCCTTAACATGTTTCATTTTTCGTACAAAAACAATCTGGATCAAAATAGTATATTTCAAATATTCATAACATATTCAACAAGTTCATCATTCATCAAAATGGATTTAACACTATAACTTTTCATCAAAACATATCAACATGCTCACAAACATCACAGTAACGCCTATCATGCATATTATTGAATCATCATCAACAACAGAATCATGTACACATAATCTTCCAAAGGAATCATACATAATCATTTTATGAAGAACATTACCAACCATCATCTAGCCATTGCAACACACTTAGTCATGCAGAATCATAGCGATACATTGTCAATTATCAAACCACTAGGCATTTTTATTCTACATAAGCATATAATCAGTTTCGTCTGTCATATTATTCATCCCACAATGTAATCATCATTCAAACATTCAAAATGCATATTATCATTAAACAAGCACCTTTATCATATGTACACATCTATTTGAAAGAAACAAACTAACCGATTTCAAATGTGGGTAAAAAGATGTAGAGTAAATGAAGAATGAAGTCCCCAAATCAGTGAACACCGGCCGTTCTTCGGTGTTGATGCTATTGCTATTGAGATTCAAGAGTCAGAAGGAGAGGCTTGAGAGCTTTTAGGGTTTTCTAGAGAGAGAAAGGATGAGAGGGGTGAGAGAATGGATAAGGAATGTTTTGGGGATTTGAGAGTGATGATTGCCTTGTCCAAAAAGGGAATTGTTGGCTAGGTTATGGGTTTTATACCCTTCAAAGGCGGTGCACCCTAAGGGGTTTTCGAGTAGGCCGATGAGAAATGTGGGCCAACTATTTCGGGTCAACAGATCCCGGTCTAGAGTCGGAACCGTGGTTTCGGTTCACAAATTCATACATTGATTTGCGTATAATAAATTCTCATAATACACATAACGCAATAAGAAATCACAGAACACATAGTAGTAAATCACAGACTTTCATTTAGTGGTTTAATATAACGGTATTATACAATAGAGCTACTCAGGAAAGCCCGAAGTGTCACATTATCCCCAAGTTTTAAGAACTTTCATCCTGAAATTTAGAGTGCAGCCACTCAAGCTAATGTCTACAAGAATGTTTCCACGGAGTGTCACATCATCCCCCTGTTATCTTCAGTGCTGGAAGTTTCATTTGCAAACAGCTGGGGATAGTTGCACCTCATCTGGTCTTCCCGTTCCAAGGTAAACTCTGGGCTACGGCGTGAGTTCCAACGAACTCGTACAATAGGTATCTTGCTACGTTTGAGGTTCTTGGTCTCTCGATCCATGATCTCAATCGGTTCCTCAATGAAGCGTAGTTGGTCATCAATAGTGAGTTCCTTAAAAGGAACAACGAGTGTTTCATCTGACAGACACTTCTTCAGATTAGACACGTGAAAGACGTTGTGCACCGCACTCAGCTCTTCAGGCAGATTCAATCTGTAAGCTAGCTTACCGATCCTCTCGGTAACTTTGAATGGTCCAACGTATCGTAGATTAAGCTTGCCCCGTTTTCGAAAATGTACCACACCCATCCAGAGTGAAATTTAAGTAGAACCCGATCCCCGACCTGGAATTCTAGAGGTTTCCTATGCTTATCAGCGTTGCTTTTCTAACGGTCTCGAGCTGCCGCCATGCGTTGTCTGATCTGGGCAATCTTACAAGTTCTGGGCTGGTAATTTGGCTCTCGCCAACTTCCGCCCAGCACAATGGTGACCGGCATTTACGACCGTACAATGCCTCAAATGGTGCTTCCTGAATGCTAGTGTGGTAGCTATTGTTGTATGAGAATTCTACCAGCGGTAGATGTCGTTCCCATCCGTTTCCAAAATCAATGACACATGCTCTCAGCATGTCTTCGAGTGTTTGGATGGTTCGTTCAGTCTGACCATCTGTTTGCGGGTGATAAGCGGTGCTCAAATCCAGCTGTGAGCCAAAAGACTTGTGCATAGCATGCCATAGTTCAGAGGTGAAACGAAGATCATGATCAGAGATAATGGAGGTTGGCACTCCATGCCTAGCGATTACTTCCTTCAAGTAGATGGTAACAAGTTTTGAAAACTTGTCAGTTTCTTTGATCGCAGGGAAGTGAGCAGACTTGGTTAAACGGTCTACGATCACCCAGATGGTGTCTTTTCCGCTTTGTATTCTTGGTAAAAAAGTAACGAAGTCCATGGAAATTTGTTCCCATTTCCAGATTGGCAACTCCGGTTGTTGTAGTAATCCAGATGGCTTCTAATATTCGATTTTGACTCTAGCGCAAGTCAAACATTTGCTAACGTACTTAGTAATAATGGCTTTCATGTTAGGCCACCCATACAGACTTTTGAGGTCGTGATACATCTTATCAGAGCCTGGATGTATCGAGTAGCAAGACTTGTGCGCTTCGTCCATCACAAGTTCTCGGAGACTTCCATAGGATGGAACCCAGATACGATCCATGAAGTGGTGAATACCGTCGTTTTTAAGTTCGAGCTGCTTTTCCATGCCCCGGATGGATTCAGCTAGAAGGTTCTCCGCCTTCAGTGCCTCGACTTGAGCGTTTCGAATCTGGTTAGGGAGATTCGAGTGAATGGTAAGCTGTAAGGCGCGAACACGCTTAGGTTTGGTTTCTTTCCTGCTAAGGGCATCAGCTACAACATTAGCCTTGCCTAGATGATACTAGATTGCGCATTCGTAGTCAATCAAGAGTTTGACCCATCTGCGTTGTCGCATGATCAACTCCTTCTGATACAAAATATGCTGGAGACTCTTGTGATCGGTGTAAATCGTGCACTTGGTACCGTACAAGTAATGCCTCCAAATCTTGAGTGCCAAGACGACTGCCCCTAGTTCCAAATCGTGTGTCGTGTAATTCCGTTCGTGGACCTTGAGTTGTCGAGAAGCGTAGGCGATAACTTTCTCGTGTTGCATCAACACGCAACCGAGCCCTTGAATAGACGCATCGTAGTAGATGATAAAGTCATCAGTACCTTCCAGTAAGGAAAGAATAGGAACACTACAAAGGTTCTCCTTCAGTTTTTGAAACGCAGTCTCCTGAGCATCGTTCCACTTATAGACTATACCTTTCTGGGTAAGACTCTTGAGGGGTTAAACAATCTTCTAAAACCCCTTGATGAATCTACGATAGTATACTGACAGTCCCAAGAATTGGCGAATTTCGGTCGGAGTCTTCGGTGTAGGCCAATTCCTAATGGAGTTAATCTTAGCTGGATCGACGTGAATCCCATCTTGTTGACTGCGTGCCCAAGGAAATGGACTTCTTGAAGCCAAAAAGTCACATTTGGAGAACTTGGCGTACATTTGTTCGCTGCGTAATAGCTCTAGAATTAGACGTAGGTGTTGCTCATGTCCTTCTTTGCTCTTTAAGTAGATCAGAATGTCGTCAATGAAAACAATCACGAACTTGTCGAGGTAGGGCTTGCACACTCGGTTCATGAGATCCATGAAAACCGCAGGTGCGTTTGTCATTCCAAAAGGCATGACAAGGAATTCTTAGTGACCATAACGAGTCCTGAATGCAGTTTTAGAGATGTCCTCCTCGCAGACTCTCAACTGATGGTAGCCCGATCGTAAATCGATCTTGGAGTAATAACTTGACCCCTGCAGCTGGTCGAACAGATCATCGATGTGTGGAAATGGGTAACGGTTCTTGATAGTGACCTTGTTCAGCTCACGGTAGTCGATACACATACGGAATGTGCCATCTTTCTTCTTGACAAAGAGGACTGGTGCTCCACAGGGTGACGAGCTAGGATGGATAAAACCTTTACCCAACAATTCCTGTAGCTGTGTAGAAAGTTCCTTCAGTTCAGCTGGGGCGAGTCGATAAGATGCACGAGCTATGGGTGCCGCTCTGGGAGTTAGCTCGATTTGGAATTAAACCTGACGATGAGGAGGGAGTCCAAGTAGTTCCTCGGGGAATTCCTCAGGAAAGCCACGTACGACGGGGAAATCTTCAATCCTCTTTTCCTTCTCTTGAGTATCGGTAGTGAGTGATAGAATAGCGGTATGACCCTTCGGCAAACACTTCTGGGCTTTTAGGAAGGAAATGATGCCTGTGACAGCTCCACATTTGTCACCTTGAACTATGAAGGGTTCGCCAAAAGAACGAGGAATATGGACGACTTTCTCTTGACACAGGATTTTAGCTCGATGTTTGGATAGCCAATCCATACCAATAACGACGTCGAAGCTTCCAAGAATGATGGGAAAGAGGTTAACAAGGAAAGTCTGACTAGATAGTATGAGTTTGCAGTTGTTAATGATGTGTGAGGCCTCAATGTTCCTACCATTAGCTATCTCGACGACGTGCTTAGAGTTTAACGGTGTAGGCGTAGGCTTAAGCTTCTTACTAATACGTAGGGATACATAGCTAGCATCGGCTCCGGAATCAAATAATATTGAATCATAACGATCATCATGTAGGAACTTACCTACTACAACGTTGGGATCATTTCTCGCTTCTTCAGCTCCAATCACAAAGACTCGACCCCTTACACCATTGTCACCGTTGTTGTTGTTGTTGTTTCCAGCGCCCTGGTTTTTGTTGTTGCCGTTCTGGTTCAGCTGAGGGCAATTCTTCTTCATGTGCCCAGTTGCTCCACATAGGTAGTAGCCACGGTTGTTTCCTTGCTGTTGCTGTTGTTGTTGCGGTTGTTGTTGTGGCTGGTTCTGTCTAGCTAGAAACTGGCTTCTACAGTCTTTGGCCTCATGCCCCATCTTGTTGCATCGTTGACACTGGCTTCTTGTGCATGGTCCACTGTGGTGCTGATTACACTTATTGCACTTGGGGTGGTTTCCTCGGTTGCCACCCTGTTACTGAGTGCCTTTGTTGCTTTCGAACTTCCTTTGCTGAGCTGGGGCTTGAGTGGGGTTAGCATCCTTGGCCTGGTTGCCATCCCACTTTCGATTGTTATCACCTGAAGTTTCAGTAGCGGCACTGATCCTTTTGGGCAGCTTGCCCTATTCCACGGCCTGATCAGTGAAGCGGGGAGCTAAACGAATGACTTGCTAAATCGTAGTGAGATTTGCTGAAGTGACCAAACTCTGAATTTCAGGGACCAAACCCTTGATGTACAAATCAATTCTTCGATAAGCAGGCTAGGACATGTTAGGACAGAGAGCAGCATAGTCGTTGGATCGTTTGGTGTATGTCTCGATTTCCGACCTAGTCATCATGAGTTCGTAGTACTCGTTCTCAAGCTTGTGAATGTCATCCCTATGACAGTACTCTTCTTTGATCAGGTTCTTGAAGTCTTCCCAAAAAGTAGCATTGGCGGTATCCAACCCAACCATTTGAACTTGTGCTTTCCACTATGATAGCGCGTTTCCTTCAAACGCACCGGTAGCAAACTTCACCCAACTAGCGGTGGGACATTCGCATACAATAAACACAGATTCGACCTTCTCAATCTAGTGTAGAAGGCCTATGGCACCTTCAGTGCCATTGAAAGGGAGATGTTTGCAATCCATGAAGGTTTTTAATGTGCAAACACATGGTTGCACAGGTGCAGGTTGACCTGTCGTGGAAAACGAAGCGAACAGATTTAGGAACGATAAGAAGATGGAGTTTTTTTCCAAACATGGTGTTATTGGGAAAATTATTTACCAAAATGGTGTTGTGTCAAAAGTATTTACCAATATATATAAGTTTGATATGCTGTTAGTCATTGTTTTTTATACACATAATACAAAATAATATTGTTAAGTCCAAATTAAAGTACAATACTTTGTGCCCAGAGTGATCATAATCATCTGAATTCTATGAGAAACTTACAAGAGGAAAAATAATGTTTGTATATAACAATTTTCTTTTATTAAAACACTAATTAAATCTACAAGAGGAAAAATAACGTTTGTATATAATAATTTTCTTCTATTAAAAAAAACTAATTAAATCAATGATAATTTTAGTGAGTTAAATTCATCCAATAATATTAGGAGTGAGAAGCTATTAAGTGAGACTTTCCTTGCATTTTACAACTAAAACACCATTTTGGTAAATATTTTTGAAACAACACTATTTTGGTAAATATTATTTCCACCAACACTCTTTTGGGAAAAAAACTCTAAGAAGATGTGGGAGTAGGATCTAAACATCCAAGAACGACGAGTTTTACCTCCAGGGTGGGCTGCAAAAGCCGCAGCCACGGTGTTGATCAGGTTGGTGAACTGATCCTGTGTCATTTTAACGTTTCCCCTTCCGCGTTCGCTCATTGTCTTCAATCCAGAAAACACAGTATAAGTGTGACGTCGTGGTGTCGTAAGAATAAGTAGAATGAAGAATGTATATATATATATATATAGACACACACACAACCAGGCACACTAGTACATAGAGCATCACATAAGCACTAAACAAGTAAACACATGTCCGAGCGATGAGGTCTAATACGTTGAGCCTTGCAGTTGGAGTGTAGCGTCATCGCGAGCCTCTTGATACAAAACGGGTTATAGTCTGGTTTTTCTCAAAAAGACCGTTCTTTTTTAAAACCGAGTTCACGATAACCAATGGCTCTGATACCAATCTATCACACCCTCAAATTCCACATGCGGAGTACTACCGTAAGGCGTGTGACTGACCAGGATCCATCCACCAATAATATTGAACATTCAAAGTAATATAGTTTATCAAACCAATATGACTAATGACTACCAAAGTTTAAGTCCAAAAGTTCTTATGTTCAAAGCAATAGTTTAAGTAAGTAGTGGAAGCATAGGTAAAATAGTTTAGCTTAAGTTCATAATTCATTATTAAAGAACCCAACACGCAGGTTAAGACGACCACTACACATCCCCAAGCTGCAAGCTCCAAAGTCACTGTGTACCTGCAAAGCATGCAGTAGGGTGTCAACATACAGTTGGCGAGTTCACGAGTTTGTCCAGTTTTAATTCCAAAAACTTGTTTAAGTAGTTAATTTACTCATTTATATCATGCCATGGGGAGCTACCCCATATGTAAGCTACTAAACTGCGTTATACCGAATCCTTGCGACCGTATGTTTCCGTAGTGTGCCCCGTTTGTCAATGTCTATCATCATTGACGGTTTGCCAAAGTCTATTAGTTCACGACCGATCCTATCCAGGCACGGTGTGAGGCTGGTGAGACCTAAATAGCACTCTCAATTAATAACCTGTTCTCCAGGCCCTGGCGACTAATCGGTATATGTACGTGGGGACTTTCGTGATAGAGTTTCGTTTAGTACACTGGTTACATCTAATATAAATAGTTATTAATTGTATGTCCCGTACCAGGGGAGAAAAGTATGTTTGTACCCCACACAAGGAGGTAGCATTGTTTGTTCCGTTTCCCAACCACCGGGAACACATGCTTTTAGAAAAGTTGTGAACTCACCTCCGTTTGCTCGGCAGACAGTTTACTTGGTCAAGTGTGCTGGTCAAACACATCCTATTATTGTTACTAGTATAGGTCAGGTTTGGGTACAGATAATTCACGTATATCCTACACACATCTAACACAGAGCATGCATGTCATACTAGCATGTATTCTATTGGGCCTATCCTAACACATGAACAATTAAACATCAACAGTTCAAACAAGAACAATAGCACACAGTTCATAACATCAGTTAGTGCGGCCCAATAACTAAGCAAAGTATGTAACATCCGTCAAAATCGGGTCTCCGAAATCCGACCCGGATTTCAAAACCGAACCCATTCAAGTAAATAAAAATAAGAATTTTTATTAGTTTTATGGAACCCATTCAAGGATTAACATCAGGTCACAGGTCACAGTGGTGACTGGTGAGGTATTAGGGCACAATGGGTTTAGAGGGAGAGAACGTTGGAGAGGATAGTGTTAAGAGAGACAAAGAAATTATATGGGATGTGAAAAGACTAAAATGCTCCTCAAGTGAGGGGCATGTTGTTACACCCTAACACATATTTGACAAAAGTCGCAGCGGAAATTCGTGCCATAAAATTTCTTTCATTATAAATACCTCTACTCATTTAAAATTTAACTTTAACATAATTCAATTTCATAAATCTGTCATCCTCTTATTTGCTAACTAAAAACATAGCTTACATTTACTACATTTTACATTCAACGTCCCCGTACAATCTCTCTAGTGACTCGATCTTCGATCTCTATTCCTTGTGATAATCGCCTATGATCTGTACAACCTGCACTCACCACATACATTCAAAATATTAGCACACATTATATAAACAACATCATTCGCGTGCACTTCACATTTCGTCATCTTTTAAGCTTTAAGCATATCATCTGCATATCCATTTCCTGGTGAGGCTCCAATAATGTACCTGCATTACTTTTCATTCTCAAGGTACACCATTAGTACCATTACCACTCAATGAGTCTAGATCATACATACGTACGTTCTTACATACAAACATACATACACATCTGCATACATCTTTCCTACAACTTCACACACATGCATAAACTCATACATATCCTTATACATACCTACATACACATCCACATACGTACATACCTATCCTACGTCATTACATTCATGTATTCACTCGTACATACCCTTAAGCATATATACATACACATCTACGTACAAACATACCTTCCCTACAACTTTACCTACGTGCATATACTCATACATACCTCCATACGTACTTACGTGCACAACTACATACGTACATACAATTCCTACATCTTTACATACATGCATAAGCTCGTACATATCCTTACACATACCTACATACATATCCACATACGTACATACCTATTCTACGTCATTATATTCATGTATTCACTCGTACATACCCTTAAGCATATATACATACACATCTACATGCAAACATACCTTCCCTACAACTTTGCATACGTGCATATACTCATACATACCTCCATACGTACTTACATGCACAACTACATACGTATATACCATTTCTACATCCAAAACGGACGACGGATCAAGCAAAACAAGCCAAAACGGCGAAAATCAGAAGTGTATGATGGGAGGGGCGTCGGAGACGCCACTTTAGGCGTCGACGACGCCTAACGGCGTCGGCTTGGCGTCATCCAGTGGAAACTGGCGTCGACAGCAAAATGGGATTTCTGGGCGGCGTCGGCGACGCCACCCCCCCGCGTCGGTGACGCCTAGCAGAAACAGCAGTTTTTCTGCTGTGTTGTTTTGTCGTTCGTACGCACTAAAACGCGCGTAACTTTTGAACCGTTTACCCGTTTAACCTCCCGTTTCTTCCTACATGCTTGTAAATTCATATTCTAACATGTAAACTTAAAATCCCATATCCGAGTTAAGGAAATTCTTAACTTACGCATTTACGCCTATATTTTCATTTTCGGACAACTTTACCCATGCTTGTTTTTATCACCCAACTCATATGTTTTACTCCGAAACTTGCATGAACATTACTACCAAGATACTTTTACATTATCCGGAGTTTCGTACTTGGGGTTTACACACCCAATCCCCGTTACCCGATTATCATACCGTAACCCTTTCATACTCTTATTCCTGATATAACAACAAACCCCATCTTTGACCCGTTATATCTTCTTAACGCAATCATCGATTTCATACCATCCATCCTCAATTGCCCTCATTGATCATACTTTAATTACTAACACATATCCTTACGTAAACATCTAAGAAGTGATTACGGAAATCACTTACCTTGTGCATCCGCGTTCGTAACATCTTCATTGCCTCATCTTGACCCGCTAGCCTTCCATGCTTGGTCCGTGCTAGTGTGGTTCCTATTCTTTCATGCCGTCATGCCATGATTATGTTAGTATTCATGCTTATTCATATTAACACATATCTTCCAATTTTTATCTATTTAACCTTCACTAATACGCATATGGCATGACTTGTCAACCACATAGTTCATTATCTTCGAATTCCTAATTCGTTATCACACATAACACATAATTGGCCTAACACGTATTTCATGATCTCTCGATTCTTACATTTGTGTCATAATGCCTAACCATGTTATGGATTCTCGGTTGACTTTCAGAAAGTCAACCTTCAAGCATACAACTTCCAACTTATGGACACGCATTCATGTTGATATAGTGAACCACATCAATTACATGATATTCATTTCATACATAATGTTGTATGACACTAACATCTACATGATCACCTAGTCACATACACAACATACCATTTATATTTCATAATCATGGTGTAGGACACACACACATACCTAAGCACATGATCGACTAACTACATACATGCATACGCATCATCAATTCAACACATACTAACATATTCGTCATTCTTTAGTTGACAACTTTATTCCAAGCTAGTAATTCGACATAATTTCAACTTCTTCACATGTTCATCCGGTGTATAGCATACAATTTCACATACTAGCTTATATGAGGCATTTCATCAAACACTTGGTGTGCGTACCACTATCTTAGCACAATGTACAACCCATTCATGCATGATCCTCCATGTTCTTATCTTCATTCATCAAAGTTAACTAAACATCCATTTATTTCATATCCTAATCATCTTATTTACAATAATTCATCACATACAACATACTACATCACAAATTACACAATTATTGAACATGGTGATTCAATCACTTCATCATCCCAAATGGGTTTTACTTCTAAACATGAATTTAATCAAAATCATACACAACACATGTTTCATATGATGATTCTAACACATATTCATGCTTAATCTCATACTAATTCGTGGGTTGATCATAACCCACTTCACATCAAAATCACCAAATCATAAATTACAACTTACCAAGTGATTTATAGGGCTAGATGATCATAAATTCGTGTTCATGCATCAGATCCGAGCTGAATTCCCCTTTCAATTTGATGATTATAATGAAACTAGGGTTGAGCCCCTTCTTCTCCTTCCTGATGTCGACACACACACACACACTATGTGTGTGTGTGGTGTTTTATGTTTATTTTGTAAAAATCATGTTTCCCACTTAACGGTTTTGGTCCCTCTAGTTTGCTCCCTTGCTTGCTTTGGGAAACATTTTACCTCATTCAATCTTTTAATAATTTTAACCATACATTTAAGTAGGTTAAATAGCCTAGTTATTTATTTCTTGATGTGTCATAACATAACATTTTAACGAATATAAATATTCGGGTTTTTGGGGTGTTACAAGTCTACCCCCCTTAAAAGAGGTTTCGTCCCCGAAACCTTGCTCATATCTACGGGACCACAATCCTTTACTTACCGGTTACTACCATCCCTCCTAAATAACATGCTTCTAAAATATATATATCTTTAGACCTCAACTTCTTGCCTCATGATAATTTCTTAGTGATGATCATCACTTACATGTTTATTCATTAATTCCATAATCACGTCTACATGCTTAACTCCATAGTTAACATCTTTCTACATTACCATTCCTCTCATTTCGCGCATTTACTTAAGTTACATAGGTATACGTATCATGCACATTCATCATACAAGAGTTTAACTAATGCTCGTATATCTTACTCAAAACATTAAAATTTCACTTCTTAATGACATAGCTTTCATTCCTACGTCAACTATTAGAACCAAGCTTTCCATATCACGCTATGCCCATTCCAACATTTTTGGTTTCATCCGCTTATATACTTTCATTTCTTTCACGCATTCGATTATCCACTTAATTGGGTAATAGCATATACTCTCATAATGAGATTTAAGCATATCACTTACGACCCAGTAACATCGGGTAAATTGCTTTCGACATAAATCTTCCGTTCTATCCGTATAACGGATTGAACTTCATACATTCGTTATTGCATTCACGACCACTTGTTCTAAACGGATGGTACCTTATCCTCACTCGACTTGTTCAACTTGAACCGGTCGACGTGCATAGCTTATTACAGCTTTCGCTTATCATAACCAATTCCGCAAGGAATTTGCATCATTCATATCCTTCATTCCTTGAATCCGCCTTGCGGACTCAAACATTGCATATACGCTTTTCATCCCTTGAATCTGTCTCGCGGATTCAAGCATTGCATTCATATTTTTAACTTCTTTCATGTTTCGAATCCGTCTCGCGGATTCTAACATAGCATTCATGTTTCGAATCCGCCTCGCGGATTCTAGCATAGCATATCACGTTTCGAATCCGTCTCGCGGATTCCAGCATAGCATATCACATTTCGAATCCGTCTCACGGATTCTAGCATAGCATATCATGTTCGAATCCGTCTAGCGGATTCTAGCATAGCATATCATGTTCGAATCCGTCTCGCGGATTCTAGCATAGCATATCATGTTCGAATCCGTCTCGCGGATTCTAGCATAGCATATCATGTTCGAATCCGTCTCGCGGATTCTAACATAGCATAACATGTTCCGAATCCGTCTCGCGGATTCTAACATAGCATAACATGTTTCGAATCCGTCTCGCGGATTCTAACATAGCATAACATACTCTCATTCTTGAGAGTCTTACATTTCTCTTCACCCTCACGTCCACCTACTACTTAATTCTAACGGACATACTTGTATCAATTATCACGGTCCCACGAACGTCATATGCTTCACGTGTACTGGCCAGGTACACAATCCACATACTAGTTTCGTGTCTTCGTGTAATTGTCACCTTATGTCCGAAGAATTAGGGTTCGGCACGTGTATCATTTTCAAAACATGTTTACTATACCTTCATGGTCCTTCATTTAGCATTTTTCTTCCCTTAATGCATTTTACCATTTCATATACCGACATATTAAATTTACGTACCTTAACTTTATCTTATTTCATGCCTTGGTGTCGGTAGTTGACCGCACTCGCGGATCATCCTCTTCAAACGCTTATTCTTACCTTGCATATACAAAACCGTCAGTTTCTTTATGCGTATACATAAGTACATACTTACATTCTCTTTTACCTTTGGATCTTGACCGAGTCTTGGATTGTACGGGTTTCTTAACACCAGAGCACACAGGTTTGAGTTCAAGCACTTACCTTCTTACACTTGATTCTCTCAAACCAGGGCTCTGATACCAACTTGTTACACCCTAACACATATTTGACAAAAGTCGCAGCGGAAATTCGTGCCATAAAATTTCTTTCATTATAAATACCTCTACTCATTTAAAATTTAACTTTAACATAATTCAATTTCATAAATCTGTCATCCTCTTATTTGCTAACTAAAAACATAGCTTACATTTACTACATTTTACATTCAACGTCCCCGTACAATCTCTCTAGTGACTCGATCTTCGATCTCTATTCCTTGTGATAATCGCCTATGATCTGTACAACCTGCACTCACCACATACATTCAAAATATTAGCACACATTATATAAACAACATCATTCGCGTGCACTTCACATTTCGTCATCTTTTAAGCTTTAAGCATATCATCTGCATATCCATTTCCTGGTGAGGCTCCAATAATGTACCTGCATTACTTTTCATTCTCAAGGTACACCATTAGTACCATTACCACTCAATGAGTCTAGATCATACATACGTACGTTCTTACATACAAACATACATACACATCTGCATACATCTTTCCTACAACTTCACACACATGCATAAACTCATACATATCCTTATACATACCTACATACACATCCACATACGTACATACCTATCCTACGTCATTACATTCATGTATTCACTCGTACATACCCTTAAGCATATATACATACACATCTACGTACAAACATACCTTCCCTACAACTTTACCTACGTGCATATACTCATACATACCTCCATACGTACTTACGTGCACAACTACATACGTACATACAATTCCTACATCTTTACATACATGCATAAGCTCGTACATATCCTTACACATACCTACATACATATCCACATACGTACATACCTATTCTACGTCATTATATTCATGTATTCACTCGTACATACCCTTAAGCATATATACATACACATCTACATGCAAACATACCTTCCCTACAACTTTGCATACGTGCATATACTCATACATACCTCCATACGTACTTACATGCACAACTACATACGTATATACCATTTCTACATCCAAAACGGATGACGGATCAAGCAAAACAAGCCAAAACGGCGAAAATCAGAAGTGTATGATGGGAGGGGCGTCGGAGACGCCACTTTAGGCGTCGACGACGCCTAACGGCGTCGGCTTGGCGTCATCCAGTGGAAACTGGCGTCGACAGCAAAATGGGATTTCTGGGCGGCGTCGGCGACGCCACCCCCCCGCGTCGGCGACGCCTAGCAGAAACAGCAGTTTTTCTGCTGTGTTGTTTTGTCGTTCGTACGCACTAAAACGCGCGTAACTTTTGAACCGTTTACCCGTTTAACCTCCCGTTTCTTCCTACATGCTTGTAAATTCATATTCTAACATGTAAACTTAAAATCCCATATCCGAGTTAAGGAAATTCTTAACTTACGCATTTACGCCTATATTTTCATTTTCGGACAACTTTACCCATGCTTGTTTTTATCACCCAACTCATATGTTTTACTCCGAAACTTGCATGAACATTACTACCAAGATACTTTTACATTATCCGGAGTTTCGTACTTGGGGTTTACACACCCAATCCCCGTTACCCGATTATCATACCGTAACCCTTTCATACTCTTATTCCTGATATAACAACAAACCCCATCTTTGACCCGTTATATCTTCTTAACGCAATCATCGATTTCATACCATCCATCCTCAATTGCCCTCATTGATCATACTTTAATTACTAACACATATCCTTACGTAAACATCTAAGAAGTGATTACGGAAATCACTTACCTTGTGCATCCGCGTTCGTAACATCTTCATTGCCTCATCTTGACCCGCTAGCCTTCCATGCTTGGTCCGTGCTAGTGTGGTTCCTATTCTTTCATGCCGTCATGCCATGATTATGTTAGTATTCATGCTTATTCATATTAACACATATCTTCCAATTTTTATCTATTTAACCTTCACTAATACGCATATGACATGACTTGTCAACCACATAGTTCATTATCTTCGAATTCCTAATTCGTTATCACACATAACACATAATTAGCCTAACACGTATTTCATGATCTCTCGATTCTTACATTTGTGTCATAATGCCTAACCATGTTATGGATTCTCGGTTGACTTTCAGAAAGTCAACCTTCAAGCATACAACTTCCAACTTATGGACACGCATTCATGTTGATATAGTGAACCACATCAATTACATGATATTCATTTCATACATAATGTTGTATGACACTAACATCTACATGATCACCTAGTCACATACACAACATACCATTTATATTTCATAATCATGGTGTAGGACACACACACATACCTAAGCACATGTTCGACTAACTACATACATGCATACGCATCATCAATTCAACACATACTAACATATTCGTCATTCTTTAGTTGACAACTTTATTCCAAGCTAGTAATTCGACATAATTTCAACTTCTTCACATGTTCATCCGGTGTATAGCATACAATTTCACATACTAGCTTATATGAGGCATTTCATCAAACACTTGGTGTGCGTACCACTATCTTAGCACAATGTACAACCCATTCATGCATGATCCTCCATGTTCTTATCTTCATTCATCAAAGTTAACTAAACATCCATTTATTTCATATCCTAATCATCTTATTTACAATAATTCATCACATACAACATACTACATCACAAATTACACAATTATTGAACATGGTGATTCAATCACTTCATCATCCCAAATGGGTTTTACTTCTAAACATGAATTTAATCAAAATCATACACAACACATGTTTCATATGATGATTCTAACACATATTCATGCTTAATCTCATACTAATTCGTGGGTTGATCATAACCCACTTCACATCAAAATCACCAAATCATAAATTACAACTTACCAAGTGATTTATAGGGCTAGATGATCATAAATTCGTGTTCATGCATCAGATCCGAGCTGAATTCCCCTTTCAATTTGATGATTATAATGAAACTAGGGTTGAGCCCCTTCTTCTCCTTCCTGATGTCGACACACACACACACACTATGTGTGCGTGTGGTGTTTTATGTTTATTTTGTAAAAATCATGTTTCCCACTTAACGGTTTTGGTCCCTCTAGTTTGCTCCCTTGCTTGCTTTGCGAAACATTTTACCTCATTCAATCTTTTAATAATTTTAACCATACATTTAAGTAGGTTAAATAGCCTAGTTATTTATTTCTTGATGTGTCATAACATAACATTTTAACGAATATAAATATTCGGGTTTTTGGGGTGTTACAAGTCTACCCCCCTTAAAAGAGGTTTCGTCCCCGAAACCTTGCTCATATCTACGGGACCACAATCCTTTACTTACCGGTTACTACCATCCCTCCTAAATAACATGCTTCTAAAATATATATATCTTTAGACCTCAACTTCTTGCCTCATGATAATTTCTTAGTGATGATCATCACTTACATGTTTATTCATTAATTCCATAATCACGTCTACATGCTTAACTCCATAGTTAACATCTTTCTACATTACCATTCCTCTCATTTCGCGCATTTACTTAAGTTACATAGGTATACGTATCATGCACATTCATCATACAAGAGTTTAACTAATGCTCGTATATCTTACTCAAAACATTAAAATTTCACTTCTTAATGACATAGCTTTCATTCCTACGTCAACTATTAGAACCAAGCTTTCCATATCACGCTATGCCCATTCCAACATTTTTGGTTTCATCCGCTTATATACTTTCATTTCTTTCACGCATTCGATTATCCACTTAATTGGGTAATAGCATATACTCTCATAATGAGATTTAAGCATATCACTTACGACCCAGTAACATCGGGTAAATTGCTTTCGACATAAATCTTCCGTTCTATCCGTATAACGGATTGAACTTCATACATTCGTTATTGCATTCACGACCACTTGTTCTAAATGGATGGTACCTTATCCTCACTCGACTTGTTCAACTTGAACCGGTCGACGTGCATAGCTTATTACAGCTTTCGCTTATCATAACCAATTCCGCAAGGAATTTGCATCATTCATATCCTTCATTCCTTGAATCCGCCTTGCGGACTCAAACATTGCATATACGCTTTTCATCCCTTGAATCTGTCTCACGGATTCAAGCATTGCATTCATATTTTTAACTTCTTTCATGTTTCGAATCCGTCTCGCGGATTCTAACATAGCATTCATGTTTCGAATCCGCCTCGCGGATTCTAGCATAGCATATCACGTTTCGAATCCGTCTCGCGGATTCCAGCATAGCATATCACCTTTCGAATCCGTCTCACGGATTCTAGCATAGCATATCATGTTCGAATCCGTCTCGCGGATTCTAGCATAGCATATCATGTTCGAATCCGTCTAGCGGATTCTAGCATAGCATATCATGTTCGAATCCGTCTCGCGGATTCTAGCATAGCATATCATGTTCGAATCCGTCTCGCGGATTCTAACATAGCATAACATGTTCCGAATCCGTCTCGCGGATTCTAACATAGCATAACATGTTTCGAATCCGTCTCGCGGATTCTAACATAGCATAACATACTCTCATTCTTGAGAGTCTTTCATTTCTCTTCACCCTCACGTCCACCTACTACTTAATTCTAACGGACATACTTGTATCAATTATCACGGTCCCACGAACGTCATATGCTTCACGTGTACTGGCCAGGTACACAATCCACATACTAGTTTCGTGTCTTCGTGTAATTGTCACCTTATGTCCGAAGAATTAGGGTTCGGCACGTGTATCATTTTCAAAACATGTTTACTATACCTTCATGGTCCTTCATTTAGCATTTTTCTTCCCTTAATGCATTTTACCATTTCATATACCGACATATTAAATTTACGTACCTTAACTTTATCTTATTTCATGCCTTGGTGTCGGTAGTTGACCGCACTCGCGGATCATCCTCTTCAAACGCTTATTCTTACCTTGCATATACAAAACCGTCAGTTTCTTTATGCGTATACATAAGTACATACTTACATTCTCTTTTACCTTTGGATCTTGACCGAGTCTTGGATTGTACGGGTTTCTTAACACCAGAGCACACAGGTTTGAGTTCAAGCACTTACCTTCTTACACTTGATTCTCTCAAACCAGGGCTCTGATACCAACTTGTTACACCCTAACACATATTTGACAAAAGTCGCAGCGGAAATTCGTGCCATAAAATTTCTTTCATTATAAATACCTCTACTCATTTAAAATTTAACTTTAACATAATTCAATTTCATAAATCTGTCATCCTCTTATTTGCTAACTAAAAACATAGCTTACATTTACTACATTTTACATTCAACGTCCCCGTACAATCTCTCTAGTGACTCGATCTTCGATCTCTATTCCTTGTGATAATCGCCTATGATCTGTACAACCTGCACTCACCACATACATTCAAAATATTAGCACACATTATATAAACAACATCATTCGCGTGCACTTCACATTTCGTCATCTTTTAAGCTTTAAGCATATCATCTGCATATCCATTTCCTGGTGAGGCTCCAATAATGTACCTGCATTACTTTTCATTCTCAAGGTACACCATTAGTACCATTACCACTCAATGAGTCTAGATCATACATACGTACGTTCTTACATACAAACATACATACACATCTGCATACATCTTTCCTACAACTTCACACACATGCATAAACTCATACATATCCTTATACATACCTACATACACATCCACATACGTACATACCTATCCTACGTCATTACATTCATGTATTCACTCGTACATACCCTTAAGCATATATACATACACATCTACGTACAAACATACCTTCCCTACAACTTTACCTACGTGCATATACTCATACGTACCTCCATACGTACTTACGTGCACAACTACATACGTACATACAATTCCTACATCTTTACATACATGCATAAGCTCGTACATATCCTTACACATACCTACATACATATCCACATACGTACATACCTATTCTACGTCATTATATTCATGTATTCACTCGTACATACCCTTAAGCATATATACATACACATCTACATGCAAACATACCTTCCCTACAACTTTGCATACGTGCATATACTCATACATACCTCCATACGTACTTACATGCACAACTACATACGTATATACCATTTCTACATCCAAAACGGACGACGGATCAAGCAAAACAAGCCAAAACGGCGAAAATCAGAAGTGTATGATGGGAGGGGCGTCGGAGACGCCACTTTAGGCGTCGACGACGCCTAACGGCGTCGGCTTGGCGTCATCCAGTGGAAACTGGCGTCGACAGCAAAATGGGATTTCTGGGCGGCGTCGGCGACGCCACCCCCCCGCGTCGGCGACGCCTAGCAGAAACAGCAGTTTTTCTGCTGTGTTGTTTTGTCGTTCGTACGCACTAAAACGCGCGTAACTTTTGAACCGTTTACCCGTTTAACCTCCCGTTTCTTCCTACATGCTTGTAAATTCATATTCTAACATGTAAACTTAAAATCCCATATCCGAGTTAAGGAAATTCTTAACTTACGCATTTACGCCTATATTTTCATTTTCGGACAACTTTACCCATGCTTGTTTTTATCACCCAACTCATATGTTTTACTCCGAAACTTGCATGAACATTACTACCAAGATACTTTTACATTATCCGGAGTTTCGTACTTGGGGTTTACACACCCAATCCCCGTTACCCGATTATCATACCGTAACCCTTTCATACTCTTATTCCTGATATAACAACAAACCCCATCTTTGACCCGTTATATCTTCTTAACGCAATCATCGATTTCATACCATCCATCCTCAATTGCCCTCATTGATCATACTTTAATTACTAACACATATCCTTACGTAAACATCTAAGAAGTGATTACGGAAATCACTTACCTTGTGCATCCGCGTTCGTAACATCTTCATTGCCTCATCTTGACCCGCTAGCCTTCCATGCTTGGTCCGTGCTAGTGTGGTTCCTATTCTTTCATGCCGTCATGCCATGATTATGTTAGTATTCATGCTTATTCATATTAACACATATCTTCCAATTTTTATCTATTTAAGCTTCACTAATACGCATATGACATGACTTGTCAACCACATAGTTCATTATCTTCGAATTCCTAATTCGTTATCACACATAACACATAATTGGCCTAACACGTATTTCATGATCTCTCGATTCTTACATTTGTGTCATAATGCCTAACCATGTTATGGATTCTCGGTTGACTTTCAGAAAGTCAACCTTCAAGCATACAACTTCCAACTTATGGACACGCATTCATGTTGATATAGTGAACCACATCAATTACATGATATTCATTTCATACATAATGTTGTATGACACTAACATCTACATGATCACCTAGTCACATACACAACATACCATTTATATTTCATAATCATGGTGTAGGACACACACACATACCTAAGCACATGATCGACTAACTACATACATGCATACGCATCATCAATTCAACACATACTAACATATTCGTCATTCTTTAGTTGACAACTTTATTCCAAGCTAGTAATTCGACATAATTTCAACTTCTTCACATGTTCATCCGGTGTATAGCATACAATTTCACATACTAGCTTATATGAGGCATTTCATCAAACACTTGGTGTGCGTACCACTATCTTAGCACAATGTACAACCCATTCATGCATGATCCTCCATGTTCTTATCTTCATTCATCAAAGTTAACTAAACATCCATTTATTTCATATCCTAATCATCTTATTTACAATAATTCATCACATACAACATACTACATCACAAATTACACAATTATTGAACATGGTGATTCAATCACTTCATCATCCCAAATGGGTTTTACTTCTAAACATGAATTTAATCAAAATCATACACAACACATGTTTCATATGATGATTCTAACACATATTCATGCTTAATCTCATACTAATTCGTGGGTTGATCATAACCCACTTCACATCAAAATCACCAAATCATAAATTACAACTTACCAAGTGATTTATAGGGCTAGATGATCATAAATTCGTGTTCATGCATCAGATCCGAGCTGAATTCCCCTTTCAATTTGATGATTATAATGAAACTATGGTTGAGCCCCTTCTTCTCCTTCCTGATGTCGACACACATAGTGTGTGGTGTTTTATGTTTATTTTGTAAAAATCATGTTTCCCACTTAACGGTTTTGGTCCCTCTAGTTTGCTCCCTTGCTTGCTTTGGGAAACATTTTACCTCATTCAATCTTTTAATAATTTTAACCATACATTTAAGTAGGTTAAATAACCTAGTTATTTATTTCTTGATGTGTCATAACATAACATTTTAACGAATATAAATATTCGGGTTTTTGGGGTGTTACACATGTGACCAAGATTTAACAGTTGAATTGGACGGCGTTAGGGGCGGGGAGTGAAATAGAGATAAGCTTCATAGATCAGGGAGTAAAATGGCTATTTTGAAAGGTTTGGGGCAAAACCGTTAAAGTGACCAAACCACAGGGAGCAAAACGGAAGTTTACTCTTTATTTTATAATGTTCTTTAAAGCAAGTTAAAATAGTTTGTTATTACAAAGCAATTAAACTAACGAGGTTATGTTTAATAGTTTAAACCAGTTAGCCGGTTATACAAAAATGAGTGGTCAAAGTGCAAATTATTGAAACTTGATTAAAGGAAAAAGGTGCGTAGCGGGATTCGAACCCGGATACTCAAACACAACAAGTGCCCGAACAAACAACCGAGCTGTAGGAGCTATTATGTGGAAATTGACTTCAGCGACATAAAACCAAGTTCCTTCACACTTTAGAAGAAAAAAAATAAAGTGGTTGGCCGAGATTTGAACCCGGAACCAACGCTGTACATATCACGCTGATAACTAATTGAGATATGGCTTCTTTTATTTTGATGTGATGATGTGAATTTATTTAACCACTAACTCGATCAGCGCTAGTTCAGCTTCTTCTCCACCATCGTGACCAATCGACTCACCCAGCTCCATAAACGAGACCAATACTAACGGTTCCACTTCCCTTTTGTTTCATTATGACCAATACTAAGGGGTTTTCACTTATACACCATGAAATCGACTCACCACTAAAGAACTTCATGAATATCAAATGGGTTTTACCCAAATCATCAAATTAGGCTCTAACTCTCATACCATTTGTTCTCTTGATCAAACCATACAAAACCCCACTAACATTTCTCCATTTCAACACCTCTACATCGCGAATTTAATTGAAGAACCTTCTAGGGCTTGTAACTTGTGCGGACGATATCTCCTTCAATTCTCAACGTTTTCAGGTGATTCCAAAGCCTAACTTGCTTAATTTTTCGTGCTCTACAAAAGCCCTCTATTAATTTCAGTAATAGAAGGCTAATTTATCCGAATTTAATTTTAGTTGAAATTAGGGTTCTTCATGCAGAGAATTTGGGGCTTTTAGATTTATATTTGTGTTTTGATGAAATCGAAATTATAATATTGTTATATACCATACTAGTGTAATATGTGTAAATTTTGGGAATTTTTAGATACCAATTGGAATTTTGGTGAATTATTTATGTTTTAATCACTAGATAAATCAAATAAAAATACAAGATGATTTTAAATAAATTCAATAAATATTTACATTGGGTATTTCAGAGTATAGGAACACTAGGGGATTTTAATATAATTTTTCCTTAATTTTTTATGGGAATTCATGAATATAATTTGGATTTATACATGTCTTAATTATTCAAAAAATACAAGTTTGTCACAAATAAATCTTATAAATATTTTTACTGATTTTGTTATAGGTTCTATAATTGTTTTCAGACTCTTATATAAATTCTCTATAATTTTAATTATCTTATCAATTGATTTTCTTTTGAGTAAATGAAACTTCTTTACAAAATTTATTATTTCAAATTAAAAAAAAAGTGATAACCATGAAATCTAAGGTATGATTTTGTTAGATGAATTCTATTAATTTATCGAAATTGGTCACATTTAACGATTATGATAACATACTAAATTGTTATTACTATAACTATTATAATCATGACAATTTGTACAAAATACCGATTTGTATATTATTTTGAAAACTCATATAAGTCCCCAAATAGGATAACCCGATTTCCTAAAATTTATATATTGTCCGTTTGCTTTGGATCCAGTCATTCATTTTAGGGTGATTATCATTTTAGATATAATCTGGTTCTTGTCATGCGGTGTTTCACAAGACTAAGCAGGAATGCAACCTGTGAGTAGATTCGACTCTTTTCCCCTTTTTGTCATTAACTCTTTTTGGGGTGTATCTCGCGCTTGATTTCAAATTTATTATTTAAATTGATAACATGCTATTCGATGTGTTTCTATGTGTCACTTGTTGCTAATTTCTATTGTTTCTCTATACGTGCATCTATGTGCTACTCGCTTTGTGTCACAGGTTTCGCGTGGATCCACCTGGCTGACCGGTTCCCCACGGCTCTGGGTCAAACTCGGTATCGCCATCATTGTTTCGCAGATTCTCCTTTCGGGGCTTGAATCTCTATGTGTCTATGGTTACTAATATTGTTATGTTGGTGTTGTTTATGAGTTATGTGTTGAATCCTTATTATATTGAAAGACCTAGTTTCACATTTGAGAATGCATGTTATAAAAAAAGGTTTTTCTAAAATTAAGAAAGCAAAAACGTTTTTAAATAAAAAACCGAATCTATTCACCAACGTGTTTGTTGACCCAAAACTCTTTTACGCGTGATACAGGTTCACAAGGGTGGGCGGATCTTGAGTAGAAGACATGTAGGATTGCCTTAGTAATAAACCGACTATGATATGTTGCTTTTATTTATTTGACTTTGTAAATTGGCATTTATATTTGAATTCTATGTTATGTGTGACAAATTAAATTTGGTCTCTTGTAATACTAAACTTATAATCATTGAGGTCTCGAGTCGAGATCAGGAGATCTCGAGTCACAACCTGTTCGGCCTCGAGTCCCCTAAAGTGTGTATCCTGGTTTCGAGTAGTCACGAAGTGGTCTCGAGTCGAAACCACATGATCTCGACTCAGAACCGCTGATGGAATCTTTCTAGAACCCTCATCCAGATGTATGAACCAATCACAATTCCTTAACATGTTTCATTCTTCCATACAATACCAATTTGGATCAAAACAGTATATTTCAAATATTCATAACATATTCAACAAGTTCATCATTCATCAAAATGGATTTAACACTATAACTTTTCATCAAAACATATTAACATGCTCACAAACATCACAATAATGCCTATCATTCATATTATCGAATCATCATCAACAACAGAATCATGTACACATAATCTTCCCATGGAATCATACATAATCCTTTTATGAAGAACATTACCAACCATCATTTAGCCATTGCAACACACTTAGTCATGCAGAATCATAGCGATACATTGTCAATTATCAAACCACTAGGCATTTCTATTCTACATAAGCATATAATCAGTTTCGCCTTTCATATTATTCATCCCTTAATGTAATCATCATTCAAACATTCAAAATGCATATTATCATCAAACAAGCACCTTTATCATATATACCCATCTATTTGAAGGAAACAAACTAACCGATTACAAATGTGGGTAAAAAGATGTAGAGTAGATGAAGAATTAAGTCCCCAAATTAGTGACCACCGGCCGTTCTTCGGTGTTGATGCTGCTACCGTTGAGATTCAAGAGGAAGAAGGATATGCTTGAGAGCTTTTAGGGTTTTCTAGATAGAGAAAGGATGAGAGGAGAGAGAGAATGGATAAGGAATGTTTTGGGGATTTGAGAGTGATGATTGTCTTGTCCAAAAAGGGAATTGTTGGCTAGGTTATGGGTTTTATACCCTTTAAAGGCGGTGCACCCTAAGGGGTTTTCGAGTGGGCCGATGAGAGTTGTGGGCCAACTGTTTTGGGTCAACAAATCCCGGTCTTGAGTCGGAACAGTGGTTTCGGTTCACAAATTCATACATTGATTTGCATATAATAAATTCTAATAATACACAAAACGCAATAAGAAATCACAGAACACATAGCAGTAAATCACAACATTTCATTTAGTGGTTTCATATAACGGTATTATACAATAGAGCTACTTGGGAAAACCCGAAGTGTCACATTCCCCGTCTTTCTTCTCTGTCCATTTTGACACTCTCTTAGGGATGAGTACGTGGTACTGGAATTGGTATCGGTATCCAATTTCCCATACCAAATCATTTTCGGCACTAATTTGATACCCTTTTTTTTTCTGGCATTTTTGGTGCTACTTTTGGGTATGGTACCGATATGTTACCGATTTTTACCTTAAAATGTTGGTACGGTACTGTATCGTACCGAGCATTTTCGATACCGGTACCCAAAATGATGATTTTTCTGGATCGGTAATTTCGGTAACGGTACCAATCTCATCCCTACACTCTCTCTTCTTACATTAGTTCTTTTTATTACTTTTGTTGATGCACTTTCGTGTGGATGTGGCTCGGTTGGGTTCGGTTTGAGAGCGGCGTAGCGACAATCCCCGTCGTGCGACCTAGAGAAGGACACACGAAGCACGAAGAGACACGAACGAAAGAGTTGCATCATGATGACATCAACATGATGTCCTCATGACAATGGATCAATATAATATGAATGATATCGAAATAGACATATCAAATGTCTATTTTGTTTATATATAAAAGGCCTATTTCGAATAACATGTTATAATAATTGTATTTCAAATTGAAGGTTCCATGGTTAAAGAATACACATAGAAATAGACATAGTCTATTTCGATGTTCAAGACAATTTCGAAATAAAATTAGCATGTCTATTTCGATGTAGAATATTGTCCAGCCATGTATTTCATTGTGTTTCGATTTGATTCTTGTATTTCGATGTATCCTCCGCTAGTGTGATTATAAATACTAGCAGAGTGTCCCTGTTTGAGAGATAGAGCACAGTTTTAGTGAGAGTGAGAGCATATTGTAAACCCTTGTAATGTTACTCTGCTGAAATCAACATTGAGCTTAAAAGTGATATTTATCTTGTGTTGGTTTATGTTTTTTGCTTCGATTTGCATACAAACTTGGATTCCTCACTTGTTTGTGTGTTCAACAACAAGCAATAGATTCTTTAAGATCTTCCTTTTAGGGACCTACATATTAGGGATGTGCTGAACTTGCCATGTTAGTGCTTATGTCTGTAGCTTCCGTCTGTATCGAGTCTGTATATTTTGTCCTGTATGTGTCGTTGTACAGTTTTGTATCTATGTATTTTGTATATAGACAAAACGGGAGACGGAACGTTAACTGTTATATGTGATCTGGTCGGATGATAGGTCATTCGGACGGATGGCCATCCGGACGGATGACCATCCGATCGGATGACACTACCTCTCCCATGATGCCTATAAATAGTGGAGTAGGGGTCATTGTTTAGAACTTTTCGGCAGATTCTCTAGCGAAGCTCTGTCCAGTTTTCATCAGGATCTTTGTACTTTTAGAACACTTAATGAGATTGGACAAGTTAATTGTTGATATCGTTGTTGATTGTTCTCTAACGATGCAAAGGGATTCCGCACCTCTGCATTGATCGATTCGAGCCACGTTCTTCATCAAGAACCGTTCCTCACGGGCCGTTCACAAGTGGTATCAGAGCATCCAGGAGGACGAATCGGAGAAGTTTACAGCGATTTCACGAGGATTTTAGCAGATTTCAGCTATTTTTAGTCAAATCTCATCGGATATTTTGACTAATTCATCATCTTCTTCTTCATTTCTATCTGTTTTTCATATTTTCACACCTAAAACTAAGAAAAATCCAAAATTGACCTACAATTCACGGACAAAATGGACTAAAATTGATCTCAAACTATTCGCAATCTGTCATAGCATAATCCTACAAAGTTTCAATTCAAAATTCGAGCTAAAACACGTCCAAATTGATCAAAAACATGAACTGTTCATCGAGTGTTGCTGACGTCACTCATCCGATCGGATAGCTATCCGATCGGATTACACTTGTTATTGTTCTTATTTCACTTGCTGACGTCATACTCATCCGATCGGATTGCCATCCGATCGGATAAGTATTTTGGTTTTACTAGTTCAAGTTCAAAAATTAACGAAGGACCATCCGATCGGATTGCCATCCGACCGGAGGGCCATTCGTCACTTGCTTTAGTTGTAGCTTAGATCATTTGAGTCATCCGTCCGAACGACCATTCGGACGAACGACCATCTGATCCAGGTGTTTGTGTTTACGTTTTGAAATTTGACTAAGTGTTTTAGGGACGTTGATCATGGCAGATGAATTCATGAATCCTTTTGGAGATATTTTTTCCTATAACACAGGAGACACATCTTCCAACACGAATACCAACATGAACCCAAAGACTGCTACCAAGGCAGTCTCTGACTCATTATGTTTCGACAATGCGTACGGCACATACAACAAACCTCCAAAGCTGATGGCGATCGAGGATTATAATGGATGGGCTAAGCGGTTCGATGGGTGGTTAAAGGCATTTGCATATGATAGCTGGTAATGCATGAAAAATGGTTTCAAAGCTTCAAGGGAAGATCATGAAAACTTCTTAGAACAAGAGCAGGAGGATTTTATAGCCGAACAAAAATGCATTGCCTTGCTACTTCAGTCAGTTCGAGATGATATCATATCATTGATCGACTACGATAACTCGAAGGATTTATGGTCAAAGCTTGAAAAGAAATGTACGGGTGGTGAGGAAATAGTGAAAAATAAGAAAAGTTTGTTGAAAAAGGAATTTGATTTGTTCACATGTATGAAAAATGAGAGCGTATGTCAAATGATTGAAAGATTCTGTCATCTGAAGGCAGAATTAGATAGATATCGAATCAAGAAAGACAAAGATGAAATGATTGATAAAATGTTCAAGGCCTTACCAAATGAGCAAGATTGGCAATATTTCGGTATGGAGCTTAAAAACACCAAGTCAATGGCAGAGATGGCGATAGACTGGTTGATTGAGAGACTTGAAGGTCATAAGATGGAAATAAAGAAGATGAACAAGGTGAGCAGTACACAGTATCAACAAAACGTTGATCTGTATTATCGAGGCAGTATGATTCCCAAAGTTACATCACCAAAGACTGCTTTTAGTGCTGAAAGTTCAAGTGCTGTGACACAAGAAAAGCCCTGTAGCGGTTATTCATCAAACAGTGCAACATTTCTGTTAATATGAACAATGCACATAATTTCAATGAAGAAACATCAAAGCAGCAGATGGTATTTCTAGCATAAATTATGGAGTCGTACGAGAGCTTAGTTGCCGGAAAGATTGGGAACACCAATCTGACCAAAGAAGATTACGATCAAATAGTTCCAGAGGAGATGGAGCTGATTGAGATTCGCTGGTGTATGGCGAGTGTGATTCGTAGAGCTCAAAGATTTAAGGAAATTACTGGGAGAAACACTATTGGAGGTCCTTCAAGTAAGCTCGGCTTCGACAAATCGAAGGTGACTTGCTTTAAGTGCAAGAAGAAGGGACATTTCAAACGAGAATGCCGAAACTCAGCAACCGACGAGGCTGCCAATCCATTTCACGATGATTATTACAGAAAGGCGGTCTATCATCGAAACCGTGAGGAGCCACCCAGGATGAAGCAGATTGAAGAAACTCCAAAAGAAGAATCAAGAGCGTTTGCAGTAATTCAAGATGATGAGGGATTTGATTGGAGCAAATTTTTACCCGAAGAGGATACTGTCGGTTACGCATTCATGGCAACTACTGAACCAGCAGCACCGGTTTCAACATACAACAGAGAAAGGAGTATTGCACAAAGACAGAAGCAAAAGATCTATGAAGCTTACAAAGAAGCCAAAAAGGCTAGAAGATGGGATCCGGATCGTGAGTGTTACTTGGATCCAAAAGGCAACATTTGCATTGATCCATCAACCATTGATTTGGAAACTCTTATAAAAGCTGTCCCGCCAGTTGAAGAACAGATCAAGATCGACACAGCAAACAAAGTCGAGAAAGAAAGGCTCAAACAGGATACTAGTGAAAGATTTCTGAGGTCCCTAGAACCAAAGAAAGTGGATGAAGGGATCATCGACACTGAAAAGGAGATGACAGCCGACAATCTAACAAAGATGGCAGACCAAGTTCTAATGGCGAAAGCACTTTGAGGTAGATTCTAAGTCTGCTTCTAATTCTGAGTTATCAGGAAAGGTCAGTAGTAGTGGTTCTGAAAATGAATAAGGTAAGGCTGACAATGCTAAAAACGAAAGTGCTTGCAGAGGTTGCACGAAAGAGTGCAAAGTCTGTAACACACATGCATATCTCTCAAATAAAAGAATCCAGGAGCTGGTAGAAAAAGTTGGTTCAATCGATAGAGAAGTTATAAGTCGAGAAAAACTGATTAAAGCTTCAAATGAAAGAATCAAAGAATTAAATGAAAAGATTGAAAATGATAAAAGTAATGTTGAATGTTTTCAGAAAGAAAATGAAAAATTAACTCTTGAAAACAGAAAAATTTCAGAAAATTTTGACAAGCTGAAAAGAACGGTAAAAGATTCAGATGATATAACAACCCTCCAAAATATTTTTCGACACCCCTAATATATTTAAAGTGTCCCTATACGTCTTCAAATACACTCGGTATGCAAAAATCGAGCCCAAAATACCCTATATAATTAAAAATAAAATAAAAACCAGAAAATAGGGCGCTCGCGGGCCGCGTATCCCTTGGCTACCTCCTACGCGGGGCGCAATGGCCAGCCACCAGGGCGACACCCTGAGCTGCCACATGGCAGCAACGTGTTGGACCTAGTGTGATGACCTGAACTAGCTAGGCCCTACTACCCCTATGTCGTGGGCCGCGTAAGAAGACCTTTGAGTCTTCACAGGCCGCGAGGAACTGCAAATCAGGCCCTATAAATAGAGACCTTCGGCCTTCAGTCCCAATTCGCACCAAAACTTTCTCTCTCTCGAAATTCTGAACAATTAAAGTAATTCTCGGATATAATACCCCCCTAAATAGCGAAGTTCTGCCCCGTTGTAAGTATCATAACCCCGGTTACGTATTAGATACGCTGCCCGATTGATCCAGGGTTCCGTAACGGCTATCGTGGTTCTGCCCGACGTAGTCGTTGGAATGCCGTCTCGGGGAGAGTATTACTAATGTAAATATTGGGTTATTATACTAACGCGTGTGCATTTGTGTAATTAATAGATAATCACCAGGAAATCCTTAAGGAAAACCCTAAGACAGCAATGTGAGTAATCTCCTTTTTGTGTAAACTGTTTTACAAAACCTCAATGTTTTACATTATATTGCCAGTGATTGAGTATTTGTAAATCTACAATTATAGTCGGTATGTTGGGATTTTGTATACAAAATTTGTTACTACATTGTGAGTAGTAACATGACCACAAGTCGGGTTGACAATACTGTGGGTGGTAATTAAAGTAAGAATTGGAAACAAATATAATTGCGAGATCGCCCTCAATACTGCGAATGATAAAAATCTGTCTTGAATAAATTGGGATTCACTCACCAGTACTTCCCACTGACAAAATGTTTTTAAATGCGTTTCAGGTAACAAAATGTGAAAGCCCAATAGAAGCCAGCTGGATAGCACTGAAGGCTTTGAAAAGTGGCTATAAAAGTTACCTAAAATAAAGAGATGTTTTATTTAAATAAAATAGGGTTTATCCGTATAAAATATGTGTACTTGAAACCTGGGAATTTTCCCATGTGTTTAATCTTTTGAAAGCGTTGTATTTTACTCTGATAAAATATTTCCTAACTACGGTCCTGATGAAATTTCCGTTGCCAAACTGATAAAACACCCGATTCCACTAAAACTGGCCGCGACCGCTCGTTCCCAGGGTATTAGGGGACGGGGGTTGCGACAGAAGATGGTATCAGAGCTAAGCCACTGATTCAGCCACATAAGTGTTTCGCTGACACCAAGATATTATTCAAAGTGTTAGGAAATAAACTATGGAAATACGTGCATATCTGCATTTTATTGTTGTGTGTTATTTGACTATTTTTTTGTTTACAGTATGAGCGACCAAGGACCTTCAGACACTTACCGTCAGTTGTCCAGCTCACTTAGGGACGAAGGCACCTCTTCACAGCCATCCCTCTCAGGGTATTCGGCTGATACTGAAGATGGGATATTCGTGTTCAAGGCCAAATCTGAAGAGCCATTCCCTTCCAAGAAAAGAGGATGGTTCAGCAGAGGAGCGCATGCACATAGGAAAAGGATGAAAAAGTTACAACAGCAGCGAGCCTTAGCAGCCATTAAGAAAGAAACTGATGCTCACACCCAGGATATGCTCAATAGGAGTCTAGCAAATTTTCATATCTTAGCAACTACAGCTGCAGACCCTAATCTAGAGCAACTCATAGCACCCCAGCCCTTACCACTGTTTCCCACACAGCCAATGGAAATTGAAGCTAACGCAGAACACCAAATCTCAATGCTTGACATTGACCCAGCTGAGATACCTAGGATACCAGAACCTAATCCCTTAAACCCAGACTATGACCTGTGGTTTGACGACCATAGGGATTATCAGCAACGTTAAATTATACCAGAAGACGAACCCATGCCGAACCTAGCAGCCTACCCAGCTTTGGACCCTCTAGATCCCTACTACGATAATGACCCATATATCAGGGAAATTCTATAGAATCCTTATCCTTACCAGGAACCCACACCCCAGTTTCCAAACCCAGTACCAGCCCCTGCACCACCAATGAGCACTGTAAATGTGCAAGAACTCCGAACCTTTGGTGAGAATATTTTAGAAGAAAGTGAGAGGATGTGGCAGATAGGAGAACGACACGTCTGGAAGTATGACGAGCGTAATATGGAGTTCTAGATGAACCCATATCAGTAATGGTGATAGTAGTAATAATAAAATAATAATATATAATATGTGTGTATGTTTGAAATAAAAAACTAGATAATAGTTACAGATGCCTAATAGTATTGTAATGTTATATTCCAGTTCCGGTTTGTATTCGATGCATACTATATATAAGAAAGAGTAAGTCGCAATGTTCGACACTTTTGACTAATATGCGTGTCATGTGATTGGTTGTATTAAATACTATCTTGTGATATTAATACGTGATAAATGTTTAAAATTAAGATGGCTGACCAAGTGAATCAAGAGAATCCGGATAATAACCCAGAAAACCAGAATGACAATAACCCGAATAATGATAATCCGAACAATGATAACAATGGAAACCCAGTGGATAACAGTGCCATCCAACACATAGTTGCACAAGGAATTATAGACGCAATGCCATTTATTATCCAAACTGTTAGGGAAGCTGATAATAAAAATAACTGTGATAGTAAACGACCCACTGAACCAGAAAACAACGTGTACAATGGACCCATACTTCAAGTGCCCATTCCCAAAAGAAGAAGAACCATGTCTTATGGTTGTTCTTATAAAGAATTTTGGTCTTGTAAACCAATAGAATTCTCGGGCAATGAAGGAGCCATTGCAGCTTTACGTTGGATAGAAAAGACTGAGGCAGTCCTGAAAATAAGCTAGTGTGCGGAAGAGGATAATATAATGTTTGCTTCCAATCTCTTTAAGAACTCAGCACTAGAATGGTGGAACACTCTCCTCCATTCTAGAGGAAGTGATAGGATTTACAATATGGAATGGGAAGAATTTAAGAATATGGTGGAAAGGAAATTCTGCCTTCCCAATTGTTAGGGGAGGATTTTCTAACAATTAGTGATCCTTATTCGTTATCCTAACTAGTGATCCTTACTTCTGTGACAGGTGGTGATCCTCAGAAGAACTTCAGGATCAGGATCATGGATCACTTTAAGGATCCTCGTACTGACGATTGTTTACTTATGTTTTGTAGTATTTCGCAGGTATATTGAGCTTGACCAAGTCTAAGCGACATTCCTGGAGAATATTCCTGAACTATTCTGCACGTGCTTGACCGAAAATAGACGTTATGGAGAACGTGGAGGCTTGGCACGAAAGTCGGATAGTTAGTTTAGGTGGTTTTTTCTATTTTAAAAATGGAGTAACGAGCTAGTAGAACACACTTTGTCATTTTTGGCAGTTACACACACTCGTACAAGCTCTCATTCAAGCTCTCATTCAAACACTTAGCGAATTCACACACTTTTTACACATTCCACCGTAGTGATCCTTGTACCTAGCTCGTTACTATCTAAAGTTGTAAACATTCATTCATTTATTTGAGCTTGGTGATCGGTAGTTTCCATCACCCGGGGTTTTTTGTGCCGGAGATCAACTCTTGATCAAGGGCTTTTTCCCCGTATAAATCTTTGTGTTGTTTGTGCAATTTACATTGAAGTGATCCTCATCGCTGTTACATATTTTAAGCATCATTCCCCTAAACAAAGAGTTTGGTTGCAATATCCTCATCAGATTTCTGACCAAAACAGTTTGGCGCCCACCGTGGGGCAATTGGTGCTTCGTCCTTAAGAAAATACGCATTTCTGTGCTTAATTCGGTTCACTACAACCAAGCAGATGGCTTCCTCATCGAAAATGCTTCAAACTTGATGCCCTCATTCACTTCTTCACAAGGCGTTCCTCCTTTGCCTCCACCACCTTCTGGATCCCAGAAGAATACTGAGAATGCTGCGAAGAAACCGACTCCCATTTTCTCAAAACCACCTGCTTCTTCTGTTTCAACTAATCCTACTACTAATGATCTCTATGCCTTGATTTTGCAGATGAGGAATCATGCACAAGAGCAGGATAAAACCAACGAAAGGATCCTCCGGGAGATTGACGAAATTAAGAAACAGAAGAAAACGGCAGAGGATCATTCCCCACTGATGCCCAGATCGTTGAATTTTGATACTCCGGTGATTACTTCTCAGTCATCAGTGGTTCCAGACATTCAATATGTGGGTGGACCAAAAGGAGTGCACTACGGAACAACAGCAATCACCCAGGCAGCAGGCTCATATTTTCAGCCAGCGGGATCCTATCCTCGGCATATGGGATCCCTCACGAGTACAGGAGGATATTCAGGAATGCAGCAGTTTCAAGGATCCTCCTTCGTTCCAGGATCATCCCAGGTTCAAGGATCCTCCTTCGTTCCAGGATCATCCCAGGTTCAAGGATCCTCCTTTGTTACAGGATCATCCCAGGTTCAAGGATCCTCCTTCGTCCCAGGATCATCCCAGGTTCAAGGATCCTCCTTTGTTCCAGGATCATCCCAGTTTCAGGGATCCTTCCAGATGCCAGGATCCTTGAGGAGTTTGCAAACAGGAAGTTCAGATGTCCATCAAGGAGATTTTATTCCAATGCAGACCAATGCCTCTACTGGTCCCTCAATCATTCCAGAGTCTCAACAATATGGATTAACATCCATTCTTCCTAACTTGAATCCAATGGGAGGTAATACTTTTAATAATTCTCATGCTACTAACCATGGTCTTATGCAGGATCCAGGTATCAATCATGCCATGGCCAGAGAATTGCAAAAGCTAAAGGATATGATCTCGAGTGTTCCGGGAGTAGTCAAACCTATTCCGGAGATTGCTGATGGGAGCCACAAGATATCTCGTTTTGCACCACCAATCTGTGATGCTGAGATACCCAAGAGGTTCCATGTGCCTACAATGAAGCTGTATGATGGCTCAACAGATCCTGAAGAACACATAGCACAATACAGGGAGAGGATGGAGATCAATCCAATCCCAGAAAGGTTAAAGGAAGCATGCCTATGCAAAGGATTCGGATCCACTCTTACTGGATCAGCTCTCAAATGGCTGCTAAGTCTTCCTCCCTATTCTATTACCTCATTTGCCAACCTAGTTAACTTGTTTAATAATCAGTTTTCTTGTAGTAGAAAATTTGAACGATTAACTAGTGATTTATATAGGATAACCCAGGGTCATAATGAATCATTAAGGGATTACATTACCAAATTCAGTAAAGAATCCTTAGACATTCCTAACTTAGATATAGCCACGGCTGTTGAAGCCTTCAAAATGGGATTGCTTAGGGACTCATTATTTTATGATGATCTCGTTATGACACCATGCAGGAACCTAGATGAGGTAAGAACCCGGGCCCTTAGGTACATTCGGCTAGAGGATGACAAGAGGATCCAGGAGAGGATAACAGGATCCTCAAAGAAGGATAAGCAAGGATCCTCATTCAAGAACAACAAGTTCAGATCCTACAACAGATCTGATAACCAGAACGTGCACTCTATTGATCAAGAAGAGGATGACGAAGATTATCCTCCAATTTCTGAATATTGCTTTAGTGTTGATAACAATGAATTAATCCTTGCTATGCAGAACCTAGGTGATAAAGCTAGATGGCCGAGAAAGAATGATAGGCCGGCTGCAACTAAGGATAAATCAAAGTGGTGTGCATATCATGAAGATTTTGGGCACCTCATAGAAGAATGCATTGCATTAAGAAAGGAAATTGGATATTTGTTGAGCAAAGGGCACCTAAAAGAGTTGTTGGGAAGAAAAAAGTCAAGGACTCAGGATCCTGAAAGGATCCCTGAGAAGGCTCCAGCTCCTCCCGCAGATGCACAAGTGATAAACTTTATTTCTGGAGGATCCGACATTTGTGGCACATCCTTCTCAACAGCTAAAAGGCATGCAAAGGAAACTAAAATGGAAAATGGAGAAAGACCAGTTCGAACATCAAGTGTCTCCGAAGGAAAAGTCATAACCTTCGACGAAGAGGATCGTGTTGATATCCAGGATCCTCGTCACGATGGTTTAGTTATTACTCTTTTCATATCTAACCATTTTGTCCGCAGGATCCTTATAGACGGAGGAAGTTCAGTGAATATTATCCAACTTGATGTTCTAAAGAAGATGGGTATCCCTGAATCAGAGATCATACCAAGATCCTCCGTGCTCGTGGGATTTAGTGGCGAAACTAAGAACACCCTGGGGGACATTAAACTCCCAATATATATTGAAGGCTTACACTCTTATCAAAAATTTTGTGTTATTGACTGTTTATCTTGTTGTAATGTTATCCTTGGCAGGCCCTGGATACACGATATGAAAGCAGTCCCGTCTACTTACCATCAATGTGTGAAGCTCCCTAGTCCTTGGGGAATAGTAAAGATTGATAGTGATCAGCAGGAGGCTAAGAATTGCTATACTTCATCGATGAAACCAGCTTCGAAGTCAAGGGAGCAATAGCAATCAAGGTATCCTCCAAGGAATGTCTTGGAGGCCAGAGAGCAGGATGTGGAAGAAATCCTCACGGATCCTGATGATCCTGAATCCAAGATCTATATCGGATCAGGGATCCTTGGCGAAATGAAAGAAGACCTCATATCCTTCCTCAAAAGGAGAAAGACTACCTTTGCATGGAAACACGAAGACATGACTGGTATATCCAAAGATGTTATCACCCATAAACTCGGCATCGACAGATCTTTCAGACTAATCCACCAAAGGAGAAGGAAGTTTGCGCCGGAAAGGAACGCCATTATCCAGGAAGAGGTAGAAAAATTGCTCCGGGCAGGTATGATTAGAGAGGTCAAGTATCCAAGATGGTTGGCCAATGTGGTTGTTGTCCAAAAGAAAAACGGAAAGTGGAGGGTATGTGTCGATTTTACCGACTTAAATAAGGCATGTCCCAAGGATCCTTTCCCTTTACCCCACATTGACTCCATGGTGGATGCAACTGCGGGTCATGAACTGTTAACTTTTATGGATGCTTCATCTGAATTTCAACAAATCCAAATGGAACCATCCGACCAAGAGGATACAGCCTTCATGACTCCAACTGGTATATATTGCTATATTGCTATGTCGTTCGGATTGAGAAATGCAGGTGCAACGTACCAAAGGCTGGTGAATATGATGTTCAAGAATCAGATCGGACAAACTATGGAGGTTTATATAGATGATATGGTGGTAAAATCCATAAGAGCTGAGGATCATCTAAAGGATTTGGAGGAAGCATTTGATATCCTTGACAAATATAATATGAAGCTTAACCCTTCAAAATGTCATTTTGGTGTTAAAGCAGGTAAATTCTTAGGATACATGGTGACTAAGAGAGGCATTGAAGCTAGCCCGGAACAAATCAAAGCAATAGTGAACATCAAATCTCCGGCCAATGCTAAGGATGTTCAAAGGCTAACAGGCAGGATAGCAGCTTTGAACAGATTTATATCCAAATCCTCGGAGAAGTGCAAAGAATTCTATGATATCCTAAGGAAGAACAAGAAATTTGATTGGACCGAAAAGCACGAAAATGCTTTGAGAGCCCTCAAAGATTACTTATCCTCAGCCCCATCCTTGATGAAGCCAGAAAAAGGCGATGTGCTATCTTTGTATCTTGCAGTATCCTCAAAAGCAGTAAGTGCGGTCCTTGTTAAGGATCATGAAGGTACACAACATCCCGTCTATTATGTAAGTAAAAGTTTACTTGATGCCGAATCCAGGTATTCACACCTTGAAAAACTTATTCTTGCATTAATAATGGCATCTACCAAGTTAAGACATTATTTTGAAACTCATGTTATCATTGTTAAAACTAATTTTCCAATTAAGAATGTCCTCAGGAAACCAGAGATGTCAGGAAGGATGGCTAAGTGGGCAGTGTAATTAAGTGCATATGATATAAGATATGAGCCTAGGACAGCCATCAAATCCCAAGCATTAGCTGACTTTGTGGCTGATTTCAGTAGTGATTTACAAGAAGAAGCTGAGCTAGAAGTCCAGCAGCTAGAAGAGACCAAGGATCCTTGGATACTTTATACTGATAGATCCTCAAATGTCAAAGGCACAGGGCTTGGAATACTACTAAAATCGCCACAGGGGGACATAATACCCCATTCTATAGCTTGTGAGTTCCAAACCACTAACAATGAGGCTGAATATGAAGCCTTAATTGCTGGTTTGCAGATCACTAAGTATATGGGAATCAGGTATCTTGAGGTACACGTAGATTCTTTGTTGATTACAAACCACTTTAATGGATCCTATGCTGTTAAAGGTGAAAAACTAACCAAATATTTGGAGATAGTCAAAAGTTTGGCACTCTCTTTTGCTTCCTTTAGTTTGTCACAGGTACCAAGGGAAGAAAATACAGAAGCTGATGCATTGGCTAACTTAGGATCATCCTTGAAGATCCCGGAGGATATCAAGATTCCTATTATCCATATCCTGACCCCGGCTATCGAGGATCACGAGGCTATGGAGATAGGAAATGATTCTGCAATTATCCCTTGTGAGGATACTCAATCCTATTCAGGATCAGGATCATGGATCTCACCAATTATGAGATACTTACAACATGGAGAGATTCCTACAGGAGAAAACCCTAGGGCTTTCAAATCTAAGGTATCTCAATTCACAATTATAAATAATATGTTGTATAGACGATCTCTTGCAGGACCATACTTGAGATGCATTGAGGATCCTGAAGTTCAAGAAGTTTTAAAAGACTTCCATGAAGGAGATTGTGGAAACCACACTGGGGGCAGGGCTTTATTCTCAAGGATCCTGAGGACAGGATACTACTGGCCAACCATGAAGAAAGATGCTGTGGAGTATGCCAGAAGATGTGATCCTTGCCAGAGACACAGCAATATCCTTCATCAACCAGCTGAATTATTGCATCCTATATCCTCCTCTTGGCCATTCATGAGATGGGGTATGGATATAGTTGGAAAGCTCCCTAAGGCACCTGGTGGGAAAGTATTCATGTTAGCTATGACTGATTACTTCTCCAAGTGGATAGAGGCTGAAGCTTTTGCCCAAGTCAGAGAAAAGGAAGTTATATCCTTCATTAAAAGAAATATTATAACTAGATTTGGAATTCCTTCCGAGATTATATGTGATAATGGTTCCCAATTTATTGGAGGCAGAACCACTAACTTTTGTGACAGCTGGGGGATTAAGATGATAACTTCAACACCAGTCCACCCACAAGCTAATGGCCAGGCAGAATCATCCAACAAGATCATCATCAACAATTTGAAGAAGAAGCTTGGATCCAAGAAAGGGAAATGGGCAGAAGAACTACCCTATGTGCTCTGGGCTGACAGGACAACCCCTAAGAATGCTACTGGTCAAACACCATTCTCTTTGGTGTTTGGGGCAGAATCAGTGATCCCAACAGAAATGGTGGTTCCAACTGCTAGAACAAGTATTCGTGATCCTGAGGAAAATAATGAAAACTTGGCTCAAGACCTGGATACTATTGAAGAAATCAGGGATATGGCTAGAATAAGGATGGCTAGTTATCAGCAAAGAATGGCTGGTGCTTACAACAAAAATGTCAGGATCAGGAGGTTTCATGTTGGAGATATGGTGTTAAGGAAAGCATTTCAGAATACCACCAATCCTGCTGATGGAAAATTGGCTCCAAAATGGGAAGGCCCTTATTTGATTGAAGCTGAAGCAGGAAAGGGGGCATATAGATTGCTAACCATGGAAGGTGATTTGCTACCAAGAGCTTGGAATGCTGTCCACTTGAAGAAATATTTCATGTAAGCAGGATCCTTATGGCATAGGTGATCCTCACGATAGGGATATCCTTAAAGGATCCTCAAAGTATCGGTGATCCTTACTCAGGTAATATCCTAATCTTGAACTATTTCATTTCTTTATTTTCTCATAAAAGGATAAGGATCATGTATCCTTTATCCATCTCTCATGTGAGTTCAAGTTTTGAAAGTTCAGGTATCTTTAGCACAACATTGGTTATCCACAGAAGCAATTCGTCTTTTGGGTTTAACCCCAGTTATTCGGGCTTGTCCCCAGATTCCGCCTGTAGCGCACGATGATCCTGGTATAGTTCAAGGCTTTGGGACCAGTACTCGTTCTAGGGGCTGATAATTCCATTGTTCTGGCTATGCTTAGGATCCTACGTATAATGGTAGACGTACCATACATCCGTTCATAAGGTTTCTAACGTTTTCACGTTAGCTAAGGTTTCTAACGTTTTCACGTTAGCTAAGGTTTTGGCATCTTCATGTCACTAAGTTTGGATAGTCGCCAGTTAGGGCCATACTCCAGTTTACACACGATCCTTGGGCTTATCCCCAGTTATCCTTGGGCTTGTCCCCAGTTATCCTTGGGCTTGTCCCCAGTTATCCTTGGGCTTGTCCCCAGTTATCCTTGGGCTTGTCCCCAGTTGCTAACTCTTTTCTTATATTGGCTTAGTCCCAAGTTATGCTCTATTTCAGGTCATTGAAGATAGGCAGCTAGGGATCCTTGATCCTTATTTCACTCTAAGGTTTATCTTATAGTTATCCTTATTATGGTTAGGATTCTAACTTGGATCCTCAGGTATGATCCTTAACTCTTTTCATTTTATTCATTACTCTTTTAAATAACCCTTATACTTGACAACTGAACTTGTATTTCTTAAATCATATCACTTGTTAAAACCTATCGCTTATGGGATATGTGATCCTTGTTCATATCCTAAACTTTTTGGATATCTTTTCTAATCTTTCAAGGCTTGATAAGTATAAACAGAGTGAACATCACAACAGTTGGAAAGTAACATGTTAAAAAGGATAACAACACATGATAAGCGACAAAAGGTTAAGTTTTTATTTATTAACATAAGGCTAACCCTTTAAAGGTTGTCAAAATTACCTACCCGGGCATCTACCAGCAAAACGTGGCCCGTCCGCTGGGGTAGGTAAAGGGTGTCCATGATAATGAGTTCAAAAGTAGTGCAGGAATATAAAGGCGACAGGATCAAAATGGCTTCATCCCCCAAACAGAGGATCCCTCCACCAATTGCAATCCTGCCTATTGTCCAAAGGATCATACATGATCCTTAATCCTAAAACCTATTGTTCAGAGTACAAACCATGAAATTGTTTTAAACATCACAACCATCAAACAAAAAAAAAATTGGGCTCTGGCCTTGGCACATATATCCATCATCGCCCAATTGTGCAGCCTACACCTTTGCTGCATCCTCTTCTCCTCCAGCTGTGGTATCCTTCACCTGATCCTTCCCACTGCCACTTGCTTCAATCGCCAAAACCTCAGTAGCCTCCTCTTCATCATCATCCTCAAGATCAGCCAACCTTTCCTTCCAACCCTCAACATCCAAGCTGTTTTTATCAAAGCTAGGATCTTGAGCTTCCTGGGCCATCTTCAATTTTGTCTGGTACATCGTAATGGCGGCAGAGACCTTAGCATTTTCCATAAGTTCATGCTTTTCATAATCAAGGTTGATCAGAAGTTTGGCTGTCTTAGTCTTCTCATCTAGGAGTTCCTTCCGAGCATCAGCAAGTGCAAGATCCTTGAGCACAGCAACCAGTTGGAGGTCGGCAATCTTTTTATCTAGATCCTCAACGTGGCCCACATAATCCTCAATCTCAGCAAATTTCGGCAAAAGAAAAGGATAAAAGCAGTTCAAGACCAAGTGATCCTTATGCGAGTAGGATACATAGGCAGAATAAAGGATCCTTACTTCATTGAAGTATTCAAGGAACTGGTGGCGGATCAGTGGTAGACCCTGAAGATCCTCAGCATCAGAAGTTTTCCTCTTCTTGACACCCTTTCCTTTAGTGGGTGCCTTTGGAATGGAAATGCTAGGACTGCTGGTGGATCTCTTCCTTCTGGGTCGTACGACATCAAGGTCAGCTGTGTTGAATTGGGATACAGGCTTGGCAGATTTTCCAGCACCTATACAATTAAAGCAAGATAAGTATCTTTTCCTAGTTCATATTTCATTATATATCTAAATTTTAAACAAGGATACTTACTTGACATTGTGACAGAGCCCGAGGATACCTCCTGCGAATCTTGAGTTGTTGTCTTGAAAGTTCTTGTCTCAGGATCAAGTCTCTTGAAAGCGAGGAGCCTTTCCTTAGCAGCAGGGGACAGTTTGAGGTGCGAAACGGTGATAGCTGTATAACAAGAAAGCAAAAATGTCAGTTATCCTTACATCAAAAGGAAGTTCCTGGTGATCCTTCTCAGGATCCTCCATCCTACCATGGGTAGCCCATTTTTTAGGAAGATCCTTTCCATCCTGGATGGAATCTATCTTGATAAAAAAGAAGCGTCGTTTCCAATTAGCATCATTCTTGGTGGCTTTGAAGATCGGGTGTTCTTCACCAGGTTTACGTTTGAACAAATAACGGTGAGAGCCAAAGGTGGTAAGATCATACAGTTCTCCCAGCTCTGCCATTCCTAGATCTATTCCCTCTTGATCGATGATCCTTTCAAGGGTGTGCAAAACCCTCCAAATCATCGGCATGGCTTGGATATAAGAGATGCCGGTTAGGGAAAAGAAAGATTGGGTGAATGATGGAAAAGGATATGTATAGCCTATGGTGAAAGGAGTGACGGGGAAAGCAACCCACTTATCGGAGATATGATCGCTCAAGGCATTGGGGTCAAAAGGCCTGAATTCGGTGTTCGCCGGAAAACAATAGCGAATCCTATCTATCTGAGCATCATTGAAGCAGCAGCGTTCTTTAATGGAATCTTCAATGATCCCCTGGCTTTTCGGAGGACTGCTCTTTGGGTGATCCTTGCCCGGTGAACTTCGAAGCAACATTTTCGTATTGACAGAGATAAAGGTAGAGAAACAGAGTAAGAAGGGAGAAAGAGGAGAAAGAATTACCTGGTTGCTCGTCGACTGAGAATTTAAAGGGAGTCTCTTTCGAATTTGAATGCATGATGATCCTATCTATATCTCTATTTATAATTATGATTCTGCAGGATTGTCACTTCCGTGACATCATCATCGCAACGGCTAGTTCTATTTTAACGGCTATATATCCGTTAGTTTGTTACGGATAAGATCAAGAAAACATAACTCGCTAATTTTACAATTTCACTCCTTATATTTTGGGGGCAATTGTTAGGGGAGGATTTTCTAACAATTAGTGATCCTTATTCGTTATCCTAACTAGTGATCCTTACTTCTGTGACAGGTGGTGATCCTCAGAAGAACTTCAGGATCAGGATCATGGATCACTTTAAGGATCCTCGTACTGACGATTGTTTACTTATGTTTTGTAGTATTTCGCAGGTATATTGAGCTTGACCAAGTCTAAGCGACATTCCTCGAGAATATTCCTGAACTATTCAGCACGTGCTTGACCGAAAATAGACGTTATGGAGAACGTGGAGGCTTGGCACGAAAGTCGGATAGTTAGTTTAGGTGGTTTTTTTCTATTTTAAAAATGGAGTAACGAGCTAGTAGAACACACTTTGTCATTTTTGGCAGTTACACACACTCGTACAAGCTCTCATTCAAGCTCTCATTCAAACACTTAGCGAATTCACACACTTTTTACACATTCCACCGTAGTGATCCTTGTACCTAGCTCGTTACTATCCAAAGTTGTAAACATTCATTCATTTATTTGAGCTTGGTGATCGGTAGTTTCCATCACCCGGGGTTTTTTGTGCCGGAGATCAACTCTTGATCAAGGGCTTTTTCCCCGTATAAATCTTTGTGTTGTTTGTGCAATTTACATTGAAGTGATCCTCATCGCTGTTACATATTTTAAGCATCATTCCCCTAAACAAAGAGTTTGGTTGCAATATCCTCATCAGATTTCTGACCAAAACACCAATGAAAAGCAACAAACAGCCAATAAGTTTTTCCTAAACCTTAGAATGACAGGAGTGGATAGTAAGCGTTACACTACATTATTCTTTGAATATGTTAGAATAGTGCCAACCCTTGCATCACCAGAACCAGTATTAATCTCCCGCTACATATGGGGACTAATCAGTGAGATTAGGCATGTAGTCAAGGCAGCTAGACCACCAACTATAGAAGAAGCTGTAGAATTAGCAAACATCTTGACTATTGAGTTAGTGCGTACATGAGAAGAGGACTAGAGGAGAAACCTAGCTCAAAGTCTTACTGATGCGTGTGAAGTGTCGTTAGTTTTTGATGTATATGTTAAGCCCTTTTTAACACTTTTTAGCCAAGTTTTAAATTTATAAAACACAATATTTACTAACACTAGACACACATATGGGCAAGTGCACCCATCGTGAGCGTAGTATAGTGTTGGTAAGATACCGAGGTCATCCAAGGACACAAGAGCTTTTAGTACCGGTTTATCCTCAACGTCTAATCAAATCAAAAAGTTTAGAAAAAGGTTTTTAAACTAAGAAAAATAAAAACTAACTAAAATGCTGAAAATAAAAATAAACTAAAAACAGATAGACAAGATGAATCACTTGGTTCCGAATCGTGTATAGTGTAATCCTAAAACAGTAGGCCCCTCTTTTGGAGGTGACGTTACCCTCAACCTAGTAGTTTGAGTCAACAAGGATACAATCCTAAAGGGTCGGATTATTGAAAGATAATTAATTAAGTTATTAATGCAAATTATGGTAGGCCCCTCTTTTGAAGGTGACGTTACCCTCGGCTAAGTAGTCTGACTCAGCAGGGATACGGTCCTAATTAGCCGGGTTATAGTATTAATAGTAGTTTAACTTATGAGGGGATCAAAGAGTTTGGACCCCCGCCATCCAATACCGTTAAGTATTGAAGGAGGTCCTACTAAATTTGACCCAGGTCCCTTGCAGGATCTCTAAACGCTGAACAACGGCAAGACTCTTATCAAACCGTTCCCTTAACCCCCGACCAGGTAGCCAACATACCTCGATATAGACCATGGAGATATGAATGGTGAAAATCTTTTATTTTATATAGACAGTAAAATAATGCGAAGACACCACGGACAAACGATAAGGAAGAATCACCTTCAACATAAGAAACTAGTTATTAAAGTCATTAATACAAAACCAAGTAAAAAGTGCGAAAAGATTAAAAATAAAAAGTATTACACTAGACACTTGTCTTCACCAAGTGATGTTAGAGACTTAGGCAAACATGACCTTGATTGTCAAGAACTCTTACGATCAATCTTGGATCCCGAGACGACTCATACACTCTATGATGGACAATGGATGATGGTGGTGGATGATGGTGTTATGGTGGTGGTGGGTGAAGTGTGAGAGAGGTGGTGTGCCAAGGGATGGTTTGAGCTTAAGCCAAGCTGTTGGACCGTTCTACGACCTTAAACCGTCAGTTAAGGCAGTTCATCTTTGCATACGAAGGCGGAATCAACGTAAACAAAGTCATAACAGCTCTAATCCTTTTAATCTTTCTTTTCTGATTGATTTGAGTGCTTGTACAACGTTTTCTGATACAAATCCGGCAGCACTTCGTGTTTCACACAATGACCAAGTTCTATCAAATGAACAACACAACAGCCTATATATAGACTTGAGATTTCGCTTGAGATTGCTTGAAGCGAAATCATCACATGTTGATTTCGCTTGAAGCTGTTTCAAGCGAAACCTTCAAGTTTATTACATACAAACCCTAAATAAACTCTATTATGTGATCATTCAAACAATTCTAGACACAAGACTTGATTATGACGTAATCAACAGACATTTAGTGCACCAACAGACTCCCCCTTGGATGTTGATGAAGTCTTTGGCTTCAAGTCTTTGTCTTTAACAATCTTCAAACATTGTAAAAAAAAACTTTCTTCAATCTTTATCTTCAATCTTCCCTTTGACCGTTGATCCAGACTCCCCCTTTCACAGACTCCCCCTCTCGATATGCTAGAATCTGAGAAATCTGGTTCAAGCTTTGTCATTTAGCTTCCGTTGGGAATAATGAAATCCAATCCTGTTACTTAACCAACAAACATTACAATTCTATCTTTTCAACAATAATTCACAAACTCAATCAGTTTTAGAAATCCACTTAAGTATTCAGGTCCAAGTTAATGACCCTGATCACTTGATTAATCTACCAAGTCCAAATTAATGACCTTGGTTGATCTTTTGACGAATCACACTGATTTTAAAACAACAATTTCAAACATTTTCTGAAAAATAACAAGTATCAAGTTAATGAACTTGTTTTTGACATTTCAAAGAAAACAAACTTCATCAAAGTAAGCTCTCCTCATTCTTCAGTCCAGAATTTCCTGCATCTGCTTTAAACATCAGAGAATCCAACAATCAACTCTCCACTTTGGTTTGTCAGAAAATAAAGCAGAAATAAAATCTTTTTGGATTTTATCAAAGTATTCTAAACTAAGAAATGAAATACAGAAAACTTAAATTGCAGAAAGTAAACAAAGTAAACTATTTACAAACATATTTTTGGTGAGCGTGTCAGGGAATCATATCAGCTTTTTAGACAAATCACAAGTACGATTAAGCTTCATTTCATATTCAGATTTAAACACTTCACCTCGATTGTCGATATACTGATCCATCTTAAATTCCCACACAAATTTCAACTTACTCAGGATACGATTTAGATGAATTAAGAACTTAGATCATTCATGTGTCCCACCTCTTGAATATACTCCCGTATCCAGAATCCCAATAATCAGTCTTACAGGTGAGAATACTACAATGATATCTGTATATAATTTAGGTATGCGAGGGCCGAGGGATCTCAGATCGATACTTCCGTATACGCAGAGAGATATCAGCTTCGACTTTTTGGTGTGTTCCCTTTAGAGGATCTTTTTGCTTACAACAGCAGCATTTATCAATTTTATTGTTTCAGCATGCTGAGGGTTTAATGCTGTGTTTCAAGCGTTGCAGCAAGTATTAGCCAGGGACTAGGTCAGAACCACCGTTCAGCAGAAGTCCCGGAATAATACCCCAGATATCATAGAGTATAAAGACCTAGTATATCAGATTAAGAGACCTTTCAAACGAGATTTCAGGGGTTACCTATATATCCAAGTAGTGTTCCCCACGAATTCACAAGTTTGAATTTTAGGTTTATATCCCGAATAAATCTACTAAATGTATGAAAACCTATCGACACATCATCAGTGAGACTGTTTAACTCATTTATACTATACAAATCTTTAGCATACTGTAATCGTCTAGCCGATGTACTATCATTTTCCCATATACACAAGCTCTTTTTCATTTTATCATGTTTTTGTATTTTATCAATTTTTTACTATTTTTGTATTTTCTGAAAATAAACTATGTACAAACATCTACTCCCCCTAAATACCAAAACAAGTAGAAATTCGACAAACCATTGCAGATTGTTTCTCGTCTTCATCCGCAACAGTACTCTCATCAACGCTCACAATTCCATCCGACACCGACAGAAGCTTCATACCGTTCAGTTTTAACAAATATTTAAACCGATTTTTATCAAAAGCTTTGGTATGTAAATCAGCTTTCTGTTCGTCAGTGTGGATTTTCTCAATTCGTATCAACTTTTTCTCAAAGCAATCACGAATAAAGTGATGACGAATTTCTATGTGTTTAGTTTTAGCGTGATGTACTGGATTTTTAGTTATATTTATTGCGGCCTCATTATCAACAAAAAGAGGTGTGTTAAGAAACTGCAAACCGTAGTCGCGCATCTGTTGCTGTATCCACAAGATCTGAGAGCAGCAACTGCTAGCAGAAACGTACTCCGCTTCACAAGTAGATAACGCCACAGACGTTTGTTTCTTACACTGCCAGGTAACCAATCTAGGACCAAAGAACTGGCATCCTGCAGTTGTTGATTTTGAATTGACTTTGCAGCATCCGAAATCCGAATCGGAATACCCTTCGAGCGTAAAATCGCCTTTTCTAGGATACCACAACCCCAATGAAGGAGTTCCTTTCAGGTAGCGTAATATCCTCTTCACAATGATCATATGCGATGCTCTTGGACCGATAATGTGAAGCTCTTTTCTCAAAAAACTCTTTGTTTGATTTTGAAAAAATTTCATTTTCCTCATCAGAAAGTGAACTTGAACTGTTCACAAACACCTTCTTTTCAGCAAACCTTTTGTTTTGAAAACTCTTTTTCTGATAACTCTTACCATCCCTATAACCACCCGACCAATTGTTTCGATTGTTATTATAAAACCTTGGTGGAACAACAGGCTTTTTGTAGTAAGCTTTATCTTTCTCAAAATTCATTTGCCTTTTTGTTTGTTTCAAACTGTTCACTTCCGAAAACTCAACTTCAACCAATTTGAAAATATTTGTCAACCTTTTCACATTAACATTCTCAATAGGAAACATAGAATCCGAATACAACTTATCAGATCCAGCCATCTTGTACATCACAAGACCCGGTTCATCACTTAAGTTGTTTTTGGACTTTGATTTTTGAATGTATTTGTCCAAGAAACACCCATCATCTTCAGCTGAATCAGACATTAAAACACTTTCAGCTGTGCTCTTAACAATCTCTGTCTGAACACTATCATCAGATGATGTAAAAGTAACATCAATGTTCTCCGGAAGTTTAACTTCTTTTTCTTCATCAATTTCAACCAACCCAGATTGCTTTTTCGTGTAATTATCAAGAACAGGTGGTGGAACTTGATGAAACCCCACCCCAGTTCCATCACAGTACACATCTTCGCCCGCTTTGTCTTTCCCAATAGGTTTGGGAATGATATGTTGCAAAACAAAGCTTGCGGAGCTGTAACTGTTAAGCTTCAACTGGATTCGCTCATTTTCGATTACAACCTCTTGAACTTTAAGTTTAAATTTAGCGATTTCATCCAGTTGTTAATTGATTGATACTTCTTTGACTCTAAGCACTGCTCTTAGATGTTCATTTTCTTTAAAAGTTTTACCATTTCGATCATCACAATCTTTCAATGTGCCTTTTAGTTTTTCAAATTTTTCAGAAATCTGACGGTTTTCAAGAATCAACTTTTCATTTTCTTGTTTAATTTTATCATGATCAATTTTATTATTTTCAATTTGTTTAGTTAATTCTCTTATCCGTTCAGTTGAAGCTTTAACCGTTTTGTCACGATCAAGAATCTGATTCTCAACGCTTCTGACTTTAGCTGTCAGATCATCAACTTTCTTCCCGTTGAGATACGTGACTGTGCTACAAAATTTGCAATCTTTGTTGCAATTTTTGCAATCAGCATTTCCTTCAACTTTCTTACCTGACACATTTGTTGACACATCTGAACTGACCTGGCTTTTTGACTCAGACACGGAGTTAGAGTCTACCTCAAGTGCCTTAGCAGCTAGCACTTTGTCAGCCATTCTTCCAAGATTTTCAGCAGTCAACTCCTGAGTTGTGTCAATAACTCCAGTATCAATCTTCTTTGCTTTCTCGATCTCTTCTTTCTCTTTTCTCTCTTTCTCTTTCTCTTTCTCTTCTTCAATCATTTTCGAAGTTGGAGTTCCCCACCATTTGTGTTGCCAATACTCATCATCTTCTTTGTATTGCTGGATTATGGCTTCAATATCAAGTGTACTATAATCAATTGCAATATTTCCATACTCATCAAGATAGCACTCTCTATCTGGATCCCATCTATTGGCTCTCCTTGCTTCCAGAAAGATACGAGATATTCTAATGATTTTGTTTTCAGCTATCATTTTTCTGTAACTATACTTTTGCTCTTCAGTTCGATCGTCTTTCCACGGAATAGGATCGTCATTTTTCGCCATGAATGCGTAACCAACCGCATCTTCTTCTGGTAGAACCTCTTGACTCCAGTCATAACCCTCATCATCGTAAATCACCGCAAGAGCTCTAGATTTCTCTTTGTTGTCTTCAACCTGCTTCAATCTAGGCGGCTCAGATTTATTTTGGTGATAAATCGCCTTCTTGTAGTAATCATCTCTGAAAGGGTTCTCTGACTCATCAGCATAAGCGTTTCGACATTCTCGTTTGAAATGACCCTTCTGCTTACACTTGAAGCAAGTCACCTTTGATTTATCGAATCCCAGCTTGGTAGATGCACCACCAATTGTTTTTCTACCGGTAATTTCCATGAATCTTTGTGCACGACGAACAGCACTTGCCATAGCCCAACGAATATCGATCAATTCCATTTCCTCCGGATCAATCTGATCGTAATCTTCTTTCGTCAGAATAATTTTATATTTTAGGCGGCTCTGATACCACTTGTTGGACCGTTCTACGACCTTAAACCGTCAGATTTGTGTTGCCTATCTTCCCAGCTACCAACCCTTCATATGATTCCAGCACCGATGCTAGGAAAATCATCTGCTGCTTGGCCGATTCTTCATCAAAATTTTGAGCATTCTTCAAATCTATCGCGATGTTGCATTGAAAACGATTCTTTGCATCAGAATGACTTCCAGAAGATGAAGATTCACTATGATAACCACTGTGACTTCCACTGCTTTGACCACTTTGACTTTCTTTGCCGGCTGTCAAAACATTTTCAGCAGAAAACGCAGTTTTTGGAGAAGCTGCTTTTGGCATCATACTCTTTGGATAATACAAATCCAAATTCTGCTGGTAAGATGAATGATTGACTTTATACGTCTTTTTCAACTCCAACTCGTGACTCTCGAGTTTCTCAATCAGCAAATCTAATGTCAGCTTTTCTGGTTCTTTGATGGTATTCTTCTGCATCAACGCATAATATCTCCAATCCATCTCGTCAGGTAACGAATCGAACAATTTGTCGATAAGATCTTCTTCATAAATTTTGATATCATGTCTTGATAATTCCAGCTTCAGATGACCAAACCTTTCTATCATTTTACACACTGACTCATTCTTAAGATAACCAAACAGATCAAACTCTTTCCTAAGAAGTTTCTTTTTGTTTTTTATGATTTCAGTACTACCTAAACATTTCTTTTCTAACTTTTCCCAAAGATCTTTTGCATTTGAATAATCGATCAATGAGATTATGTCTTCCCGGACCGACTGAAATAACAACGCCACACACTTTTGTTCAGCTACAAACGAGTCAATCTCCTCGGCTGCTCTTAAAGTTTCACCATGTTTCTTTCCATTGGCATAACCATTTTTCAAACTTTTCCAGCTAGTAAATGCGAATGCCATCAACCAGTCTTCAAATTTTCTGGACCACCGACTGTATTCCTCAATAGCCATTAGCTTTGGAGGTTTATTGAAAGTTCCGAATGCGCTTTCCGATTCCCAAGCTTCCTTTTTCTTCTCTTTTGGCGGGTTATCATTCACATTGCTTGACGAAGTATCAGTGTTTCCGGAATCTCCAGCGAATGCGTACATATCGCTAAACGGGTTCATGAAAATATCATCCATCTTGAACGTACCTGAAAAATCAGTCAAACACTTGGAAAATTTTTAGGTTTTGAAAATTTAGCAAGTTCAAGCGAAATACTTTGAAATGAAATGACTTCAAGCGAAATCAACACTATAATACTGCTCAAGCGAAATCTGATCCAAGCACTTTTCAAGCGAAAACTACTATTTCGCTTCAACTAATTAGAACCTTCAAGCGAAATCCCACAAGATCAGATTAAACAGTGTCAAGCGAAACCCAGAAATACACTTCAAGCGAAAACTGAAAGAACAGTTTCGCTTCAACTGTTCAAGCGAAAACCACTATTTTGCTTCAGAAGTTTCAAGCGAAATTGTCTGATTTCAAGTCAAATTGTCTGATTTCAAGCGAAATCAACCTATAATCTTCGAATACTTTCAAGCGAAATCCAGTTTTAGGTCAATTTTAACATGTTTTAATCTGAATTTTAGTCCGAATCTTTGTAGGCTTTGTTAAAACTACGTTTTACACGATATACTCGAAAATCAGACCATTTCGACCGTTGGAACTTGTTCAGATCTGAAAAATATAAAAAGAAATGAGTAGAAAGAAGAGAATCCGCTGCTATGGTATGAACTCCTCGTCCTGAGCTCTGATACCACTTGTTGGACCGTTCTACGACCTTAAACCGTCAGTTAAGGCAGTTCATCTTTGCATACGAAGGCGGAATCAACGTAAACAAAGTCATAACAGCTCTAATCCTTTTAATCTTTCTTTTCTGATTGATTTGAGTGCTTGTACAACGTTTTCTGATACAAATCCGGCAGCACTTCGTGTTTCACACAATGACCAAGTTCTATCAAATGAACAACACAACAGCCTATATATAGACTTGAGATTTCACTTGAGTTTGCTTGAAGCGAAATCATCACATGTTGATTTCGCTTGAAGCTGTTTCAAGCGAAACCTTCAAGTTTATTACATACAAACCCTAAATAAACTCTATTGTGTGATCATTCTAACAATTCTAGACACAAGACTTGATTATGACGTAATCAACAGACTTTTAGTGCACCAACACAAGCACTCCTATTTATAGGCTGAACAGAAGCTCGGGCACGGCCCCGTGTCCACATCCTCTCTTTCTTCATTTAATGCAGCTTGTCTGTATTAGTTGACCACGCCCCCGTGTCCGCTGAGCACAACCCCGTGTGCAGAAGAATCTTTGTACTATGAAGATTTGCCTGGATTCTGCAAATCTTATAGTTGAGCACGACCCCGTGTCCTCTGAGCACGGCCCCATGGTGGGCAATAGAAGCTTCTACCACTTTGTCCTTTCTGATGACACTTGGGCATGCCCCCGGGCTGGCTGAGCACGGGGCGTGTTCAGTCTTCTGTCTTCTTGTTTTGCTTGGGAAGATGCTGTCGTGGGGTCGGGCATGTCACGTTTGTTCCATTTCTTGTATTTATGTAAGATTTTGCTGTCTTTTTGCTTCTTTTGTTAATTTGAGCTCATTTAATCCTGAAAATACAAAAGGAAGACAAAAGCACACTTTTTCCAACATTAGTACTAAAAAAAGGTTAGTTTTATTCCACAATTGATGTAATTTATATGTTGCATTTTGCACATATCAAATACCCCCACACTTGAATCTTTGCTTGTCCTCAAACAAAACTCTTTATAATGTGGCTTTACACTCCCAAATGGAATGGGTAGAAAAGAAGGTTTTTTGGGCTTGTCATAGAGTGTCGGGATTTCCAAGATTCTTTATTTAGCTTTATTTTTATTTATTTACAATCCTATTCGTCATGATTTATTTAAAACTTTTCATAAGATAAATTACTTATTAGGGCATAACATGCCTCTTTAAAATTCTATTTATATATACAAGTTCACATACCTCACGGGGGATCACCCAACACTCGACCGAAGATGTATTTTTGTGAAACACATGAGAGCGGCATGGAACTTACTCCTACCATAAGCTTGCCAAGCAATCAATCCTCCTCCTTTTTAACTATATACCTTTGTAAATATCAAAAGGACTTTTGGGTGAAGAGTTAGGCTTGGGTTAAAGGTAGGTGGTTGGGTTAGTGGTTAGTAGAAAAGGGCGAAAAAGCGTAAAAGGCGTCGGTTTTCGTAAAACACTTTGTTTTTTTTTATTCTAATGAAGCATTTTCAAACAAGGTTTCTTTTGATGAGCTTGTTTGTTTATTGCTAACTTCATCCTTTTTTTTGTGTCATAAGAAAACCGAGCTTTGTTACAAAAATAAAGGGTTTAAAATGAAAAAGGTTTTGGTGGGTAAAAGGTGTTTGTTTTGGGGAAAGAAACGAAAAGGTTTAGGCTCAAAGGGGTTAACTAGGGGGATTTTGGGTAGGTGGTAAAAAAAAAAGAAAAATAATGGTGTTGAAAGAAAAAGGGTTAGTCCTAATGCCTCCGTCATTTACTTACTTGGGTTTAAGTTGGTAAGGACCGGGAATGTATCGTCATGGCAAGTTCTAGAGTCGTAAGAATCAAGCAGCTATTCACACAAGAAACGAAAAATGAGCATTTAGTTTAAAGATATGTATTTGTATGCTCAATAAAGGCTCAAAACTCACTTTTTGTGGGAATGGGTTTTTTTCTATGTGATCAAGTATATATAATCAAATTTTAACTAGATTTGTCATGCCTTTTCATAATTTTCTTATGTTGGTTCTTTTTATCACGACGCTATCGGTTGTAAATTTGTAAAAATATAACATTTTTAAACTTGTAATTCCCAATTTAAACCAAGACAAATAAAAAAATGAAATTTTAGAAAAAAAATTGGGGGGATTAGCGGTTCCAATAGAGTTTTGTGTAAGGCTTGTACTTAGGACTTGCAAAATTCAAGGTTTTCGCATCCCCCCCCCCCCCACACTTAAATTACACATTGTCCTCAATGTATCCCAAAAATAAGTTTCTTCGGTTGATTAAAATGTGTAAAAGTGGGTTAAAAACAAGATTTTATGTTACTGGGTAGCTGAACACGGTGTGGTGTTGGCTGAGCACGGCCCAGTGTCCAGACTGCCAGTACTAAAAGTAAACAGAAGGCTGGGCACGGGGGCGTGTTCAGTGAGCACGGCCCCGTGTCCAGGTACCTGAACTGGGCATTTTCTACAGAACCTCGGGCACGGGGGCGTGTTGGGGTGAGCACGGCCCCGTGCTGAACTTGCTGTAATGAAGAAAAATTGTCGGGAGGCTCTGTTTTTGTGCATGGGTTGTTGGTTCAAGCTTCCCTTAGTATCCTTCACCATCCCGAGTGTGTTTTATTCCTGGAAATTAAAACTAAACTAGAAAATATAAAAGTTAATCTAAATTAAACTAAGGATAGTTCCGCGGAATGCCTCCATGGTGCGCCACGTTTATAAGGGTCCTTGGCTAGACCCACCTTATCGGGTGGTTCTGGCTCATCTTCAATTAGGGGGTCATTATTGCCGAATGGATATTTCATTGAACGCTCAAGATCGACACTTCTTTTAAATGCCCCTAATTGAATAGATAGATTGTTGTACTTCCGGTTTTTCAAAGCTTCGTGGGTTTTTACAAAAGGTCGTCCCAACACTAGAGGAGCGTCATCAAGGATGACAAAGTCGGTTGGGATTACCATTTGATTTGTTTGAACCAAGACATCCTCAACTACACCGATTGATTTTATTACTTTCCGATTAGATAGAAAAATGGGAATTTGAAGTGGAGAAAAATCACTAATACTTAATTTTTCGAAAATGTAGTTGGTCATTATGTTAACACAAAGATCTTTATCAATTGTGACGTTACTAATAAACGAATTTTGAAAAAAAACATGGAACCGGTGTAATGTTAATTTCAAATAAGTCTTCTTTTATTAGCGAGGTTTGATCAGTAGTTAACTTAACACTTACCGTTTCGTCAATTTTAGTGTTAGTATTTAACTATTTTAAACACTTAGCATGAGTGGGAACTAAACAATGAATTTCAAAAGAAGGTGACAAGAGATTAATTTCTTCAAAATTAGACTCTTCTTGAATTTTAACGTTGTCGGACTCACCTTTTTCGTTGTTTAACTCATATGTCGGTTTTTCACTTATTTGTTCTTCCATTTTTACACTTTCAGTTATCTTTTCTTTATTTAATTCTTCTCTTGCGCGGGACTCCTCTTCCCTTGCGCGAGATTCTTTTATATAGCGATCGATAACTCTAAGGTGTTCTAATATCCTATCGGTCACTTCGGTTATAGAAAAAGGATCGGGATTTTCAAAGCTTGAATCCGGTTGTTCGATCCTTTGTTCCTCATAATACCCATATGAAGTAGATGGTTCACACCATTGTTCTTCATTGTAAGCATATGATGGATAAGGGTCGTAATTTTGTTCTTCATAATACTCATATGAGGTGGGTTGTTCACGCCATGGTTCCTCATAATAAGCATACGAAGGTGGTGGCTCATATCTTGGTTCCTCAAAGTATGAGTAAGAAGGCTCATACCTTGGTTCATCAAAATATGAGTATGAGGGAGGAGGTTCATACCTTTGGTCTTCATAGGATGTGTATGAAGTTGATGGCTCTTACCTGGGTTCCTCATAGTAGGTGTATGAATTGGATGGTTGATATGAGTGACTATATTGAACCTAGTGCGGATTACTACAATTAGTGCAATAGTTACCCCTATAATCATCCTCCTCATAGGTGTAGTTGTAACCTCCTGAGTATTGATCCATAAGAATCACTCAGCAGACCACAACCAAGTCTTGAGATCAGAAAACAAAAATAAAAACGGAAACAGAGGCTGGACACGGCCCCGTGTTCAGTGGACACGGCCCCGTGTACAGAATCTGTATCTGGGCTTTTTAATTAAATTTCCTGATTTCATTGAGCACGGGGCGTGTTCAGTGAGCACGGCCCGTGTTCAAGCTACTGTTACTGGGTGTTTTATGAAAAATGTGCAGCACGGCCCCGTGTTCAGTGAGCACGGCCCGTGTTCAGGTTACTGTAAATGCAAAACTAAACTAAAATGCAGAAAAATATGCGCGCGTTTTAAAAAAGGTTTTGGAAAACTGATTAGGCCGTCGATTTTAAGCTTTCTTAAAATCCTTGTGTCCCCGGCAACGGCGCCAAAAAACTTGATGCGTGTGAAGTGTCATTAGTTTTTGATGTATATGTTAAGCCCTTTTTAACACTTTTTAGCCAAGTTTTAAATTTATAAAACACGATATTTACTAACACTAGACACACATATGGGCAAGTGCACCCATCGTGAGCGTAGTATAGTGTTGGTAAGATACCGAGGTCGTCCAAGGACACAAGAGCTTTTAGTACCGGTTTATCCTCAACGTCTAATCAAATCAAAAAGTTTAGAAAAAGATTTTTAAACTAAGAAAAATAAAAACTAACTAAAATGCTGAAAATAAAAATAAAATAAAAACAGATAGACAAGATGAATCACTTGGTTCCGACTCGTGTATAGTGTAACCTTTGATTATTTCCGCACTTTTGCACTATTCTAAGAGATTATCTTAGTTATTGTAGTAGGCCCCTCTTTTGGAGGTGACGTTACCCTCAACCCAGTAGTTTGAGTCAACAAGGATACAATCCTAAAGGGTTGGATTATTGAAAGATAATTAATTAAGTTATTAATGCAAATTATGGTAGGCCCCTCTTTTGAAGGTGACGTTACCCTCGGCTAGGTAGTCTGAGTCAGCAGGGATACAGTCCTAAATAGCCGGGTTATAGTATTAATAGTAGTTTAACCGATGAGGGGATCAAAGAGTTTGGACCCCCGCCATCCAATACCGTTAAGTATTGAAGGAGGTCCTACTAAAATTGACCCAGGTCCCTTGCAGGATCTCTAAACGCTGAACAACGGCAAGACTCTTACCAAACCGTTCCCTTAACCCCCGACCAGGTAGCCAACATACCTCCATATAAACCGTGGAAATATGAATGGTGAAAATATTTTATTTTATATAGACAGTAAAATAATGCCAAGACACCACGGACAAACGATAAGGAAGAATCACCTTCAGCATAAGAAACTAGTTATGAAAGTCATTAATACAAAACCAAGTAAAAAGTGCGAAAAGATTAAAAATAAAAAGTATTACACTAGACACTTGTCTTCACCAAGTGATGTAAGACACTTATGCAAACATGGCCTTGATTGTCAAGAACTCTTACGATCAATCTTGGATCCCGAGACGACTCACACACTCTATGATGGACAATGGATGATGGTGGTGGATGATGGTGTTATGGTGGTGGTGGGTGGTGGGTGAAGTGTGAGAGAGGTGGTGTGCCAAGGGATGGTTTGAGCTTAAGCCAAGCACTCCTATTTATAGGCTGAACAGAAGCTCGGGCACGGCCTCGTGTCCAGTGGGCACGGCCCCGTGTCCACATCCTCTCTTTCTTCATTTAATGCAGCTTGTCTGTATTTGTTGACCACACCCCCGTGTCTGCTGAACACGACCCCGTGTGCAGAAGAATCTTTGTACTATGATGATTTGCCTGGATTCTGCGAATCTTATAGTTGACCACGGCCCCGTGGTGGGCAATAGAAGCTTCTTCCACTTTGTCTTTTCTGCTGACACTTGGGCACTCCCCCGTGCTGGCTGAGCACGGGGCGTGTTCAGTCTTCTGTCTTCTTGTTTTGCTTGGGAAGATGTTGTCGTGGGGTCGGGCATGTCACGTTTGTTCCTTTTCTTGTATTTATGTTAGATTTTGCTGTCTTTTTGCTTCTTTTGTTAATTTGAGCTCATTTAATCCTGAAAATACAAAAGGAAGACAAAAGCACACTTTTTCCAACATTAGTACTAAAAAATGGTTAGTTTTATGTCACAATTGATGTAATTTATATGTTGCATTTTGCACACATCACTTACCCAGGAATTTAGCTACGGAAATTCCAACCGTGGGAAAAATGTAGGTTCTACATCTGCACCTTACTGTAAGGTCTGTAAGAAAAAGCATTCAGGAAGATGCTCGACTTACTACAATTTCTGCAAGATACCAGGACATAAGGAAGAAGATTGTAGGAAGAAACCAAGCAATGGAGTGTGCTTCAACTGTGGAGAAAAAGCTCACATCAAGCCGAACTGTCCAAAAATAGCTCCAGCCACAAACAATAAGACTACCAAAATGCTAGAGCATTTGTTTTGACGGCAGATGAAGCCAAGATGATTCCGGACATGATAGCCGGTACGTTTTTAGTTAATGATGTCTTTGCTAAAGTATTATTTGACTCTTGTGCAAACCAAAGTTTTATTAATACTTCATTTTGTAAACTTCTCAATCAACCATTAACTAAACTCCCACAAGAATGTCTAGTAGAGACAACAAATGGGGAAACCGTTAGGATTTCTGAAATCTTGCAGGGAGCAAGAACAAAATTTTTAAATCAAAAGTTTATTGTAAACCTTTATCCGATGAATCTGGCAGAATTTGATGTTGTATTAGGAATGGATTCGTTAATAGCCAATAAAGCCAGTATTTTATGTGATCAAAAGTCAATTCAAGTAAATTCACCAAGGGGTGAAAAGATCACGATTAAAGGAGATAAGCCATCTAGATCTACAAAATTCATCTTTCTAATGAAAACAGCAAGTTATATAAGAAAAAGATCATTAGTGTATTTGATTTCCATAATCACTAACACTAAAGGAAAGGAATTAAAATATATTCCTGTAGTATCTCAGTTTCCAGATGTGTTTCCAGAAGAATTACCAGGACTACCGCCAGACAGAGAAGTTGAATTCAGAATCCACCTGTTACCAGGGATAGCACTAATTGCCAAAGCACCTTACCGTTTGGCACCCGCAGAAATGCAGGAACTAAAGAAACAATTAGACGAATTATTGGAGAAAGGATTCATACAGCCAAGCTCATCGCCATGGGGAGCACCAATTTTATTCGTTAAAAAGAAAGACGGATCTATGCGTATGTGCATCGATTACCGTGAATTGAACAAGGTCACGATTAAAAATCGGTATCCATTACCAAGAATCGATGATCTGTTCGATCAATTGCAAGGAGCTCGATTTTACTCTAAAATCGATTTACGATCAGGATATCATCAATTAAATGTACAGGAAGAGGACATTCCTAAGACCGCATTTAGAACAAGGTATGGGCATTATGAATTTACTATCATGCCATTTGGTTTAACCAATGCCCCAGCCGCATTTATGGACATAATGAACCGAATATGTAAGCCATATTTGGATAAATTCATAATTGTCTTTATAGATGATATTCTCATTTACTCTAAGAGTAAAGAGGAACATGCAAAACATTTGCACGCACTTTTAAGTTTATTAAGGAAAGAAAAGCTGTATGCAAAATTTTCGAAGTGTGAGTTTTGGTTAGAACAGGTACAGTTTCTTGGACATTTAGTCAATCATGAAGGAATTCATGTAGATCCCACCAAGATCGAGGCAATTACCAAATGGAAAACTCCTGAATCACCAACTGAGGTTAGAAGTTTCATAGGATTGACCGGTTATTATAGAAGATTTATTCGAAATTTTTCTAGAATAGCCATTCCTTTAACTAAGCTAACTTGTAAACCTGTTAAGTTTAAATGGGGACCAAAACAAGAAGAAGCCTTTAGAATTCTTAAGCAAAGATTAACCAACACACCCATACTAGCGTTCCAGAAGGAACTGAAGACTTTATAGTCTATTGTGATGCTTCTAAGTTAGGTTATGGATGTGTGTTGATGCAACGACAAAAGGTTATAGCCTATGCATCTAGACAACTTAAGAATCATGAAGAGAATTATTCAACCCACGATATAGAGTTAGGAGCCATAATTTTTGCCCTGAAAATTTGGAGACATTACCTTTATGGTAGTAAGTTTACCATTTTTATAGATCACAAAAGTTTAAGGTATGTTTTCGGGCAAAAGGAGTTGAATATGAGACAAAGACGCTGGATGGAGATTCTTAGCGATTATGATTGTAATATCCAGTATCATGCAGGAAAAGCAAACGTAGTAGCTGATGCTTTAAGTCGAAAGTATCACGAGAAGCCAAAAAGAGTACATTCTCTTAAATTAAATCTACAAGTAGGTTTAAATGAACAGATCAGGAAAGTACAAGAATCAGTAATCAAGGACGATACTGAAAAGTTGAAAGGTATAATTAAGGAATTAGAACATGGAATAGATGGAATATGGAGATTCCATAAGAAAAGGATGTGGATACCTAAATTAGGAAACCTACGCCACCGTATATTAGAAGAAGCCCATAAGTCTAAGTATACGATGCATCCTGGAAGTGATAAGATGTATCAGGATTTAAGAAAGAATTTTTGGTGGATAGGAATGAAAAAGGATATAGCAGCTTATGTTTCTAAGTGTTTAACCTGTTCACAAGTCAAAGCTGAACACAAGAAACCCTCAGGTTTGCTGCAACAGTTAGAAATTCCAGTTTGGAAATGGGAATTGATAACAATGGATTTTGTTACCAAATTACCCAAAATAAGGAAAGGTAATGATACAATCTGGGTGATTGTAGACAGGCTAACTAAGTCAGCTCATTTCCTACCAATGAAAGAAACTTTCAATATGGAACAATTAGCTAAATTGTATGTAAATGAAATAGTTTCATTACATGGAATTCCTTTATCAATTGTTTATGATAGGGATAGCCGTTTTACCTCTCATTTTTGGACAAGTTTCCAAAAAGAAATGGGAACCAAGCTAAATCTAAGCATAGCTTATCATCCTCAAACGGACGGACAAAGCAAAAGGACAATTCAGACAATGGAGGAGATGCTTAGAGCTTGTGCAATTGATTTCGGAGGTAATTGGGATGATCACTTACCATTAATAGAATTTTCTTATAATAACAGTTATCACACAAGTATCAATGCTGCACCATTCGAAGCACTTTATGGACGAAAGTGCTGAACTCCAGTCTGTTGGGCAGAAATTGGAGAAAAACAAATATCCGGACTTGAGATAGTGCAAGAAACAACAGACAAAATCATTCAAGTCAAGGAACGACTGAAAGCAGCACGCGATCGACAAAAGAGTTATGCTAATAACAGACGGAAACAATTGGAATTTCAAGTAGGAGACAATGTGTTATTAAAGGTCTCTCCTTGGAAAGGAGTGGTAAGATTCATCAAAAGAAGAAAGCTAAGCCCCAGGTATGTTGGAACTTTTAAGATTATTAAAAGAATAGGACCTGTAGCCTATCAGCTACAACTGCCAGGGGAAATGGCAGGAATACATGATGTATTTCATGTATGTAATCTCTAAAAGTGCTTAGCTGATGAATCACTGATAGTGCCTCTTAAGGATATAAAGGTGAATGAACAGTTAAAATTTGCAGAAAGACCTCTACAGATCGAAGACAGGAAAGTCAAGAACCTCAAACACAAGAGATTGGTTCTAGTCAAAGTAAAATGGGATTCCAAGAGAGCACCAGAGTACACATGGGAGCTTGAAACAGAAATACAAAGGAAATACCCACATCTATTCCAGTAGACCTCGAGGACGAGTTCTAAAACAAGGTGGGGAGGATATAACAACCCTCCAAAATATTTTTCGACACCCCTAATATATTTAAAGTGTTCCAATACGTCTTAAAATACACCCCGTATGCAAAAACCGAGCCCAAAATACCCTATATAATTAAAAAAAACCAGAAAAAGGGCGCTCGCGGGCCGCGTAGCCCTTAGCTACCTCCTACGCGGGGCGCGACAGCCAGTCACCAGGGCGACACCCTTAACTGCTACGTGGCAGCAACGTGTTTGACCTAGTGTGATGACCCGAAGAAGCTAGGCCCTACTACCCCTATGTCGTGGGCCGCGTAAGAAGACCTTTGAGTCTTCGCGGGCCGCGAGGAACTGCAAATCAGGCCCTATAAATAGAGACCTTCGGCCTTCAGTCCCAATTCGCACCAAAACTTTCTCTCTCTTGAAATTCTGAACAATTAAAGTATTTCTCGGATATAATACCCTCCTAAATAGCGAAGTTCTGCTCCTTTGTAAGTATCATAACCCCGGTTACGTATTAGATACGCTGCCCGATTGACCCAGGGTTCCGTAACGGCTGCCGTGGTTCTGCCCGACGTAATCGTTGGAATGCCGTCTTGGGGAGAGTATTACTAATGTAAATATTGAGTTATTATACTAACGCGTGTGCATTTGTGTAATTAATAGATAATCACCATGAAATCCTTAAGGAAAACCCTAAGGCAACAATGTGAGTAATCTCCTTTCTGTGTAAACTGTTTTACAAAACCTCAATGGTTTACATTATATTGCCAGTGATTGAGTATTTGTAATTCTACAATTATCGTCGCTATGTTGGGGTTTTGTATACAAAATTTGTTACTACATTGTGAGTAGTAACATGAACACAAGTAGGGTTGACATTACCGTGAGTGGTAATTAAAGTAAGAATTGGAAACAAATATAATTGCGAGATCGCCCTCAATACTGCGAATGATAAAAATCTGTCTTGAATAAATTGGGATTCACTCACCAGTATTTCCCACTGACAAAATGTTTTTAAACGCGTTTCAGGTAACAAAATTTGAAAGCCCAATAGAAGCTAGCTGGATAGCCCTGAAGGCTTGGAAAAGTGGCTATAAAAGTTACCTAAAATAAAGAGATATTTTATTTAAATAAAATAGGGTTTATCCCTATAAAATGTGTGTACTTGAAACCTGGGAATTTTCCCATCTATTTAATCTTTTGAATGTGTGGTATTTTACTCTGATAAAATATTTCCTAACTACGGTCCTAATGAAATTTCTGCTGCCAAACTGATAAAACACCCGATACCACTGAAACTGGTTGCGGCCGCTCGTTCCCAGGGTATTAGGGGACGGGGGTTGCGACAGATGAACGCAACTCAAAAACTTACAAAGAAAATACTCATTTATCACGAGTTCTTCAAGCGAAAGAAATACTGATAAATCAGCAACTGGATGAGATTGCGAATCTCAAGCTTCAATTCCAAGAAGCTAAGATCGAAAATGAGAGAATAAATCTGAAGCTGACCAGCTATAATTCCTCTAGCTTTGTTCTTCAGCATATAGTTCCCAAACCAATTGGGAAGAACAGAGCTGGTGAGGATGTCTACTCAGATGGAACATGAGTGGGTTATCATCAAGTTCAACCACTTGTGCTTAACAATTTCTCAAAGAAACAATCTGGGTTGGCAAGTGAATCTGAATCAAGTGATAAAACCAATATTGAAAAACTTCCAGAAGATATTGATGTCCCATTTAAATCACAAACTGATGAAGACAATATTGAATCAGAGGTTGTGAAAAATGTTGTTGAAAATGTGCTAAAATCTGACAGTGATTCCACAGTTGAGGATGAAGAATGTTTTCTAAACAACTACATCCCGAAACCAAAATCCTAGAACATCTTAAATGATGTACCAACTCTTGTCATGTACAAGATGGAAGGTTCGGATAAGTTGTACTCAGATATTGAGTTTCCAATCGAAAACATGAACGTGGATAAGCTGAAAATTTTTTCAAACTTGTTGAGATTGAGGTTTCTGAGATTGAAGGTCTGAAAAGTTCTAAGAGGTTTTTGAACTTTCAACGTGATAAATCTTACTACAAGAAACCAGTTGTACCACCACGTTTTAATAGAAACAACCAAAACAGATGGCCGGGTGGACCAGGGTGGTAAGAATTACCTGAAAAGAAACTTTCAGAAACAAAATTTTGTTGAAAAGAAAACGTTTGTAAAGAGTTCAAGCTCAATTTCCGAACTAGAATCGAAAATCTTTTCAAAAACAAATGAAGAATTTTTTTCTAAAAATGCCTCACAACCGCAGACTGATGGTAAAAATCGGGAAGTTGATACCCGCACGTGCTTTAGATGCAATCAGTCTTGGCACATTGCACGAAAATGTCCAAACCAAAAACCTAAGTCTGTGGTTGTTGAGAACCCAAGGAAAGCAAATGATGTCAAAGGCAAAGCGCCTATGTATGTTGTGAAGAAAATTTCAATATCTGAAAAGGTTAAAACAGAAGCTAAATCTGTTAAACAACCGGTACCTTCATAACCGGTAAAGAAAATTGATAAATTTTACAAACGGGTTACTTCTCCTCAACAAACATGGATGCCAAAGTCAAAATTACAAGCCAAGACATCTAATGAAGCAAAACCAAAGGTTCTGTCAAAACAACCGTCTTCAACCAAATCGATTAAGATGGATGTACATCTGGATTTGTATAAGAAACTTGAGAAACAAACTTCAACCCCACCGGGTAAGAAGTATGTTCCAAAGAAGGTTCAACCATCTGGTCAACCTAAAGAAGATGAATTCTTTCTATACAAAAAAGGTTGAGGTTGGAACCAAGGAAAGTTTGAAAATAAACAACGAAAACTTCCCACCACTTTACACAAAGACAACTCACCTTAACGTTAAGCTACCCGAGTCAAAGGAGGCTTGGGTTGCTTCAACTTCTAAATAAATTGTTTGTGAAATGTGGAGGAGCTCCCAAGATCTATTTCGAATTGGATTATGGATAGTGGAGCGTCCCGGCACATGACAGGGCGAAAGACCCTACTATATGGTGTTAGAGGTTTCAACGGTGGTTATGTTGGTTTCGCGGGAAACCAAGGTGGTCGAATAATTGGGGAGGGCACGTTATCAAACGGTGTCGTTACATTTGAAAGAGTCAATTACATACCAGAGCTGATTCTGAAGCCGAGATTTGTTATTCCCGAGGAGTGGATCATAATGCGAGCACCAAGGGTAAACGATTTGTACGTGTTGGATATGAGCATTGCTACGACTACAACGGGCCACCCTCAGTGTTTCGTATCGAAAGCTACCGAGAAGGAGTCAGTGCTGTGGCATCGAAAAATGGGCCACATTCACCAACGTAAGATGAATCACCTGGTGCATAATGATCTTGTTAGAGGTGTTCATTTGAAGAATTTCAATCTCGAAGCCACTCGAAAGACTTCACATGGATCTCTTCGGTCCTGTGAATGTCAAAAGCATTACTGGAGATCTTTACTATCTAGTGGTTACCGATGACTTTTCGAGATTTTCATGGGTGATGTTCCTGAAAACAAAAGATGAAGCATTTGAGAGTTTGCCGAGATTGTTCAGAAAGATAGAGAATCTGTACCAGTCCCGAATCTGTAGACTACGAAGTGACAATGGTACGGAGTTTAAAAACAACAAAATGGAAGAATTTTGCGACAATAAAGGTATATTGCAAGAGTTCAGCGCACCATACACTCCATATCAAAATGGAGTTGCAGAAAGAAAGAATAGGACGTTGATCGAGACGGCAAGAACGATGCTAGCTGATTCAAAGTTACCTATCAACTTTTAGGGAGAAGCCGTATCTGCCGCTTGCTATACTCTTAACCGGGTCCTTACTGTGAAGAAGCATAATAAAACGTGTTTCGAGCTCCTCAACTAACGCAAGCCTAATTTGGAATATCTAGAGCCGTTCGGGTCACCCTTCACAGTTCTAGATCCCGATGGAAAGTTTGGTTCGGAGAATTTGGAAGGTATCTTTGTGGGCTACTCCAATCCACTTAGATGTGTTTTCCTTCCAAGTCTTGGGAGGATAATTGAAGCACAACACGTAGAATGTCAAGGATACACTATGCCTCCACAGAAGCCCGCAGACTCATGGCGATTCAATTATGATTCTTTATGGGATTCATTTGACTCACTAGAAGAGCCAGAGTACTTTGATGAATTAGATATATTACGGGATTATGAAGCTTCCCAGCGTAGATTGCCAGCAAGGTCTTCTAAGCGTCAAAATACTTCCAATGATCATGAAGCTGGTCCCACTCACACTGGCCAAAGTAGTGATGTTCAACGAACTCAGACTACTTCAGAACAAGAAACTGCTCTAGAAAATCAGACGACAGTTGATGATGATGATTCAGAGTCTTACTCGGATAGCCCGACCTTTGATCGTGGTGATTCAGAATCTGAGGGAGAGCAGATCCAATCTTCAGATCAGACAGTTCATGTTGATGAACAAGTTGTGGACCAGAATGTCACAAATTTGGAAGGCAAGGTGAACATTCCAGGTGAAGTTATGCCGAGGACTCTATCTTATCACCCCGAGGAGTTGATTATAGGGGAACTGCAATCAGGAGTTCGAACAAGAAGCCAAATTGATCATGGCCTTACATGTTCTAACACTAAAATTGCTCCTTTACAAACTGAATTCTCACTCAGTTGCTTTATTTCGCAGATTGAACCTCTAACATATAAAGAAGCATTGACGGAAGAATCGTGGGTAAATGCGATGCAAAGGAGCTAAGTCAATTTGAAAAACTCGGAGTTTGGAAGCTTGTCGACCTACCTGATGGGCACAAAAATATAAACACCAAATGGGTGTTCAAATGCAAGATAGACGATCGAGGAGTGATAGTCAGAAACAAAGCTCGACTCGTTGTTCAGGGATTCTGTCAGCAAGAGGGGATAGACTTCACAGAAGTTTATGCTCCGGTTGCCAGACTTGAGGCCATCAGAATATTCCTTGCTTTCGCTTCATACAAAGGATTTAAAGTTTACTAGTTAGATGTCAAGTCGGCATTCCTTTACGGAAGAGTGAAAGAGGAAGTCTACGTCGGTCAGCCACCGGGCTTTACCGATCTGATACACAAAGACAAGGTCTACCTCTTAGACAAAGCGATGTATGGTTTGCATCAGGCCCCGAGAGCCTGGTACGAGACGCTCTCTCAACACTTGCTTGCCAACGGCTTTATCCGAGGAAAGGTGGATGCTACACTCTTCACTAAGGAAGTCACTGGGCATCTGCTGATCATTCAGATATATGTTGATGATATTATATTCGGCTCAACAAATGAAGAACTCTGCAAAGAATTCGAACAAGTGATGAAGCAAAAGTTTGAGATGTCGTCAATGGGTGAGATGAAGTTCTTCCTATTCAGGTTAAATAAGGAAATCTGAGATTTTGACCAGCCTTTACAGTTCAATATAACCTATTTATTATATAAAATCAATAGAAAAAGGTTTGGTATATAAAGGATGTGTAAAACTCATTTTATTAGCCAAAAGGGCGTTATCGTCAATTACCGAGCCTATGCGAGAACTCTATATTATGATCAGTTTAAAATTTAATAAAAATCTTCAAAAATCCCTAAATATTATATTATATCAGTGGGTAAAAGGTTTGGTGTCAAAATTTGGGTTTAAATAGCTTTTATATCAAAAATGTCGTTTAATTAATAAAAAGGCTTTTAATTACGATACTACGCATATCTTTCAATCTAGACCGTGAACTGATGTTAAATTTTGAGGACATAATTATAAATCAGTAACAAAGGTTTTTGTCCTCTCACATTTTCAAAAATCTCGTTTTAATATGAAAAGGGCATTATGGTCAACAATTAAGCATTTAACGGAAACATGCGAATGAATCGGATTATTAGGGAACCATGTAGTATAACCTCAGAGGGTTATACTAACATATAATATGGTCCTAATGGAGCCTTAAGGCATATCTAAAACAAGTTAAATCAGGTCAGAACTGAAAGTCAAAGCAAAAGTCTACTTTTGCGACTTTCGGTTGCGAACCGAGCCTAAACTTAGAATTGTCGGGTTGAACATGCCTAAACATGTTCTTATATTATTTACCAAGTTATTTTAGTGTTTAAACATGTTCCATAACTTCTGCATTGCTAGTTATGAATTTATTTGCAAAAATAGATTCTGTTGACTTTTTAATAATAAGTTTGACCTGACAATTGACCAAGTTAGAGTGATAATCAGTAAGTGCCCTCTTAAGGGTTTATTACCTACATAATTACCAATTCATAGCCACTTTCAATTCGAATAATGGTTGGACCATTAGTGATTAATCACTAAGTCAAAGCTTAATTACGACGGCTTTGACTTTTGGTCATTAAACTAATAAAACTTGAACTAGAGAGGCTAAGAATGGTCATTAAACTAATAAAACTTGAATTAGGAGCTGAGGAAAACTTGCTTGTACTCCAGAAAGCTCCAGAGAATGAGTTGTGAATAAATTTCAAATGTGCAAATAAAAGTGAATGAACAAGAGCCCTTATATAGGATTTCTAGAGCTCCAAGATTGATCCACATGCCCCTACAAATAATCCCTGATGATTCCAGGTGTCCCCTATGCATGAAAATATGTTAGCTCAGTCCCTGGAATAAAAAACTAGCATGCAAAGGCGGTGGAACTGCATGTACTTGCAGCTGTCCATTTTTTTCTGTATCTGGCAGTCTCTCGCGGCCCGCGTAAGACATATAGAAGTCTTACGCGGCCCGCGACAACCTTCAATTTCGGTAAAAAGTTTTGCCACTTTTCAATTTCAGTCCCTGGTCCATTTTAACTTTATTTTACTTCCATTTATTGCACTTAGGATCCCCATAGTTAACTTTTAAGGGCCTTGAGTCAAAAAAACTAACTCCGTTAAGCTCCCGGTTAGTCGTATGATCACCCGAAAAGTCTTGTTTTCATCGAAACTTCACGAGATTATTATCCAATATTCTTGAGAGCGAAATATTAAATTATTTACAATGTTTTTGGGTTCGTTAAAGGTCACTCAGAGGTAACTTTAACATGTTGACAGTTTCAACCCTTATGTTTCGTAAGATACTTAATTTAAGCACAAACGACTTCCAATGTTCGACAAATTATTCTTTAAAGAATACGCACGTCGTATGAGGTCAATCAGAGGCACAAGAATGGCATGTTGACACTTTGAATCCTTTTACTAACATATTTACATTGTTTAACAACTTTAGTCCCTCAAGGTCATTCCATTACACGTTTAAAGTCCATGACACGTGTCTTTATTATATTGGTTGTGATTTTACGAGGTGTTACAGGAACGCATGCTTTTAGAAAAGTTGTGAAGTCACCTCGGTTAGCTCGGCAGACAGTTTACTTGGTCAAGGGTTCTGGTCAAACATGTCCTATTATGGTTACCAATATAGGTCAGGTTTGGGTAAAGATAATTCACGTATATCCTACACGCATCTAACATAGAGCATGCATGTCATGCTAGCATGTATGCTATTAGGCCTCTCTTAACACATGAACAATTAAACAACAACAGTAGCACACAGTTCATAACATCAGTTAGTGCGGCCTAATAACTAAGCAAAGTAGTCTAGTCAAAACCAGGTGGTCTCGACTCGAGAACAAAAGATCTCGAGTCGCAACCACGAGATTCCGAGTCGCAAACAGAAGGTCTCGAGTAGTACATTTTTTTGAGTCGCAATCATTGAGGTCTCGAGTCGAGATCAGGAGATCTCGAGTCGCAACCTGACCGGCCTCGAGTCCCCTGAAGTGTGTATCCTGGTTTCAAGTAGTCACTAAGTGGTCTTGAGTCGAAACCACATGATCTCGACTTGGAACCGCTTATATAATCTTTCTAGAACCCTCATCTAGATATACGAACCAATCACAATGCCTTAACATGTTTCATTTTTTCGTACAATACCAATCTGGATCAAAACAATATATTTCAAATATTCATAACATATTCAACAAGTTCATCATTCATCAAAATGGATTTAATACTATAACTTTTCATCAAAACATATCAACATGCTCACAAACATCACAATAACGCCTATCATGCATATTATTGAATAATCATCAACAACAGAATCATGTACACATAATCTTCCAAAGGAATCATACATAATCATTTTATGAAGAACATTACCAACCATCATCTAGCCATTGCAACACACTTAGTCATGCAGAATCCTAGCGATACATTGTCAATTATCAAACCACTAGGCATTTTTATTCTACATAAGCATATAATCAGTTTCGTCTTTCATATTATTCATCCCACAATGTAATCATCATTCAAACATTCAAAATGCATATTATCATTAAACAAGCACCTTTATCATATGTACACATCTATTTGAAAGAAACAAACTAACCGATTTCAAATGTGGGTAAAAAGATGTAGAGTAAATGAAGAATGAAGTCCCCAAATCAGTGAACACCGGCCGTTCTTCGGTGTTGATGCTGTTGCTATTGAGATTCAGGAGTGAGAAGGAGAGGCTTGAGAGCTTTTAGGGTTTTCTAGAGAGAGAAAGGATGAGAGGGGAGAGAGAATGGATAAGGAATGTTTTGGGGATTTGAGAGTGATGATTGCCTTGTCCAAAAAGGGAATTGTTGGCTAGGTTATGGGTTTTATACCCTTCAAAGGCGGTGCACCCTAAGGGGTTTTCGAGTAGGCCGATGAGAAATGTGGGCCAACTATTTCGGGTCAACAGATCCCGGTCTCGAGTCGGAACCGTGGTTTCGGTTCACAAATTCATACATTGATTTGCGTATAATAAATTCTCATAATTCACATAACGCAATAAGAAATCACAGAACACATAGCAGTAAATCACAAACTTTCATTTAGTGGTTTAATATAACGGTATTATACAATAGAGCTACTCAGGAAAACCCGAAGTGTCACATTATCCCCAAGTTTTAAGAACTTTCGTCCTGAAAGTTAGAGCGCAGCCACTCAAGCTAATGTCTACAAGAATGTTTCCGCGGAGTGTCACATCATCCCCCTGTTATCTTCAGTGCTGGAAGTTCCATTTGCAAACAGCTGGGGATAGTTGCACCTCATCTGGTCTTCCCGTTCCAAGGTAAACTCTGGGCTACGGCGTGAGTTCCAACGAACTCGTACAATAGGTATCTTGCTACGTTTGAGGTTCTTGGTCTCTCGATCCATGATCTCAATCGGTTCCTCCATGAAGCGTAGTTGGTCATCAATAGTGAGTTCCTTAAAAGGAACAACGAGTGTTTCATCTGACAGACACTTCTTCAGATTAGACACGTGAAAGACGTTGTGCACCGCACTCAGCTCTTCAGGCAGATTCAATCTGTAAGCTACCTTACCGATCCTCTCAGTAACTTTGAATGGTCCAACGTATCGTAGATTAAGCTTGCCCCGTTTTCGAAAACGTATCACACCCTTCCAGAGTGAAACTTTAAGTAGAACCCGATCCCCGACCTGGAATTCTAGAGGTTTCCTATGCTTATCAGCGTTGCTTTTCTAACGGTCTCGAGCTGCCGCCATGCGTTGTCTGATCCGGGCAATCTTACAAGTTCTGGGCTGGTAATTTGGCTCTCGCCAACTTCCGCCCAGCACAATGGTGACCGGCATTTACGACCGTACAATGCCTCAAATGGTGCTTCGTGAATGCTAGTGTGGTAGCTGTTGTTGTATGAGAATTCTACCAGCGGTAGATGTCTTTCCCATCCGTTTCCAAAATCAATGACACATGCTCTCAGCATGTCTTCGAGTATTTGGATGGTTCGTTCAGTCTGATCATCTGTTTGCGGGTGATAAGCGGTGCTCAAGTCCAGCTGTGAGCCAAAAGACTTGTGCATAGCCTGCCATAGTTCGGAGGTGAAACGAAGATCATGATCAGAGATAATGGAGGTTGGCACTCCATGCCTAGCGATTACTTCCTTCAAGTAGATGGTAGCAAGTTTTGAAAACTTGTCAGTTTCTTTGATCGCGGGGAAGTGAGCAGACTTGGTTAAACGTTCTACGATCACCCAGATGGTGTCGTTTCCGCTTTGTATTCTTGGTAAGAAAGTAACGAAGTCCATGGAAACTTGTTCCCATTTCCAGATTGGCAACTCCGGTTGTTGTAGTAATCCAGATGGCTTCTACTATTTGATTTTGACTCTAGCGCAAGTCAAACGTTTGCTAACGTACTTAGTAATAATGGCTTTCATGTTAGGCCACCCATACAGACTTTTGAGGTCGTGATACATCTTATCAGAGCCTGGATGTATCGAGTAGCAAGACTTGTGTGCTTCGTCCATCACAAGTTCTCAAAGACTTCCATAGGATGGAACCCAGAAACGATCCATGAAGTGGTGAATACCGTCGTTTTTAAGTTCGAGCTGCTTTTCCATGCCCCGGATGGATTCAGCTAGAAGGTTCTCCGCCTTCAGTGCCTCGACTTGAGCGTTTCGAATCTGGTTAGGGAGATTCGAGTGAATGGTAAGCTGTAAGGTGCGAACACGCTTAGGTTTGGTTTCTTTCCTGCTAAGGGCATCAGCTACAACATTAGCCTTTCCTGGATGATACTCGATTGCGCATTCGTAGTCATTCAAGAGTTTGACCCATCTGCGTTGTCGCATGTTCAACTCCTTCTGATACAAAATATGCTGGAGACTCTTGTGATCGGTGTAAATCGTGCACTTGGTACCGTACAAGTAATGCCTCCAAATCTTGAGTGCCAAGACGACTGCCCCTAGTTCCAAATCGTGTGTCGTATAATTCCGTTCGTGGACCTTGAGTTGTCGAGAAGCGTAGGTGATAACTTTCTCGTGTTGCATCAACACGCAACCGAGCCCTTGAATAGACGCATCGTAGTAGATGATAAAGTCATCAGTACCTTCCGGTAAGGAAAGAATAGGAACACTACAAAGGTTCTCCTTCAGTTTTTGAAACGCAGTCTCCTGAGCATCGTTCCACTTGTAGACTATACCTTTCTAGGTAAGACTCTTGAGGGATTGAACAATCTTGTAAAATCCCTTGATGAATCTATGATAGTATACTGCCAGTCCCAAGAATTGGCGAATTTCGGTCGGAGTCTTCGGTGTAGGCCAATTCCTAATGGAGTTAATCTTAGCTGGATCGACGTGAATCCCATCTTTGTTGATTGCGTACCCAAGGAAATGGACTTCTCGAAGCCAAAAAGTCACATTTGGATAACTTGGTGTACAGTTGTTCGCTGCGTAATAGCTCTAGAATTAGACGTAGGTGTTGCTCATGTTCTTCTTTGCTCTTTGAGTAGATCAAAATGTCGTCAATGAAAACAATCACAAACTTGTCGAGGTAGGGCTTGTACACTCGGTTCATGAGATCCATGAAAACCGTAGGTGCGTTTGTCATTCCAAAAGGCATGACAAGGAATTCGTAGTGACCATAACGAGTCCTGAATGCAGTTTTAGAGATGTCCTCATCGCAGACTCTCAATTGGTGGTAGCCCGATCATAAATCGATCTTGGAGTAATAACTTGACCCCTGCAGCTGGTCGAACAGAACGTCGATGCGTGGAAATAGGTAACGGTTCTTGATAGTGACCTTGTTCAGCTCACGGTAGTCGATACACATACGGAATGTGCCATCTTTCTTCTTGACAAAGAAGAATGGTGCTCCGCAGGGTGACGAGCTAGGACGGATAAAACCTTTACCCAACAATTCCTGTAGCTGTGTAGAAAGTTCCTTCAGTTCAGCTGGGGCGAGTCGAAAAGATGCACGAGCTATGGGTGCCGCTCTGGGAGTTAGCTCGATTTGGAATTAAACCTGACGATGAGGAGGGAGTCCAGGTAGTTCCTCGGGGAATACCTCAGGAAAGTCACGTACGACGGGGAAATCTTCAATCCTCTTTTCCTTCTCTTGAGTGTCGGTAGTGAGTGCTAGAATAGCGGTATGACCCTTCCGCAAACACTTCTGGGCTTTTAGGAAGGAAATGATGCCTATGACAGCTCCACATTTGTCACCTTGAACTATGAGGGGTTCGCCAAAAGAACGAGGAATATGGACGACTTTCTCTTGACACAGGATTTCAGCTCGATGTTTGGATAGCCAATCCATACCAATAACGACGTCGAAGCTTCCAAGAATGATGGGAAAGAGGTTAACGAGGAAAGTCTGACCAGATAGTATGAGTTTGTAGTTGTTAATGATGTGTGAGGCATCAATGTTCATACCATTAGCTATCTCGACGACGTGCTTAGAGTTTAACGGTGTAGGCGTAGGCTTAAGCTTCTTACTAATACGTAGGGATACATAGTTAGCATCGGCTCCGTAATCAAATAATACTGAATCATAACGATCATTATGTAGGAACTTACCTGCTACAACGTTGGCATCATTTCTCGCTTCTTCAGCTCCAATCATAAAGACTCGACCCCTTACACCATTGTCACAGTTGTTGTTGTTGTTGTTTCCAGCGCCGTGATTTTTGTTGTTGCCGTTCTGGTTTAGCCGAGGGCAATTCTTCTTCATGTGCCCAATTGCTCCACACTGGTAGTAGCCACGGTTGTTTCCTTACTGTTGCTGTTGTTGTTGCGGTTGTAACTGTGGCTAGTTCTGTCTAGCTAGAAACTGGCTTCTGCAGTCTTTGGCCTCATGCCCCATCTTGTTGCATCGTTGACACTGGCTTCTTGTGCATGGTCCGGTGTGGTGCTTATTACACTTGTTGCACTTGGGGTGGTTTCCTCGGTTGCCACCCTGTTACTGAGTGCCTTTGTTGCTTTCGAACTTCTTTTGCTGAGTTGGGGCTTGAGTGGGGATAGCATCCTTGGCCTGGTTGCCATCCCACTTTCGATTGTTATCACCTGAAGTTTCAGTAGCGGCACTGATCCTTTTAGGCAGCTTGCCCTGTTCCACGGCCTGATCAGTGAGGCGGGGAGCTAAACGAATGACTTGCTGAATCGTAGTGAGATTTGCTGAAGTGACCAAATTCTGAATTTCAGGGACCAAACCCTTGATGTACAGCTCAATTCTTCGATAAGCAGGCTGGGACATGTTGGGACAGAGAGCAGCATAGTCGTTGGATCGTTTGGTGTATGTCTCGATTTCCGACCTAGTCATCTTGAGTTCGTAGTACTCGTTCTCAAGCTTGTGAATGTCATCCCTATGATAGTACTCTTCTTTGATCAGGTTCTTGAAGTCTTCCCAAGAAGTAGCATTGGCGATCTCCAACCCAAGCATTTGAACTTGTGCTTTCCACTATGATAGCGCGTTTCCTTCAAACGCACCGGTAGCAAACTTCACCCAACTAGCGGTGGGACATTCGCATACAGTAAACACAGATTCGACCTTCTCAATCCAGTGTAGAAGGCCTATGGCACCTTCAGTGCCGTTGAAAGGGAGAGGTTTGCAATCCATGAAGGTTTTTAATGTGCAAACACATGGTTGCACAGGTGCAGGTTGACCTGTCGTGGAAAACGAAGCGAACAGGTTTAGGAATGATAAGACGATGTGGGAGTAGGATCTAAACATCCAAGAACGACGAGTTTTACCTCCAGGGTGGGCTGCAAAAGCCGCAGCCACGGTGTTGATCAGGTTGGTGAACTGATCCTGTGTCATTTTAACGTTTCCCCTTCCGCGTCCGCTCATTGTCTTCAATCCAGAAAACACAGTATAAGTGTGACGTCGTGGTGTCGTAAGAATAAGTAGAATGAAGAATGTATATAAATATATATATACACACACACACAACCAGGCACACTAGTACATAGAGCATCACATAAGCACTAAACAAGTAAACACATGTCCGAGCGATGAGGTCTAATACGTTGAGCCTTGCAGTTGGAGTGTAGCGTCATCGTGAGCCTCTTGATACAAAACGGGTTATAGTCTGGTTTTTCTCAAAAAGACCTTTCTTTTTTAAAACCGAGTTCACTATAACCAATGGCTCTGATACCAATCTGTCACACCGTCAAATTCCACATGCGGAGTACTACCGCAAGGCGTGTGACTGACCGGGATCCCTCCACCAATAATATTGAACAATCAAAGTAATATAGTTTTTCAAACCAATATGACTAATGACTACCAAAGTTTAAGTCCAAAAGTTCTTATGTTCAAAGCAATAGTTTAAGTAAGTAGCAGAAGCATAGGTAAAATAGTTTAGCATAAGTTCATAATTCATTATTAAAGAACCCAACACGCAGGTTAAGACGACCACTACACATCCCCAAGCTGCAAGCTCCAAAGTCACTGTGTACCTGCAAAGCATGCAGTAGGGTGTCAACATACAGTTGGCGAGTTCACGAGTTTGTCCAATTTTAATTCCAAAAACTTGTTTAAGTAGTTAATTTACTCATTTATATCATGCCATGGGGAGCTACCCCATATGTAAGCTACTAAACTGCGTTATACCGAATCCTTGCGACCGTATGTTTCCGTAGTGTGCCCCGTTTGTCAATGTCTATCATCATTGACGGTTTGTCAAAGTCTAGTAGTTCACGACCAATCCTATCCAGGCACGGTGTGAGGCTGGTGAGACCTAAATAGCGCTCTCAATTAATAACATGTTCGCCAGGCCCCGGCGACTAATCGGTATATGTACTTGGGGACTTCCGTGATAGAGTTTCATTTAGTACACTGGTTACATCTAATATAAATAGTTATTAATTGTATGTCCTGCACCAGGGGAGAAAAGTATGTTTGTACCCCACACAAGGAGGTAGCATTGTTTGTTCCGTTTCCCAACCATCGGGAACGCATGCTTTTAGAAAAGTTGTGAACTCACCTCCGTTTGCTCGGCAGACAGTTTACTTTGTCAAGTGTGCTGGTCAAACACATCCTATTATTGTTACCAGTATAGGTCAGGTTTGGGTACAGATAATTCACGTATATCCTACACACATCTAACACAGAGCATGCATGTCATACTAGCATGTATTCTATTGGGCCTATCCTAACACGTGAACAATTAAACATCAACAGTTCAAACAGGAACAATAGCACATAGTTCATAACATCAGTTAGTGCGGACCAATAACTAAGCAAAGTATGTAACATCTGTCAAAATCGGGTCTCCGAAATCCGACCCGGATTTCAAAACCGAACCCATTCAAGTAAATAAAAATAAGAATTTTTATTAGTTTTATGGAACCCATTCAAGGATTAACATCAGGTCACAGGTCACAATGGTAACTGGTGAGGTATTAGGGCACAATGGGTTTAGAGAGAGAGAACGTTGGAGAGGATAGTGTTAAGAGAGACAAAGAAATTATATGGGATGTGAAAAGACTAAAATGCTCCTCATGTGAGGGGCTTGTGACCAAGATTTAACAGTTGAATTGGATGGCGTTAGGGGCGGGGAGTGAAATAGAGACAAGCTTCATAGATCAGGGAGTAAAATGGCTATTTTGAAAGGTTTGGGGCAAAACCCTTAAAGTGACCAAACCATAGGGAGCAAAACAGAAGTTTACTCTTTATTTTATAATGTTAGTTAAAGCAAGTTAAAATAGTTTGTTATTACAAAGAAGTTAAACTAACGAGGTTATGTTTAATAGTTTAAACCAGTTAGCCGGTTATACAAAAATGAGTGGTCAAAGTGCAAATTATTGAAACTTGATTAAAGGAAAAAGGTGCGTAGCGGGATTCAAACCCGGATACTCAAACACAACAAGTGCCCGAACAAACAACCGAGCTGCAGGAGCTATTACGTGGAAACTGACTTCAGCGACATAAAACCAAGTTCCTTCACACTTTAAAAGAAAAAAAATAAAGTGGTTGGCCGAGATTTGAACCCGGAACCAACGCTGTACATATCACGCTGATAACCAATTGAGATATGACTTCTTTTATTTTGATGTGATGATGTGAATTTATTTAACCACTAACTCGGTCAGCGCTAGTTCAGCTTCTTCTCCACCATCGCGACCAATCGACTCACCCAGCTCCATAAACGAGACCAATACTAACGGTTCCACTTCCCTTTTGTTTCATTATGACTAATACTAAGGGGTTTTCACTTATACACCATGAAATCGACTCACCACTAAAGAACTTCATGAACATAAAAATGGGTTTTAACCAAATCGTCAAATTAGGCTCTAACACTCATACCATTTGTTCTCTTGATGAAACCGTACAAAACCCCACTGACATTTCTCCATTTCAACACCTCTACATCGTGAATTTAATTGAAGAACGTTATAGGGCTTGTAACTTGTGCGGACGATATCTCCTTCAATTCTCAACATTTTCAGGTGATTCCAAAGCCTAACTTGCTTAATTTTTCGTGCTCTACAAAAGCCCTCTATTAATTTCAGTAATAGAAGGCTAATTTATCCGAATTTAATTTTAGTTGAAATTAGGGTTCTTCATGCAGAGAATTTGGGGCTTTTAGATTTATACTTGTGTTTTGATGAAATCAAAATTATAATTTTGTTATATACCATTCCAGTGTAATATGTGTAAATTTTGGTTATTTTTAGATACCAATTGGAATTTTGGTGAATTATTTATGTTTTAATCACTAGATAAATCAAATAAAAATACAAGATGATTTTAAATAAATTCATTAAATATTTCCATTAGGTATTTCAGAGTATAGGAACACTAGGGAATTTTAATATAATTTTTCCTTAATTTTTTTATGGGAATTCATGAATATAATTTGGATTTATACATGTCTTAATTATTCAAAAATACAAGTTTAACACAAATAAATCTTATAAATATTTTTACTGATTTTGTTATAGGTTCTATAATTGTTTTCAGACTCATATATAAATTCTCTATAATTTTAATTATCTTATCAATGGATTTTCTTTTAAGTAAATGAAACTTCTTTACAAAATTTATTATTTCAAATTAAAAAAAAAAAGTGATAACCATGAAATCTATGGTATGATTTTGTTAGATGAATTCTATTAATTAATCGAAATTGGTCACATTTAACGATTATGATAACATACCAAATAGTTATTACTATAACTATTATAATCATAACAATTTGTACAAAATACCGATTTGTATATTATTTTGAAAACTCATATAAGTCCCCAAATAGGATAACCCGATTTCCTAAAATTTATATATTGTCCGTTTGCTTTGGATCCAGTCATTCATTTTAGGGTGATTATCATTTTAGATATAATCTGGTTCTTGTCGTGTGGTGTTTCACAAGACTAAGCAGGAATGCAACCTGTGAGTAGATTCGACTCTTTTCCCCTTTTTGTCGTTAACTCTTTTTGGGGTGTATCTCGCGCTTGATTTCAAATTTATTATTTAAATTGATAACATGCTATTCGATGTGTTTCTATGTGTCACTTGTTGCTAATTTCTATTGTTTCTCTATACGTGCATCTATGTGTTACTCGCTTTGTGTCACGGGTTTCGCGTGGATCCACCTGGCTGACCGGTTCCCCACGGCTCTGGGTCGAACTCGGTATCGCCATCATTGTTTCACAGATTCGCCTTTTGGGGCTTGAATCTCTATGTGTCTATGGTTACTGATATTGTTATGTTGGTGTTGTTTATGAGTTATGTGTTGAATCCTTATTATATTGAAAGACCTAGTTTCACATTTGAGAATGCATGTTATAAAAAATGGTTTTTCTAAAATTAAGAAAGCAAAAACGTTTTTAAATAAAAAACCGAATCTATTCACCAACGTGTTTGTTGACCCAAAACTCTTTTACGCGTGATACAGGTTCACAAGGGTGGACGGATCTTGAGTAGAAGACATGTAGGATTGCCTTAGTAATAAACCGGCTATGATATGTTGCTTTTATTTATTTGACTTTGTAAATTGGCATTTATATTTGAATTCTATGTTATGTGTGACAAATTAAATTTGGTCCCTTTAAATACTAAACTTATAATAGTGTGATAAGCTACGGGCAATCATCATGCCCCGTACCTTTCCCCTGCGGGTAGGGGTGTGACAAAGTAGTTCAGTCGAAACTGGGTGGTCTCGAATCGAGAACAAAAGATCTCGAGCCGCAACCACGAGATTCCGAGTCACAAACAGAAGGTCTCGAGAAGTGCGTTTTTTTAAGTCACAATCATTGAGGTCTCGAGTCGAGATCAGGAGGTCTCGAGTCGAGATCAGGAGATCTCGAGTCGCAACCTGTTCGGCCTCGAGTCCCCTAAAGTGTGTATCCTGGTTTCGAGTAGTCACTAAGTGGTCTCGAGTCGAAACCACATGATCTCGACTCGGAACCACTGATGGAATCTTTCTAGAACCCTCATCCAGATGTATGAACCAATCACAATTCCTTAACATGTTTCATTCTTCCGTACAATACCAACTTGGATCAAAACAGTATATTTCAAATATTCATAACATATTTAACAAGTTCATCATTTATCAAAATGGATTTAACACTATAACTTTTCATCAAAACATATTAACATGCTCACAAACATCACAATAATGCTTATCATTCATATTATCGAATCATCTTCAACAACAGAATCATGTACACATAATCTTCCCATGGAATCATACATAATCCTTTTATGAAGAACATTACCAACCATCATCTAGCCATTGCAACACACTTAGTCATGCAGAACCATAGCGATACATTGTCAATTATCAAACCACTAGGCATTTCTATTCTACATAAGCATAAAATCAGTTTCGCCTTTCATATTATCCATCCCTTAATGTAATCTGTGACAACTCGAGTTTCCAAGATTTCCATCTTCGCATTAATTGCACGTTAATTGTTTAAGTTGTCTGTTTACACGACTTGTTTGTTTCATAACTGTATACGTTTGTAATATGTTAAATCGCATTGTTGTTGATATGTTATATATGGTGTGCATCGAATGTATGATTAACTGTATGTTTCAGGATAATAAGGTGTTATGTGTTAATGTTATGTTTTATATTATTAGGATGTTTTGATTAATTAATTGAAACCTTAAACCTTTGCCGTACACCCTACCCCACAAAACACCCACCCGAAATCACCCCTACCCTCCCCCACGAAAACCCTCTTGGATGAAAACACTTTAGTGTTTTCGTCACAAGGTGGGCAGCCGAAAACAACAAATGGGCTTTAGGCCCAGTAGCGATTAGTGTTATATAGTTGTTTACCCTCCGTTTCGAAAGAGTTAATCGCCAAACCCTAGGGCTCTTCTTCTATGGGCGACGACAATCAGTATTATCATCATCATTCCCGAGACGCCCCAGCCTTTTACTCGAATCCTTATTACATCTTCGGTTAGTATAATCCTTTATTAAATATGGTTCCTTGATTGACTTGTTGTGTTAACAATTGATTGGTTATTATCATTGATTTGTTATTAAAACAATTAATATGAGGATTCGGTGATGGTATATCCGATGTATAGTAGGAGGGTGCAAAGTCAATATAGAACAAATAAATAAAAGAGGCTCACGTGAATACTTGAACTAGCATGTTTTGATGGTCCAATGAGGTTTTAACCTTTATCAAGTACCACATGTTATTAAATGTGAATGATGGCTGAATATTTATCATGATGGTATTATGAGTTAGTATTTTACATGAGTGTATGGATCGGTTTTGTTTGATATGATCGGCTGTGTGTGAATGATCGTATGATTTGTATGATTTATGATGAATACTGACAACCGTATACTTAAAGGAATTATATGAATGGATTGTGATTGGACCGAATCCCTGCTCTTTCATGTGATGCTTGTAAACTGAATTGTTTCATCAAATTATGTAGTAAATGGCTAGTATCAATTTAATAGACTCAAATTCTATTGGACCTCACACAAAAGCAACCGACCACAACTGTTGCTTCAGTTGATTGCAAATCTCATGCAAATAATAAATGTAGATTGATGAATCACGTGATTGTCTGATGTAAAACACAACCTCTTTATTAATAAACTTTGATGGCCGACAATAACTTGGTGATGATTGTGTGATGATTAAATAAATAAATAAATAAAATTTGATTAGAGTAAATTGTGTTGTGCATACTGATTATGATCATAATCGATGGAATTAGAAAGGATAATGTTGTTTTAATGACTGATGCTTATATTAAAATGAAAGGATGCATCATGGTAACAAACTGTTAAATTGATATGGGGGTTTTATGTAAATATTTATATATGTCATGATTTGGTGAATGACATGTCGAAACATTGACAGATTTAGATTTCCTATGTTCTGACAATAGTCATGCATGCATGTGTGAAATAAGGTTGTTAGTAGGGTTTTCTTTATTGAAAGGATTGAACATATGATTCACCAGTTAATATACATTAGTGTAAATGTGATTTAAGAATATATTTTAGGATGTTTACCGTATACTGTTTTGTACAAAGAGGAAATACGATGTTGCTTTATGTGCCCTACTCATGTATTGTTATGGGTGAAATTTTGAGCCCCTATCCTGGAAAATATCTTGGTTTATATCTTGGTTATGTAGTATCTGTTTACGTCCGGGATGCTGGTTCAGGATATTGGTAATATCCTGAATGGTATCCTCAGGATTACTAACGGATTATGTGCAGTTACGTGGGTTAGAAGCTAGCAACGTTCATAAGACACATTCCGCGGAAGACTCGGTCCAAGTCGTTCAAATGAAGACGTTGAAGCCGTATTACTCGGTCCATAACGTGCACAATGGAATATTCAGAGTACCCCATATTTGTAGGGATTATTGTTTGTAATTCATTACTATAAATAGGTGGGTATACCAGATCAAATAGGACATCACATTTGCACTCGTTACACTCTAACACTCGTTCTCTAGCAAACTTTCACTCTCACACAAAAACATTGTAACACATAGCGATCTGGTCTATATCCTGCACTGTATCCTGAAGTTGAAAGTAATAAGAAGAACAAGGCAGCTGCGATTGTCAGCTCCCGAGGTTTTATGCCGGCGATCTAAATTGATCAAGGGCTTTCCTCGTATATCTCGTGTCATTTCCTTTACTTTTTGCTCATTGTTTGATCGTAGATACAGCTCAATATACTGAGCCGTATCCTGAATACTGTTTTCAAAATAACTTAACCAGCATATTTTCAACACACTTTTTAGCACACTGCCTCACTTAACTAATTTGATCACTTAATTGCTTCGGTAATTTTTGACCAAAACAATTTGGCGCCCACCGTGGGGCAAGTGGTGCTACTTTTACTAAAAAATCTTTGTGAAATCGTTGATCGGTTTTCTATTTTCAAAACTTTTTGCCACATTGTTTACAATGGCCTCAAGATCAAGCATGAGCTCCTCCACTATGTCTGCTGCAACCTCTGCTACTACCGGTTCGGTGCTTCCACCACCTCCTCCAAGGATGACAGCCTCATCAAGACCTCAGGATATTATCCCTACTCGCAGTGTTCAGGAATCTGCTCCTGTTTTGGCTTCTAATGATGAAATTCTAACCTTATTTGGAAGTGTGCAGGAACAAATGAGGCAGCAACAAGAAACAAACCAAATGCTATTGAGGGAAATACAACTCCTGAAGTCTGGCTCGAGCAGATCTGCTGAGGATATTGTCACTCCATTGCAACCCAGGACTTTGAACTTCAGTTCAGCTATGTATACTGAGGATAACAGGGGGAATATTGTGCCCAACCTTCCTCAGAATCATACTCCTGAAATACCCTCCTCGGTCAAGATGTCAACCGTGAGGAGCTCAGGATATGCTTCAGGATATGGGCAAAATCCTCCAACGGGTAACGTGTCAAATAATAATAATACTCATGCTACTAACAATACTGGTTCTTTGCAGGATACAGGTGTAACATCAGCACTCACTAGGGAACTTCAGAAGTTGAAGGACATGATATCTAGTGTACCTGGAGTGGTCCAGCCGATTCCGAAAGTGTCCCAAGACAGCCACAAGATATCTCGCTTCGCATATCCTATTTGTGATGCTGAGATCCTAAAGAGATTTCAAACCCCCAACATGAAGCTTTACGATGGAACTACGGATCCCGAGGAGCATATTGCTCAGTATAGGGAAAGAATGGAGATTAACCCTATTCCTCCGGATCTCAAGGAAGCATGCTTGTGCAAGGGTTTTGGTTCCACCTTAACAGGATCAACCTTGAAATGGCTCTTGAATGTTCCTCCGCATTCGATTACATCTTGTGCTCACTTAGTAAATTTATTCAACAGCCAGTTTTATTGTAGTCGAAGTTTTGAAAAATTAACAAGTGACCTTTACAGGATAACACAAGGGCATCAAGAATCCCTAAGGGACTATGTGAACAAGTTCAGCCGAGAATCCTTAGACATCCCACATCTTGATGTTGCAACAGCTGTGCAAGCCTTCAAGATGGGTCTGCAAAAAGATTCTCAATTTTACCAAGACCTTGTAATGAACCCATGCAGGAACTTGGATGAAGCTCGGAACAGGGCCCTGAGATATATTCGATTGGAAGATGACAGAAAGATGCAAGAGAGGATGAACTCATCTAACACTTATGAGTCAACTAATAGGAAGTCGGAATCCTCATTTAAGCCATATCGCTCTAAGCCGTATGGCAGAAATGAAAATAAGAAAGTGAATGCTGTCAAAGATGAGGATCCTGAAGAGTATCCTGAGTTGTCCGAATATTGCTTTTCTGTTAATATTCCTGAATTAATTTATGCCATGCAGGGTTTAGGAGACAAGGCTAGGTGGCCTCGAAAGAATCAACAAAAGGCTGATTGGAAAGATAAGTCAAAATGGTGTGCTTTCCACGAAGATTTCGGACATGTAACTGAGGATTGCATTGCTCTAAGGAAAGAAATAAGCTATCTTCTAAGCAAGGGATATCTGAAAGAGCTCTTAGGAAGAAAGAAGAATAAGGGTCAGGATACTGAGAAGGATCCTGAGCGAGCAGCATCACCTCCCGCGGATGCCAAGATAATTAACTTCATTTCGGGGGGATCCGACATTTGTGGAACTTCGTATTCGGCGGCAAAGAGACATGCAAAAGAAGCTAAGGCCGAAAGGGGAGACAGACCTGTCAGGATGACTACACTTACAACTGACAAAGTGATCACATTTGATGCTGATGACAGGGATACTATCCAGGATCCTCACCATGATGCTCTGGTAATAACATTATATGTGGCTAACCATTTTGTACGCAGGATATTGGTTGATAATGGTAACTCCGTCAACATAATCCAACTAGAGACTCTAAAAAGAATGAATGTATCTCCAATGGATATCACTTCGAAATCTACAGTGCTTGTTGGATTCAGTGGAGAGGCTAGGAACACAGTAGGAGAGATAAAGTTGCCAGTATACGTTGAAGGAGTCAACTCGATACAACGTTTCTGTGTGATGGATTCTCTATCCTGCTATAACATCATACTAGGAAGACCGTGGATTCACGATATGGAGGTTGTGCCATCAACATATCACCAATGCATCAAGATACCTACCCCTTGGGTAGTTGTCAAAGTTGATAGTGATCAGCAGGAGGCGAAAGAATGCTACTAATCCTCGATGAAATCCCCAACCAAACCTAGTGCAGCATAGCAATTAAAGACGCGAGCCCAGGATATCGTGGAAGATCCGGAGCAGGATGTGAAGAAAATTATCTTGGACCAGGATAACCCCGATATTTCGGTGCTCGTAGGAACCAATATCCCTCAGGATATTGAAGAACAGTTAATTAACTTTTTGAAATGCAGGATGTCAACGTTTGCATGGAAGCATGAGGATATGACAGGCATATCCAAAGACATCATCACCCACAAGCTTGGAATTGACAAATCATTCAAGCCTGTTCAACAAAAAAGAAGGAAGTTTTCTCCTGAGCGGAATACAATTATTCAAGAGGAAGTTGAGAGATTATTAAAGTCCAGAATGATTAGAGAGGTTAAGTTCCCAAGGTGGCTAGCAAATGTAGTTGTGGTACAGAAGAAAAATGGGAAATGGAGAGTTTGTGTAGACTACACAGACTTGAACAAGGCTTGTCCTAAAGACCCATTTCCTCTTCCCCACATTGATGCAATGGTAGATGCTACTGCCGGGCATGAAATGCTGACCTTCATGGATGCATCCTCAGGATTTCAACAAATCCAAATGGAGCCTTCTGACCGGGAAGACACTGCCTTCATGACACCAACAGGTATTTATTGTTATACAGCTATGCCTTTTGGTTTGAAAAATGCAGGTGCAACATACCAAAGATTGGTAAACATGATGTTCAAAGACAAACTGGGGGACACCATGGAAGTGTACATTGACGATATGGTGGTAAAATCAAAGAAAGCTCAGGATCACCTCCAGGATATTAAAGGAGCATTTGATATCCTGGATCAGTATAACATGAAGCTGAATCCTGCTAAGTGCCATTTTGGAGTGGGGGAAGGAAAATTCCTAGGATATATGGTGACCAAAAGAGGAATAGAAGCAAGCCCGGAGCAGATCAAAGCCATCTTGGATATTAAATCGCTCTCAAATATGAAGGATGTTCAATGATTAACAGGGCGAGTGGCAGCATTAAATAGATTTATCTCAAGATCCTCAGAAAAATGCAAAGATTTTTATGATATCCTGAAGAAGAACAGAAAATTCGAATGGGGTGAGAAGCATGAAGCAGCCTTGCAGGATTTGAAGCGATATCTCTCAACTGCACCTCTATTGATGAAGCCTGAAAATGGTGAACCACTATCCCTATACCTCGCTGTATCAGGGAATGCTGTAAGTGCCGTTCTTATAAAAGACCATGAAGGTCAGCAATATCCTGTTTATTATGTTAGTAAAAAGCTTGTTAGATGCTGAAACTAGATATTCTCATTTAGAAAAATTGATACTAGCATTAGTTATGGCATCAACAAAACTTAGACATTATTTTGAGACTCATAGGATTCATGTTAAAACAAATTATCCTGTCAAAAATGTGCTTAGGAAACCAGAGATGTCAGGTAGGATGGCTAAGTGGTCAGTAAAGTTGAGTGCTTATGATTTAGTATATGAACCTAGAAATGCTATAAAGTCTCAGGATTTAGCTGACTTTGTGGCTGATTTCAGTAGTGACATTCAGGATGAGGTAGACCTAGAAGTTCAACAGTTAGGAGAATCCTCAGGATCATGGACATTATATACTGATGGTGCATCTAATGTACGAGGAGTAGGATTGGGTATACTACTAAAATCGCCACAGGGGGACATATTACCCCAGGCTATTAGATGTGAATTTCCTGCTACCAATAATGAAGCAGAATATGAGGCTTTAATTGCAGGATTAGAATTGGCTAAGAACATGAGTATCAAGAATTTACAAGTGTATGTTGACTCTTTGTTAATTACTAACCATTTTAATGGATCCTATGCAGTTAAGGGTGAGAGATTAATCGAATACCTCGATATTCTCAAAAAATTGGCAGGATATTTCGATATTTTTACACTTGAACAGGTACCAAGGGAGGATAATGCTGAAGCGGATGCCTTAGCAAATTTGGGATCATCGATCAGGATACCTGAAGGGACCCAAATACCAATATTACATGTCTTATATCCTGCAACGAATCCTCAGGATAAAGAAGTAGCGGGTATTCAGGATCCTGGTGTGGAATATCCTGAACATGATCCTAAATCCTGGACGGCTCCAATTGTGAGATATCTCAAAGAAGGACACATCCCCGGAAATGAAGATCCTAAGGCATTTAGGATGAAGGTATCACGATTTACTATTATAAATAATATTTTATACAAGAAATATCTTGCAGGACCGTATTTGAGGTGCTTGGAGGATCCTGAAGCCAAAGAAGTACTTCAGGATATACATGAAGGGGACTGTGGTAATCACACTGGGGGCATATCATTGTTCTCGAAAGTATTGAGGACAGGATACTTTTGGCCAACAATGAGGAAAGATGCTGCAGAATATGCTCGAAGATGTGATGCATGTCAAAGGCATAGTAACATACTACATCAACCAGCTGAACCACTATATCCTGTAGTCTCCCCTTGGCCATTCATGAAATGGGGGATGGATATAGTAGGGAAGTTACCAAAAGCTCCGGGAGGAAAAGTATTTATGTTAGCAATGATGGATTATTTCTCTAAGTGGGTTGAGGCTGAAGCATTTGTTCAAGTTAGAGACCAAGAAGTATTATCCTTTATAAAGAGGAATATCCTGACTAGGTTTGGAGTACCAGCTGAGATCATTTGTGATAATGGGTCCCAGTTTATAAGCAAAAGGACTACTGACTTTTGCAAGAGTTGGGGAATCAAAATGATCACATCTACTCCGGTACATCCTCAAGCGAATGGACAAGCTGAATCCTCGAACAAGATAATAGTCAATAACTTAAAGAAGAAACTTGGAGCCAAAAAAGGAAGATGGGCGGAAGAGTTACCCTTTGTTTTGTGGGCTGATAGGACAACGGTGAAGAATGCAACTGGCCAAACCCCGTTTTCCTTGGTATTTGGAGCAGAAGCAGTGATTCCAACAGAAATGACAATACCTACTGCAAGATCTATGCTACGGGATCCTGAACAAAATCCTGAAGTCTTGTGCCAAGATTTGGATACTATTGATGAAAGAAGAGACGCAGCAAGACTAAGGATAGCAGCATATCAACAAAGAATATCCAGAGCATATAATAAGAACATAAGGACTAGAAGATTTCGAGTTGGTGATTGGGTGCTAAGAAAAGCTTTTCAAAATACCACTAATCCTGCCGATGGCAAGTTAGCTCCGAAATGGGAAGGACCATATGAAGTCGAGTCAGAAGCAGGGAAATGAGCATATCGACTCAAGAGTATGGAAGGGGATATGCTACCAAGATCCTGGAATGCAATACATTTAAAGTTCTATTTCAAGTAAGAGTAGAATTTAATGTCTATATCAGAATGGTATGTATTCTATTTATTCTAAATGTATTTGTTTATTATTTATTTCGAACCCAATACTGACTTGAGCATCGGAGGGGTGTTAGCCAAGCTAACACCCACCTTAGTTTACAATTGTTTTGCAAGATATGTTTCGGGATATAGCTCCAGGATATGTACTCATGATAAGTCGAAAGATTAGAGGATTGACCCCCTCTCTTACGTTTAACGGATCCTAGTCCCTTCAAAGGTTTAAAGGTATTCACCTTTCTTTCGAATTGGGTTTAAACACCTCGCCTGGAGCGCAAGCTATCTAGGTATAGTTCAAGGTAGCGGGACCGGTTCATGTAAAAGTGGCTGACAATTTCGTTACTGTTGGCTATATCCTGGATCCTGAAGGTATATGAGGATTGATCACCCTCTCTCACGAAAGAGTATTTTCATACTCTCTAAGGTTTAAAGGTTTTCACCTTTCTAAGAATTGGGTTTAAACACCTCGCCTGTAGCGCATGAAATTTAGGGTTTATCCCCAGATATAAGGGTTTATCCCCAGTATGATAAGGATTCATTTCAGGATATCAGGGGTTCTGCCTTAGGGTATTCGGAATTTATTCAAATCGAAGTATGAATATATTTGCGTTTCTGTATCAAACACAAGGGACATACATTATAGTGTTCAAAGGATGGATCCAAGTTTATAAGTGTGCACTGGGGATAAACCTATGATAAAGGATTGAAATTGATTCTCTAAGAATCTCTGGTATGATCTCTCCTTTTTATTTGGACATATTATAGGTTGTATTTCAATATCCTTATCAAGATATCTTTCAGGATATCTCCCAGGATACATTTATAATATATGTTCCTAAAAATGTACAAACCAAACAGTTTTCACAAGTAAAATTTTCATATCCATGACAACAATATTAAAGTCAAAAGAGGAGTTATATTATTAACCTACCAAAAGATGTGCTCTTAGTTTTACCTCAAAACAAGGCCCATCCACTAAGAGCACTAATAGTTTGTTACCATATTTACCCAACAGTTGAAGGTTTCATCTCAAACCGAGACCCATCCACCTCCAACTGTTGTATTGTTCAAAAAGCATGCAGGAAATATAAATTGTTCAGGTGCAGGAAACTAAAGTGCAGAAAAGTAAATTGTTTAAGGGACTACAGACCAACATTCAAATTTAAAAAGGTGGGCTCTGGCCTTGGCACGTATATCCGTCATCGCCCACCTAAGTGCCCTCACACAGCGGCATCCTCTCCAACCTTCTCAGACTTCTCAGCACCAGCATCCTGAGCAGCATCCTCACCAGCATCCACCCCAGCATCTGCTCCGGCATCCTTCTTGTCTCTAGCCCGGATCACTACTTCTGCTGACTTAGAAGACTCACCAGCTTCAACAGGAAGTGGCCCAGCTTTGCCTCCGAGCTCCTTTAGTTTGGCCACCCAGGATTCAACTGGCCAAGCTGGACAAACAAGGCCCGTCTCCTTGGCCTCGTAGGCCATCTTGATGCGTGCTTGTAACAAGGAAACGATAGCAGAAGCCTTGATTCCCTCCCGGAAGTTGACCAAGGCTTGATCATGATCCATTTGAACGGTGGCGAGTTTGACCTCAGCGTCTTGGGTGACCTTCTTCAGCAGGCTTTCGTAGTGCTGGGTCTTCGCTTCAGCAATGGCACCTTGGTCAGCGACGGTGCTTTCAAGCTGTTTGATCCTGGCTTCATGGAGTGCCACAGTACCGCAAGCATCATTATACAAGTGGAGCAAATGCTGGAGGCCCTGCGCATCAATTACAGGTATAAAGTTAGAATATATATTGACCAGGATATCCTGTCAGGATATCCTATTAGGATTTACGTGCAGGATATATGTGCAGGATATATGTGCAGGATATACATGAAGGATATGCGTCAGGATATTACCTTGTTGAGGAAGGATGCCATTGGTTCTAAGGAATCAGAGAAGCTGAGTTCATCATAGGAGAACCCTTCTAAACCTGGAGCACTGACTTCAAGACCCTTCCTCTTTTTTTGTTGTGGAAGCACGGGTTCTTGGATTGGCCTTGGGAGCCGGGAGTGGTATTTGGAGCTAGTAGCAGCAGGAGTTTCCTTCTTGACTGTGGCTGGAGTTGGGTAGCTGTCGAGTTCATCGAGGTCTAGATAGACTGGAACTTTGCTGGAATCTACACACAGGGAGTAAAATTCTAGATCTCTCCTAAAAATATCAAATAAAAACATGTATGTACAGGATATCTTACAGGATCCTTACCAGACATGCTTGCACTTGAAAGAGGGCTTGGAGTTGGTGGAGATGGGTTGAAGCTTCTCTCTGCCTATGAAAGGAGTCTGATAGTGTCTATTCTTTTTTGGGAATCAGCAAGGGGAGGTGCAATCTTCCTGAAATCGGCTGCATACACAAACAGAGAAAATGAAATTCATTAGTTCAGGATATGAGACAAGATAAGAGACAGGATCGTTCTTAAACCCTAAGTCCTACCCTTTCTCAACCATCTCATCGGATAATCCGTTCCACCAGGGACTGAGTCCCTTTTTACAAAGAAAAACTTGGATTGCCAACCATCCTCGTTCCTGGTGGCACGAAGTATCAATGGGTCACCGGAAGTAGAATAAAATAGAAATCTAGATGAGCCATGGCATCTAAGCTTGTAGGCTAAAGGGAGGTCATGGACAGAAAGGTCAGGTATATGGTTTCTCTTGATTTGGTCAAGAACAGACAAAACACGCCAGAGCATTGGCATGGTTTGGCTGAAAGAAATTTTGGTGATATTAAAGAATTCGGTGATGAAGTCCGGAAAGGGGAATCGTAACCCTAAGGTAAAGGGGAAGGCGTTGAAGCATATCCACTCGTTGGAAACCATATCTGACCGGATTTCTCTATCAAAGGGTCGGAATATAGTTCCTTCCGGGAAGATACCGGACGATTTCAAGGCTGACAGGTGGGCACTATCAAAGGTGCATGTCTCATTCTCCGGTTCTTGGAGAAGATTCTGTTGGATGAATGTGGGAGCCGAGTCACCTGAACTGGACCTTGTTTGCCTGGGCATTTGGTCGCCTGAATTTTTCGCCGGAGAGAGATGATAAAGATGAATATGAAGATGAAGGAGAGAATATTACCTTTTTCCTTGTCGATTATGATTAAAAAAGGAGATGAGGATGAGAAGATATAGGGCATGATGAGTAAATATAGGCCGGGTGGTTGAAAGCTGTCACATCAATGATCTTATCTCTTAATTACCTCGGCCACCGTGAAAAATGTAACCGTTAGTGCAGGATATCAAACGGTAACATTTTTGGGGACAATTGTTATGGGTGAAATTCTGAGCCCCTGTCCTGGAAAATATCTTGGTTTATATCTTGGTTATGTAGTATCTGTTTACGTCCGGGATGCTGGTTCAGGATATTGGTAATATCCTGAATGGTATCCTCAGGATTACTAACGGATTATGTGCAGGTACGTGGGTTAGAAGCTAGCAACGTTCATAAGACTCATTCCGCGGAAGACTCGGTCCAAGTCGTTCAAATGAAGACGTTGAAGCCGTATTACTCGGTCCATAACGTTCACAATGGAATATTCGGAGTACCCCATATTTGTAGGGATTATTGTTTGTAATTCATTACTATAAATAGGTGGGTATACCAGATCAAATAGGACATCACATTTGCACTCGTTACACTCTAACACTCGTTCTCTAGCAAACTTTCACTCTCACGCAAAAACATTGTAACACATAGCGATCTAGTCTATATCCTGCACTGTATCCTGAAGTTGAAAGTAATAAGAAGAACAAGGCAGTTGCGATTGTCAGCTCCCGAGGTTTTATGCCGGCGATTTAAATTGATCAAGGGCTTTCCTCGTACATCTCGTGTCATTTCCTTTACTTTTTGCTCATTGTTTGCTCATTGTTTGATCGTAGATACAGCTCAATATACTGAGCCGTATCCAGAATACTGTTTTCAAAATAACTTAACCAGCATATTTTCAACACACTTTTTAGCACACTACCTCACTTAACTAATTTGATCACCTAATTGCTTCGGTAATTTTTGACCAAAACATGTATGATGTATGATTGTATTAACATGAAATAATTGTTATGTGACTTGATGATGATTGCATAAACACACTTTGTGACATAGATTACGTGTGAATCTTTACGAACTTAAACTGATTGTGTATGCGTGCATAACTATAGGACTTGATTGATTACTTGTGAGCACCTAGTTTAGCATACCGAGCAAACCAAGGTGAGTTCACACTCTACAAAGCATGGGATTCCCAGGGGTTGGGAATGGGGTTAAGGAATATGGATTCCTCGTCCTTTCTTGGGTAGGACAGTACTGGTTCAGGAATTTAATTCCTCGTCCTTACGGACAGATAACTTTTACTAGACCAAAACTCTATCACGAAGTCCCTCCTTTTTATATCGACTTAATCGCCGGGCCAATGGCTAGCGGGTCATTAGTTAGATAGCGCTATTTAGGTCTGACAAGCCTCACACCGTGCCGCAGAGGACGGGCGTGAACTAATGGATCTGGGCACGTCAATGATGATGGACATTGACAGTTCAGGGCACTTAAACATGACTACAGTCAGCAGTCGATATGGTAACGAGTCAAGTGTATACATGGGGTAGCCCCCACGGCCGAAATGCCAGATAACTATCATGGGGTAGCCCCCACGGCTGGATTGCCAGAGTTAATGGGTTAAACAAATCACGTTGTCAACTAAGGGGTAACCCCCACGGCAGGGATGCCAGTTAAGGGAACTATTTTTGGAACAACTAAAACCAACACCCAACTGTGAACTCGCTCAACATTATTGTTGACTCGTTACTACATGCTTTGCAGGTCAATAGGTGCTTAGCTGGAGCTTGCATGGGGAAGAGTCGTTGTGGGACATGGACAGCTGTGTGCCATGTTAAACCTTTGGATATTTAAACTTATGTTTTGGTTTTAAACATTATGCTTCCGCTTACAACTTAAACTATGTTTGTTTTGGACACCAATTGTGTTGGTTGGACTTTTTGTAAAACCCTTGCAGGATCAATCAATGATATCAACAATATCTTGTGAAAGCGCGGAAATCAATCACAAGACGATTCAAGATTAAATAATGATAATAAAGAACAATAGTTGAGAGCAATAGAAATCACAAACCAATAGATTCTTGCATTCAACGATAAACGTAGACTGATACAAGATCTAGCAAAGGAACTCGCAACCTTCTCCTTTTTGTGTCGCCCCCACTATTCACCAAATCAACAACCTCAAACAATGAGGTAATAGTGTGCTTAAATACAAAACCAACTGAGCCACTAACCTAAGCCCATGCGACACAAGTCTACTAACCCAAATACTAACAAAACCGACCCAAACATGTAAATTAAACATAAACATAATCAACCCTCAAACTATGCTAACCTACATGAATAAACCTTCAGGTTCCAACAATCTCCCCCTAGGTTTATGCATGCAGGTTCTTGACACTTTAACCTTCACGATCACCTTGCAACCGATCCTTAATACCACCGAAACCCTTTGTATGAATATGAATAGATGCTGTAACAGCTTTAGTCCAAGCTTTTGCAATTTCTTCATATTTCTCAGTAGCTCTAATTTGATGACGAGCTAACACTTCCAACTCTTCATGAGCAACATTCAGTAAATCAATCTGATCCACCAAGCGAAAACACACATCATCATCACAAACAATCACTGCCTGCCCTAAGCGCTCATCATAAGACCAAAAATGTAAGGACTTCAGAGCACCCTGTGGTATCTTTTTCACCAATGGAATCATCTTCTCTTTATCAGTTACAGGCCAACGCACAATCTTCATTCGCTTGTTTGTATATGGATCTCTGATGCCTTTAGCGGGTTTAACAATGGACTCTGCAGTACGCATTGAAGGAAAACCCTTAAGAACCTCCCTCTTCAACCTTTCGAAAAACAAATATCCAACTCCTCCAGGCTTATCATCTACATAAGGTGCATTAGACAAATTCGTCAAATCCACTTTAGTAAACGACTGAAACTGGCCTGGATGTTTATACCACTCAACAGGTCCAATCTTCCTTTTTATCCACCATCTCTTGCGATCATGATCATAACCCCAGCTAACTACACCAGAACGATTTCCAACCTTATCATAGAGAGTTTCACCAACATCCATCAAATGATGAGTTGCATGAGCATCATCATCGTCTGGATTTAGATTCCGATTCTTCATAATTACAAACTCTCTTTTCTTCTTGATTCTTTCAGCCTTCTCTTTGTCTGCAACAGGATCAATGATTCTTTTAAAGTAATGTTCCATAGCAGCACTTCTTTCAGCATCATCCTTTTCAAAAGCCTTTTTCCTATTTTCAACATCAGTTGGATCTGAGAACTCCTGTCCAAATTTCTTCTCCAACTTTCCACGCAAGTCATACACCATGTTAAATAACAAACTAACATCTCCTTGAAGTTGCTCAATCTGTTGATCTTTCTTCACAACCGTATCTTCAAGTTGAATAATCTTCGCATCTTTATGAATTGAATCCTGCTCAAGAATAATCATTCTTTTCTTCATATCTCTCATGCTGATAAACTCATCTTCATCACTTGAATCATCATCAAATGGCATTCTCAATTGCTCTTCAGGTCTTTTACCAGTTGAACTACTAGGCATATCAAGATCAACTCTAGAAGAACCTGCAGCTTCAGTAGCACTAGGTAACGTTGTCTCAACAGTGGTATCCACATCAATACTAGTAACCGGAACATCATCAGTAGTGATAACCATATCAGTTCTTCCAGTATCAACATCAAAATCAAAGAAGTTTTCAGTAGTGGTGGTGGTATCGGTGACATTCTTCTCAAACTCGAAGTCATAAAGACCTTCATCATCTTCATCAGTAATTACGGGTTGATCTTTGCTATGCTCAATATACATTCCGAGCCGAGGATCCCTCCTTTTCCGTTTCAATGGCATGGAATCAGAATCCTTTGGGTCTTCACTAGGCTTTTCACTTGACACTGAAAGATCAGAAGGAGGATTTCCCATCTTATCAGTTACAGATTTCAATAACAAAGCCAAACTTTCAGCAGTAATCACGGGTGGAACAGCAGAAACAGCAGTATCAACTTCAGCTTCAGGAGGAAGCTCTTCATCTTCACCAGAATCACACATAATCTCAACACCTTCATTGTCAGAGTCTATTGTTAAAATCTCTGTCTCAGGCTGATCTTCAGCATCCATACGAATATCATGTTCTTCAGCAACAATAGCACTTGCAGATACACTACGCTCTGGAACAGATCGTGCCATCACTGGATTCTCACCAACATCTTCTGTCTCTGCAAACTGACCAAATTTCTCCAACTCAATCAAACCTTCAAACCTTTTCTCAGTTCCTTTCTTTGTAGTGAGAGCACCAAAACATGAAGGTCCCATAGGCTTTAATTCCAACGTATTACCAGATCTCTTCAATTCCGGATAATGCTCATTCAAAATCATCTGCACAAATCTTGGATACATAAGAAACTTATCCTTTCGAAGTCCAATTGCATTTCTCTTCATAGCTTCCAAAATATATCTTGAATAATTGAACGGCTCGTTTGTAATCACACATATCAATGCAGCAGTCTGTGTGGTATTCAACTGATCATCAAAACTTCATCGGAAACATCAAAACTTCATCGGAAACATCAAAACTTCATCGGAAACATCATCGGAATCTTCAAACATTCATCGGAATCTTCAACAAGATATTCATAATCCCTGCAAAACTTGAATGATGATGTCATAATACCTTGAAGATTAACAAGGTAGATTGCGAGTCGCAATCGGAAACCAGTCGAAACTGTTGATGAATGCCGGAATCTTGAGAGAGAAAAAGAGATCAGATTGCGAGTGAATAAGGATTATGACTCGTAATCCCCTTTTGTACTCAACTGTTTTCATGGGCCCATGTCTTATGGGCTTGGACCTTATGGACTTGGGCTCAAAACAGATTTATCAATTAATTTTTAAACCCATTTAAAAATCTGATTTAATAAAAACTATCCATTAAACCTTTTGAGCAATGTTTGCAAAATAAAAACCTAAAAAAAACAAAACAAATAATAAATATTATTTACAAAATAAACTTAGGAAATTTGCATAGATACTCAGGGATCAAATCACAAGGTTTCGGGCTTGACTTCACTTATCAACACTGATCTACTACTGGATGATCTAGACAATTGCCAGTATATTTGTCCCCTTAAACTCATCTCCCTAGACCTTTTCCATATAACTGCCTGTAACTCATTTTATCATGTTTTGTTATTTTAACAATGAACACCCAAACAAATACTAATCAATTCTCGGAATTATGCACAGCACACTCTATCATGCATGTAGTGTCCCTACCACATATTTCACAAGTCCAATCCAAATCTCTGAAATCTTAACTGGGAATAGATTGAGAAGAGAACAGAATAGATCTTAAGCAGAGATGGTATAATATACAGATCAAATGAGTTTTTCTCAATTTGATATAGGTTTCTAGGGTTTCTTTTGGGCACTTGAGGGCCTCTTTCGGGTGTATTAGATCTATAGCGCGACAACGTACAGCTAGGTCAGCATGTATCTGGATGCAGCAGAAGCTGTCGTTGCCTAGCACCTCCAGGTCAGCATATATCTGGATGCAGCAGAGGAGGTACACGACTTTTTCAGAGAAGATTTCAGAGTCAGACCAAAATTGTGTGTATCAGGACAACATACAGACATTCAAATAGAAATGAGCTAATTCCAAGTGATTTTCTTTTCTAAGGTCATGTACTCTTTTAGTTCTGAACAGAAACAGCCAATGTTTCCAGTCTTAAGGATAGAGCCTACCAACACATCATACTAGAGTCAAACTATTTCGATACTGGTCTTACATGAGTCAGCCCTTGACCATAATGTGAAAATTCATTTCATTTCCCAGTCCTGCCACACCTCTTTTTGTATTTTTCAAATTTTTAATGTTTTTGTATTTTTCTATTTTTTTAATGTTTTTGTATTTTTCAAAATTTCTCCCCCGAAATTTGAGCATAAATAAAAACTACCTAAGAAAAGAAAACTTTATGAACAAATTTACCTACGAAAAACAAAAACATGCTCAGTCAGTAAAGCGGATCATTTTCAGAAAATCCACAAGCACTCTGAATTTCGAGCTGCTGACAGGTTTAGTGAACAAATCGGCAGCATTTGCATCTGTGTCGATTTGTTCAAGAGTAATAAGACCTCTGTCAAAACAGTCTCGAATAAAATGAACTTTAATATCAATGTGCTTGGTTTTGGAGTGGAAGACAGGATTTCGAACAATTTGTATTGCAGCATCATTATCACAGTAAATAGTAGTGTTAAGATAAGTCAAACCATAATCCTGCAATTGATGTTGCATCCACACCACTTGAGAGCAAGAAGCAGAAGCAGCAACATACTCGGCTTCAGCTGTAGATATCGCCACTGTTTGTTGTTTCTTGCATTGCCAAGAAATGAGCCGATCACCCAAAAATTGGCATCCCGCAGATGTAGATTTCCTGTCACTGTCAGTACCTCCAAAATTGCTGTCAGAGAAAGCAAACAAGTCAAAATTGGAATCCTTCGGATACCACAGGCCAAACCGAGGTCGGCCTTTAAGATACCGAAAGATCCTTTTAACAGCAGTGAGGTGAGAAGTTTTAGGATTAGCCTGATAACGTGCACAATTGCAAACAGCAAACATAATGTCCGGACGGCTAGCTGTGAGATACATCAATGACCCGATCATGGACCTATATTGACGTTGATTGACAGACTCTCCTTCTTCATCTTCAGTCAATAGTGGTCTCTCTGCCATAGGTGTTTCAGCAGGCTTTGCGTCCGTGAATTTGAATTTTGCCAGCACATCATCCACATACTTCCCTTGATGAATAAGAATTCCTTGTGAACTCTGCTTGACTTGTAGACCCAAAAACAATGTCATTTCCCCCAGAGCACTCATTTCAAACTTCTTCTTCATAATTCTCTCGAATTCCTTGCAAAGATCCTCACTTGTAGATCCGAAAATGATATCATCAACATAGATTTGAACCAAGATTTGATCACGTCCTACCTTCTTGATAAACAGAGTCTGGTCTATGGTGCCACGCGTATACCCATGAGCCAACAGATGCTCTGTTAGTGTGGCATACCAAGCTCGAGGAGCCTGGTGTAACCCGTACAGTGCCTTGTCTAGCTTGTAAGCGTAATCAGGATGGTCTGGATGTACAAACCCTGGTGGCTGCTCGACAAAAATTTCCTCCTTCACATCTCCATAGAGAAACGCGGTCTTGACATCCATCTGATAAACAGTGAATCCCATGAATGACGCGTAAGCCAAGAAGATCCGGATGGCTTCAAGTCGTGCAACCGGAGCATACACTTCATCATAATCCAGTCCTTCAATTTGTCGAAATCCCTGAACCACCAGCCTTGCTTTGTTTCGAACGATGACTCCTGCAGAATCCTGCTTGTTTCGAAATACCCATCTAGTTCCAAGTTTACGTTTTCCTGATGGCAACTTGACGAGCTTCCATACTCCAAGTTTTTCAAACTGGTTCAGCTCTTCATGCATAGCATCTACCCAGCCAGGTTCCTGCAGAGCTATATCAATAGTTTTAGGTTCGATTTGAGAAAGATAACAAGAATATAAGCAAGTGTTAATGGTTCCTGATTGACTCCTGGTCAAAATTCCTGCATTTACAGGACCAATCACATTCTCGATTGGATGATTTCGTTGAACGCTCATAGGTATGGCCAAATCAGGTACAATTTCCTCTTCAGTGGTGGTGTTGCTAGACTCCCCCTCATTAGGTGCTGTAGTAGTGTGAACTACAGGAGAAGTGACAATACAATCCTCAGGAATTGGTTCAGGAAACAATGCAGAGTCACTAGTTGATGCGCCCTCAGGGGATCGATTGACCGTTGGAGTTGGTGTAGGATGTTGCATAAACACCATTCCCGGTGGATCAATGGTATGATGCCTCACGGTGTCTTGCATCTGTGCTTCGTCTTCCGTATCTTCAAATGACAATGGTTGTTTGGGAACAGACACACCTGCAACTGAAACATCACTTGACAAAATGTTAAATGATTTAAACAGAGCAGAATAATCGTATAGCCAATCTGGACCAACTCTAGCGTCCGTAGCATTCTCTTCAAGCCATTCGATGTTGCACGACTCAACGACCTTTTTAGTTACTTTGTTGTATACCCTATAAGCAGAGCCTTTAGCATATCCAACAAAGTAACATTCGTCACCTTTGACTTCAAACTTGCCGTTGGAGTCCATTAGTAATAATACACATGGACAACCAAAAATACGAAAGTGTGAAACCGAAGGTTTACGTCCTTCCAGAATCTCATAAGGGGTTTTCATGTGACGTTTGTTTACTAAAGCATGATTCTGGATATAACAAGCCGTGCTAACAGCCTCGGCCCAAAAGAAGCTAGGAAGCTTTGAATCAGCCAGCATAGTACGTGCGGCCTCAATGAGAGTACGATTTCTTCTTTCAGCCACTCCATTTTGTTGTGGAGTTCGAGGTGCACTGAACTGACGATCGATTCCCTTATCCATGCAGAAAGTATCCAAAGTAACATTCTTGAATTCTGTCCCATTGTCTGATCGAATAACCTTCACTTTAGTACTCGCTTGATTTTCAGCCAAAGTAATGAATTGTTTTACCAAGACAGCAGTTTCATTTTTGTGGCTGAGAAAATACACCCAAGTATAGCGAGAGTAATCATCGACGATTACTAGATAGTAAGCTTTCTTCCCAATACTCAGCACATTTACTGGACCAAAAAGATCCATGTGAAGTAGTTCTAGCACAGCTTTCGTCGAGGGTACTGATTTAGTCTTATGAGGTTTTCGATGAGCTTTCCCTTTCGCACAAGCAACACATTTTTCCACCAACATGAAATCCTTGATTGGAAGATCACGTACCAGTTGACCTTTAGCCAGACGGTTCAGATTTTTCATATTCACATGCCCAAGTCGACGATGCCACAACAGACCATCATGCTCTGAAATCTTTGAAAATAGACAAGTGATCTCTTCACACGGTTTCTTGTTCATATCAATGACGTAAGCATTTCCCTTTCTTTCAGCTGTCATCAAGAACCAGTCTTCTGGAATAACAATCCCAGGCTTAAGAACATGACATCCCTTCTTCGTGAAATGAACTGAATTCCCTCGATCACAAATCTGCGAAATACTTAACAGATTGTGTTTCAGTTCTGGAACATAATTAACATTTTCAAAGCTGAGAACACCGTTTCGAACAGTTCCTTTCAATGTGATTCTGCCAGATTCACCTCCCGCAAATGAGACATATCCTCCATTAAATTCTTTGACGTTCACAAGTTGGGATAAGTCTCCTGTCATGTGCCTGGAACAGCCACTATCCATGTACCAGAGGCGCACGGTAGTCCTCCACAGCTGTTCCTGCACGATTAGCGGGATTAGTTAGATTTAGGTACCCAGCCCATAGTGGATCTGGGTTTTCCATTTGCATCAATGTACGTTACTTTTTGCCAGATCAGATTATCTTTATTCAAAAATTTTGATTTATCTCTGTTGACAAAAGAGTTTGCATTCATGTTTGACTGGGCAGCCTTGACTTTTGGTTTCCAATGTTGATATGACCATTTAGAGCAATAATTATCAAAAAAAATTTGTTGGTGTCTTTGAAATTTTTTTTGACTTTGTTGGTTTCTTCGTTTGGCTGCATTCCAGTCAAAATCAGAGGGCTTGGTCCTTCGACTGTTATTCTTCATTGCCTCAGTCTTTGTGACGTTCATGGGCTTTGAATAACTAGTTCGATTGGATTTATCCTTCTGATTTTTGAAGCCTTTGTGCTCAGATGACTTCCTTGGGAGATGGACACAATTTCGTGCAATGTGTCCCGCAATTCCACAATTGAAACAAGTTTGACGTTTCAATGGGTGGAGAGTCGAGGTTTTCTGAAAATTGTTCCTGTTTTGCTTTTCAGGTTTTGCGATTTTTGCTGGCTTTCGTTTAGAGCGATCTGGGTTCGGCTGATTTGACGTTTCACAAGCATGTGATGTATGTTGAGATTCAGTCGCAACTTTCTTACTGTGATTACCTTTTTCTTGAAAATCTGATGACTTGGGATCATTTTTATTAGGTAAAACGTCTGTTGAAGATTTTACGTTCATGTTAACATTTGATTCTTTGTCGATGATTTTTGATTCAGTTTCAATTTCAGAAGCATTTGAAATTTCACAAACACATGCTTCTTCAACATGTGTATCAACAGTTTCCAATGGGGTCCCACTAGATTCAACATTAGGGACTCCCACTGAGACCGATTCCAAAGAAGAATCAGGACATTCTTGATTTTCTTGAGAAGAAGTATCAGTGGTTTCACTGAATGTATCCTGAGGGACCTCACCTGCAACACTATCATCTGACATATTAGAACCATCACATTCACAATTATTAACAGAAGAAAATTCATCACCAGAATTAAAGTTCACAGTTTCAACACAACCATCATCAGTCTTGCCTAAAACATCAGGCCCATTAGCAGCTAAAGAAAGAAACATGCTAAAAATATTTTGTCCCAAAATAACATCAGGATGATTTTCATCAAAACAAGGTTTTTGTGAATCAGAATTTAAAACGTGTTCTCCCCCAAGAGTATCTTCACATTTCAAATCAACTTTTTCTGCACATGCAAACGACTGGTTAGGATCAACATTTCCTTTTGAGACGAAATTCATTGAAGGAGCTGGTTGTTTGTTATCAACAGATTTGCTGTTGATTGATGACTTATCGGTTTTTGGACCGTAAGTCATCTTGCCCTCATTAATTAACTCCTCTTCCGTGAAAGGCATATAAGTGTAGTTATGATTGTATGGAGGAGGAGTTTTTGTGTATCCCAGACCAGCCCCTTTCTTTTCTTTATACTCTAGTTGTATATCACAAATGTTCTTGACCAAATTACTAGAGGTGTCAAATTTTTTAATATTGATTTCATTTATCTGATATTTGACTTTCAAGTCCTCTAATTCTTTGGTCAGGTCACTAATTGTGGCTAGAGCATCTAAGAAATTACAGTTTTTAGCACTGAGGTCTTCTTTTAGCTGAACTATATCCTTTCGTTGGGCCTCAATTTTTTCTTTGTAAAGTTTTTCATTTTTGGCCAAAGTAAAGTTTTTATTCTTAAGATCTTGATAATCTTGAATAAGTTCAGCATTATGTATCCTATAAGCCTCAACTCTTTCTCTGCATTCAGTAGTACAGAAAATAGAACGTACCTCCTCAGCAGTGAGTCCATGAACAGGAGCTGACAAGATTTTGGTCATGAACGCAATGTTCTCAGCTTGAGGCTCAGCATCTGGCGAAGAATCCTTTTCATCAGAAGTCATGAAAGCTATGTTTTCACCAGCACTCTGGATTTCTGGTTGAGAGATGTTCAGGCGTTGAATTTCATCTTCCCAATTGAACTCTGCACTTGGTTGAACAACAAGGGCTGAACTCTGAGTTCCTTCACCAGCAGCAGTTGAATCGTTTGTCGTTACAAGAACCCTTTCAGGATTTGGAGGGGCAGGATGTGCAGGTGTATAGTCTTTGTTGTTGTTGGACTTAGGACAATTTCGTGCCAAATGACCTGGTTCGTGACAGTTGTAGCAGCGTAACTTCAGTGGAACATTTGCAGAGTTTGAAAAAGAAGATCCCCATCTATTTTTGCCAGTTTTATTTGCGAATTTTTGTGCTCTGAATGCTGCCATTGCCATTTGCCAGGTGATGTCCATCTCCTCCACATCGTCAGGATGATACTGATATAGATCATTCAACGACCAGCTAGGAGGTTGTATTTTACCTGCGACAAAAGCATTTAAACAATTTATAACAGAAGCAGCGACCTCCAGATTCTCTTTAGATTGCTGAGTAAAGAAAGCAATGAGCTCGGATTTTGCTGAATGAGTTGTGGCAATCTTTGCTGCAGACGATGAGGGGCTTGAGCTAGAGTAATGCACAGTAGTGGTCGACCCAGAAGTAGCCTTTTTCGATCCATTCTGTGAAATCAGTGCAGCGTTGTCATTGCTTGAATTGGTAGAAGAAACAGAAATGCCTGCTGCTAACAAACTGGACTTGTGATTATTCTCCCGTTGCTTGTCATCAAGCTCACAAGCTTTGATATGAGAAATCATTTCAGTCAAGGTGCATCTTGCGAGATCTTTCGTCCGCTTTATCATAGCAACGTGGTTATCCCAACTCTTTGGCAAGGCATTCAGAAGTTGTCGATTCTGAGCAGCCTTTGAAGGAAGGATTTCTTCTAGGTCCATTTGAGTAATGATTTTTGAGAAACGCTGAATCTGATTCTCAATGGTTTCCCCATAGATGTAGTTGAAATTATTGAAATTTTGCCTTAACAGGTTCCTTCTGCTTTCCCTCATGTCTTCATTCCCTTCGTACACATCAAGCAAAGCTTCCCACATTTCTTTAGCCGATTTGCAAGTGCGAAATCCCATAGCGATGTCTGACCCCAGTCCCATAGTCAAGTAAGACGTTGCTCGATTATCTTCTTCTTCAATAGCATAATCTTCATCAGTATATTCGGCACGAGGTTTCTTGACCTTGACTCCAGGGTTCGTTTCCCTCTCATACATGATTTCTCTAGGACCTCTTTCAATAACCCTCCAAAGTTTAGGCTCCTTAAACTTGATATGTTGCTCAAAACGCCACTTCCATTCAGGAAAATCATTTGCATCTAAAAGCCTTGGAATACGAGAGCTGGTTCCAATTTTGGAGTCCAACTCTTGCTGAGCATTTGTGACAGCTAGGTCATTAGCAGTTGACATGTTTTCTTAAATATAATTAGTTAAATCAATTATTTAAAGTCCAACAGTCCAACAGTCCAAAGGTCCAAAAGTCCAACAGTCCGTAAATCAGTGTCGTTGCGAGTCGTAACAGAGGTTGCGAGTCAAATCTACTGTGATTGCGAGTCGTAACTGCAGAGGTTGCGAGTCGTAACTAAAACAGAATGAGCCGAAACCAGTGAGGATTGCGAGTCGCAATTGACACAGGATGAACCGAAACCAGTGATGGTTGCGAGTCGTAACTGGAACGTGATGAGCCGCAACTAGATGGTTGCGAGTCGAGACCTGCAAAACAGATAAGAGATAAGAACTGTTGACTCGTAATCCCGGATTTCCAGCACTTCCAAAATTCAAAGATTTGAGATCTTTGAATTTTCTTCAATCAGCTCCGAACAATCAGCAAACAGATTTCAATAGATTATACGATCCAAATCAGTAACAATTTTTAACAAAATCACCAAGAACAGATCCAAAACAGATCGGTAAAACTAGTTCCTTTCACTGCAAAACAATCACCACAAACCAGATTAGTAATAACGGTTTAATCTTGAATCTGATTGATATCAAAACCGAACCAAGAATGGTTTCTTGGCTCTGATACCAATTGTAAAACCCTTGCAGGATCAATCAATGATATCAACAATATCTTGTGAAAGCGCGGAAATCAATCACAAGACGATTCAAGATTAAATAATGATAATAAAGAACAATAGTTGAGAGCAATAGAAATCACAAACCAATAGATTCTTGCATTCAACGATAAACGTAGACTGATACAAGATCTAGCAAAGGAACTCGCAACCTTCTCCTTTTTGTGTCGCCCCCACTATTCACCAAATCAACAACCTCAAACAATGAGGTAATAGTGTGCTTAAATACAAAACCAACTGAGCCACTAACCTAAGCCCATGCGACACAAGTCTACTAACCCAAATACTAACAAAACCGACCCAAACATGTAAATTAAACATAAACATAATCAACCCTCAAACTATGCTAACCTACATGAATAAACCTTCAGGTTCCAACACTTTTACAACTAATTACTTTCTTGTTCAATATGATTGGTGGTTTGATCCTGGTCAGCCACGCCTCCAAGCGGTGATACTCCGCGTGTGGATTTTGGGGGTGTGACAGATTGGTATCAGAGCCATTGGTTATAGTGAACTTGGTTTTAATAAGGGAAAAGTTTTTGTTAAAACCAGACTATAACCTGTATAGTGCTCAACGGTCCACAACGACGCTTCACTCCACGTGCAAGGTTCGACATTCTAGGTGATATGGTTTATGTTTTATTGCCTACTTGCTAGACTACATAGAACTATGCTCATGGTATGCTTAGAATAAACGTAGCAACTATAGTTGAAAACACATGCATGCTTGCTTCCTTCTGTCACTCCACACTTACACACATCCGCGACACCATTCCTATTTGTGTTTCCTTCGATGTGAAGATCACGAGGGAACGTGTGAACCTAACTCAAGCCAGCTGACGGCTCTTATCAACGAACAGGTTACGGCAGCCCTCGCAGCCGCTCAGGCAGGAGGCATAACCTGCTATTCCGAACCTAACCTAGGATGTTAGATCCTACTCTCATGACCCAACTCTCGCGCTTAACTCTGTCTTTTCTTCCTCGCGCAACAAGGTCAGAACGCTCAGCCGCCTGTATGCACATTCAGGACGTTCATGGACTGTCGTCTTAGTACTTTCAGTGGCACTAAAGGAGCTGTAGGTCTCCTCCACTGGTTCGAAAAGCTCGAATCTGTTTTCGAGATGTGTGAATGCCCTGAGGCTCGCAGGGTGAAGTATGCTACCGGTACTCTCGAGAGTATAGCGCTCACGTGGTGGAACGCTCAGGTCCAAATGCTGGGGTTGGTTGCTGCTAACGCCACTCCATGGAACACCTTCAAGGAACAGATCAAAGAGGAATATTGCAATCGTGATGGCATTCATAAGCTGGAAGTGGAGTCCTTTAACCTGAGTGTGACGGGGTCAAAGATAGAAGCGTACACGAAACGATCCAACGAACTGGCAGTGTTATGTCCAACTATGGTGGATCCTCCCATCAAGCGCATTGAGCTGTACCTCAAAGGCTTAGTACCATAGATTCAAAGTCATGTGACTTCTGCTAACCTTGCTCATCATCTCACAGACCAAGCAGTGGAATAGAACAAGCTGCCTAAACGTATCAGTGCTACTACTACTACTCCTTCTGCTACTTCCTGTAACAAAAAACGAAAGTGGGATGGAATCTCCAGCAAGGGTTCGACTCCGGTTCAGTCCCAGGCCCAACAGGGAAAGATCGATGACTACCAGAGTCTTGGTCAGCAATCTTCTGGTAGTTAAGGGCAGGGTGGAATCGATGTAATTTACACCACGGCGGGCCGTGCAACAAAGATCGTTATCAGAGATGCGACAGGCTTGGTCATGAAGCCAAAGACTGTAGAAGCTCACGTCCTGCAAACAAGAACCGACAACAGTAGCCACAAGCTCCACAGAATCGGCAGCAACAGCAGGGTAACAAGGGATGTTATCAGTGTGGTGCGGAAGGTCACTTCATGAGACATTTCCCACAGTTGAACCAGAACCAGAATCAGAACCACAACCAAGGAAACGGGAACAATAATGGACACAACAATGGGGGTAATAACGATGGCATTGGTGCAAGGGGTCGAGTGTTCGTGATCGTCCAGGTGATACTAGGAATGACCCCAACGTTATGATGGTTTCAACATCGATATTGGTATGGATTGGCTACTTCAACATCGAGCAGAGATTCTTTGCAAAGAAAAGATCGTCCGCGTTCCTCGTGCTGGTTGAGAACCATTGGTAATTCATAGTAACAAGCTTCTTGAGCAGCGCCCATAGCTCGAGCACCTTATCGTTTAGCCCCATCAGAACTAGACGAACTGTCTACGCAACTACAAGAATTCTTGAATAAGGGTTTATTTCGTCCTAGCTCTTCGCCCTGAGGAGCTCCAGTCCTGTTTGTGAAGAAGAAGGACGGTACCTTCCGTATGTGTATCGACTATCAAGAACTCAACAAGGTGACAGTGAAGAATCGTTATCCACTTCCACGCATTGACGACTTGTTTGACCAGTTGCAAGGGTCGAGCTACTACTCAAAGATGGATTTGAGATCAGGATATCACCAGCTGAGAGTCCGAGAAGAGGACGTCTCTAAAACAGCCTTCAGAACCCGTTATGGACATTATGAGTTTTTGGTTATGCCTTTTGGGCTGACAAACGCACCTGCGGTCTTCATGGACTTGATGAATCGAGTGTGCAAGCCGTACATAGACAAGTTCGTTATTGTATTCATCGACGACATCCTGATCTATTCTAAGAGTCAGGAGGAGCACAAGCAACATTCACGACTCATTTTGGAACTCCTTCGAGCAGAACAGCTATACGCCAAGTTTTCAAAATGAGACTTCTGGCTTCGTGAAGTCCATTTCTTAGGCCATGTGGTAAACAAGGATGGGATTCACATTGATCCATCCAAGGTAGACTCGATTAAGAACTGGCCTGCTCCTTGTACACCAACGGAAATTCGCCAATTCTTGGGCTTGGCAGGCTACTACAGAAGGTTTAACAAGGATTTCTCCAAGATTGCACAACCTCTCACCTCACTAACGCAGAAAGGCATTGTTTATCGATGGGGAAACACACAGGAATTAGCATTTCAGCACTTAAAGGATAGACTTTGCAGTGCACATATCCATTCATTGCCAGAGGGCACAGACGACTTTGTGGTTTATTGCGACGCATCCATCCAGGGTCATGGTTGTGTATTGATGCAGCGGGATAAAGTTATAGCCTACGCCTCACGCCAACTCAAAGTTCATGAAAAGAACTACACTACACACGACTTAGAGCTGGGAGCTGTTGTTTTTGCACTTAAGATATGGAGACACTACCTGTACGGTACCAAGTGCGCCATTTACACCGACCACAGAAGTCTCGAGCACATCTTCAAACAGAAGGAGTTGAATATGCGACAACGACAATGGGTCGAGCTACTGAATGACTACCAATGCTCGATCAGGTACTACCCAGGCAAAGCTAATGTTGTGGCTGACGCCCTCAGTCGAAAGGACACTACGCCCAAGCGCGTGCGAGCTTTACAACTCACTATACAGTCTAGTCTTCCTTCTCAGATACGAGATACTCAGGTAGAAGCATTGAAACCAGAAAACATCAGGGCTGAAGCCGTACGCAGCTCAAGGCAACGCTTAGAACAAAAGGAAGACGGTGCTTACTACAAAACAGGACGCATTTGGGTCCCACTTTATGGCAACCTACGAGAGCTTGTGATGGATGAGGCACACAAGTCTCGCTACTCAGTACATCCTGGTTCAGATAGGATGTACCACGTTATTAAAACTACATATTGGTGGCCTAGCATGAAGGCCCACATAGCAACTTACGTCAGCAAGTGTTTGACTTGTGCGAGAGTCAAAGTCGAATACCAGAAACCTTCAGGCCTACTCCAACAACCAGAGATACCACAATGGAAATGGGAGCAAATTTCCATGGATTTTTTTACTGGCCTGCCTAGATCTCAACGTGGTAATGATACTATTTGGGTGATCGTGGATCGACTCACAAAGTCTGCTCACTTCTTGGCTATCAAGGAAACGGATAAGTTCTCCACTCTAGCAGACGTATACCTTAAGGAAGTTGTCTCGAGGCACGGGGTGCCAACCTCTATTATCTCGGATCGATATGCACGTTTTACTTCTGAACTGTGGCAAACAATGCATAAGCCCTTTGGCTCATGTTTAGATATGAGCACAGCTTATCACCCGCAAACGGATGGGCAGTCTGAACGCACCATCCAGACCCTCGAAGACATGCTTAGGGCATGTGTAATTGACTTTGGCAACGGCTGGGAAAAGCAGCTGCGACTTGTGGATTTTTCGTACAATAACAGCTACCACACCAGCATTAAAGCTGCTCTGTTTGAGGCATTGTACGGGCGTAAATGCCGGTCACCTCTTTGTTGGGCAGAGGTGGGGGATAGACAGATCACTGGACCAGAACTTGTGGTAGACACAACAGAGCGAATTGCTCAGATACAACAACGAATGGCGGCAGCTCGTGACCGTCAAAAAGTCTACACCGATAAAGACAGAAAACCACTAGAGTTCCAAGTTGGGGAGCGAGTACTACTCAATGTTTCACCCTGGAAGGGTGTGGTTCGTTTTGGTAAACGAGGCAAACTTAACCCACGATACGTTGGTCCATTCGACATCATAGAGAAAATAGGCAAGGTGGCCTACAAACTGAACTTACCAGCAGAACTCAGTGCAGTTCACAACGTTTTCCACGTGTCAAATCTGAAGAAGTGTCTGTCAGATGAGACCCACATAGTTCCTTTGAAGGAGCTCATTATCGACGAGCATTTACGATTCGTCGAGGAACCAGTTGAAATCACGGACCGGGATGTTAAGGTCCTCAAGCGTACTAGAATACCTCTCGTTCGAGTTCGTTGGAACTCACGTCGCGGCCCAGAGTTCACCTGGGAACGCGAAGATCAGATGAAACAAAAGTACCCCCAACTATTCGTAAACAGTACAACCACTACTGAGGCTGAAGCTACGAAATTTCGGGATGAAATTCCAGATCAACGGGGGGAGGATGTGACACCCTAGGAAAACCAGGAAAACCATGCAACTTAACTAGCTTCCTCAGTGAGTACGTGCTAAATTTCGGGACAAAATTTCTTTCAACTTGGGGATAATGTGACAACTCGAGTTTCCAAGATTTCCATCTTCGCATTAATTGCACGTTAATTGTTTAAGTTGTCTGTTTACATGACTTGTTTGTTTCATAACTGTATACGTTTGTAATATGTTAAATCGCATTGTGGTTGATATGTTATATATGGTGTGCATCGAATGTATGATTAATTGTATGTTTCAGGATAATAAGGTGTTATGTGTTAATGTTATGTTTTATATTATTAGGATATTTTGATTAATTAATTGAAACCTTAAACCTTTGCCGTACACCCTACCCCACAAAAACACCCACCCGAAATCACCCCTACCCTCCCCCACGAAAACCCTCTTGGATGAAAACACTTTAGTGTTTTCGTCACAAGGTGGGCAGCCGAAAACAACAAATGGGCTTTAGGCCCAGTAGCGATTAGTGTTATATAGTTGTTTACCCTCCGTTTCGAAAGAGTTAATCGCCAAACCCTAGGGCTCTTCCTCTATGGGCGACGACAATCAGTATTATCATCATCATTCCCGAGACGCCCCAGCCTTTTGCTCGAATCCTTATTACATCTCCGGTTAGTATAATCCTTTATTAAATATGGTTCCTTAATTGACTTGCTGTGTTAACAATTGATTGGTTATTATCATTGATTTGTTATTAAAACAATTAATATGAGGATTCGGTGATGGTATATCTGATGCATAGTAGGAGGGTGAAAAGTCAATATAGAACAAATAAATATAAGAGGCTCACGTGAATACTTGAACTAGCATGTTTTGATGGTCCAATGAGGTTTTAACCATTATCAAGTACCACATGTTATTAAATGTGAATGATGGCTGAATATTTATCATGATGGTATTATGAGTTAGTATTTTACATGAGTGCATGAATCGGTTTTGTTTGATATGATCGGCTGTGTGTGAATGATCGTATGGTTTGTATGATTTATGATGAATACTGACAACCGTATACTTAAAGGAATTATATGAATGGATTGTGGTTGGACCGAATCCCTGCTCTTTCATGTGATGCTTGTAAACTGAATTGTTTCATCAAATTATGTAGTAAATGGCTAGTATCAATTTAATAGACTCAAATTCTATTGGACCTCACACAAAAGCAACCGACCACAACTGTTGCTTTAGTTGATTGCAAATCTCATGCAAATAATAAATGTAGATTGATGAATCACGTGATAGTCTGATGTAAAACACAACCTCTTTATTAATAAACTTTGATGGCCGACAATAACTTGGTGATGATTGTGTGATGATTAAGTAAATAAATAAATAAAATTTGATTAGAGTAAATTGTGTTGTGCATACTGATTATGATCATAATCGATGGAATTAGAAAGGATAATGTTGTTTTAATGACTGATGCTTATATTAAAATGAAAGGATGCATCATGGTAACAAACTGTTAAATTGATATGGGGGTTTTATGTAAATATGTATATATGTCATGATTTGGTGAATGACATGTCGAAACATTGACAGATTTAGATTTCCTATGTTCTGACAATAGTCATGCATGCATGTGTGAAATAAGGTTGGTAGTAGGGTTTTCTTTATTGAAAGGATTGAACATATGATTCACCAATTAATATACATTAGTGTAAATGTGATTTAAGAATATATTTTAGGATGTTTACCATATACTGTTTGTACAAAGAGGAAATACGATTTTGCTTTATGTGCCCTACTCATGTATGATGTATGATTGTATTAACATGAAATAACTGTTATGTGACTTGATGATGATTGCATAAGCACACTTTGTGACATAGATTACGTGTGAATCTTTACGAACTTAAACTGATTGTGTATGCGTGCATAACTATAGGACTTGATTGATTACTTGTGAGCACCTAGTTTAGCATACCGAGCAAACCAAGGTGAGTTCACACTCTACAAAGCATGGGATTCCCAGGGGTTGGGAATGGGCTTAAGGAATATGGATTCCTCGTCCTTTCTTGGGTAGGACAGTACTGGTTCAGGAATGTAATTCCTCGTCCTTACGGACAGATAACTTTTACTAGACCAAAACTCTATCACGAAGTCCCTCCTTTTTATATCGACTTAATCGTCGGGCCAATGGCGAGCGGGTCATTAGTTAGATAGCGCTATTTAGGTCTGACAAGCCTCACACCGTGCCGCAGAGGACGGGCGTGAACTAATGGATCTGGGCACGTCAATGATGTTAGACATTGACAGTTCAGGGCACTTAAACATGACTACAGTCAGCAGTCGATATGGTAACGAGTCTAGTGTATACATGGGGTAGCCCCCACGGCCGAAATGCCAGATAACTATCATGGGGTAGCCCCCACGGCTGGATTGCCAGAGTTAATGGGTTAAACAAATCACGTTGTCAACTAAGGGGTAACCCCCACGGCAGGGATGCCAGTTAAGGGAACTATTTTTGGAACAACTAAAACCAACACCCAACTGTGAACTCGCTCAACATTATTGTTGACTCGTTACTACATGCTTTGCAGGTCAATAGGTGCTTAGCGGGAGCTTGCATGGGGAAGAGTCGTTGTGGGACATGGACAGCTGTGTGCCATGTTAAACCTTTGGATATTTAAACTTATGTTTTGGTTTTAAACATTATGCTTCCGCTTACAACTTAAACTATGTTTGTTTTGGACACCAATTGTGTTGGTTGGACTTTTACAATTAATTACTTGCTTGTTCAATATGATTGGTGGTTTGATCCTGGTCAGTCACGCCTCCAAGCCGTGATACTCAGCGTGTGGATTTTGGGGGTGTGACATAATCATCATTCAAACATTCAAAATGCATATTATCATCAAACAAGCACCTTTATCATATATACCCATCTATTTGAAGGAAACAAACTAACCGATTACAAATGTGGGTAAAAAGATGTAGAGTAGATGAAGAATGAAGTCCCCAAATCAGTGACCACCGGCCGTTCTTCGGTGTTAATGCTGCTACCGTTGAGATTCAAGAGGAAGAAGGATATGCTTGAGAGCTTTTAGTGTTTTCTAGATAGAGAAAGGATGAGAGGAGAGAGAGAATGGATAAGGAATGTTTTGGGGATTTGAGAGTGATGGTTCTCTTGTCCAAAAAGGGAATTGTTGGCTAGGTTATGGGTTTTATACCCTTTAAAGGCGGTGCACCCTAAGGGGTTTTCGAGTGGGCCGATGAGAGTTGTGGGCCAACTGTTTTGGGTCAACAGATCCCGGTCTTGAGTCGGAACCGTGGTTTCGGTTCACAAATTCATACATTGATTTGCATATAATAAATTCTAATAATACATATAACGCAATAAGAAATCACAGAACACATAGCAGTAAATCACAACCTTTCATTTAGTGGTTTCATATAACGGTATTATACAATAGAGCTACTTGGGAAAACCCGAAGTGTCACATTCCCCGTCTTTCTTCTCTGTCCATTTTGACACTCTCTTAGGGATGAGTACGTGGTACTGGAATTGGTATCGGTATCCAATTTCCCATACCAAATCATTTTTGGCACTAATTTGATACCCTTTTTTCTGGCATTTTTGGTGCTACTTTTGGGTATGGTACCGGTATGTTACCGATTTTTACCTTAAAATATCGGTACGGTACTGTATCGTACCGAGCATTTTCAATACCGGTACCCAAAATGATGATTTTTCTGGATCGGTAATTTCGGTAATGGTACCAATCTCATCCCTACACTCTCTCTTCTTACATTAGTTCTTTTTATTACTTTTGTTGATGCACTTTCGTGTGGATGTGGCTTGGTTGGGTTCGGTTTGAGAGTGGCGTAGCGACAATCCCCGTCGTGCGACCTAGAGAAGGACACACGAAGCATGAAGAGACACGAACGAAAGAGTTGCATCATGATGACGTCAACATGATGTCCTCATGACAATGGATCAATATAATATGAATGATATCGAAATAGACATATCAAATGTCTATTTTGTTTATATATAAAAGGCCTATTTCGAGTAACATGTTATAATAATTGTATTTTGAATTGAAGGTTCCATGGTTAAAGAATACACAAAGAAATAGACATAGTCTATTTCGATGTTCAAGACAATTTCTAAATAAAATTAGCATGTCTATTTCGATGTAGAATATTGTCCAGCCATGTATTTCGTTGTATTTCGATTTGATTCTTGTATTTCGATGTATCCTCCGCTAGTGTGACTATAAATACTACTAGAGTGTCCCTGTTTGAGAGATAGAGCACAGTTTTAGTGAGAGTGAGAGCATATTGTAAACCCTTGTAATGTTACTCTGCTGAAATCAACATTGAGCTTAAAAGTGATATTTATCTTGTGTTGGTTTGTGTTTTTTTGCTTCGATTTGCATACAAACTTGGATTCCTCACTTGTTTGTGTGTTCAACAACAAGGAATAGATTCTTTAAGATCTTCCTTTTAAGGACCTACATTTTTAGGGATGTGCTGAACTTGTCATGTTAGTGCTTATGTCTGTAGCTTCCGTCTGTATCGAGTCTGTATATTTTGTCCTGTATGTATCGTTGTACAGTTTTGTATCTATGTATTTTGTATATAGACAAAATGGGAGACGGAACGTTAACTGTTATATGTGATCTGGTCGGATGATAGGTCATTCGGACGGATGGCCATCCGGACGGATGACCATCCGATCAGATGACACTACCTCTCCCATGATGCCTATAAATAGTGGAGTAGGGGTCGTTGTTTAGAACTTTTCGGCAGATTCTCTAGCGAAGCTCTGTCCAGTTTTCATCAGGATCTTTGTACTTTTAGAACACTTAATGAGATTGGACAAGTTAATCGTTGATATCGTTGTTGATTGTTCTCTGACGATGCAAAGGGATTCCGCACCTCTGCATTGATCGATTCGAGCCACGTTCTTCATCAAGAACCGTTCCTCACGGGCCGTTCACAAGTGGTATCAGAGCATCCAGTAGGACGAATCGGAGAAATTTACAGCGATTTCACGAGGATTTTAGCAGATTTCAGCTGTTTTTAGTCAAATCTCATCGGAGATTTTGACTAATTCATCATCTTCTTCATTTCTATCTGTTTTCATATTTTCACACCTAAAACTAAGAAAAATCCAAAATTGACCTACAATTCACGGACAAAATGGACTAAAATTGATCTCAAACTATTCGCAATCTGTCATAGCATAATCCTACAAAGTTTCAATTCAAAATTCGAGCTAAAACACGTCTAAATTGATCAAAAACATGAAATGTTCATCTAGTGTTGCTGACGTCACTCATCCGATCGGATAGCCATCCGATCGGATTACACATGTTGTTGTTCTTATTTCACTTGCTGACGTCATACTCATCCGATCGGATTGCCATCCGATCGGATAAGTATTTTGGTTTTACTAGTTCAAGTTCAAAAATTAACGAAGGACCATCCGATCGGATTGTCATCCGACCGGAGGGCCATTCGTCACTTGCTTTAGTTGTAGCTTAGATCATTTGAGTCATCCGTCCGAACGACCATTCGGACAAACAACCATCTGATCCAGGTGTTTGTGTTTACGTTTTGAAATTAGACTAAGTGTTTTAGGGACGTTGATCATGGCAGACGAATTCATGAAACCTTTTGGAGATATTTTTTCCTATAACACAGGAGACACATCTTCTAACACGAATACCAACATGAACCCAAAGACTGCTACCAAGGCAATCTCTAACTCATTAAGTGTCGACAATGCGTACGACACATACAACAAACCTCCAAAGCTGATGGCGATCGAGGATTATAATGGATGGGCTAAGCGGTTCGATGGGTGGTTAAAGGCATTTGCATATGATAGCTGGAAATGCATGAAAAATGGTTTCAAAGCTTCAAGGGAAGATCATGAAAACTTGGTAGAACAAGAGCGGGAGGATTTTATAGCCGAACAAAAATGCATTGCCTTGCTACTTCAGTCAGTTTGAGATGATATCATATCATTGATCGACTACGATAACTCGAAGGATTTGTGGTCAAAGCTTGAAAAGAAATGTACGGGGGGTGAGGAAATAGTGAAAAATAAGAAAAGTTTGTTGAAAAAGGAATTTGATTTGTTCACATGTATGAAAAATGAGAGCGTACGTCAAATGATTGAAAGATTCTGTCATCTGAAGGCAGAATTAGATAGATATGGAATCAAGAAAGAAAAAGATGAAATGATTGATAAAATGTTCAAGGCCTTACCAAATGAGCAAGATTGGCAATATTTCGGTCTAGAGCTTAAAAACACCAAGTCAATGGCAGAGATGATGATAGACTGGTTGATTGAGAGACTTGAAGGTCATAAGATGGAAATAAAGAAGATGAACAAGGTGAGCAGTACACAGTATCAACAAAACGTTGATCTGTATTATCGAGGCAGTATGATTCCCAAAGTCACATCACCAAAGACTGCTTTTAGTGCCGAAAGTTCAAATGCTGTGACACAAGAAAAGCCCTGTAGCGGTTCTTCATCAAACAGTGCTTACCATGGAACTGGTTCTAGTACATCTTCTGCATCAAACAATCAACAGTCACAAAGTGCTTCAAAGAATGTATTCAGTGCAACATTTCTGTTAATCTGAACAATGCACAGAATTTCAATGAAGAAACATCAAAGCAGCAGATGGTATTTCTAGCATAAATTCTGGAGTCGTACGAGAGCTTAGTTGCCGGAAAGATTGGGAACACCAATCTGACCAAAGAAGATTACGATCAAATAGTTCCAGAGGAGATGGAGCTGATTGAGATTCGCTGGTGTATGGCGAGTGTGATTCGTAGAGCTCAAAGATTTAAGGAAATTACTGGGAGAAACACTATTGGAGGTCCTTCAAGTAAGCTCGGCTTCGACAAATCGAAGGTGACTTGCTTTAAGTGCAAGCAGAAGGGACCTTTCAAACGAGAATGCCGAAACTCTGCAACCGACGAGGCTGCCAATCCATTTCACAATGATTATTACAGAAAGGCGGTCTATCATCGAAACCGTGAGGAGCCACCGAGGATGAAGCAGATTGAAGAAACTCCAAAAGAAGAATCAAGAGCGTTTGCAGTAATTCAAGATGATGAGGGATTTCATTGGAGAAAATTTTTACCCGAAGAGGATATTGTCGGTTACGCATTCATGGCAACTACTGAACCGGCAGCACCAGTTTCAACATACAACAGAGAAAGGAGTATTGCACAAAGACAGAAGCAAAAGATCTATGAAGCTTACAAAGAAGCCAAAAAGGCTAGAAGATGGGATCCGGATCGTGAGTGTTACTTGGATCCAAAAGGCAACATTTGCATTGATCCATCAACCATTGATTTGGAAACTCTTATAAAAGTTGTCCCGCCAGTTGAAGAACAGATCAAGATCGACACAGCAAACAAAGTCGAGAAAGAAAGGCTCAAACAGGAGAGTAGTGAAAGATTTCTGAGGTCCCTAGAACCAAAGAAAGTGGATGAAGGGATCATCGACACTGAAAAGGAGATGACAGCCGAAAATCTAACAAAGATAGCAGACCAAGTTCTAATGGCGAAAGTACTTAAGGTAGATTCCAAGTCTGCTTCTAATTCTGAGTTATTAGGAAAGGTCAGTAGTAGTGGTTCTGAAAATGAATAAGGTAAGGCTGACAATGCTAAAAACGAAAGTGCTTGCAGAGGTTGCACGAAAGAGTGCAAAGTCTGTAACACACATGCATATCTCTCAAATAAAAGAATCCAGGAGCTGGTAGAAAAAGTTGGTTCAATCGATAGAGAAGTTATAAGTCGAGAAAAACTTATTAATGCTTCAAATGAAAGAATCAAAGAATTAAATGAAAATATTGAAAATGATAAAAGTAATGTTGAACGTTTTCAGAAAGAAAATGAAAAATTAACTCTTGAAAACAGAAAAATTTCAGAAAATTTTGACAAGCTGAAAAGAACGGTAAAAGATTCAGATGATATAACAACCCTCCAAAATATTATTCGACACCCCTAATATATTTAAAGTGTCCTGATGTGTGCTAAACAGACTATAAAATATCAACTAAATTAGACTCTCTAAACTAGACACGAAAGCTTTAAATTTATAACTAAGACCTCTAAACCTAAACCACACAATCGGCAAGTGTACCGATCAATGTAGTATAACCTAGCAAGTCCGAGTATCGAACCCAAAGACTCTATGTATTACATAAACTAGACTCTAATAGACACTGACTGACGCGACTTAAACTTGTTTGATTGTTTTGGGGGGGGGGGGGGGTTACTGAAAAGCTAAGGAAATCTATATTAACTAAATTAATTAACTAGACTTAGACTAAGACACGAACGGAAACTGAGGTTTGTATTCAGATGAGATTAAGGACTACCTAGACTCGAATCCAGTTTGAATGGGAATGGACTTCTAATGGTATTATTGTTGTATGGAGCCGGGATCTTAAGATACTAAACCTTAAGGTATTTCAATGCTAAGACTTCCCGACCCTTCTCAGGAAGAAACTTAGGAAACCCTACAAGGCTGTTGTGATTACCGACTGTTAGACTTCCTCTCAGTCCTCTAACGATTCTAAAAGTGCCCTAATATGACTATCTACCTCTCAGCGCGATAATCTAAGGCAATTCTAGGTTCTAACTTGGTTTACTAGACACGGATGCAATTAGGGAACTAAGATCGACTTCTCTCAAAACCTATCTTAGATATATATTGCACAGCGACCTAATAACTAACTTGAGCCTCTCAGCGACAAGTTAAGCAGAACACTTGATTTTATTAAACTACCGAATGTTAATTCTAAGGTTACTTACATGATTTTCACCCTAAAGGATTAATGATCTATAACGTGATATAGACACTCACCTAAATCAAGAACCCTAATATAACCCTATTACGTGATAAAGACCGTCACCAAGGATCATATGAAGTAACAAGCAGTTATAAAACAATTGTCAAGTATGCATAAGCACCAAATCAGAAAATCTAGAACAATTTACTTTCAGAAATCAATCCATAAGCAAACAATAATAAACCATTAAAAATCCAAACTTTAATCAAACATTTATCTTGTCTAGGTAGTTATAACTGTTTAGCCAAGCATCTTAAATTGTGAAATCAAATCAAAGTAATTGAATAAAGAATTCATCATAACAAGTATCAAACAAGTAATCGACAAACAAGGGATTGGAAAACCCGATTGATCTTCGATTCTTCACTCTCAACTCGTACCGATGATTCCGGTGCTTTGAAATCTCCGATTGCCTTCAACGAATGCTCCAAGATAGCTCTAAACTCTCACAAATTCGTAACTTCGGTTTGTTAATTCGTCCTCCCCTTCTGATCGTGCGGCTGATTGTGTTTTATAATCTTTATTGGCCGCCCCCTCATTGCCGTCCAAACTCTCAAAATTGCCAGTCCAATGTTGCTCTTCTCATGGGCTTCACAATTATCCACGAACTGGGCCTCAAATGGACTTATTTGAATTAAATGTCCACTTAATAAATGATGATGGCAAATATTGTGGTCAACACAATAAATCGGTCAACATGTCTACGAATCTCAAGAGCAAAACAACTGATTCTTTCTTTTTATTTTGTCATGACATGGATTGAATTAGTTTCAACTTTCAACCATTTGGCATTAGTAGTCCCCCAACTTTGGTAAACTATTTTTAAATAGCTTTCAACCTTTGCACTTTAGTCCTTTGAGTTTATAAAATAGAGATAAGTAGCCTCAACCCAACCACGAAAAATGGCTGCACTTTTTATTCACTCACTGGCGCCATCACTCTGCCCAACTGGCTGGTTATTTACTTTTTACTCATTTTCACTTCATTTGCACCAGGACCTGCCAAATCCGAAATATGATCAATAGCACGCAATTCTAAATGAAACGAAACTATAAATAACGATAAAATATACAAACTATACACGATATAAGGATGTATTTTGCAATACATCAAATATCCCCACACTTACTCTTTTTTCGTCCTCGAAAAAGAATTATGCAACGGAATCAGAGACGAACAATCACTTGGGTCAAAAATTATTTATATCTTATTAAAACCAAAACTTGCGTTAGTCGCGATTGCAAATATACTGATCCTCTTAAACCCGAATCTAATCCTAAGCCCTTATCATGTGAATTTAATTTAAGTGCGGTCAATCCACCTAGGGTCTCACACTAGAATCTACGATCCATCTACTCCCACCTCAAGCTTATAGGACTAAAAGAACGATCACTGGATCAATTCCTAACCGTTTTATATCAAAACCAAGAGAGTAAACAATCAATTTTTTTTTTCTTTTTCCATTTTTTTCATTTTTTTTTTGTTTTTTTTCATTTTTTTTCTTTTTCATTCGTGAGACTAGACGATGCTTTCCCTTAACCCAGCGGTATTCCGACTGTAGAGTCGCTATCCCCAATCACAGATTACATAGGTTTCGGTACTTTTATTCGGCAAATCGATTTCACACATCCCAGAGGCAAACCGGCTGTAGAGTCGCTATCCCCAACTCGGAATACGTAGGCCTGTGTTACTTTCATTTAGTTTCTAGCTCACTTTTATTCTATTATTTTTTTTTCTTTCGCATGATCACAAACTCTAACAGTTTTAACTTATAACGGTGCCCCTTATACTCTTATCGGCAGTTTTGATTTCCCATATTTCCCAGGCGAAAACCCACTAGCAGACCGACAATTTAAGGTATATTAGATCAAAGGGACTTAAAACCAAACCCGGGCCTATCCACATATCCCAAACTAGACGCAAGCTCGATTTATTATCATCTCATATTATTATTATTCAAACCAAGCAACAAATCACCTTTTCTATCATTTTCCGTTTTAATTTGCAAACTTCTTTTTTATTCGAAAGACATTTTCTAAATTTTTCAATTTTTTTGGATTTTTCAAATTTAAATTTTTTAATTTTTTTTTGTGTTTTTCATATTTAAGACTCAAATATTTACAAGTATCCCATCCCCACACTTAGAGATTGCATTGTCCCTAATGCAAGAACGAAAATACGACTCAACACTACCTAAGAAATAAAAACTGCAAACGAAATAAATAAAAATATACAACAACAACAAAAGGGAAACGACTTAGCTGGTTAGGACAAAAGTCAGTGCCAGCCGTACGAATCTTGAATCCCCCGAACGATCGTATAGCATTCCATTCGCGATCGTTGCCTAGTCTGCTTGAGTTTATCAAAATAGCAAGTCCAGAATCACCCGAATGGCAATTGGGTACGGGTGGTACAATCCAAACCTGCATAATCAAAACAAAACAGAACCCAACGCAGTACCGACTCTACAAACGACTCTAAAACTACTAATCTAGACTCAATATACAAAAACTACGACTCAAAATACAAACTCTAGAAAACCTCCCCACACTTGAATTTAATCAGGAGGCTTTTCCTTAACTTGAACCCTATCTAACCCGTTTAATTCCACCCGGTCCTCATAAACATTTAAAAATTTTGTAGTGGAATTATAAAATGATTTTAAAATTTTTAACGGGTTAGACCACCAAAATTTGAAATTACCTGCCATTAAGAAAGCAGAGCAAGGTAGAGAGAATAAAAGAAACTAACTAAAAATAAAAAATTTACACAACTATACAAGTAGCACATATTATGTCAATCAAGTCCAATCAAAGCTAATAAACGCAATCGCCAAGAGTCCCCGGCAACGGCGCCAAAAACTTGATGTGTGCTAAACAGACTATAAAATATCAACTAAATTAGACTCTCTAAACTAGACACGAAAGCTTTAAATTTATAACTAAGACCTCTAAACCTAAACCACACAATCCGCAAGTGTACCGATCAATGTAGTATAACCTAGCAAGTCCGAGTATCGAACCCAAAGACTCTATGTATTACGTAAACTAGACTCTAATAGACACTGACTGACGCGACTTAAACTTGTTTGATTGTTTTGGGGGGGGGGGGGGGGTTACTGAAAAGCTAAGGAAATCTATATTAACTAAATTAATTAACTAGACTTAGACTAAGACACGAACGGAAACTGAGGTTTGTATTCAGATGAGATTAAGGACTACCTAGACTCGAATCCAGTTTGAATGGGAATGGACTTCTAATGGTATTATTGTTGTATGGAGCCGGGATCTTAAGATACTAAACCTTAAGGTATTTCAATGCTAAGACTTCCCGACCCTTCTCAGGAAGAAACTTAGGAAACCCTACAAGGCTGTTGTGATTACCGACTGTTAGACTTCCTCTCAGTCCTCTAACGATTCTAAAAGTGCCCTAATATGACTATCTACCTCTCAGCGCGATAATCTAAGGCAATTCTAGGTTCTAACTTGGTTTACTAGACACGGATGCAATTAGGGAACTAAGATCGACTTCTCTCAAAACCTATCTTAGATATATATTGCACAGCGACCTAATAACTAACTCGAGCCTCTCAGCGACAAGTTAAGCAGAACACTTGATTTTATTAAACTACCGAATGTTAATTCTAAGGTTACTTACATGATTTTCACCCTAAAGGATTAATGATCTATAACGTGATATAGACACTCACCTAAATCAAGAACCCTAATATAACCCTATTACGTGATAAAGACCGTCACCAAGGATCATATGAAGTAACAAGCAGTTATAAAACAATTGTCAAGTATGCATAAGCACCAAATCAGAAAATCTAGAACAATTTACTTTCAGAAATCAATCCATAAGCAAACAATAATAAACCATTAAAAATCCAAACTTTAATCAAACATTCATCTTGTCTAGGTAGTTATAACAGTTTAGCCAAGCATCTTAAATTGTGAAATCAAATCAAAGTAATTGAATAAAGAATTCATCATAACAAGTATCAAACAAGTAATCGACAAACAAGGGATTGGAAAACCCGATTGATCTTCGATTCTTCACTCTCAACTCGTACCGATGATTCCGGTGCTTTGAAATCTCCGATTGCCTTCAACGAATGCTCCAAGATAGCTCTAAACTCTCACAAATTCGTAACTTCGGTTTGTTAATTCGTCCTCCCCTTCTGATCGTGCGGCTGATTGTGTTTTATAATCTTTATTGGCCGCCCCCTCATTGCCGTCCAAACTCTCAAAATTGCCAGTCCAATGTTGCTCTTCTCATGGGCTTCACAATTATCCACGAACTGGGCCTCAAATGGACTTATTTGAATTAAATGTCCACTTAATAAATGATGATGGCAAATATTGTGGTCAACACAATAAATCGGTCAACATGTCTACGAATCTCAAGAGCAAAACAACTGATTCTTTCTTTTTATTTTGTCATGACATGGATTGAATTAGTTTCAACTTTCAACCATTTGGCATTAGTAGTCCCCCAACTTTGGTAAACTATTTTTAAATAGCTTTCAACCTTTGCACTTTAGTCCTTTGAGTTTATAAAATAGAGATAAGTAGCCTCAACCCAACCACGAAAAATGGCTGCACTTTTTATTCACTCACTGGCGCCATCACTCTGCCCAACTGGCTGGTTATTTACTTTTTACTCATTTTCACTTCATTTGCACCACGACCTGCCAAATCCGAAATATGATCAATAGCACGCAATTCTAAATGAAACGAAACTATAAATAACGATAAAATATACAAACTATACACGATATAAGGATGTATTTTGCAATACATCATGTCCGTATACGTCTTCAAATACACTCCGTATGCAAAAACCGAGCCCAAAATACCCTATATAATTAAAAATAAAATAAAAACCAGAAAATAGGGCGCTCGCGGGCCGCGTAGCCCTTGGCTACCTCCTACGCAGGGCGCAACGGCCAGCCACCAGGGCAACACCCTGAGCTGCCACGTGGAAACAACGTGTTGGACCTTGTGTGATGACCCGAACAAGCTAGGCCCTACTACCCCTATGTCGTGGGCCGCGTAAGAAGACCTTTGAGTCTTCACAGGCCGCGAGGAACCGCAAATCAGGCCATATAAATAGAGACCTTCGGCCTTCAGTCCCAATCCGCACCAAAACTTTCTCTCTCTCGAAATTCTGAACAATTAAAGTAATTCTCGGATATAATACCCCCCCTAAATAGCGAAGTTCTACCCCGTTGTAGGTATCATAACCCCGGTTACGTATTTGATACGCTGCCCGATTGATCCAGGGTTCCGTAACGGCTATCGTGGTTCTGCCCGACGTAGTCGTTGGAATGTCGTCTCGGAGAGAGTATTACTAATGTAAATATTGGGTTATTATACTAACGCGTGTGCATTTGTGTAATTAATAGATAATCACCAGGAAATCCTTAAGGAAAACCCTAAGACAACAATGTGAGTAATCTCCTTTTTGTGTAAACTGTTTTATAAAACCTCAATGTTTTACATTATATTGCCAGTGATTAAGTATTTGTAAATCTACAATTATCGTAGGTATGTTGGGTTTTTATATACAAAATTTGTTACTACATTGTGAGTAGTAACATGACCACAAGTCGGGTTGACATTACCGTGAGTGGTAATTAAAGTAAGAATTGGAAACAAATATAATTGCGAGATCGCCCTCAATACTGCGAATGATAAAAATCTGTCTTGAATAAATTGGGATTCCCTGACCAGTATTTCCCACTGACAAAATGTTTTTAAACGCGTTTCAGGTAACAAAATGTGAAAGCCCAATAGAAGCCAGCTGGATAGCACTGAAGGCTTTGAAAAGTGGCTATAAAAGTTACCTAAAATAAAGAGATTTTTTATTTAAATAAAATAGGGTTTATCCGTATAAAATGTGTGTACTTGAAACCTGGGAATTTTCCCATGTGTTTAATCTTATGAAAGCGTGGTATTTTACTCTGATAAAATATTTCCTAACTACGGTCCTGATGAAATTTCCGTTGCCAAAGTGATAAAACACCCGATTCCACTAAAACTGGCCGCGACCGCTCGTTCCAAGGGTATTAGGGGACGGGGGTTGCGACAGAAGATGGTATCAGAGCTAAGCCACTGATTCAGCCACAGAAGTGTTCCGTTGACACCAAGATATTATTCAAACTGTTAGGAAATAAACTATGGAAATACGTGCATATCTGCATTTTATTGTTGTGTGTTATTTGACTATTTGTTTGTTTACAGTATGAGCGACCAAGGACCTTCAGACACTTACCATCAGTTGTCCAGCTTACCTAGGGACGAAGGCACCTCTTCACAGCCATCCTTCTCAGGGTATTCGGCTGATACTGAAGATGGGATATTCGTGTTCAAGGCCAAATCTGAAGAGCCATTCCCTTCCAAGAAAAGAGGATGGTTCAGCAGAGGAGCGCATGCACATAGGAAAAGGATGAAAAAGTTACAACAGCAGCGAGCCTTAGCAGCCATTAAGAAAGAAACTGATGCTCACACCCAGGATATGCTCAATAGGAGTCTATCAAATTTTCATATCTTAGCAACTACAGCTGCAGACCCTAATCTAGAGCAACTCATAGCACCCCAGCCCTTACCACTGTTTCCCACACAGCCAATGGAAATTGAAGCTAACGCAGAAAACCAAATCCCAATGCTTGACATTGACCCAGCTGAGATACCTAGGATACCAGCACCTAATCCCTTAAACCCAGACTATGACCCATGGTTTGACGACCATAGGGATTATCAGCAACGTTAAATAATACCAGAAGACGAACCCATGCAGAACCTAGCAGCCTACCCAGCTTTGGACCCTCTAGATCCCTACTACGATAATGACCCATATATCAGGGAAATTCTATAGAATCCTTATCCTTACCAGGAACCCATGCCCCAGTTCCCAAACCCAGTACCAGCCCCTGCACCACCAATGAGCACTGAAAATGTGCAAGAACTCCGAACCTTTGGTGAGAAGATTTTAGAAGGAAGTGAGAGGATGAGGCAGATAGGAGAACGACTCGTCTGGAAGTATGACGAGCGTAATATGGAGTTCTGGATGAACCCATATCAGTAATGGTGATAGTAGTAATAATAAAATAATAATATATAATATGTGTGTATGTTTGAAAAAAAACTAGATAATAGTTACAGATGCCTAATAGTTACAGATGCCTAATAGTATTGTAATTTTATATTCCAGTTCCGGTTTGTATTCGATGCATACTATATATAAGAAAGAGTAAGTCGCAATGTTCGACACTTTTGACTAATATGCGTGTCATGTGAGTGGTTGTATTAAATACTATCTTGTGATATTAATACGTGATAAATGTTTAAAATTCAGATGGCTGACCAAGTGAATCAAGAGAATCCGGATAATAACCCAGAAAACTAGAATGACAATAACCCGAATTATGATAATCCGAACAATGATAACAATGGAAACCCAGTGGATAACAGTGCCATCCAACACATAGTTGCACAAGGAATTATAGACGCAATGCCATTTATTATCCAAACTGTTAGGGAAGCTGATAATAAAAATAACCATGATAGTAAACGACCCACTGAACCAGAAAACAACGTGTACAATGGACCCATACTTCAAGTGCCCATTCCCAAAAGAAGAAGAACCATGTCTTATGGTTGTTCTTATAAAGAATTTTGGTCTTGTAAACCAATAGAATTCTCGGGCAATGAAGGAGCCATTGCAGCTTTACGTTGGATAGAAAAGACTAAGGCAGTCCTGAAAATAAGCAAGTGTGCGGAAGAGGATAATATAATGTTTGCTTCCAATCTCTTTAAGAACTCAGCACTAGAATGGTGGAACACTCTCCTCCATTCTAGACGAAGTGATAGGATTTACAATATGGAATGGGAAGAATTTAAGAATATGGTGGAATGGAAATTATGCCCTCCCAATGAAAAGGAACAAATAGCCAATGAGTTTTTCCTAAAACTTAGAATGACTAGAGTGGATAGTAAGGGTTACACTACATTATTCTTTGAATATGTTAGAATACTGCCAACCCTTGCATCACCAGAACCTGTATTAATCTCCCGCTACATATGGGGACGAATACGTGAGATTAGGCGTGTAGTCAAGACAGCTAGACCACAAACTATAGAAGAAGCTGTAGAATTAGCAAACATCTTGACTGATGAGTTAGTGCGTACATGAGAAGAGGACCAGATGAGAAACCTAGCTCAAAGTCTTACTGATGCGTGTGAAGTGCCGTTAGTTTTTTATGTATATGTTAACCCCTTTTTAACACTTTTTAGCCAAGTTTTAAATTTATAAAACACGATATTTACTAACACTAGACACACATATGGGCAAGTGCACCCATCGTGAGCGTAGTATAGTGTTGGTAAGATACCGAGGTCGTCCAAGGACACAAGAGCTTTTAGTACCGGTTTATCCCCAACGTCTAATCAAATCAAAAAGTTTAGAAAAAGGTTTTTAAACTAAGAAAAATAAAAACTAACTAAAATGCTGAAAATAAAAACAGATAGACAAGATGAATCACTTGGTTCCGACTCGTGTATAGTGTAACCTTTGATTATTTCCGCACTTTTGCACAATTTTAAGAGATTATCTTAGTTATTGTAGTAGGCCCCTCTTTTGGAGGTGACGTTACCCCCAACCCAGTAGTTTGAGTCAGCAAGGATACAATCCTAAAGGGTCGGATTATTGAAAGATAATTAATTAAGTTATTAATGCAAATTATGGTAGGCCCCTCTTTTGAAGGTGACGTTACCCTCGGCTAAGTAGTTTGAGTCAGCAGGGATACAGTCCTAAATAGCCGGGTTATAGTATTAATAGTAGTTTAACTTATGAGGGGATCAAAGAGGTTGGACCCCCGCCATCCAATACCGTTAAGTATTGAAGGAGCTCCTACTAAATTTGACCTAGGTCCCTTGCAGGATCACTAAACGCTGAACAACGGCAAGACTCTTACCAAACCGTTCCCTTAACCCCCGACCAGGTAGCCAACATACCTCCATATAGACCGTGGAGATATGAATGGTGAAAATCTTTTATTATATATAGACAGTAAAATAATGCCAAGACACCACGGACAAACGATAAGGAAGAATCACCTTCAACATAAGAAACTAGTTATTAAAGTCATTAATACAAAACCAAGTAAAAAGTGCGGAAAGATTAAAAATAAAAAAGTATTACATTAGACACTTGTCTTCACCAAGTGATGTAAGAGACTTAGGCAAACATGGCCTTGATTGTCAAGAACTCTTACAATCAATCTTGGATCCCGAGACGACTCACACACTCTATGATGGACAATGGATGATGGTGTTATGGTGGTGGTGGGTGGTGGGTGAAGTGTGAGAGAGGTGGTGTGCCAAGGGATGGTTTGAGCTTAAGCCAAGCACTCCTATTTATAGGCTGAACAGAAGCTCGGGCACGGCCCGATGTCCACATCCTGTCTTTCTTCATTTAATGCAGCTTGTCTGTATTAGTTGACCACGCCCCCGAGTCCGCTAAGCACGACCCTGTGTGCAGAAGAATCTTTGTACTATGAAGATTTGCCTGGATTCTGCGAATCTTATAGTTGACCACGGCCCCGTGTCCTCTGAGCACGGCCCCGTGGTGGGCAATAGAAGCTTCTACCACTTTGTCTTTTCTGCTGACACTTGGGCACGCCCCCGTGCTGGCTGAGCACGAGGCGTGTTCAGTCTTCTGTCTTCTTGTTTTGCTTGGGAAGATGCTGCCGTGGGGTCGGGCATGTCACGTTTGTTCCTTTTCTTGTATTTATGTTTGATTTTGCTTTCTTTTTGCTTCTTTTGTTAATTTGAGCTCATTTAATCCTGAAAATACAAAAGGAAGACAAAAGCACACTTTTTCCAACATTAGTACTAAAAAAGGGTTAGTTTTATGCCACAATTGATGTAATTTATATGTTGCATTTTGCACATATCAAATACCCCCACACTTGAATATTTGCTTGTGCTCAAGCAAAACTCTTTATAATGTGGCTTTACACTCCCAAATGGAATGGGTAGAAAAGAAGGTTTTTTGGGCTTGTAATAGATTGTCGGGATTTCCATGATTCTTAATTTAGCTTTATTTTTATTTATTTACAATCCTATTCGTCATGATTTATTTAAAACTTTTCATAAGATAAATTACTTATTTGGGCATAACATGCCTCTTTAAAATTCTATTTATATACAAGTTCACATACCTCACGGGGGATCACCCAACACTCGGCCGAAGATGTATTTTTGTGAAACACTCGAGAGCGGCATGGAACTTACTCCTACCATAAGCTTGCCAAGCAATCCATCCTCCTCCTTTTTAACTATATACATTTGTAAATATCAAGAGGACTTTTGGGTGAAGGGTTAGGCTTGGGTTAAAGGTAGGTGGTTGGGTTAGTGGTTAGTGGAAAGGGCGAAAAAGCGTAAAAAGCGTCGGTTTTCGTAAAACACTTTGTTTTTTTTTATTCTAATGAAGCATTTTTCAAACAAGGTTTCTTTTGATGAGCTTGTTTGTTTATTGCTAACTTAATCCTTCTTTTTTGTTTCATAAGAAAACCGAGCTTTGTTACAAAAAATAAAGGGTTTAAAATGAAAAAGGTTTTGGTGGGTAAAAGGTGTTTGTTTTGGGGAAAGAAACGAAAAGGTTTAGGCTCAAAGGGGTTAACTAGGGGGATTTTGGGTAGGTGGTAAAAAAAAGAAAAATAATGGTGTTGAAAGAAAAAAAGGTTAGTCCTAATGCCTCCGTCATTTACTTACTTGGGTTTAAGTTGGTAAGGACCGGGAATGTATTGTCATGGCAAGTTCTAGAGTCGTAAGAATCAAGCAGCTATTCACACAAGAAACGAAAAATGAGCATTTAGATTAAATATACGTATTTGTATGCTCAATAAAGGATCAAAACTCACTTTTTGTGGGAATGGGTTTTTTTTTATGTGATCAAGTATATATAATCAAATTTTAACTAGATTTGTCATGCCTTTTCATAATTTTCTTATGTTGGTTCTTTTTATCACGACGCTATCGGTTGTAAATTTGTAAAAATATAACCTTTTTAAACTTGTAATTCCCAATTTAAACCAAGAAAATAAAAAAAATGAAATTTTTGAAAAAAATTGGGGTGATTAGCGGTTCCAATAGAGTTTTGTGTAACGCTTGTATTTAGGACTTGCAAAATTCAAGGTTTTAGCATCCCCCCACACTTAAATTACACATTGTCCTCAATGTGTCCCAAAAATAAGTTTTTTCGGTTGATTAAAATATGTAAAAGTGGGTTAAAAACATGATTTTATGTTACTGGGTAGCTGAACACGGGGTGGTGTTGGCTGAGCACGGCCCAGTGTCCAGACTGCCAGTACCAAAAGTAAACAGAAGGTTGGGCACGGGGGCGTGTTCAGTGAGCACGGCCCCGTGTCCAGGTACCTAAACTGGGCATTTTCTACAGAACCTCGGGCACGGGGGCGTGTTGGGGTGAGCATGGCCCCGTGCTGAACTTGCTGTAATGAAGAAAAATTATCGGGAGGCTCTGTTTTTGTGCATGGGTTGTTGGTTCAAGCTTCCCTTAGTATCTTTCACCATCCCGAGTGTGTTTTATTCCTGGAAATTAAAACTAAACTAGAAAATATAAAAGTTAATCTAAATTAAACTAAGGATAGTTCCGCGGAATGCCTCCGTGGTGCGCCACGTTTATAAGGGTCCTTGGCTAGACCCACCTTATCGGGTGGTTCTGGCTCATCTTCAATTAGGGGGTCATTATTGCCGAATGGATATTTCATTGAACGCTCAAGATCGACACTTCTTTTAAATGCCCCTAATTGAATAGATAGATTGTTGTACTTCCGGTTTTTCAAAGCTTCGTGGGTTTTTACAAAAGGTCGTCCCAACACTAGAGGAGCGTCATCAAGGATGACAAAGTCGGTTGGGATTACCATTTGATTTGTTTGAACCAAGACATCCTCAACTACACCGATTGATTTTATTACTTTCCGATTAGATAGAAAAATGGGTATTTGAAGTGGATAAAAATCACTAATACTTAATTTTTCGAAAATGTAGTTGGGCATTATGTTAACACAAAGATCTTTATCAATTGTGACGTTACTAATAAACGAATTTTGAAAAAAAACATGGAACCGGTGTAATGTTAATTTCAAATGAGTCTTCTTTTATTAGCGAGGTTTGATCAGTAGTTAACTTAACACTTACCGTTTCGTCAATTTTAGTGTTAGTGTTTAACTCTTTTAAAAACTTAGCTTGAGTGGGAACTAAACAATGATTTTCAAAAGAAGGTGACAAGAGATTAATTTCTTCAAAATTAGACTCTTCTTGAATTTTAACGTTGTCAGACTCACCTTTTTCGTTGTTTAACTCATGTGTCGGTTTTTCACTTATTTGTTCTTCCATTTTTACACTTTCAGTTATCTTTTCTTTATTTAATTCTTCTCTTGCGCGGGACTCCTCTTCCCTTGCGCGAGAATCTTTTATATAGCGATTGATAACTCTAAGGTGTTCTAATATCCTATCGGTCAATTCGGTTATAGAAAAAGGATCGGGATTTTCAAAGCTTGAATCCGGTTGTTCGATCCTTTGTTCATCATAATACCCATATGAAGTAGATGGTTCACACCATTGTTCTTCATTGTAAGCATATGATGGATAAGGGTCGTAATTTTGTTCTTCATAATACTCATATGAGGTGGGTTGTTCATGCCATGGTTCCTCATAATAAGCATACGAAGGTGGTGGCTCATATCTTGGTTCCTCAAAGTATGAGTAAGAAGGCTCATACCTTGGTTCATCAAACTATGAGTATGAGGGAGGAGGTTCATACCTTTGGTCTTCATAGGATGTGTATGAAGTTGATGGCTCGTACCTGGGTTCCTCATAGTAGGTGTATGAATTGGATGGTTGATATGAGTGACTATATTGAACCGAGTGCGGATTACTACAATTAATGCAATAGTTACCCCTATAATCATCCTCCTCATAGGTGTAGTTGTAACCTCCTGAGTATTGATCCATAAGAATCACTCGGCAGACCACAACCAAGTCTCGAGATCAGAAAACAAAAATAAAAACGGAAACAGAGGCTGGACACGGCCCCGTGTTCAGTGGACACGGCCCCGTGTACAGAATCTGTATCTGGGCGTTTTAATTAAATTTACTGATTTCGTTGAGCACGGGGCGTGTTCAGTGAGCACGGCCCGTGTTCAAGCTACTGTTACTGGGTGTTTTATGAAAAATGTGCAGCACGGCCCCGTGTTCAGTGAGCACGGCCCGTGTTCAGGTTACTGTAAATGCAAAACTAAACTAAAATGCAGAAAAATATGCGCGCCTTTTAAAAAAGGTTTTGGAAAACTGATTAGGCCGTCGATTTTAAGCTTTCTTAAAATCCTTTTGTCCCCGCGAACGGCGCCAAAAAACTTGATGCGTGTGAAGTGTCGTTAGTTTTTTATGTATATGTTAAGCCCTTTTTAACACTTTTTAGCCAAGTTTTAAATTTATAAAACACGATATTTACTAACACTAGACACACATATGGGCAAGTGCACCCATCGTGAGCGTAGTATAGTGTTGGTAAGATACTGAGGTCGTCCAAGGACACAAGAGCTTTTAGTACCGGTTTATCCTCAACGTCTAATCAAATCAAAAAGTTTAGAAAAAGGTTTTTAAACTAAGAAAAATAAAAACTAACTAAAATGCTGAAAATAAAAATAAAATAAAAACAGATACACAAGATGAATCACTTGGTTCCGACTCGTGTATAGTGTAACCTTTGATTATTTCCGCACTTTTGCACTATTTTAAGAGATTATCTTAGTTATTGTAGTAGGCCCCTCTTTTGGAGGAGACGTTACCCTCAACCCAGTAGTTTGAGTCAGCAAGGATACAATCCTAAAGGGTCGGATTATTGAAAGAAAATTAATTAAGCTATTAATGCAAATTATGGTAGGCCCCTCTTTTGAAGGTGACATTACCCTCGGCTAAGTAGTCTGAGTCAGCAGGGATACAGTCCTAAATAGCCGGGTTACAGTACTAATAGTAGTTTAACATATGAGGGGATCAAAGAGTTTGGACCCCCGCCATCCAATACCGTTAAGTATTGAAGGAGGTCCTACTAAATTTGACCCAGGTCCCTTGCAGGATCTCTAAACGCTGAACAACGGCAAGACTCTTACCAAACCGTTCCCTTAACCCCCGACCAGGTAGCCAACATACCTCCATATAGACCGTGGAGATATGAATGGTGAAAATCTTTTATTTTATATAGACAGTAAAATAATGCAAAGACACCATGGAGAAACGATAAGGAAGAATCACCTTCAGCATAAGAAACTAGTTATTAAAGTCATTAATACAAAACCAAGTAAAAAGTGCGAAAAGATTAAAAATAAAAAGTATTACACTAGACACTTGTCTTCACCAAGTGATGTAAGAGACTTAGGCAAACATGGCCTTGATTGTCAAGAACTCTTACGATCAATCTTGGATTCCGAGATGACTCACACACTCTATGATGGACAATGGATGATGGTGGTGGATGATGGTGTTATGGTGGTGGTGGGTGGTGGGTGAAGTGTGAGAGAGGTGGTGTGCCAAGGGATGGTTTGAGCTTAAGCCAAACACTCCTATTTATAGGCCGAACAGAAGCTCGGGCACGGCCCCGTGTCCAGTGGGCACGACCCCGTGTCCACATCCTCTCTTTCTTCATTTAATGCAGCTTGTATGTATTAGTTGACCACGCCCCCGTGTCCGCTAAGCACGACCCCGTGTGCAGAAGAATCTTTGTACTATGAAGATTTGCCTGGATTCTGCGAATCTTATAGTTGACCACTGCCCCGTGTCCTCTGAGCACGGCCCCGTGGTGGGCAATAGAAGCTTCTACCACTTTGTCGTTTCTGCTGACACTTGGGCACGCCCCCATGCTGGCTGAGCACGGGGCGTGTTCAGTCTTCTGTCTTCTTGTTTTGCTTGGGAAGATGCTGTCGTGGGGTCGGGCATGTCACGTTTATTCCTTTTCTTGTATTTATGTTAGATTTTGCTGTCTTTTTGCTTCTTTTGTTAATTTGAGCTCATTTAATCCTGGAAATACAAAAGGAAGACAAAAGCACACTTTTTCCAACATTAGTACTAAAAAAGGGTTAGTTTTATGCCACAATTGATGTAATTTATATGTTAAATTTTGCACACATCACTTACCCAGGAATTTCGCTATGGAAATTCCAACCGTGGGAAAAATGTAGGTTCTACATCTGCACCTTACTGTAAGGTCTGTAAGAAAAAACATTCAGGAAGATGCTCGACTTACTGCAATTTCTGCAAGATACCAGGGCACAAGGAAGAAGATTGTAGGAAGAAACCAAGCAATGGAGTGTGCTTCAACTGTGGAGAAAAAGCTCACATCAAGCCGAACTGTCCAAAAATAGCTCCAGCCACAAACAATAAGACTACCAAAATGCTAGAGCATTTGTTTTGACGGCAGATGAAGCCAAGATGATTCCGGACGTGATAACCGGTACGTTTTTAGTTAATGATGTCTTTGCTAAAGTATTATTTGATTCTTGTGCAAACCAAAGTTTTATTAATACTTCATTTTGTAAACTTCTCAGTCAACCATTAACTAAACTCCCACAAGAATGTCTAGTAGAGACAACAAATGGGGAAACCGTTAGGATTTCTGAAATCTTGCAGGGAGCAAGAACAGAATTTTTAAATCAAAAGTTTATTGTAAACCTTTATCCGATAAATCTGGCAGAATTTGATGTTGTATTTGGAATGGATTCGTTAATAGCCAATAAAGCCAGTATTTTATGTGATCAAAAGTCAATTCAAGTAAATTCACCAAGGGGTGAAAAGATCACGATTAAAGGAGATAAGCCATCTAGATCTACAAAATTCATCTTTGTAATGAAAACAGCAAGTTATATAAGAAAAAGATCATTAGTGTATTTGATTTCCATAATCACTAACACTAAAGGAAAGGAATTAAAAGATATTCCTGTAGTATCTCAGTTTCCAGATGTGTTTCCAGAAGAATTACCAGGACTACCGCCAGACAAGGAGGTTGAATTCAGAATCCACCTGTTACCAGGGACAACACCAATTGACAAAGCACCTTACCGTTTGGCACACGCAGAAATGCATGAACTAAAGAAACAATTAGACGAATTATTGGAGAAAGGATTCATACAGCCAAGCTCATCGCCATGGGGAGTACCAATTTTATTCGTTAAAAAGAAAGACAGATCTACGCGTATGTGCATCGATTACCGTGAATTGAACAAGGTCACGATTAAAAATCGGTATCCATTACCAAGAATCGATGATCTGTTCGATCAATTGCAAGGAGCTCGATTTTTCTCTAAAATCGATTTACGATCAGGATATCATCAATTAAATGTACCGGAAGAGGACATTCCTAAGACCGCATTTTGAACAAGGTATGGGCATTATGAATTTACTATCATGCCATTTGGTTTAACCAATGCCCCAGCCGCATTTATGGACATGATGAACCGAATATGTAAGCCATATTTGGATAAATTCATAATTGTCTTTATAGATGATATTCTCATTTACTCTAAGAGTAAAGAGGAACATGCAAAACATTTGCAAGCACTTTTAAGTTTATTAAGGAAAGAAAAGCTGTATGCAAAATTTTTGAAGTGTGAGTTTTGGTTAGAACAGGTACAGTTTCTTGGAGATTTAGTCAATCATGAAGGAATTCATGTAGATCCCACCAAGATCGAGGGAATTACCAAATGGAAAACTCCTGAATCACCAACTGAGGTTAGAAGTTTCTTAGGATTGACCGGTTATTATAGAAGATTTATTCAAAATTTTTCTAGAATAGCCATTCCTTTAACTAAGCTAACCTGTAAATCTGTTAAGTTTAAATGGGGACCAAAACAAGAAGAAGCCTTTAGAATTCTTAAGCAAAGATTAACCAACACACCCATACTAGCGTTCCAGAAGGAACTGAAGACTTTGTAGTCTATTGTGATGCTTCTAAGTTAGGTTATGGATCTGTGTTGATGCAACGACAAAAGGTTATAGCCTATGCATCTAGACAACTTAAGAATCATGAAGAGAATTATTCAACCCACGATATAGAGTTAGGAGCCATAATTTTTGCCCTGAAAATTTGGAGACATTACCTTTATGGTAGTAAGTTTACCATTTTTATAGATCACAAAAGTTTAAGGTATGTTTTCGGGCAAAAGGAGTTGAATATGAGACAAAGACGCTGGATGGAGATTCTTAGCGATTATGATTATAATATCCAGTATCATGTAGGAAAAGCAAACGTAGTTGCTGATGCTTTAAGTCGAAAGTATCACGAGAAGCCAAAAAGAGTACATTCTCTTAAATTAAATCTACAAGTAGATTTAAATGAACAGACCAGGAAAGTACAAGAATCAGTAATCAAGGACGATACTGAAAAGTTGAAAGGTATAATTAAGGAATTAGAACAGGGAATAGATGGAATATGGAGATTCCATAAGAAAAGGATGTGGATACCTAAATTAGGAAACCTACGCCACCGTATATTAGAAGAAGCCCATAAGTCTAAGTATACGATGCATCCTGGAAGTGATAAGATGTATCAGGATTTAAGAAAGAATTTTTGGTGGATAGGATTGAAAAAGGATATAGCAGCTTATGTTTCTAAGTGTTTAACATCTTCACAAGTCAAAGCTGAACACCAGAAACCCTCAGATTTGTTGCAACAGTTAGAAATTCCAGTTTGGAAATAGGAATTGATAACAATGGATTTTGTTACCAAATTACCCAAAATAAGGAAAGGTAATGATACAATCTGGGTGATTGTAGACAGGCTAACTAAGTCAGCTCATTTCCTACCAATGAAAGAAACTTTCAATATGGAACAATTAGCTAAATTGTATGTAAATGAAATAGTTTCATTACATGGAATTCATTTATCAATTGTTTCTGATAGGGATAGCCGTTTTACCTCTCATTTTTGGACAAGTTTCCAAAAAGCAATGGGAACCAAGCTAAATCTAAGCATAGCTTATCATCCTCAAACGGACAGACAAAGCAAAAGGACAATTCAGACAATGGAGGAGATGCTTAGAGCTTGTGCAATTGATTTCGGAGGTAATTGGGATGATCACTTACCATTAATAGAATTTTCTTATAATAACAGTTATCACACAAGTATCAATGTTGCACCATTCGAAGCACTTTATGGACAAAAGTGCCGAACTCCAGTCTGTTGGGCAGAAATTGGAGAAAAACAAATATCCGGACTTGAGATAGTGCAAGAAACAACGGACAAAATCATTCAAGTCAAGGAACGACTGAAAGCAGCACGCGATCAACAAAAGAGTTATGCTAATAACAGACGGAAACAATTGGAATTTCAAGTAGGAGACAAGGTGTTATTAATGGTCTCTCCTTGGAAATGAGTGGTAAGATTCATCAAAAGGGGAAAGTTAAGCCCCAGGTATGTTGGACCTTTTAAGATTATTAAAAGAATAGGACCTGTAGCCTATCAGCTACAACTGCCAGAGGAAATGGCAGGAATACATGATGTATTTCATGTATGTAATCTCAAAAAGTGCCTAGCTGATGAATCACTGATAGTGCCTCTTAAGGATATAGAGGTGAATGAACAGTTAAAATTTGTGAAAGACCTCTACAAATCGAAGACATGAAAGTCAAGTACCTCAAACACAAGAGATTGGTTCTAGTCAAAGTAAAATAGGATTCCAAGAGAGCACCAGAGTACACATGGGAGCTTGAAACAGAAATACAAAGGAAATACCCGCATCTGTTCCAGTAGACCCCGAGGAAGAGTTCTAAAACAAGGTGGGGAGGATATAACAACCCTCCAAAATATTTTTCGACACCCCTAATATATTTAAAGTGTCCCTATACGTCTTAAAATACACCCCGTATGCAAAAACCGAGCCCAAAATATCCTATATAATTAAAAATAAAATAAAAACCAGAAAAAGGGCGCTCGCGGGCCGCGTAGCCCTTGGCTACCTCCTACGCGTGGCGCGACAGCCAGTCACCAGGGCGACACCCTGAGCTGCCGCGTGGCAGCAACGTGTTTGACCTAGTGTGATGACCTGAAGAAGCTAGGCCCTACTACCCCTATGTCGTGGGCCGCGTAAGAAGACCTTTGAGTCTTCGCGGGCCGCAAGGAACTGCAAATCAGGCCCTATAAATAGAGACCTTCGGCCTTCAGTCCCAATTCGCACCAAAACTTTCTCTCTCTTGAAATTCTGAACAATTAAAGTATTTCTCGGATATAATACCCCCCTAAATAGCGAAGTTCTGCCCCGTTGTAAGTATCATAACCCCGGTTACGTATTAGATACACTGCCCGATTGATCCAGGGTTCTGTAATGGCTGCCGTGGTTCTGCCCGACGAATTCGTTGGAATGCCATCTTGGGGAGAGTATTACTAATGTAAATATTGGGTTATTATACTAACGCGTGTGCATTTGTGTAATTAATGGATAATCACCAGAAAATCCTTAAGGAACACCCTAAGGCAACAATGTGAGTAATCTCCTTTCTGTGTAAACTGTTTTACAAAACCTCAATGGTTTACATTATATTGCCGCTATGTTGAGTATTTGCAATTCTACAATTATCGTCACTATGTTGGGGTTTTGTATACAAAATTTGTTACTACATTGTGAGTAGTAACATGACCACAAGTCGGGTTGACATTACCGTGAGTGGTAATTAAAGTAAGAATTGGAAACAAATATAATTACGAGATCGCCCTCAATACTGCGAATGATAAAAATCTGTCTTGAATAAATTGGGATTCACTCACCAGTATTTCCCACTGACAAAGTGTTTTTAAACGCGTTTCAGGCAACAAAATGTGAAAGCCCAATAGAAGCCAGCTGGATAGCCCTGAAGGCTTGGAAAAGTGGCTATAAAAGTTACCTAAAATAAAGAGATGTTTTATTTAAATAAAATAGGGTTTATCCCTATAAAATGTGTGTACTTGAAACCTGGGAATTTTCCCATCTATTTAATCTTATGAATGCGTGGTATTTTACTCTGATAAAATATTTCCTAACTACGGTCCTGATGAAATTTCCGCTGCCAAACTGATAAAACACCCGATACCACTGAAACTGCCAAACTCAAAAACTTACAAAGAATATACTCATTTATCACGAGTTCTTCAAGCGAAAGAAAAACTGATGAATAAGCAACTGGATGAGATTGCGAATCTCAAGCTTCAATTCCAAGAAGCTAAGATCGAAAATGAGAGAATAAATCTAAAGCTGACCAGCTATAATTTCTCTAGCTTTGTTCTTCAGCATATAGTTCCCAAACCAATTGGGAAGAACAGAGCTGGTGAGGATGTCTACTCAGATGGAACATGGGTGGGTTATCATCAAGTTCCACCACTTGTGCTTAACAATTTCTCAAAGAAACAATCTGGGTTGGCAAGTGAATCTGAATCAAGTGATAAAACCAATATTGAAAAACTTCCAGAAAATATTGATGTCACATTTAAATCACAAACTGATGAAGACAGTATTGAATCAGAGGTTGTGAAAAATGTTGTTGAAAATGTGCTAAAATCTGACAGTGATTCCACAGTTGAGGATGAAGATTTTTTTCTAAACAACTACATCCCGAAACCAAAATCCTAGAACAACTTAAATGATGTACCAACTCTTGTCATGTACAAGATGGAAGGTTCGGATAAGTTGTACTCGGATATTGAGTTTCCAATCGAAAACGTGAACGTGGATAAGCTGAAAAATGTTTTCAAACTTGTTGAGATTGAGGTTTCTAAGATTGAAGGTCTGAAAAGTTCTAAGAGGTTTTTGAACTTTCAACGTGATAAATCTTACTACAAGAAACCAGTTGTACCACCACGTTTTAATAGAAACGACCAAAACAGATGGTCGAGTGGACACCAGGGTGGTAAGAATTACCTGAAAAGGAACTTTCAGAAACAAAATTTTGTTGAAAAGAAAACATTTGTAAAGAGTTCAAGCTCAATTTCCGAACTAGAATCGAAAATCTTTTAAAAAACAAATGAAGAATTTTTTGCTAAAAATGCCTCACAGCCGTAGACTGATGGCAAAAATCGGGAAGTTGATACCCGCACATGCTTTAGATGCAATCAGTCTGGGCACATTGCACGAAAATGTCCAAACCAAAAACCTAAGTTTGTGGTTGTTGAGAACCCAAGGAAAGCAAATGATGTCAAAGGCAAAGCGCCTATGTATGTTGTGAAGAAAATTTCAAAATCTGAAAAGGTTAAAACAGAAGCTAAATCTGTTAAACAACCGGTACCTTCATAACCGGTAAAGAAAATTGATAAATTTTACAAACGGGTTACTTCTCCTCAACAAACATGGATGCCAAAGTCAAAATTACAACCCAAGGCATCTAATGAAGCAAAACCAAAGGTTCTGTCAAAACAAACGTCTTCAACCAAATCGATTAAGATGGATGTACATCTGGATTTGTATAAGAAACTTGAGAAACAAACTTCAACCCCACCGGGTAAGAAGTATGTTCCAAAGAAGGTTCAACCATCTGGTCAACCTAAAGAAGATGAATTGTTTCTATACAAAAAAGGTTGAGGTTGGAACCAAGGAAAGTTTGAAAATAAACAACGAAAACTTCCCACCACTGTACACAAAGACAACTCACCTTAATGTCAAGCTACACGAGTCAAAGGAGGCTTGGGTTGCATCAACTTCTAACTAAATTGTTTGTGAAATGTGGAGGAGCTCCCAAGATCTATTTCGAATTGGATTATGGATAGTGGAGCATCCCGGCACATGACAGGGCGAAAGACCCTACTATATGGTGTTAGAGGTTTCAACGGTGGTTATGTTGGTTTCGCGGGAAACCAAGGTGGTCGAATAATTGGGGAGGGCACGTTATCAAACGGTGTCGTTACATTTGAAAGAGTCAATTACATACCAGAGCTGATTCTGAAGCTGGGATTTGTTATTCCCGAGTAGTGGATCATAATGCGAGCACCAAGGGTAAACGATCTGTACGTGTTGGATATGAGCGTTGCTACGACTACAACGGGCCACCCTCAGTGTTTCGTATCGAAAGCTACCGAGAAGGAGTCAGCGCTGTGGCATCGAAAAATGGGCCACATTCACCTACGTAAGATGAATCACCTGGTGCATAATGATCTTGTTAGAGGTGTTCATTTGAAGAATTTCAATCTCGAAGCCACTCGAAAGACTTCACATGGATCTCTTCGGTCCTGTGAATGTCAAAAGCATTACTGGAGATCTTTACTGTCTAGTGGTTACCGATGACTTTTCGAGATTTTCATGGGTGATGTTCCTGAAAACAAAAGATGAAGCATTTGAGAGTTTGCTGAGATTGTTCAGAAAGATAGAGAATCTGTACCAGTCCCGAATCTGTAGACTACGAAGTGACAATGGTACGGAGTTTAAAAACAACAAAATGGAAGAATTCTGTGACAATAAAGGTATATTGCAAGAGTTCAGCGCACCATACACTCCACATCAAAATGGAGTTGCAGAAAGAAAGAATAGGACACTGATCGAGACGGCAAGAACGATGCTAGCTGATTCAAAGTTACCTATCAACTTTTAGGGAGAAGCCGTATCTGCCGCTTGCTATACTCTTAACCGGGTCCTTATTGTGAAGAAGCATAATAAAACGTGTTTCGAGCTCCTCAACTAACGCAAGCCTAATTTGGAATATCTAGAGTCGTTCGGGTCACCCTGCACAGTTCTAGATCCCGATGGAAAATTTGGTTCGAAGAATTTGGAAGGTATCTTTGTGGGCTACTCCAATCCACTTAGACGTGTTTTCGTTCCAAGTCTTGGGAGGATAATCGAAGCACAGCACGTAGAATGTCAAGGATACACTATGCCTCCACAGAAGCCCGCAGACTCATGGCGATTCAATTATGATTCTTTATGGGATTCATTTGACTCCCTAGAATAGCCATAGTAATTTGAAGAATTAGACATATTACGGGATTATGAAGCTTCCCAGGGTAGATTGCCAGCAAGGTCTTCTAAGCGTCAAAATACTTCCAATGATCATGAAGCTGGTCCCAGTCACACTGGCGAAAGTAGTGATGTTCAACAAACTCAGACTACTTCGGAACAAGAAACTGCTCCAGAAAATCAGACGACAGTTGATGATGATGATTCAGAGTCTGACTCGGATAGCCCGACCTTTGATCGTGGTGACTCAGAATCTGAGGGAGAGCAGATCCAATCTTCAGATCAGACAGTTCATGTTGATGAACAAGTTGTGGACCAGAATGTCACAAATTTGGAAGGCAAGGTGAACGTTCCAGGTGAAGTTATGTCGAGGACTCTATCTTATCACCCCGAGGAGTTGATTATAGGGGAACTGCAATCAGGAGTTCGAACAAGAAGCCAAATTGATCATGGCCTTACATGTTCTAACACTAAAATTGCTCCTTTACAAACTGAATTCTCACTCAATTGCTTTATTTCGCAGATTGAACCTCCAACATATAAAGAAGCATTGACGGAAGAATAATGGGTAAATGCGATGCAAAGGAGCTAAGTCAATTTGAAAAACTCGGAGTTTGGAAGCATGTCGACCTACCTGATGGGCACAAAAAGATAAACACCAAATGGGTGTTCAAATGCAAGAGAGATGATCGTGGAGTGATAGTCAGAAACAAAGCTCGACTCGTTGTTCAGGGATTTTGTCAGCAAGAGGGGATAGACTTCACAGAAGTTTATGCTCCGGTTGCCAGACTTGAGGCCATCAGAATATTCCTTGCTTTCGCTTCATACAAAGGATTTAAAGTTTACCAGTTAGATGTCAAGTCGGCATTCCTTTACGGAAAAGTGAAAGAGGAAGTCTACGTCGGTCAGCCACCGGGCTTTACCAATCTGATACACAAAGACAAGGTCTACCTCTTAGACAAAGCGCCGTATGGTTTGCATCAGGCCCCGAGAGCCTGGTACGAGACGCTCTCTCAACACTTGCTTGCCAACGGCTTTATCCGAGGAAAGGTGGACGCTACACTCTTCACTAAGGAAGTCACTGGGCATATGCTGATCGTTCAGATATATGTTGATGACATTATATTCGGGTCAACAAACGAAGAACTCTGAAAAGAATTCGAACAAGTGATGAAGCAAAAGTTTGAGATGTCGTCAATGGGTGAGATGAAGTTCTTCCTATGGAAACAAGTCGATCAGATGCCTGAGGGAACTTTCATACATCAAACGAAGTACGTCTACGACGTTTTGGAGAAATTTTGGATGTCCGAGACTACACCAATGGCCACCCCATTAGCAACTAATCACGGTATCAACCCTGATTACACCGGAGAGAAGGTCAACGAGACACTTTTCCATTTGATGATTGGTTCGCTGATGTATTTGACCGCATCCAGACCCGACATGCCTCGCGGCCCGATATCAGTCAAGTCCTAGAGCCTCACACAAGTCCATCGTCAAAAGGATCCTACGCTACCTGAGAGGAACCCCAAGCCTAGGGTTGTGGTTTCCCAAAGATGGTGATTTCAAGTTCGAAGGATACTCAGACTCAGATTACGGATGCTGCAAGATCCATTCAAAGTTAACAACTGCAGGATGCCAATTCCTTGGACCAAGCTTGGTCACTTGGCAGTGCAAGAATCAAACAACCGTCGCTCTTTCAACGTGTGAAGCAGAATACGTGTCAGCCAGCAGCTGCTGTTCGCAGATTCTGTGGATACAACAACATATGCGAGATTACGGTTTGCAATTTCTTACTTCTCCTATATTTGTTGATAACGAGGCTGCAATCAAAATAACAAAAAATCCGGTACATCATGCTAAAACTAAACACATAGAAATTCGACATCACTTCATCCGTGATTGCTACGAGAAGAAGTTGATTCGAATAGATAAAATCCACCCGGACGAACAAAAGGCAGATTTACATACCAAGGCATTTGATAAATCACGCTTTCAATATTTACTAAAATTGAATGGTATGAAACTTTTGTCGTTAGGAGGAAACATAATTGGCGTTGATGAGAAAACCGAAGCAGAGGATGTCAAGAAGCAGACTGCTTTGGTTTGTCTCCTTTTTAATTGTTTTGGCTTTTAGGGGGAGATAGGTCTTTCAGAAAAAAGTAAAAACATTAAAAAATGTAAAAATTCAAAAACATTAGAAAATTTCAAAATCCAAAAACAATAGAAAACGAAAAAGAGTTTGTGTAAAAAGAGGAAATGATAGTACATCAGCTAGACAGTTACGATATGCTAAAGAAATGTAATGTTTAAAAGCCTTAAATGGTCTCACAAATGATATGCCGATAGGTTTTTACACATTTAGTAGACTTTTTCGGGATATAAACATAAAATTCACATCTTGCTTATTTCGTGGGGAACATCTCTCGGATATATAGGTAACCCCTGAAATCTTGTTTGAAAGATTTCTTTTTTCTGACATACTAGGTCTATGTACTTGATGATATCTGGGGTATTATACCTGGACTTCTGATTTTGCGGAAGCAATAGCCTAGTCCTCGGATAATACTCTGTACAACTTTAGTTCTTAAAGCCTCCCCTCAGCATAAAAAAAGATAAACATTGCAAAATGCGAATCACGTGCTGTTGAAGAAAAGATCCCCAAGAGGGACACACCTTAAAGACGAGCCATCATCTCTTTGTCTGAACGAAAGTTCTAACCTGAGCTCTCATGGCCTTGCACTACCTTAACAGATATCATTATTGTACGTTCACCTGTAAGTCTGAATATAGGGATCTGGATACGAGAGTATATTCTAAGGTGGGACACGCGAATAAGTAAAGTACTTAAAACACCTAATCTGTATCCTGAATTAGTTGAAATCTGTGTGAAAATTTAAGAGGATCAGTATATCGACAATCTAAGTGAACTGTTTAAAACTTAGTGTGAAATTAAGCTCAACGATACTTGTGACTAGTCGGTAGCTGATATGATCCTCTAACACACTCACCAAAAATATGTTTGTAAATAGTTTATTGTTTACTTTACAGTATTTCATTTTAGCTTAAAACCCAAAAAGAGTTTTCGTGTGTTTTAGCATAAACTTTCTTAAAATTCAAAAAGATTTTATCTTCTACTTTAGTTTTCGACAAACCAAGGTGGAAAGCTGATCTTCAAAATCTGAGAAGTGAAGCGAAGCAGGAAGTTTCTGGGCTGAACAAATGGGTTGGGAGCTAATCTTAAATATTTGAGACTTTCAACGTATAAACAAGATCATTAAGTTGATACTTGTACATTTTTCGAAAAAGTGTTAAAAAGTTTGATCAAAATGTCAGTTGTTTCGTTTCGGGTCAACCAAGGTCATTAACTTGAACTTGGTAGGCAAATTGAGTAACAAGGGTCATTAACTTGGACCTAGGTACTTAAGTGGATATCTAAAACTGATCAAAACAAATAAAAATTGAAAAATGTGAAAAAGTAAAAAATTTAAAAAGGTTTGAGTTTGGATCGGATGACCCTCCGATCGGATGGCCATCCGGGTGGTGACAATGGACTATATAAGAGAGTCAAAGTGTTTCAGTCAAACACATTCGTCCGGATTGCCCTTCGTCTCACACTCAAACTCTCTCAACTGTTCAAGTGATTTTCACACATTCTTGCATTTCCAAGTTCATAGGATTGTTGGCACACTCAACCTTCACTTTGGGAAAGGTAAGTTTCCTAATTTTAACCGCTCAAAATTGTACAATTGTTGTTTTTAAGAGATGTCGGCTCGGATATAGGAGAAATCTTAGATCTAGGCTTGTTTAGGCTTTGATTGTACAAATTGAATATAGGGTTTTGCTCATTGGCCTTAGATCTATGAATTTACCGTTCCAATTTCATCATAAACACTCTAGATTTGAAGATAGATTGATTATAGGTGTCGGTGGGCCGAGGTACATAAAGTCAAATTAAACTCAATCTGTTGACTTTTGAGAAAATTTGAACATAGGGTTTTGTTAGTCGGCCAATTTTCTACGTGAAAATGTGTTCAATTTTGTAAAAAGTTGAAAATTTTTAATCTTTGATTATTTATGTTTATAACTGTTCTTGTTATGAGATGAATGACCCTCCGATCGGATGGCCATCCGATCCAGTGCTCATAACTGCTTGAATATTTTAAGTGTTTATATGTTCAAAGTGTTGTTAAGTGTTACTTGGAACGAATGACAATCCGATCGGATGACTATCCGATCCAAATTACTTACTTTGACATATTTGTTCATTAATAGAATAATGCTCATTCGATCGGATGACCATCCGACCGGATGGCCATCCGATCCATCAGTATTGTATAGAGTGAAGATGTTAAAGTGTTAAAAAAAATTTGAGACTTTTGAAAATTTTTACATTTTACTTTTATGTCTCGATATGTGTGCAGATTCTAAGGTTGATAGTTTTGCAGGCAAGAGCTACTGATTGGCATCCTAATCATAACATCTACTGCATTTTGGAAGAGAACTACCCGAATATGGAGTCGTTTAAAGTTATAATACCTTTTAAGAAGGATAGTAGAATTGCTAAGGCTTTAACAGAAAAGACGACATGTTATGAGTCACACATTAGGAGGTTTTGGAAGGCTGTGAGATATGACGAGAATGAAAAGACAATATATTCCGCAGTTAGAATGAAAGACAATAAGAATAAGGATATAGATGTTGAAATTAAGTTCACAGTGGCAAATGTTAGAAGGGTGTTAGATTTAAAGGATAGTGATGATGATGCTATTATTATCCCAGAGAGGTTGAGCAAGGGATTCTGGTTTAGGATAGGATATGCAGGGCATGTGAACGACAAAGGTTACATTAAGTCAAGATTCTGTAGGCCGTATAAGTTTTTAGTGCATTGTGTTGTGCATGCACTGTCTCATAGGAAAGGAGCATACAATGAGACATCGGACTACATAATGAACATTATCACATGTTTGGTGCTTAACATGCCTTATAACATCTCACAAGTGTTATTCAATCACATGGTTGATAATGTTAAAGGTGAGAAATACATTATGTATCCTAGGTTTATACAAATGATATTGGACGATTTTGTGCTAAACCTTCCGAAAGATCCAGCTGATGAGTTGAAGTTACATCACATGAATACTGAAACATTGAATAGGTTGAATAAATACAAAGGATTGACAGCTGATCAGGAGTCGAGAGTTAAAGGGATGATTGGTAAGATTAAGGACAAGAATTATGTGGCACCTGAAAACGATCACTGGAGAAATGAAAATAGTGATTCAGAGGACGAAACTGAACGTTTAAGTGAGATGACAGAAAAGAAACTGAGGTTCTGGTTCGAGAAAGACGAAAAGAATAGGAAAACGACTCCAAAGATTTCACCAAAGATAGTTACACCTAAAGTTGTTATAAAGCGTAAAGTTGGAAAAGGGGATCATCAGAAAGGTTCGTAGATTATTAAATTAAATATTATGCTAATATTGTTGATATTTGTATTGCAGGACCAACAAAGAAGCAATCGCCACCAAGATTGATTGATGAGACCGTGATTCCTCCAGCTGATGTAATCCAAGAAGGTGTAGATCTGATGAAAGTGTCTCTTGAAGAGTACTTAAAGAAAAATGAGGATGCTAAAGCTGCGAAAGTTGATGAAAAGGAAGCTGAATCTTCTGCAAAAAACGTTGAAGCTGAAAGAGTTAAAGAAAAAGATGTTGAAGGTGTTGAGCAAAGTGATTCAAGTTCAATTGAAAGCGACGATATCGATCCAACTATCATTGCACCAACATCATACATTTCTGGAAAACAAAAGTTGAAGAGAACTCCAAAGAAAAAGAAGGATTCTGATGAAGAGGATTCTACGTATGAGCCCACACCAAAGGAAGAAAAGAAAGGTACAAAGAAGCGTAAAGCTAGACCTACAGGAGTTGTTCTGAGAAAGATTAAAGCTAAGAAAGGATCAACGGTAGTTCCTAAGGTTCAAGTGCCTGAAGTCGAAAGTGTTAAAGCTCCAGAAATTGAACAAACTCAAAGCGTTCCGGAAGTTCAAAAGATTAAAAAGCCTGAAGAAGAAAAGAAGAAAGCACCTGAAAGTACAATCTATGAAAGAGTTGAAAAGATTGTTGAAGTTGAAAAGGTTGGAGAAAAGATTGATGATGTGGAAGTGGAATTCATTGGTGAAAGACAATCTTCATCACCACCACCACCGACAAATCCAACAATTCACATCTTTGATGAACAACAAAAGAATGATGAAAAGAAAGAACAGAGTCAAGATAGCTGGAGTTTTGGATTTCCTAAAGTCAAAGGTGAATATCCACATGATCTTCCTGAAGGGGATTATGATTTATTCAATGAAGGAAAGATCAACGTGTTGACAAAGAAAGTGAGCTTATTGGAGAAAGCAAAGAAGAAAGCTGAAGCTGAGCGTGATGAACTAAAAGAAAAGCTTGAAAAACTAAAAGCAGAAAATGCAGAATTGAAGAAAGCTGCAAATAATCATGCTCAGATTATAGATGAAATGATCGGCTGAATGAAAAGAGGAGGATCATCATCATGAAGCGTCTTCTTCTGGAAAACAAAATGCTAGTGAACATGTATTCCTAACTCAACCCAATGTTATTTCTTTACATGCATCATTTGAGGGGGAGTTAGAGGAGCCTAGGTCAAGAGAATCGATGTTAGAAGAGTTGGGGTTGGATGATGGGAATCTAATGTTTGATATAGAAGATGATATTCCACCTTCGCCTGAGAGTGAATATGTGTTTAAGTTTGCAAATGAAGTTGATAACTTCAAGGATGTAATAGTTGAAGAGGGCTCTGATGTGTCCGATGAAGACACACCCTTTCATTACTCAGGAGTTGATGACACGTTTCCTACATTCGCTGAAAGGTTTAAGTCACATAATGAAGATGAGGTTAGGAGGAAAGTGGTGGAAAGGATATCAATTGAAGGTATTGCTGAAGTTATTCCACAAGAAGAGTTAATAGAAGGAAGGAAGAATTGGTTTAAAGTGATGCCTAAGGAGAGAAAGTTCAAGAGGCCACTTCAATATTTCACAGATCATCAAGATAAATCACTGGGTGATATTCTTTCTTGGGGTTATCTTGAAGATTTACAGGTGTATGCTATTCGAAGGGAGCACGGAGTTCAATACTTTGAATTCTTGTCTGACATTAAAACACTCCCATGGTGGGATGTGGAGGAGCTCGTGCAAACTAAGAACATCAAACAATTCTACTACGGTCTAGATGTGAAGATACATGACCAGAAGTTGTGGAATTACATAAAGCTCAAGGAAAAGAACAAATTTCCTGACTAGAAGCCTCATTTTCCAAAACAAGTTATAAAGATTGATCTAGTGACAGGAGAGAAAGACATTAAACTGAAGATAAAGCCTCCCAGATGCCTAAAGAATATGCCACTGCGTGCAATGGAATAAGACTTTCATGAAGATTTTCAAGGATGGTTATACAAGCAAAGCACGGCAGTGGCGGTGATATCTTTATTTGATAAGAAGACTGGAGAAACAAGGCGTATACGCGTATTAGATCCTATGTGGTTGGTAAACTGTTCGAAGAAGGATATTGACTGCTTATTCTTCAATAAGATTGTGTATGATGGGCCAGATAGAGCACAGGCGCATCAATATCAAAAAATGGTGAACTTAAGCTTTGCAAAAGACATAAACTCTGGGTGGTACTGGGAAACGAAGTTCAGATTAGAGGAGTTCTTGAAGAAAGAAAAGTGAAGTAAAAAGTTCAAGAAGATTAGAGAGAGAGCAGCTGTTCTTAGTCGAAGAAAGTTCGAAAGACCTCCTCCAACTTATCAAACGCCAATAGATTCTGAGGAGAACAAGATACCAAGATAGGGTAGAAAGCGAGATGGAGATCCAGAGTACATGAAGTACTGGAACGAGATCGGCAGGCCTCTAAGGCGTAAAATGTTAGCTGAACGAGCCGAGAAGAGAAGGGAGAAAGCTAGAGTTAGTAGGTGCAGCAGGAAGGTGCAATAAAGACTATACAGGAAGGAATACTACAACTATATACAAGGGGGAGTCTGTTAGTGCTTATGTCTGTAGCTTCTGTCTGTATCGAGTCTGTATATTTTATCATGTATGTGTCGTTGTACAGTTTTGTATGTATGTATGTATGTATGTATGTATTTTGTATCTAGACAAAACGGGAGACAGAACGTTAACTGTTATATGTGATCCGGTCGGATGACCATCCGACCGGATGACACCACCTCTCCCAAGATGCCTATAAATAGTGGAGTAAGGGTCATTGTTTAGAACTTTTTGGCAGATTCTCTAGCGAAGCTCTGTCCATTTTTCATCAGGATCTTTGTACTTTCAGAACACTTAATGAGATTGGACAAGTTAATCGTTGATATCGTTGTTGATTGTTCTCTAACGATGCATAGGGATTCCGCACCTCTGTATTGATCGATTCGAGCCACGTTCTTCATCAAGAACCGTTCTTCACGGGCCGTTCACATGTCAAATTGCGGTTTTTCTGATCAATGAATTTCATCAGTTGGGTGTTGTTTGCCTTGTTCTTTTGTTCATGTTTGGGTTTTAAAAACCTAAGCCAAATATAGATCTGTCAATGAATAATTTCACTGGCAATCTTGAATATTTTCACACCTGTGGCAAATCTCTTCAAGAATTCCATGTGGATTCCAATTCATTTTCAGGCGATATACCGGAGTTTATATACTCATTTTCATCCCTGAAACGACTCTCTCTTTCATCGAACAACTTTTTTCGGTGAACTCAGTACGAATCTTGGTAACATTTCGAACCTCCAATCGTTTGTTTTATTAGGTAACCGGTTTTCCGGCCCACTTCCTAATGTGTTCAAGAACTTAACACATTTGGAAGAGTTAACTACACATACAAACTCATTCTCAGGGCCATTGCCTCCCACCATTGAAGCATGGTCTAATTTACGAGTTCTTGATCTTCGTAACAATTCGTTATCGGGTGTTTTGATTACCAACTTCTCCAAGTTTCCAAATTTATGCACTCTTGATCTTGGTAGTAATAAGTTTAAAGGTTCTTTACCAATCTCACTTAAAAATTGTCATGAACTAAGAATCTTGAATCTTGCGAAGAATCTTGATCTTGGTTGAAGATGATGGTGAAGGTGGGTGGCTGCAAATGGTGTTAGGATGAAGAAGAGGTGGGTGGTGATTTAGGTAGGGCCCACTTAAGTTTAAATTTATCTTTAAATGTTTTGTTTATAAGTTTTTAAAATAAAGGGTATTTAGCTAATTTCACACTCAGTTAACACCAAAAACTAACTCTCATCCGTGCCGGGGACTATTCGGGAATGAAAATTGAAAAGTTGGGGACTGTAAAGGTAATTTTAGAAAGTTAGGGAATAAAGGTGAAAAAAGCCAAACCACAGGGACTATCCGGGCATTGAACTCTATATATTAACTTTATTGTGAATACAATACCTAAATGGACCAAATATTTGAATTGTACAAGTTGTGTTCTGTTATAACATTTTGTTAAAACGACACATTTGAATTTTACAAGTTGTGTTATGCCATAACATTTTGTTAAAATGACACAATTTGTGTCAGTTTGACGGTTAATTACAAACTTAATTGTTGCTGATGAATTGCGTATTTCAATGTTAACTTAGTTATTGTTGATAATTTGCTTATGTTAGCAGTAACTTAGGAAGTTATTGTTAAACGGTCGGTTGATGTTGAAGACGTTAATCTTGAATTAAAGAGATAAGGATAAAGATGGGTTATAGATAATTGTTGGTTCGAATTAGATAAGTTTATCAAGTTGGTTTATTTATTTTATTAATAGAGTTTGAGTCGGGTTAGGACTAGAATAAGTTTAGTATAAATAGATGGTTAGGGTCATTGTAATTAGTGTGCTTTTATTGATAAATAATATAAAGAGTCGAACAAGTTTGTTCATATTGCGTGTTTGTTTATTCGATCAAGGGCCTGATTTCCAACAATTGGTATCAGAGCTACTTTGCGGTTTTGAGAGTCATTTTACGAGGAAGGGGAGGCGGTAGAAAACGCCGGGGTGATTAACATAGGGAGAAGAAAAAAGAGGGTCGCAAGTCAGCAAAAGGTCTCGGTTCTTCTTGGACGGAATTACATGCGGAAGTCCGTGGATGGTTCATAGTTGCTATCAAAATAGGTCGGTGGAATTAATATGGATAGGTTGACTTAATTGTTTGCATAGGGATCGAACCAAAGCTGGGGATACATGACTTGTGGGTGCTCACATGCATGGCTTTTAAAAAGCTACAAGGAATTAATTCATTGGATGAATAATGTTTGGGCATCAGAATTCCAAGCCGGTTCACAACAGTTCAGGGGCGAACGAGTGACGGTGAGGTTGGTTTAACCCAGGTTTGATCGTATTTTATTGTGTCAGATACTCTTTTTCGTCAGGGAAAATCGTAGTGAGAAGTTCGATTTTTGTGGCGGAAAAACCAACGGGCGTGTCGCGGATAAAACGAAGGAGCGAGGAAGCTAAGGGATTCGTTTGACGACCGAGGGACGGAACAACAGGTGGTTGCTGTCTTTGTTGGTGAGTTGATATTTCCGGAAAGGCATATCAAGGAGTCTGACATAGTGGAAAAACTACGATCAAAGAAGGGTTCAAATTGTTTGACATGAAGTAAAGCGAACGGTGGTTCGGGTCAGTGGATGTCACGGGAGAGTACCGGTTAAGATGACGGGGGTGACCGTGATGAACATCGGTGTTCGTAGTTGTTACCTGTTAGCGGTGATGAAAGAAAGATGATTCAGGGCTGTTCAGTTGTTAGTTGCGGGTTTGCGCAGCTGTTATACAACGGTGACAACAACAGGTTTCGCAGGTGCCTTGATCGTATTGTTTCGTGATAAGAGGAGACCGGCGTGTTGCATGAAAAACGGGCGTAAGGGATCTGTCAAAGCAGGTGGCTTTGGATTCGGTTGGTTTAGCAGTTGAAAGAAAACGTTATAAGCGGGTGACTTTGTTTTCTTGGTCGGTGGAGAGGCCTCTTGGAACAAGTTTGATCGGGAAAAGGTGCGGGTGTCAAGATAATGGCGTTGGAGTTCAAATCGGGTGACTCGGATGTGACCGGGTAGAGGTCGTTAATCCGTGATGAGTCAAGATGTTAGTGAACGTTTCCAACGTGATGCCATGTGAGATGTTACAAGTGTAGTGAGTTTTTTTTCGGGTTGAACCGAGAAGATGTTGGACGTGACCGAGTGAAGGTCGGGTGTCGGGTAGAAGTCGAGATGGTTCGAGAGGAAACATGATTCGGGTGTCACAAATGAGCGGTGTGAACAATTCAAGATTAAGGGGGGAATGAAGACGTTAATCTTGAATTAAAGAGATAAGGATAAAGACGGGTTATAGATAATTGTGTTGAATTATTTATTGAGTCTTTATAGGGATAATTGTTGGTTCGAATTAGATAAGTTTATCAAGTTGATTTATTTATTTTATTAATAGAGTTTGAGTCGGGTTAGGACTGGAATAAGTTTAGTATAAATAGATGGTTAGGGTCATTGTAATTAGTGTGCTTTTATTGATAAATAATATAAAGAGTCGAACAAGTTTGTTCATATTGCGTGTTTGTTTATTTGATCAAGGGCCTAATTTCCAATAGATGTTGATGCCAAAGTTTCTCATAATCGCTTTGTTATTGTTGATCACACTATTACAATCGAATACAAACTTGTTGCTCACTAGTACATCTACCACGCGTATCAGAAGCATGTTCCAAAAAATGAATACTTTTGTAATCAAATGTTTCTTCGCCGCGAGAAGTCTTGACCCATTAAGTCATATTAGTCTCCAACAATACGTGCATTTCATACCTCTTAACTCATACGTATGTTTATTATGATTTCCCTTTGTCCGTAAGTAAACTTCAATATCTAAAATGATGTGATGGCACTAAAGTCACCAATAGTTAATACCGAGTTGGTATTCAAATTGTTAAGTTTATAATTTTTAATCTTGTGCAATTAGAATAAAAGATCATTATCATTATAAAATTCTTGTATTTGAATTGCCTTCTCACACAAACAAACCATGGTTAAGTTTGAAATCCTGGTTGTGGGTGGTGGTGTTAGAGCATTCTCATATGAGTCTCTATCTCTATCTCCATCTATATTATTAAACAAAGCAAAATTTTCTTTAACTTTTATTTATTTTAATAATCCCTCACATTCGATTCCAAATCTCTATTTGTATCTGTTGATACAGTTTTGTGTGGATGTGGCTCGGTTCGGTTCGGCTCAAGACTGACGTCGTGACATTCTTCCGTCGTACGCCCTAGAGATCGACTCATGAAGCACGAAGCGCCGCGAGCTAACATCACCATGACATCATCATCATGATGTCATGATGATGTCACATGTATATCTTGAAATCTTTGCATGAAGCCTACATGAATCAATGTTCGTCCATGAGAGTATACACATGAAGAATCAATGTTCGTCAATGATTATTTACACACGAAGACTTATGAGTGTTCGTCCATGATTGTCTATTGACGAAGCATGGTGGTGTTGTGCAATGATTGTTCACCACAAAGAATCCCACTCTTCGTGGTGATGAAAAGATCGTTGGAATGATCCACGAAGATTCCTTTCTTCGTGGGCCTGCTGAATGTTCGTGAGCCCAGTAACCAATCTTCGTAGGGTTACTGGGTGTTGGGCCTATAAATACAGGCACTTGTTTATCATTTAGTAAGAACACAGGGTAGAACACAGTGAAAGTATTCAGAGAGTTTGTGTGTTATCTTGTATTATCTTTGTAAACAAACTCCTTTGGTTGAATACATTTGAGCTTTAACGTTGAATCTTGTTTTTGTGTTTGTGCTCTTTGTCTTGGTTGCATACTGAAGGGGTATGGTCCCAGATCTCGCGTCAGCATGACCGCGAAGGACCATTACCCTCATCAAAAACCTCCAACAGCAATAAATTCACCTGTGTCCGCATGGGCACATGCGAACACAGCGGTCGAATCTGTCCAGTGATGAGAAGACTTACCTTAAGGACGGAAACTAATGTAACGCATAGCGATGCGGCCCGCACCGCATCCTATGAACATTTTCGTCACGACAAGGGATCTGGACAACAGGAACAGTCACTCAGCAGGCAATGCGGCATAACACCGCATCCCGCGTAAATCATGGATGGAACAACCAACGCGGGAACAACATCAAGGACCGTAAGTAGCAATGCGGCTTGGCACCGCATCCTGCCTACAAGGCAAGTGGGTCTGACACCACAGTGCAAGTGGCACTAGGAACAGTCGCCTACCGGCCCACGTGTATACAACAGTCTGACACCACAGAAGGACGTGGCATCACCACAGTATCCGACAGGTCTGACACACCTGCAAATAGCTGTGCGATGTCAGGCTAGCTACTCAACTACCCTACTCCACTCCTTGGCTATAAATATTGACCCCAAACCAGGTTTGAGGTAGGACTTCTCAACTCTCTCAATACTACTACTATCACACTTTGCTTCCCAAGCAAATTATTGATTCTCACGCCGGAGAGTGGTAACAAGGAGCACCCCCCACCTCATCCTCCTTGTTGCGAGTCACGGTTTGTTTCCTTGTGCAGGAAACCTACCACCAGACGATCCAGCCGACGATCCTCGGAAAGAAGGGATTAACCCTCTTGACGAGACCAGTGAGTTAACCTACTTGGTTAACCATTGTTTCATCATTGGCGCCCACCGCTATTCTTAGCACTTTTTTCCGACCATCCCTTTCTCTCCAAAGATCATGTCTGATCGTCAAAACAACACTACCGGGGATAACCTAAACCCCACATACCAAGGGCCTGCGGGAACCATTCCCTTAGCCCCAAATGTTGAACACATTGGCACATCAACGCAAGGGAGCGCATCCCTTACGTTTGGACACGATTTATCATAGTACGCTCCTGTGATACCTACAGGCATGAACCTTCATGCCTGGTACGACCAACAAGCAGCCATGCTGGCTGCAACATACAACAGAGCTTGCGCAGAAGCGCAAGTATCTGTGGGGCCTACCCAAGCACCGCACACCCCTGCGGGCCGTACTTTACAGTACGACGGCAGGGCCCCAACACATCCGGCCTCCAGAAGCAGGCACGAAGATCGCGGTTCCTCTTACTACGACGTCTGCACACTTGATGAGGACGACTCCACATATGGGTCCCACCACAGGAGCCATATACAGAGTCGCCTAGGCCCACATGGCGAAACTAGGCGACAGTCTACAGCACACCACGGCCAAGGCATTCACAGCTGACTGGGGCCCCAGTCCCACTGTGAAGGGCAAGGCTATACGGATCCGGACGATGGTACATACTGCACGGAATCCCATGCCACCAGCAGCAGACCGGGAGGACGCAACTACGTTCCTCCCACTCATCCCCGCACTACATACCTCCGCGCTGCAAAGCAGCACCGCGGACAACCCTACAGACCGAAATCGGTGGCCGAAAACTCCAAGTTCGTCCCAGAAATCACCCACGCCGATGTCACCACCACAAAATTCCCATTAAACATTGGGAAATACAACGGTTCAACCGACCCAGATGATCACAACAACATCTTCGTCGGTGCCGGGTGCAACGGTAGGTGGGATGAACCCACCTGGTGCCATTTTTTCCCACAGACCCTAACAAGTCTGGCCAGGGCCTGGTTCGATTCTCTACCACCAAGGTCACTGACCTCATTCGAGGACTTACAAGAAAAGTTCCTCGCGCACTTCAGCCAACAACGACGCCATGAACGTGATTCCATGGACGTCATGAACATCTGGCGCAAGGATAACGAATCGCTTGAAGCATTCGTTGTCCGTTACAATAACGAATGCCTAGAGATAGGCGTTGTTGCCGACCAAATGGCGCGTAACCATTTCATTGTTGCCGTTAAAGACGAGCAAATGGTTATGAATATCTCTGGCAAAGATGGGTTGCCTAAGAAGTGGGAAGATGTCATGGCTGCGGTCAAGACATATGCCCAGACTCAGCGGTCCCTAAGACCGCACATGTCAAAGGCACAACCCCAGGCGGAAGGCCAGTCTTCCCGCCAAGAGCCGAAGCGCAGCAATAAGCGCAACCGGGACACATGGAATCGTGGCAGCGATTCCAGACCATATGTCCCATGAAGCAACCAGCCCGATGCAAGGGCTACAATCAACGCCCAGCGTGAAAATCGGGCGTCAAAAAAGGAATCTCGGGATCGCAGCTGGACCGAGATTAACCAGTCGCCAAGCGACGTCCTTCTCACGGACGCACAAGTCCTGCGACCGGCCCAACCGATGAAGTCCAAAAAGAACCAGGATCTCGCACTCTACTGCGACTATCACAAGGACAATGGCCACACAACAAACAACTGCATCAGTCTCCGACTGGAGATTGAGCGAGCCCTTAAAGAGGGAAAACTGCAACACCTGTTGACAGGCGCACAAAAATCTACCAAGCGCATCACTCCCAACAACGAGGGCACCTCCGCGGGAAAGAGGACCATGTACGTAGCCTCTACCCACATGATCAACGGAGGAAAAGGAAGGTCGCGCAAGGCGGGAAGAAGACCGGAGAATGACTGGAAAGACGAGCAAGTCCGAGGCGGCCCGCGCGATAGACGCGCCGTGGTTATCACAGGCCACCTGGCTCACTATTGCACCGAGCGATTGTTCATCGACCCGGGCAGTACATCCGATATTATATACGAGCAATGTTTCAACCAGTTCGATCAAGAAGACAAAGATCGGCTGCAGCCAGCGGACTACCCGTTGGCTGGGTTTGCAGGGGAAACCGTATTCCCCCTGGGCCAGATTACCTTTCCTGTGCGCCTCACCAACGGGAGGCACACAAGAATGGAGGAGGTAAACTTCATGGTTTTACCGCACACCTCCAAGTACGACGTACTTCTCGGGAGAGAATCCCAGGGCGACTTCAACATGATCACATCCGTCCCTCACTCTGCCATTGGTTTCCCAACCGAAACAGGGATCGCGGTAATTTACGCCCGAAGAGAAGTTATGTCAACGGACGACCTGCGTCCAGCCAAGGTAGCAAGGCCCACCCCCAACACACAACCAGAAAAATGGGTGCTTAACGCAAGACACCCAGAGCAAACGGTCACGTTGGGCCATGCCTTGACACCTACCATCAGAGCGCGCCTAAAGCAACTTCTCTTCAGGAACCAAGATGTTTTTGCTTGGACACCCGCAGACATGACAGGGGTGCCACGCAAAATCGCGCAACATTTCTTAAATACCATGCCAGGTATCAAGCCGGTGATCCAAGGCCAACGCCACCTTGGATCAGCAAAAAACGCGGCGATGGAAGAGCAGGTACAGGAGCTGCTCTCCGCAGGTATCCTACGGGAAGTCAAATACCAGACTTGGCTGTCCAACCCAGTCATGGTAGAAAAACCAAGTGGGGGTTGGCGCATGTGTGTCGATTACAAAGACCTCAATAAGGCCTGCCCCAAGGATTGTTACGCACTTCCGGAGATCGACGAGAAGGTCGATAACCTCGCACCATTTAGATGGAAGTGTTTCCTCGATTGTTACAAAGGCTACCACCAGGTACAGATGGCAATCGAAGATGAAGACAAAACGGCATTCCGCACTCCTACCGGGAACTACTGCTACACCAAAATGTCGTTCGGGTTGCGCAACGCTGGCGCAACCTATCAAAAGTGTCGAAATCTATATGGACGACCTGGTCGTCATGAGCATGGAGGAAGACACCATGCTCAACGATATCGAAAGAACATTCCAAACTCTGCGAAGCGTCAACATGAAGCTTAATCCAGGGAAATGCTCGTTTGGAATGGAAGAAGGCAAATTCCTCGGATTCATCGTAACCAAAGATGGATTCAAGGTAAACCCGGAAAAAGTTCAGGCGATCGAACGCATGCCATCGCCCTCAACGATGAAAGAAATGCAACGACTAGCCGGCAGGCTAGCCGCACTAAATAGATTCTTAGCCAACCACGAGGCTAAGTCATACCCTTTCATCAAGACCATGCGGAGCTGCCCTAAAAAGGAACAATTCCAATGGACCGCAGAGGCCGAAAAAGCTTTCCGGGAAATGAAAGAGTGTTTGATCCAGCTCCCAACTTTAACCGCACCACGAAAAGCTGAGCCACTTATTCTATACTTGTCTACCGCGGACAATGCGGTAGGCGCGGTACTCATAGTGGAGCGGGAAGGAGTTCAAACACCCATCTACTACATCAGCAAAATGCTCAACGACCCAGAGACAAGGTACTCCATCATGGAGAAATTGGTACTGGCACTAGTGCACGCATCGAGACGTTTACGACGTTACTTCGCAAACCACGTCATCACAGTGTTAACTAACTACAGAATCGGCCCGATCCTATCCAAACCCGACATCTCTGGGAGGTTAGCAAAATCGGCAATTGAGCTGGGCGCACTTTCACAGAACTATAAGCCGCGCCCCGCAATCAAAGGCCAGGTTTTGGCTGATTTCGTTGCTGAAGTACCAGCAAACTGCATTCAAGAATGCGAAGAAGAACAAAACCCTACATCACCACCATCCTCCGCAGAAACCTGGGCACTATATACAGATGGTGCGTCCAACGAAGATGGTGCTGGCGTAGGTCTACGACTTGTCAGCCCCGATGGCCAAGAGCTAACCTACGCAATCCGCCTCGATTTCAAAAGCACGAATAATGAAGCAGAATATGAGGCTCTACTGGCAGGGCTGCGTTTGGCAGTCAAACTCGACGTCAAACATTTGGAAGCACATGTCGACTCACTACTGGTTGCAAGGCAGATACACGGTGACTATGCCGCAAAAGGGGATATCATGATCCTCTACCTCGAATAAGTCTTGCAACTGAAATCACGGTTCACCTCCTTCAATATTCGCCATATCAACAGGAGTGATAACAAACCTGCGGATGCACTATCAAAACTTGCATCCAACAGCTTCCAACACCTGGCAAAAGAGGTACGCATCGAGATTCTGTAAAAATCCTTCAGTACCCCTGCGCCAAGTCAATGTCATCCAGTACGGTACAACATCCTGGATGACACCGATAATTGCATACTTACAATCAGGTGTTACTCCCGAAAGCAAGGCAGAAGCACGCAAGCTACAATACAAAGCGTGTCATTACCAAATGGGAGACGGTATCTTATACCGTAAATCATACCTGGGGCCAGTCCTACGATGCGTCAACCCCGAAGATGCCATATACCTTATCAAAGAAATTCACGAGGGAATATGTGGCATACACGCAGGCCCACGCATGGTCGTGGCCAAAATCATGAACGCCGGGTACAATTGGCCCGGCATGCACCTAGACGCAGTCAAAGTCTTACGCAAGTGTTTCAATTATCAGCGACATGCTCCCAAGACCTTGCGTCCCAAGAACAACCTGATCCCCGTCACCACCGCATGGCCATTCCAAAAATGGGCAATCGATGTGGTGGGACCATTTCCAGACACACCCGGTGCAGTGAAATTTATCATAGTGGCTGTTGATTACTTTACAAAATGGGTAGAGGCAAAGCCACTTGCCTCAACCACCGCTATGATAACAAGGAAATTCGTGTGGGAACATATCATCTGCCGTTTCGGTCTAACAATGTGCATCGTCACCGATAACGGTACCAACTTCGCCGCCGATGACTTTCAAAAATGGCTAAAAGAGCTAAACATTGAACACATATTCTCCTCAGTGGCGCATCCGCAAGGGAACGGCCAAGTCGAGAGTATCAACAAAAGCTTAGTGGAAGGCATCAAAGCACGGTTGGGAACAGCCAGACGCGGCTGGGTTGATGAACTCCCAAGTATTTTATGGGCTCACAGGAAAACAAGCAACGGTGAGACACCCTTCAGCTTGGTCTATGGCACTGAAGCGATGATCCCCGCAGAAGTAGGCCTCCCCTCACCTAGAATGTTGGCTATCAACAAGATAGACAACAATGAGGAACGCAGGGTTGACTTGGACCTCTTGGAAGAAAGGCGCGAAAACGCTACCATCAACGAGGCCAAATACAAAACCAAACTTGAAAAGTACTACAATGCACGCGTTCGCATTTGTACTTTCAACCCGGGAGACTACGTCCTTCGCGACAATGAAGCATCTAACGCGGAACGCCCAGGGAAACTTGCCCCCAAGTGGGAAGGACCCTACCTCATCCAAGAGGTCCTGGGCAAAGGCGCGTATAAACTTCAAACATTGGAAGGCGAAACTATCGCACGCATATGGAATGCACAACAGCTTCGACGCTGTTATATGTAAGCCATGTTTTGTTTTTACATTCACCATGTAACCTATCAGGCCACGGGCCATTTGCAAATAAATAAATAGACGATTCAATGCAATATTGTTTATTTATTTCTATTATAAATGCGTGTTCCACTCTGTGGTATACACAAAAACAGATTAGCAAAATCTTCATTCGTGATACCCACACAGAGTGGTAAACACACGCAACTATTATAATAGGCCAGCAATGGCAACATCGTTTGTCCGACCAAAGACAATTCTTCATACTTGCATATCACCTAGATATGCAAAAGGCAATTACAGATTTAGTGTTACTCACAGTAACATTAAACTCTTACAAATTCAAACATGCAAGTAGTAAAAACACTTGTACAAATTGAACAGAACAATTCTTTATATTCAAAAAAAAAATTTCTACACCTGCGCGGTGCACAGAGACTTTACATAAAGTTTTTAAACAATTACATGAGGAAGCAAAAAAGGCACGCAGGCCAACCTAGTCTTTCTTTGTGCCGCTGGAACCCTCACCGTCCTTGCTTACCACAGCAGGTTTTTCCTCATCTTCTTCATCAGCGTATAACACTCGTAAGCGGTCCACATAGTCCACCGCTTCTAGACACTTTTCAAGATCCTCGAGACCGGAAAGGGTTGTGTCATTATACGTCGCAACCGCAGCATCAAGAAGCGCTTCAGTATCCACACCGTGGAACCCGGATCGCTCATCAGTATATCCGCCCTGGGCTACAACATTCATATGGCTAATACAGCGATTATAGCCAGCTTTAAAACCAGCATCCCGGGCACGCTCCTTAATCTCATTAACACCTGATACATTCTCAGGTGCATCAAGGATGGCAGTAACAATATGCGAAACAAGAATACAAAGGTTATTAAAGGCAAACCTATAACAAAAATAACAAAAGCAACGAATGCTTACATGCCCGATCCCGCGCATACGCATCCATTCATGGTCAGCCTTGAGCAGCTTAAGTGACGAATCAAGGCTATCTCTAGCCTCCTCAGCCTCTCTTGCCCGCGCTTCAACCTCATCAACGCGGGCAGAGACCTCCTCAATAGTGGCCCCCCGGGTCTGCACTTCAGCCTGTTAACAAAACAAAAACAAGTATACAAAAATAATCAACAAACTTGTGAGATGTACAAATTCAAAAGCAAAGAAACTTATACCTGGATGCCCAAGATAGTTTTGGTTAAATTGGTGCGGTCAACATTCGCCCCTTCAAGAGCCTTTGCAGTGCGGGCCTCTGCCTCCTTGGCCTCTTCAAGAGCCTTGGCGAGGCGAGCTTCCGCCTCTTTGGCCTCTTGGGCAGCAGCAACAGCTGCTGCTTTCTCTTTAACCAGCGCAGCATTTGCTGCCTTAGCATTGACAAGCTCCTGGCGAACACGAAAGACAGTTTCATTCTGTTTGGCCCAAGGGTCTTTCCAAGCCTTGCGCTCATTAGAAAGTGTCTCGCGCTCATTAGAAAGAGATTCTTTCTAACTCTGGCGCTAAGTGGAAAGCAGTTTGGCAAGGGTACGAACCTGTTTAAGCTCAGCAGTTGCAGCCCACTCTTCAGTCTGCTTACGCTTTTCAAACGCAGCCCTATCCCTTTCAAGCTGCTCGGCACCCTCACGTGCAGCCTTCACCAACTCCTCAGCCTCTGCACACAAGCGCACAATTTCCTCCTCCCTGCGCCCCAACACCTTGTAGTTTTCCATAATGGCATTGGCCATTACGGAACTCCCAACAAGCAGGGAGGAGAGTTGGTTAATCTGGGCTTCAGTTGGTAAGGCACGGGCCCGGGTGACTTCAAAAGGGGTGCCCAAACCACCCAAAATCTCCCTACTTGCGGAGGGATCAGCACTAATATCATCCCCCTGCAGTACGGTCCAGGGGGCGGTGGTAAGCCATGGCCCGATCTTCTGTATAGGTGCGGTAATAATACTCCAATTCAGACTCTTCAGGCTGAATGGGAGTCTCTACAAAACCCGCGTCCCCAGAACCGGTACCAGAAGTCTTCTCAGCAGCAGGAGACTTTGGTCTTTCAGTATAAGCAAATTTCAGGTTCAGACCATCAGCATCCTCTGGGGTAATGACATTATCATGGGAATCTATCGTGTTATGGATCTGGGACGCAGGCCCCTTCCCAGTATCCTCCTCCCGCACAGAGGGCTCAAGCGTAACAACCTTATGAACCCCCACATCCGCAGCAGTGTCATGCGGGGGAGGAGGATGAGCTTCAAACATAGAGAACCCTTCATCTTGGGGTTCTGCAATCAAAGCAAAGATACGTTAAACTACAAGTACAAATAAAAAATATTTGTCCAAGTTATGCATCACGTACCAGGCACAACGGCAGGCTTCCTTTGTCCCACAAAAGCCGCGCGTCTGGTCTGAATTTTCGGCTTCTTTTTCTCACCAGCATCAACAGCTTTCCCTGCTTTCCTCTTCTTCTCATCAGCAGCCTTAGAACCCACAGTGGTTCCACCTGTGGCCGCACCAGCACCTGGAACACCCAAGCCCTCAAGGGTGTCAGATACTACCACGTAATCGGTATATCTGCGGAAATGAGAACGAGAGATACCTGCTGCATGCGGAACCAAAGGCGGAACAACAGGATCCTCAGTTTTCTTCTTGCCGCGACCCCGCACGGGTTTATCCACTTGCTTCTTCTCTGCATGCTTTTTGGGGGCACCCTTTGACTCAAACTTACCAAGGGCCCCAAGAGTACCCGCAGGTAGAATATCAGCAACATGAAACTTATAAGGCAAGAAAAGAAGGCTATGAATTATACCTTTGCCCTGCGGCAGGGGTGCATTCATTGCCTCGCGTGTAGGAACGCGGAAGTTATGGAGAATGGTCAAATTAAAACCTGCACCTTCAGCAGTCTTGACAATATCAACCTTGCCAGTAAAGGTTGGATCAAATATCTTCCACAGCTCAACAACTTCTTCTGATAATACACGCTCAAATTAATAAGCAAACAAGGGAATAATAAAACCGCGCAAGAGTAAGAACACTTACCACCAGTTTTCTCCCGCACAACGGGCCTTGCATGCTTATCGGCCCTAGTCAATAACATCCGCAGCATCCACAACTCGGTGTTCTTCAACAGCCTATGCTCTATAGTCCTCAACCGTGGGAACCACTCCGCATTATCCGCATTAGGAATGGCAATATCCTCCGCAAGGATAAGCTCATTAACATTCCGCAAAGTCATGTTGAGAACAACCGCGGCGGCTTTAACAAAGAAGAACTTGCTCTTCCACTTTGTAATACCCTTGGGAGGGGTCATCAACTTGATACTTCCGTATCGTTCTCGGAAAGAGAAGAAACCTGTGTTCACCGTCAACTGATAAAACCCCCGGAAATTGTCAACGGTAACCGGCAAACCAAGGGCACGAAAAGTTGATTCAAAGTGTCTAATACGAATAAACCCAAAAGGACTCATTTGGGAGATGTGGACCTTGTAATACTCCAACAAATCAGCAACAAAAACGGTCAATGGTAAACGAAGATTACCATCGATGAAAGAATCGGCCCACGGGGTCACGTGACCGGCTGGAGCACAAGCACCGGTGTCACCGTCTTGGGGATAAACAGCCCCAAACTCGGAGGGCATCTGTGTACTGATCATCAGTTGGTCGAACGACGCTTTCGACCACTTCAAGGGTGGCAAGCCACCACCAGGGACACTACCACCATCATCTTCTTCTTCCCCAGCCACCGGAGAAGAGGTTTCAGGGTTTTCACCCTCCACATTGTGTGGGTTAGATGGTTCAGCCATCAGAAATAAGGAAAAGAGAAATATGAGTTTACAAGAAAAACTCAGAAGATCACCGGAAATACAGGCGGATTGATCGGAGAAGATGAAGAGTATGGTATCTTTTTCACCGGAGAAATTTTTGAAATTTCAACAAAGTGAGGAGAAACCAAACGGTTTCCCCTTATATACTCATCGCAATTAATGCGAGGGAGTAACCGACTTACGAAGTTCAAAAAGGGCCACTTACGTTCCACCACGTGTTCAGCGACTTTTCAGCTGACGGTTATCACGCGCGCGTGTCCGCCCACGCGCCTGACAGAAAGGACCTTTACACTACTTGCTACAGTGCAGTTATGACCTCGGTCAATGCAAACGTCCTTTCAGACCATTACATGTCAGAATCCTACCAACTTTTCAACAACCCACACGTGCCATCAGCCACGTAGACAAACAAAAGCGACAAACATTATCCAAACTTAAGCGGCATGCGGTTTTTCTGGTTTACCGCACCATAACCCATACCGCATGTCGTTTTTTACATACCCCTCAAAAAAGGAAAAATATATATCTTTAAATTATATAAGGGGGTATAAGCAATAACCGCACATACCCACGCGCACACGTGGAATATGCGGAGAGGACACACACCAACCTGCACAGGTGTGTGAGATACTCAGAACCAGCATGGTTCTTTGGACTGCGAAAACCGCTTCTCAGGATGCGGTAAACCGCACTCCATGTAAGCTTCTTCAAGCTTCAAAACCCTCATTTCCGGTTCACAACCACCGAGGGAACGCAAACAGCTTCTCCTTAAGGAAAAGGACAAGTATGCTGAACAACCGCACATCAGCAACCCTGTCTCCTGAACCTTCAAGAGCTACGTCCAGGCTAGAAGACTTCTAGAAGCGAGTTCTTTGCTGCAAACCGCAACCACTCGTGAGTAGTTACTACGAACCGCAACTATGCGAACGGTAGCTACGGAAGAGCCACAACTAAAGCACCATGCGGAGGAGCAAAGCTACTTCAAGGAAAACTGCTTTTCAACTAAGCATTAAGGAAAGTGGCTACAAAACGAATGCGGAAGAGTTTCAACCAACTTCCCAAGTATCCAAGGTGATCTCCTCCGGCAACACCATTTATAGAAAAGCTACTTTCCACAAAAGCGTGAAGGAAAGTAGCTCCAGAACGGTGGTAACAAGTCTGCTTATGACTAGTTACCCACCTATGGACCGCATAGAATAAACAATGGTGGGTACAACCCTGCCTATGACCATGTTTATCTGCCCATAGTCTAGATTCACATTGTTCGACCAAACACGGCCAACAATGGCGCAACTACCCCACGTTCCTCAAACGAACATGGCCAACAAGGTACGGCAACGAGGTAACCGCAAAGAACGTGCGGTTACTAGAGAGCTAAGCCTCAGAGGACGTGCGGTTACTTGAGAGATAAACCGCAAAGGACGTGCGGTTACTAGAAAACTCAACTGGAGAACACGAATACCCCACAAAACAGGGATCATCATTGCATGTCCAGTTGCTAAACATAGAGCTTGAGCAAAGTACTTACAAATTTGCACTAGCTGACGCAGAGGTTACAACTAGACTGATGAAGACGTACATCTTCAGTCACGATCTCAAAGGTTGGTTCGAACCCTGCTAACACCTTCAGTCACCGTCTCAAAGGTTGGTTCGAAACACCAACAGGTGGCTGATGACATCAAGAAAAGGTAGACTAAGAGTCAAGTCCTTGGCTGAGAATTCCGCATCAGACGGAACTTGCTCACCAGACACCCTTCTCGAAGGAAGGAACAATCCACTCGAAAGCCCTACTACTTACTAAAAGGAAACATCAGCGTAGCCCATACTTAACCTTCTAGACAACATAGTCCAGTATCCCTCCCACATACAACTTGCATACGGAAGGAACAATAGACTGGGGGGACTTGAAGGGGTATGGTCCCAGATCTCGCGTCAGCATGACCGCGAAGGACCATTACCCTCATCAAAAACCTCCAACAGCAATAAATTCACCTGTGTCCGCATGGGCACATGCGAACACAGCAGTCCAATCTGTCCAGTGATGAGAAGACTTACCTTAAGGACGGAAACTAATGTAACGCATAGCGATGCGGCCCCGCACCGCATCCTATGAACATTTTCGTCACGACAAGGGATCTGGACAACAGGAACAGTCACTCAGCAGGCAATCCGGCATAACACCGCATCCCGCGTAAATCATGGATGGAACAACCAACGCGAGAACAACATCAAGGACCGCAAGTAGCGATGCGGCTTGGCACCGCATCCTGCCTACAAGGCAAGTGGGTCTGACACCACAGTGCAAGTTGCACTGGGAACAGTCGCCTACCGGCCCACGTGTATACAACAGTCTGACACCACAGCAGGACGTGGCATCACCACAGTATCCGACAGGTCTGACACACCTGCAAATAGCTGTGCGATGTCAGGCTAGCTACTCAACTACCCTCCTCCACTCCTCGGCTATAAATACTGACCCCAAACCAGGTTTGAGGTAGGACTTCTCAACTCTCTCAATACTACTACTATCACACTTTGCTTCCCAAGCAAATTACTGATTCTCACGCCGGAGAGTGGTAACAAGGAGCACCCCCCACCTCATCCTCCTTGTTGCGAGTCACGGTTTGTTTACTTGTGCAGGAAACCCACCACCAGACGATCCAGCCGACGATCCTCGGAAAGAAGGGATTAACCCTCTTGACGAGACCAGTGAGTTAACCTAGTTGGTTAACCATGGTTTCATCACATACCCGCTTGGATTCCACACTTGCAGGTGTGTTCGATAACAAGGAGAAGGTGTTCTAGATCCTCCTCTAGGGACCTAAAGTATCTTATTCACTTACACTTAATTAATTGTTTTGTTGCAGTATTTACACACAATTATATATATTAATGAATACTCACCCTTTATATAAATAGTGTCACAATTGTTTTTATTAATTATTTTATATTATAGAGATTTCAATGGAATGTTTTTTAGTTGTTTTCTTTATTGTTTCTTCTATATTTATAGAGATAGTGGGTTTTAAAGGCTCCAATGTAATTGCTCTGTGAACTAAAATCTTGATCCCAAAACCAACCTTTGTCAGTTTCAATTCGCCATAGTTCACAAAAAAAAAAAAAAACAAACAAACAAACAAACGATATATGTGGGATGCTTTGAATGTAAACATACACATATTATTAAATGTCATTATCATCATTTAAACTGCTTATTTGTAATTAACACATAGTCACATAGGGATTATGGATCATTTATTCATTACTCTTATTCAAAGTTAAAGTTGAGCCAACTGACTAATATCATATGGATATGTATCCGTGGGAAGCAATGATTTATATGACCTTGTTGCAATCACCTGATGCGCAATTTCGGTGGGATGTAAACCATCAAAGAAAAGAGTCAAATCCCTAACAAGACAATGACTTGAATTAGGAACACATTGTCCATCATCCCTTAGTTGAGTACAACAAGGAGTAGTTGGTAATGGTAGATCTGCAAAATCCAAACATTCTATCAAGTAAATATATATTATCTATGATGAAAAATTAAATATATGATATTGTAATCAACTTGGATCAAATACATCAAATTCTACGTTCTTCAGCTGGCTCATGACTTACCTCCCAATGGTGCAGCTAGACTAGTAACGTTGAGGAAAGTGAATCTTGCATCTGAATAATTAGAGTTGAGATAATCAACAAGTCTTGTAAGATTGTCATTAAATAGCTTAATCCCGTTATTAATCCACTCTACGCAAAGTTTCCCGCTGGTGCCAAACCTTGTTATCTCAATTGGGGTGCATCCTATTTCAGCAAGACCAAACACAGCAATCTTTCTAGCTCCCAAATTGTATATCGTCTATCATATGAACCAAATAAATAATATATATATTTTTTTATATAATCGATGATAACTCCGAATTAAAAGATTACTGATCCTAAGAACAAAACTCAAATAAGAGGGACCAAGTTTTGATTTATAGGTGCCTTGGAGAGTTGCTAAGTGTTTCTGGGATGTTGAAATATCTTATACCAATTATAGGTATTTCGCTAAGAACCCATGGGAGCAACTCATGCAAAAACTTCAAGTTTGCTTATATGGTATGCCGACTCCAATATTGAATTCTTTTTTTTTTAAATATTTTTCAACATTACTTCAAAGACACATTCTTTTTTCGGATGTTGCGATAACTTTTATATTGAAAACCGAGTTGAATTCAAAATAAAGAAAGTTTTAAAACTTATGAGACCTTGATATTTATATGAGAGGCAAAAAATCATACAAAGCTGTGATGTATATACAAAATTAACGAGAGCATAAATTATTATAGATAAATCAAATTTTATGTTGAAGACCTGGTTAGCAACTCTCCAAACAATCTATAAATAAATAAATAAATAATAATACTTAAAATTAAAAAAAGAACATTTTAGAGGGAAATACTCGCCCATAAGAAGATAAGATTCACAATGAAGAAAGGTCATGCTAAGAAAAAAACAGACCAAATGTGAAAGATTGTGTACCTTTAGTTGTTGAGAATACTGTTGTACAAGAACCATTGCATATTGATCAAGAGTATATGTTTTGTTCGTAGGATAAATGCTCGGTAACAGGTAGTTATTAATGTAGTCGTTGCTTCCTATATTTGACAAGTAAATGCATTTCTTCAGGTATTCATCCGTAAATGTCTTGTTGCTCTGCAAAGCTGATAGTCGCGAAATTGTTTTTTCGTGGTTAACTAGTTGTCTATCCAAGCTAATCCGATCACCCTACAATGAAATAACAATTGCGTTGTATGTTATGAATTCAAAAAAAAAAAGTCATACAATCAAATATATGTTTACTTGTGCATGTGGTTTAAAATGGTTTAGATTGTCAAACACACAAGTATAAACATAAGAAAAGAAAAAAATTGACTTTGCATAATTATCAATGGGAACAGAAAAACAAAATCAGCAAGTACTAAAAAAATTGTGATTACCAGATGACTTCCAGTTTCCTCTATGATACCAGCACTACCACTAGCATAGTTTACTCCAATGCTGATCTCTTGATCAGTTGCGGTAGCATAAGGTGGAATGAACTTAGGAAAACCTAGAAGTTGACCTGAAATCAAGAAAACTGAATATATTAAAGTCTTTTTTTCTCTTAAAAACGTTAAAATGCGTTGTATAGTTCACATACCGATGATGTCTGCCATGGTTCGGCCGTTGGTGAATCTACCGTTGACACCTTGTGGAAAATCAATCCCATAAGGCTGATAATTGGCTTTAGCTATCGTTGGGAGTGCGTTGTTATTGCCGCTATCAACCAATGAGTCTCCAAATATGAAGTAACATGGAACTTGTGGTTCACCACATATTACAAATGTTGTAACCTGTATGAACCCTACAATTATAAGGATATGAAACAATAGGTTAAGTTCACGAGTCATGTTTGTTGGTCTGAAAAGACTGATTTGGAATGCAGAATGCATATATACTATTTATAGAGAGATAAAAGGCTAGGGGGCTTGTGGAAATCACTTTTCAACGGAGATGGGCAGGTGGTAATTCATTTTTCAACGGAGATGGGTAAGTGAAGATAAATTAGATTCATATATGTTTCACTGAGACCATGCTTTTGCAGTTATCGATAATGTTTAGGTAGAAAATATCATCAAAATAAACGTATTGATACGATTAAAAAAGTAACGAGTCGAGATCCAACCTCATAATCCTAAAATCCTCCGCTCGAGCATACACTACTACAAAAACAGGCATCAGCTACGGAGTTTTGCTACGGAAAAAAGTGGTGGCAGATTTTGCTACGACTTAGCTACGGATTAGCTACAAACACATTTTGCTACGAATTAGCTACCGATTAGCTACGAACTTCCGTCGCAAATGAATTTCGTAGCAAAACTCGTAGCAAATCCGTAGCAAAAGTGACAAAATTAATATAAATCAAATAACGTAGCAAAATCGGTAGCAAAATCCGTAGCAAATCCGTGGGCAATTTTGCTACGGAAAAATGGTGGCAAATTTTGCTACGAGTTTGCTACGGATTAGCTACGAGCATATTTTGCTACGAATTAGCTACGAAATTCCGTCGCAAATGCATTTCGTAGCAAAACTCATAGCAAATCCGTAGCAAAATTGATGAAATTAATATAAATCAAATAACGTAGCAAAACCGGTAGCAAAATCCGTAGCAAAACCATGAAAATTTTGCTACGAAAAAAAATGGTGGCAAATTTTGCTACGAGTTTGCTACGGATTAGCTACGAGCATATTTTGCTACGACGGATTAGCTACGAGCATATTTTGCTACGACGAATTAGCTACGAAATTCCGTCGCAAATGAATTTCGTAGCAAAACTCATAGCAAATCCGTAGCAGAATTGATGAAATTAATATAAATCATATAACGTAGCAAAACCGGTAGCAAAATCCGTAGCAAAACCATGAAAATTTTGCTACGGAAAAAAATGGTGGCAAATTTTGCTACGGAAAAAAATGGTAGCAAATTTTGCTACGAGTTTGCTACATATTTTGCTACGAATTAGCTACGAAATTCCGTCGCAAATGAATTTCGTAGCAAAACTCATAGCAAATCCGTTGCAAAATTGATGAAATAATTAATAATATATACTATAGCAAAATCATAAAAAATAATTAATAATATATACTATACAAAAATCAAAATCAAAAATATTAATTACTTAAAAATTGTTAAAAAAAAGGTCAATTTTACACGGACTGATGTAAACATAAATACATTTAATATAACTATCTCATACAAATAATACGTACCAAATTAAGCATAGGTATGAGCAAATGGTGTTGGGTACCGGAACCGAATATATTTAGTACCGGCTTTTGACGTTTTTGGTACCGGTACGATACCAGGTATCGACTTAACCCACTGCCCCCAGACAACTCCTTTCACATACCCCCAGACTTCCTTTTTGTATCGACTTAACCCACTACCGTCGCCTGAGGTACCCAAAAAAACCCATACTCAAACCCTTCTTAGTTCAACAAAACCCAACATTCAAATGGCATACTTCCCAGTAGCGCATGCTGAATCCTCAAATGCAGCAGGAATTCATCACGGGGCTCGAAATTAATCAACAAAGGGTTAGCACCCCCGAGGTCTTCTATCTATATAGTATTTTCTAGCGAGTTCCTTGTAATATTGCCCACGAGCTTGCTGGGTATTTTTCTAGTCAACAAACAAATCCCCTGAAAAGTCTCATGGGAGGGTCTCAATGGTAGTTGAAATGACTTATGCCTTAGAATAAATCTGAAATCAAATGTAATTGTGATTTATTTGTTATGTTGTATTTTATTTATGTTTAAGAACTTTCTTTTGGATTTGAATGCAATCTACTTTAATGAACCTTAATCATATTTCAATTTAATAACCCCTACACCACTCGATCCCTATTCTTTCCCGCGGAATTATTGTGCCGACGAATTTTTTTGGTTTTCTTCCAACTCTTTTGTTTTCTTCCCACCCTTTTGTTTTCTTCTCGCCCACCTTTGACCGATGAAAAACAACAAGCAACATCATGTGACGTCTCTTTCCTTCTTCCTTTCCTTCTATTATAAATTTAGTAGAAGTCTTACCGAGGAGTCCATTCATTTCCGGCTTGGTGGACAACATTATAACATGACCCTAGCAGAATTCGTTGTTCGTCTAGGTATTTATACCAATGAAGAGGTTACACAGCCCTTTTTCACGAGTGCACCAACCTCCTATACCTATGCGAGAATGAAAGAATATTGGCAACGCCATGCATCAAAAGCATGGTGCGGCCACAATAATTCTACAAACTTCAAAGATTCTCGTTATCGGTATATGCACCGTGTTTTAGCCAACACTATCACGGGGCGCGAGATTAATCAACAAAGGGTTAGTACCCCGAAGTCTTCTATCTGTATAGTATCTTCGAGCGAGTTCCTTGTAATATTACTCACGAACTTGCTGCATATTTTTCTAGTCAACAAACAAATCCCCTGAGAAGTCTCATGGGGGGATCTTACATTACTAGACTAGCAAAATCATTAGGTGTCTTAAGTGACCAGGTTATCCAGGGGTTATCTCCACCAAAGGCACCTAGGATTGTAAGTTGTAACATCATTAAGCTAACCCCTGTCCTTAGCCTTACACCAACTCAACCATTCCAGTCGGAGGGAGCTCCATTTGTTTTAGAAAGTACCTCCACACCAAATCTACAACAATCATTATTGCAGCTTCCTCAACAGTCTTTTTATCGATATGATATGCTACCACCGCCGCCATACGTACAAGAATACATTACAGCTAACCCATCCCAACCTTTAACACCAAACGTCTCACAAGGTATCTCACCCATAGTTTTTGAGGAGGATCCAGCAATGCAAGATATTTATGAGGACATGATGCTCCAAGAACAGTTAGAACCGGATTCACATTTGCCACAGTCCTTCCTGTCACTTTTGAACGAAGTGGAACAACTGCCACCAACTGATATTGCAGGCCCAACTACGGTGCCTCAAATGGATCTACATCCAGATCAAATGGTAGTTGAAATGGCTAGGTTAAGCAATCAGAACCAAGATTTGTTACGGCAAATACAAGAGCTGACTGAAAGGAATCAATGGTTGGAAAGCATGCTAGCTGCTCGTATGCAACTGGATCCACTACCTCCACTACCTGATAGTTTTGAGCCTGAAGTTGATCCATTGCATGACTTATTACAAATATAATTTGTTTACAACATACTAGACCGTCAAACAAACAATGTTATCAATGTTTTGATTTAGTTAATGTTGTGATATATTGATGCTTATTTGATTTAAACAATACTTCAATCTTATTTGTTTTCTCACTTAACTAGAAGTGTTATGCGGACCATATGTCGAAACGCGTAATTTTGGGTGCACACTTAATTACGAGGTTCAACGCATGAGAATCATAGTAAGCCTTGTTAAGTGAGGTGACATATAAAAACATTATGTGGTTGTGTGATTATTCATTTGCTTATTTGTACACACATTTGTTTGCATAATATTTACATTACAAAATTCTTGTTTACTTATTTTATTTGTTTACTTAATTAAATTAATTCACACTAAAACTCTTGTTTGTTTTATAAAAATAATAATAACCTAGTTAACCTTGTTAAGTTTTCAAAGAGAGGTTTAAGGCTATATAACTAACCATGTTAACCTCTCTAAGTTAACAAGTCTTTAATAGTTAAGGGTGTAAATGGTAATTTTATTAAAACCTCAAAAAATGACAAAATCCAAAACGGTTGATGCACAGACGTCCCAGACACGCACAGTTACCACTCCACCACTTATTTCGTTGTTATTAGCAGCACAACATTTATTCATATAGGCGCGAAACGATCGAAAACCTTTTGAAAGATTGTTGCCGCCACTCACTGTTGACATCGAAGGAGAATCATTTCCTTTTTCAACCGCCGCTGATTGTTCGGTAATTGATTGATTGACCGTATTTCCATTCCATTTATCAATCAAGAACTTAATCCAACATCTTGACCTCATGCATTCACATAACCACCTATTCATATCCCCACATATCGACACCCTCTCCACCACAAATAATCTCCTTTCCTTCACCATTTGAAACAACTTCTTGTACTTCACAAGCCATCGGCTGTCATCTGCATAACCGAAGAACCATCTCGCAGGAGTTCCCATCGGAAACCTGCAAGTCTTCGCATCGGAGAGTCGAGTACGTCGCCGGAAACGCGACACCCTCTGGGGACTCGTATCTTCACGTCGGAGCTCGAAGACGACACCGCAATCCTCACCGGAAGCCGAGCAAGACGAAGACGCGTCAACCGTTGTTTCGGTATACCATCCTTTTTTCTTCAACCTATTTCATTTTTAATATCCGTTCCTTGTTCTTGTTTACGTAAACGGAAACCCAACTGTGGTAGAAAAGGAAAAAAAATATCTATACACATAACAGTTCACGTTTGTATTTTTTTTAAGAAGAAGATAAACGTTGTCGGTTTTTAATTTCAAAAGTTTATCAAACAATTGTAACTTTGGAAACAATAACGAGCTTATTATTAGGAAGTTAAAACATGATTTATTTATCAAACTGTTTGAATTTTTCATGAAATAAAATCATAAAGTCTTCGAAACTTTGGATATAGAACAGGGGGTGGACTGGGTTTTGTTAGTAATAAGGTAGAAGACCAAATAATTTAATATTAATATAAAATAAAAAAAAAACCCCACATCACAATTCTCTAACACATCGAAATCCACCTCGGTTCGAACCTGCAACTACCGGAACATCTCGCCGGAATTACGCGTTGGGCCGATTCGGTCAATATCGGTTCGTTATTCTTGTTCCAACTTGTTTCTTTATAATTATACATCGTTTCCCTGTTAATTTTAACCTTTGACCTTCTGTTTGACTTGATGTTTGGAGAAGATGAATGAACAGTATTTGTGTGTGTTGTGAACTGTTATTACTTATACAAAAAAAATATATAATTTTAACCAGACACTTTCAGACCTTTCTTGTTTATTTATTTTTAACATTTTCCCATTTCAATAATTTTTATAACTTTATTAACTATTATTACTTGTACCAAAAAAAATATATATAAAATCTGTTATTTCATTTATAAAACTACCTATTTTAATATTAAAACAGTTTAATAGCATACTTAATTCACATTAAATCCTATTTTTAGAATTAAAATCTGGAAATTTTAGATAAATTATTCTTAATATAATATGTAATGAACTTCATATAATGTGTCATGTTATAAGGCGTGATAATGGATTTTAACGGGTCATGTTTGCTTTGGACGTTATAGGTGCAACGTTTGAAGGAAAAAATTGCGGAGTTGGAACAAGATAAGATAGAGAAGCATGCTGTGATGGAGAAAATCGAAGAAAGTGCGAGGTTGTACGCCGAAATGAACGAGAGAATTCAATTGCTTTCACAAAACCCGCCACCAACTTAGATATGTTGAACTTTATTGTATTTCTTTTGGATCTTTATCATTGCTTTGGGTTAATTTAGATCTTTATTGTTGCGTTGGGACTTGGGATAACTTGGATCTTTATCATGTTACTTTGGTTATGTTTGAAACTTTGAGTTATTTTTCTATTTGGTTTTGAGTTTTTATCTTTGGTATAGTTTTTTTGTTTATTGAGATTTGATTATAATGTTTAGTGGCAAAAAGTAGTATACAATATAAAAAACGAAAATGCTTGGAAAATTTAAGACCAGATGTGTAGCTAAATCTGCTTCAAAAACCTTGCAAAACCCATAGCTATACTCATAGCAAAATTGAAATGAAATTCGTAGCTAAATTCGGTAACAAAATGAGTAGCAAAAGATAGCAAATTTCAGTAGCCAATCCCTAGCATATATGTAGCAAATTTCATAGCCAAATTGCAACAAATCCGTGGCAAAAATAGTAGCAAAGTCGTAGCAAATTGTCATCGACAAAGCGTAGCTAGCATCCATAGCGAAAAAATCTCCGTAGCTAATAATCCATAGCCAAAAAATGGTAGCAAAGTTCCGTAACTAAAAAACCGTAGCTAAAATCCATAGCAAAAAGACTCCGTAGCTAAAAATCTGTAGCAAAAAAATGGTAGCAAAGTTTCGTAGCAAAAAAACCATAGCAAACTTTTTCGTAGCGAATCTGTAGCTAAAATAGCGACGTCACTTTTTGTAGCTAAACCCGTCGCAAATATAATTTTCCGTAGCAAAGTTCGTAGCAAATAAATTCGCGACGAGACTTGTAGCTACGGACCAAATCCGTGGCAAATCCGTAGCAAAATGGGTGTTAGCTACGGATTTGCTACGGATTTGACCGTAGCAAATACCAGTTTTTCTAGTAGTGATAGTCGGCCGACAAGGTTTTCTTGTGACTATATTTTTCGGCCGCGAGTTCTTTGAACGATTCGGGGACGACTTCTTCATCATCATCGTCAAGTTGAACCGGGGGTTGCGGTTGGAAAGTTGGCGGTTGCGATTGGAATTGTTCAAACGAGTTGCGTTGCATGAATTGTTGGAGTGCTTGGTATTGTTGCATTTGTTGAATTTGGGACATTTGTTTGAATGCGTTGGATGATTGTTGGAAAACCGAAAATGTAAATTGCGGAGACACCCATGAAGGATCCATAGTCGGAGTGTAAGCGGGACTCGAAAAAAAGTTAGGTTGGTTCGGGTTGGAATTGTTCGGGTTGGGATTGTTCGGGTTGGGATTGTTTGGGTTGAATAGATTCATGATTGTATAAAAAAGATGGAGAGTTTTTTTTATAAAAGTGGATGAGAATGGGAGAAGTATTGACAAAATGGTATAAAAATGGATGAGATGAGGGGTATTTATTTAAAGTTAAAAAGGTTTTTTTAATTAAAATATAGCCATTTGTAACGGCTACAAATTTGAAATCAAGGCCCGTCCTCAGCGTCTTGTAGGAGCCGAAAGGGACTAGCCGGGCCGAGGGGACGGTGTGGGGGGACCGGCGCCAGGCCTAAGCCGGCCCTCATACCCACTTGTCTAAGAAAACGAGCTAAAACTGTGAAATTATAATGGAAGGAAATCTTTAAGTCACAGATCTGTGATCAAGAAGCTCTCAAAGGCAAAGTTAATTTACGTCAAAAGATTTTGTGATGAGGATGTAAGAAAAAAAATTTATTTCCTTCCTTGCCCTAAAAAAAACCCAACATACGTCCTCAGAATCAAGCATCCTCTAATTATCTCGCCACATTCAATAAGGAATTCCAAAGATCTTCCTTATTATTTTTTTCTTCTCAAAACCACCCATTGCCATCACACTTGCGTTTCAATCCAAATCAAAGACCTATAATCACCCAATGATTCTATTTTGGTGTTCTGCAATCGCGATCATTGTTCAGTCGATTTGTGTGTTCGTTGCCCCCTTCTTCTTCTTCCGTGAAAACTATGGAAACGACTTTGATGTTTACTTGATTCCACTGGCGTTCTTTATAAGGTTTGATATCACTCTATTTATCCACTAGGTTTTTGGATTTGTGCTTGATTTTTAAATTAATTTGGTATATATACTCGTATTTACGCTCTGGTTGCTGCTCTCCACCCTCTTGATATCAAATATTGTCTTTTTTTTATGTTTTGTATTGAATTAATGCTCCCAATTTGTTGTGTATGTTGTATGTAACTTCTATGTGGTTTAATTTTATCCGCAGAGGTATGTTTTGATATGGTTTAATTGAACATTTATGTGTATTCTTAGAGTTATTCCCAGTTCTCCTTTTTTTTATGATTTCTTCTTGTTTGTTTTTTGTATATTCAGATTATCAATTGCCAATTTAGTGATTTATCATCTATGTGAACTTATTTTGGGATTTTTAGTTGATTTTGGTGATTAATTATAATTTTGTATGCTTGACGTGAGGTCGAAGTCTCACTCAAATTTAATCCAAATACTACTAGATAGCTAGTGGTAAGTGGGTATCGAACACATAGAGTTTGTGGAATATGTGTTATCTAAATAGCTTGCTAATTAACTAAATTAAACTAAGTTGCAAGAAATGTAAATTCAGAGATTTGGTTGATTGGTTTTAAAAGTAGCTAAATTAAACTAAACTAGATTACGAATCAAAGATTGGGTTTTGTAAACAGATTAAGAAAGGGCGACCATCCTAGGTTTCAGATTTTAATTGATACCAGTGTTTATGCCCAACTACAAAGAAGCACATAGACATGGCTCGTGTTTGATTACTTGTTTGTCATAAAAGAAACTAAGTACTCGGATTACAAGAATGCGAGGTTGTTACCCGATGACCAATTGATTAATATCCAACCCTAATCCCACCCATGATATCTCGATTGCCAACGACACCAAGAACATATGGTTTAGACTAAAATCAAACACAAATCAACAATTTGCAAACAAACATCCAAACACCATAACAACTAAACAAACATTGCAAGTTATTATTCTAGAAATTCAGGCAAAAACATAGTATCAAAAGCAAACTTTACATCTAGGATGATCACCGACAAGTTTAGCCTCTCATAGCTTGGTGAATCATCTTAACAAGTTCAATGTTCATACAAATCGAAAACACAAACCAATTGTTTAGAATTGTCAAGAACACAAGAAGATAGCCAAAAATCGCCCCTATGCTATTCTAGAACCGACAACAATGATTGGATAATCAAAAGTCTCATCAAATGGTCATTAAAAGTGAGGAGTTATATTTTTCCGCAGAGCTACTATAAGCTACCAAACGAACGTATATATATTTTTCCGCAGAGCTACGGTAGCTACCAAACGATTAACGATATATATTATTTTGGAACATTTTATGGTTAATGTAAATTGCATTCATATAACATGTTATGATTAACGTAAATTGCATTGATGTGACAGTTCTATATTCTGTTAAAATACGAACGTATATAATTTTAAACTTAGTGATTTAAATAGAAGTTTTAAGTATAAAAAAGAAGTTTATTGGGAAATTAATAGATAATTTAAAATTAGATTTATTTTGTTAATGATATACATCAACTATTAATAATTAAAGAATAAGAACATATAATTAAATATGAGAGAGAAGTGTGAAAACCATGACTAGGATGATTGATCGGTGCATTTTTGGTACACATTATCTATATTAATTACAATCTAAATGCATTGATCGTGGTACGAAATGTATTAATTTAATCACTTTTTTATATTTTGTAGGTTGAATAAGAAAACGAGTTAAAACTCTGAAATTATCTGAAATTATAAAAGAAGAAAATCTGTAAGTCATAGATCTGTGATCAAGAAGCTCTCAAAGGCAAAGTTAATTTAAGTCAAAAGATTTTGTGATGATGATACATGAAAAAAAAAAGATTATAGTGCATGAAGTTGAATTTTATTAGATAAATTGATTTGGTGATGCATGTTGGTGACGTACCATGGCCAACTATTAAAACTACATGGATTAATTTGAGTGGGTACTTCACATTAAACCTAGTGGATTGAGTGTAAGAAATTATTTGAGATAGATATTAATTTACGTTAAGCCCAAGATTGTAAGCAGCTTACGAATTAACAAAGGCCCACATTTGTTTGGGGACAGAATTATGAGGAATGATGGCCTACAAAGTTTGATATCAAGGGTTGGAGCGAGTTTTTTTTAGGTATGAGAACTTTGAGGTATTTTTATATACGCACAACATTAGGGATATTGGGGGACGGAAGAAGGAAGGGAGATTATTCGATGGCTGAGTTTAGGAACAAAGGGGATGCACGGAGAAGGCAGCCGTCAATCCGTCTATTGACGGCTGTACACGGTTTAAGGCATGAGTGGTTAGGTGGCTTCCTTCGAGTGTACAGTTCATAGGGTTTGACATTTTTTTTAGTTTTATTTATGTTTGGATTTGTTTTTTACCTTGACAAAATTGTACAAACAATTTGATGTGTTGATTTCTTGAACTATTTGCATGTGTTTAGAGTTCTTGCCTTACAACTTGTTCGGTTGATGACAAAACCTAGTAGCTTGTTGGGTGACATAGAGTAGGTTGACTCACACTAGTTAATAAAGTTAATTGAACTGTAAAAGATCTTACGAGAAGGAAATATTTTTTATTACCAACTTAGATTAACTGACTTTCCAGCACCATGTCTATGTCTATGTGGTGGCCAATAATTAACTGAGTAATGAGTTTTGTGAAACCTATAACCTGAAGTTTGGAGGAAGTTACACTTGATTAAGTTTTATTGTTTTTTTCAAATCTATCAAAATCCCCAAATCAAGATTGGTAGTAGTTAATTAGATAATTTAGTTAAACGCTAACCACATATTTCATGTGGAGACGACCATACTTACCCGTACTATTATAGGTATTTAAGTCTTAAAATAAATAGTTTTGATTAGCCCACGACAGTAACATCAATGGTCTTATCATGTGTTGACACGTATCACTCATAGTTTTCTTTGGTCATATATATACTATATTATAATACATAAGAGAGAGAGACATTTTAAGATACTCAAAATAAAAAAAAAATCCCTCTTGTAAATACACATCTAAAATGAGGGTAAATTGGTCTTTTAAACAATAATTATATTTTTGTCCCTTATCTTATTTCACTTAAATCTTTGAATTTTAACATAATTATGGGTAATTAGTTACACTTTTCCCCATACACAACAAACTTATAATTCTTTTACGTATTTTTGTTATATCTTATAAACCATAATCTTTCAAAAAAATCCAAAAGTACCGTGATGGGCTACTCATTTTTGTCGACGTTTCGATAGTTGTCTTGGTCAGTATTGACGTGTGGATTAAAAGGTACAAGTATATGATACCTTAGTGTGCAAGTGATTAAAGCCCAACTTAGTTAGTCATTTGTTACACCCTAGAATTTATACCCTTGATTTTAGGCAAAATATAGTTAAATACATGACTTTCATTTAGAAAATTTATAATAGCCATGGCCTTAGTCGAGTAATGTCTAAGATACGAAATTTGTCAACTGTTTAAAATGTATTAACTACCATACACAAAGACTACAAAAGATCTAAAACGTTGCGGAAGCTTCAAAATAGAGTGTTCGGTTCTTCGTCATATCACTTGATCGTCATCCGTAAGACTTGTCGATTTACCTATGATCAAAACCAATTAAAACATTAGTTTTGACGTTATCGTATAATATAAACACAAGATTGAACGTGACATTTGAAATAACAAAAGCAAAAATAACCTTCCTGGATCCACCGTAAATTACGGTATCACCGTAATTTACGGTGATCCTTGATAGTTCCTGGTCACCGTAAATCAGGAAGTCTGCACCGTAAACTTATATCTTCTTCACCGTAAATTACAGTATTACCGTAATTTACGGAGGTACCTGGAGATTTCGAGTTTTGCTTGTTTTGATCATTTCACTCAATTCCAACTCTTAAAATTTAGTTTTCTAACATATACCACATCAATTTCTAGAAATTCTAACATGTTATATAGTGAGCTATATCAAAGATCAATCCATCATATTCCGAACTTTAGATTAAACTTTACTTGATTAAATGACCCGTTTGGCTCGTCTACGGAGTCCACCTCCATGACGACTACCAACGAGTACTAACAAGTTTAATCAGTCAATCAATTTGACGATTTCATCGCTTACTTCAACAACTCTTATTCAAGGATTCATTTACACAATAAAATCATCAAGCCTAATAAATGTAACGGGTCAAGTTACATACCTTCAAAGTTTGCCCTTTAAACGTGATTCGCCACCCGCTTGTCCGCTTGACGCTCCTGCGTCCGTTCCTATAGAGTCCATTTATGATGCGTTTTAGAACATCTCTTTTAATCAAAATTCGCATAATACATCAAAACATCATGATTATGCGTTTAAGCTCAGAATTTCAGTTTTAAGCCTTCATTGAGGCATTTCAACAAACACTTCTTATGCAGAATTTTTATATCTTTTAGAAATAAACTTCTTAGCTTGCTATTTAGCTAACTTGACAACAATAGAGTCCTCCTATAGTGTTTTAAGCATCATATCTTTCTGAAATCACTTTCAACAATCAATTTACACTAGAATAACACTTCTTAACCCTAGTGTTCATCAACATCATGGAAAACCCATAACCCACCTTCAAGGTGTTCATGGAATTTTCTGAATTTGGACATGATTTCATATGTATTTGTCTAGGTTCCACTTCTAGACACTACATTATCTCTAATCAAATCAAACAACACACATGCAACCTCTAATCTTAGATTTCCAAAATCATGAGAATTTTCTAACAAAGGATTAACACGAATTTTTACATACCTTATGATCCTCTTGTGATGAGGATCGATAATTTAAACTCGGATTTCGTTTTGGATCAGAATTTCATCTTCAGTTTAAGAGATTTGTGAGATTAGGGTTCTTGGATTGGGGATGTCGCCCCTTGCTTCTCTCTGATCGACCAACACCTCTAATTGAGGTGTTTGGTTTATTTTTATTTGTTCTAATTAGTTAAGTTTTCAATTTAAACAACTATGGTCCCTCAACTTTGTTCAACATATAGTTTGATAGCTTTTTAATCACTCTATAAGCTATTTCTAGACTAGTTAACTAACTAGGTTAAAATTCCTAGTTAGTAAACTCCCATTTATTTAGGCTTTATAATTATGATATAATGTTTTATATTTTCGGGATGTTACAAGTCCATCCCCCTTAAAAGGGTTTCGTCCCCGAAACCAAAATACGTACCAAATAATGTAGGGCGAAGACGTCGCATCTCCTCTTCGGACTCCCATGTAATGTCCGAACCTTTCCTATGCTCCCATTTGACTTTGACTTGGTCAATTTGTTTATTTCGTAAACGTTTGACCTTTCTGTCTAAAATTTCAACCGGTCTCACCACATAATTTAGACTATTATCCACTTCGATATCGTCGTAATGGATATATGTCGTTTCGTCTGCTAGGCACTTTCTTAATTGCGATACATGAAACGTGCCATGGATCCCACTCAGCTCCTCCGGTAGTTCAAGACGATAAGCTACCTTGCCAACTCTTCCGATAATTTTAAATGGCCCGATAAACCTTGGGCTTAACTTCCCTTTCTTTCTAAATCTAATAACACCTTTCCATGGGGACACTTTTAGCATGACCATGTCACCGACTTGAAATTCAATTGGCCTTTTCCTTTTATCAACATACGCCTTTTGCCTGTCTTGGGCTGCTTTCAAGTGTGCCCGAACTTTATCGATCTTTTCGTTCGTGGCTCGTACTATGTCTTGGTGGGCGAGTTCACGTGGACCCACTTCACCCCAACAAACCGGGGTTCGACACTTCCTACCGTAAAGCAGTTCGTATGGTGCCATTTTAATACTAGATTGGTAACTGTTGTTATATGAAAACTCAACTAACGGTAGGTGAACATCCCAACTGCCTCCAAAGTCGATTATACACGCCCGTAGCATGTCTCCCAATATTTGTATCGTTCTTTCACTTTGTCCATCCGTTTGAGGATGGTACGCAGTGCTAATGAACAATTTGGTCCCCATTTGTTCTTGGAATTCACGCCAGAATTTCGAGGTAAACCGGGTATCCCTATCGGACACGATGGACACCGGCACTCCATGACGTGCTATGATTTCATTGGTATAGACTTCTGACATCTTTTCTGACGTATAAGTCTCACGAATCGGAATGAAGTGAGCAGTTTTCGTCAATCTATCCACCACTACCCATATGGCATCAAAACCACGATTTGTCCTAGGCAGTTTGGTTAACAGATCCATTGTAAGATGTTCCCATTTCCAAACCGGAATTTCCAACGGTTGGAGTTTGCCATAGGGTTTCTGATGCTCCGCCTTGACTTGTAAACATGTCAAGCATTTTTCCACATACTTCGCCACATCCCTCTTCATTCCGGGCCACCAATAATTTTGTTTCAAATCATTGTACATCTTGGTCGCACCCGGATGAATTGAATAACGGGATTTATGGGCTTCATCAAGTAGAAGCGCCTTTACTCCACATGTATGTGGGACCCATATCCTTCCGGATCGAGTCTTCAACCCATGATTCCCTTCCGATAAATCTTTCAATTGACCAATTATTCTTTCCTTCTTCCAATTCTCTTCCTTTACTGCTTCTAATTGCGCCTCTCGAATACGTTCAAGTATACCCGAGGTTATCACGAGTTGCATCGATCGCACTCGTATCGGGACATAATCCGCTTTTCTGCTCAGAGCGTCCGCTACCACATTTGCCTTTCCAGGGTGATAATGTATCTCACAATCATAATCTTTCACCGTTTCTAGCCATCGCCTTTGTCGCATATTTAACTCCTTCTGATCGAAGAAGTATTTCAAACTCTTGTGGTCGGTGAATATGGTGCATTTTACCCCGTACAAGTAATGCCTCCATATTTTTAATGCAAATACCACCGCTGCCAACTCGAGATCGTGCGTGGGATATTTCTTCTCGTGTAACTTCAATTGTCTCGAGGCATAGGCTATTACCTTGCCCCGTTGCATCAACACGCAACCGAGCCCCGATAATGAAGCATCCGAATAAACCACCATGTCTTCGACTCCGTCCGGCAATGTCAGTACCGGAGCTTGAGTTAGCCTTTCTTTTAGCGTCCGAAACGCTTTTTCTTGATCGACTCCCCAAACAAACTTTGCTTTCTTTTGGGTTAGCTTTGTTAGTGGCGATGCAATCTTGGAGAAATCTTGAATGAATCTCCTATAATATCCCGCAAGCCCCAAAAAGCTTCTAATTTCCGAAGGGTTCTTCGGGGGATTCCATTTTGACACCGCCTCTATCTTTGACGGATCCACCAAAACTCCGTCGGCATTTATGACATGGCCGAGAAATTGTACCTCTCGTAACCAAAAGGCACATTTAGAGAATTTTGCATATAACTTCTCTCGTCTAAGTGTCTCTAACACTTCTTGTAAGTGATGTGCGTGTTCGGTTTCACTTTTCGAATACACCAAGATATCATCGATAAACACGATGACCGACTTGTCCAACATTGGCTTGCACACCCGGTTCATGAGGTCCATGAAAGCCGCGGGCGCATTTGTTAGCCCAAATGACATCACGAGAAATTCGTAATGTCCGTACCTCGTGCGGAAAGCCGTCTTCGGCACATCTTCTTCTTTGACCTTTAGTTGGTGATACCCCGATCTAAGGTCAATTTTGGAAAACCAATTCGCGCCTTGTAATTGATCGAATAAATCATCTATCCTCGGGAGCGGGTATCGGTTCTTTACCGTGAGTTTGTTTAACTCCCGATAGTCGATACACATGCGCATGCTCCCGTCCTTCTTTCTCACAAACAACACCGGTGCGCCCCAAGGAGACACACTCGGCCTTATAAATCCCTTGTCAAGCAAATCTTGAATTTGGGACATCAGCTCTTGTAATTCCGACGGTGCAAGTCGGTACGGGGCTTTTGCTACAGGTTTCGCGCCCGGAATCAATTCGATCCCGAACTCTACTTCCCGTTCAGGCGGTATCCCCGGTAAATCTTCCGGAAAAACATCTTCATAATCTCGTACTACCGGTACATCTCCAATCTTCCGTGACTCTTTCTCGGCCTCATTTGCATAAATTATGAATGCCTTGCATCCTCGCTTCATGAGCTTGTGAGCTTTCAACATCGAACATACTATGGGATTGCCTCGTTTTTCGCCATAAATGGTGACGTGTTTTCCGCTCGGAGATGTTAGTTTTATCTCTTTGCGAAAACACACGACCTTTGCATGGTATTGAGATAGCCAATCCATCCCAACGACTACTTGGAATTCTCCCATCGACATCGGGATTAGATTTATCAAATATTCTTCATCATCAATGCTCAGTTTACAATTTTCACATACATCACAAACAATAAAACTTTTGTTATTACCTATCTCTACTTCTAAAGGCACAGGTAATTTGGTTAAAACAAATGAAGGATGTCGAATAAACCCATATGAAACAAAGGATTTATTCGCACCCGTATCAAATAACACGTGTGCGGGAATTGAATTTACAGCAAATATACCTGAGACCACGTCAGGTTCAATCTTCGCTTCTGCGGCAGTTAGTTGGAAAGATCTTGCCTTTGCTTTCGGGGCTTCACCTTTTGATTCTTGCCCATCGTTCTTTTCGACCAATTCCGGGCATTCCGACTTCTTGTGACCCGTTCGATAACAGTTGTAACAAACCGTCACCTTCTCCGGGCATGACATAGCCATATGTCCCGTTTTCTTGCATATGGGACAAGGCTTATCCTTGTAACGGCATTCGCCTTTATGATTTTTCCCACAAATTTTGCAACCTGATGTACTACCTTTAGCATCTGATTTCTTGGCTGATTCATTCGTTCTTGCTTTCTTGGCAGGGCTTGGATTCACATCTTGTGCCCTTCGTTCACCCCGCTCTATACTCTTCTTCAATTCGATCTCCCTTTCCCGAGCGGCATTGACAATCTCGGTAAGGGTCTCGTACTTTGAAGGGGTTATGAATTCTCTATACTCCGCGCTTAGCATGTTATGATAATAATAGACCTTTTGCTCTTCATTCGTTATCAAATCATCACAGAACTTCATCTTGTCCATAAACATCCCTGTGATCTTGTCTATGGATTCACCTTTGTGTCTGAGTTGCATGAACTCTTCCTTGATCTTGTTTATGACCGCTTTGGGACTATGGTGTTTAAGAAACGGCGTCTTAAACTCCTCCCAAGTCATGGCCTTAGCCGCTTCACTTCCAATCTCCTTCTTTTTGTTATCCCACCAATCTTTCGCTTGACTCCTTAGTTGACCCGTACCATAGGCTACGTAGTCTTCTTCGTCACAATGGGTTCTCTCGAATACCCCTTCGATGTCACTTAGCCATCGTTGGCACACTATTGGGTCAACCTCCCCATTATACGTTGGTGGTTTACAAGCCATGAATTCCTTGTATGAACAAGGCTTTCGTCCTCCTCGCTTTTCTTTTGCTACATTTGAATCGTCTTCCAGTTTCTTGATTCTATCTTCTACTATTGATAAAACCGTGTTTTGGATTTTATCAATAAAACCCGACAAACTATTTTCGATCGCCTTTCCAACCTCTTCGGCAATCACTTCCCTCACTTGTTCGGTGACTCTTGGCACCGTATTATCATTGTCTGCATCAGCCATCTCGATTTCTGAAATGTTTACATAGATTATTAAACATTCCATTTATAATACATGCTTTACTTGTTTTGATTTAATCAAGTTCGTAACTTGATTTAATCATTCTTGTTTGAATTCAATCAAGTTCGTAACTTGATTTGATCATTCTTGTTTCTATTCAATCAAGTCCGTAACTTGATTTGATCATTCTTGTTTCATGCATTTCTTGTTTTTGAGTGAGCTTACACACTCTTTTCATGCATATTGTTCATTTCTCATTCTATACCTAGTACATAATTTATTAACAAAACAAGTTAATTCTTACCGGACGATCGATCAAGCTTGAACCGAACACTTATTGACAACCTTGAGCTCTGATTACCAACTTGTTACACCCTAGAATTTATACCCTTGATTTTAGGCAAAATATAGTTAAATACATGACTTTCACTTAGAAAATTTATAATAGCCATGGCCTTAGTCGAGTAATGTCTAAGATACGAAATTTGTCAACTGTTTAAAATGTATTAACTACCATACACAAAGACTACAAAAGATCTAAAACGTTGCGGAAGCTTCAAAATAGAGTGTTCGGTTCTTCGTCATATCACTTGATCGTCATCCGTAAGACTTGTCGATTTACCTATGATCAAAACCAATTAAAACATTAGTTTTGACGTTATCGTATAATATAAACACAAGATTGAACGTGACATTTGAAATAACAAAAGCAAAAATAACCTTCCTGGATCCACCGTAAATTACGGTATCACCGTAATTTACGGTGATCCTTGATAGTTCCTGGTCACCGTAAATCAGGAAGTCTGCACCGTAAACTTATATCTTCTTCACCGTAAATTACGGTATTACCGTAATTTACGGAGGTACCTGGAGATTTCGAGTTTTGCTTGTTTTGATCATTTCACTCAATTCCAACTCTTAAAATTTAGTTTTCTAACATATACCACATCAATTTCTAGAAATTCTAACATGTTATATAGTGAGCTATATCAAAGATCAATCCATCATATTCCGAACTTTAAATCAAACTTTACTTGATTAAATGACCCGTTTGGCTCGTCTACGGAGTCCACCTCCATGACGACTACCAACGAGTACTAACAAGTTTAATCAGTCAATCAATTTGACGATTTCATCGCTTACTTCAACAACTCTTATTCAAGGATTCATTTACACAATAAAATCATCAAGCCTAATAAATGTAACGGGTCAAGTTACATACCTTCAAAGTTTGCCCTTTAAACGTGATTCGCCACCCGCTTGTCCGCTTGACGCTCCTGCGTCCGTTCCTATAGAGTCCATTTATGATGCGTTTTAGAACATCTCTTTTAATCAAAATTCGCATAATACATCAAAACATCATGATTATGCGTTTAAGCTCAGAATTTCAGTTTTAAGCCTTCATTGAGGCATTTCAACAAACACTTCTTATGCAGAATTTTTATATCTTTTAGAAATAAACTTCTTAGCTTGCTATTTAGCTAACTTGACAACAATAGAGTCCTCCTATAGTGTTTTAAGCATCATATCTTTCTGAAATCACTTTCAACAATCAATTTACACTAGAATAACACTTCTTAACCCTAGTGTTCATCAACATCATGGAAAACCCATAACCCACCTTCAAGGTGTTCATGGAATTTTCTGAATTTGGACATGATTTCATATGTATTTGTCTAGGTTCCACTTCTAGACACTACATTATCTCTAATCAAATCAAACAACACACATGCAACCTCTAATCTTAGATTTCCAAAATCATGAGAATTTTCTAACAAAGGATTAACACGAATTTTTACATACCTTATGATCCTCTTGTGATGAGGATCGATAATTTAAACTCGGATTTCGTTTTGGATCAGAATTTCATCTTCAGTTTAAGAGATTTGTGAGATTAGGGTTCTTGGATTGGGGATGTCGCCCCTTGCTTCTCTCTGATCGACCAACACCTCTAATTGAGGTGTTTGGTTTATTTTTATTTGTTCTAATTAGTTAAGTTTTCAATTTAAACAACTATGGTCCCTCAACTTTGTTCAACATATAGTTTGATAGCTTTTTAATCACTCTATAAGCTATTTCTAGACTAGTTAACTAACTAGGTTAAAATTCCTAGTTAGTAAACTCCCATTTATTTAGGCTTTATAATTATGATATAATGTTTTATATTTTCGGGATGTTACAAGTCCATCCCCCTTAAAAGGGTTTCGTCCCCGAAACCAAAATACGTACCAAATAATGTAGGGCGAAGACGTCGCATCTCCTCTTCGGACTCCCATGTAATGTCCGAACCTTTCCTATGCTCCCATTTGACTTTGACTTGGTCAATTTGTTTATTTCGTAAACGTTTGACCTTTCTGTCTAAAATTTCAACCGGTCTCACCACATAATTTAGACTATTATCCACTTCGATATCGTCGTAATGGATATATGTCGTTTCGTCTGCTAGGCACTTTCTTAATTGCGATACATGAAACGTGCCATGGATCCCACTCAGCTCCTCCGGTAGTTCAAGACGATAAGCTACCTTGCCAACTCTTCCGATAATTTTAAATGGCCCGATAAACCTTGGGCTTAACTTCCCTTTCTTTCTAAATCTAATAACACCTTTCCATGGGGACACTTTTAGCATGACCATGTCACCGACTTGAAATTCAATTGGCCTTTTCCTTTTATCAACATACGCCTTTTGCCTGTCTTGGGCTGCTTTCAAGTGTGCCCGAACTTTATCGATCTTTTCGTTCGTGGCTCGTACTATGTCTTGGTGGGCGAGTTCACGTGGACCCACTTCACCCCAACAAACCGGGGTTCGACACTTCCTACCGTAAAGCAGTTCGTATGGTGCCATTTTAATACTAGATTGGTAACTGTTGTTATATGAAAACTCAACTAACGGTAGGTGAACATCCCAACTGCCTCCAAAGTCGATTATACACGCCCGTAGCATGTCTCCCAATATTTGTATCGTTCTTTCACTTTGTCCATCCGTTTGAGGATGGTACGCAGTGCTAATGAACAATTTGGTCCCCATTTGTTCTTGGAATTCACGCCAGAATTTCGAGGTAAACCGGGTATCCCTATCGGACACGATGGACACCGGCACTCCATGACGTGCTATGATTTCATTGGTATAGACTTCTGACATCTTTTCTGACGTATAAGTCTCACGAATCGGAATGAAGTGAGCAGTTTTCGTCAATCTATCCACCACTACCCATATGGCATCAAAACCACGATTTGTCCTAGGCAGTTTGGTTAACAGATCCATTGTAAGATGTTCCCATTTCCAAACCGGAATTTCCAACGGTTGGAGTTTGCCATAGGGTTTCTGATGCTCCGCCTTGACTTGTAAACATGTCAAGCATTTTTCCACATACTTCGCCACATCCCTCTTCATTCCGGGCCACCAATAATTTTGTTTCAAATCATTGTACATCTTGGTCGCACCCGGATGAATTGAATAACGGGATTTATGGGCTTCATCAAGTAGAAGCGCCTTTACTCCACATGTATGTGGGACCCATATCCTTCCGGATCGAGTCTTCAACCCATGATTCCCTTCCGATAAATCTTTCAATTGACCAATTATTCTTTCCTTCTTCCAATTCTCTTCCTTTACTGCTTCTAATTGCGCCTCTCGAATACGTTCAAGTATACCCGAGGTTATCACGAGTTGCATCGATCGCACTCGTATCGGGACATAATCCGCTTTTCTGCTCAGAGCGTCCGCTACCACATTTGCCTTTCCAGGGTGATAATGTATCTCACAATCATAATCTTTCACCGTTTCTAGCCATCGCCTTTGTCGCATATTTAACTCCTTCTGATCGAAGAAGTATTTCAAACTCTTGTGGTCGGTGAATATGGTGCATTTTACCCCGTACAAGTAATGCCTCCATATTTTTAATGCAAATACCACCGCTGCCAACTCGAGATCGTGCGTGGGATATTTCTTCTCGTGTAACTTCAATTGTCTCGAGGCATAGGCTATTACCTTGCCCCGTTGCATCAACACGCAACCGAGCCCCGATAATGAAGCATCCGAATAAACCACCATGTCTTCGACTCCGTCCGGCAATGTCAGTACCGGAGCTTGAGTTAGCCTTTCTTTTAGCGTCCGAAACGCTTTTTCTTGATCGACTCCCCAAACAAACTTTGCTTTCTTTTGGGTTAGCTTTGTTAGTGGCGATGCAATCTTGGAGAAATCTTGAATGAATCTCCTATAATATCCCGCAAGCCCCAAAAAGCTTCTAATTTCCGAAGGGTTCTTCGGGGGATTCCATTTTGACACCGCCTCTATCTTTGACGGATCCACCAAAACTCCGTCGGCATTTATGACATGGCCGAGAAATTGTACCTCTCGTAACCAAAAGGCACATTTAGAGAATTTTGCATATAACTTCTCTCGTCTAAGTGTCTCTAACACTTCTTGTAAGTGATGTGCGTGTTCGGTTTCACTTTTCGAATACACCAAGATATCATCGATAAACACGATGACCGACTTGTCCAACATTGGCTTGCAAACCCGGTTCATGAGGTCCATGAAAGCCGCGGGCGCATTTGTTAGCCCAAATGACATCACGAGAAATTCGTAATGTCCGTACCTCGTGCGGAAAGCCGTCTTCGGCACATCTTCTTCTTTGACCTTTAGTTGGTGATACCCCGATCTAAGGTCAATTTTGGAAAACCAATTCGCGCCTTGTAATTGATCGAATAAATCATCTATCCTCGGGAGCGGGTATCGGTTCTTTACCGTGAGTTTGTTTAACTCCCGATAGTCGATACACATGCGCATGCTCCCGTCCTTCTTTCTCACAAACAACACCGGTGCGCCCCAAGGAGACACACTCGGCCTTATAAATCCCTTGTCAAGCAAATCTTGAATTTGGGACATCAGCTCTTGTAATTCCGACGGTGCAAGTCGGTACGGGGCTTTTGCTACAGGTTTCGCGCCCGGAATCAATTCGATCCCGAACTCTACTTCCCGTTCAGGCGGTATCCCCGGTAAATCTTCCGGAAAAACATCTTCATAATCTCGTACTACCGGTACATCTCCAATCTTCCGTGACTCTTTCTCGGCCTCATTTGCATAAATTATGAATGCCTTGCATCCTCGCTTCATGAGCTTGTGAGCTTTCAACATCGAACATACTATGGGATTGCCTCGTTTTTCGCCATAAATGGTGACGTGTTTTCCGCTCGGAGATGTTAGTTTTATCTCTTTGCGAAAACACACGACCTTTGCATGGTATTGAGATAGCCAATCCATCCCAACGACTACTTGGAATTCTCCCATCGACATCGGGATTAGATTTATCAAATATTCTTCATCATCAATGCTCAGTTTACAATTTTCACATACATCACAAACAATAAAACTTTTGTTATTACCTATCTCTACTTCTAAAGGCACAGGTAATTTGGTTAAAACAAATGAAGGATGTCGAATAAACCCATATGAAACAAAGGATTTATTCGCACCCGTATCAAATAACACGTGTGCGGGAATTGAATTTACAGCAAATATACCTGAGACCACGTCAGGTTCAATCTTCGCTTCTGCGGCAGTTAGTTGGAAAGATCTTGCCTTTGCTTTCGGGGCTTCACCTTTTGATTCTTGCCCATCGTTCTTTTCGACCAATTCCGGGCATTCCGACTTCTTGTGACCCGTTCGATAACAGTTGTAACAAACCGTCACCTTCTCCGGGCATGACATAGCCATATGTCCCGTTTTCTTGCATATGGGACAAGGCTTATCCTTGTAACGGCATTCGCCTTTATGATTTTTCCCACAAATTTTGCAACCTGATGTACTACCTTTAGCATCTGATTTCTTGGCTGATTCATTCGTTCTTGCTTTCTTGGAAAACCCATAACCCACCTTCAAGGTGTTCATGGAATTTTCTGAATTTGGACATGATTTCATATGTATTTGTCTAGGTTCAACTTCTAGACACTACATTATCTCTAATCAAATCAAACAACACACATGCAACCTCTAATCTTAGATTTCCAAAATCATGAGAATTTTCTAACAAAGGATTAACACGAATTTTTACATACCTTATGATCCTCTTGTGATGAGGATCGATAATTTAAACTCGGATTTCGTTTTGGATCAGAATTTCATCTTCAATTTAAGAGATTTGTGAAATTAGGGTTCTTGGATTGGGGATGTCGCCCCTTGCTTCTCTCTGATCGACCAACACCTCTAATTGAGGTGTTTGGTTTATTTTTATTTGTTCTAATTAGTTAAGTTTTCAATTTAAACAACTATGGTCCCTCAACTTTGTTCAACATATAGTTTGATAGCTTTTTAATCACTCTATAAGCTATTTCTAGACTAGTTAACTAACTAGGTTAAAATTCCTAGTTAGTAAACTCCCATTTATTTAGGCTTTATAATTATGATATAATGTTTTATATTTTCGGGATGTTACATCATTATCTCAGAATGTTTAATAGTTATATGTCAAATGATTAAATATTATATATTTAATCCTCACATCTAGATTAAAATTTAATATCTAATGTTTAACAAAATTATAGAGAATTAGTTAGTAATCACACTTTATCCCTTTATAAAAAAACTAACTCCCCCTCACGATTTTAAACGGTTATAACTTTTTGGTATGTTAACATTTTTTTAAATAACACCATATAAAATGAGTATTTTATTCTCTTTAATTTGGGTATAGTATTACTGAATCGTTAACCGAATCCAAACCAAAATTAAAAACTTGAAATTTTACGTGATTAACAATGTCTAAGGGTGAGTATTAACTGAATCGTTAACCGGATCCGAACCGAAATTAACTAAAAACCGAATTAACTGAAAAATGTTTAACCGAAACCCGAATGAACAAAAAATGGTTATCTATTTTTTGTATCCTCATTTAATCAAAATTAACTGAACCGAGTCATTCATATTTTCATATATTTGTAGCTTTTATAACCTCATTTCATGTATTTCATATTTATACACTCATTTTATGTATTTATACCTCCATTGTTGATCATATAGTAACTATTGGTCGCACAATTTCCATTTGTGCTCACTCATTACATCCACCACAGATATCATAAGCATGTTCTAAAACCTTATTGTAATCGAACTTTTCGCAATCTGCAAGCTGAGGCGCGGCCCTCTACCCTCAATTCAGATTGGAACGTACCTCCTAACTCAAGTTCTAATCCCTCGCATCCTTAAGTTTGAGGGATGTTTAGTAATTAGTAGATAGTTTAGTTCATGATATAATTAGATTAGTTAGTAAGTGTGAGGACCGGAATCGACTAAAGGAAATATTGTAACCTACTTAACAAGGGAAGCAACGTATCCTGGAGTCTCGACGTTTCACTATTGGCGGCAAACATCAGATTCTTTAAGAGTCACATCGATTGAAGGAAAATACGCAATGGTTCTAGACACAACCCTTCTATTAGTATAAATAGGGATAGGATTTGAATTGTATTCATTTAGATGTACAACACAATCATTTAGATTATAATCAAAGTGTTGGTTAATTTTTATTCTGATTCTTGTTCTTGATTCTTATAATCAATATCAATTGTGAAGATTCGACCAACATTGGTATCTGAGCGTCAGGCTATTGATAATGATTAACTATGTACAACAATTCACAAGTTCTGAAGGATCACATGAGGCTATTTCGTGCAATTAGGGTTTTGATTGTATGAAGGATTGTGAGAATTCGAAGTTAGTGATCAGATTAGGGTTCATGGGTGTATCAAACCGAGTACAAGAACAAAGAACAAGGTTGTTCTATTTTGTTTGGAGTGCTAGGAAGAATTAGAATACATGTTATCCGTGACTAGTTCTATTCGTGGGTAAATGTGTGAAGGCCTAAAAGTGTTACCGAATACGAAGAATCATGATATTTTCAATACAAGGTTCAATTCAAGTTTGCATATCTAATCTGAATTTCAATTTCTTTTATATTGGGTAGTAGTTTAGAAACAAGAATGTATACAGGGTTGCATGTAAGACCCTTAGTCCATTTATACGATTTTTATATAGTTTTCGACTGTATTTATTCCTTTAGGCTTTACACATACATTATAAAATATGTAATTCTTAAAGACTTTTAAGAAATAACCCAATTTAACATTTTGCAGAATATTCGTCGTTTAAAAACGTAACTACGAATCATTTCGCGGAAGCTTGAATCTTGATCGTGTTCGATTCTTTATCAAGCTTGATCGTCCACCGGCACCTCATATTAAATCTACATTTCATAAAACATGAAATGAGTTACTAATTTGGCGTATAAAACATGTCCAAGCAAGTTCGCGGGTCAAAACAAGCAAACAACTGTTTTTAACAACTGTTGCTGAACATTACACCCGTCGCGTGCCGCGACGGTGAACCAAATTGGTGTCGCGAGCCGCGACCATGATTGGCTTTGGCCGTCGCGCGGCGCGAGGACCCCAATTCGACAGAAAGATTGCAGCCTGATGCTGTATTTTCCAGCCAAACTCATTTTTACGCAAACGAGCATAACTTGCTCATTTTTTATCCGATTTAACTCGCGTTTCTTTCTACGTGATCGTAATTTAATTCTCCATCACATGGAGTTAAAATCCGACATTCGGATTAAATAAATTTGAGACTTTTAAGTCTTCTGCTTGTTTTCTTTTTACTAAATTTTGACCCGTTCATGTGTTTATCAAAAAACATGTTTGTTTGGCCCTAATTCCTCACAAACTTTATAAAGTCAATGTTATCTATCGTATTAGATTCAAATCCCGGGTTTATATACATTCTTAAACCCGTTTTAACTTAAATAATTATTTTGACCCGTTAAGGGTATTTATGCATTTTTTCGGATAATTCATGCTCATTTACTTCTAGCATCTTATTTCCACATTATTTATCAAATGATCTTCCACCACAACTATAATTGCGGTGGATTTAATGTGGTGATCTACATATTCCGAGTTTTACCCCTCGGATATGCATTTTACGACAAAGACTCATATAAGGTCAATTTACCCAAGGATTCACACCTTTTCGGTTTTTAGACTTATTCTAAGTATCTATTTGCTTATAAAACTAATTTCCAAACCACCTTTAAGGGTCGTTTGCTCAATTTAGCTTACAAGGTCGTTTTGGTCAATTCTAGTCCTTCATTTACGACGAAGGATTTTTAAAAACTTATTTGACCCAAAAATCCGACCTTTTAACTATAATCTTGTTTAGAACCCATTATGTTTCTAAAACACCATGATTATAACTTAAATTATTCGGTTTACCTAAAAGATAACTGAATATCCATTTTTGACCTTGTCTAACCCTTATAGAACCTCAAGTTCTAAATGATGAGTTGAACCATTATACATAACTAACTCGTATCAATATATTAACCCGTTTTAATACCTTGCTTTAATAATCGCTGTTTTATTGCGACGCAGTTATCCTTTCTATATTCACTCCTGTGAACATAATACTTGACAATATTCATTAGTCGATATTTTCAAATAATGATATCTTAACCAATTGACATGTTTGATCTAAGTGACCGTTTATCTTTGCGAGATGATATTTATTACCGTCTCATCTTCATGACTCGTTCCGGTTTACACCGTACGGTCATTTTACTTATAACACATTTCTTGACTCTTTGACCCATTATGGCTTACGCCATAAGTGTCTTTCAACAACTAACGGTTGTTATTAACGAGTGACCGAATTACCATTTTACCCTTTTCATTTATGTCGGTTTACCCTATAAGGTAACCATGCTATACTAATTATCTATTAGTCATTTCATGACTAAATAATTGTAATAGTCCTTTTTAACCATTTAACATGGTTTATTAGCATTGTCTTGGTTCCGACCCGCACATGTCGTGTCGGAACATCATAATTCAAACATGAATTTCTAGTATTCATAACCTATAAAACCAATAGGTATTAAATAAATAGAGTGTAAGCTTTACTTACCTTGCATCCGACTTATACTTTTCCTTCGTTCTTGATTCGTTTGACCCCCGCTTCCTTCCCAAGCTTTCACCTAGCTTGTCAAGCGTTAAATTATCATTATAATTTGCAAGATGGTTAGATTAGTCATAATCATTTAAGACTATTCCATCCTACGATTCTTATGTCGAATTCTTCATTCGATCATATCAAAGGTCAGTTTGACTTTTTAAAAGTCAACTGCTTATTAACATAAAATAATTACACGAAGTAGCTCAACTACTCGTTTAATTACTTGGTCAATTATCCGGTAAGCATCATTCTCATGTTACCGTTTAAATCACTTATTAACCAAGTTCTTGAATCATAACTTTCTGAATTAATACACAATGATATTAAACATCATTGAACACGAACATATCATCAATTTTTATCATATCATACTAAACTCATTTCCTAGTAAGTATGATTATATACTCAAACACACAATTTGTTCAAGTATTTCCTCATTACTATCTTATATGATGATTCTAAACACAATTATATCATCAACTTCATCATATGATTAAAACCCACTTATCCTAGTGTGGTAAATCATCAAATCATTCAATTCATGGCAATATATGTATAATTTTCACTTAGGGTTTTGTTTCTAAGCAATTATACATCATAATTCAGCCATATCTTCAATAGTTCATTCATAATTCACGATTTTGATGTTTATTAAAATTTCTCAACTTCACAAATCATCAAAATTTGACATACCTTTTGATCCCCTAGCTTGGGTGATCACTAATTCATGTTCAATTGTGAATTTGGAAATCATTTGGCCCTTCAATTTGATGATTTAGAAAGAACTAGGGTTTTAAGCTCCTGGGAGCTTCCCCTGTACGTCCAGAACACACACTCTGAATGTGTGTGTTTTGTTTAACTTTTATTTTTATAACATAACTTTCAAGTTATCCTGATTTGGCCCCTCTTGTTTGGTTAGTTATTAAGTAGGCCACAACCTACTTAATTTCAATAACATTCCCTCTAATTAACTAGGTTAAACATTCCTAGTTAACTTAGTGGGTTTGGGGAATTATTGACTAAGTTTATTTTAAGTCCTGTTGACTCGGGCTTCTATAAACTTTATTTTTCTCAAAAACTTTCATTTAACTTTTATTCAATATTAGGTTTATTTATTTAAAATCCTAATATTCACCGGGTTGATTTAACCACTAACGGTACTTTACCCGTCTTTTAGTATGACGTGGTTTGATTACCAAACCCATTTTCGGGGTGTTACAAGTCTACCCCCCTTAACGAGGTTTCGTCCTTGAAACCTTTCTTATATAGGTCATTGAGTTTTAAACTCAATGCATTTGACCCGAGTAATCTTTTAAGCATTACTCATACTTTAACCAATTGTTAGTATTACCAGGAAAGTATGGTAATATCTTTTTGGTTACAAAGCATATACATATTTCTTACGAAATAATGTAAATCAAAATAACGTAATCTCGTTATTTCAACCGTTTTGGTTAACTTAGCGAAATCCATCGCTTTTATACTTCCGGGCTCTTCATGAATCCGTTATTTTAACCTGTTCAGAGGTTTTTAGTGAAATCGTTCACTTTGAACAAACAAACTCCTTTGTCTGTGAACTTATAGCCCTATGATCCCTCAAAATAGGTGATCAGTATTTTCGGTTAGTGAGGTCTCATGGGCCGTCACTTTTATCTTGTATCTATATACTTTTATTGTTTACTTGACCGAGTCGCCAGTTTGGCCACTTAATCATGTAAATCTATTAATTTTTGTTTATTCCATGCTATTCTCATAATAAATAGTGTATTATCCAAATTCTCAATTTGAATTTCGACATTTATCATTCTCACTAACTAGACTTATTAGTCCAGTTACTTTATACCCATTGCTCGGGCTATAATGTAATTATACTTCACATTACTTTTCTTGACCGTGATCGCGTCACGTCGTGTTTAGCTTTATTTCAACCTTTCATTTTCGAAAATATTTCTTTCGAATATATCGTCTTGCACCTATCAATGTCAAGACCTGTATCTTTAATATTTACAGTTTCAATTCCCATCAGAGTTCATATTTGTAAAAATGTTATTTCTTACTAAAACTGAAGTTTTAGTTTAACATTTTTTTTTCTTTAACTTTTGTCAATTTTCCATATCAGGATATTGACAGTTAAGAATTTATTCTTTTTCAGTCTTTGTTTTACGCGAAGATTATCAACTTGTTCCCTCGTTTTGTCTAATTAACCCATAGGTTCCTTCACTTAGCCTCGTGGGCTATTTCTCTAGGCTTTCACCTTATTAAGGCAAGGCCCTTATAGTTCATTTCTTTTTATTTATGACCTCACGGGTCGTTTTGGTCCTATAGATCTTTTCATTATTTATAACCCAAAGGTTATGTTGATCCCGTAGATCATTTATTACTCATGTCATTCTTAAAATACATGTTTGGTGTCAAGGCACCCTATTTATGTTTGAAAATCATTTGGTTTCAAGTTTAAGATCCGTTAACCTTGACTGTAGTTCGTGACTACAATCGTTTTATTTCGGATCATTATCTCGACTCTATGACTTCTCGCGTCATTTATGCGTTCGTTCGTCTTATGCTCACCGTTATCCGCTTTACATATATTCGTATTTAATTATGTCCCATTACCGGGCTCATTATTCTTTTGCGTTTAACGCTACCGTTATCCGGCTTGCGCTTACTTATGCCATCCGGCATTATATCATATTCAATCCGTTTGACTTGTTATTGTGAAATCCATCACTTATAAACAATCAAACTTTATTCTTTATTTAACCCGTTCAACCTCAAATAATTGAACATATTTATTCAAAATTTCTATTTACGAAATCTTATAGTCTTTTAGTGATAACTCATAATCCGAGTCCTTTGACTTTCAACCCGCGTTCCCATCTCTCGGTTTACGCATGTGTTTAAATTCCTACCCATCAACCGGGTAATTTACTGAAGTCATTATTAATGCAACCCTTTGGGTATGCATTTAAACTTCATTTTGACTTGTTTGGTTTTCTTAGGGAAATCCATCACTTTATTTAACCAAACCTTTATTCTTTATGTGACCATGTTTGATGGTCTTTTTAATTTCTGAATGATGATTATTATCATCATCCTTTCTTTACTACGACCAAGTCAATGACTTCGATCGTCTTTTTGTATGGGCAATACCTTCGTTTCTATGACCCTGCGGTTCATTTATACTTTGGTTTTATATGCCCCTTGTTGTCAACCATGGCTCTTTCGTCCAAAATGACTTATTTCACGAATTCCCTTGGGTCATTTATTTCTATGCGCGCCATACATCGTTTTTATGGTTCACTCGAAAACCATTTATACGAGTATGCCCATAAAATTTCTTGACCCCAAAGTTCTTTTAACTTTTTATTCGTCTCGGCCTTACCACATCGGACATAACTGTGCTCATTATAAGAAGCTCATGGTATCATGTGTTCACTACTTACTTGGTCAGAGTAAGCGATCAACACATGGTACACATAACCTTATTATAATTACCACATCACGTCCCATGTAATAAATCTCTCGATTTATTTTAATTGGTAAAATTTTATTTAATTGCCAATTAACAATTTCTAGTTTTACCCGTTTTATCTTTGAACATATACAATGTCCCTTTTTATAATCATTTATACAATCACATTCGTTGATGTGATCATTACCTTTCTCAATTTAATCTTTATTGAGAATACTTTCTTGGATGATTACTTTCTTCTGAGTTTATATTTAAACTAAAATTCAGTTATTGTTTTATTATTCACGACTGTGAATAATACGTATCTATACTGAATTTCTCTTGGAAATGTCATCCTGGATATGTAACCTATCCAGGTTTTCCAAGTTTCATATTCTATATGAAACTGTCATTCACTATGTCTTTGTTGCATATTACTATTTATACTATAAGTTTAAGACGTGTACCTTGTAGATACTTGCCCTTATAACTCTCCTTGTTGTTCGATCTCTCATTAGAGATCATTTCCTGATTTATGTCTTTAGCATGTATGACTTACTTGTCATACTTCGGACCATATCTTCATCGTATCGATAGATCCTTAGACTCTCGTCATCTTCAGATGCAAGGATCCTTTAATTTAAAACGTCTACAAATGTTAGTAACGTTGACATTTATAACCGCCCGTACTATAATACAAGGCTTTTTACGACACGTGTTAACACACGTAATTCGTTTAACTATGTTGGTCGTTTATCGCTTTCTTTGGGTAACGTGTTTTACACGATAACCCTATGTGTTGTTTTCAACACTTTACACGCTAGACCGTTAATGTATTGAATAACTTACCAGATTTTGCGATCAAGTCTCGAACCGAACACCTTACTCCTTAACCTGGAGCTCTGATACCAACTTGTAAGACCCTTAGTCCATTTATACGAGTTTTATATAGTTTTCGACTATATTTATTCCTTTATGCTTTACACATACATTACAAAATATGTATTTCTTAAAGACTTTTAAGAAATAACCCAAATTAACATTTCACAGAATATTCGCCATTTAAAAACGTAACTACGAATCATTTCGCGGAAGCTTGAATCTTGATCGTGTTCGGTTCTTTATCGAGCTTGATCGTCCACCGGCACCTCATATTAAATCTACATTTCATAAAACCTGAACATTACACCCGTCGCGTGCCGCGACGTGGAACCAAATTGGTGTCGCGTGACGCGACAGGTGTCGCGGGCTGCGACCATGATTGGCTTTGGCCGTCGCGCGACGCGAGGACCTCAATTCGACAGAAAGATTGCAGCCTAATGCTCCATTTTCCAGCCAAACTCATTTTTACGCAAAACGAGCATAACTTAATCATTTTTTATCTGATTTAACTCACGTTTCTTTCTACGTGATCGTAATTTAATTCTCCATCACATGGAGTTAAAATCCGACATTCGGATTAAATAAATTTGAGACTTTTAAGCCTTCGGCTTGTTACCTTTTTACCAAATTTTGACTCGTTCATGTGTTTATCAAACAAACATGTTTGTTTGACCCCAATTCCTCACAAACTTTATAAAGTCAATGTTATCTATCGTATTAGATTCAAATCCCGGATTTATATACATTCCTAAACCCGTTTTTACTTAAATACTTATTTTGACCCGTTAAGGGTATTTATGCATTTTTCCGCATAATTCATGCTCATTTACTTCTAGCATCTTACTTCCACATTATTTATCAAATGATCTTCCACCACAACTATAATTGAGGTGGATTTAATGTGGTGATCTACATATTCCGAGTTTTACCCCTCGGATATGCATTTTACGGCAAAGACTCATATAAGATCAATTTACCCAAGGATTCACACCTTTTCGGTTTTTATACTTATTCTAAGTATCTATTTGCTTATAAAACTCATTTCCAAGCAACATTTAAGGGTAGTTTGCTCAATTTAGCTTACAAGGGCGTTTTGGTCAATTCTAGTCCTTCTTTTACGAGAAGGACTTTTAAATACTTATTTGACCCAAAAATCCGACTTTTAACGATAATCTTGTTTAGAAACCATTATGTTTCTAAAAAACCATGATTATAACTTAAATTATTTGGTTTACCTAAAAGATAACCGGATATCCATTTTTGACCTTGTCTAACCCTTATAGAACCTCAAGTTCTAAATGATGATTTGAACCGTTATACATAACTGACTCGGATCAATATATTGACCCGTTTTAATACCTTGCTTTAATAATCGCTGATTTATAGCGATGCAATTATCCTGTCCCTATTCACTCCTGTGAACATAAGACTCGACAATATTCATTAGTCGATATTTTCAAATAATGATATCTTCACCATTTGACCTGTTTGGTCTAAGTGACCGTTTATCTTTGCGAGATGATATTTATTACCGTCTCATCTTCATGACTAGTTCCGGTTTACACCATGTGGTCATTTTACTTATAACACATTTCTCGACACTTTTGACCCATTATGGCTTACGCCATAAGTGTCTTTCAACAACTAACGGTTGTTATTAACGAGTGACCGAATTACCGTTTTACCCTTTTAATTTATGTCGGTTTACCATATAAGGTAACAATTCTAAACTCATTATCTATTAGTCATTTCATGACTAATAATTGTAATAGTCATTTTTAACCATTAAACATGGTTTATTATCATTATCTTGGTTCCGACCTGCACATGTTGTGTCGGAACATCATAATTCAAACATGAATTTCTAGTATTCATAACCTATAAAACTAATAGGTATTAAATAAATAGAGTGTAAGCTTTACTTACCTTGCATCCGAATTATACTTTTCCTTCATTCTTGATTCGTTTGACCCGCTTCCATCCCAAGCTTTCACCTAGCTTGTCAAGTGTCAAACTATCACTATAATTTGCAAGATGGTTAGATTACTCATAATCATTTACGACTATTCCATCCTACGATTTTTATGTCGAATTCTTCATTCGATCATATCAAAGGTCAGTTTGACTTTTTAAAAGTCAACTGCTTATTAACATAAATAATTTCACGAAGTAGCTCAACTACTCGTTTAATTACTTGGTCAGTTATCCGGTAAGCATCATTCTTATGTTACAGTTTAAATCACTTATTAACCAAGTTCTTGAATCATAATTTACCGAATTAATACACAATGATATTAAACATCATTGAACATGATCTTATCATCAATTTTTATCATATCATACTAAACTCATTTCCTAGTAAGTATGATTAAATACTCAAACACACAATTTGTTCAAGTATTTCCTCATTACTATCTTATATGATGATTCTAAACACAATTATATCATTAACTTCATCATATGATTAAAACCCACTTATCCTAGTGTGGTAAATCATCAAATCATTCAATTCATGGCAATATATGTATAATTTTCACTTAGGGTTTTGTTTCTAAGCAATTATACATGATAATTCAGCCATATCTTCAATAGTTCATTCATAATTCGCGATTATGATGTTTATTCAAATTTCTCAACTTCACAAATTATCAAAATTTGACATACCTTATGATCCCCTAGCTTGGGTGATCACTAATTCACGTTCAATTGTGAATTTGGAAATCATTTGGCCCTTCAATTTGATGATTTAGCAAGAACTAGGGTTTTGAGCTCCTGGGAGCTTCCCCTGTACGTCCAGAACACACACACTGAATGTGTGTGTTTTGTTTAACTTTTATTTTTATAACATAACTTTCAAGTTATCCTGATTTGGCCCCTCTTGTTTGGTTAGTTATTAAGTAGGCCATAACCAACTTAATTTTAATAACATTCCCTCTAATTAACTAGGTTAAACATTCATAGTTAACTTAGTGGGTTTGGGGAATTATTGACTAAGTTTATTTTAAGTCCCGTTAACTCGGGCTTCTATAAATTTTATTTTCCTCAAAAACTTTCATTTAACTTTTATTCAATATTAGGTTTATTTATTTAAAATCCTAATATTTACCGTGTTGATTTTACCACTAACGGTACTTTACCCGTCTTTTAGTATTAATGTGGTTTGATTACTAAACCCGTTTTCGGGGTGCTACATTGCAAAATTACAATTGTCATAGTAAAATCATTCTATTGCAAATCATGTCTAATACACCGAGCGGTTCGGGTCAACAAATTGTAATTCACAAGGATGTGGGGTCTCTAACTCACTACCAATGTCCAATTTTAAAACCAACAAATTATATGGTATGGGCAATACTTGTCGAAACCATACTAGAAGCGAATGAACTCTGGGAGATGATATAACCCACAGAAGCAATGCAACAAGATGTGAAAAAAGACAAACGCACGAAAGATTTGGTTTTGCAAATGGACAATTGCAAAACTGCAATAGATATTTGGAACATATTAAAGACGAGACACGTTGGTGTAGATTGAGTGCAAAAGGCATGTTTGCACACACCCATGTTAGAGTTCGAGTTGTTATAGATGAAGGAAGACTACGATACCATAGATTCGTTCTCTACAAGGATAAATAGTATTGTTACAACGACAAGTAAATTTAGAACAACACTGAATCAATCCACTCTGGTACGAAAAATTCTAAACCGTGCAAGATAAATTTATTCAAGTGGTTGAATCGATCGAGCAATACTCCGATCTAGACACGATAACTTTAGACGAGGCTGTTGGTAGATTAAAAACTTATGAAGAAAGGATAACGTTGAAGAAAAAAGAAAAGCCTGTGAACTACCTAGAAGAACTCTTGTATGCGGGTCATGGACAACATCTTGAAAATCGTGGACAAAGGACATTCCATCTGTCACGAGGCCGAGGGAGAGGCAATTATCAACGAAGGGGTGAAGGACACACCTCTTATGAGTTGGAAGTAACCGACAAACCACAGAGGGATGATAGCACGTGAGAGACACCTAATATGAGATATGAGAGATAAGTCAAAAATCACTTACTACAGATGTAGAAACTTGGGCACTTTGACTACGAATGGTCAACCAAGAAACCCAAGGAAAATGAGACACTCTTAGTCGAACGAGGAGAAGATAATGAACTGGCACTTCTGATGTACCTACACGTTGAAGAAAAGTAGAAACATGAAATTTGATCGTGTGATACGATCAAATGCAAGAACCATGTAATGCGGAGATAACATGCGACATGTACAATAAAACAGTCCAGTGAGTGGATCAGGTAGTAAAAGTGAAGAATGCGTGAGGGAAACAATCATTCATGAAGAACCCGTTGTGAGAGACAACCGTGAAGAAGATAAATCAAGGAGAAAACACGCGTATCTGGTGACTAGGTTAGAAGAAGGAATTGTTGTGTGATAAAACTGCTAGAGAAATTTGATTGAGTCAGGTTGTCTAAAAAATCTATGTGATATGGATTTAAGTCATGCGATATGATGGTGGGGAAGTTAATCAAGATCGGGTGGAGTTCGTCTTTAGACAATTACACAAGACTAGGTCGTGTGATACAAATCAAGTACGGTCAAGACTAGTGTGAAGCTAAATGTCCTTGAGGAGCAAGGTTCATGAATAAAAGGATCCATGAGAAAGGATGGATACTGAGGAGATTCAAGAAGATAAAACTGCTTGGAGTTCAAGACCTACAACTCAAGGATGTTCGTGATTAGGGGGTGAATGAAGTTCTAATCCCTCGCATCGAGGGTTGTTCAGTAGTTAGTGTTGGAAATTTGTGTGTTGTGAATGAAAGTCTTAAATGTGGTGACACTTTGTCCCACATTGGTGTGGGAACAAAATGAAAGGCAACATATAAGGAATAACCTTGACCAAGCCTTTGAAGTCTTATGGCATGTTTTACCACAAGCCCTACCCGCGCGTGCGCAGGGGGGAGCAAAAAAATGGAACCGGAATTAGTTGAACTCGCATATGCCCGCACGTCCTGCGGACACGAATGCAGTTCCAAAAACCTGGGTCCACGTGGAGCGTTTTTTTGCACTCTTGACTTTCTGTTTTTGAAACTGAAATGAATGAAGATCATTATTTCGTTTTCAAATTCTAACTGATTATCAGTTTCGTAACCGACATACTAATGGCCATTATTTGGTCTTTATTTTGTTGATTTCGGTTATAGTTCTGGCCCTCGTAACCGACATACTAATGACCATTATTTGGTCTTTATTGTGTTGATTTCGGTTATGATTCCAGCCCTATAAATCGAAGACTAGACTGATTAGTTGAGACACACCAACAGCTTCTCTTCTCTTCTCTATCTCAGTTTCTTACAACACAGCTCCTGTTTATTTTCAGGCAAGTGCTCAAGTCCGGCAGTGCGCGGTGCTGCTTTGAACCGACGTACCCTGGGAATAGACGACGAATCTGTTTAAGGGAATTGTGTTAAACACAAGCCCGGTTCACTCGTTAACTGTGTCTGTCTCTTCACTTCTGTTTCAGATCATTTTCTTGTTCAATTAGTTGCAATTTTACTAACAAACTTAAACAGGTTTTATTTACTGATTGTTCTTGTTTATTTTCAGAATGGAAACCCCTCTGACCACTGTTGTTTCTACAGCCGTGACTGCTGTCATGACTTCCGTTGTTGCTGTAACAACTTGTCTGGTGACACCACTGCCTAATGCAGTGTCGCATGCTGAGAAACCAGAGAAATTCAGTGGTGTGAATTTCAAACAGTGGCAGCAAAAGATGTTCTTTTATCTGACCACGCTGAATCTGGCAAGGTTCTTGACTGAACCGAAACCCCATGTTGATGAAGGGGAAATGGATGCTCAAACTGTGAGCGCGATGCATGCTTGGAATCATTCGGATTTCCTGTGCCGTAACTTTATCTTGAATGGTTTGGTGGACACATTGTATAATGTGTATTGCAATGCCAAGACTGCCAAAGAATTGTGGGGAGTCTTTGGATCGCAAATACAAAACAGAAGATGCGGGCACTAAGAAATTCGTGGTGGCTAAGTTCTTGGACTTTAAAATGATTGACTCTAAAACTGTCATGAGCCAAGTCCAAGAGTTGCAGGTTATTCTTCATGATATTGATGCGGAAGGAATGATGCTCAGCGAGACATTCCAAGTTGCTGCAATGATCGAAAAACTGCCACCAAGCTGGGTTGATTTCAAGAACTATCTCAAGCATAAGCGAAAGGAGATGACCATTGAAGATCTTGTTGTTCGTCTTCGGATTGAAGAAGATAACAAAGTGGCTTTAAAAAAGACTGATGGCCCTGAAACTGTGAAGGCCAATCTTGTTGAACATGGCCAATCTTCAAAGGGAAAAAACAAGGACACTGGAAAGAAGGGTCATGGGAAACGCTCCAACCTTGGTCCGAAAGGAGGTGTTGGGAAAACGAAGTTCCAAGGAACTTGTTATAATTGTCAAAAGCAAGGCCACAAGGCCAGCGAATGCAAGCTTCCCAAGAAGGAAAATGATCGACAAGTGAACATGGTTCATGAAGTCGACAAACTTGTTGCCATGGTCACGGATCTTTCGATTTTGGTGACCGAAGTTAATTTGGTTGGGCAAAATAACAAGGATTTGTGGGTTGATACGGGGGCTACCCATCATGTGTGTTCCGACAAAAGCCTTTTCAACACCTTCAAGGAGGTGACAAATGGCGAAAAGGTCTTTATGGGTAACTCTGCAACGACCGAAATCAAAGGCGAGGGGAACGTGGTTTTGAAGATGACTTCGGGAAAAGAACTCACCTTGTCCAATGTGTTGTATGTTCCCGAAATTCGTAAGAACCTTGTGTCGGGATGGCAGTTGAACAAGTTTGGGTTCAAAATGGTGATTGAGTCTGATAAGGTCGTGTTGACCAAAAATGGTGTGTATGTTGGTAAGGGCTATGCCCTCAATGGAATGTTTAAACTAAATGTAATTGTCGTGAATGCAATGAAAGAAAACGCTACTAGTTCTACTTATTTGATTGAGTCTTCTAATCTTTGGCATGGTAGACTAGGTCTCTTAAATTATAATTCCATTCGTCGTTTAATCAAACTTGATTGCATACCAACATTCGATAGCAACTCAATTAATAAATGAGAAACTTGCGTAGAAGCAAAACAAACAAAATCGTCATTCAAAAAGGTTGAACGAATCACCTAACCGCTCGAGATGATCCACACTGATGTGTGTGATCTAAAAGCAATTCCTACTCGTGGTGGGAACAAGTACTTCATCACGTTCATTGATGATAGTACAAGGTATTGCTATGTGTAAGGACGAGGCTGCTGACAAGTTTATCTTGTTCAAAGCCGAAGTTGAGAATCAACTAAATCGGAAAATCAAAATCGTAAGGAGCGACCGAGGAGGTGAATATGTTTCACCTTTTATTGACGTGTGTGCAAAAAGTGGAATCATCCACGAACTCACAGCTCCTTACTCCCCTCAATCAAATGGCATAGTGGAACGGAAAAATCGTACCTTGAAAGAAATTATGAATGCCATGATGATAAGTTCTGGTGTAAACCAAAACATGTGGGGGGAAGCAATCTTATCGGCAAATTATGTGTTGAACATGATACCCAATAGAGTCTATCGGCAAATACGAATTATGGACGGGAAAGAAAGCACCATATAAATCCTTGAAAGTATGGGGGTGTCTAGCTAAGGTGGTGGTCACACCACCTAAGCGCCTACTAATAGGTCCCAAAACGGTGGATTGTGTGCTTATAGGATACACCCGTCCTTATGGTCCTTATCGTTTTATTGTGCATGATTCCAAGAACCCTGGAATATGCAAAGGCACCATAATCGAATCTAAGGATGCAACGTGGTTTGAACATGTGTTCCCATGCTTAGATAGAAGTGAACCGAGTTCTTCTAGACCGGTTGAGGAAATTGTTCCCGAGGGTGTAGTTGAAAATGATGAACCTCGAGAACAATCTAAGAATGAGGAAGTTAAAATCAGGAAAAGTAAACGGCAAAGGATTGAAAAATCCTTTGGTCCTGAGTTTCTTACCTATATGGTAGAAGATGAACCTCAAACGTACCAACAAGCGGTACATTCCTCAGAAGGACCTCAGTGGAGGGAGGCAATCAAAAGTGAGATAGACTCTATCTTACAGAACCATACTTGGGAACTAGTGGATCTTCCTCAAGGACGTAAACCACTAAGATATCGATGGATCTTCAAGAAGAAATGAAACCAGATGGAACCATCGATAAGTACAAAGCAAGGTTGATAATCAAAGGATATAAACAGCGAGAAGGTTTAGATTACTTTGATACATATTCGCCAGTTACGCGAATAACATCCATCAGGTTGGTGCTTGCCATTGCCGCCATTAGAAATTTGGAAGTTCACCAAATGGATGTGAAAACAGCTTTCTTGAATGGAATTCTAGAGGAAGAAATCTACATGGAGCAACCCGAAGGCTTCACAGCTATTGGGCAAGAAAAGAAAGTGTGTAAACTTGTGAAATCCTTGTATGGATTGAAACAAGCTCCAAAACAATGGCATCAAAAGTTTGATCATGTCATGCTTGATGCTGGGTTCAAAATCAATGAATGTGACAAGTGTGTGTATGTGAAGGACACATCTGATGGATATGTCATTTTGTGTCTATATGTAGATGATATGCTCATTGCTGGAAGCGATGACAAAATCATAAAATCTACAAAGAACATGCTAAAAGCAAGATATGACATGAAAGACATGGGTCTTGCAGATGTGATTTTGGGGGTCAAAATCACGCGAACCCAAAGTGGACTCGTTTTAAGTCAATCCCACTATGTGGACAAAATTCTTGAGAAGTTCAATTCAAATGACTCTAATGAAGCTAGAACTCCACTTGACACAAGTCAACATCTAGCCAAGAATAGAGGTGAACCCGTAAACCAGTTGGAATACTCAAGAATTATTGGTAGCTTGATGTATCTTATGAGTTGTACTAGGCCAGACATAGCATTTGCTGTGAGCAAGCTAAGTAGATACACAAGCAACCCAAGTTCAATGCATTACAACTGTATCACTCGGTTGCTTCGCTACTTAACATACACTCGGGAATACGGGTTGCATTATAACAGATATCCAGCAGTTATAGAAGGACACTGCGATGCAAATTGGATATCTGACACGAATGATTCCAGAGCAACAAGTGGGTATGTATTCACACTTGGAGGTGCAACGATATCGTGGAAATCATCAAAACAAACGGTTATTGCTAGATCCACGATGGAATCTGAGTTCATCGCTTTAGATAAAGCAGGTGAAGAGGCAGAATGGCTACGTCAATTTGTTGAGGATATACCAAGATGGCCTAAGCCGGCAACGGCCATTTGTATACATTGTGATAGCCAATCGGCACTTGGCAGAGCTCGTAGCACAATGTATAATGGTAGGAACAGACATATCAGACGTAGACATAATACGATACAACAACTAATCTCTACAGGAATTATCACTATTGCCTACGTGAGGTCAAAGGATAATACTGCGGATCCGCTGACAAAAGGTCTAAGTAGAGAGTTAGTACAGACGTCGTCCATGGGAATGGGACTGAAGCCCTTGAAAAATGAAGTTCATATGATGGAAACCTAACTCAATAGACTGGAGATCCCAAGAATTGAGTACAATAGGAAAACCTAATTGTATGAATAAGCAAGGTCACCATGGGGGGATAACCCTACGCATTTAATAAGGTAGTTTATTATGAAGATTTATAAACTTCCTAGTCAATTCCTAAAAGTGACAAGTGTGAGGCTAAGCCTATGGCTTTTAATGATTCGACTAAAGTAAACATACATAGTGAATCACCTATGTGAGAGAGAAGTGGGGTCGCTTCGAAGGGTATTGTTGGGGCACAATACCTAATGGCTCTCGCAGAACCAGGCATCATGTTCATGACCATAACGAACATAACTATGAGGACTTGACTTTGTCAGGGAGAGTCTTGTGTGAAGTGCATTGTCGTCTACACAAACGGCAGAACAGTTCAAAGACATCGAGTTCTACTCAGAGCTAGTGGGCTAAGTGCATTTCATGAGCGAAGGCTCAAAGGGTAACACCTACCTATCGTATGCAAAACTCAACTACTGAAATGTAATAAGGAATTTTGTTGTTTCTGAGATCGACCTCCATTCATGTGGGGGATTGTTGGAAATTTGTGTGTTGTGAATGAAAGTCTTAAATGTGGTGACACTTTGTCCCACATTGGTGTGGGAACAAAAGGAAAGGCAACATATAAGGAATAACCTTGACCAAGCCTTTGAAGTCTTATGGCATGTTTTACCACAAGCCCTACCCGCGCGTGCGCAGGGGGGTGCAAAAAATGGAACCGGAATTAGTTGAACTCGCGTATGCCCGCACGTCCTGCGGACACGAATGCAGTTCCAAAAACCTGGGTCCGCGTGGAGCGTTTTTTTGCACTCTTGACTTTCTGTTTTTGAAACTGAAATGAATGAAGATCATTATTTCGTTTTCAAATTCTAACTGATTATCAGTTTCGTAACCGACATACTAATGACCATTATTTGGTCTTTATTTTGTTGATTTCGGTTATAGTTCTGACCCTCGTAACCGACATACTAATGACCATTATTTGGTCTTTATTGTGTTGATTTCGGTTATGATTCCAGCCCTATAAATCGAAGACTAGACTGATCAGTTGAGACACACCAACAGCTTCTCTTCTCTTCTCTTCTCTATCTCAGTTTCTTGCAACACAGCTCCTGTTTATTTTCAGGCAAGTGCTCAAGTCCGGCAGTGCACGGTGCTGCTTCAAACCGGTGTACCCTGGGAACAGACGACGAATCTGTTTAAGGGAATTGTGTTAAACACAAGTCCGGTTCACTCGTTAACTGTTTCTGTTTCTGTCTCTTCACTTCTGTTTCAGATCATTTTCTTGTTCAATCAGTAGCAATTTTACTAACAGTTAGTAGATAGTTTAGTTTATGATATAATTAGATTAGTTAATAAGTGCGAGGACCGGAAGCGACTAAAGGAAAGATTGTAACCTACTTCACAAGGGAAGCGACGTATCCTAGAGATGCAACCTTTCGATTAGTATAAATAGGGATAGGATTTCAATTGTATTCATACAGAGGTACACCACAATCATTCAGATTATAATCGATGTGATGGTTAGTTTTCATTCTTATTCTTGTTCTTGTTTCTTATAATCAATATCGATTGTGAAGATCGGGTCAACACTAACTTGTATTTATTTTTATTATGATTCCCCTTTGGCCATAAGTAATTTCCGATATTTAAAATGATGTGAAGACACTAAAATCACCAGTTGTTAATTCCAATGGAGTTGGCATTGAAATCGTTAAGTTTGTAACTTCTATTCTCACCACATACATGTAGAAGAGGCAATAAAATATTTTTTTATCAATGGAAAATTCAAGTGTTTGAATCACCTTGTCACACAAATGAAGCACGTTTAAGTTCGAAACTCCGGTTTTGGGTGGTGCTGTTACATTTCCCATAAGAATAGACGAGAGTGACTTGCAGATACACATGTTGTTACCTCATTAATTAAGTGGTATATATATAATGAACGGATGTCTTGAATGTAATCATGCATCCACATTATAAGATGTTATTATCATCTAAATTGCTTATTTGTAATGCATACACAGAATCACAAAAGAATATCTATCATTTAATCTTATTCACTTTTAAAGTCGAGCCAAATGACTAATATCATATGGATATGTATCCGTGGGAATCACTGAAATATATGACCTTGTTGCAATGGCTGTGTTAGAAATTTCACTTGGATGAAAACCATCATAGAAGACAGTTAAAGCGCGAACAAGACAAGGCTTTGAATCCGGAACACATTGTCCATCTTCCCCTACTTGACAACAAGGAGTATTCGGTAATGGTATATCTGCAAAAAGCAAGCATTCTATTAAGTTAATGTAATCATAAAAAATACATATATGAGGTTGTTATCAATATGGATTGAACACAATAAATTTGATGTTTTTAAGCTGTTGCTTTACCTCCCTGTGGTGCTGATATACTGGTAAGGTTGATCAAAGTGAATCTTGCATCTTGATAATCAGTGTTAAGCTTAGCAAGAAGACTCTTAAGCTTGTCATTAAATAGTTGAACCGCATCATTGATCCACTCTACGCAAGGTTTCCCATTGGTGCCAAACCTTTTTATCTCAGCTGGGGTGCACCCTACTTGCCCTAGACCAAACACAGCAATCTTCCTAGCTCCCAAATTGTATATCGTCTATCATTCGAATCAAATAAAACATTTTTTTTTTAATTTTTTTCTATACAATCTATCAAAACTCCGGATAAAAGATTATGCTCAAACCAAATGTGAAAGATTGTGTACCTTTAGTTGTTGAGAGTACTGTTGCACAAGAACCGCTGCATATTCATCAGCCGTATATGTTTTGCTTGAAGAGTAAATGCTAGGTATCAAGTAGTTATTAATGTAGTCGTTGCTTCCTATATTTGACAAGTAAATGCATTTCTTCAGGTATTCATCCGTAAATGTCTTATTGCTTTGCAAGGCGGAAAGGCGTGAAATTATTTTTTCGTGATTGAGTAATTGTCTATCCATGCTGATCCGATCACCCTACAATGAAATAACATTTGCGTTTAATACGTATTCGGAAAAGAATCATAGGATTATATATATGTTTACTTTTAGTATGTGTGGTTTTAAATGGTTTAGAATGTCAAACACACACATAAACATCAGAAGAAAAGGTTGACTTTGTATAGATATCATGAGACCTGAAAACTAAAATCAACTAGTACATCTACCGTAGGTTACGCAACAAATTGTGATTACCAGATGACTTCCAGATTCCTCTCTGATACCAGCACTACCACTACCATAGTTTACGCCGGTGCTAATCTCTTGATCAGTTGCGGTAGCATAAGGTGGAATGAACTTAGGAAAACCTAGAAGTTGACCTGAAATTAAGAAAGCAATATGTTGACATTAATACATATAAACCTTCTTTTTTTCTCTTAGAAAATCTAAACTAGTTGACATACCAATGATGTCTGCGACGGTTCGGCCGTTGGTGAATCTACCGGTGACACCTTGTGGAAAATCAATCCCATAGGGCCAGTAGTTGGCCTTAGCGGCAGTTGTGAGTGCATTGTTATTGCCACTATCGACCAAAGAGTCCCCAAATATGAACAAACACGGAACTTGTGGTTCACCTGAAACTACAAATGCTGTAACATGTATCAATCCTAAATATACGAGGACATGAAATGCTAGGCTAAGTTGATCCTTCATGTTTTTTTTTGGTGTACAAATAGAGATGTAAGACTGACTTCAAATGCAAAACAAATTTTATAGTATTTATAGAAAGAGAGAAAGGCGAGGTCGGCAAGTGGGAATTCTTTTATTCTTTTTCCACAGAGTTGGGCAACTGGGAATATAATGTTAATTAAATATAATTATTAGCATATATTATTTGAGAGTTGAGACCATGCGTTTGGCGAGTACTAATCAGTCATGACATGTGGCATTGAACTAGTCATTTATATAGTTTATTAGGAAATGATGGATCCGAGAGATCTATTCATAGTTGTATATTCATCATAAAATCACGATATTATTCCTAGAATAATAGGTTTTTTTGGGTGAAACCAAAAGCTCATATATTCATCATAAAATCACGATACAATAACGTGTATGCCAATATAAAGTATAAATGTAACTAGAAGTTTTGGTATTACGTGTATAACTAACTACATGTTGCATATTTTTTTAATTTCTATATTTTATATGGCAACCTGTATAACGTTAGGAATTATAAAGTGCTAATCATTTCTTTTATTTCAAATAAGGGCCGACATTCTATTTTTCTTTTTTTCTTAAAACCCATTATTTTATGTGTAAGATAAGAAAAGAAGCTAGGTGAAGTTCAAAGAAATCATGCACCAAAAGTAAATCTACCTCATAAGGCATGCAACACCGAACTTATAGGAGAGACTGTACTACAGCTAGTTACAAATTTGACAACACATTAGATTCCAATTTGGGGCATAACTACGAATGAAGGTGCAGATAACAAGAATCCGGATCTAGGCAAGTAGGTAATCTTTCATTAGAAAGTGCATTAACATTGACAGAAACCCAATTTGAAATCTAAAACTTTATGAACTTGTCATACATGATCTATGAATGAATTGACGAGTCAGTTAATGTGTTCCTCATCAGTCCTTCTCACATATGAAAAGAAGTTGTGCTAGAGTTCTTAAAAACGAGATATTCTATTGAAATGTTATTTGGTTTCGCCACATCCATTAATTGCACTACTCTTACCTCTGTTTTTACATTGCTATCCATTAAAAAACTGTAATCTCAGCTCTCTGTTTTTACATTGCTATCCATTAAAAAACTGTAATCTCAGCTCTCAACGCCTATCAACATGGGCAGACAATTAATATGATGAACTCTTATGTAGGTCCACCCGAAGGATCGAGTAACCTCTATTCCCTGTTTTCCGACAAACCCGAAAGTGCGGAATCCAAGCGGGTAAGTTAAACCAAGTGACGAACACGTAAGACACAACGATTCAACGATTAACACTCCATTGTATTAATCTAGAAAACGGTTACAAATCAATGTTTACAAGATGCTCTCATAAACTCTCAGTTGTGTGTGTTTACAGTGTGTTCACTCAAAGAAATCTATTCAGACTTCGTTAGGTGTTCTATCTGTTTTCTGTTGTTTATATAGTAAAGGCCATCGACGAAAACAAAACCCACGAAATCAGGGGATTTCGTCCCTTGTCTTTGGCGAAATCAAAGTGATTTCGTCACTTTGATGAGCTGGGCTTGGTCTTCGTCACATTTGATTGGGCTTCTCACATACATGTGTCTTCATCACATGTGATTGGGCCTAAGACTTGGGCTTTTACTTGGGCTACAAACAAACACAAACAGAACTAAATTCACGTTCATAAATCAATCAATGTTACATGGAATAATAAGCCTTCACATGACATCACTATGACATCAACATGGTGATGTGGCATCGGGAACGTTCGCGGCTACTCGTGATTCGCGTGTCGAACTCTGGGGCGCACGACGGAGGAATGTCGTGACGTCGGGCTTGAGCCGAACCTAACCGGGTCGAACCGAACCGAGTTGAACCGAACCGAGTCGCGTCCACATAATATGTATCAACAAACTCCCCCTTGGACGCTACTCGTGAGGGTTCATCTTCCATGTCTTCCATGTCGGAGGATCTTCAAAGTCTTCACGTGTCGTAAGTAGAAAGTGTATCAACAAACTCCCTTTTCATTTAGGTAGCGTGTTAACAAACTCCCCCTTTGATTATGCTTGTGAATCTTTTGATCTTCAATGCTTGAGATCCTTGTGGTGTTGGTGATTGATCAGCGGCAACTCGATCATCTTTATCATTTGAGTGCCTTCATGTCATGTCTTCATTCCGAAGCTTGTCAACGAACATGTTCTCTTCGCCTTTAGCATCTGCACATGCAAGAAATCTAAACACGTAATGAGAACAACTGCTTGAAATATAGTTAACATTAAACAAATGACACACATGTGACCAAGTTTTATTCAACTACCGTCCGACAGTTTAGATTGAAAAGTTAACAGATTTTTCAATTTAGATTATTAACTTTCAAAACTTGCAAACTCTGACCGTTTATGAAGATTCAGTCATTTTGGTTTTCATTCAGATTTCAGATAACGAAGACTTGAGTTCCAACATCGGTTAATCAAAACTAAAGTATAAATAAAATCTTTTTGACTTTTATAAAATTTATATTAAAACACACCTAAAATCTTTTTAGCATTTTGAATATTTCAAACTTAAAGACTGAAAGCAGTAAATAAATATATACAGAGTTGCAGAGACTAAGAAAAGTAAATATATACAAACATTCTTTTTGCGAGTTTCGAGGGTAAGAGAATCATATCAGTGTACGGTCACGCCAAAACGCTCTTGTTGTTCTTTTAGTTAACATTTAGATAAGCATCATATAACAATTATCGGTATTGTTATCCACATAAGCACAACTTATCATATGTAATCATGGCGAGGTTATACGTTAAGGTATGATTTATACTTACCGACCGATGTTCATCCACATCACGACACATTCCCGTATCAAGGTATGCACGAGAATTCATCTTACTGGTGAGTATACCGTTTATCATCTGTTTTGCCGTATAAAAAGATGTGAGTAACTCACTTATTTTGATTGAAAACAAGCCCTATGTGATAGAATCACTTATTGATGAGGAACTTGATTTTCAGATGCATGAAGGGCACAAGAGCAAGTCCGTGAACAGGTCAGTACTTTCGTACAACAGAGAGACGAACTTGACTCCCGGATAAATGTGATATATTATCACTTGTTTTGTGGGACATGTGATTGTTGATCACTTATTGAGGTCGTATGCAGTATGTACACGTATGTATGATATCATGGAAGATCTAGACTTCGTCTCCGTTTTGTTTCGGTAAAAGAAACAACCATGATACCCAGATGATAAACAGCATAAAGACCACATATCTCAGAACCTCGGCAATCTCTCAAACGAAATTTCGGTACTAAGACCATATGCCAATGAGTGGTTCCCACCTGTTCTTCAGTCGATTTAAGTTTATATCACCCTGCACACTTTAAGATGATTGTGAGCCTACCGATACATCTTATATAGAGCTGCTTAACATTTTTCATTTTGCATTTCAGTTTAAAAAGGTTTGGACAGACCACTGATGTACTATCATTTTCTCTTTTGCTCGTCAGGAAACTCATTTTTGTTGTTCTATTGTTTTTTTAGTTTTGAAATTTTTCGATGTTTTTGAATTTTCAAATTTTGGAATTACTCCCCCTAAAATCAACAAACTTACAATAATTTTAAAAACACAAAGATATTTACAAAAACGATTTTCCGATGTGAATTACTCTTGCTGGCCTTAATGCCGTTTACCAATAATAAAAAGTCAAATCTTGATTTATCAAATGCTTTGGTAAAAAGGTCGGCACGTTGGTCATCAGTATGGACATATGCAACATCGATTAGCCTTTTATCAAAGAAATCACGTATGAAGTGATACTTAATTTCGATGTGCTTAGTCTTTGAATGCTGCACAGGATTTTTAGTGATAGATAAGGCAGCAGAATTATTGACATAAATAGGAGTAGTTAGGAATTCAAAACCGTAATCGCGCATTTGCTGTTGTATCCACAGGACTTGGGAGCAACAACTTGAGGCAGCAATGTATTCAGCTTCACTAGTTGATGTAGCGACACAAGTCTGCTTCTTGCACTGCCACGTTATGAGGCGAGTTCCTAAAAACTGGCATCCAGCCGTTGTGGATTTGCCGTCGATTTTGCATCCGCCAAAATCAGAATCACTGAAAGCAACTAATTCAAAGTTATCATCCTTAGGGTACCATAGACCAGTGTCTGGGTAACCCTTCAAATAACGAAAAATCATTTTTACAGCTGTAAGATGTGAGGCCTTCGGGTTCACTTGATATCTGGCTAGCAGGCATGTTGGATACATTATATCTGGTCTTGATGCTGTGAGGTACATGAGGGATCCAATCATCGCACGGTAGTATGAAGAGCTAACAACTTCACCCTTCATGTCTGGATTGATTCCGTGATTTTGCTGCAGTGGGGTACCAATGGGCGTTGTGTCGGACATCTAGAATCGGCTCAAGATGTCTTGGACATACTTAGTCTGATGGATGAAAATCCCAGACCTCGTTTGTTGCACTTGCAAGCCCAAGAAGAAAGTCATCTCCCCCATAGCGCTCATCTCGAATTTATCCTGCATTACACGCTCGAAATCCCTACACATAACATTGTTAGTAGAACCAAATATAATATCATCCACATATACCTGAACCAGTAGAAGATCTCCATCTTGTTCTTTTATGAAGAGAGTGCAATCGATAAGACCTCTGCGAAATCCATTCTCCAACAGATAATTAGATAAGGTTGCGTACCAAGCTCGCGGTGCTTGGTGTAGACCATAGAGAGCTTTGTTCAGCAACCAAACCCGATCGGGATGGATTGGATCTTCAAAACCTGGAGGCTATTCGACATACACCTCTTCTTCCACTAGACCATGTAAGAATGCACTTTTGACGTCCATCTGGTAAACCTTGAATCCTTTGAATGAGGCATAAGCCAGAAAGATCCGAATTGCTTCCAGACGTGCAACAGGTGCATACACTTCGTTGTAGTCTATACCTTCAATCTGACAAAAACCTTGAACGACCAATCTTGCTTTGTTCCGAATAACGATTCCACAGTCGTCCTTTTTGCATTTATACACCCAACGGGTACCAATCTTCTTGTAATCAGCAGGTTTCTCTACGAGCTTCCAGACACCAAGTTTCTGAAATTGTTGCAGTTCTTCCTGCATTGCTTCAACCCAAGAGTTATCTTTCAAAGCGTCTTTCCAAGTTCTTGGCTCTTCTTGTGAGACATAACACGCGAAAGACCAATCGTTTTGTTGACCAGATTCTCGAATCGCCGCATACAAGCCTGCGTTGTTGTTGTTACGCAACATGTTTCTTGTTTGTATGCCACTTTGTACATTGCCTATGATGTTTTGTTGAGGATGCGTATTGTGTATTCTAGTTTCTGGGTTATCTGGGACAGGAACATTAATACCCAGATTGTTGAGATTGAGATCAACAACCAATTCAATACCCGGAACTGACAAAGAGGATGATGCAGTAGCTTCAGCTGTTATAGGGACGTCCACTGGAGGTGTAGCCTCTGAAGTACCATGAACAGCTGATGTAGGAGCTTCTTGATCTGCATCTAGAAATTCTTCATCCTCTGAAGATTCCTTCAGTTCGGTTGCATCATGAAAATCCTCATTGTCGAGAGCATTATTGTTCACTGAAGATGGTTCTTGATTGACAATAATTGGACGAACCAACGGTGAATCTGTTGCGTTGTCACTCTCGAAAAACATCCTTGCCGCAGCAGTTTCTTCAACTGCTTCAACATTGATCGAATTGAAAAATTCATCGTACTCAAACATCCATGGTTGACCAGGATTTTTGACTGGCAAAGTGTGCCTTTGTACTCTGACTTCAGTCCATTCCTCAACCCTTTTAGTCTGTAGATTCCAGACTCTTAAGTTAGGGGTGGCATAACCAAGAAAGTGACATTCAATAGCTTTTGCCCCAAACTTTCCATTAGGATCGATCATTGTGCAAGGAGGTCCAAACGGATCAAGATATGACAAATCTGGTTTCCGTTTGTGAAAAAGCTCGAAGCAGGTCTTGTTGTGTCTTTTGACTGTAAGGACTCGATTCATCGTGTAACATGCGGAGGCAACAGCTTCACTCCAAAATGGAATGGGCAACTGCGACTCTACCAACATAGTCCTAGCAGTCTCGATCAATGTACGGTTCTTACGTTCAGCGACGCCGTTCTGTTGAGGAGTATAAGCCGCACTAAATTCGTGAAGAATACCTTTTGATGTGCAAAACACCGCCATGGCTTGATTTTAAAATTCAGTACCATTGTCGCTGCGTATCCGTCTAACCTTCAACTTATACAAATTCTCAATCTGAACGATCAAGTTTTTGATAATACCGAAAGTTGCACTCTTGTGAGCCATAAACGCCACCCAATAAAATCTTGAATAATCATCCGTTATCACGAGGCAGTATTGATCATTCCTGATGCTTTTGTGCTTGACAGGACCAAACAAATCCATGTGCAAACGTTCAAGAGGAACTGCCACCGTATTGACCTTCTTTGTCAGATGTCGTTTCTTCGTTTGCTTTCCTTTTTGGCATGAAACACAGACGTCTTGAAGATGGAAATTTTTAAGAAGAACACCATTCATTAATTCATTCGACACCAAATGATTCATTTTCCGTAAGTGAATGTGACCCATACGTCTGTGCCAAGAGATTGAGTCTTTTTCCGTGGCTTTTGTAATGAAACAAGTTGCTTGTACAGTCGTTGTTATAGCTTGGCTCATATCAAGGACATAAAGATCATTTATCCTTGGAGCGGATAAGAGAATCCATTCTTTTGGAATCTTGAAGCCGAGTTTCAGCACGTAACATCCATTTGCATCAAAGTGTACTGAAAACTGTTTATCACAGATTTGTGAAATGCTAAGAAGATTGTGATCAAGCTGTTGTACAAAGTTGATCTTGTCAAAACTTACAACCACGTTGGATACCATTCCTTCTCCAGTAATATATCCGCCTTTATCTCCAGCAAAAGCAACATAACCTCCTCTAATAGATTTAACGTCGTAGAGAAGCTTCATGTCGCCTGTCATGTGCCTGGATGCCCCACTATCAACAATCCAATGACTGCTGAAAGTTCCTCCTGGAACACCCTGCACATGTACTCACATGATTAGTTGGAGATGGGGACCCAAGCCTTTGTGGTCTTGGGTCTTCCATTTTCATCAACGTAAGTTACTTGAACTTCTCGATGTTGTGGAAATTGTGATGTTCCCCCTGATTCAATAACCGTTTTTGGTTTCCAGGTCTGTTTTGTTTTACCATTGTTATTCTTTAAAATTTTAACTTCGAGATTGTCTGAAGTTTTTGAATTGTCTGGTTTGACTGAAACAGATGTTTTGTTAACCACGTCGGTTTTAATCACCTTTTCAATTTTCTTGACCTGTTGGTGTTTCTGTTTCTTTTCCCTTTCTTTTACAAGACGGGGATCTGGTTTTGAGGAAACAGATCGCTTGCGGTCAATTTGGTCACGGGGATCATCAACTTTGGCTTTTTGTTTATGAAGATATGGACAATTTCGAATGATATGTCCAATTGTGCCACATGAAAAACATGATCTACGTTCTACAAACCTCGTAGTATCATGTGATTGTCTTGTTGATGATGAACTTTGTGATCCCGAGGTACTTGGTTTTGAACTGTTTTGTTCATTTCTTTTCAAAATTTTCGCTTGATTAACAAAATCTAGGTTAGATTTGTTTTCAAATGTTTCAATTTTATCCGTTCCTTTTGATTTCACAAAGTTCACCTTCTTGTCCTTTTTCTTGGTCTGTTTCTTTTGCCATTGAGTCGGTGAGTTACTTTTAGGTTTGGTGCGATTTTGCTGAACTTTCTCAGTTGGTAATTTTTTATTGCCATTTTGTTTGCGAATTTCAGCTTTCGGAATCGACGGACACTATGTTACCAAAACGTGTAAACCCGACTTTCCCAAAAACCTACTTGTTGATTCTTTAAAAACTTTACTGATTAACGATTGATTAACATTTTTCATCGGAAAGTCGTTGTTAGAATAAACTTTTTCATCACCAACAAGAGTGTATAGCAAATTCACACTCTCAGACTCTTGAGTGGACGTGGATTTGGTCAGAACAGTCGTAGTAGGTTTTGCTGGGGGATCACAAAGAATGTGATTCTCGAGAGGAATGTCCTCTTCTTTGATTACCGCATCTGACTGTGCTGAGCCAGTATCATTAGATTCATCATCTGAAGAATCAGCACCCTCAACAATAACTGGAGGATCCTGATTCTGCTCAACAGTTGACACACTCGTAACTGTTGATACATCTGAATCTGATGATACTTCTTGTTTGTATCCAAGTCCCGTCGCAAACTCCTCAAAGTTTAAAGGAACAGATGGTGTAAAGAAAGTTCTATCTTCTTCATCAGGCATTGCGTCATAATTATGCTTCACAGGTGGTGGACATTTTTTGTATCCAATGCACGTGATATCCCTTTTCTCTTTCTGGACATCAATGATGTGATCCAACACAAAGCTAGAGTTTAAATAACTATTCAGCTTAAGATTGATCGCCTCACTTTCAGATTTTACACAAGCCATCTCTTTTTGCATTATCTCGAGCCTATTGATGTAACAATTAATGGTTGTTTGTTTTCTTGAAACCATTTTCGTTAGCTCGGATTTGTTTTCTCTTAAATTTTCAATCATTGTTTTATACTCGTTTTCATGGTTTGTATAAAACATGTTGGCTTCTGTGCATTTGGCAAGATCCACGATCAACTGTTGGTTGTGGATAAATGTCACATCATATTTGGTTTGCAAAGCCTCATGTTTGCTTTGTAAATCACACCACTTATTATCTAAAGCATCATGTTTGCTTTGCAAGTCAGACAATTCAGCTTTTAAAGCATCATGTTTGCTTTGCAATTCAGACATATTAGCATCTAAATCAGCACATTTATTACTTAAGCTAGCACAATTATCACAATTAACAACAGTTGGTTCATCGACACATACCTGGCTTGATGAACTGCCGCCATTAGCCATAAAGGCTGAATGAAGAGAGGAAGAAGAATAAGCAGCTTGATCCACCATAATAGATCTTCTATCATTCCCTGATGCAGCTTCTCCTAACAATTCATCGATATCTGCATCGATTCTCCCACTAGATACATTGTCATCGCCTGAAGTTGAGGTTTCCTCATCTGAACTCCTTGAATAACCAGAACTCTCTTCATCTGAAGATTCACCACCACTGGCGGAAGATTCTCCACCACTGGCGTGCTTCAAATCCTTAGCAGCTTCAGCAAAACAAGCTGCTCCTCCCTGATCATCAATGCCTAATTGCATTGACCAGTCGCAACCTTCATCTATTTGCACCACAAGAGCTTGACTGGTGTTCGATGGTCCTGCTTGATTGTTTACAGGAACCAAGGTGCGCTCGTTGTTCCTGGTTTGATTCTGATGCGCCTGGTTGCCTTGACCTCTGAAAGGATTTTGGTTCCCATGCTGAGCTGGCTTTGTGCATTCATGCTTGAAATGACCACGTTCACCACAATTAAAGCACTTGACGGATTGCTTGTCGAACCCATGCTTGGTATCTTTCTTGCTTTCCAAGCTGGTTCTACCCGTCTGTTAGGGGTCATTTTCTTAACATATGTATCCTGACCAATATCCTGCCTTTGTTTGGTTATTTGTAATCAGGATGCTGGAAGAGGATATTGCTGACATCTTGGGCGATATCCTGAAGCTTATTGAATTAACCACGTGCAGGTTAAGGGCAGAGGCTTGCTAACGGTCACAAGGACTTCTTCTCCTCAAGACTCGGACGAATTTGTTGAGAAAGAGACGTTGAGCCCGAAAGACTAGGTCTGCAACGTTCCAAGAAGGAATATTCGGTGAATCCCGCGAGTTTAGGGTAGTTAGTTATCTTATCTTTACTATAAATAGATGAGGTCGGATCAACTTAGAACACATCATTTCACACTTACACTCTCGAACACAATCACATTCTAGCTAGTTGCAAACACTACACTTGTATTTCATTTTTGTTGTAACACTTAGTCGATCCGTACCACATCCTGCACTGTATCCTGATTTTTGAAGCAATTGAAGAACAAGGCAGCTGCGATTGTCAGCTCCCGAGGTTTTATGCCGGCGATCTAGATTGATCAAGGGCTTTCCTCGTACATCTCGTGTCACTTCCTTTACTTTTTGCTCGTTAATTGCTCATTGTTTGATCGTCGATACAGCTCAATATCCTGAGCCGTATCCTTAAACTGTTTTTGCAAGTAATTTAATTAACACATTTTTGACATTTACTTCTAGCACACTACCTCACTTAACTAATTTGATCACTTAATTACTTCGGTAATTTTTGACCAAAACAATTTGGCGCCCACCGTGGGGCAAGTGGTGCTCTTTTTACTAAAACTTTTTGTCAAATCGCTAATCGGTTTTCTATTTTCAAAACTTTTTGCCACATTATCTATAATGGCCTCAAGATCAAACATGAGTTCCTCTACTGTGTCTGCTATGACTTCTGCCACTACCGGTTCGGTGCTTCCACCTCCTCCTCCAAGGATGCCAGCCTCTACACAATCTCAAGATGTTATCCCAACTCGGAGTGTCCAGGGATCTGCTCCCGTTTTAGCTTCTAATGATGAAATTTTAACCTTATTTGGAAGTGTGCAGGAACAAATGAGGCAGCAACAGGAAACAAACCAAATGCTTTTGAGGGAGATACAACTCCTGAAGGCTGGCTCGAGCAGATCTGCGGAGGACAATGTCACCCCGTTACACCCCAGAGCGTTGAACTTTAGCTCAGCTGTGCACACCGAGGATAATAGGGGGAGTATCGTGCCCAGTCTTCCTCAGAATCATACTCCTGAAATACCCTCCTTGGCCCGGATGTCAACCATAAGGAGCTCAGGATATGCTTCAGGATATGGGCAGAATCCTCCAACTGGTAACGTGTCTAATAATAATAATACTCATGCTATTAACAGTGGTGGATCCTTGCAGGATACAGGTGTAACATCAGCACTTACCAGGGAACTTCAGAAGTTGAAAGACATGATATCTAGTGTACCTGGGGTGGTCCAGCCGATCCCGGAAGTATCTCAAGATAGCCACAAGATATCTCGTTTTGCATACCCTATATGTGATGCTGAGATCCCAAAGAGATTCCAAACTCCCAACATGAAGCTTTATGACGGGACTACGGATCCTGAGGAGCATATTGCCCAGTATAGGGAAAGAATGGAGATTAACCCTATCCCTCCGGAGCTCAAGGAAGCGTGCTTGTGCAAGGGATTTGGTTCTACTCTAACAGGATCTGCCTTGAAATGGCTGTTGAACGTTCCTCCTCACTCAATTACTTCATTTGCTCATTTGGTTAATTTATTTAACAGTCAATTTTCTTGTAGTCGTAGTTTTGAGAAACTAACCAGTGATCTTTACAGGATAACTCAAGGGCCTCAAGAATCCTTGAGGGATTATGTGAACAAATTTAGTCGAGAATCCTTGGATATCCCACATCTTGATGTTGCAACAGCTGTGCAAGCTTTTAAGATGGGATTACAAAAGGATTCTCAGTTTTATCAGGATCTTGTAATGAATCCCTGCAGGAATCTCGATGAAGCTCGTAACAGGGCCTTGAGATATATCCGTCTGGAAGATGACAAGAAGATGCAAGAAAGGATGAACTCATCCAACACTTATGAATCGACTAACAGGAAGTCAGAATCCTCATTTAAGTCATATCGGCCTAAGCCATATGGTAGAAATGAAAACAAGAGAGTGAATGCTGTCGAAGATGAGGATCCTGAAGAGTATCCTGAGTTGTCTGAATATTGCTTTTCTATTAATATTCCTGAATTGATGTATACTATGCAGGGTCTAGGAGACAAGGCTAGATGGCCTTGAAAGAATCAACAAAAGGCTGACTGGAAAGATAAGTCGAAATGGTGTGCTTTCCACGAAGATTTCGGACATATGACTGAGGATTGCATTGCTTTAAGGAAGGAAATAAGCTATCTTCTAAGCAAGGGATATCTGAAAGATCTCTTAGGAAAGAAGAAGAATAAGGGTCAGGATACTGAGAAGGATCCTGAGCGAGCTGCATCACCTCCCGCGGATGCCAAGATAATCAACTTCATTTCAGGGGGATCCGACATTTGTGGAACTTCGTATTTGGCAGCAAAGAGACACGCAAAGGAAGCCAAAGCCGAAAGGGGAGACAAACCTGTCAGGATGGCTACACTCACAGCTGACAAAGTGATCACATTTGATGCTGATGACAGGGATACTGTCCAGGATCCTCACCATGATGCTCTGGTAATAACGTTATATGTGGCTAACCATTTTGTACGCAGGATATTGGTTGATAATGGCAGCTCCGTCAACATAATCCAGCTAGAGACACTTAAAAGAATGAATGTGTCTCCAATGGATATAACTTCGAAGTCCACTGTGCTTGTTGGATTCAGCGGAGAAGCCAGAAACACAGTGGGAGAGATAAAGTTGCCGGTGTACGTTGAAGGAGTCAACTCGATACAACGTTTCTGTGTGATGGACTCTCTATCCTGCTATAACATCATACTAGGAAGACCATGGATTCACGATATGAAAGCCGTGCCATCAACATATCACCAATGCATCAAGATACCTACCCCTTGGGGAGTTGTTAAAGTTGATAGCAATCAGCAGGAGGCGAAAGAATGCTACTCCTCCTCGATGAAATCCTCAGCCAGAACTAGTGCAGCATAGCAATTAAAGACGCGGGCCCAGGATATCGTGGAGGATCCGGAGCAGGATGTGAAGAAAGTTATCCTGGACCAGGATAACCCCGATATTTCGGTGCTCGTAGGGACCAATATCCCTCAGGATATTGAGGAACAATTAATTAACTTTTTGAAATGCAGGATGTCTACGTTTGCATGGAAACATGAGGATATGACTGGCATATCCAAAGATATCATCACTCACAAGCTTGGAATTGATAAGTCGTTCAAGCCTGTGCAACAAAAAAGAAGGAAGTTTGCTCCTGAGCGGAACACGATTATCCAAGAGGAAGTTGAGAGATTATTAAAGTCAAGAATGATCAGAGAGGTTAAGTTCCCAAGGTGGCTAGCAAACGTGGTTGTAGTACAGAAGAAGAATGGGAAATGGAGAGTTTGTGTAGACTACACAGACTTGAACAAAGCTTGTCCTAAAGACCCATTTCCTCTCCCCCATATTGATGCAATGGTAGATGCCACTGCTGGGCATGAAATGCTGACTTTCATGGACGCATCCTCAGGATTTCAACAGATACAAATGGAGCCTTCTGACCAGGAGGATACCGCCTTCATGACGCCAACAGGTATTTATTGTTATACAGCTATGCCTTTTGGTTTGAAAAATGCAGGTGCAACATACCAAAGATTGGTAAACATGATGTTCAAAGACAAACTGGGGGACACCATGGAAGTATACATTGACGATATGGTAGTAAAGTCAAAGAAAGCTCAGGATCACCTCCAGGATATTAAAGGAGCATTTGATATCCTGGATCAGTATAATATGAAGCTGAATCCTGCTAAGTGCCATTTCGGAGTGGGGGCAGGAAAGTTTCTTGGGTATATGGTGACGAAAAGGGGGATAGAGGCAAGCCCGGAGCAGATTAAAGCTATCCTGGATATAAAATCACCCTCGAATATGAAGGATGTACAAAGATTAACAGGCCGAGTAGCAGCTCTAAACAGATTTATCTCAAGATCCTCGGAGAAATGCAAAGACTTCTATGATATCCTAAAGAAGAACAAAAGATTCGAATGGGGGGAAAAGCATGAAGCAGCCCTACAGGATTTGAAACGGTATCTCTCAACCGCACCTCTATTGATGAAGCCGGAAAATGGTGAACCACTATCCCTGTACCTTGCTGTATCAGGGAATGCTGTAAGTGCCGTTCTTATAAAAGACCATGAAGGTCAGCAGTACCCTGTTTATTATGTTAGTAAAAGTTTGTTAGATGCTGAAACTAGGTATTCTCATTTAGAAAAATTGATACTAGCATTAATTATGGCATCAACGAAACTTAGGCATTATTTCGAGACACATAGGATTCATGTTAAAACAAACTATCCTATTAAAAATGTGCTTAGGAAACCAGAGATGTCAGGCAGGATGGCCAAGTGGTCAGTAAAGTTGAGTGCTTATGATTTAGTATATGAACCTAGGAATGCCATAAAGTCTAAGGCTTTAGCTGACTTTGTGGCTGACTTTAGTAGTGACATTCAGGATGAGGTAGATCTAGAAGTTCAACAACTAGGAGAATCCTCAGGATCCTGGACATTATATACTGATGGTGCATCTAATGTAAGAGGAGTAGGATTAGGAATACTACTAAAATCGCCACAGGGGGACATATTACCCCAGGCTATTAGGTGTGAATTTCCTGCTACTAATAATGAAGCAGAGTATGAGGCTTTAATTGCAGGATTAGAGTTGGCTAAGAGCATGAGTATCAAAAATTTGCAAGTATATGTTGACTCTCTGTTAATTACTAACCATTTTAATGGATCATATGCAGTTAAGGGAGAGAAATTAATCGAATATCTCGATATTCTCAAAAAAATTAGCAGGATATTTCGATGTTTTTATACTTGAACAGATACCAAGGGAAGATAATGCTGAAGCAGACGCCTTAGCAAATCTGGGATCGTCGGTCAGGATACCTGAAGGGACACAAATACCAATAGTACATGTCGTATATCCTGCAACGAATCCTCGGGATAAAGAAGTAGCTGGTATTCAGGATCCTGGGGCGGAATATCCTGAAGAGGATCCTAGAACCTGGACGGCTCCAATCATGAAATATCTCAAAGAAGGACACATTCCTGGAGATGAAAATCTTAAGGCATTTAGGATGAAGGTATCATGATTCACTATTATAGATAATATTTTGTACAAGAAATCTCTTGCAGGACCGTATTTGAGATGCTTGGAGGATCTTGAAGCCAAAGAAGTCCTTCAGGATATACATGAAGGGGATTGTGGTAACCATGCTGGGGGCAGATCGTTATTCTCAAAAATATTAAGAACAGGATATTATTGGCCAACAATGAGAAAAGATGCCGCAGAATATGCTCGAAGATGTGACTCGTGTCAAAGACATAGTAACATACTGCATCAACCGGCTGAACCATTATATCCTATTGTTTCCCCTTGGCCATTTATGAAGTGGGGTATGGATATAGTGGGAAAGTTACCGAAAGCTCCGGGAGGAAAAGTCTTTATGCTAGCAATGACGGATTACTTCTCTAAGTGGGTTGAAGCTGAAGCATTTGTTCAAGTAAGAGACCAAGAAGTAGTATCCTTCATCAAGAGGAATATCCTGACCAGATTCGGAGTACCAGCTGAGATAATCTGTGACAATGGCTCTCAGTTCATAAGTAAGAGGACTACTAACTTTTGCAAGAGTTGGGGAATCAAAATGATCACATCAACTCCGGTACATCCTCAAGCAAATGGACAAGCAGAATCCTCTAACAAGATAATTGTCAACAACTTAAAGAAAAGGCTTGGAGCCAAAAAAGGAAGATGGGCAGAAGAATTACCCTTTGTTTTATGGGCTGACAGGACAACGATAAAGAATGCAACAGGTCAAACCCCATTTTCGTTGGTGTTTGGAGCAGAAGCAGTGATTCCAACGGAGATGACAATACCTACTGCAAGATCTATCTTAAGTGATCCTGAGAAAAATCCTGAAGCCTTGAGCCAGGATTTAGACACTATAGATGAAAAGAGAGATGCGGCAAGGCTAAGGATGGCAGCATATCAACAGAGAATATCCAGGGCATATAACAAGAATATTAGAACCAGAAGATTTAAGGTTGGAGATTGGGTATTAAGAAAGGCCTTCCAAAATACTACTAATCCTGCCGATGGCAAGTTAGCTCCAAAATGGGAAGGACCATATGAAGTTGAATCAGAAGCAGGAAAAGGAGCGTATAGACTCAAGAATATGGAGGGAGATATGCTACCAAGATCTTGGAATGCTATACACCTTAAGCTCTATTTCAAGTGAGTCTAGAATTTAATTTCTAACTCGAGATGGTATGAATTCTTACTTCTTTTAAATGTGTTTGGTGTAATTTGTTCTTTATAACTTGATACTGACTTAAGCATCGGAGGGGTGTTAGCCAAGCTAACACCCACCTTAGTTTACATTTGTTTTGCAAGATATGTTTCAGGATATAGCTCCAGAATATGCACTCGGGATAACTCAGAAGATTAGAGGATTGGCCCCCTCTCTCACGTTTAAGGGATACTGATCCCTTCACAGGTTTAAAGGTATTCACCTTTCTTCCGAATTGGGTTTAAACACCCCGCCTGGAGCGCAAGCTATTCAGGGATAGTTCAAGGTGGCGGGACCAGTCCATGTAAAAGTGGCTGACAATTTCGTTACCATTGGCTATATCCTGAATCCTAACGGTATATGAGGATTGATCACCCTCTCTCACGAAAGGGTATTTTCATACTCTCTAAGGTTTAAAGGTTTTCACCTTTCTAAGTCTTAGAGTTTATACACTCCCGCCTGTAGCGCATGAAAAATTGGGATTTTCCCCAGGATACAAAGGATTTATCTCCAGTACATCCTTGGGTTATACCCTCGGAACGAGAAAAATTGCTTATGCTATGGAAACTGACATTAAATAGATTTCTAAGACACTTGAAGACATTGTACGCAGGGGAGATCCCTGCAAAGATGGTGGTGTAAAGTTAAAAGAATGAAGTTTGCGACTAATGCATTAAGTACATTGCACTGGGGACATCTTCATTGGAAGAGTTGCAAAGGGATTGAAGTTTGGTAATAGGTTTATATCCTATGTCTGGTATGATCTTTCCTTTGCAAGCCTCATTTAAATCTTTAATAACATCATGTTAAGTATCTTGACACATATCCTCAAAGTCCTTTTAAGGATATTTGACTGGGATGTTCGAAACTAGCATTGGCTTGAAACTCTGATCATCATCAAAACTTGGTTTTAAAAGAAAGATAAACTATTTTTTACTTTCTAAAGAAATTTTTACAAAATTAAAAGAACGTATGGGAGATCCATTTAAAAGACTTATGCAGTATGTTTCTAAGCATACTGGTCAAGATATTTTTTAAAATAACAGTATGAAATTTTTACAAAGCTAAAACTTACACTAAACAATGCAAAGCAACAGAAAAATAAGTCAAAAGATGAAATTATTCTTAAAGCGATCAATGCTGGTTGATAACCGAAGGTTTCATCCTGAAACCCAGGACCCATCCGCCTTCGGTTATCAAATTGTTTAGAGATAGGAATGAAAATTGTTCATAAAGACATAAAATTGTTCGAATAAAAATAAGCTCTAGGGGGTAGTGCCTTCTTGCTCCGTAGCGGTTTCAGCAACATTCATCCTGGGATCCGCTTCAGCATCCTTGTCAGCATCGGTTGCCTTTTTAACTACTTTAGAAGGATCATCGACAATTGATTTGGAAGAGGTACCACCAAGATTCTTCAGTTTGGTCTCCCAGGCTCCAACGTCCCAAGAAGGGCATTTGAAGCCTAATGTTTTGGCTTCGTGAGCCATCTTCAACCTAGCCTGGAGAAGAGAAATGACGACGGAACTTCTGAGGCTTTCTCGGTAACTGACCATATCCTGTTCGTACTGCACATGGGCAGCTTCCAGATCAGCTTGGGCTTGAAGAGTAGCCTTGTTGAGAGCAACTTGGTGTTCCTGGGTCATAGCTTTGTATTTCTCCTCGTAATGACGAGACTTGGCGGCCGCGATCATACCTTGGTCTGAAATTGTGATTTCTGCTTCCTTTAGCTTGGATTCAAGTGTTTTGTTAAGCTTGCAGGATTCTTGATATAGGTGAACCAAACGCTCAAGACCCTGTAAAGGTAAAAGGACAGGGATCAATATTATTATTAAGTCTATGAAAGCAGTCTAAATTGCAGGATATGATATAAAGATACTAACTTGGTTAAGAAAAGAAGTCATAAAACCGCTGGCTTCGATGAATCCATGCTTTTCATAAGGAAATGTGTCAGAAACGACAGGAGAATCAGGTTCTTTCCTCTTGCGGGAACTCGAACTCCGAGGTTTGGTAGCCGGTGAAGGTTTAGGAATGATGATGGCTTTGGAGCTGCTGGGTTTGGATGTAGCAGTGGTCTTGGAGCCAGGTTCTTTCTTGACTTGGATCTGGTCAGAATAGCTATCCAGTTCGTCAAGATCAAAGACTTCAGGGATCTTAGCTGGCGCTGTGTAAAGGAAAAAGTTTTATTCTTTATCATTATATTGTTTTGACTAATTATTCTGAAAGGAATTCTTACCAGACATCTCGGATGACGAGTACTGACTTGAACTCGGAACGTGTGTGGTAAAAGTCCTGTCTATTGCAGGTAACCGGTAAACGGTGTTGATTCTCTCTTCTGACTCGGTGGTAGGAGGAGCAACTTCCTTAAAGTTCACTGCATAAAGATGAATATTAATAGGGGATAACAATTAAATCGTCTGTAAGGATATTTATAATCCTACCGGTGGTTAACCACTCCACCGGAAGGCTAGCACCCTCAGCAATGGAATCTCGTTTGACAAAGAAGAATTTGCGTTGCCATCCGTCTTCATTTTTGGTGGCTTTGAGGATCAGGGGTTTGCTGGAGGTTGAAAAAAGCAAAAACCGGCTAGAGCCGTGGGATCGGAGGCGATAAGCAATAGGTAGATCCTCGATGCAGAGGTCAGAACAGTGGAGGTTTTTGATTTGGTTGAGTACGATTAGTACTCTCCAAACCATGGGCATGGTTTGAGCAAAAGAGATGCCAGTAATACGAAAGAATTGCATCATGAATTCTGGGAAGGGGTATCGAAGGCCTAGTGAAAAAGGATATGCTGGAAAACAGATCCGTTCGGTAGAACTAACATCCGATCGGATTGACCGATCAAATGGCCTAAAGACTGTGCTATCAGGGAAGGCGCCGGAGGCTCTTAAAGCTGCAATATCTGCGTTATCAAAGGCGTAGATCTCCTTTTCGGGATTTTTGAGAAGATTCTGCTGGGTGAAGGTCTCGGCGGCCATTGCTAGAAAAATGAAATAAATTGACAGGAAGAAAGTCGAAAATGGAGAATTACCTGAAGGGTCTGTTGAAGATATCTGCTTTTCAAACAAGAAAAGAGAAGATATAGGAGCATTGTGGATCTCCATGGAGTAAAAAACGCGTTGGAAGTTATGATGTGATCTTGACCGTCGCTTCATTTTAAATGCCTTGAGTTGTGGGATAAGGTTTTTGAAATATATCCGTTGGATTGGTATCCCAACTGATATATTTGGGGACAATTGTTAGGGGTCATTTTCTTAACATATGTATCCTGACCAATATCCTGCCTTTGTTTGGTTATTTGTAATCAGGATGCTGGAAGAGGATATTGCTGACATCTTGGGCGATATCCTGAAGCTTATTGAATTAACCACGTGCAGGTTAAGGGCAGAGGCTTGCTAACGGTCACAAGGACTTCTTCTCCTCAAGACTCGGACGAATTTGTTGAGAAAGAGACGTTGAGCCCGAAAGACTAGGTCTGCAACGTTCCAAGAAGGAATATTCGGTGAATCCCGCGAGTTTAGGGTAGTTAGTTATCTTATCTTTACTATAAATAGATGAGGTCGGATCAACTTAGAACACATCATTTCACACTTACACTCTCGAACACAATCACATTCTAGCTAGTTGCAAACACTACACTTGTATTTCATTTTTGTTGTAACACTTAGTCGATCCGTACCACATCCTGCACTGTATCCTGATTTTTGAAGCAATTGAAGAACAAGGCAGCTGCGATTGTCAGCTCCCGAGGTTTTATGCCGACGATCTAGATTGATCAAGGGCTTTCCTCGTACATCTCGTGTCACTTCCTTTACTTTTTGCTCGTTAATTGCTCATTGTTTGATCGTCGATACAGCTCAATATCCCGAGCCGTATCCTTAAACTGTTTTTGCAAGTAATTTAATTAACACATTTTTGACATTTACTTCTAGCACACTACCTCACTTAACTAATTTGATCACTTAATTACTTCGGTAATTTTTGACCAAAACACCGTCCGTTCCATGAAGTCTTTTGCTCGCCTTACAGCACTGGCGAAAGCCCACTTGATGTCCATCATCTCCATCTCCTCTTTATCTATCTGTTGGTAATCTTCTTGAGTCAGATTGATGTTCCCGATTTGACCTGCTATCAACCCACAATACGCGCTCACTAATGTGTTCAATATCTCCATGTGATCCTTTGCAACTTCAACGCTAACTTTGGAGAAACTTGATGTGTCCAGTCGTACTGTATTAGATGGTTGACCAGCTGATGGCGTGCTACCATAACAGGCTTGCTGTTGCACAGGTAGTGGATTGCCGTACAAATCTGTGGTTGGTTGAACAACTGTTGGTCTTGAGGAAGGTGGAAGTGGATTTCCATACAGATCTGTTGGTCCGGTAGATCGAACAGGTAATGGATTTCCGAACATATCAGTTGCTATGATAGGTCATTGGCTTTGCTGTTGTGGAACTCGTTGTAGTGGATTTCCATACAAGTCTGTGGTTGGAGCTGGCTTTGCTGGGACAAGTATTGGATTTCCATACAAATCTGTGCTAGAGACAAAGGCCGTTTGAATTGGAGCATGTGTAGCTGGTTTTGCAGCAGTGCTAGGAGCTCCATAATACATATCCGGATTCTGTGGCACTGGAACCCTTTTAGCCTTTAGGATTTCTTCATGATCTTTGTTCTCCAACATCTGAACGAAATCATTGATTGTGGTTGTAGTCAATGTTCCGTTATACTTCAAGATTTCCAGAAATCCGTTCCATTGTGGTGGCAACGCATCTGCAAGCTTTTTGACAACCTCTGCTGGAGTTGTTGTTACTGAATGAAGATTCAGTTCCGTTAACAAGTGAAAGAATCAACTTGTCATTTCTTTCAAGGACTCCCCTTGCATATGCATGAATCCGTCAAACTCTTTCTTGAGTAGATCGTGTTTGAGTTTGCGTGATGCTTCATTTCCTTCACCTCTTGTCTTCAATGCATCCCATAATAGCTTTGTCGTCTTGAAGCTAACGAACTGATGATAGATGTCTTTGTTCAATGCTTGAGAAAGAATCGAAAACGCCTTCTTTTCTAAGTCATAGATCTTCTTATCATTCGGAGTAAGATCTGCATAAGATGCAGCAGTTGATGCAGCAATATCAAGAGCTTGATCGAAGTCGGTAATGAATCGTAACCACAACTCCGTGTTTTGCCCAAGAATATACGTGTGAAATATGTCGTGCCATCCTGCATATTCATTCATGTGCATCAGCTTTGGAGGGCGGTTATTGCTTCCCGTTTCGTTTTCGCTCAAGAGTATGCTTTGAATACTCTGGTTTTGATTCGAAACAAAAGCCCATTGACCAGTTGACACTTGAGGTTGTGGAGGAGGTTCGGCCCAAAATGGAGATAAACCGGTGCTACCATCAGTATTTGGTTTGAGATTTGCCCATTCTGAAGTCATATTGAATATATCTTGATGAGTACATGTTTACAATTCTCAAAACAAAGGGTTATCAAAGAAATAAAATGCTTCTGTTAAAAAAATAACACAAGTATGTGATTTCGTCCAGAAGTTGATTTCAGCACATGTGATTTCGACCAAGATGGTATACACAACTGATTTCGTCCCAAACTGATATGCACATGTGATTTCGGCTGATGTTTGATAGGTGATTTCGGCTAAAGATGAAACAACAAGTGATTTCGGCTAAAGATGAAGTGATTTCGGCTCAAGACAAAACAAACTTGGGTGATTTCGTGATAGGTGATTTCGGCCACAAGTGGAGTGATTTCGGCTGTATGATATAGTTGACTGATGTTGATTTCGTTGACTGGAACTATCAGGTGATTTCGGCCAGGTAAGTTGAATTTGTTGATAAGTGATTTCGTTGAACAATGAGAACCAAACAAAAAGATATTATCAATCCTTATCTTCTGACACAAAGCCACAAATTTCAAACCACCTTACTGAAACAAATTTCAAAGCTTCTTATTTTCAACATCCATCATCACACTTGTACACATTTGTCAAACAATAGATAAAATATGCAACAACAATAACTCATGCACAACTTTAAAGATCAAAATCAAATAATTTATGAAGAACGATAAGAACTCTTTGAAGATCCTAAAGAACAGTGATGAACACGATGGGTTTTCCGGTCACCGGAAAAATTATCGAATACGATTTTTCAACAATGTTTTAAAAATAACCTTATCCTTACATGTATAACAAAGATTAAACAAGGTTTTTAATAAAACAAATAGCAAAAACACAAGATTTTCAAGGTTTTGTGAAAAGTTTTTCCAGAAAAATGATTTTCAATCAAGAATGCAAACTGAAAAAAAAACACTTTTAAAAACTATCAAAACACAAGAAAATCAACTTGGTTTTAACAAGGAATCGAGCCAAAGCTCTGATACCAATTGTAGGTCCACCCGAAGGATCGAGTAACCTCTATTCCCTGTTTTCCGACAAACCCGAAAGTGCGGAATCCAAGTGGGTAAGTTAAACCAAGTGACGAACACGTAAGACACAACGATTCAACGATTAACACTCCATTGTATTAATCTAGAAAATGGTTACAAATCAATGTTTACAAGATGCTCTCATAAACTCTCAGTTGTGTGTGTTTACAGTGTGTTCGCTCAAAGAAATCTATTCAGACTTCGTTAGGTGTTCTGTCTGTTTTCTGTTGTTTATATAGTAAAGGCCATCGACGAAAACAAAACCCACGAAATCAGGGGATTTCGTCCCTTGTCTTTGGCGAAATCAAAGTGATTTCGTCACTTTGATGAGCTGGGCTTGGTCTTCGTCACATTTGATTGGGCTTCTCACATACATGTGTCTTCGTCACATGTGATTGGGCCTAGGACTTGGGCTTTTACTTGGGCTACAAACAAACACAAACAGAACTAAATTCACGTTCATAAATCAATCAATGTTACATGGAATAATAAGCCTTCACATGACATCACTATGACATCAACATGGTGATGCCATGGTGATGTGGCATCGGGAACGTTCGCGGCTACTCGTGCTTCGCGTGTCGAACTCTGGGGCGCACGACGGAGGAATGTCGTGACGTCGGGCTTAAACCGAACCTAACCGGGTCGAACCGAACCGAGTTGAACCGAACCGAGTCGCGTCCACATAATATGTATCAACATCTTATATCATTACTTTTATCTTGTTTTGTTACCTTGACTTCATGACATCCCATTATACTAGCATTAATTATTTGTCACCTCTTAACACTTGTTACCAACATATGTATCTTGATGTTAGCGACCTCTCAAAAACTTAGCACTTTCAAACATAAAATTCTCCTAATAACGAGCGTACTACTCATATATAGAGCCAAATTGGTCCTTTAACTAACGAAATTACAATGACACCGGATGTTCCTTATGTTATTGTTTCTCATCAGGCGGTGTTGTTTTGCCTTAACCCAGTTGATTGTTTCAGTTAACTCTTAAAATCTGTCATTCACATGACGGCATGATGTTCATTTTCACTTAATATCAAGAGTAAATTGAATTTTACATTCTTTAAGTTTTAACCAAATATTGTGATAACCGGTAATTTACGCCCTTAATTACGTAATTAACTGGCGATTAACGCGATAATAAATAGTGCTTACGACGCTAATTAACTTAATTAGGCCCTTGGAGTGCCCAGGAACGTTGGTTCTGCTATACAGTGCGCGTGTGGTGATTTATGGGAAATCTGCTAAATATAACGCGACAACGGACTGATACCGTACGAAATACTGACGACACCGACAAATATGGATGTTATACGAATATTTTATACTTATGGAGTTGGGTTGCGATATCGGGTCTCGTAGGAATTACGGGCCACTTACACATGAGATGTGCTTGTGGGCCCTGGGCCCAAGCCCAAAACCCACAAGCCTAAACCTGCACATAATATATTAGATTTTTTTTTCTTAAAAATCTTAGCAAAATCTAAACAAAATCTGTGCAAAATCTTCCATAATCTCTATAAAATCTGGACAATAGATTTTGTCTTTAAAATTTGAAGCACACAAGATTTGCAAGATCTATATAAGATTTACAAAAATCTCTACAAGATTTTGTAGAGAATCTTTGGAAACCATGAGGTCTATTAAAGATCCATCTCCTCTTTCTCAGTCATAACAATACACACTTCAAACACTAAAAGAAAAGAAAAGAAAAACACAAGGAACTCAACCTCTTTCTCTCGGTTATATAACAACATACGTACACAAACAACACTCTATCATCTTGACAAACTCCAGATCCACAACATAAACCTCTGTACTCACCTGCTACCCCCCCCCCCCCCCTTAATCGATCTCTCTCGTTCTCAAACCAACAAGACCACAAGGAGGTTCTAGTGACTTGTACGGTGGCCGACCACCGTGGTTGGTGGTCCGGTAGAGCAAACCGGCGTGTGACGGCCGCAACAGGAAGGAACGAAGAGAGAGAGAGCTGCAGAGAGACCGAGAGAGATAGGGAACCGGCGGTCAAAGGCTCGGACCGTCGGTCGGTTCGGTTATCCGGTGGTCGGTTCGATTATCCGACGGTCCCTGTTTCTGTCCGACGAGTATCCGGTAAAAACCCACCTTTTTTCATCTTTTGTTCATGAAGATTGATGATAATGATGATGGTTCTTATATTCCGGCAACAGACCACCGACGGCGGCGGAGCCGCGGCGTCGGTGGTACTTTTCGGGTTAGCGGTGGTCAGATTCTGGATGGTGGTTCGCGGCTCAGGATCGGGTGCAGGGCTCCAAAAATTCGAGTCAGTTTTGGGGATTCAAGCAGCAGAGAACGAGATGGAGACCCGGACCACCGGTCCGATTGTTTGTCCGGCGGTCCTTGCCGTTATCCGACGGGTCTACCGGTAAGTCGTCTCGCCTGATTCATTTCCTTTCATTCTGATGAAGATGATGATGCTTGATGATGATGAACAGTGGTTAATCGGTCAATCCGGTTGACTCGGTCAACTCACCGAGTCAACTCAGTCAACAGATGGGTTCGGGTTCGGCTCAGTCAACAACTCATCAGTTTCGGCTCAAGATATGGTTTTCGTGAAGCGGGTCAGGTCGACTCGGTCGAACCGAGTCAACTCGGTCAAAGTCAGCCGGTCAACTCGGTCAACTCGGTTGACTCGGTCAACTCGGTTGACTCGGTAATCCAGTCAACTTTTGTTCGACGTTCAACTCGGATTAATGGTAAAGGTTTAACGACGAGATTAATTTGTTATTTTTATGTTTTTATCGTACGTGACAAACGAGCTCGAACCGATTTAACTATAGTTTATGTTTTGATATAGTTGACAAAGTTACATGCATATTGTTTGAATTTTGAAAAATAACGACAACTTGTGTTGTCGAGGGCGTCCAAAAACAGAGGAAACTCTGCCCGTTTTTCGAGAAAATCTGTAAAACGAAACACGTTTTTAATATAAAGACACTTTATATACAAGTGTATAATATTTTCGACAACACTTTACAAACATACGAAAACAGCAATTCGGAAAATATTTACAACGACGAACATAGTTGTTTTGAACTTCGGAAATTCAACGAATTCGTTTTATAAAAATAAATATAGTTTTTATATTTATACCACACGAATTTCCTTATAAAAATAAATATAGTTTTATATTTATTTCAAACTTCAAACAACTCGATGATGCTTTCGCAAAATAAATATAACTTTTTCTATTTATTACAAACGCCGAAACGGCATATACGTATATTTTTGGCAAATATACACAAGACGTGATATATATAATACAAGTTATTATATATTATTTTCGTACGACTACTCGAGACGGCTAACGCAATTACAACGAAGTATTTACATATTTTATATATAAATATTTATTTATTTTTAAATCTCTCGAGAATCAAGTCTTTTCAAGACTTAGTGGTTTTATCGACAATAAACGACACTTATCAAATATGACCTATCATTTCCGATAAGTTAACTACTTACCATTGAATCGTTCGATTAACGATTCGGTAGAGCTCGGTAACACGTAGTTTAGTTACCGCATTATTTAGAAACTTATAAGATATTCCGTGTTAGGATTATTGTAGAATGCACGCTAGCGAGTCAAGCCTTGGAAACGACATCACGAAGTCGTAAATTAGCTAGCTTTGCACAGGAATATTCAGGTGAGTTCATAACCCCACCTTTTACGGTTTTACATTTTTCTAAATGTTTTCGGGGTGGAAAGACATGCAATTTTTGCAAAGCATACAAGAATTACATATTTATAAACCATTTTACAAGCAAGCTTTATCAGACACAAATGGTTTACGAAAAGCTTATGTTTTATACCGGTTTTTCAAACAAGCGTTTACACACGAATTCTAGTTTTCTAAACTACGAGAAAATACAAATACAAGAGTATACGAACACATGAGAATTGATACTTGATATAATACAAGAACTGAGAATTGATACTTGATATGATGAATACATAAACAAGAAGCACTCTTGGTGATCACTAGTACCAAGTATGATGCGTTATGAGGAAAGATACGAGAAATCGTGTCACGAATAGGGTACCATAAGCACCATTAATCGTGTACATACTTAGACCGCAGAACAAAAGGTTAGATCTAACGGGTGTCAGGGCAGCCCCACTCTTGGTGACAACTAGAACCAAGTAGTGTTTTTGTGTCTCAGTCGTGAATCGACTATAGAAAAATGCCTATGGTTTGGTGACTTCCTATGTCGTGTCACATGTTAATGGCCTTGCAACCCATTAACAACAAGATACATACAGAATACTTGATTTATATAACAAAACATGAAACATACAAGAATACGTGATTTATACAAGAATACATGATACCTACAGAAATACTTGAATTATACAAGATACATACCATGTTTTCATACAAAGTTTCTGTATAACTTGACAAGAAATTGATTTTAAATTCGTTTTCTCAACAATATTTCAAAAACCGGTTATTCAAAAAGATTTATTTCAAATCTTTTACAAACAAACTATGAACTCGCTCAACTTTATGTTGACTTTTTCGCATGTTTCTTTCTCAGGTTGCATTTCTAATACAAGGCACGGTTGGAATAGGAGAACCATGAAGAGTCGAGTACTTAGTGGCGTTCATTTTCTAAAAGACTTAGCTTATTTGCTTCCGCTGTGCAATGAAGATACCAGTCCAGTCACGCCAATGCTCTGATATTTCGGGGTGTGACAGATTGGTATCAGAGCTATAGGTTACAGCGAATAAGGTTCTCTGTAGAGATACCTAGGCTCTAACCTCACTTTCCCCTGGTAACTTAGAATATTAAAACCTGAATACATACAAAACGCATAGTAGTCGAATATGGTCTCCAACCGTTGCCGAAAAACAAACAGTCAAGATTTTGTTTTCAAACATACGCTAAAGAGGTGTTTTACACACGGTACACAAAACAGTCGCATACAGTACATAAAACCCTGAGAGTTTAGGAAACATGCATTTAAGACCTTCGAAAGCTCATGTAGGAGTTCATTAAAGGTCATCACGTAGGTACCACGTTTATTAACTCGGACAAACGCCATTTTTATGTCATCTATGCTATTTTAATTAGCCGAGCAGGTAACCTACGCAAAACGAAGCAAGGGCGTGCAAAAGAATACGTGAAACTTAAGCTATACATCAACGGAGGTTGAAGTACGCCACATACGACTTACGATGTGAAATCACCAAGAACGCACTGTGGAGCATCTCAGCGATGATGCTAATCCTGTCAAGCACGAAAACTAACGATCAGGAAGCGGCAGTCGGCACGCGGTCCTGCAAACGACACGAGTCATGCTAAGAAGAAGACGCATGTCTCCGCATTTCCCCCTATCGCATTAACGATGAATAAGCTATGTTTGACATTCCATGGTAATGTCACCTAACAACGGGTCGTCACATGCAACCCCAGGTAAAGTCCTTAAATTTCTTTTATTGAAATTTCGACTTTCACACTTACTGAGTAGATTTTCGTATCTCTACTCCTCTTAATGGTCATTGTATCACGATCATTTCCTTCAGAATAGCGAATACTCATTTGCTTCGCTTCTTGAAAACTTATATGTTACGCATGCATCGTTTGTTACGCATGTGGTTTCGTTTCGAATAAAGCGTTTCATTAAAGTTCAAGTATTATTTCGCTAAATCTAATTATTGATTTGTGATTCGAATGACCCGCATTATTGTAATTGTTGACTTCTTTGTTATCAAGTCAACACATTTTCTTGAAATTCCTTTTCTTTTCAAGTTACATACATGGTTTTCGTTGTGACCATGCCGAAAGTTTTCTTGTCAATACATGTATTTATTGTCGGCTTGCGCCGAAATCAAATTCAATTGTTTGAACTTGTTCATTACACATATTCAATTCAAGACATCATATGATGTATTGGAAACATCATATTCGAATTCGTTTTAACAAGCGTTTCATTGTTCCGAGTCGTGGTAGATTTGTTTGGTCTACGACTCCATTAAGTCGTTTGTTGATTTCGACACCTTGTGGTGTCAGTACAAACGTGTAGCTTGGGCTAATTTATGCAAAACACAGGTGATACTTGTTCGATCACCGCTATATTTGAATTGTTTCATTCACTACGACACCTTGTGGCGTCGGTAGAACATGCAGCTTGGGCTGATCATGATCGAGCGTTTCATGCAAACTATTACATTTGAGCTTGTTAAAATCTAAATTCATTGATTGGGTGCAATCATTTCTAGAATTCATTTGTATCTTGTGATACGTCCTTGAATTCACATCATTCGAATAAGTCTTGATTCGATTTCATGATCGTTCACTTTGGTACTATTCGTATTTTCTACGCATAATGTAACTCTAAGGAGTTAACGTAAACTAAATTTCGAGGACGAAATTTTATTAACGGGGGAGAATGTGACAACCGGTAATTTACGCCCTTAATTACGTAATTAACTGGCGATTAACGCGATAATAAATAGTTCTTACGACGCTAATTAACTTAATTAGGCCCTTGGAGTGCCCAGGAACGTTGGTTCAGCTATACAGTGCGCGTGTGGTGATTTATGGGAAATCTGCTAAATATAACGCGACAACGGACTGATACCGTACGAAATACTGACGACACCGACAAATATGGATGTTATACGAATATTTTATACTTATGGAGTTGGGTTGCGATATCGGGTCTCGTAGGAATTACGGGCCACTTACACATGAGATGTGCTTGTGGGCCCTGGGCCCAAGCCCAAAACCCACAAGCCTAAACCTGCACATAATATATTAGATTTTTTTTTCTTAAAAATCTTAGCAAAATCTAAACAAAATCTGTGCAAAATCTTCCATAATCTCTATAAAATCTGGACAATAGATTTTGTCTTTAAAATTTGAAGCACACAAGATTTGCAAGATCTATATAAGATTTACAAAAATCTCTACAAGATTTTGTAGAGAATCTTTGGAAACCATGAGGTCTATTTAAAGATCCATCTCCTCTTTCTCAGTCATAACAATACACACTTAAAACACTAAAAGAAAAGAAAAGAAAAACACAAGGAACTCAACCTCTCTCTCTCGGTTATATAACAACATACGCACACAAACAACACTCTATCATCTTGACAAACTCCTGATCCACAACATAAACCTCTGTACTCACCTGCTACCCCCCCCCCTTAATCGATCTCTCTCGTTCTCAAACCAACAAGACCACAAGGAGGTTCTAGTGACTTGTACGGTGGCCGACCACCGTGGTTGGTGGTCCGGTAGAGCAAACCGGCGTGTGACGGCCGCAACAGGAAGGAACGAAGAGAGAGAGAGCTGCGGAGAAGAGAGAGAGAGAGTTGCAGAGAGACCGAGAGAGATAGGGAACCGGCGGTCAAAGGCTCGGACCGCCGGTCGGTTCGGTTATCCGGTGGTCGGTTCGATTATCCGACGGTCCCTGCTTCTGTCCGACGAGTATCCGGTAAAAACCCACCTTTTTTCATCTTTTGTTCATGAAGATGGATGATAATGATGATGGTTCTTATATTCCGGCAACAGACCACCGACGGCGGCGGAGCCGCGGCGTCGGTGGTACTTTTCGGGTTAGCGGTGGTCAGATTCTGGATGGTGGTTCGTGGCTCAGGATCGGGTGCAGGGCTCCAAAAATTCGAGTCAGTTTTGGGGATTCAAGCAGCAGAGAACGAGATGGAGACCCGGACCACCGGTCCGATTGTTTGTCCGGCGGTCCTTGCCGTTATCCGACGGGTCTTCCGGTAAGTCGTCTCGCCTGATTCATTTCCTTTCATTCTGATGAAGATGATGATGCTTGATAATGATGAACAGTGGTTAATCGGTCAATCCGGTTGACTCGGTCAACTCACCGAGTCAACTCAGTCAACAGATGGGTTCGGGTTCGGCTCAGTCAACAACTCATCAGTTTCGGCTCAAGATATGGTTTTCGTGAAGCGGGTCAGGTCGACTCGGTCGAACCGAGTCAACTCGGTCAAAGTCAGCCGGTCAACTCGGTCAACTTGGTTGACTCGGTCAACTCGGTTGACTCGGTCAACTCGGTCAACTCGGTTGACTCGGTAATCCAGTCAACTTTTGTTCGACGTTCAACTCGGATTAATGGTAAAGGTTTAACGACGAGATTAATTTGTTATTTTTATGTTTTTATCGTACGTGATAAACGAGCTCGAACCGATTTAACTATAGTTTATGTTTTGATATAGTTGACAAAGTTACATGCATATTGTTTGAATTTTGAAAAATAACGACAACTTGTGTTGTCGAGGGCGTCCAAAAACAGAGGAAACTCTGCCCGTTTTTCGAGAAAATCTGTAAAACGAAACACGTTTTTAATATAAAGACACTTTATATACAAGTGTATAATATTTTCGACGACACTTTACAAACATACGAAAACAGCAATTCGGAAAATATTTACAACGACAAACATAGTTGTTTTGAACTTCGGAAATTCAACGAATTCGTTTTATAAAAATAAATATAGTTTTTATATTTATACCACACGAATTTCCTTATAAAAATAAATATAGTTTTATATTTATTTCAAACTTCAAACAACTCGATGATGCTTTTGCAAAATAAATATAACTTTTTCTATTTATTACAAACGCCGAAACGGCATATACGTATATTTTTGGCAAATATACACAAGACGTGATATATATAATACAAGTTATTATATATTATTTTTGTACGACTACTCGAGACGGCTAACGCAATTACAACGAAGTATTTACATATTTTATATATAAATATTTATTTATTTTTAAATCTCTCGAGAATCAAGTCTTTTCAAGACTTAGTGCTTTTATCGACAATAAACGACACTTATCAAATATGACCTATCATTTCCGATAAGTTAACTACTTACCATTGAATCGTTCGATTAACGATTCGGTAGAGCTCGGTAACACGTAGTTTAGTTACCGCATTATTTAGAAACTTATAAGATATTCCGTGTTAGGAATATTGTAGAATGCACGCTAGCGAGTCAAGCCTTGGAAACGACATCACGAAGTCGTAAATTAGCTAGCTTTGCACAGGAATATTCAGGTGAGTTCATAACCCCACCTTTTACGGTTTTACATTTTTCTAAATGTTTTCGGGGTGGAAAGACATGCAATTTTTGCAAAGCATACAAGAATTACATATTTATAAACCATTTTACAAGCAAGCTTTATCAGACACAAATGGTTTACGAAAAGCTTATGTTTTATACCGGTTTTTCAAACAAGCGTTTACACACGAATTCTAGTTTTCTAAACTACGAGAAAATACAAATACAAGAGTATACGAACACATGAGAATTGATACTTGATATAATACAAGAACTGAGAATTGATACTTGATATGATGAATACATAAACAAGAAGCACTCTTGGTGATCACTAGTACCAAGTATGATGCGTTATGAGGAAAGATACGAGAAATCGTGTCACGAATAGGGTACCATAAGCACCATTAATCGTGTACATACTTAGACCGCAGAACAAAAGGTTAGATCTAACGGGTGTCAGGGCAGCCCCACTCTTGGTGACAACTAGAACCAAGTAGTGTTTTGTGTCTCGGTCGTGAATCGACTATAGAAAAATGCCTATGGTTTGGTGACTTCCTATGTCGTGTCACATGTTAATGGCCTTGCAACCCATTAACAACAAGATACATACAGAATACTTGATTTATATAACAAAACATGAAACATACAAGAATACGTGATTTATACAAGAATACATGATACCTACAGAAGTACTTGAATTATACAAGATACATACCAAGTTTTCATACAAAGTTTCTGTATAACTTGACAAGAAATTGATTTTAAATTCGTTTTCTCAACAATATTTCAAAAACCGGTTATTCAAAAAGATTTATTTCAAATCTTTTACAAACAAACTATGAACTCGCTCAACTTTATGTTGACTTTTTCGCATGTTTCTTTCTCAGGTTGCATTTCTAATACAAGGCACGGTTGGAATAGGAGAACCATGAAGAGTCGAGTACTTAGTGGCGTTCATTTTCTAAAAGACTTAGCTTATTTGCTTCCGCTGTGCAATGAAGATACCAGTCCAGTCACGCCAATGCTCTGATATTTCGGGGTGTGACAGATTGGTATCAGAGCTATAGGTTACAGCGAATAAGGTTCTCTGTAGAGATACCTAGGCTCTAACCTCACTTTCCCCTGGTAACTTAGAATATTAAAACCTGAATACATACAAAACGCATAGTAGTCGAATATGGTCTCCAACCGTTGCCGAAAAACAAACAGTCAAGATTTTGTTTTCAAACATACGCTAAAGAGGTGTTTTACACACGGTACACAAAACAGTCGCATACAGTACATAAAACCCTGAGAGTTTAGGAAACATGCATTTAAGACCTTCGAAAGCTCATGTAGGAGTTCATTAAAGGTCATCACGTAGGTACCACGTTTATTAACTCGGACAAACGCCATTTTTATGTCATCTATGCTATTTTAATTAGCCGAGCAGGTAACCTACGCAAAACGAAGCAAGGGCGTGCAAAAGAATACGTGAAACTTAAGCTATACATCAACGGAGGTTGAAGTACGCCACATACGACTTACGATGTGAAATCACCAAGAACGCACTGTGGAGCATCTCAGCGATGATGCTAATCCTGTCAAGCACGAAAACTAACGATCAGGAAGCGGCAGTCGGCACGCGGTCCTGCAAACGACACGAGTCATGCTAAGAAGAAGACGCATGTCTCCGCATTTCCCCCTATCGCATTAACGATGAATAAGCTATGTTTGACATTCCATGGTAATGTCACCTAACAACGGGTCGTCACATGCAACCCCAGGTAAAGTCCTTAAATTTCTTTTATTGAAATTTCGACTTTCACACTTACTGAGTAGATTTTCGTATCTCTACTCCTCTTAATGGTCATTGTATCACGATCATTTCCTTCAGAATAGCGAATACTCATTTGCTTCGCTTCTTGAAAACTTATATGTTACGCATGCATCGTTTGTTACGCATGTGGTTTCGTTTCGAATAAAGCGTTTCATTAAAGTTCAAGTATTATTTCGCTAAATCTAATTATTGATTTGTGATTCGAATGACCCGCATTATTGTAATTGTTGACTTCTTTGTTATCAAGTCAACACATTTTCTTGAAATTCCTTTTCTTTTCAAGTTACATACATGGTTTTCGTTGTGACCATGCCGAAAGTTTTCTTGTCAATACATGTATTTATTGTCGGCTTACGCCGAAATCAAATTCAATTGTTTGAACTTGTTCATTACACATATTCAATTCAAGACATCATATGATGTATTGGAAACATCATATTCGAATTCGTTTTAACAAGCGTTTCATTGTTCCGAGTCGTGGTAGATTTGTTTGGTCTACGACTCCATTAAGTCGTTTGTTGATTTCGACACCTTGTGGTGTCAGTACAAACGTGTAGCTTGGGCTAATTTATGCAAAACACAGGTGATACTTGTTCGATCACCGCTATATTTGAATTGTTTCATTCACTACGACACCTTGTGGCGTCGGTAGAACATGCAGCTTGGGCTGATCATGATCGAGCGTTTCATGCAAACTATTACATTTGAGCTTGTTGAAATCTAAATTCATTGATTGGGTGCAATCATTTCTAGAATTCATTTGTATCTTGTGATACGTCCTTGAATTCACATCATTCGAATAAGTCTTGATTCGATTTCATGATCGTTCACTTTGGTACTATTCGTATTTTCTACGCATAATGTAACTCTAAGGAGTTAACGTAAACTAAATTTCGAGGACGAAATTTTATTAACGGGGGAGAATGTGACAACCGGTAATTTACGCCCTTAATTACGTAATTAACTGGCGATTAACGCGATAATAAATAGTGCTTACGACGCTAATTAACTTAATTAGGCCCTTGGAGTGCCCAGGAACGTTGGTTCAGCTATACAGTGCGCGTGTGGTGATTTATGGGAAATCTGCTAAATATAACGCGACAACGGACTGATACCGTACGAAATACTGACGACACCGACAAATATGGATGTTATACGAATATTTTATACTTATGGAGTTGGGTTGCGATATCGGGTCTCGTAGGAATTACGGGCCACTTACACATGAGATGTGCTTGTGGGCCCTGGGCCCAAGCCCAAAACCCACAAGCCTAAACCTGCACATAATATATTAGATTTTTTTTTCTTAAAAATCTTAGCAAAATCTAAACAAAATCTGTGCAAAATCTTCCATAATCTCTATAAAATCTGGACAATAGATTTTGTCTTTAAAATTTGAAGCACACAAGATTTGCAAGATCTATATAAGATTTACAAAAATCTCTACAAGATTTTGTAGAGAATCTTTGGAAACCATGAGGTCTATTTAAAGATCCATCTCCTCTTTCTCAGTCATAACAATACACACTTAAAACACTAAAAGAAAAGAAAAGAAAAACACAAGGAACTCAACCTCTCTCTCTCGGTTATATAACAACATACGCACACAAACAACACTCTATCATCTTGACAAACTCCTGATCCACAACATAAACCTCTGTACTCACCTGCTACCCCCCCCCTTAATCGATCTCTCTCGTTCTCAAACCAACAAGACCACAAGGAGGTTCTAGTGACTTGTACGGTGGCCGACCACCGTGGTTGGTGGTCCGGTAGAGCAAACCGGCGTGTGACGGCCGCAACAGGAAGGAACGAAGAGAGAGAGAGCTGCGGAGAAGAGAGAGAGAGAGTTGCAGAGAGACCGAGAGAGATAGGGAACCGGCGGTCAAAGGCTCGGACCGCCGGTCGGTTCGGTTATCCGGTGGTCGGTTCGATTATCCGACGGTCCCTGCTTCTGTCCGACGAGTATCCGGTAAAAACCCACCTTTTTTCATCTTTTGTTCATGAAGATGGATGATAATGATGATGGTTCTTATATTCCGGCAACAGACCACCGACGGCGGCGGAACCGCGGCGTCGGTGGTACTTTTCGGGTTAGCGGTGGTCAGATTCTGGATGGTGGTTCGTGGCTCAGGATCGGGTGCAGGGCTCCAAAAATTCGAGTCAGTTTTGGGGATTCAAGCAGCAGAGAACGAGATGGAGACCCGGACCACCGGTCCGATTGTTTGTCCGGCGGTCCTTGCCGTTATCCGACGGGTCTTCCGGTAAGTCGTCTCGCCTGATTCATTTCCTTTCATTCTGATGAAGATGATGATGCTTGATAATGATGAACAGTGGTTAATCGGTCAATCCGGTTGACTCGGTCAACTCACCGAGTCAACTCAGTCAACAGATGGGTTCGGGTTCGGCTCAGTCAACAACTCATCAGTTTCGGCTCAAGATATGGTTTTCGTGAAGCGGGTCAGGTCGACTCGGTCGAACCGAGTCAACTCGGTCAAAGTCAGCCGGTCAACTCGGTCAACTTGGTTGACTCGGTCAACTCGGTTGACTCGGTCGACTCGGTTGACTCGGTTGACTCGGTCAACTCGGTTGACTCGGTAATCCAGTCAACTTTTGTTCGACGTTCAACTCGGATTAATGGTAAAGGTTTAACGACGAGATTAATTTGTTATTTTTATGTTTTTATCGTACGTGATAAACGAGCTCGAACCGATTTAACTATAGTTTATGTTTTGATATAGTTGACAAAGTTACATGCATATTGTTTGAATTTTGAAAAATAACGACAACTTGTGTTGTCGAGGGCGTCCAAAAACAGAGGAAACTCTGCCCGTTTTTCGAGAAAATCTGTAAAACGAAACACGTTTTTAATATAAAGACACTTTATATACAAGTGTATAATATTTTCGACGACACTTTACAAACATACGAAAACAGCAATTCGGAAAATATTTACAACGACAAACATAGTTGTTTTGAACTTCGGAAATTCAACGAATTCGTTTTATAAAAATAAATATAGTTTTTATATTTATACCACACGAATTTCCTTATAAAAATAAATATAGTTTTATATTTATTTCAAACTTCAAACAACTCGATGATGCTTTCGCAAAATAAATATAACTTTTTCTATTTATTACAAACGCCGAAACGGCATATACGTATATTTTTGGCAAATATACACAAGACGTGATATATATAATACAAGTTATTATATATTATTTTTGTACGACTACTCGAGACGGCTAACGCAATTACAACGAAGTATTTACATATTTTATATATAAATATTTATTTATTTTTAAATCTCTCGAGAATCAAGTCTTTTCAAGACTTAGTGCTTTTATCGACAATAAACGACACTTATCAAATAAGACCTATCATTTCCGATAAGTTAACTACTTACCATTGAATCGTTCGATTAACGATTCGGTAGAGCTCGGTAACACGTAGTTTAGTTACCGCATTATTTAGAAACTTATAAGATATTCCGTGTTAGGAATATTGTAGAATGCACGCTAGCGAGTCAAGCCTTGGAAACGACATCACGAAGTCGTAAATTAGCTAGCTTTGCACAGGAATATTCAGGTGAGTTCATAACCCCACCTTTTACGGTTTTACATTTTTCTAAATGTTTTCGGGGTGGAAAGACATGCAATTTTTGCAAAGCATACAAGAATTACATATTTATAAACCATTTTACAAGCAAGCTTTATCAGACACAAATGGTTTACGAAAAGCTTATGTTTTATACCGGTTTTTCAAACAAGCGTTTACACACGAATTCTAGTTTTCTAAACTACGAGAAAATACAAATACAAGAGTATACGAACACATGAGAATTGATACTTGATATAATACAAGAACTGAGAATTGATACTTGATATGATGAATACATAAACAACAAGTACTCTTGGTGATCACTAGTACCAAGTATGATGCGTTATGAGGAATGATACGAGAAATCGTGTCACGAATAGGGTACCATAAGCACCATTAATCGTGTACATACTTAGACTGCAGAACAAAAGGTTAGATCTAACGGGTGTCAGGGCAGCCCCACTCTTGGTGACAACTAGAACCAAGTAGTGTTTTGTGTCTCGGTCGTGAATCGACTATAGAAAAATGCCTATGGTTTGGTGACTTCCTATGTCGTGTCACATGTTAATGGCCTTGCAACCCATTAACAACAAGATACATACAGAATACTTGATTTATATAAGAAAACATGAAACATACAAGAATACGTGATTTATACAAGAATACATGATACCTACAGAAGTACTTGAATTATACAAGATACATACCATGTTTTCATACAAAGTTTCTGTATAACTTGACAAGAAAATGATTTTAAATTCGTTTTCTCAACAATACTTCAAAAACCGGTTATTCAAAAAGATTTATTTCAAATCTTTTACAAACAAACTATGAACTCACTCAACTTTATGTTGACTTTTTCGCATGTTTCTTTCTCAGGTTGCATTTCTAATACAAGGCACGGTTGGAATAGGAGAACCATGAAGAGTCGAGTACTTAGTGGCGTTCATTTTCTAAAAGACTTAGCTTATTTGCTTCCACTGTGCAATGAAGATACCAGTCCAGTCACGCCAATGCTCTGATATTTCGGGGTGTGACAAATATCAGGTATTGTCTTTTAACTAACGAAATTATAACAAATTTCCTTTATGTTTTAGATTCTATATAGGTTGTGTCCTGTTGCTATAACTAATTTACAATTTGACATTAAGGGGCTGTTTGGTAGCCTCTTAATGACCATTCAGATGCTACCTCTTAATGGTTTAAAACATCTAAATGAATAAGATGTAACCTCAAGTCTGAATGGCTAAGAGGTAACCTCTGAATGCTAAATCATCACATGTCACATTCTTCTACCTTCTTATTGGTAAAATTCTTAATGGTTCCATTAAGAGGTAGCCTCTTAATGACCATTCAGAGGCTACCAAACAACCCCTAAGTCAGGTCGCATGCCCCTCAAATGAGGGCATGGTGGTCATTTTCGCTAAATAAATTAGGGGTGAGCAAGTTTAGGTCCGGGCCGAAAATAACCAAGAGCCAAACCGAAAATATACCCGACCCCAACCCAAGTACCTAGGTATTTAGATCGTTTCCAATTTTTCATATAAAATAGGGTCGGGTCGGATCGGTTCTCGGTTCTCGGTTCTTTTCATGGTGAAACCCGACTTGGACCTATGGACCGGAACCGACCTTATATTTAGGGTAGTGAATCGGTTCTGTATTTTATATTTGATCGGTTCTCGGGTCGGGTTTTTCCTTTTGCTCACCCCTAAAATAAATAAAACAAACAAAGTTTAAGGGTTATTTATATAGGGGATAAATCATGACAAAACTAGTTTAAATGAATAAACAAAAAAAACTAACTAAAACAAACTAAAAAAACATACCAATTTTTTTTACATTTTTTTTTATAAAAAATCGCTATTTTTTATATATAAAAAAAATTTCAAAAAAAAAAAAAAAAATTGTACTGCACATGTGTACTAATACGGAAAGCTTAAACCACTTAACCCACCCTCCGACGACACCCCCCAAAATCCTAAACCCCCCACCCCTACCCCCAAAAACCTATATTAACCCTCCCACCAAAAGCCTAAACCCCCCACACCCCAAAAACCTAAACCACCCACCCCCCCCCCCCCCCAAAAAAAAAAAAAAAACTAAACCCCCCTCTCCCCACACCCAAAAACCTAATTTTAATCCTAAACCTCCAAAAAACCTAACACTAAAAACTAAACGAAACTCAAAAGCTAATTTTAAAAATGTAATGCATATGTGTAGCACACATATAATGCACATGTGCAGTACAAGTTTTTTTTTTAATTTTTTATATATATAAAATAGCGATTTTTTTAAAAAAAATTATAAAACAAAAAATTGGTATGTTTTTAGGCTTTTTTAGTTAGTTTTCTAGTTTTTCTCATTTATATGTAGTTTTCTCATGATATCTCCATGTATGTATATATATATAGGGTAGGGCTAGGGAGAAAACTCTAAAAATTTGAGAAAACCCTAGAAAACTCAACCTCCCGACATATTTTTTTTTTTGAAAAAAATAACACATGTAATATACACGTTTTTAAGAGTTTTGGGCCAAAAAAACAAAAAAGCGCCAAAGGATTATTTTAAAAAAAAAAACAAATTTCAGTAACTTTTGTGACTAACATGTGTTAGACAAAAAATGTTGAAACTTGTTTATTTTTTTAAAAAAAATTCCTTCGGCACTTTTTTGTTTTTTTTTTTTTTTTTGGCCCAAAACTCTTAAAAATATGTATATTACATGTGTTATTTTTTTCAAAAAAAAAAATGTCGGGAGGTTGGGTTTTCTCAAAATGGAGGGTTTTCTCCCTAGCTTTAGCCTATATATATATATATAGGTAGAGGATCCTGTAAAAAGTGCTCAAAGTGTGAGAAGTGTATTATAACATTATATATAATACTATATAACACCATATATACACCGTATAACAATATGTAACACCATATAATATCATATAACACTATGTAACACTATATATCATTATATAACAAATATAACACTATAGGTTGTCTGATAGCATGTCTATGATAGATGTATAGTCTTATATTTGTTATATAATGATATATAGTGTTACATAGTGTTATATGGTATTATATGGTGTTACATATTATTATACAGTGTTTATATGGAGTTATATAGTGTTATAATACACTTCTCACACTTTAGGCCCTTTTTGCACTATCTTTGCCCTATATATATATAGGGTAGAGATAGTGTACATTAATTCAGAAGTGTTAGAAATGTATTATAACACTATATATAACACTATATAACACCATATAAACACCGTATAACACCGTGTAACACCATATAACACTATATGACACCATATAACAAAATATAATACTATACATCTATCATTGACATGCTATCAGACAAACTATAGTGTTATATTTGTTATATAATGTTATATAGTGTTACATAGTGTTATATGGTGTTATATGATGTTACATATTGTTATACGGTGTTTATATGGTGTAATATAGTGTTATATATAGTGTTATAATACACTTCTCACATTTCTGGATTAATGTACAGGATCCTCTACCTATATATATATATATATATATATATATAGGGTAGGGTTCCAGCGTGAACAACCTCCCAAGAGTGAACTGCGTGAACAGATCAGGACCCTTGATTTCCTTTTTAGTTGTTAAGGGTAGGATTGTAATTATATAAAATACTAGATTTAAATCATTATTTTAATAATTGAATTAAGTTACATCTTTCCAAATTTAAATTCATTATCCACATTATGTTTTATTTATTAATAAGATAATTATCAAAACAAACAACAAATCACCAGATTTCAATTTTATTTTTTATTTTAGATTTCATCACCATAATTCAAATTTTGATTTTTAAGATCCACGTAACCTTCATATTTCAACGGTATACACATGTGTACTTTGATATAAATAGAACAGTACACATGTGTACTCAGCATCGTACATATGTGTAATTATCTACATAATACATTCATAGAAACAATACCTGTAAAACTATTTTATATTTAACAAATTACAAGTTCCATAATGTTTTCCAAACAAACAAAAAAACATATAATTACAAGTTCCAGTTTCGTAAAAACAATAAACCTAACATAATCGAAAAAAGAAAAAACATAATCTTTTACAACTATTCACCACGTTGTATGTTGAATCATCCTTATCGACCTCATAAGTGAATCATCCTTATCGACCTTCCATCTCCACTTTTCTCGTTAACGACATCTCCTATAATAGCAAAAAAAACTCAGCAACTAATACTTTGCATAATTCACAAGTGTACATCAACAACTTTACACATTCAATACACAAAAAATTATGAGATATCACAAAAGCAGACGCTATACACATGTGTACATTGGGTTAAAATTAGAGCAAAATTAGAATACACATGTGTACATCGCATTAAAAACAAAGCAAAATCAGAATACACATGTGTACATCGCGTTAAAAACAGAGCAAACTCAAAGAATTGAACAAAAAAACTCAGCAACTAATACCTTGCATAATTCACAAGTGTACATCAACAACTTTACACATTCAATACACAAAAAAAAATCTGAGATATCACAAAAAATAGACGCTATACACATGTGTACATCGCATTAAAAACAGAACAAAATCAGAATACAAAGTGTACATCGCATTAAAAACAGAGAAAAATCAAACAATTGAACTCCAAAAAACGATAAACAACATATCAATAATAACAATCTTCAGAACCTCAATCAAACAATAATAATTTTCAACATCAAACAATGAAAAATTGCAAAAAAAAATTTCAATAATCAAACTCATAACAATCTTCAGAACCTCAATCAAACAATAACAATAAATAATTTTCAACATCAAAAACAATGAAAAATTGCAAACTTCATACCTGGTCGGTCACACCACCACCTTCACTGTGAAAAGAAAGAGAAACATGAGGGGAAAATGTTTGTTTTTTGTAACAAGTTTACCGATCAGAATAATGAAGGAAAACAGGTGTTCTTACTGGAGAAATTGCGGCTGCCGTTGATGTTGATTCCGTCGCGCGACCCCCTCTTTCTCCCTCTCATCTCTCCGGCTGTTCTCTTTCGTTCTTCATCTTCTGCCGCTCGATCTCTATCTCATCATGGTTCTGAGTTTTGTGTGTGCAGTATAGGAAGAAGGAGGGTTGGGGGGTTGTGTGGAGTAGCTTGCCGGAAAAACGGCCTGAACCAGCCTGATAGTAGGTGGCCGGCGGTGATGGTTGCTGGTTTACGAGGAGAAGATGAAGAACGGGATGGTTGGTGGCCGGCAGTTGATGATTCCAGATCTAGGGTTAATATGTTGATTACTTGATTTGTGAGAGAGAGAGAGAGAGAGTGATTTATGCAATTAATGCAAAATGGAAATTACACATATACCCTTTTTATATTTAATTAAATGGAAAATATTAATCAAATAATTACCATCTTGCCACTCACTTTAATCTCAAGATCATAAAAATCAAGGGCCCAGGTGAGTTCACGCAGTTCACTCTTGGGATTTTGTTCACGTTTGAACCTAATATATATATATATATATGTATGTATATATATGTATGTATATGGGATGAATAATGAGAAAACTAGTTTAAATAAGAAAATTAAAAACTACTAAAAAATCCTAAAAACATAGCAATTTTTTACATTTTTTATTAAACATCGCTAATTTTAATGTAAAAGAAAACTTTTTAAAAAATTAATACTGCATATGTGCATTATATGTATATGTTGCACATGCAATTTAGCCTTATGGTTTAGATTTTTTGTTTAGTTTAGCTTTGAGGTTAGGTTTTAGGAGGTTTAGGTTTAGAGTTTAGATGTTATCGGTAGGGATTATGTTTTTGGGGTTGGGGGTTTAGGTTTAGGTTATTTTAGGGGAGATTGGGTTTTAGGTGGTGGGGTTTAGGTGTTTTTGTATTCTTTTTTCATTTAAATTAGTTTTCTCATGATCCATCATATATATATATATATATATATATATATATATATATATAGCTTTAGGTTCAAGAGTGAACACTAGTGTAGCTTGTGAACTGAGTGAACTAGTCCTGGCCATACATGTGTGTAGATCAATGGCCAGGATTTGATCTTGAAATACACTAGTGTATTTTGCGATTTGATGATGAGATCCTAGCCATACATATGTGTAGATCAATGGCCAGGATTTGTTCACTCAGTTCGCAAATACACTAGTGTTCACTCTAGAACCCCACCCTATATATATATATATATATAGGAACGTTCAATGAGGAATACTATTAGGTGCCGAACCGGGAAACCATACATTTAACAAGTTTAAAATCATTTTTTTTTAATTCAGAGCTTGTGCAAATAAATAGATGTGGAAGTCTTTTTCATAAAAAAAATTCAGAAACTAAATAATTTAATTAGGAATCATAAAAAACTTAAAAAAAGATAAGAATTATTTTTAAAAAAATTATTTTGTTATTAGAATAGCTTCTAATATTTTTTAGTATTTTAAATTGAATATTTAAGATGTATTTAACATGTTAAATACACTATTCTCCGATTACCCATTTTTTTAGTGTTCCCTAATGAACCTCATTCTATATATATGTGTTTGTGTGTGTGAATTATAGGGAAAATCTCATGTGAGTTATAAAAACTCTGAAATCCAAATCGATAAATATAAAGGTGCCATGTGTTACTTTTTTTACTACACCATTTTTCTGACGCTAGCACTTTTTCGTAATAATGTAACAGTGGACATTGGAGAGAGAATTGTAAGATTAAAATATTTATTTATTTATATTTAATCTAGTAGCCATCATTATCATTTATATAATATAGATCAAAATATATTAATAACCTATTAATAATTAGTTGGTAATTGTTGATGGACCATATTACCCTTATTAACTAATTGGGTTTCCTCTTGGGTGTATATATAAGGAGATTATTAGAGAGGTAAAAGGTTAGACACATAACCTAAACACATAACATCAAATTCGTCCCTCTCTCTCTCCACAACCGAAACTCACCTTAATTTCGGTTTCATCACCATCATAACTTTACACCCTAAGGAGGAACCGGATCACCCTGACAAAGATGTCGAACACTATGGCTGCGTCTCTGACTGGATTCTCTACTGATGCAATCAAAGGTATGTTATTACATGTTTTCCATTATGTTTAAACAGAACTGATCAACATGTGGTATCAGAGCATATGTTGATAAATCAGTTCTGTTTTTCGTATCCATCATTCTGGGATCATAATCTGGAAAACAGAATTTCTTGAAAGTTTATAAAAGTTGAAACTGTTTTCGAGTTTCATAAGCCGAAATAACTGTTTTCGGAAATTATGTTTGATAAATTTACTTGAAATCGTAATGGGAAAGATAATATCCGAAATCTGTTTACTAAAAGCCTAAAATTTCAGATTTCGGAACCCAGAATTATGTTTTAAATTTTAGGGTTCATCATATTGTTCTAAGCGAAAACTCGAAAAATTCCCTTATTTTGGAATCTAATTTGGATTAGTGGGTGTTTTTCTGTTTTGATCTTAATTAAAATTTTGAAAACTGTTAGAGGATAATCAGTTATTATTTTCGAAATCTTTAGATAAGTATAGATCAGAAATAAAATAGAAACACTATCCCACAATCCCTTAAAAATCGAGTTTCAGTTTTATCACAATCAGCAGCTGTTAACAGAGGACTAGAGACCATCAGATCTCGACTCGAGACCACAAGGTCTCGACTCGAAATCATAAAGGTCATCAGAAACTTACAACTCGAGATCAGAAGTCTACAACTCGAGACCATCAGGTCTCGACTCGAGACTACAAAGTCTCGACTCGAGATCATAAGGGCTTAAAACTTCACAACTCGAGACCACAGTCTCGACTCGAGATCACTGCGTTTTCGACTAAAGGCAGTCGAGACTATGGTTGCGACTAGAGATCTCATTATGGAGTCGAGATCTCATAAAACATACTGACTCGAGACCCAACTCGAGACCTCATTATTTAAGCTGTTTAATGTGACCTAAAAACATACTGCCCCCCGCACCCCCAGCGAACTCACCGCGGAGTTCGATCCGCGCTAACAGGTGGTTTGCTATTAAATACTTGGTTTTGTTTATACTTAATTAATTAATAAGGATCAAATAATGTTTTACAAAACCAAACTAGCTTAACTTGAATGAGCTTCTGATGTATTAATTCTGGCCAAAGCTGATTTAATATATCTATTTATTGTTCAAGTATTATAAAAGGCTATGTTAAGTATGCATTACAAACGTGAAATGTCTTAATTCTGGCCAAAGCTGATTTAATTCATTTATGTTTAGCATGCTTGACAAGTGCATAACTAAAGTGATTGTCTCATTTCTGGCCAAAGCTGATTTGTCACGATTACTTTGCACACATACTTAAATGATTACACTTCTGGCCAAAGCTGATTTGTCTTTGTTTAAGTAGAATTTTACTAAGTCTATTATTTTGATGTTAGTAATAGACATATCACAATCTCTTCACATAATGATCCTTATATTAATGATCCTTAATTAATTTTATGATCATTTCGTCTGTCTTATTCTTAGTACCCATAATTTTACTCACTATATTTTTTCTTCTACACATATCTCATCCACTCTAATTCCTAAACCCAAAATGTTTGTTTTAATTAAAGTTTCTCTTAGAATTAGCTCTTAAATTAAATCCTTGATTATTTCTTAAGACACGATAATCTTATTGCTCTCTTCTGATAAAGATTATAAAGAAGAAAATTAGAGCATGATGATTAGGACAAATCGAACATGATGTCTCTTATGATAATCAAGAACTCTCTAACATAATGCTATCACTAAAGTTATTTCAGATTAAGTCTTTCCTAAGGCTAATCTCTTATATATGGAATAATCACTAGAACTCCTAAGATGCATGCCTTCTATTAAAATTCTAAACTATAAAGTTAAGTGGTATATGTGAATACATAATAATGTACAATACCATGACCCATTAAGTTAAGGGCTTACGCATGGAAATAAGTACATTTTCCAGTACATTACATATTAAGATTTTCACTTGTACAATTTGATGCCTTATAAATCAACTATAACACTCAAACATACCAAAGTATAATGAGTGTGTTGATAAGCAACATATGTACAAAGAAATAAATGTTTGAAGCTGGAAAAATAAGTTGTTACTCACCTTACAACCACTTAAAACCTTAAAAGAGGATTGTTCTAAGGTCCATTGACAAATTACAACTGTTAATTCTACCTCTAAGGTTCTTCAAGGGAAAATCTCACTGCATCATTAAGTCATTAGACTAGACATAAGCAACGAGACTATCCATTATTCTAAAGAACAGTTGGATGAATTAATTAGATAGTCACTTATTAAAGATATTTAAGTCTACTAATTATAATATTCCTATTAATACATGATTAGTTGACTCTAGTTTTTAAATGTTTCCTTACCAGAACTCGACAAATAACTAACATGAGAGTTCGTGACAAAACTAATTGTTAAAGCTATAAGAACCATAATAAGCAGTCTTTTAACAAAGCTTTTCGATACCTTACATATTCTGAAGATTAATCAGAATACAGTATCATTACTTAGGCTATGTCATGAAGGTTGTGAGGTTTGCATAGTCAACATAAAGTTACACTTATCTTAAACTCTCATCTTATTTGTTCTAAATATCTGGATTGAAACATTACTAAGATAAAACTAGATGACACCTTACACTTTCACAACTTTTGTCATCATGTAAATGAGAATTTGATAAAAGGAAAATGAGACCTAAAATAATTTCCTCTATTATAACCGAAATTCATGAGAAATCATGACATGGTTAATGGGGATGATTATTAAACTAATCTCATTTTAAGTGATTTTAAATCATGACATTAAAGCCCTAAGTATGACTTTACTTAAGGAATAAGTATGGGTCCATCATAAGTCATTCATTGACATTCGTGGAACTTATTCCAAATGGAATATTCAGACATAATTCATTTATCATTTAAAGACTATCTACTTGTATCTAAATTTGTCGTATATGGCCCACGGTCTTATAAGAAATCTATTCATATATGTACTTAATAAGATTTCTATTAAATATGTTCCTAAGTTTTTATGACATCTGGACATTAAGGAAATCAAGTAAAGTCTAACATATATATATGATAGGTTCCCACGTCACGTACCTCATTGAAACTTCTCTTGTAGCATTTCTAGAGATACTAAAGATCAGTGGGAGCATTAAGTGTCTTAATAATAACTTGCAATAGTTGCAAGAGGTGGGGAATGAAAACTTTACATTACTTCAATTTACACCTCTTGAACAAGACACTGCTCCATCTTGACACTGTTCTATCATAACTTGTCTCCTTAAAATCTAAAGCTACTTTTACAAAAGTTTCATTGTTGCTTAATTGTGGGCACACTTAGATTTCTTATCTAAACTAACATAATCCTCAACAAGAGAAACTACAATGACTAACGTCATTAATATGTTTTCTCTATTTAGAATTTGTTTGGTCGTTAAATATTGACCCTAAGCATGCTGAGTTCCTAAAGATTTCTAAGGTCAGTGTGAGCAGTCAAAGTCCTTATCATGACTTGCAAGGAATACAAGAGGCGGGGGGAAGAGTGTCATTAAATTTCACTCCAAATTTAACTCCGATTACACCTCTTGTACACCATACTGCACCAACTCTTACAAACTTAGAATCCTGAAAATGATAGCAACTTAATCAAGAGCTAATCCATAAAACTGAAACTTCTAATGAACCCAATAATCAACTCAGGAGGTCATCTAGGTTTAAAAACCTACTAACTTTGATGATTACATAACCTCCCTAACTGAAGTTGAAATGGATTTTGGAAAAGTTTACTGATCCTATCTCTTCTAATTAAGCCATTAGTGTCAATTAATCTTCTGAATGGAATAAAACAGTTTTCTAGTAAAACTGATTTTATGTGTTCGTATAACGTTTGGGATTTGATTTAATAACCTAAGAGTGTTCATAACTAAACCAAATCCTGATATAAACGTTAAGACACAAAGAAGTATGATTGATTGTCAAAGGTTGTACTCAGGAAGAGACAAATTATTAAAGAATCTTTATTACATATCTAACAAAAGATTTCTTTTAGGATCATCACTGTTCTAGTAGCTTATAAAAGTTTTGAGCTACATTAGATGAACATTAGTAGCTTATAAAAGTTTTGAGCTACATTAGATGGACATTAAAACAATTTTTCCCTAACAACTGGCTGACATATTTACATGTTCATAAAACAACCTGAAAGTTCTAAACTTAAGGTTAAAGAACAGTTTGTCTATAAGCCAATAAAATCTATGTATGGTTTAATGCAAACATCATAATGTGATGAAATCTTAACGCAATTGTTTTCATCAAGAACCAAGTGGATTAATGTACCTACCTCAAAATGAGTGGGAGCAACTAAGATAAACTTGTCTATATAGATGATATTCTTTTGACAAGTAGATGTTACATAAGTCAAAGCATTGTTAACACAAACTTTGATATAATAGATCTCAGAGATATCTCTTACATAATAGATATCATAACATGTTGAGATAGACCAAATGGGACATTACTTCCGTTCCATAAGTTTAACATTAAATTGGTCCTTACATATGTAACAAACAATACTGCTCTCCTTTAGAGGATAATAGGATAAATGAGATTATTTCTTACGCTTCATTAATTAGGAGCCTTATGTAAGTTTAAGTCTATACTCGTTTAGATATTACTCACATTGCAACACACTAGATATGTCTAAATTAATGTGAAGCATTTAATAGAGTATTACAATATCTTTAAAATAAACGAGAGGCTATAATTTAAAGAAGAAGTGAGAACTCAAACCGGTTTATTACTCTAACTTTGTAATATTCAAAGATGACAAAATGTAATTTTGGGTATATCTTTATGTCAGCAGACAAAACCTATTTCATGGAGGAGTCATAATAAACTGATAATAACAACCTAAGTTATAACGACATAATATAGTCACTAAATGTTGTTGAAAATTTATCAGTAGACTCATAAGTTTATTAACTCCATATAATTAATATATTGAAGACTTATTGTGATAAAGTCAGCTACCATGTCTCCTTGAACAGTAACAGTTCGAGAGGTGCTGCATTAAATTTCGATACGAAATTAATTATTCGTTTATGAGCGAATTGAGGAAACTAAATATTTGTATCGAATGCATTCATGATATGCTTAAGGATCCTATAACTAAAGGTCTATTACCCATAAGTCTTATTAAGAGTGCACATAAAAGAGAAGGGTTTTAATTGATGACCATGTACAACTGCATATTGTACTATGAATGACTAACTATTAATTAATTTTCCTCATCAGTTTGATTTTGTATGTCTCTTACATATGTTCTGCCGGTGTAATGACATATAGACAACTATAAATACAAATCAAACGTTAAAGGGCTTACATATTTTGATCATAACTGTTAGGTTTTAAATTAAGGCTATAGTATGGCTAATGGGGGTCCTGAGTCGCATAATGATTCAACGGCTGTATTTCTCTGCTATAGTACTTGTTTAAGGCTAAAATGAGTATTAACTTCTGATCAGACTAATCTAATACTCATGATAAATGATTATTCGGCTAAGTGGGAGAATGTAAGATTAAAATATTTATTTATTTATATTTAATCTAGTAGCCATCATTATCATTTATATAATATAGATCAAAATATATTAATAACCTATTAATAATTAGTTGGTAATTGTTGATGGACCATATTACCCTTATTAACTAATTGGGTTTCCTCTTGGGTGTATATATAAGGAGATTATTAGAGAGGTAAAAGGTTAGACACATAACCTAAACACATAACATCAAATTCGTCCCTCTCTCTCTCCACAACCGAAACTCACCCTAATTTTGGTTTCATCACCATCATAACTTTACACCCTAAGGAGGAACCGGATCACCCTGACAAAGATGTCGAACACTATGGCTGCGTCTCTGACTGGATTCTCTACTGATGCAATCAAAGGTATGTTATTACATGTTTTCCATTATGTTTAAACAGAACTGATCAACAAGAATGTGTTACATTTTTAGCTGTTCATATTTTTTGTAACTCAACTGTTTTTTATTGTTTTTACATCAATTTTTTAGATTATATAAAGTGTATAGATTTTAGAACTTATACTTTACAAAGTTCTATTTTTGTAATATGCGTAAAGAACATGGCAGGATTTTTATGTAATAATATAGTTGTAACACTTTTTTGCCTCACGAAGACGAGAGATAAAAGTGTAAACTTGTTACATTCTTTGTTAGACTGTAACTGTGACAACTGTCAAAAATCCAGGTATCCGTACAATTAATTAATCTTAGTGCTTAATAATTGTGCTGAATTACAATTAACGGCTTTCTGATTACTACATTATATTTACATGTGCATCACATATTGCATAATGTCATATCATTACTGCATGCAAACGTATTGACAAAAATGATGCACAAAGCACAGTTAGCACAGTAAACAGATAATCAGCAAAGGCTGACAAAACTCAGCACATAGACAAACAGTGTTTTGAGACCCAGTATGAGCCAGAAACTAAGTACTACACTAGTATAGAGTGTAGGGAAGTAAGGATCACAAAAACTGCTGTTCTAGGGGATAGTTTAAGTGCCGGAAAGTGCCTAAAACTCACCCAAAGTGCTGAATTTAGCAAAATTCAGCATAAATCAGCATTTAAACACATACATATTATGCAGAAACATGATAAAATGGTCCTGAATGCTTTCCTAAGTGTCTGGAATTAAAAGTGTCACTAAAGGGTACATAAAGAACACTAAACTGCAAGTTTAGCACATTAACGAATCAGTATCCAACCGAACAACCGGACACTACCCGAAACACCAAGTTTACACTAGAAGCATTGTTTTAATGTTTCCAAGCTAGTTATGATCCCCGAACATCATAACACCCTATAAAATATCAAGTAACTAACATAACTAACTAACACTTGATATATAACCTTAAAGTAACTAGTATGGTTAAATCCTACCCTACTACCCCCCCCCCCCCCCGCCCCACCTATAATCGGCCATACCTCACTACCATACTTCAAGATTTCATTTCATTATTTAAATGGATTGTGTTCCCTTGTTGCTAGCATAATATACACAAGATAAAGAGCTATGATGGTTATAAGTATAACCCTTTGATCATAACCTTCATAATCTCACACACACATCACACACACTTAACTCTCTCTCCCTCTCCTTGTGTTCTCGGCCGTGAGCCACCACAACCACCACCATCATCATCCAACATTCATCATCCAATCCATACACTTACAAGGGTGCTAGAAGCAAGATTAAGGAGCATGGTGGCTTTGGATCTTGAAGGACCTTCTCTATTTGCTTTTATCCTCTTGATTTCTACTCTTGATCATCCCTAGCCTTGTGCCAGTGGTAAGAATCTTAATCTTGTTTGTTTACATCTAATTTATGTGGTTAATAATGAATCATGATCAAAAACATCAAGAACATCAAAGAATCATATGAAGTAAACATGAACATAAGCTTGCTTAGTAAAGATATCTTCATGAATATAGGTTGTTATAATTGTTGATCTTTGATTGTTTGTAGAAGTGATGTTAATCATCATAAGATCTTGCTAAATCATGATTAAAAACATAGTTTAGCAAGATGTGAAAGTAGAAATTGTTGAAGGAAATTATGTTTTCTTGAAAAACCATGATTAAAGTAAGTTGTTAATCTTGTAAATCTAAATATTTCATTGATTATTCTCAAAGAAACCAAGCTAGAAATATAAGTTCTGTTAAAACTTGGTTCTTACATAAACTAATCTCATTTTTAGTGGATAAACAAGTGTAGAAACACTTGTGTAACAAGAAAATTTCATTAAGAAACATTTTTGTAAAACATGGCTACAAGTTGTGAACATCTAATTCATTCAAGAATGATGTTTTTATATAAACAACCACACTTTAAAGGGTAACTAAACTTACTAAACACCCTACCAAGTTACTACAAATTTTCCTAAACTTTCAAGTTCAAGAAGTAGTAGAATATGCAAGATTTTGGCAAGATTGGTAAATGTAAGTTGTTTAGAGTTGATTGTAAATTGATTGTGGTGATTTTACAAAAGTAAATGATATGCTTGAAAGCATAGAAACCTCCATTTTTAGATGAAACTATGGCAAAATTTTCTAAAAATATAAACACTTAGAAAAATGTTTTTAAACAAATATTTACAAGTATATTTTCAACAATAAATGGTTACAAAAACTTTGCCATAAATTTTGGTTACATAAATACAAATATTGGAGGTTGGCTTTTATAAACAAAGGTGACTAAATATATATTTAGAATATATATACATTAAAGACACACATGTGTGATTATTTGTATACTCTGTGTAATAGTTATATTATTTTAGGACTCAAAATAATATAACACATTAAAATACCAAGAATTACAATCCAAAATATTACCAAAATATCAAGGAATAAATATACAAGTTACACACAAAATATTAGCGAAACCGAACAAGAAATGTAACTTACAAAATATTTCGGATCTAAATTCACAAGTATATTTCGGTAAATAATATTTTGGACACACGGAAACGAAAATATGATTTTTATGATTATCACAAAGTTATATCATATTCTGACAAAGGAAAAATATAGCATTTTTGACAAATATAAACATATATATTTTCCTTGGAATTGTTAAAAAATATATTATTTTTGGGAAAAATATATTTTTTTTAGTAAACCTGAAATACATTATTTTTGGATAAAAATAGTTTATATATATTTTCTAAAGTTAGACTTGAAAATATATTACTTTAGAACTACAAATATTTTTCCAAGAGAAAAATTATAAATAATTTTTCTAAGTAATATTTCTTTAATATATATATATATATATATTGGAAATATATATATTGGTGGACTTTTATTATAAATAATATTCCGGAAAGTTTAATATAAATTTAAGTATATGAATACTTAATGAATACCATAAAAATAGGTATTCTCACACGTATAAATACACACCGGAATACGAAACCAATACATGGCAAAATATACAAATACAAGAATGCAAATACACATGTATAAGATACCCCCATCCTTAGGAAGGAAATACAAGTATCAATACTTGGGATGTATTAAGTTAATATATATTGTTTAACAATTATTCCAAAATGTAATAAATATAATTTAAGTTAAAATATTAATTATTTTGACAATAATTATATAACTTGGAATAATATCAAAGGCATGAAAGAAACATAACTCAAAGACATTAATACTAAACCAAGGCACGGCCCGTTCGTCTGATAGACATTAGTACGTTGTAGGTAGTCGTGTACATCGAAGGAGCTTTGAGTTACTGTGACCCGAAGAGGCAAGACTGTGAGTTCATGTCCCCCTTCTCTTTTAACTGTTTTCAGTTTTATAACTTCGGGGGGCAAAATACATGTTACAACTGTTTACAAACGTTTTATACATGGTATGGTTAGCTAAGGAAGGGTACTACTTGATCATGTGAGTGGTGGGTACAACACTTAAGGCCATTAATCCTCGTTGTAGGACCGAGTGACAAGAGTGATAGATCTATTTGGGTGTAGCGAGCCCACACCCATGCGGACCAGGGTGGCCCATGTGGTGACTATGTCTTATTCCTGGAGACAAATCTGCTAGGTTTGAGTTTTCCTGCATCACTTCACACATATCAATGGTCTTGCAAACCATTGGTGATATGTTTTCCTTGTTGCTTTCCTACCAGGATTTACATACATACAGACATACTTTCAAAGGTTTACTCATACACACAAACAAACACATGAACTCGCTCAACTTTTGTTGATGTTTTCAAACTACATGTATTTCAGGGAATTAGTAAGTGGATCTGGCGGGCGTTGGAAGTTTTATGCTGCGTTAGAAATAAAGATGTCATCCATGGTCCGTGGGTTTGGTCAGTGTGTCTTATTCCTGGACGAGACACGTTTTCCAAACCTTGGTTTTATTTAATATCTTTTGATGAGTCCTTAGTGAACTCAAAAACAATTCGTATGGTCTGTAAACTCGAATTTGAAGTCTACGTTTTAAGACAATGTTGTTACATTTTAAACTTATTTAATGGATGACAAAACTACGGTTTTATCATATAGTTGTTGTTATGATTGAATGCAACGATATTAAGAAAGTCACACCATAATCACGCTTCCGCAAAAGTCAGGGTGTGACAATAACATTCTCTGAAAAATTAATTTTTTTGGACATTTTTAATATCAACCATTGATCTCATGAGATTGATGGTGGAGATGAAGTTTTCTGGGTTTTTTTAACAAAGGTGAATTTTTTATTTATCATTTCCTCTTATATACATACATATATATATGTACATACAGGGAGTCGCTAAAATAAAAACCACCCCCAATTATAAGAACCGCGAGAATCATTCTCCACCAATCAGATAACGACAACCAAAAGAGAAATATAGTCATTTAATCAAAATCATCAAATCATATTTCTCCCCTCATTAATGTTTCTTTTTTAAGTCTTTTCAATTTCTCTCTTTTCAATTGCTCTCTCCTCACATTTCTCTCCCCTCATTTTGTTACTTTATAAAAAGTTTTTGTTAAAAAAATTTAAAACCGTAAAAAAAAGTAAAAAAGTTTAAAAACGTGTGTGTAAAAAAAGATTTTTGTAAAAAACGTTAAAACCATAAAAACATTTTCGTATAAATTTTTGTCTTTTGTAAAAAAAGTTTTTATGAAAAAATAATTTTGTAAAAAAATTTTGGTAAAAAAGTTTTTGTAAAAAAAATTTAAAACTGTAAAAAATGTTTTCGTAAAAAAAGTAAAAAATTTTAAAAAATTTGTGTAAAAAAGTTTTTGAAAAAAAAGGTTAAAACCGTAAAAAAAATTCGTATATATTTTTATTCTTTGTTAAAAAGTTTTTGTAAAAAAGTTTTTTGTAAATTGTTTTTTGTATAAAGAAAGTTTAAAACCGTAAAAAAAGTTTTCGTAAAAAAAAAGTTTAAAACCGTAAAAAAAATTAAAAACGTGTGTGTAAAAAACGGGGCATAAAAAATGGGTCGTAAAAAAACCGGGTCATAAAACGACGCTTAAATACGGGGCGTGAATACGGAGGTGTAAAAACTGGGGCGTGAATACGGAGGCGTAAAAAATGGCTCGTAAAAAATTGGCCCGTAAAAACGTTTTTTGTAAAAAAAAATCCTAACAAAAGTTGTTTTTTGTAAAAAAATTCAGCGCATAACAACGGAGCATAAAATATGGCTTGTAAAAAAACCGGGTGATTAAACGACGGGTAAATAAGGGGCGTGAATACGGGGTGTAAAAACGCGCGAAAAAACGGGACGTGAAAAACGGCACGGTAAAAAACGGCGCGTAGAACCGGGCATAAAAAACGACGTGTAAAAAACCGTTCGCAAAAACGGCGCGTTAAAAAAACGACGCGTAAAACCTGCCGTAAAAAAACGGCGTGTGAAAAAGCCGGACTTAAAAATGGCGTGCAAAAAATTGTTTTTGTTTAAAAATCTGGAGCTAAATTGGTTTTTTAATAAAATATTTTGTTTTAAAAAAACAAGTAATATAATAATAAAAAAAAGTAATAAAAAACAATAAAGACAGAAAGACAAAAAATAGTAAATTTACTAAACTACCATTTTGAATTAAAATATTAAAAACATAATAAGACAAAAAGTATTTAATATTAGTTTTTAATTACTTTTAATCTCAACCATCCATTTTGAAGATCTAATAGTTGGAAAGTGGATCTCTCGTTTCTTATAACTTGGGGTGGTTTTCATTTTAGTGACCTCCTATACACACACACATATAACAACAGTGTAGAGTTCAAATGAGAAGAATTAAAAATTAAGAATAAAAAGAATAAAGGATACAAATGTAATTTAAACAAATTATGTAATGAGTCTATTATTTATTTTTACTATTAAAATTAATGAACTCTAATCATTTAATGAGCCTATCTTATAAAATGGTTGTGCACCTTACACAATAAAAACAATCATGCACATGATCTTACTTTTTCAACGTTTCCTACACCATTAAAACAATATTTTGTTGTAGGATACAAAATGTGTAGGACTCAAACACTTTTAAATAATTTTGCGACCCATAATAAAATATGTGTAGGACACAAAATTTTTAAATAATTTTGTCACTTCTAATAAAATTTGTGTAGGATCCAATACATTAATGATGGTGAAGGAGGAATTTATGGTTGCATTAATAAGACTTAAGTTACTCTTTAAAATAAAAGTTGACAAAAATGATATATTGATTCACAACCATTTATCAAAAAAATATAGGGTCTAGATTAATTCATTTTTTCTTCTTTTAAGAAGATTCTTCTCAAATGAAACACCCCCCCCCCCCCTATAATAACAAGATTTAAATAAGCCCCCTTAGTATTCTTTTACTTTCGCCAAAACCACTAACGCAAGAAAAGTGTAATTGCTGTCCACCACCTTCATCATCTTTGACTCTCTCTCTCTCTCCCCCATCGATACCACCATCAACTCCCGTCGTCATCGTCCCATGAACTCCAAATCACAAAGGTTGTTCAACACCCAACAACAAAACACTCTAAGTTCTGTAAAATTAACACCCAAAATAATCATTATGCCCTCATTTGAGTGGCACATGACCAGACTAATGTTAAAATGTAAATGAGTTCAACAAAAGGACACCACAAGTAAATAATCTGAAACATAAAGGACATTCGTTGTAAGTTCTTAATTAAAGGAGATCGTCTGAAATTTTGTTGAAACTTAAAGGACGTAAAATGAAATTTATTCAAGATTTTAAGTGTAAATGACCATGGTGCCCTCATGTGAGTGGACTAACTGAGTTTGGGCAAAAATACATCATAATATGAGAAATAATAACATAAAGGATATCCAATGTCGTTTTATTAGTTGCGCCCCTGAAGCTTAGGAAAACTATATATATATAACACTACTGAGAAAAAAGTTTGCGAGGTCGCCCCCCACCCTCCCCACCCCTCTTAAGTTGCGCCCCTGAAGCTTAGGAATGTACCAATGCCTAAGAGTAAAAGTGGATGCATTAACATATAAATTGGTTAACATAAGAAAAACTATTTTGTACAGTTATAAAACACTATTTTATAACTTTTTAAAAAGTGTAAATTATATATATATAGAGTTAGGATCATGTAAAAAAGGCTCAAAGTGTGAGAAAGGTAAGAAAGAATCTTAGCCATTAGATCTTTTGATCTAATGGTTGAGATCAATAGGGACCAAATTGCAAAATATTTTTGTTAATTTTGACTGAATTGAAATTTATAGGGGCAATTGTGTCTTTTTATCTTCATTTGTAAATCAAATCCCTGCAATTTCGTTCTCTCTCTCATACGATCACAATTTCTCTCTCTCTTTTCTTCTTCCATGTTCAATCAATCGGAAGATCAAAAACGACAACGGCAGCGGCGGTGGTGCTGGTGCGAGCGGCAACGGCGGTGGTGGTGGTTCGAGCGGCAGCGGCGATGGTGGTGCTGGATCGGCAGTGGTGTTGCGGCGGTGCTGGTGCCGGAAGTGGCAGTGGTGGTGGTCGTGCGATCTCTCTCTCTACATCGAACGGTGCCGGAAGTGGAGAAGATGATACAGATGTGTTATATTTCTTTCATTAATGGTGTTTATTTTCTTTTCTGAATGGTGTTATTTTCTTCTCTGAATGGTGTTATTTTTCTTTTCATTAATGATGTTATTTTCCTTTCTTAATGGTGTTTTTTTCTTTTCTAAATGGTGTTATTTTTCTTTTCTTAATGGTGTTTTTTTCTTTTCTGAATGGTGTTATTTTCTTTTTCTGAATGGTGTTATATTTCTTTACTGAATGGTGTTATATTCTTGTACTGAATGGTGTTATTTTGTTTACTGAATGGTGTTATATTATTTACTGAATGGTGTTTTTTTGTTTACTGAATGGTGTTATTTTGTTTACTGAATGGTGTTATATTTTGTTTACTGAATGGTGTTATATTATTTTCTGAATGGTGTTATTTTTTGTTTACTGAATGGTGTTATATTTTGTTTACTGAATGTGTTATATCTTGTACTGAATTGTGTTATTTTGTTTTACTGAATGGTGTTATATTTTGTTTACTGAATGGTGTTATATTTTTTTGTAAAAACACCATGAATTGAACTATAAATTTATTTAAAACACCATGTCATGAACATGCTCTGATTTTGTGAATGATGCAAAAAAAAATTTAAAATGAAGTAGGAATGATGTTATGGACGGTTATCAAGTCCTTAAATCAAGGATTTTCTCTCTCTAAATCCTTAAATCAAGGATTACCATATTTGAATTGTTAATGCATTTACAATTATACCCTTAAGTCTTAATTTTAATTAGTGTCACATGTCCTCACCATATTCCTTCTTACACTTCTCACAAAAACCACATTTTTTACAATAACCTCACCCTATATATATATATATATATATAGCAATGTTATAGGCGTAATAAAGATAAAAAGATGTTATATTTTATCTTTCTATACTAATAAACAAAAATCTTTTTTGTACACGTGTCATTCTCTTGTAATTTGTCACCTTTGTTTTTTTATTTACCTCTTTTATTAAATAATAATAATAATAAACATCAATTTAACTAAATCTATTTATCTGTTTTGTTTTCATAATCTGAATTCATTTCTTTTTTAACTCTAAAGTTTCAATCTTTGTCAACTTAAGTCTAAAGTTTCAATCTTTGTTATTTTAACACATTTGGTTAATTTGATTTTTCACTTCTAATTTAAAAGTTTTCATCTTTTATAATTTAACCCCTTTATTTTTTTTTACTTTCAACCCAAAGCTTTTCATATTTTCCAATTTAATCTCAACACTTTTTTTACTTTCAATTTTAGTCTCTTTTATACTTTTCATCTTTTATAAGCTCTCCGTTTAACGTGTCGTTCTAAATTTCCGAGTTAACATGCCGCAACGTGCGTTTGGGGTTCAATGTTTTTTTATCTATTTTTTTGCTGTTTGACATGTCTGTTGTATCGCGTCTATTTTTCCCCGTTTGATAGGTCTGTCGCAACATGCGAGTCAGAGATCGACTTAGTTATTTTTTTCTCGGTTTTACACACAGGCTCATGGTCATGTGAGAAACAATATCTTTCATCTAACATGATATATAACTAAGGAATCCCCGTCGCATTGCGGCGGGTGGTAATTCTAGTGGTATAATAATTAAATACTAAACTATATAAAAGTTATTTTAGTTATAAAAAGAAGTGGAATTAGTAGTTAATGAAAATGAGAAAATAACTAAACAATCCTTGAATCTCATTAAATAGTCTAGATATTGTTAATAATGATGGGTAATGATCTTAACTCAAAACATCACATGCGTTTATTTGTAGAAAAAGATTTTTAAATTCCAAAATATTTGTTAATGAACGCATTTTGCACGTAAACATTGAGTTGCGCAAGTATCTTTATTTTATTATGTGAAGATCAGATCTGTTACGATTTTGTTGGATTTAATATTTGTAAGATAAAATATTCATAACTTAAAAGCATTTTAACTTAAGTATTTGTTACACGACGGTTTTATTATATTATTATCAGTTTGAGTATTTGTTACACGGTTTTTTTTTATTATTATCAGTTTGAAGTCTTTGTTATTATGTTACACGGTTTTTTTTATTATTATTTTATTATCAGTTTGAAGTCTTTGTTATTAAACATAACATTAAGACCCACGGAACGGAGGTTGGGCATGGAGAGAGGAGGGGAGAGCAAACCTCATGTAGTGTGTGTTACGAAAACGAAAATCAAACACGTTGATTATGCGAATAACCGTGTAGTTCTTCCCCAACCCCCCAAAATTCAACCCAAAGGACACAAAATTTGAAGTGAAAATGAGTTAATTCAAAATTTAAGTCTAATCTTTCAAATTACTACAGAAACATATAAATATGAAGAGAAATTCGAAATGGGCCTCAAAAAGGTAATGGGCCAAACACAAGCCCAAAAACAAAATGCCCAAAACACTTCAAAAAACATAAAAACATAAATAACTAATAGAAATAAGCGTTTTTTGGACCGGACGATGACCCAAACCGCCGTAGCCGTTTGCAGCAAGATGAAGATCGTTCTCACGTTCGTTTCTCCTGGTCGCACGCCCAAAACGGACCCCCGTAGCCCAAGTTAGAGCCATTTTAGTGAAGCCCCTTTTGTTACACGATCTTGGGCCTCCAAATACAAGATGGCCCGCTCCTCCACACTTGGGCCCGCATCAAAACCACTTCACGCCGCGCACACCAGCATTTTGTGATGGGCTTTGCTCCTTTTGTTGGCAACATCTACACAGACGTTGCCTTTCTTTTCTCTTTCACGCACTTGACTTTTTGACCCCTTTGTATTGGGCCCCTTGCCTTTCACCGCACCATTCTTTTTGTGATGTAGAGAGCAAAGCCCCAAAGTCTACGTGTGGAGCCTACGCGGCAACCCCTTGCCCACAATTCTAATTACACCATAACGTTTATGTAAAACTATCTTATTATAACCATAGTTATTAAAGGCGTTTGGCGCACTTAAGACGTCTCGGCCTTGCCTGTGGCCTAGGCTCAAAGCGCAAAAAAGGGAGGGCATGCCTTTGGCCTAGGCGCAAAGCGCAAAAAAAAGCGAAGGCCTGCCTGTGGCCTAGGCGCAAAACGCAAAAAAACGAGAGCTTGAGAAAAGAAAAACAAACAATGAAAAAAATTTAAAATACATTATTTTTGTAGAAAAATATACTATTCTTCAAATATAATAAACAAAAGTTATTATATAAAAGTAGAAATTTGGCTGCAATCTTGCGAGAATTTATACAATTTGGCAAGGTACTCTCTGAAATCTAGGAATAATCTAGCCGGAATGTACACCTAAACCATTACCTAGAAAATTAAAGCGTAATTGCCTGGACTTAAAGCGCAATTGAGTCTCCTCGCCTGGAAAATGGGTCTAGGCACAAGAGGCGATGACTTTTAACAACTATCATTATAACCATTCGTAACCCAGAAAATGCCATACTCTTGTAATTCGAATTAATATTGCAAAATATGACCTGCTGGAGTATACAAGGGTCTTCAGGAATTTAAGTAAGTTGTTAAACTCGGAAAGTTGACATATGTACACCTTGAAGTGAGAAGGTGTGTTATCCAAAAACGAGCATTATAAGTCGATATAGCTTGACATCTGAGGTTATAATTTTAGCATTTAAGAAAATCGGACAACTTTGGGTCACATTTACATATGTTATAGAGCAATGCGTATGCATTTAACAATTTCAAAGTAGTTCCGTAATGAGCATGTTCAGATTTGATCAAGATGATGAGCAAACATGGAAGAATCCATGTGATTCTCAACGGTAGAAGAGAGGCAATGCCCACTTTACGTGAGTACAAAACATCATCGCTATCATCATATGACACCAACACATATATCACCTTAAAATATGATGCTATTATTTCGGTGGAAGGTTATGTAATGAACAACAATGAAGGAAAGAACGTCACATTGTCTCATCCTTTTGGAACAAAGAGAGCCAAGGCCAAAAAAAAAATATATGCTTGGAGAAAGAGTGAATATAGTGAAAGAAGATTATTTTAAAAAGGATAGGTTGTTTGAATTTAAATAGAGGGGGATATAAAGCAGAAAGGGGCGTATTTGGCCGTCCTCTATGCTGAAAAATGAAACATGACTCTAGACATGCTTGCATTTAATGAAAAACATGTTGTGGAGATTCTAAAAAAATGATAAACATGTATTGTAATTGTTTAATTTATGTAAAATTGCATCATACATTTCAAGTTAAGAATTTTTCTTAGTTATATAGTATATAGATATATTATATAATATATTTTTATTCATATTAACTTACATTTATTTCTAGGATATTAAAATATAAATAAGTTTGGTATATAAATCTTATTGGTTTTAAAAAAAATGTAAAACTGTTATGAAACAACGACCTACTAGCAACCAACGTATAAAGAATAAGGATAATAGAAAGTAAGATAGAAAGAGAATGGGAGAACTCATTCTTATTCATGTATGTATGAAATACAAAAGCCACTATTTATAGGGCTATCATTCAATACAACTTAAATGACAATGGGAGTTAGGCATGTGGATAGTCATATATCATAAATATATTTATAACACTCCCCATTGACTATCCACGTGATAAAAGAAAACAATGTATTATACGCTTGGTAGTGTTGCCTCGTTAAAAACCTTGCTAGGAAAACTCAGTGGGACAAAATCTCAGCTAAGGGAAAAAGAGTGCAGCGCACATTTTCTCCCCTTGATACTATTAGATCAGGTATTTTGCATCATTAAAAACCTTACTAAGAAAACCCAATGGGGCAAAACTTAGTCAAGGGAAAAAGAGTGCAACTTGAATAAGTCTCCTCCTCGTTTTAAGATATATCCTTTAAGTGATGTGTGTCCATCTTCCTTGAAAGTCGAACAAAGCTTTTGTAGCCAATGATTTGTCGCTTGATCCCTTAATGTGCAATCATTTATGTTGAGCAATGTTGTGTTTTGTTACATTCCTGCATCTACAAGGCTAACCAAACTTGTTTTTACGGGTTAGTAAAATATAATCAAATATCGTTTATACTTGAAATATTTCTTGGAACTCATTCTATTCGCTTGACAAAGGTATCATGACAATAAGCTCAAGTGAAAGATATTATAACCACACATAGCTAGCAAAACATATTAACGCACTAATGCATTTAATGATGGTAATTCTAGAATGAGAATCTCTACTTTGGTAGGAGATGAAAATAGGCATTTCTTATGACAAATGACTTAACAACCTTTAACATACTTTAAGGTTCAACTATTCCATACTAAAATATCCAAACATCATCTTCTAGATGTACTTGAGGGATTAGTAAAATATATAATTACATATATACTCAAACTGCAGTTCGAGTAGTAATTAGACCATGCCAAGGTCATTCAAAAATTATCCCTCTAAAAGCTCGACAATTTCTCTCGATGATCCCTAGACATCATTATTGTAAATTGCGATTATAGTGAACTTTTAAAAGTAGAATGTTCATAGAACATGGCTAATTTAATCAAACTTATATCCCTCTTTATGCGAATATCTCGAGTTGTACAACACTCGACCCAACTATTTTAGCCCATATGTATTTTGTCAACTTCATATAGTACGTTCTTAAGGTTTTTATATCAATGCTTCTGGCATTATCAATCCATGAGAGAATTCTGCCCATCTTATCCAAATATACATGTGCATTCACTTTTCATGAGTTTTGCTACATAAACTTACCCATATAAAACATAGATATCTATATCATATGCAAAAATTTCATGAACACTTGCTTTTATCTTCAAAATCCATATTGTACCATGCGTGTACACTATTTCTTGAGATATCACAATCACAAGGTACAAGTTTCTATGTACGTTTCTTGGTGCACAAGTATTACGTCGTTAAGATGTTTCAGTTAACCTTTTAAGCACTCAATTGCTTTAGAAACTCATCACGAGTTTCAGTTGTATCCAACATGTAAAAAATCATAACCTATTCAAAATCCGAATATGTATACAATGATCACATTGTTCTCGAGAAGTTACTTTACATGACCTACATAATTTAATCCTTCGGGACTTCATGTAAACTCTCAATATCAAGTGATACATAACATTCATAAGACGAATATCAATTCTCTCTTTATATTACCAGACTAATAAAATATTGGAAAGTCAATGCATCCACCACTGGAGAATACGATTCCTTATAATCAATCATAGGTATTTGTGACAATTCTTGTGCCACCAATTTTGACTTATATCACTTAATTTGATTTTCACATGATTCATGTAAAAGACACATTTGTATCCAACATATTTTACAACTTCATTTGTATGGACTGTTGGTCCAAAACTTTCCATTTCATTAGAGAACTAATCTCTGCCTTATTTGCGTCTTTCTGTTTTGGCCAATCATTTCTTAATATTCATTCATAGGCAGATCTTAAATCTTGATCCTCATCATTTAATCATTCTAAGAGCTACATTATATACAAAAGTATAGCGACGTCGATTTTTATTTCGATTCCATACATATCTTAGACATGATACAACTGATCGAGATATCTTTATTTTCAGGTACCTGAGGTTCTTCTTGAACCATCATGTCTATTGTCTCTTCAGGAGATCTTATTACTATAACATCGACTTGACCATCTTAATTACTTGCTCCAATTTTCGAGAAATTTTATTATTGGAATCAACTAGTCTACCACGCTTTAGGCGTGCAATAGCAGTTGATTATGTGACTTACTTAGTCACTCTATTTAGGTCAGTGAACTTGTCTGGTAATTTGTTCTTTAATATTGGTAAATGAATTATCCTTTGAACTTCTGGTTCACTGTTTATATTATGAGGATCAAGATGACATGATAATTCATTCCAATTTTCACTTTCCAACTGCTTGTTATATCCCCCTAATGTTGGGAACATTCATTTATTAAAGTGAAAACCAATGAGCCATAAACGAATTTCTCACTAATGGCTTTAAGTATTTAATCATAGATGATTATTTATACCCAACATATTCTCAACTTTTTAAAGTCCCATCTTTGTGCGGTGTGGTGGATGAGTTTCAATATATGTCGCACAACCAAAATCTTTGATGAGACATCTTTGGTTCCTGACCAAAAACCAACTGTATGGGAAGAACTATAACTTATTGGCTTGATGTGAATTGATGGTACTATATATAAAATTACATGTACCTAAATAAACCTTTTGCTCCTCTCATGATCATTGGCTTTGTAACCAATAGTAGACATTTAGTGATCATCTCAACAATAACACTTATTCCAATGATCGTTAATAACTTCGGAATCAAATTCACTATTATCAAATAAATATACTAATCTGGATTAATATGCTTGCTATCACATTAGCTAAGCCACAATCACACAAGCTTCAGGTTGTGGATTTGATAACCATTTAGACAATGCATCGATTTAAAACACTAAATGGTATCATGTTGGGATATGCATATCCTTTAATCGCTTCCAGAATATTTAGGTATATACACTCTCGTTATTTTGCAAATATATAATTTCCCTTGAGAGCAAACATTACATTCTAATTATTATCTTGAAGAATCTTCCAGTTCCTTCTAGTTCTTCAATATGTTTCACATCATCAATGACTCGGGATGGTCTGACTGGTCATGCCATTGAATTAAATAATCACGATCCATAAACTTCTGGTTTATGATCATATATGTTTTAGTTGCAATCGTGTTTGTTCAATACACGATTGGAAGTATGAGAGAATAATGTAATATTATTTCAACATTCATGGTATAACATGTTTCCCATATTTTATGTTTGTATAATCACTCCATAAGTGTGCCACTTTTTGTGGTTGAATTCAATATTAAAATGGTTGTCAACATGATGATTATTACAATTTCCTTAGTTACCATGATCATAACCTTTATAACGATCATTGTATAGTCATTGCACTATTAACATGGTTGATATTATTACATGATCATCAAAACAATTTCCTCAATTACCATCATCACGAACTTTACACCAATTATTATATCATCACATTCAATTCAAGGAGTAGATTATACCCATACAACATTCATGGTGGCATCATTACAATTTCCTCACTATGTACATAATCACGGCCATTATATTAATCAGTATATCATCACATTCACTTCAAGGAATGGAACAGAGTCACACAACTTTCATGGTGACTGTTTCAAACCTTATATATCAAGAGCGCATTTGAGGTTTGACAAGTGAAAATTGTTTTATTCAACCTTCATATATGTCTCATTAGATGATGTAAATTAAGAAGTAGTTATATGACTGAGACAACAAAATTTATCGATCGAAAATCTTACGAGCTTCCATAAATTTATAATGAGCTTATGTGAGACCCACACTTCATATGTCATGTCTTTACTTCAATTTATTTCAAATAAGCGGGAATTTTAAGCATGCTTATAAACTTTCATGGGAATGACAGTAATACACATCTAAAACACTCTCAAATATTCTTATTTCTCTCTAATCTTCAAGACTTTGGCAGAAAGTTTCAAGCATTCTAAGTGAGTTTTCACTCACTTTTCTCCTTATTTCTTCATGTGTTCTTCTTTCAATCTAATTGGATAACATCTAGGAAGGTTTCCACAAGTTTGTCAGGGCAAACTAAGGTGGAACCTCACCATATTTAAGGTCCAAAGTAGAGTTAAAATTCTACTTTCATTGATGTTCTTATATCTTGCATTTCGAACTCATAGTTGTGCGTTTGTGTTGTGGTTGATTTCCACCAAGAATCAAGCTTAAAAACTCATCTAAATTCTGCTCATACATGTTCCAAGTGATTGAAACCATCCAAGCTTCAACCTTCTATGTTGAAAAGCTTATGCATGTGTTATGTGTGACCTGTGGGAGCCTTGGCTTTCCAAACTAGTTCCACTACCTCACTTGTTTATTTTGTTTATTTTCATCCAGGTAGCTTCCAAGACTTAGGCCCTGTTTGGTAGCATCTGACTAGCCTCTTATTCTTCCATGTCTGACCGAGTCAGAGTTCAGACCGTTTGTTTCATGCCTCTTAAAACTTATCATCCCTCTTATTTTGCTCTGTCCGGGTCAGACATGGGGAGGAGTCTGACTACCTCTGAATGACAATTGTGACCTCTTTACCCTCAATCCCCATTTCTTTTCACCATACACCACACACACTTGTGTGTGCTTGTCTGAGCAATCAAGAATGGCAAGAGGGACTAGATAAAGAAGTGGGTGACCGGCCACCTGGTCACGGCGGAGCCGGCGAGATACACGGCGGCCGGTGACGGCAAGCGGCGGCGCAAAAGGTTTTCTGGCGACCCCTTTCTGACGAAATACCTCTACCCCACTAAAAACGAGCCTCCTAAACTCGAATCCGACCTCTGATTTCCGATTTAAACAACTGTGGTGGCAGATTCATGTCCGGCAGCCGGGTTTCACGAGTTCGACGCGAGTAAGTTCAACACCTTCAATTTCTAAACTCAGATCTGTTTGAATCTGCTGATCCGACCTCTGATTTCCGATTTAACTCGGGTTCGTTGGTTTCCTTTTCGGATGATGTTGATGATGAATCTGCTGATGCCGATGATGATGGTGATGTCGGTGGTGGCCGACGGCAGCCGGAGCCACGCCATCGGAGAAGGGCGGCGGCTGTGAGTTTTTAGAGAGAGAAGAAGAGAGTTTGAAGATGGGGGAAGTGAGAGAGATGCATTTTTCTTGAGAGAGATTGCCATAAAGTTCTGAGTTTTTTTTTTCAGGGGTAAAAATGTCATTTTACACATCATTCAGATGTGCAACCAAACAGCATTTTATTGGTTCAGCACTTACTGGTTCAGACCTCTTACCCATTCAGACCTCTTATTCATTCAGCACTTATTGATTAAGATGTTGCCAAACAGCCCCTTAAAGTAATACAACCCAGCCACACCTCCAACATTTACCATGATGGATATGGAACACCCGATTTGATATTACTTGGCTACTTGGTAAAAACTAGTTGATTTGTAATTCTTGTTATTCATGACCAACTAGGTTATCAACTATGTTGATAACCTTGTGCTTTGGTGAATCATACAATGAGGTTATATGACACTACATGATGATACATGATGAACTTATACCATATAATATAAAATATATATCTTTAGCCGAATTCATAATACTAATCGGATTATGGTTAGATGTAGTGAAGTTAGGCTATATTATCTTTGTTCTTTATTTTCTCGTTTGTGATTCTAATGGGCAAGTTAGAACCCATGAAAACACATAAAATCTTAGTGTCCAAACAAGTATATAAAAGAGATATTTTCGTTTACATATACTTTATTATACTTAAATCCGAATCCAAACTCCCCACTAAATCCGAATACTCACATACCTTCATTTCCTTAATGTAGGGTAACTTCGGTGTTCCAATCTCAACAACTCATCAACTCTTGATTAATCGGAAAGCTTAGCAAAATCGTGAGTGTACATGACCCTTTTTTACTTTCCGTCAGCTTTTTGGGTGCAATACTTATTCCTTATCAAAACGCACACATACACTTAGAAACTTGTTTACAAACAATCCAATATACATGCTTGATACGTTATACTGAAACTCATACATGCTAGAAACTTATTTGTTTTATACTTGTCATTAACTTCTTACAAGCCTCCTTTAATATGTATAGCGCTATAGGATTAACGCACTGCCCGTATTCTTGTGGTCATGCTAACTTAAACAAAAATGGTCTTGTCGTTGCTACGACAAGATTACGCTAGCACGAAACTTTGGGTTGACAATTATAAGTTGCATGCTGGTATCTTTATGTTAAGTCTTAGATTACAATTATGCCATGTGGATATGTTTAAAACGTTTATACTTATGCTAGTAATCAAACTTGTATGTTCGCCAATACTTTATGTGTTGACATGTATTTTAGTACCTATTGAAGGGAATTGATGATGATGATGATGATGATGATGAACGGAATCTAGTAGGTTGACTAGAAACCCACTTTTAAACTTGCTACTCATGTTGTATTTTGTTTCCTTGATTAACTTGTTGTAATTCGCTTTCAAACGATGTACTTGAATTTAGTGATGAAATGAAATATTGATTTTTAAATACTTGTCGTAAAATAGTGTTATGAAATCTTTTGCAATATCATTTTCTTCTCACTCCGATGTTTGTGCTATGGATGTGCTAATGTGTACAACTATAAAAACTAAAAGTTTAATAATCAAAAAAATGAAAAAGAAAAAAAACGTTAACGATGATGTGACGGATGTTATAGTAACTCAACTTGTGTTTTAATAACATTTTTAATTTTAATGTTAGCAACTTATTTAAGAAATGTGGCTTTTAAATTACATAAAAATGTTATAACTAAAATGTTTTTTAATTATGGAACTTGCTGTACTAATGATCTAATGATTGTGAAATGTCAAATAATTATATTTGTAAGAAAAGGATTTAAAAATACCAAAAAATGAAACCGGACTTTAAAAATACCAAAGAATGATGTTACATTTGGTCCCGAACGAATTTTGCACGCAAACGTAATTGAGTTGAACAAGTACCTTTATTTTATTATCTGAAGATAAGATTTGTTACGATTTTTCTTGGATAAAATATTCGATTGGCATACTTGCTTCATTTTCTTTTTTTTTTTCTTTTTTTTAAAAGGTATTGCTAAATGTACACTCTATTTCTAATTTTTACCGAGTATACTCCACCCCCCCCCCCCCCCCTAAAATTTTTAAATAAATACAATCAAACCTTTTATTTTGTAATATTTTTTTTAGAAATTGCATGTACTTTAGGTTTTTAAACAATTCAAGTTTTTACTTAAAATCCTTCCTATTATATCATATTAAAAACTGTTAACGCTTATCAAAATTAATAGTTTATGAGAAAAAAACCAACTAATAGATTATAGATTTGCTTTACTTTTAACGTTTATCAAAAGCAGCTCATCTATGAAGTTGCTTCGAATGAATTCTAAACATTCATTTATTTAGCTGTTTCAAATTTCATAAAATGCAGCCTTCTTCCAAGAATCGGAAAACTCCCGTTATCATTTGTAACAACAAATCTCTCCTTTGTTGACATTTTCCTCTTGTCAATAGATCCTAGTGTCAAGTACCAGTGAGAGATATCATTAGTCTGACTAGGCAACAAAATTGTGGGTTCTCTTTATCGAAAATTCCCTTGAATTGCAGCACCAATTCAATAATAAATGTTCAACATCATATACGTATTTATAAAAACCAATACACAATATATGTATTTATAAAAATCAATACACATTCATCAAATCTCACATGGGAATTAATAATCTAACTACAAGTTCAGCTAATAACAATATAAATAATATGGTGACTTTTCACGATTTAAAAAAAAAATCAAGATTAACCCAACAAGTCAAGAAACTGTGCGACTTAAGTGAATGAATTTAATATTGAGCAATGATTTGTAAATGAAAAGAAGGCATACCCAGCCACTAAAACGATTTAAGGATCAATTATATAAGGGTGAAATTTGTAAACTTTTAAACTGTTTTTTTTTGGAAATGGAGTGTATGCCTTCGCGACAAAACTAAGTCATTGTAAAACTATTTATTACGACTAAATACTTGGTTGTTATTAAAGCTCTGCTATTTAGTGTCTTATTTTTAAGTTGACAAGTGGAGTTTTCATACAACAGAGCCGTTGGTAGCAATCGAGTTAGTAACTCCTGGCGATGGCGACTATTGCGATGTCTAAGCATCCATTAACCCAACAAATAAGGAATAAGAATTGTATAAATACAATCAGAAAAACGTGTGAAAGAGGAGAAAAAAGAAGATGACGTGAAGTTATGTAAGCATAAAATGGAAAAAAAAAAAAAAAAAAAAAAGACCCCATGATTTGAACTTGAGTCTCTTTAAAACACATACAACCACAAAACTACTCCACCATGATGAATAATCTACCTAACTTTGAAGAAAATGGATATATATACACACTTAAAAGGGTATAGGAGAAAAAAGTAAAAAAAATGACTTGTAATTATGTATATTTACTATTCATGACAACCAATAAGGAAAGTTTACTATTCATTATTATGTGACAACTACTATTCATTAGCTTTGTTTTTTAATATATAGGATAATTATGAATAGAAATTATTTAACGCAACTTTTAGTGCAATGATTATGCATTAACATATACTTCATGCTAAACTAGGCTTAAGCCCCCAGATTTGTGGAGCACTGGGAGGGGGGTTTGCTTTATGGGTGTGGCTAATCGGAACCATAAATTGAATGCCAGGTTCGGTAATATTGATACTCTAAACCTTTAACCGTAAAAATTGAAGATAATTAAAAACTCTAAAGTTTACTATCCTTATAAAAAAACTTAAGTAGAAAAAAAGGCACTATTCATCAGTTTTTAGTTTTTAATTTAATAATTAATAGATATAGACGGTACTTGCTCAACTCATATTTCATATACTTTAATGGTTGAATGTATTTTAGCAACATATTTCGTATTCTCTCTAACAATTGAATTTTAGCTATCGAAACCATTACTACACACCACATGGGTTAGTACTTATTCTTAGAGTTCTCATCTTTCAAACAAATACATCGTATTACAAAAGAAATGATCATTGTGACGGTCAATACAGTAGACGCTTTTTCCCGTTAGAAAAAAACCCGTTCCTGATCACAATATACTATGGATTTTACAAGTGAAAGTATTTACACTAAATATTGTTTTCTGCGACAAATATGAGCCTAAGATTATGATTGGTTTTGGTTCTTGTACCATGTCTAGTGTTTATAATTCGAATGGAACGTAAAAAACCCGAAATATGGGTTTTGGATATTCGAATCAGACCATTACCTTAACCGAATTCGAATATCTGAATTAAGAAGCAAATCGACCTAATTAATCGAAATTTATGTTATTTTACTATTTTTTAAAAACATATTTAATTTTATTTTTATATATCATTTATTATATTTATCTAATTCTATTGAATTCGAACCGAATTCTTATCTTTTCAAATCAAATTGGTTTAATTAACCCAAAGTTTGAACCGAACTATAACTAAGAATTTAAATTCAGTTAGAAAATGCCAAACCCAAATAATTTGACCTAAATAACCCGAATAAAGACACCGCTGCTTGTTAGTGGCTTGAAAATGAAGGGCATCACCCTTCTAGTCTACATGCTGACCACGCTTTATTTGCTAGATGATGGCGAAGAGATTTTGAATTAAGTTGAATGGCGAATGCAACAGGTATAGCTGGGTGGTAGAGGCTCTTGCCTTTTGGAGAAAAGACCAGGGTTCAAATCCTGGCATGGGTGTAGTTTAGTATTTATTAGTGTAGTTTAGAAGTAAAAGTAATGTAATATTTGCCATTCAAAAAAAAATTATTAGATACTATCAGGATGTCCGGGCCAGTGACGTCTTTGAGAATTCACGTACCTTGTTCGAGCTCGAAAAATATGCCCATATGCTTTGACGATAAACAATATAATAACTAATAGAGTAAAATGTCATTTTAGTCCCTGTGGTTTTGGTTATTTCGCTAGTTTAGTCCAAATGTTTTATTTTTTGTCTGTGGGTCGGAAAAGGTTTCACTGTTGCCATTTTAGTCCGATGGGTTAATTTCATCCATTTTTTTTGTTAACGAAAAGAGCAACTCAGTCATTTTATATGTAAATCTGTTAACTAGAAGAACAATTCGGCCATATAAAATGACCGAATTGCGCTTCTTATTAACAGAAATAATGGATGAAGTTAACCCAGTGGACTAAAACGGCAACGGTGAAACCTTTATGGACACACAAACAAAAAAATGAAACCTTTAGACTAAACTGGCAAAATGACCCAAACCACAGGGACTAAAATGGCATTTAACTCTAACTAATAAGTTAATATAATAGCTAACACATTATTCGTTCATTAACGCCTAAAAATAATAATCGACGTTCAACAATTAACAGGCTGACAAAATTACGACAACACTTAATCAATACGACAATATACGAGTTCTAATGTTATGTTCTGAAATTGATGTTCAACAAAATAATATTCGATGTTCAACAATTAAACGAACAGACCTGATGTTATGTTTATGTTCTGAAACTTCTGAATCGGAAATTCAATCGGAATCAGAATCGCCCTCCTGCAATACAACAACGTTCGATTGAATTATAAATATGAATATGATGATGATGATGATGATGATGATGATGTTCGATGAAACTGAAATTCAATCAGATTATCAGAATCAAAGTTTCACAATATGATGATGATGTTCGATTGATGAAATTGGAAATTCAAAGTTTCAAATTAACGGAGCGGACCTTACCTGATGTTATGTTCCTGTTTCCAGCAATCTAGCAATCTAGTCTAGCATCTTCAACGTGTTTCAGTTCGGTTTCCAGCAATCCAGAATCGTCGTTCAATACTTCAATGTTCGATATCGTCATTTCAGTTTCCAGCGTGTTTCAGTGTCTTTTTTATTTTTAGTTTTTAAAATCATATTAGTATTGGGTTGGGCCCAATAAACCAAATGTTAAGTTGGGTAAATTATAAAACATAAAAATGTATTTGATAATGTGCCTCTATATTGAATTTGTATGTGTGTACAATTTTTTTTAAATTACACATATATATATATATCGATTTTTTTTTAAAAATCTCGTGCCCCTCGAAATCACGGGTCTTGTGCGGAAGTCCTCCCCACACACCATAAGAGCCACCCCTGGTCCGGGCTATGCGGCGGGAAGGACACATCGTATTGCGATACTCGTTTTTGGTAGTTTTCTTACTTATATAATATTTATTGTATCATCACTGTGGTAGATATGCATCAAAAGCGAAGTAATCGGGTAATCTATTTAATTGTGTTGTGCTTGGTTCGGCGGTTCGGTTATTATCCTCGACCGAAGTCGAAATCAAAGTTATCGGTTAGTCTATTTTATTAAGCTATCGGTTTTCGGTGTATTATGTTGAATGGCTTTTTGGGCCATTCTTGGGCTTCGGGTTGCCTCCTAAACCCAGCCGAGAGATGGAATCTTTTAGCTATTGGGTTAGAAAAATGGGTTTTTATAGGAGTTCTCGTGGTTGAATTAATTTTTTTTTTAGGTCGACCATATATACTCATTAAATTTACACCATCTAAAATTTATTTAAATATTCACATTAAGGTTTTGAAGGAAGATTACCCAAAATTGTTGGGATCCAACAAGATGGCATCACTTATCATATGTAATATGTTGAATGGCTTTTTGGGCCATTCTTGGGCTTCGGGTTGCCTCCTAAACCCAGCCGAGAGATGGAATATTTTAGCTATTGGGTTAGAAAAATGGGGTTTCTTAGGAGTTTTTGTGGTCGATTTAATTTTTTTAGATCGATCATATATACTCATTAAATTTACACCATCTAAGATTTATTTAAATATTCCTATTAAGGTTTAAACCCTCACCACTTAAATTATGAGAATTCACCAATGTGATTGATCCGAAGCTTCTTGGCCCTCATCGTTTTAATGTCCAGTCCAGGCATTGCTCTAACAAAATATCCTCTTAACTTTTTAAAATGATTAAAATAGCCATGTAATTAATTTTTTTTCTTTGTTAACATCTCCTCTACCAAAAAAGAATCTGGTGTGCCAAGACAAGAATCTCCTGTTCTAGCTTTATATTTTGGAAATGTATTCATTTTACAAGGAAAAAAAATCTATTATTAAAAAAATATCTCCAACTCGGTCTTGATATCTCGATAAAGATATCGTTTTTACACGAGTGAAATGAAAATAATGAGCCATGTTGATTTGTTGCATCAGCGAGATCTAACAAGCCTCACAAGTGTTATACAATTCGTTCCGCCAAATTGCATGTTGTTGCACAAGATTAAAATTTGTTTCAACAAATGACACGTGTCACATTTTGGTGCATCGTTAATATAAAATGGTTCATGACTATCTTGTTAATTATCCGAGTGATATTTAATTTAATGATTTTCCCACAAACTTATCCCTGTATAACTCAACATTTTCTCTTGGTGAATACCTAATGCATGGCATGCAACAATAATGTCCATCGAATCTAGTGGTAAGGATGTTGCAACAGAATCACACCTCTTTATGGGTTAACATGTCTTGATGGGTGGCGTCTAAAATTTTGTTAGGTCGTCGTAAGGCACATCACGCTTTGGATTACCTGGAAATTTAATATAAAAAATGCCCTTTATGCAAAAAGTGTAAAAAGTCGCTAATTGACACGCTAGGGATGACTTTTTTCCTTTATTTGTATTGCTTTGGTCCTAACTTCCACCAATTATTATTACTTCTTAATTGTGCCATATTTCAAATCATCAGTTGGCATTCACATCATCATAATCATAAGGAAAATTACAAAGTATTATAAGCTGACTCGTATCAAAATCAAATGAGAAATTATTAAAACTAGAATTGATACCCTGCGTTGTGGGGTCAATTTTTTTTAATGTGATTTGAGCGTGATGAATTTTTTGGTAATTGATTATCGATTAAAACATAGACCAACAAAAAAGGTCCATAAAAATAAACAGAAAAACGTGTTATATTTGACATGACTCGTGAAAAGTAAAATAACTCGAACTTATATCGTTTAATGACAACGTATTATATTTGGAATGATTTTTTTCCGAACAAAAGTTACATCAAAACTAAGACCAACTGAAAACGTTCATAAAAATAGGCACGAAAAGATATTATATTTGACATAACTCATTTTTTAAAACATCATGTCTAGAGATAAATAAACTTGAATTAATACTGATATGTATATAAAAATAAGCACGTAAATTCAAGGAAATCAAAATAACAATTTACAAAGTTTTTAGACAGCTTAAAAAATGTAAGTGTCAATCTAAAGGTTAAGGGGGTTAAGGTTCGCAAAATGACAAAAAAAATGGAAAAAATGTCAAGTTAAGTTATAACGGCAAATAGCTAATTTCATGCTCTAACCATTTGTAGTAAATTCTAAAATTCTAAAATCAAGTATATATACAAATCAAATGAAAAACAATCGTGCAAATTATCCAAATCTGATACGGTTAAAAATCTTAGGATACAGTGTTTATAAATTTCAAATTTCAACCATAGTATAATTTGTTGGAAAAGTAAGTGATATGATGTGTTGCAACACCAAGCAGTGTTTAAACAAAAAAATTTGTAGATAGTTTTTGAACTTCTACTTCCTAGTTCAGATAATTCACAAACAAAACATACCCTGCTTCAATACGCTTTAAAGAGAACACTTTCTTTTGTGTTTTTAGGCCATCACATTTTAGAAAAAAAAAACATTTTTATGTGTTTTTTTGTCCATTGCATTTTAGAAAAACACATTTTGAAGTTTTTTAGTCTATTGCGTTTTAGGTAAAACACATTTTTATATGCTTGCAGTCCATTGCGTTTTATAAAGAACACTTTCTTTTTTGTTTTTAGGCTATTGCGTTTTAGAAATAAGACATTTTTAAATGTTTTCTGGCCATTGCGTTTTAGAAAAACACATTTTTGAATTGTTTTTAGTCCATTACGTTTTAGGTAAAACACATTTTTATGTGTTTTCAGTCAATTGCGTTTTAGAAAAAACATTTTCTTTTTTTGTTTTTAAGATATTGCGTTTAGAAAAAGGCATTTTTAAGTGTTTTTTGGTCCATTGCGTTTTAAAAAAACATATTTTGAAGTGTTTTTAGTCCATTGCGTTTTAGGTAAACATACCCTGGTTCAATGCATTTTAGAGAGAACACTTTCTTTTGTGTTTTTAGGCCATTGTGTTTTAAAAATAAGACATTTTATGTGTTTTCTGCCCATTGCGTTTTAGAAAACACACATTATTGAAGTGTTTTTAGTCCATTGCGTTTTAGGTAAAACACATTTTTATGTGTTTTCGGTCCATTGCGTTTTAGAAATTACACTTTCTTTTATGTTTTTGGGCCATTGCGTTTTAGAAAAACACATTTTTAAGTATTTTCTAGCCATTGCGTTTTAGGTAAAACACATATTTGTGTGTTTTCAGTCCATTGCGTTTTAGAAAGTACACTTTCTTTTGTGTTTTTAGGTAATTGCGTTTTAGAAAAACACATTTTTAAAGTGTTTTTGGTGCATTGCGTTTTAGGTAAAACACATTTTTTGTGTTTTTTCAGTCCATTGTGTTTTAGAAAGTACACTTTCTTTTATGTTTTTAGGTCATTGCGCTTTAGAAAAAAGACATTTTAAGTGTTTTCTGGCCATTGCGTTTTAGAAATAAGACATTTTTATGTGTTTTCTGACCATTGCGTTTTAGAAAATCCACATTATTCAAGTGTTTTTAGTCCATTGCGTTTTAGGTAAAACATTTTTTTATGTGTTTTCAGTCTATTGCATTTTAGAAATTACACTTTCTATTGTGTTTTCAGGCCATTGCGTTTTAGAAAAACACATTTTTAAGTGTTTTCTGGCTATTGCGTTTTAGGTAAAAACACATTTTTATTTGTTTTCAGTCCATCGCGTTTTACAAAGTACAGTTTCTTTTTTGTTTTTAAGCTATTGCATTTTAGAAAAACACATTTTTGTAGTGTTTTTTGTGCATTGCGTTTTAGGTAAAACACATTTTTATATTTTTTCAGTCCATTGCGTTTTAGAAAGTACATTTTTTGTGTTTTTAGGCCATTGTGTTTTAGAAAAAAAAATATTTTTAAGTGTTTTCTGACTATTGTGTTTTAGAAATAAAACATTTATTTGTGTTTTTTTGTGAAATGCGTTTTAGGTAAAACACATTTTTGAGTTAATTACTGTTTTCGTCCTCGTGGTTTGTCAAAAATCACTATTTTAGTCGATTAGTTTAAAAATTGTGATTTTAGTCTTTGTGATTTCACTTTCATAACCATTTCAGTCCCTGTGATTTCACTTTCGTAACAATTTCAATCCATTGTTCTGTTAAGTACAGGGACTGAAATGGTTACGATGTGGACTGAAATTAATGGTTACGAAAGTGAAACCACAGGGACTGAAATCACAATTTTTAAACTAATGGACTGAAATAGTGATTTTTGACAAACCACATGGACGAAAACAGTAATTAACTCCACATTTTTATATGTTTTTAGTCCATTGCGTTTTAGAAAGTACACTTTCTTTTGTGTTTTTAGGCCATTGCGTTTTAGAAAAAAAAAAAAAAAGACATTTTTAAGTGTTTTCTGTCCATTGCGTTTTAGAAATAAGACATTTTTTGTGTTTTTGGTGCATTGCGTTTTAGAAAAAAAAAACACATTTTTATGTGTTTTCAGTCCATTGTGTTTTAGAAGTATACTTTCTTTTTTGTTTTAGGCCATTGTGTTTTAGAAAAAAAAACATTTTTAGGTGTTTTCTGGTTATTGAGTTTTAGAAATAAGACATTTCTTTGTGTTTTTTTGTGCATTGCGTTTTAGAGAAAAAGTCATTTTTTACGTTTTTTGTCCATTGCGTTTTACGCAACTGGGTTTTCGAAATTTTTTTTCGAAAATATTGCAATAGTATAATCGTTTTAAAGATAAAAAACGCTCGTTTTTTTTGTGCAATTTTTATAAAAAAATAATGTCGTATGAAAAAGTTACTAATGTTTAAAAATGAGGGGGAATTGAAGGAGAGAGAAACTATTGTACTGGATTGACTAGAATGCCCTTAAACAAACCCACACGCCTCTTTTTTTATTTTCAATTTCATTCATTTAATCGTAGCACTTTATTAAATCAATTGATGGTCAAGATTACTTCGTAGCTTTTATAGCCAAACAAACTTCCTAACATATCCTAACTAAACAAGTTATATATAGAATAATAGACATGTTGACCATTTTTAAGACAAATTAGACATTAATTTGTTACCCTCTAGAATAGAAACATTTCTATATCTATCTCACAAGAAAATGCCAAATAGGCTAAGCCTTCTAAGGAGACAAGCTTTAGCTATTTAACTAGTATAAAAAACCTTAAAAGTACTATAAGATCCAGGAAAATGAACAATCAAATCGCTACACCTGCAAAGAACTGGTTATATTTTAATCGACGGTTCGTAAAACGGCTAGATTTTAGGCGACACGCACACTTCATCATATAATAACATGCGACAAGGCCAATTACACCCGTTGGCTAGGTTTCAGCCACCGCTTTTACTCCCACATCCCCGTGTATGTTTCGGACTACACAATTTCCATCATCCAATCATAAGCCATCACTGCACCAACAATGACTATATTTTACCTGGCATAGTACTTTTCAAACGTTATTATGTTGTCTAAAAGCTTGCTTCTTTAACCACCCTACTTTATATGGCGTTTTTTTTATTGTTCAATTCATTTTAGACATGTTTCCTTTTAAGTGGCCTAAAAATTGGTGTTTATTTTTGCTTAAAAAGGTGTTCAAAATATCTATATTGGTACTTTCCTCACATATAATATAGGTAAACAAATTGAAATGTACACTTATTTTACAACGTACATCATGTGGTCAAGTACATGATCCACCGGGTAATAACATTTATTTCACATCAAACTTTGAATATAAGAACTCTTTAATTATATGCACTCACTATAAGACACAATCTTCAATTTTGCCATGGTTCTCACAAAGACAGCTCATGTGGAGTTGGTTTTGTCATTCGAGATCAACAGCAAGTGTGGTTGTGGTGTTCATCACTAAACAAGGAATTTCGAAGATGTTTCACTTGAGTTCGGTTTAAACAAAGCTAAAGTTAAAGTTTTGCGTTAAACCTTGCATGTTTATGAAAGGCAATGTATCGAAACACGATAGACATTGATTCTAAGGTGTTTTGACACAAAAAGATTGTATCTTGATGTGCTTGCAGACCTTCAACGTGATAGTCGTCATCTCTCTGTTTTAGGGTTTCTACGAGGAAGAAGACAAGTTCTTCTAGCAGTCTTATGATCATACGAGAGTTTATGTCTGGTGCGAAATGTTAATGAATGTGATAGTTTCATGCAATTGTTATGCATGCGAAAGTTTACATATCTCATGTGAGAGTTAACTATGTGAAAGTTGTGTTACGCGAAAGTTATCAGTACATGAAAGTTGAGAGCATCACCAATAGAGGTGTTTTTTGGTGCTAATGTGGCACCTGCCCAACCAATGAGAGCATTTCTCTCTCTTGACCCACTCACATACACAAAAAAAACACTATTTCTCTCTTCTCTCTCATCTCTCCTACATCACACTCACATAACTTTATTCCCTCCATTTTTTCTCATTTTTTCCCACAAACATAACTACACTCTCTCTCCTCCACCTCACACCCTCTCTCCTCCACCTCACTTTCTCTCTCTATAAAAACACCAAAAAACATGTCTATTGTGGATGCTCTGATCATTTCATAGGTGAACCTCTGACCCGGTTTGTCATAATTAGTTGTCCGGGTGTTCTGCAAGGGTCAAACCATCAACTTCATAGAATTCATAGCTAGCTCTCACAAGTAGGTTTCTACAGCCCTTCTAATATACGGTTTGAGGTGATATACGCACTCGATAAAGTGTTTAAATGAATAGTATGTTTTCTAAAATAATGCATAGTCTTTATCAAAGAAATAGTTTTGGCTTGTCACCATGTAATGCATAGTCTCTACCAAAGAAATAGTTTTGGCTTGTCACCATGTAGATGTAGGATCCTTTTGGCAGTAATATGTCTAAAGTTTAAATATTGTTAAAATACAAACTTGACTCATGTAATTTTTATTATAAAGGCAAAGTATAAAGGTACGTATAAGGTCCGTTAAAGGATAAAAGTCTTCCAAAGTGTTTATGTAAAGATGGCTAATGTTAAAGGAGACTAAAATGGATCTAAAGTTAACGCAAGCGTCTAAAAATAACACTATAGTCTTAATTGTGTCTAAAGTTAACGCTGAAGTCATAAAGCATTTGAAGTTAACACTATAGTCTCAATTGCGTTTAAAGTTAATGTTGAAGGCTTAAAGTGTTTAAAGTGAACATTATAGTCTAAAATACGTCTAAAGTTAACTCTGAAGGCTTAAAGTGTCTAAAGTTGTCACTTTAAGCGTAAGGGATAATGCCTTTGTGGCTTGTCAGTGTGGTTGTACAACTATATATGCAAGCTAAAGGAATGATGTTATGTGATGTTGTCTTATGTTATTCTTTTTGTTAAAAAGAAACACTCTTCGTTGTAGGTAGCGGAGAAGGGTGTGAAATCCTCTTGGCCTGAGGTGCAAACGAATATGCAAACAACGAAGAGTGACAAGGGGGTTGACTTCATATGGGGAGTGGGGTGGTATCACTTGCAAAAATTTCATCACTCACAAACATCCAATCAAGTTTCGCCATGTCATCAACCATTATTCCATCACTCACAACCATTTTTTTTTGTTTTTATAAAGTTTATAAAAAAAATCTTACAAGTTTATAAAAGAAACAATTGTTTTTGATGACAAAGACCAAACCTGCCAGTTATAAAAGTTGAAATTAAAAGGACTAAGATTTAAATAAGTTTTGTAAATAACTATAAACTATAGGGATTGAATGTGTTAAAAAGGAATCAAACTTTTCAAAAACATCAGCTCCATCTTCTTCAACTTGCACCGAGTTTTCCGGTGAAATTCCGACGAAGCCAACAAATTTCCGGCGAAAAACATCACAACGTACAAGTCATACACATACAATCGAATTTTTACAACGCGTTGATTCTTTCACGCGTTGTGGAAGGTGGTGGCGGCGGTGTGCTATATGGAACAACGAGTGATGGGGGTGCCATCACGGACCACCACCAGTCCCCTAACTGATATTCCTTATTCCAATGTGCTTGAAGTGATGGTAATGCTGTTTAATCAAAAAATAACTTGTATAATATCATTTTAAAAAAATCTTATAAAAAGTGTTTCATTAAACCACAATACCACATGAAAGATATAATAAGCTACTTGCTAAAACATATGAACCTTCAGATCATGACACAATAATTGTTGAAGGAATGTATCTGTATAAGAAGAGTGTCAAAGGCCATAAGAAGATGTATCATCTTCGAGGCAGGGATCACTATCGATCTTCATACCGCATTACTAGTGAGCTCAAGACTCCTAACGGGAAATTAACACTCATCGTCCTAATATAAAAAATAAAATAAGACAAGAACACACTTTTTAAACCTTTTATTTAATAATAAATATATTTATATGTAGGAAGATACTTTACCAAAATTAAATAATAACATCCATCAGAAATTGAACCCACAACCAAATTTCCTATGAAATCATCTCTTGGTTATACTTATTTGTATATAGGTGTAATGATAGGTGTGGACAATTATGGTTTCAAGCTAGCGAACGTATATACATCCCTAAATATTCCATAGTAGGTTTCCATATTCAACAAATTCAATAAGATATGTAAATTACATTAATGTTCTTTTATATCTTCTTTTAATTTCTCCTTTTTTCCGTATATAGTCTACGCTTAATATATATGATTAAAAACTTATGACTTAAGTAATTGAATTAAATATGGCACGAGTTTTAAATGATTTAAAGTGCGAAGTTAATGCAACACACCCTCAACTTTTTTGTCTGCATTTTTTTTAATCACTTGAGAATTTCTTTTTTTTTTTTATGTTTTTTTTTTACTTTTAGTAACAGTAAAAAAACAGAATTATGATATGCTTTAATGAATCAATGCCATATGTAACATTCAAGAACATACCCATATGACTATATAGGCATACTAGTATTAAGCCCCTGCGTTGCAGCAGCGTTTGTTATAAAACTGTGTTAAGTAGTAGCAATACTATACCATTGTCAGCGACCCCAACACCGGAAAAGCTTGTAAAAACAAAATAAATAAAAAATGGGAAAAAATAACGCCGAGCGAAAAGTAGACGTAAAATCTTTGAATCACGCACGCTCGTTGCTGAGAAATTAAACCGAAACGTAAAACATAGAAAAAATAACTAAATCCATCCAGGACCCGCGTGTTGGACGAACTTGTCAAACGCAGAAAAATAGATGTGACGCAACGGGCCAATCAAAATGGAAAAAATATACGAAAAACTGTTGAACCACACACGCACGTTGCGGTGCGTTAACTCACCAAATTTAGAACGAAACGAAAACTTGGGAAAGATGAAAAGTATGGTGGCCCAAAATTGAAAATAAAAAAGAGTTGGGATTAAATTGCAAAAGATGAAAAACTTTGGGTTAAAAGTAAAAAAAACAAAGGGTCTAAATTGAAAAATTGAAGTTATTTATTAATTTTAGATAAAGATAAGAATAAAAATAAGTGATATCCATATATTGGTTATTAATTAATATTAATCTTAAAAAAAATTATTAAACAAATATAAATAAAATTTACATGGATAAAATAAAGATTGGCTAATGCATGAGCAAATAGCCTCTTTAAGCTATATTTATATTTTTAATCTTTAGTTATTATTAAGATTAATTTTTCAAGTTAACAACAAAATACATAATAATAATCCATTCAGGTGAAAGATGCATGAGGAGAAAGCTATACAAAGGGATGCTCAAATGATTGTTTATGAGCAGATTAGAGAAAAGCTTAATTACTAAAACAAACAACGATTGTTACTGCAATAGGATGAAACTTTAGTAAGAATAGTCACTTAAATAAAGGCTTGTAACTTAATGGTATACAGTGTTGTTAAGTTGTAGTCCCTCTCGAGTAACGAGGGTTAAGTCTCATTGTATGCAAAATCGAGTATTTAAGAACAGATTATTTTGGCATAAAAAAATAAAAAACTTAAAAGAACTATTATTAATCATTGATCATGCTTAACAATAGTTCAAATCAATTGAGGGTATTCACTTACTTAGAAAAACAAAACATATTCAAAACTTCTCGTGTGTTTTTCTCAATAAACTACTAAACTAACATGAGTTTCTCGATAAACTATTAAACTGTCAAGAGTTTCTAGATAAGCTACAAACTTTCTAAAACTTCGATCAAGAGCAACAATGCAACCATTTGTGCAAGATTAACCCAGAAATTGATGAATCAATAAGAAGTGAAGTACTCACAATTGTTTCGTTGATTATCATGGTCGTGGAGGTATTTTACATATGTGTAATCCTTGAAGTTGGATAATGAATATTAATATTAAATAAGTACGTACTTGTATTAGGGGTATCCAAGATCGGATTATCCGTTTTTTGGATATCCGAAAATTTTGGATACTAAATATTAGTATCCGAAATGTCGGATACGCATTTGGATATTTAAATGGATATCTAAATTTATATAAAAAAAACCCGTCTCGTTCATAGATTAAAGAGTAAACTGCAATTTTACCCCCTGAGGTTAGGGGTCATTGGCATGTCTACCCACCCCCCCTAAGGAAATAATTGCAATTTTACCCCCCACTGTTCACTGTTATGTCGCAACCTTACCCCCTGCCGTCAGTCAACAGTTATTTGACTGTTATAGGCAGGGGTATTTTGGTAATCTTACCCTATATTTATTATTATTATTATTATTATTATTATTATTATTATTATTATTATTATTATTATTATTATTATTATTATTATTATTAAACATCATCATCTTCAAAAACCCAGGTCCATCATCATCATCTTCAAACTTTCAAACGCATTAATGAATACTAATGTTTATCTTCTCTAGCGATCTTCAACGTAAGTTCATAGATTACAAAATCCAAAACCCTACATTGAAATTATCTCGTATATTGTTCATCAGGTTTCTTTATTTGTTTCAATAATGATGTTTATAAAATCCAAAACCCTAAATAAACTCACAGATCTATACACCAGAATTCATCATCTTCATCTAGCTCCGCCCTCCTGTTCACCGGCAACCGCACACCCACAACACCTCCTCTTCCCCCTTACACCACTCTCACCCTGTTTCGTCTCCGGTGAGACTCTCAGTGGCAGCAGAGAACAACAGCAGCAACAACACCTCCACCACGGCGGCGACCAGACGGAGAAACAACATCAGCAACAAGGTACTGATTTCTATCTTGTTTCAAGATCTTCTTCCCTTTGGTCTGATTTCAGTTATTATGAGTTGGGTTTGTTCTATGTTGTTAAGATTCTTGAAAAAGAAGTGATATTTTGATTTGATTTCAGTTATGCTGAATTGGGTTTTCTTTGTTCTTGTTGAAATTCTAAAAAAAAAAATCTTTGGCTCTGATTTAATATAAGTTAATAAGCTAAAGGTACATCCGCCCCTGATTCTCTTCCAGTGAGGATTGAACCTTATATCAGGGTAGTTTTCTTTATCTTGAATATCAGGTATGATATCCGATCGTGGGGTTGAAACGAACATCCGATCGTGGTGGTTCATCTCTCAACCACCACCATTAACAGTCCTTCGATTTTGTAAACATGGTAATGTTGGAAGTGGGCTCAACTCTCAAGCAATCACAATTGTGTGGTTATCTGTTATCTGTTATGCAACTTTTAAATACAAATGTTTATGTGTGGTTCTCAATTCTAAAATCATTAAAAATTATTGTCTGGATTTTACTATATATAATACTCATGGTGTTAGTAATAACTAATAAGTACAATGTGATTTCTAATGTTATTATCTTTCTTGGTCCTTTGCAGTCACTTATGCTCGTGACATCTTTGAATCCCGTAAGCTTCTGTTTGAATTTACAATTCTGTGTCTTTTACATATATTAATTTCTGATTTTAACTCAATGATGTAAATTGTTTTTTGGATTTTTTTGATACAGAAAATTGGCTTCGATCAACTTGTAGTTCCGGAAAAGATGATTGGTCCAACTGATTAAAGCAACATGTTGAAGGTATGGTTGCATTCTTGAAGCCATTAAAAGATCACTGGTCTCATCACTTCTCTCGTATATTGTTCACAGTATATATTGTATAATCCGATTGTTGTATTTATCTCTTCAATTAATGGAGATTTTGTCACATTTATTGTTAATGTTGGAAGAATCCCCTTTCAGGTTAGAAATTTGTTCCTTAATATGTATGAGTTTATGCTTTGTTGATGACAAGATGAATTGAACTGAGGTGGTTGAGGGTTGGGTGTGATTTGAGTTAAATAGACAGCGACGAGAGAGAGAAGTGGTTGAGAGTGTTGGAGGGTGGTGGCTGGAGGTGGCAGTGGTGGTTGTGGTGGTGAATGGCGGTGACAGTGGTTGCAGGGGGTAATGTTGTGTCTTAACACAAAGTACAGGGGGTAATAGCAAAGGATAAATTAGTAATTTACCAGTGGGGGGTAATTGTGCGACTTAACAGGAATGTTGGGGGGTAAAATGTAAGGGTAATATAGTCATTTCAACTTAGAGTTAACAGTTCTGTTATTGACTTTGACGCCGGGGGGTAAAAGTGCGACATAAGGGCAAACAGTGGGGGGTAAAATTGCAATTATTTCCTTAGGGGGGGTAGACATGCCAATGACCCCTAACCTTAGGGTGTAAAATTGCAGTTTACTCTAGATTAAAACTAAACATGTATTTGATTTTTCCAAATTCTCAACACGGAGAACAAAAAACATTCATAATTCCACATCTAAATCCGATTATTTGCTATTTTTAATGTATTTAAACTAAACTTAATGCTCATATAATATATATTTACTATTTTTTATAGATTTTGGATATCAGATAATCCGATTATTAGATTTTTTTTAACTTCACATTTGAATCTGAAAATTCGGATTATCTGATTTTCAGATATCTGAATTTCATATATTTTGGATTCGGTTTCGTATCCGAATTTTTTTGAACACCCCTAACATGTAGACACAACAAATCAATCAATAAATAAAAATTATTTGCAATCATAAAAAAATGTTTATTGTAAAAAAGTTATTCATATATTTCTTATTAATATTAATGCTATATATGAAAACCTTTTTTATATTTTCCTATTAATATAAAATCAATAATACATATATAATTATTATTTACTTATTTTTTATTGTTACTTTTTATTTATTTTCGTTATATCAAATGATACGTTTCTAGAACCGCATCTTTTGACTCTTGTTTTTTTTAACACCCTTAAGATGTGGTTATGTAAGAACCACAACTTTTGGCAATGCTTTTCTTCAAAACAACCATAAGATGCAGGTTAGAGAGGGGAACCACATCTTTTGAAAACACTCATAACATCTTTTGATCACTTATGTACTACTGTCAGTACTCCTCCATTAAGGGGTGCTATAGGCTCCCTTGTCAAGCCCTTAACGGGTGTTAGGGAAAATGACTGTTAGGGGTGGCTTGTTGGCTGAGGTTAACTAGCCGTTAGGCTATTAAAAATTACTTTATACCTATATATATAAGGTAAGTTCATTTGAGAACCAACTTTATTGTGAGAACCATAAGAACCAATGTGAACACACCAAAAAAACCTAACCCCCCAACCAAGCTAAAATGCTAAAAACTAAACCCCAAAAAAACATAAAAAAATCTAAAAAACACACAATTTTTTTTAAAATATTTTTTACCTCAAAATCGCTACTTTTAGTAGCAGAAAAAAAAATTTAAATTAAAAAAAAATCGGTAACGAAAATTAGCGATTTTAAGGTAAAAAATATTTTGTGTGTATTTTAGGTATTTTTGGTTATGTTCACATTGGTTCTCGTGGTTCTCGCAATAAAGGTGGTTTCTAACGGATCCTTCTCCTATATATATATATATATATATATATGAGATCGCTAAAATGAAAACCACCCCAGTTGTAAGAACCATGAGAACCACTCTCAACCAATCAGATTATGCCAACCTAATGGGTATTATAGTCATTTACCCTAAATGTCAAATCTTCCCTCTCTCTTCATTAAAGTCACTTTAAATACCTCTCTCCTCTCTCTTCATTTAAGTCATTTTAAATACCTCTCTCCTCTCTTATTTTTCGTTCGGGTTTGCCCAGTTCAGTTTCGGCTCGGATCTTGGTTCATTTTCGGTTCGACATAGTTCAGTTACGGTTCACTCGGTTCAAGTTCGATTCGATAAGAAAACAGGGCGGTGACACAGTTCAGTAGCGGCTCGGGTTTCGGCTCGATGCGGTGCAACTCGGGTCAGTTTCGGGTTTTGGTTTGGGTCGAAAGGAGTCAACGGCCCGGTTCGGGTCAGCAGCAGTCAAACAAGTCAAAGATGGTCAACTGATGACCGGTAAAGTTTAAACGTAGCGAGTTATTATTATGTTAGTTTAGATTTTATTTAGTTAACGCACACCGAGCTCGAACCGATACTTTAGTGACCTGTTACGTTTGGCATTTTGATAGAAATTTTATATATTGTGTTTATATTTTGGTAAAAATTGTTGAGTTTTGAAAAGATAACGACAGCTTGAGTTGTCGGCTTATTCCAAAAACAGAGTAAACTCTGTCCGTTTTCCGTAAAAACGTAAATAGTTTAACATAAAACGTAAAAAGTTTAACGTAAAACGTAAAAAGTTTACCGTAAAACGTAAAAAGTAAACGTAAAAAGTTTAACGTAAAACGTAATAATTTTAACATAAAATGTACAAAGTTTTAGGTAAAACGTAAAAAGTTTTACGTAAAACGTAAAAAGTTTTACGCAAAATGTAAAACGTAAAAAGTTTAACGTAAAACGTTAAAAGTTTAAAAAGTTTAACGTAAAACGTAAACTTTTATGTAAAAACTATTTAACGTAAAACTTTTTCTACGTAAATTGTAAAACGTAAAAAACCGTGTGATAAAACGGCGCCTAAACAAGGGGCGTGAATACGGGGGATTAAAACGCCGCGAAAAAAACGGGACGTAAAAAACGTCGCGTTAAAACAGGACGTAAAAAACGGGGCGTTAAAAAAACGACGCTTGAAAAGGCCGAGCATAAAAAACGGCGTGCAAAAACGACGCGTTAAAAAACGATGCGTGAAAAAGTCGGGCGTAAAAACGGCGTGCAAAGACCGACGCGCAAAAAAAAATTGTTTTGTTAGAAAAATTTGAATTTAAAAATGCTTTTAATAAAAAAATATGTTTAAAAAATAAAAAGTAATATAATAAAACAAAAACGTAATAAAAAATAATAAAGACAAAAAGACAAAAAAAGAGTAATTTTACTAAACTACACTTTTAAATTAAAATATTAAAGACATAATAAGACAAAATGTATTTAATATTAATTTTAGTTACTTTTAATATCATCCATTCATCTTGTTGATCTAGTGGCTAGGAAGTGGTTCCCTTGGTTTTTACAACTGGAGATGGTTTTCATTTTAGCGCTCCCCTATATATATATATATATATATAATCAATCGTAGGGGTAAGATCAAATAAAAAGTTTATTTTGCCTAAGTAGGATGAGAAGGAATTTTAACCATTTATTTTTCAAATCAATGGTTAAGATGAAAGTGTAGGAGAAATAAGGAGTGCAAGGGTATCTTAGGAAAATCTTATTTATGGGCTTTCTCTCTCCACATGCAAGGCACATGCATATTCCACCCCCAATTTTTAAACGTTCATAACTTTTTTATACGACATTATTTTTTCATAAAAATTTCACCGTAAAATCGAACGTCTTTTTATCTTTAGTTTGAGTACCATATTACTATATAAAATATGAAGACTAAAAAACCCACTAAAATGTGTTGTATTTCTATTTTGTATAACATTTTTTTGTGCTGCATATTTGTACTATATTTTTATGCTAAATTTTTTGTGCTTAATTTTTTTGTCTTAATTTTTTGTGTTGAATTTTTTTGTACTACATTTGTTGCTAAATTTTTTCGTGCTAGATTTTTTTGTACTAGATTTTTTTTGTGCTATATTTTTTGTACTACATTTTTGTGCTATATTTTTTTGTGCTATATTTTTTTGTACTAGATTTTTTGTGCTAGATTTTTTTTGTACTAGATTTTTTTTCTTGTTTTTTTAAAAAACAAAAGGGGTGCCACATGTCATTTTCACTCCTATTTATAAAGACCAAAATGCCCTTTATTCCTACTTATTAGGAGTGACACATGTCATCATCACAATCCTTCTTAGGCTACTTAGGCAAAATCTACTTTTTAGCGGATCCTTTCCCATCAATCGTAACCCTATAATATTAATTCCATACACTCTCTAATTCTCTCCAATGTTTTTTTAAAATTGCATTTGCCACCAAACTATTCTCCGTATATGCACTTCGAAGACGAGTTAATTGTTGATGTGGTTTGAGGTGGGTTCCAGCTAATAGTCGACCATGCCGAGACCTCACAACCATTTACACGATGACCTCCACTTGAATAGAATCGTGAGGCTGCTCATAACCATTTGGTAATGATTATTCCTGTAAAAATCCGTTGTCTTAATACTTTCTAGCGGCACTTTCGCATGAGTCGCCAACTATTTTTACAAATTGTTGGTGAGTTAGAACCCGTTTTTCTAGTTTTCCAAAAAGGGAAGACACTAGACATAAAGTAGGATTTAATGTTTTAGAAAGGTGCACGTCCGCAATTCGTCAATTGGCATGACACCTCAAATTACGCATTAGACGAGTATTTCAAGATGCCGAAAAAATGTGTCCAGAGACAGTCTTCAAAATTTTTTAAGTATCATTATTGCTATTATTATTATTATTATTATTATTTAGGTGTAATTGACCTCTATAGTCGGAGATATTGAGGAGGCTGACGTTTAGCGACATCCAAAAAATATATAAGGTCTCTCTTAAAGGACGCGGCTTTCCAGTGCTTGCTTGGTAGCCTCAAATGCACACATAGGGATTAGGTCGGCTATCCAACTAGTTGGTAAGGGCAACCTCATTGGGGTGATCATGACGGCCCATCTTTAATACTTGAGGTAATGGCATCGTATGATCTTTCGATTTGACATGTGTTCTTTGGCGTGGCTAACATAAACAATGATATTGTTGTTACAAAGCAAACACAAGGTCTTCATTTTATGCGAATGAGTATGCGTACATTTATTATCTTGTCGACACCTTGATGCAAGAATTTTCAAGTCTGTGTGAGGAAAACCAAAAATGGTTCAAGAAAAAACAAGAATCGGCAAAAAGAGATATTGAACAAGCATTCGGGGTATTGAAGAAACGATTGGGTGTCATCACTGAAACTGACATGAATACGGATAAAAGAAAAATAAACGAACATTATGTAGGCTTACATTATTTTACATAATAAGATTTTGAACTACTTCGGAGAAACGATTTGTCAAGACTCTAGACTCTCATGACATTCAACTGGCAATGTACACTACTAAATGTTGAAGAAAAAACAAGCTAAATTAAGAAAAATACAAATTAGGGATACACATGTTAATCTTTACTTGGACTTGATAGAACATATATGGATGAATCGCGGCGATGGTAGTGATGACGATTATGACGGTGATGACAATTAAATAATTGTATTTTTAGTTCTTTATTTCCCTTTTATAAATTATTTATTTATTTATTTTATTTTTACTTTATAAGTTCCATTTTTAGTATTTTATTTTTTAATGAAAAGACTATATCTAAATTGATAAAAAAAATAATGGTTACCAAATTCTTGAAAATATTATTAGTTAACCAACTAAAACTTAAAAAATGGATGAAAAAGTTAAAACCGCGCTTCCTATGTCATTGACGGATACTTTTACACTTTTTATTTAACTCACAAATGTCCAGTCTATCTAAATAATAAATAATAGACTTAATTTAAAATGATATTATTACTCTGTAAAAGTTTTAATTTTCTCTCTGAGTTAATTATTGTTTTCGTCCTTATGGTTTGTCAAAAATTACTATTTCAGTCCATTAGTTTAAAAATTGCGATTTCAGTCCATGTGGTTTCGCTTTCGTAACCATTTCAGTCTCTGTGGTTTCATTTTCGTAACCATTTCAATCCATTTATTCTGTAAGTACTGCGACTGAAATGATTACGAGGTGGACTAAAATGGTTACGAAAGTGAAACCATAGGGACTGAAATCATAATTTTTAAACTAATGGACTGAAATATTGACTTTTGACAAACCACAGGGACGAAACAGTATTTAACTCTTTCTCTTTTGTTAATAAAGTTTTCTCAATACAATATTTTTAAGTAATTTATTCATGTTCACATAGAGATACATCGTGTTAAATTGATTTACAAACCTCGAAAATACTATTGGGAACTATAAGTAAATATTTGATTTATTATATTAATAACGTAGGAAAGTATATAGCATAGAACCGAGGGCCTAGAGTGCATGCATATAACATAAATAATAGATAATTTCAAAAGCATGGTGGTAAACATTTAATAATCAAAAGCATGGTGGTAAACATTTAATAAATATATAACAAAAAGTCTTAACGTTGGATTTTGGTTTTCGTTAGTCGTATTCCTCACTTTCTATAAATAGCATGCATGTTGCAATCAAGGTTCATATCGCTCTATTTGTAGTCAATAACAAATATGGCTTCTAAGCTTGTTCTATTGTTTCGTTTCCTCATAATTGTAGCTCTAATGCAATTTCAAACTGTTATTACAATCGCTCAACCACAAGTCCCGTGTTACTTTATATTTGGTGACTCTTTGGTCGATAATGGCAATAATAACAGACTTCGAACAGAAGCAAAGGCCAATTACTCGCCTTATGGGATCGATTTTCCACCAGGTGCCACCGGTAGATTCACTAATGGACTTACCTCCGCAGACATCATTGGTCTCTCACTCACCCTTCTATGAATATATTCTACTAAATATATATCAATCAATTCTATTATCGTTGCTACTTACAATCTATTATCAAAGTCTTTGAAACAGCTTTATAAAATCAGAAACATGCATTTTTTTTCTAGCATATCATACATAAACAAAGAATGGTGATATTAATAAGACTAACAAGATCGTTTGCTTTATTTCAGGTCAACGTCTAGGTTTTCCTGATTTCATTCCACCCTTTGCTACCGCAACTAACCAAGAGATCATCAGGGGCGTAAACTACGCTAGTGGTGCTGCTGGCATTAGAGATGACACCGGAAGGGAGCTGGTAAAAAGATCACTTGCCACGAATTGAAACTCATGTTTTGGTCACAATTACATAGATGGTCCCTAAACATTGTTGTTTACTGTCTATAGATTATAGGTATAACATTTATTATATTTGGTATTGTTTATCTTTATCTCAGGGTGACCGAATCAGCTTGGATAGGCAACTACTTAATCATGCAACAATAGTTTCAAGACTTTCGCACTTGCAACGCAACAGAACATTTACAAATGAATACCTAAAAAAATGCATTTACACAGTAAACATGGGAAGCAATGATTACATCAACAACTACTTGATGCCCGAAGAATACATTGCAGGCCGAATATACACACCCGACCGATTTGCAGAACTCCTCATTCGAAAATACTCTCTTCAACTAAGGGTACACATTATGTTACACTTATATTATCATTTTGTGTTGTCGTGTGTTTATGTTCTTTAGTACTTTGTCAACTAAAACCCCAAAACATTATTTCCTTCACTTGACAGAGACTGTACAACTTGGGAGCCAGAAAAATTGCGGTATTTGGTTTGGGTTTTCTAGGGTGCACCCCAGCTGAGATAGCGAGGTTTGGCACTAACGGAGAACCATGTGTTGAGTCCATTAACAATGCCACCATGCTATTTAATGTCAGGCTTAAGCCTCTTATTGATGATCTCAACAATGATTTACCTCAAGGAAGATTCACTTTCATCAATGTGACAAGCATTTCTACACCTGAAGATGGTAAATAAGTGCAACAAATTCTAGTGTGTGTATATAGTGTTCCATATATTAATTCTATATTATCCAACTATGGTAAAGAAGTGTAATAAATTCTATATTACTAAAATGTACTCGTTTTTATTTTTTTTTTTTTTTTTGCAGGAGTAGTCTTGCCAAATGTTCCTTGTTGTCAATTACGGTCAGATGGACAATGCGTTCCAAATTCAATCCCTTGTCCTGATAGGAATTTGTTTATTTGGTATGATGGTTATCATCCCACTCAAGTTGGAAACACAGTCCTCGCAAATAGATCATACGCTGCGCTCTCTCCCACGGATGCATCTCCTTACGATATTAGTCGTTTGGCTCAGCTAACTGTTTAACCGAGGTTGCATGATAACATATTGTGTTATGATTCTTCATATGGAAGATAAATAAGAGATAATAAAGAAGCTATTAATAAAATCTTATGTTGTGTTTTTTATTTAAATCTTTTAAGACAACCATAAACAAAACTTAACTACAAAGGGTAATTGGTGTAGCATGTGAAATGATAACAAAGATTTTATCACGTTGATTCTTAAAATGCCCATGACAATCTTCCCTAACCACCCAAATTCGTCTCAAAGGGTAGAGAATTCGAAATGAAAGGATGTTCTTGTTGGAAAATTGATAAATAACCATCCATATTATATTACATGATAAGTATATAAATAAGAATATAAATTCCACACGGGCTAATAAAAGGCCATGGGCCAAATGTTTTATTTTAGTTAAGCAAAACCAATATAAGAAAAACAACTTGGGCACTCTTTTATATCCCCAGTAGCTTGATAATCTAACGTACGAATAGATATAAAGAGATACGACTAAGCAAAACCAATATAATGAGGCTTAATTTGTACAAATGTTTTATTTTAGTTAAAGGGGTCATTTGTAAAATCTGATTATATAATTATGTGACAGATATATATGGGTGCTACTTTCTACACCCTCCTATTTACTTTTTACACCCCTTCCTCTCACATACTTACAGGTGGTGCCTGCGTGGGACCGGCAGTTTTCCTCTCACAAGGGGGGTATAATCAGGAAGGGGTGGGGGGTGTAAATAGAATGAGCCATATATATATGTCAAATTCAAAACTGGATGTGTCATAAGTATGTACTCAGATCGTGTAACAAAAAAAGTAGGAGACACAATGAATAAAATCAGGAATCTATATCCAAAGGCTAGATGACATACACTACAAGAAAACGGGACAACAGCTGCGACATTTGTCGTCGCTAATGATGCTGATATGCGCCGCTATTGCTTGGACCCTAATAACCCTCTTGTCGCCGCTATTGGTATTAGACCTTTAGCGGCGACACTTCGTCGCTAGACGTCGCTAAAGGTGATTGTCACTATTACTTGATGATTATTAGCAGCAACATGTCACCGCTAAAAGTTGTTTTCCTTTTTAGTTTTTTTTTCTGCTGCTTTCACAATATTTTCCGACTTTTACATACGAAACCTGCCGATTTCAAGTTTTCGGCATCAATCAAACTACATAAACACAATAATTATATGAACGTACATACTAACATTACTTAAAACTTATTCGTTTAATTCACACAATAACATTCTAAAATTGCATAAAACGTGAAAAACTACATTATGTCGTCGTCATCTTCATCGTTATCGAAAATGTCATCATCAACGTCCGCGGGTTGTTTTCCCCTCGAACCGAGATAGTCTTCAAGGAGGCTATAAAACAACGGGTTTGGAACAACGCTAAAACAAATTCCTACGATGAAAATATATCAAAACCCAAATTAACCTATTAACATGCTACCAACATATATACCAGAGTTACCAATTTCCTAACAAAACTACTAATATAACCCAAGATTTATGAAAGTAAAATATGATAGTTTTACTCAACATATATATATATATATATATATATATATATATAGGACAAAGATCCGTTAGGAACCACCCCTTATTGCGAGAACCGCGAGAACAGTGTGAACACAAACAGTAATTTCTAAAAAAATCTAAAAAACACCCAAAAATTTTTATTTTTATTTTTTTACTATTTTTTTTTTTGAAAAAATCGCAATATTTTGTTAATAAAAAAAATAAAAAAAAAATTTTTAAAAAAAAAAAAAATTTCGAGTAACAGTTATCCATGCACATGTGCATATGTATCGTTTCTTTGTCAAATTCCGTAATTCATTACAAATAATAGTCAATTGCACTTTCATTTACACTACCACGTGTAATACACTACTTTTTACGTTAACAATGTTAGAAATGCACATGTGCATTTATATGTATTAACAGGAAATAAGGTGTTTTGGTACACTACTTTCTCTTTCATCTATCATTCCATCCATAATACACAAGCATGCACATGTGCATTTTTGTCATTTCTTTGACAAATTCCGTAATTCATTACACATATTAGACAATTGCACTTTATTTACACTACCATATGTAATACACTACTTTTTACATTACCAATATTAGAAATGCACATGTGCATTTATATGTATCAACATTAAATAAGGTGTTTTGGTACACCACTTTGAATACACTTTCCTTTTTCATCTATCATACCATCCATAATACACTACCATTACCTCCTACCATCCATAATATAATACCATTACCTCCTACCATCCATAATACAATACCATTAACAATATTTTCACTTTAATACATGTATGTAAACACCATTTATACCATCCAATCAACATATTACATAAAAAATTGACAACTATAACCAAACCATCAACCACTAGATATAACTAACCAAAAAACATGTATATGAGCCTACTTCTCCATTCAAAATCACAAACTTTTTGTAACAAAACACGTTATATCATGGTTATACCTAATTATGCACATGTGCATTTTGAATATTGGTAATGTAAAAAGTAGTGTATTACTAATGGTATTGTAAATTAGAGTGCAATTGTCTATTCCTGATAACGTATTACTGAATTTGTTGAAGTAATGATACATATGCACATGTGCATGGATAACTGTTACTCGAAAAAAAAGTTTCTTTTTTTTTATGGCAACGAAATATAGCGATTTTTATTAAAAAAATATTTAAAAAAATAAAAAAAAATTTTGAGTGCTTTTTTGATTTTTTTTAGATTTTATTTTGTGTTCACATTGGTTCTCGCGGTTCTCGCAATAAGGGTGGTTCTCGCATGAACCTTACCCTATATATATATATATATATATATATATAGCCATAGAAAAGGATTTCAGACATGAGTGGAGGCATGGTGTTATTAGGGATTGCACGGGCTATGCCTCAACCCCGTCTTCGTAGTGTAATTTTTTTTATCGGTTTTATACAAAGGATACATTTGAACAAATACGAGGATAACCCTGTAAAATAAGGACACTTGAATTTATTAATATCCCAATTTTTATAAGCCTAAACATTTTATAACCCCAAACTTGTATAATTAATAAGCATAAATGATAAAGTTAGTCCAAATTAAGAATAGTTTAATCGATAGGAGGCCCAAGTTATCCTAAGCCCCAAAGTCCAAAACAATAAAATACCCAAGATTAGATTAAGGCGGCAATTAGGTTTTGAAAACGGATGGTCACTGGATTGGTTGAGACGAGTTGCACATTGTCGATATGGCCCCTGCTGTAGACTGCAAGTCTGATCGTTGTTGATCGACCGCCGTTGACTTGCGTTTGATATTGGTGATTTGTGAGTGTTTCTTGTCCTTTGATTTCTTGTGTTGTTATTGATTATGTAGAATTGTAGTTTGAGGTTTGTTAGGGTTTAAGTGTTTAGATATGTTAAATTGTACAAAAACTTGTACTTTTCTAGTTTTCTTATTAACACGAAAAAAATGAATATATTAGGCATTTTTTTACTTTATTTATTATCGTGTTTTTTTTATTATTGTATGGTTGCACGCTAAAAAAATTTCGGAATACCGCTGAATTAGTGGGCTAGCTCCGACACTAATTTCAGAGCAAACCACAATTAACGGTATAATCCAAATCTTCAATTTTTGATTAACCACTATATGGGGATATTACAACGTTGTGAAAACTTATATTATAATCGTTACCTTAATATTATTGAGTTAGCATTTTGTTATGTTGTTTATTTCGTTGTCATTATAAATGATGAAGATTTACAAGTTTAAAATATACTATTAGAATAGATATTTTGATAATACAAATTTAGACATTATACCTTGTTAATTAAGTATTTATATATTGGTTAAGAGTAGAAAAAGCACACATATATGTTTTACAAAAGGTAGATTTATTAGAAATTTTATTTTTATACATATATTTAACCAACATATATACAATTATAAGGTCTTCATCCTCTCACGCTTTGACAGTGGTATAGCCAATCGCAAAAGGATCCAGATGCATAGTTACAACATGCATCCGATATAATAGTAGATGTTTTCGCTCTGTATAAGAGGTGGGTAATTCAAATTTTGTAAGATGCAACATACGAATATCAAAAACTAAAATAGTATTTCGCTAAAAATATTATTTAGACAAAATTGCAGAAAACAACCTTTATGTATACCCAAAACTGCACTTTATACCTTTCACTATGAAATCCGCCAAAACCAACCTTTACGTTCATGTTTTGCTACAAGTTCAACCTTTACACCTAACCTAGTCAAAAAAGTCAGTTAAATGCAGTCACATGCCTTGCATGTGAGGGCATATCTGTCATTTCCTTTCACCCCTTTTACTATGAATATTATATTTAAAGCTTTGTCTTTTTCCACTTTGTCTTCCCCAATTCATCCCCTCAATCACATACACTTGATCAAACCCAGATTTTAATATTTATGTTTGAAATAATGCAAAACAGTTTATGTATATGATAGAAAAACGGCATCGTCAAATAAGCTAACCTCATATAATCACAACTTTCAATCTCAAATAAAGCTAACCTCATATAATCACAACTTTCAATCTTTCCTTTTCATCTCAAACTTCAACACCAGAAGCAACTCAGATCTAAATCAAATGCAAATCTGAAAGTTCAGTTCGTAAAATCTTTAACAAATGGTGTTTCTGAACGAATCAAATCTGTTTTTTTCTGAAAATCTGCACAAAATCTGATTCAATGAATGTTCAAATCTGATTTAATGAATGCTAAATTCTGAGATCAGATCGTAAAAACACCATATACCGATCAAATCAAAACAACTGAAATGTTCACACTCAATTCAAAACAAACCGACAATCAATCGAAATCAATTCAATTTCACCGAGCAACTCAGATCTAAATCAAATGCAAATCTGAAAGTTCAGTTCGTAAAATCTTTAACAAATGGTGTTTCTGAACGAATCAAATCTGTTTTTTTCTGAAAATCTGCACAAAATCTGATTCAATGAATGTTCAAATCTGATTTAATGAATGCTAAATTCTGAGATCAGATCGTAAAAACACCATATACCGATCAAATCAAAACAACTGAAATGTTCACACTCAATTCAAAACAAACCGACAATCAATCGAAATCAATTCGATTTCACCGAAACATAATCGAAGCAATGTAAACAGTTCGGATTTATCACAATTTCAACGGAAAATGTCAAATCAGTCCGAAATTCATCAATACTTATTCTGAAAATCGATTGTTTTCACCGAAACTGATCGAAAATCAACCAAACCACATGAACAATACACCGAAATTCATCAATACTTATTCCATAGAAGCAGTTTCGATTTTACTGATTTTCTGATTTTACCTTTGGTTGGTGTTCCCCATTCTGATCTGCAGAGTTGGTTGATTTTGACTAGGGTTTTGACAACAAGAAGATGATGCAAATATCAATCAACCGTATGTACAGAAGCGGTACTTGAAGCGGAACAGGATCCATTTCACCTTTGTTATAATCGATTGTGATGAAGATGACGAGGGTTTACGAATGGGGGGGGGGGGGTGGGGATTTGATCAGGGTTTATGAATTGGGGGGAATCTGATATTTAGGTTAGTTGTAGGAAATAAATAAAAAGCTTTAAATATAATATTCATAGTAAAAGGGGTGAAAGGAAATGACAGATATACCCTCACATGCAAGGCATGTGACTGCATTTAACTGACTTTTTTGACTAGGTTAGGTGTAAAGGTTGAACTTGTAGCAAAACATGAACGTAAAGGTTGGTTTTGGCGGATTTCATAGTGAAAGGTATAAAGTGCAGTTTTGGGTATACATAAAGGTTGTTTTCTGCAATTTTGTCTATTATTTAGTACATAATGGAAGTTTGGTGCATTGCTTTTATCATGAATGAGCTATGTTCATGGTCCTTATTAGTAGAGTGTGGTTTAATTAGATACATACAATATAAAGAAACCTGCAGGAACAATTGGTTACAGTAATCAATAGGGTGATTGTGTATTGGAAAATGCAAAGCCTTTAACACATGTATTTAGGGAAATTTTGGATTCATTTCTCACAGACAATATAGGATTAAAAGAAATTTGTCTTTCAAAAAAAATTGTATGATGATCCTTTTTCAATGATATACACGCTTTTAAACTGGTTGACATTTTTACTAATTTGATTTTTCTCCAATAACTTGTTCTCCTTAGCTTTGAAAAAAACTAAATATGCAGTTGTGCTTGACTTTTTCCCCACGTTTCGGTAAAAACTTTGTTGAAAATAGGGTTGTGTTCGATATATAGTCTTTTTTTCCTATCGTAGGTTATATTAAGTGCCGGATGAAGAACGAAAACTACATGGGCAATAGGTGTGCAAACGAGCCGAGCCGAGTCCGAGCTCGACCAGGCTCGAGCTCGAGCGCGAGCGCGTTTAACATATGAAAGCTCGAGTTCGAGCTCGGCTCGATTCGAGCTTTATTTCTAAAGCTCGAGCTCAGCTCGAAGGTAATTTTTCAAGCTCGAGCCCGGCTTCGGCGCGACTCGTTTAGTATTTATTAATTAATTTTTATTAATTATAATTATTGTTATACATACATATAATTTAGTTATTTTTTATATTTATACTTATATAAATGGTAAATATTATTATTTAAATATATGTTTAATATATTAATAAAAAATATATAAAAAGAAAGCTCGTTAAGGCTCGCGAGCCAGCTCGAGCTCGATAAGCGAAGCCCGAGCTGGACTCGTTTACTAAACGAGCTTGTTTTTAAGCTCGAGCTCGTTTAAGCTCGGCTCGTTCGAGCTTTTTTACGAGCCTAGCTCGAGTAACTCGGGAGTTGCTCGACTCGTTTGCACCCCTAATCCCTAATGGGCAGCGTGTGAGTGTTGTGGGATAACTACCTAGGTGTGTACACCAATCTTATTTCTCTAATGTCTTTTATTTAATTTTAGTATTAACTAAAGGTAGCTAGACTTTTAAACTTTAAAACTAATTCAATTTTTTAACAATAATTTAATCTAATTCTAATATTATGTCATTGTCTCCTTAATTTATGTATTGATTAAAGTAGCTAGATTTTAAACTTTAAAATTAATTTAATTTTTTTAACAATAATTTAATTTAATTCTAATATTATGTCAAACTAGTTTAATTTTTTTAACAATAATTTAATCTAATTCTAGTATTATGTCTTTGTCTGCTACAAAACTTGAATCCCTAACCTCCTGAGTAAGGATATCATGCTACAAGTTACACACATGGATACAGTTTAGGGATGAGCTCGGTCCGGTTCAGTACCGAACCGGTATCGGTACCGAAAGAACCGGTACCGAAAATCCTCAAAAGTGGGTACCGGTACCGGTACCGAATATACCCGGTTCGGTACCGGTATTTGAGGGTAAAAACGAGCAAAATACCGGTACCGAACCGGTACCGAAAATGTCAAAAGTGGGTACCGAATCGGTACCGAAAAGGTACCCGGTTCGGTAAATTCGGTACCGGTACCGGGTCCATTTTGCTCATCCCTAATACAGTTAGACCAAAATCGTTTGTTATATACTATTTTACTTCTAATAGAAAATAACTTACTTTATGAAATGTGAGATTTAATTTTAGAAAGTAAAATAATTAAATATAGTGTATTTGAAAATTCCAAGAATGATATTTTTGCACATTAACTTTGAGTTGCACACGTATCATTTATTTATTACTATATAGGGCTGTAAACGAACTGAACAAACACGAACAAGGCCATGTTCGTGTTCGTTCGTTAAGGAAATTAACATATTCGCGAACTGTTCACGAACGCGTACCGAACATAATTTTATGTTAGTGTTCGTTCGTTATGGAAATTCAGTTGTTCACGAATAGTTCGTGAACACTGGTCTCGTACACAAACGAACACAAGCAAATAAAAATGAACGCAAACGAACACTACAAAAAAAAAGCCATTTAGTGGCATACACCTTTATTGGCATTTAGCTTTTGTGCCACTAATTAAGGGTTTTAGTGGCATTTTATGTATGCCATATTTGCTTGATACATACTTTTAGTGGCATTTAGATTTTATGCCACTAATTTACATTTTAATGGCACTTTGTGTATGCTATATTATCTTGGTACACACTTTTAGCGACATTTAGTCTTTTTATGCCATTCATAAACATTATCAATCTCAATATATAATTTACCCTCTTATGCCAATAATCTTTGGAGGTAGGGGCATGGTTTTTTGACACGAGACGAACCTAACATGAAATTTGCGGTTTGAGTTTAGTCTAAATGGGTTTGAGTCAGCTTCAGGTTGAACACATGAACTATTTTAGCTAAATGAGTCAGTTTGTGTCAACCTGGCAGGTTGACAGGTTGACCCGTTTAAACCATTTCTAGTTTATTATTATTTTTTCCAAAATGTTTTTATGTCAAAATATAATTTGGTTTGGTATTTTATGCTATAATTATATCTTAAAATAGAAATTGACATAATATTTTACAATTAAAATGTAATATTTTATATACATTTGTATTTGTTATAAAATTATGATTTTCTAATATTATTATGTGAAGAAATAAAAAAAAGGTTAAATTGATTATATATGGGTCTAATTGCGAATTTTGGTGTCATTACCCACGACCTGTTTATCACTATTTGGAGGTAATCAAAACTCAAAAAATTCCTAGTATTTACCTCCAAATTTTTTCAAAATTTTCGTCAATTGATAATTTGCAATTCGCATCCAGTTAACCCCTCTAAAATTTCACCTAATAGTTTCCCTCATTCTCGTCTCTCTTATTCAGTTCTAGTAGCATGGTCCATGTTCTTTAAACGATTATTGTGAACAAAGGCACAAAGCCCCTAACCTAGTTGAGGTACGAATTAATATATACTCAAGGTAATATGTTCAATTTCAGGTTTCTTGTATCGTAATAACGACCCTAACCCTAGTTCATCATTTGTGGTTTTCTCTTAAAAAATTATCATCAACAGGTGGTGCGCCAGAGGAAATCTGCACCTTTTCTCTCAGGTATCTTACTCTTCGATCTCTTGTTTGATGAAATGTTGGCGATTGTTATTCTTATGTTTTTAGGTTGTTGATTTTATTTATTTCGTCAGATGAAGTTTTAGGGTTTACCTACAAGACACTCACAAGTTCTGAATGAAATTAGTGTTTTATGTTATGAAATTAGTTGATGTTTTCGTTGTGAAGTTTGCCTGAAAATGTAACTGTTTGTTTATAAGTTGTTAACTGATAAGATCCGTAAGGTATGGTAACTACTAGGCCAACTGATTTTTTAAGATATGTGTGTGTTTCAGTGGTTAATACTATCAACAGGTATAGAGATAAACTGACGTTTTTGATTAACTGATGTTTTTGATTACTTGGTTTTTCTATTACATCCAGGCCTTCAATTTATAGACCAAACATAAACTAAAAATGGATACAAGAATAATTAAAGGGAATAAATCAAGGCTGGAAATTCGGATCGTGAGCTGTAATTGTGAGCAGAAAGGTTTGACTAATCCCAATATTTTCCAAATATACTTTATTTTCTAACACTCCCCCTCAAGTTGAGTAGTGGGGTCACCAATACTTAACTTGCTCAAGCAGCTACTAAAAGCGTTTCCGTTGACGGCCTTTGTAAGAATATCTGCGAGTTGATCTTTTGACGATACATATGGGAGCTCTATGATTCTTTCCTCCAGTTTCTCTTTGATGAAATGCCGGTCTACCTCTACGTGTTTTGTTCGATCATGTTGAACTGGGTTTTCTGAGATTTGTATTGCGGCCGTATTGTCACACATAACTTTACTTGGTTCCTTTTGGAAAAAACCAATGTCTTCTAGTAGCTTCCTGATCCAAAGAACTTCGCTTAAACCTCGAGCAATACCTCTAAATTCCGCTTCTGCACTTGATAGAGCAACCACCTTCTGTTTCTTACTTCTCCAGGTAACAAGGTTTCCACCGACCAAAGAGAAGTACCCTGATGTTGACCTTCGATTTCCCTTATCTCCTGCCCAGTCTGCATCAGTGTAGAGCTCAACATTCAGATGTCCATTTGTTTTGAACAACACTCCATGGCTTACGGTCCCCTTGAGATACCTTAAAATCCTCTGAGCAGCTTCCATGTGGGTAACTTGTGGTTGGTGCATGAACTGACTTACTACTCCAACCGCATATGCTATATCAGGACGAGTGTGAGAGAGATAAATTAGCTTGCCCACGAGCCGTTGATACCTTTCTTTGTCTGCAAGCTCCCCATTAAGTTCCATGTGAAGGTTGTGGTTCACCACCATTGGAGTATCTGCAGGTTTGCAATCAATCAACCCGGTTTCTGCCAGAAGATCAAGGACATACTTTCTTTGACATATGAAGATCCCCCGTTTAGACCTGAGGACTTCAATCCCGAGGAAATACTTGAGATTCCCTAGATCTTTCATTTCAAATTTTGAAAACAGATTCTCTTTCAGTTGTGCTATTTCTTCTACATCATTTCCGGTAATAATCATGTCGTCTACATATATGATCAAGCAAGTTACAAGGCCATTTCTTCTCTTGAGGAACAGAGTATGATCAGCATTACTTTGGTGATACCCGTATTCTTTCATGGCCAAAGTGAACTTTCCAAACCATGCCCGAGGAGATTGTTTTAGCCCGTATAATGACTTTTTCAACCGACATACTTCCTTTTCTTTAAAACTTATCAGGATCTGAAAGTTGCATTGGAATAAGGTTCAACAAAGATATCACCCTGGAAGGGTGTACCAATTTATTAATTATCAGACTAGTTAAGCTCTGAATATATAAAATCATACGAAGGAATCGAATGTATCGAGATCAAATAGTTTATAAGCTAAAACCTGTTTAAGGAGCTTGGCGGAGCTCGCAACACAATAACACACTAATGATTTAAGGATGTGTTCACCAATAAGTTGAGAAGCATTATCACATAATGATATGCGTATTTATTATATGTTGAGCAAACCGTATCGATTTAGGATCGGCAGGTTAAGAAACTCCAAAAGGATACATGACCTATTATAGAGGACAGCTGGAGTGCCATAAAGGCCCAAATGTACTGAGGAAGTTTAAGTTCAGTGCAGGACAGAAAGTACTCCCTTTACTTTAAGCAAATCTCGAGGTCGAGATTTATTTTAAGGGGGTGAGGATGTAACACCTCGAAAATTTACGTCCAATAATGTCTGGACACGTGTCATAAGCTTTGGATATGTGAAAACAAACTTTAGAGGGACTAAAGTTGACAAACGGTGAAACTATGTAAATTCAAGGGTTCAAAGGGTCAACGATTGATAAATAGGCTCTATAATAACCCTACATAATGTTTATAACCTTAAACGGATGGATCATGGATCATACGAAGCGGAAAATGCACGAAAGTGAGGAATTACAAACTATAGGGACTAAAAGTGTCAACATGTTGAATTTATACCTCTGGGTGAACTTTTGGCAGCCCCGAAGCTTTGTAATGCTAGAATATACCCACTAGAATATGTGGTAAAAATTTCATGAAGTTTCGTTATCGTATGAGAAAGTTATGGCCAAAACCGTACTTGAGGGGCTAAAAGCGTCAACGTCGAATTTCATGGCTTTTCGGGTGAGCGCAAAATTATCCGAGGACATTACCATGTTGGTAAATGTCCCAAGGTTCTTAAAAACCAAGTTTGGGGGTTTACGAGTCAAAATAAATAGCCGAAACCTCGCGTGCAAAGACAGGGACCAAAGCTGCCATTTTTTAATTAAAGTTTGGCAACCCCAGGTGCAGCTTTTTGCGATCAGGGGCTGTTTGGTCCGAATTTTTAGTGCAAAACAGCTGGGATCACCTCCATTTCTCACCAATAGATGAGCATGCATGTCTTGGACACTTGTGAGGCTCCTACAACATCTGATTTCTCCATAAATTCTGATCAAAGCTCCATTTTATTGAGTTCTTGTGATAGTAACAAGAACACCCACAACTTGCAAAACTCTCAAGGCAACTTCTGGAGCATTTCTGAACGACAAGGCAGCCTCTAAGTGTTAACTAAGCTTCATTAGGACCTTTGTAAGCTTCCATATCAGTTTATAATTCGTTCTTGCTTTGATTATTAGTTAAAAGTCAAACCGTTGTTCATATAGTTTGACTTTTCGATTAAACGAGTTTGGCTCTGTCATTTCTCAATTGAAACCACTGATATGTTGGTATTTATGTGGGAAACAAACCCTTAAAAGGGTATTCTCTGATTCCCACTCTAAGCATGCTATTTGTCGAGTCAAAGATGTTCTTAAAAAGTCAACAGAAATCGTTTTTTTTGCGAAATATAGCATAAATGGTAATGTAGATGACATGCAATCAGTTTGATCATCAAAAATAACTTATAATGAATATAAGAATGTGTTTTATCATAATCAACTCGACAATCTTTAGTATAAACTCGGATCGGAACCGAAAGTCCTATAAAACGATCTTTTCGTTGACTCTCGATTCGGATCCATGCATGCATGTTTGAGATCTGTATTAGAGTTTATTTTTGACCATTTTTATTTTAGTTTAACTCTCTGGAATTTTTACATCTTGAGTCTATGCTTAACCGATTCATATGCATGTTTCCGATTATGCTTAAAAGTTGACTATTTTGCCCTTTTTGATATAAAACGTGATTTTTTGGAAAAGTGAAAGAGTAGAAATCTTTATTACTAATTTATAAACTTGCACCGAAAATTTGAGATCAGTTGGTGGTCCAGATTTTGAGTTATGGCCGATATCGTAAAACTATATCTTTATGTTAAATAAACGGCGCATTTAGCGTATAACCTATTTAAGGCCACTTTTCGATATAAAAATTTTTACCCACTGATGTTATATAATATTCTGGGATTTTTGAAGATTTTTATTTAATTTTTGGCTGATCGGATCATACGTCGCTAAGTCGATTCGGTTAATGCCGGTTTTGACCGTTTAAGCCATAAAATGAGTTTTATAAATCCTTTTGACCCCAAACCTTTTTCTACTGATTTTATTTGTTAAATAAATTATTTTAAGCATTCTGGAAATATAAAAATCTCAGCTTTCTTTTAAAAACCCGGAAACGGCTCTAAATCGCATTTTTAGCGTTTTTAGCGCATAGTAAGCGTTATACTCGTATTAAACATATAAGACTCATACCTACTGATGTATTTAGTGTATTTTCATCTAATAACAGTAAGTATAAGTTGTTGAACTCAGATTTCCAGTTTTGACGTTTTTAGCCCTTGTGAAATTACTAAAATACCCCTGCGGTGCATAGTTTGGTTTTAAATGATAAGTTTGGTATATGGGTCATACCCTACTGTTATAATATGCCAAATTAAGTATATGTACTGTATAAATCAGACCCAAAACCCAGATTTCCAATTTAACTCTTTTATAACATTTTAAATGACCAAAATGCCCTTCTAAGGCATAAATTGAGTTTAAAATTATTCGGGGCATAATAGAACATAACTTGCTGATATTATATCATATTTAAAGCAAATTATCTCAGGGAACTTGCATATGACTCTTTTGGTTACTCGTTACGCACTTGTCGCGTTCGGATCGGCTTAGGTGACTAGTTCATTTATATTAGCCGAAGCGAGTCAAACTTTATCATTTTTGTCTCCAAATCCAGAATGTGTTTAGTATACCCATATTATACAAGTCTTCAAACTTGTCGGGTCTAAATCACATTCTATCCGGTCTTCGCTTAATCGTGCGTTTGAACCGTATATTTCCTTAAGTCTAACCGGTCTAAGCTTTGGCTTAATTAAAGACCCGTTAGCATTCTAATTAATTATTTATGTCATCATTCCAGACTAGAGTCTTCCGGTAAATGGTACCTACGCTTACTTAAGCGAACACGGCTGAGTTATTAAATTCTTATTAATTAAGACAGGAGCTAGCTCAGGTAAATACTTTTAACTTATTTTCCCTTATACGGGCTTGGGATACGGTATTATAAAAATACCGCTTGGTCGGGTGTAGAAACCTTCTGATCGGAGATGATTGAATTGCATAATCCCGTTTTAATTCGTATTGCTTGATAACAAATAACATTGGGGGTTAATGACCGTGTCCTGGATATCCTTGGCTCATTTTAAAAAGTGAATGGCCACGACGTAAGCACAAGGTGTAGACAAAACACCTCCTGTTGCATATGTAAAACGTATACTCACTCGTGAGGATAACTTCTTGTGAGATTATATTTGTGGTGTGTCGATTAATCTTGTCCGGCTTGTATTGTATTGTATAATCACCGGCCCTAAATGTTGGACAAACATGTAAATCGGATACAAGATTTTTATTAACAAAATTGTCCCAAGTTATAAAAGATTAATCTTGCCTCTGTGCATTTTAATCAATGTGTCAAAAGATTTTGTGCCGTTTGCACTCAAATCAATTTTCAAACTCTTTTCAAAATGAGTCGGTTAAATTGTATTTACCAGTGAAAACTGACGTATTTTTCCAAAAGGTTAAGTGACAGGTACTGAACGTAATTGGCTGGAAGCTCAGGGCGATTATAAGGAATCTTACAAGTCCTAGGCGTCTAAAGTCTGCTGAACAATGATTATGATTATTCGGTCCGCCTGTGGATCTTTTACTTTCCGTTGTAATACTCTGATATTACTTTCTATTCGGATTGTAATATATTTATCTTTTGCTTCCGCTGTGCATTTATATATTGTGTTGTTTGACTATGATGATATCAATTACGGCACGATACTCCCCCACCGGGCCCACCGGTGACACGTGGAATTTGGGGTGTGACAGTGGCGCCCTAAAATAGGGCTAGGCGTAGCGCGACGCCCCTTAGCGTACGGCGGCGCCCTGAATTACAAAAATTGTTGAATTTTGTTGTTTTGACCCATATGACTTGTCTAAACATGTTATTTAACTACCAAAGCTAACTTTTATGTTGGTTTTGGTCATAGGTGAATGTCAAGGAATTTCCGGATGAAGATCAAGCTCAACGAAGAACCGAACACACGAGATTAAAGCTTCCGCACGGCGTTACGTCGTAACTTTTAAACGACGAACTCAATTACATTATGTTGTAATATATTAAAATCTAGAAAAGTTTTAATTAACCTGTATTTACAATGTATATGAAACTATAATTACATGTGTATTTTCGTAAAGTGAACGAAAATTGTAAAATAATAGTAAGGGCGTTACAAATTATCACAGTTTAAATGTACAACGGAAGCAAAAGATAAATATCATTACAAACCAAATGAAAGTAATATCATTTATTACAAGAACGGTTGTAAAGGATCCATAGGCGGATCAAAGTTAACAAAAGATCAATGTTCAACAGACTTCTAAGCATCTAAGCTTGCAAGACTCTTTATTGATGCTAGAAGTAGCCAGCCTATTCCGTTTAGTACATGCACTTAGCCTTTTTGGAAAATACGTCAGTTTACACTGGTAAATACAATTAACCGACTCATTTTGAAAATGTTTAAGAAAATTGATTTGAATGCACAAGGCACAAAATAATATTTTATAACTTGGGATAATTATTTATATATAAACTTGTAAAAGAATTACATGTTCGTTATACGTTCAGTAGCCCAGGTTGAATACCGGGTTAAAGATTAATAGACACACCACATGATGTAATCCCGCGTTGAGTTATTCTCGAACAAACGGTTATACCTTTTTATTTATATGCACCGGCAGGTGTATGCCTACACCCCGTGCTTAGGTCGTGGCCATTTCAATGAATGATGCCAAGGATATCCGGGACATGGTCATTAACCCTCCAAAAGATTTAAGCAAACAAAACAGTTTAAACGGGTCATCTCAATAAATTAACCTTCATATGATTAAAAATTCAATGCCCGACCAAGCGGTATTCTATATACCGTACCCCAAGCCCGTATAAGGGAAAATAAGTTAAAAGTATTTACCTGAGCTAAATATAAATTCAATCCCAGCCGTATATCAAATCAGCAAGTACAGATAGCTTTTACTGGGCTCCTAATCTGGAACGAAGGTTTTAATAACCTATTAGAGTCCTAACGGGTCTTAATTAAGTTTAAACTTAAACCGGTTAGTCCTAAAGAAAGGTATACGGTTCAAAATGCATGATTAAACGAAGACCAGAATAGAGTGTGATTTAGACCCGACAAGTTTGAAGACTTGTATAATATGGGTAAACGAAACACATTCTGGATTTTGAGATCCAAATGATAAGGTTTGACCCGTTTCGGTCAATTTATGCAAACTAGTCACATAAACCTACCGAACGCGGAAAATGCAAAACGGGTAACCAAATGAGTCATGAACAGGTTTTCTAAGTTAATATGACTTAAATATGTTGTGATATCAGTAGGATACCTTCCATTATGCCCAAAATGGATTTAAACTCAAATTATGCCCCGTAGGGGTATTTTGGTCATTTTAAAGGTTATAAAAGAGTTTAAATACTAATCTGAGTTTCAGGTCTGATATAATCAGTACAAATATTTATTTTTATAATTCATAACAGTAGGGTATTGAATATATGTGAAATTTATCTTTTATAACCAAACTATGCACCGTATGGGCATTTTGGTAATTTCACATAAGCTTTAAAGGTCAAATCTGGAAATCTGAGTTTAAAACTTTGGCTTACTGTTTAATTATAAAAATTTACTTAAAACATCAGTAGGTATTAAGTTTTATAGGCCAAAAATAGTTTTAACCCATACTATGCGCTTAAAACGCTAAAAGTCAGTTTTAAGCGATTTTCGGGTTTAAATAGGAACTCTAAGTTTTTGTTCAGTTCATAAAGTTCAAAATATCTTAATTATCATATAAAATCAGTAGCAAAAAGTTTGGTATCAAAATATTATGTAAAACTCATTTTATTCAAGAAAAGGGCATAACCGACAATTACCGAGTTTAAGCAAGAACCCTATGTTATGCTCAGCTTAAAAATAAATAAAAATCTTCAAAAATCCCAAAATATTATATTACATCTGTGGGTAAAAAGTTTGGTGTCAAAATTTGGGTTTAGATAGGCTTTATGCTAATTACGTCGTTTAATTAATAAAAAGATTCTTAATTACGATTTTGAGCATAACTCCTAATCTAGACCTCAAACTGATGCCAAATTTTTAGGACAAGTTTATAAATCAGTAGTAAAGGTTTTTTATCCTTTCTCACATTTTCAAAAATATCGTTTTAAGGTCAAAAGGGCATTATGGTCAACATATAGGCATATAACGGAAACATGCACATGAATCGAATAACTAATGAACCAAGTTGTTTAACCTCAGAGGGTTACACTAACCTATTACCTGGTCCTAATAGAGCTCTAAGGCATATCTAAACTCAAGCTAAATCGGGTCAGAACTGAAAGTCAAAGCAAAAGTCAACTTTTGCGACTTTCGGTTGCGAACCGAGCCTATACTCTGAATTGTAGGGTTGAACATGCTTAGACATGTTCAATTAATATTTACCAAGTTATTAAAGTGATAAAACTGATTTTATTGCCATTACATCATTAGTTATGAATTTTTGTTTAAAAACCAACTTGCTTGACTTTTATTTTAATTGCTTTTACCCGACAATTAACTAAGCAAACGTGGTAATTAGGAGGTGCCCTTTTGAGGGTTTAATACCTACCTAATTACGATCACGTCGCCATGTTCGTTGCGAACAATAACTTGACCGTTTAAAAGTCAAAGCGTTTATTGAAAACGCTTGACTTTACGGCTATAAACGCAAAATAAAACAAACTAGTCACGAAAGGACACTTACAAAGGTCCAATGGACTGAACGAGGTTTTCAAGAAGCTCAAGATCCTTTCAAAATTCATAGAACAAGCAGATTGAAGGAAATGGTGTGAAGGAATAAGCGCAAACCCACCTCTATTTATAGTTTTCGGGATTACACGAGATCGTGACAAGTGTCGGGAGGGATAACCAGATTAAAACAGGTGTCAAGTGGTCTTAAATTTCAGTGGGCAACCCCTAGATTGAATTATGTGAGAGTGGAAACCATTTTCAGCAAAAACCAGCAACAGAAATCAGCTTTCTGCAGCTGCACAGACCTACGCGGCCGGCGTAGATGATCTGTGTGGGCTACGCGGCCCGCCTACAAGCTCAGCCCAGCCAAAACTTTCAAAACATGCAGTTTCAGTCCCTGTACTTAGTTAAATGTCATTTCTGACTTATTTAAGGCCTGATATCCTCATTTCAAGGCTCTACCATGTTGCCTAAACATAGGGGGCATGAAACATGCTTAAAAATGTGACGGATATCGGTTCATTTGGCCGTACGATCGCGTTGTTCGACTAATTACGACGAAACACGAACGGACGCGAAAAACGATCCAATTTACGTGGCGAATGGAATTTTATCAAGCCGAATACTAAAGTAAAATATTTTAGTGGTTACATAAATTTTGGATGTCCGAATATATTCAGAACGTAAGATATGCGCGGAAATGCAAACTTATGCACTTTTTGACGCTTTTTGTCCCTATTGATCAAATAAGTTTATTTTTGCGCACCAAACACCTTTAAGCCTATATCTAAGCTATATAAAGGATATTTAGGGCATGTTTAACTTATGATCATATTCCAGAAGGTTTGATACCCTATGAATAGGTATACTTTTGCAGTTTGACGCAAATAGTCCTTTAATCGCACAAAGTAGCGCGAAATGATGTTTAATGATATCCAAGCCTTCCATGGCCCATAATAGGTATTCCCAAGAATGTGTTTAAATATTACTACACTCTTGTTCGCTTAAATGGTCACCGAAAGGCGTAGATTCATAAGTTGACGCTTTTGGTCCCTCTAATGCCCAAACTTGCGCATATCATTGTTTAATAGCATTGAAGTCTTATCTAATCCTTATTAGGCATTCTTGAGAGTATTATTAAACATCACGATTCTTTGGGTTTGCTAAAAGGTCATTCAGAGGTATAATTAAACATATTGACACTTTTGACCCCTTAAACTTACAAAGTTTTGCGTAACGTCACTTAAAGGCATAAAAACTTTAGACGGCCAATAATTGGCATTCCCGGGAGTATAATCAAATATCATAAAGCTTCCGGTTTGTTAAAAGGTCACTCAGAGGTAAGAATTAACATGTTGACGCTTTTAATCCTTCATCGCGCAAACTTTCAATTAATTACGCAAACGACTACACTTGATCAACAAGTGGCCCATTAGTGAATATAATCACCATAAAAGGTTACTCAGAGACTTAATTTAGGTATGCTAACACTTCTAGTCCTTTCATAATCAAAGTTTTCGATTTTTCGAAAAATTAGTCCCTTAATTTCAATGTTTTGACTTTATTAAGGTTTATTACACGTGTCAATACATTATTGGACGTGATTTTACGAGGTGTTACATCCTCACCCCCTTAAAAGAAATCTAGACCTCGAGATTTGCTAAAGTAATTGAAGTACTTTCTGATGTATCATGGACTTAACCTCCATAGAATATTTGGGCCTCTAAGGGCATCTCAGTCGACCTATACGATAGGTACATACTCCTTTTCGGAGCTTCTTAACCTGTCGATCCTTAATCTATACAGGTTTCCCATCAACCCATAAATCTTCATTGGTCTGCATATCATTCTATGATAATGCTTCTTGTCTTATCGGAGAAACATATCCTTAAATCACTAGTGTGGGATACATTGATTTCCATCAAGCTCCTCAGGTAAGTTTTAGCTTATAGGTTTCCAATCTTGATATATTCGATTTCCTTGAATGATTCTATATATCAGAGCTTAACTAGCCCGTTGTATTAAATTTTCAGCACACCCTTCCAAGGTGATGCTTTCTGTTGAATCTTATTCCTTAACAAGAACTTAAGAGGTTTGCGATTTTCATCAATTATTGACTTCCCACCGATTACTGGCAGTTTCCAGACGATCATAAGTTTATATGATCTCATCCATCGTTTCCAAGATAATCCTTCAGATCCGGATAATTGGATTTACCAAAATTCTGTCCATTAAACGGATTCTTGACATTCCATCTATACAAGGTCTCCAAAGGAGCAGCCTTGATACTTACATAACAACTATTAGTTATAGAAAAGCTCATTTAAGGTGAGATGATTATTCCAACCACTACTTAAACCAATCTTAAGGAATAACTAATCCTTACAGTTAGTCGGACAAGTCGACGATCCTGGGCAGTTGATGGCGATTCTTCATTGTTACCTAAATAAGGTTGCGGTAATCAATGTATAAGCAAAATGAACCATCTTTCTTAATTAATAATACCAAAACTCTCGGAATTTGAATCACGCTTTAAGAACCTTTATCTTAAAATTCATCTAACTAGGGTTCCGATTCTTCCAATAATGATGGTACTAATTGCCATGGAGTTTTCACAATAATGTAGCCCTATGCGGGATGCAAATCTTAACTCTACTTGCCTTTAGAGGTAAACGGGGTACTTCTTTGGAGAAGATAGTCAAGACGCAAGGAGATTACAGAGATAAATGACACATTTTCTTTATGAGTCCACAGATTCCTTAATCTGAGACACGTACTTGTACAATCCTACATTGGATATCTTCATTGAACACCATTAGTCGACTCTAGTACCACATGACCATTGGGATATCTCAGTGGTTCTATGCATTAAACCTCCATACAGATCAGGCATGGAAACAATCTATGGAACACATTAAGATACACCAATCTTTATATGACGCTTTTATCATACAGTTTGGTATTCGCAGTTGATAGAAATCAATGAGATAATAAAATAAATAACATAGGTTGTCGTACTCGATCTGGAGGAAGAGTACTTTATATTTTTGTGAATGAAGATTATTTGATGAAAATAGAAGGAAAGGTCTCTATGATTTCTTTGGCAAGTTTTACTTTATGCTTAATATCTGGAGTTCTTATGGGATAATTCTAAAAGTTTGCTAAGCTTATGGTCTATGAAAGAGTTAATAGCACCTGAATCCAAAGGGATTTATCATTACACAGTTTGCTAATAGTAAGGGAGTTACAAATTATCACAGTTTAAATGCACAGCGGAAGCAAAAGATAAATATCATTACAAACCGAATGAAAGTGTAACACCCCGAAAAAGGGTTTGGTAATCAAACCACGTTTATATTAAAAGACGGGTAATTTACCTTTAGTGGTAAAAGTAACCCGGTGAATATTTGGATTATTAAATAAACAAGAATTTACTAACTAGGAATTTTAACCTAGTTAGCTAATAGTCTAGAGATAACTTATAATAGGGTTAAAATTAGCCAAACTATAAGTTATACAAAAGTGGAGGGACCTAAGTTGTAGAACTAGAAACTAGAATTTAATAAAACAAATAAAAATAAACCAAACACCCCAATTAGAGGTGTCTGGTCGATCAAAGAAGAGAGCAGGTCGATCCCCACTCTTCAAAACCCTAGAACTTCACTAAACTTGCAAATTGAAGGTCCAATTCAGCCCAAAATCGAAATCAAAGCATGGATTATTGATCCTCATCACAAGAGGATTAAAAGGTATGTAAAATTTAATGAAAACTCTTAGCTTGAAATTCTCATGAAATTGGGAATTTCTGAATTTATGGTTGCATGTGTATGTTATGATGATTTAGGAACGACTATAGTGTCTAGGGACAAACCCTAGACAAACACAAGCTGAAATCATGTGAAATTTTAGTGAAAACTATAATCACCAATGTAGGTGATTAGTGAGTTATGTGAAATTTGATGAACACTAGGAAATAGATTGTTGATCTAGTGTAAATTGACAATTTTGAAGTGATTTCAGAAATTATAGAAGTTAACCACTTTGTAAGATGGTTGATTTATGTGAAATTAGGGCTAAGAGATAAGCTAGAGACTTGATAAATAAACATGCAAAATTCTGCCCTTAAAGTGTTTGTTGAAATGCCTCAAAGAAGGCTCGAAACTACAAGTTTTGTAGTTAAAACACTTAATTGTGATGTTTCGGCTATTATGCAAAAAGTGATTAAAAAGAGTTCTAAATGTGATAAAACGTGGTTAGAACTTTGGTTAAAACAGTGGTCTAAAGATAACGCCTACCGGGTAATTAAAGAATGCTAAACTAGATGATGAACTCGAAAATGCAATTAGCATACTAATGGGCAGTTGACTTTTAAAAAAAAAGTCAAACTGACCTATAATTCGATAAATGGTAAATTTTGATATGAAATGTGTAAGGTGGAATAATCGTATTAAATTATGATTAAACTAACCACCTTGAAAACGATGATGATAGTTTGACGCGTAACAAGCTAGGTGGAAGCTTGATGAGGGAGCGGGTCAAACGAATCAAGAAGGAAAAGAAAAGCGTAGTTCGGATGCGAGGTAAGTGGAACTTACGCCCCTTTTTCACTATTTGCGAAGTTACTAAATTTCAAGTATTAATATTGATGCTACTAAATGGTTAGTACATGAAATTCTGACATGATTCAATGAGAGTCGGAATAATGGAAAATGGTAAGAAATCATGACTATAATAAAAGGAGTAAAATGGTAAATTAGTCATGTAATGACGAATAAATAAAAACGGCTTAAGTGAAACAAGTTCAAAGGAAAACTGGAAAAAGGGTTTAAGGGGATGAAATGGTAATTAAATACCATCTCATACGGACAAATAGTCGATTAGACTAGATGGGTCAAATGGTGTTGTTAACACCATTTGACAATAACATTTGACAATCGTTTGTTGAGATTTGTAATCACAGGAAATAACATAAGCTTGCATCGCTTTAACTAGAAAGATTTAAAGCAAAAGTTATGTAAACGGGTCAATACTTTGACCCGAGCCAGGTATGTATAATCAAGCTTTTAGTTAAACATACAATTTGGTCAAATATTTAGCGAAAGTCCTTCGTCGAATAGTGAGGGACTAAAGTTGACTAAAATACCCTTGAAGGGTATATTGGGAAAACGACTCATAGGGGTTGTTTAGAAACTTACATTAAGATTATGGAATCATTAGACATGAATAAAGGTCATAGGAATGCACATTCGCGGGTCAAATGCTCAAAAGTGGTCATTTGCGTAAAATGATCAACCGATGGGTAAAATTTGGGAAAAAGGGGTTCGTTATGATAAATCCACCACAAATTAGTTGTGGTGGAATAATTGTAGTTAACTAGATATGGAACTTTTGTAGCGACAAAAGAAAGGTACAAGTTCTAGACTAAAATGCGTAAATACCCTTAACGGGTTAAAACAAGCATTTAAGTGTAAACGGGATTTTATTAAGTGAGAAACCCGTGATTTGAGATTAATATGATATGAGATATTGTATTAATGAATTTCATGAGTTTAAAGGTCAATAAAACATGTTGGTGTGATAAAATCACGAACGGGTCAAAAGTCGGTAAAAAGGGTAATAAGCCGAATAAATAAAGTCTGAAATTTTATTATGTAAGATCTTGGATTTTAACCCCATTAGATGGAGAATTAAATTACGGACGCGTAGGAAAAAGAATCGGGTAAAACGGATCAATAACGAAGAAGTTATGGTCGTTTCCGTGAAATCAGACCGTACAAGGAATATGCAGCAACTGATAAGCAACATTCTGCTGAAAAGGGGGCCTAGCGTCACGCGATGCCCCTTGGCGTCACGCGACGCCCCCAAACTTGGAAAAATGTTATTTTTTGTCATATTTAACCCCTGTACTTGTTTGAACTTCATATTTGACTATCGAAACTAACTTTTAAGTTGGTTTTGATCATAGGTGATTGCCATGAGTGCCCGGATGAAGATCAAGCGACGAGCAAGGACCGAACACATGTTAAACAAAGCTTCCGCAACGTTGTTTTTTCGTTATTTTAAACGGCGAATAAAATTACATTATGTATATTACTTAAATTGTAAAAGTTTTTAACAAACCCGTATTTTTGATATATATGTAATCATTAATCACATGGATATTTTCGAAAAATATACGTTAAACCTGGATTTATAAGAACGGGTGTTACAAGTTGGTATCAGAGCCTTGGTTTAAGAGATTCAAGTATGGTGGGAAAGCTATGCTTGGACTTAAACTTTATGCTCTTAATAAAGATTAGTGTTCGGTTCGTGGCTTGATCGCAAATCCGGTAAGTACATGTATGTTAATAGTTTAGCATGCTAAAGTGTTGTAAACAACACATAGGGCTATCGTGTGATACACGTTACCCCAATTAAGATGATTGATATAGTTGATGAAAATACGCGCGTTGACGGGTATAGTCGAAAATGCCTTGTATTATAATACGGGCGATTATTGAAGTTGACTTTACTAACTTTTTGTGAATGTTTTAAATGAAGGACACTCGCGTTTGAAGACGACGAGAGTCAAACGAATTGTTGATATGATGATGGAACGGTCCGAGATATGGCAAGGAGAGCATAATCATCAAGGACCTAAATCGAGTAACGATCGCAAATAAGTAATGGCAAGGAACGCCCGTCGGGGCAAACATTACCAGGTGTACGCTTTTAATTGTAAACGCACAAATAGCAATATACAACAAACATGTAGAGAATGATTGTTGCATATGTAAATTAGAAACTTGGAAAACCGAATAGAAAATGTATTCGGGATATTGTTTCCAAGAGAAACAGATAGAGGCGTTACTTACATAGGGCGTGATGTGAAAACTATAAAAAGGTCATGTATGTCATGTGTTAATCGTTACTCTGGCCAAGTAAGTAGTGGCATATGGTACCATGAACTTCTTATGGCGGACACGTTTACATCCGATGTAGTAAGGGCGGGGTGAATGGGACTAATTAAAAAGTACCCAAATGAATCAGATAAGCAAAATATTTGATAATAATGTAAACGCACAACCGAGTGATGGAAGCGTATTACATTAGGATAATGAGCCCGAGTGAAAGGACAAAGAAACATGTAAAATGATTTAGACAAGTATTGGGAGGGAGTGTACTTACACTCGAACCCAGAAAACGCAAGCATGTAAAATGATTTAGACAAGTATTGGGAGGGAGTGTACTTACACTCGAACCCAGGAAACGCAAGCATGTAAAATGATTTAGACAAGTATTGGGAGGGAGTGTACTTACACTCGAACCCAGAAAACGCAAGCATGTAAAAGGATTTAGACAAGTATTGGGAGGGAGTGTACTTACACTCGAACATAGAAAACGCAAGCATGTAAAATGATTTAGACAAGTATTGGGAGGGAGTGTACTTACACTCGAACCCAGGAAACGCAAGCATGTAAAATGATTTAGACAAGTATTGGGAGGGAGTGTACTTACACTCGAACCCGAAAAATGCAAATATGTCCCTTAACAGGTCGTTTTTGGTAAAACATCAAACTTAATGGCAAAGTCGGAATATAAAAATGAAGCGAGGTCTTAATGCATACCGGGAGGGTTGCAATGACAACGACTTCGGTAAAACACCCGGTTGATGGGTAAGAATTAAAAACATGCGTAAACCAAGAGACGTGAACGCGGGTTGAAAAAAAATCAAAGGGACTTGGGTTACGAGTTATGACTATAAAACCTCGTATATAGAAATTGTGATTAAATATGTTCAACTATTCGAAGTCGAATGGGTTGAATAAAGAATAAAGTTGATTGTTTATAAGTGATGGATTTCACATTAATAGGTCAAACAGGTTGAATACAATATAACGCCGAATGGCACAAACGAGCGCTAGCTAGATAAGGGTAGCGTTAAATGCAAGAGAATAATGAGCCCGGTAATGGGATATAACCAAATAAGAATATATGCAAATCAAATAACAGTAAGCATAAGAAGAACTGACGCATAAATGACGTGAGAAGTCATAAAATCGGAAAATTGTCCGAAAGAAAACAATTATAGCCATGAAACTACAATTAAGGTTAACGGGACCTAAGCTTGAAACCGAACGATTCTTCGAACAAAACAGGGTGCCTTGACACCAAACATGTATTTTAAGAATGACATGAGTAAAGAGTGATCTATCGGATCAACAAAACCTTTAGGGTTATAAACAAATGAAAGATCTACGGGACTAAAACGACCCACGGGTCATGATTAGAAAGAAGTTATAAGAACTTCGCCTTAAAGATATGAAAGTCTAATGAAATAGCCTATAAAAACCTACGGGTTAATTAGATAAAGCAAGGCAATCAGTTGAGAATCCCCGCATAAAAAAAACTAAGACTGTAAAAGAATAAATGATGGACTGTCAATATCCTGGTATGGATAATTGACAAAAGTTAAAGAGAAGATCCTAAAACTAAAACTTCGGTTTTAGTAAGAAATAACGTTTTTACAAACATAAATTCTGATAGGAATTTAAATAGTAAGCATGAAAGATACAAGTCTTGACACTGATAGGCACAAGACAATATACTCGAAAAGTGATATTTTCGAAAATGAAAGGTAGATACAAACTAAACACGGTGTGACACGATCACGGTTAGGAAAGGTAATGTGAAATAAAATCACGTTATAACCAAGCGGGCGGTGAAAAGTAACGGGACTAATAAGTCTAGTTAGTAAGACCGGTTAAGGCCAGTAATTCAAATCAATAAAAAATTGGTTTGCTTGTAAGCGGTGGATTCGGTATAACTGAACCGAATAAATAAATCTGAAAAACAAAAGAAATTATTGCTAAAAGTGAAATATTTCACTAAAGACCTTAAACGGGTTAAAGTAACGGATTCATAAAGAATTCGATATTATATGAAAGCAATGGATATCGCTAAGTTAACTAAACTAGTGGAAATAACGAGATTACGTTATTTCAAGTTACACTATGTCGTATGAGTTAAGTAGACAATTAGTAACCAAAAAGATGTTATTATACTTTTCTGGTAATACTAACTATTGGATAAAAGTATAAGTAATGTGTAAAAGATTTCGCGGATCGAATACATTGAGTTAAACTCAATAAATTATGTAAGAAAAGGTTTCGAGGACGAAACCTCTTTAAGGGGGGTAGACTTGTAACACCCCGAAAACGGGTTTGGCAATCAAACCACGTTTATATTAAAAGACGGGTAATTTACCTTTAGTGGTAAAAGTAACCCGATGAATATTTGGATTATTAAATAAACAAGAATTTACTAACTAGGAATTTTAACCTAGTTAGCTAATAGTCTAGAGATAACTTATAATAGGGTTAAAATTAGCCAAACTATAAGTTATACAAAAGTGGAGGGACCTAAGTTGTAGAACTAGAAACTAGAATTTAATAAAACAAATAAAAATAAACCAAACACCCCAATTAGAGGTGTCTGGTCGATCAAAGAAGAGAGCAGGTCGATCCCCACTCTTCAAAACCCTAGAACTTCACTAAACTTGCAAATTGAAGGTCCAATTCAGCCCAAAATCGAAATCAAAGCATGGATTATTGATCCTCATCACAAGAGGATTAAAAGGTATGTAAAATTTAATGAAAACTCTTAGCTTGAAATTCTCATGAAATTGGGAATTTCTGAATTTATGGTTGCATGTGTATGTTATGATGATTTAGGAACGACTATAGTGTCTAGGGACAAACCCTAGACAAACACAAGCTGAAATCATGTGAAATTTTAGTGAAAGAGTTCTAAATGTGATAAAACGTGGTTAGAACTTTGGTTAAAACGGTGGTTAAAAAGACGGGTTTGGCAATCAAACCACGTTTATATTAAAAGACGGGTAATTTACCTTTAGTGGTAAAAGTAACCCGGTGAATATTTGGATTATTAAATAAACAAGAATTTACTAACTAGGAATTTTAACCTAGTTAGCTAATAGTCTAGAGATAACTTATAATAGGGTTAAAATTAGCCAAACTATAAGTTATACAAAAGTGGAGGGACCTAAGTTGTAGAACTAGAAACTAGAATTTAATAAAACAAATAAAAATAAACCAAACACCCCAATTAGAGGTGTCTGGTCGATCAAAGAAGAGTTGCATGTGTATGTTATGATGATTTAGGAACGACTTAATTGTGATGTTTCGGCTATTATGCAAAAAGTGATTAAAAAGAGTTCTAAATGTGATAAAACGTGGTTAGAACTTTGGTTAAAACGGTGGTCTAAAGATAACGCCTACCGGGTAATTAAAGAATGCTAAACTAGATGAAGAACTCGAAAATGCAATTAGCATACTAATGGGCAGTTGACTTTAAAAAAAAAGTCAAACTGACCTATAATTCGATAAATGGTAAATTTTGATATGAAATGTGTAAGGTGGAATAATCGTATTAAATTATGATTAAACTAACCACCTTGAAAACGATGATGATAGTTTGACGCGTAACAAGCTAGGTGGAAGCTTGATGAGGGAGCGGGTCAAACGAATCAAGAAGGAAAAGAAAAGCGTAGTTCGGATGCGAGGTAAGTGGAACTTACGCCCCTTTTTCACTATTTGCGAAGTTACTAAATTTCAAGTATTAATATTGATGCTACATGATATTCCGACATGATTCAATGAGAGTCGGAATAATGGAAAATGGTAAGAAATCATGACTATAATAAAAGGAGTAAAATGGTAAATTAGTCATGTAATGACGAATAAATAAAAACGGCTTAAGTGAAACAAGTTCAAAGGAAAACCGGAAAAAGGGTTAAGGGGATGAAATGGTAATTAAATACCATCTCATACGGACAAATAGTCGATTAGACTAGATGGGTCAAATGGTGTTGTTAACACCATTTGACAATAACATTTGACAATCGTTTGTTGAGATTTGTAATCACAGGAAATAACATAAGCTCGCATCGCTTTAACTAGAAAGATTTAAAGCAAAAGTTATGTAAACGGGTCAATACTTTGACCCGAGCCAGGTATGTATAATCAAGCTTTTAGTTAAACATACAATTTGGTCAAATATTTAGCGAAAGTCCTTCGTCGAATAGTGAGGGACTAAAGTTGACTAAAATACCCTTGAAGGGTATATTGGGCAAACGACTCATAGAGGTTGTTTAGAAACTTACATTAAGATTATGGAATCATTAGACATGAATAAAGGTGATAGGAATGCACATTCGCGGGTCAAATGCTCAAAAGTGGTCATTTGCGTAAAATGATCAACCGATGGGTAAAATTTGGGAAAAAGGGGTTCGTTATGATAAATCCACCACAAATTAGTTGTGGTGGAATAATTGTAGTTAACTAGATATGGAACTTTTGTAGCGACAAAAGAAAGGTACAAGTTCTAGACTAAAATACGTAAATACCCTTAACGGGTTAAAACAAGCATTTAAGTGTAAACGGGATTTTATTAAGTGAGAAACCCGTGATTTGAGATTAATATGATATGAGATATTGTATTAATGAATTTCATGAGTTTAAAGGTCAATAAAACATGTTGGTGTGATAAAATCACGAACGGGTCAAAAGTCGGTAAAAAGGGTAATAAGCCGAATAATTAAAGTCTGAAATTTTATTATGTAAGATCTTGGATTTTAACCCCATTAGATGGAGAATTAAATTACGGACGCGTAGGAAAAAGAATCGGGTAAAACGGATCAATAACGAAGAAGTTATGGCCGTTTCCGTGAAATCAGATCGTACAAGGAATATGCAGCAACTGATAAGCAACATTCTGCTGAAAAGGGGGCCTAGCGTCACGCGACGCCCCTTGGCGTCACACGACGCCCCCAAACTTGGAAAAATGTTATTTTTTGTCATATTTAACCCCTGTACTTGTTTGAACTTCATATTTGACTATCGAAACTAACTTTTAAGTTGGTTTTGATCATAGGTGATTGCCATGAGTGCCCGGATGAAGATCAAGCGACGAGCAAGGACCGAACACATGTTAAACAAAGCTTCCGCAACGTTGTTTTATCGTTATTTTAAACAGCGAATAAAATTACATTATGTATATTACTTAAATTGTAAAAGTTTTTAACAAACTCGTATTTTTGATGTATATGTAATCATTAATCACATGGATATTTTCGAAAAATATACGTTAAACCTGGATTTATAAGAACGGGTGTTACAGAAAGTAATATCATTTATTACAAGAACGGTTGTAAAGGATCCACATGCGGATCAAAGTTAACAAAAGATCAATGTTCAATAGATTTCTAAGCATCTAAGCTTGCAAGACTCTTTACTGATGCTAGGAGTAGCCAGCCTATTCCGTTTAGTACCTGCACTTAGCCTTTTTGGAAAATACGTCAGTTTACACTGGTAAATACAATTAACCGAATCATTTTGAAAATGTTTAAGAAAATTTATTTGAATGCACAAAGCACAAAATAATATTTTATAACTTGGGATAATTATTTATATATAAACTTGTAAAAGAATTACATGTTCGTTATACGTTCAGTAGCCCGGGTTGAATACCGTGTTAAAGATTAATAGACACACCACATGATATAATCCCGCGTCGAGTTATTCTCGAACAAACTGTTATACCTTTTTATTTATATGCACCGGCAGGTGTATGCCTACACCCCATGCTTTGGTCGTGGCCATTTCAATGAATGATGCCAATGATATCCGGGACATGGTCATTAACCCCCCAAAGGCTTTAAGCAAACAAAACAGTTTAAACGGATCATCTCAATAAATTAACCTTCGTATGATTAAAAATTCAATGCCCGACCAAGCGGTATTCTATATACCGTACCCCAAGCCCGTATAAGGGAAAATAAGTTAAAAGTATTTACCTAAGCTAAATATAAATTCAATCCCAGCCGTATATCAAATCAGCAAGTACAAATAGCTTTTACTGTGCTCCTAATCTGGAATGAAGGTTTTAATAACCTATTAGAGTCCTAACGGGTCTTAATTAAGTTTAAACTTAGACCGGTTAGTCGTAAAGAAAGGTATACGGTTCAAAACGCATGATTAAGCGAAGACCGGAATAGAGTGTGACTTAGACCCGACAGGTTTGAAGACTTGTATAATATGGGTAAACTAAACACATTCTGGATTTTGAGATCCAAATGATAAGGTTTGACCCGTTTCGGTCAATTTATGCAAACTAGTCACATAAACCGTACCGAATGCGAAAAATGCAAAACGGGTAACCAAATGAGTCATGAACAGGTTTCCTAAATTAATATGCCTTAAATATGTTGTGATATCAGTAGGATACCTTCCATTATGCCCAAAATGGATTTAAACTCAAATTATGCCACGTAGGGGTATTTTGGTCATTTTAAAGGTTATAAAAGAGTTTAAATACTAATCTGAGTTTCAGGTCTGATATAATCAGTACAAATATTTATTTTTATAAGTCATAACATTAGGGTATTGAATATATGTGAAATTTATCTTTTATAACCAAACTATGCACCGTAGGGGCATTTTGGTAATTTCACATAAGCTTTAAAGGTCAAATCTAGAAATCTGAGTTTAAAACTTTGGCTTATGGTTTAATTATAAAAAAATACTTAAAACATCAGTAGGTATTAAGTTTTATATGCCAAAAATAGTTTTAACCCATACTATGCGCTTAAAACGCTTAAAAGTCGGTTTTAAGCGATTTTCGGGTTTAAATAGGAAGTCTGAGTTTTTCTTCAGTTCATAAAGTTCAAAATATCTTATTATTATATATATACAACTAGGTTATATGCCCGTGAGTTTCACAGGTTATGGGTTGTGTTAAAAAAATCTATATCTATAAAAGTATTTTTTTGTATAATTCTATATAGACATGTCGAGGCAGAGACGTAACCACTGCTTGAGTAACAACAATCAACTTTGATCATAGCTTCAACTCATTTGGGTAGCGAAATATATTCATATGTCATACATTTTTAAAATAAAATTAAAGATAAAACAGTATGAAAACGATTTCGTCATCAAATAGACCCAACCGACAACATTATATATGTAACAAAAAAAAACAATAGTAAGTAAAATTCAATTTAAAAGGGTATAAACTACATCACGCAATGAATTTTCATTACATAATCCAAATGTATGATCTCAAGTGTGTTACCAAATTGGCATTTTAACTCTCACAATAATATTTGATGGTAGTTTCAATGAATAAAAAAAGACTTAAGAACACCAATGGCTTATCAGTTGTTATCACATCCATGGTCATAAACGTCACTAACATCAACATCCACTTCTTTCGATAATACATGATTGTAAAATGAAGTTAAATCATAAATTTTTTTGCCCAATTATGTTTCACGAGACAAATTCAATCTTTCTTGACATAAAGAAGTTCACAAGTTGCTAAGTAATGATTTTTAGCTCACCCAATAATACCCTCAGCTTCTACTAATAATTTACCTAGATTATCACCCGTACGTAGGGCTGTTCAAAAAGCCCGCGGCTCGCAGTTCGTTCGAAGTTCGCTCGAAAAAAGTTCGAAAAAAGCTCGGCTCGAAATTGGCTCGGCTCGAATTTGGCTCGATGTTAACGAGCCGAGCCCGAGCCAAGGTAGGTTCGGTTCGTGGCTCGCTCGTTAGTTGGCTCGTTGGCTCGCTCGTTTGGCTCGTTATCTATCATTTATAATTTTTTTAATATTTTTAGATCTTCATTTATATTATAATTGTAATCAATTTCAATGTCTTTTAAAATGGCAACACTTTATTCTTTCAATCAATAGATTCCTTCTCTGCAATTTACAAAACCCAACCCATTTTTTTTTATTATTTACTCTTGATACCATCCGAGAGATTGCAGATCTAAACAATTCCTTCTCAGATCTAAACACATCTAGATCCGAAGAGAGAGAGAGAGAGAACCGAGGAGAGAGAGAGAGGGAGACGAGGGTGCTGCCGCAGCGTGTGGCATCTACGGCGGAGCAACAGGGGACTGGCGAGGTGGTTCAGGTTAGGGCGAGCCTTGTTCGGCTCGGGTTTCAGCGGCGGCAACTCGTATCGTTTCGGGGCAGGTACAGGTTCGATTCCGGCAGTTAAGGTTGAGTCGGATTTTGGCTCTGATTGTTTCTGCTCGCGGTCAGTTCGAGTTCTTTCTGGTTCAGACTCGATTCGATTCAGTTTTTGAGCCGGTCAGTTCGTATCTGTTCAGACAAACCTCGGTCGACAACTGTTTCGGAGACGACTGGCTCGTCGAGCCACGAGCTAGTTCGAACTTTCTTCGAGCCGAACTCGAGCCTTGATTTTTAGCTCGCTAAAATTATCGAACCGAGCCCGAGCCAGCTCGTTTAACTTCGAGCCCGAGCCCGAGCCCATACTGGCTCGGTTCGGCTCGGCTCGTTTACACCCCTACCCGTACGCGACACGGGCTGAAGCAAGATATTTATATTAATTATTAATGAATGTAAATCAAATAATACAAACAAATTGACATATTACAAAATGATTTATTTATGTATAACTTACTTCATACTATAATTTTATGAAAAGTTATTTATATAAATAAACAAATGATCTTTTAGGCTTATATAATGAATTACTAAAGCTGTCAATTTAACGAAATTTGATAGTTTATGAAGCATGAGTAAAGTCTTATGTAATGATACTTGAGATTGCCTTCCACTGTAAATTTGATAGTTTATGAAGCATGAGTCTGCAAACAATTGTAGTTACTTGTTTCTGTAACATAAAAAAAATGCTATCAACATTAATCATGAAAGCATACATAAACATTAATGAAAAGGCTATTTATGGGTTGGCACAACTCGACTCTATTTGTCAAAAGACTATTTGCAAAATTACCTATTTTAATCTATGACCGAAGCAATCTAAATGACGTTCAACGTTAGCTCAACCATTTTGGGCCCCAACGCAAAAACAAAAATTTGGGGACGTTTTTCAAATTTTATTGTTTTTACCACCCTCCTTTATCTAGTTACCATTTTGTTCTACCACTTTGTGATTCATTTAAAGTTTATAGTTTACATAAAAAAAATTACTAAAAAGAAACTTATATTAGAAACTTAATCAATATAGCATCAGATCACTTATATTAGAAATTTAATCAATAAAGCTTCATTTTTTTATGATTGTGTTTCTTTTGAACCAAAAGTAGAGATAAAATCATTGTACACATATTCTCTTGAAGTCTATCTTATATGATCTGTAGGTCGTATTTCTCTTGAAGTCTATCTTATATGATCTGTAGGTCGTATTGCATAGATATTGAATGGAGGAAAAACTCAAAAACAATTTATCTTATTACATATGGTCTTTAACTTCAAAAATGTATGAAAATATTTGAAAACATACTTGGCAACATTAATTTAGTCAAAAGATGTGGGCCCTGCTTTCTTTTTTGAGAGCTCTGCACACAACTAACAATTTTGATGAGCAACTTCTATTAAAGACACACTGTTTATATCAAAGCAATTCTAACTGCAAAGAAGCCTGCTTTAAGTATTCAAAATTAGACCTGGCACACGGGTTGGGTCGGGTCGGGTCATGGGTCAAACGGGTTCGGGTCACAACAGGTTCGGGTCAAAACGGGTCAATTATAAAAAAAAACGGTTGTTTCGGTTCGGGTCAGAACGGGTCCGGGTCAGAATGGGTCTGGGTTAGAACAGGTTTTGGTTCAGGTCGGGTCAGTTTTTCTTTTTCTTTATGATTACTAATATGATAATACCAAAACATACGTGAATTGCACAACTACTTGTATACACACCTTCCTTTATTTTGGTGAATTTCAAGTCATCAGGTTCCTCTGTCAAATAAATAAACCACACTTAATCACATAGAACAATGCAGACACTTGTTTAACTTAGTTACAAGAGAAGTTATTTCATACCACTATCAGGGGCATTATTCGATGTTAATTGTTAAATAATAAGGCGTCAAAGGTCAAATATAGTGACATACCGAAGCGGCAATACGCGGGAGCCTCCGACACCATTTCGCCCACGCAAGAGGCTGGTAATGCCACGCAATAATCATAGATATATTCTCCTCTAGATTACAAACCGTTTCTTGAAGCGCACTCCACCCGTTCTCATTCTGCAAACTCCAATCCGCACCAGCAGCCATGAAAATATCCGCCGAGATCGGATCCTTGATCCGAACAGCAAGATGAAGCGGCGTTTCTCGACCCGGAACATCATGAAGGTTGATCACAGCCAAAACTGCATCCGCATCAAGCTCAGCAGCTACCGATTCATCCTCCATGTTAACCGCACCGATTTTTGCAGTCACAACATTGACCGTTTCATTGACTTTATAGTCATAGCTCCCGTCTCTCACCTATTTATGAGGAGATCTAAACATTATAATTATAATACTAATGCACTCAAAGAAATAAAGAGTTGTGTGTATCAAAAAAATGGTGTACCATTCTTATATCAAAATATGTATGGGCAGGGATACAAAGAAAAAAAAAACTTTTTTTATGAGTTCTTTTGGGACAGTTTGAACCACGTTAGCAGCTGACTTTATAGCAGATGCAGCAACCAAAGACAACTTACCAAGTCCCTGTATAAAGTATAAACAAAGATGTTTAGTAAAATCAAACATTAAAGAAAGAATAATAAGTTTTAAAGTAAGTTCAAGATCTCAATACATTAGACAGTAACACTTTATTAGATATCTTTATCAAACCAATTCTTTATTTTTAATCATATTGTTAGACATAAGAAAACTATCACCATTTGGGTTACCAATTTGCTGAAGTCGAAATATAAACCTTCAAATTTCAAACATACGTTGTAACAAACAGTTGGTGTGCACAAATAAATTCCACCTTAAACCACAAATTAACAAAACTTACCCACCTCCACACACAATATTATCACCCCATGACATACTTTTGATTTCATCTTGATAACGTATATACACAATATCAATGGACGTTCATCCCTTTCTCTTACCTCTATTAACACTACCCCTCTTTCTCAGAAAAAGCTTTGGGAACCGCCGCCGCCACTGCTATTAGGGTTCGCAGCGAAACCCTAATCGTGCTGCCGGAATGCCTCCTGCCATTGTCGTCTTCAACCTAATCAGCCAACAGATGAACGACTAAACCATGAAATAGAGGTAAAAATTAAATAAAAGAAGTGTAGGTTATATAAAATAGACGAACGACTAATCAGCCAAGACACTTAATATGCCCTTCTTTTAGAGGCAGATCACCACTGATTAACTCCCATACGTAATGGATAGGTAGAGAAGAACAACGGGAGGAAGCTGATTGAAAATAAATTATGCAGGTGAAAAGATTCAAGAATCCCTTTTCAATCGTCAATTCCATAGCTGAAGAGAGTGGTATGCGGCGGTGGATGAATCAGGGTTCATGGTAAATAAGAGAGAGAGAGAGAGAGTTTTAGCTTTTAAATTTTGAATTCGAATATGGTCAAAGAGTTGTGAATTGCAGACTACTTTTTGATTATGGGATCTGCAGTATGCCTCTTTGGTGTTGCAACAGATATCGATCTTCATTTGCATTCTTATGGTTGACTTTAGGGTTTATTAAAAAAAAAGAAAACTCAAAGAAAATGACACATAGGATGTAATTAGGTGGAGGGCTTTAAATGTTGACACCTAGGATGAATAAGGTTTGCTTTATTATAGTAGAGATTCATGAATGGCTTAGGAACAGTAGCCAAACTTTTTTTTTTAACTTTTGCCATCAAAGTTTAGTAGGTTCTAGCTAGAATAGTGTTATATTTAAGTTTTTATTTTTCCTTTCTTTTTTTACATGAAAAAACGTTACTTTTTATTATTGGTTATTATTCTATTATAATAATTAATTATAAAAATATTTTGTTTTTTTTATAACTTTTAAGCATTATAAAGTTACGAGTATGTTGTTGTGACATGCCTATATTTATCTACGTTTCGATAAAAGATTTGTTTATAATCAAACGAGTCAAATATCTTTGAACTTTCTGTTCTTTACCATGACGAACCGACATCAATACAGGTACTGATATTTGTTTTTATGATTTTTCTAGACGTTCCTACTGATGTTACCCAAACAGGTACTGATATCGTTATTACAAACAGAAACTGATGTTCATTTTTTTAGTTTTCGGTTGATGTAAAATGTGTGTCAATATCCTTTTGGACATATTTCTTTATATTTCTATACCAAGTACCGGTATCATACAACGATTATGACGATTCAAATTCATATTTACACAAAATAAATACGTGAATTCTGTAGGTTATGTTGAGTTCAGTCGAATACATCGAAATACGACACAATGTTTAGACTAATCAATTCGACGTTTGCGATTTACCCGCGCCGCAACGCACGTGGGCCTTTTTACTAGTTTATTATATAAAATCAGTAGCAAAAAGTTTGGTATCAAAATATTATGTAAAACTCATTTTATTCAAGAAAAGGGCATAACCGACAATTACCGAATTTAAGCAAGAACCCTATGTTATGCTCTGCGTAAAAATAAATAAAAATCTACAAAAATCCCAAAATGTTATATTACATCAGTGGGTAAAAAGTTTGGTGTCAAAATTTGGGTTTAGATAGGCTTTATGCTAATTACGTCGTTTAATTAATAAAAAGCTTCTTAATTACAATTTTGAGCCTAACTCCTAATCTAGACCTCAAACTGATGCCAAATTTTTAGGACAAGTTTATAAATCAGTAATAAAGGTTTTTGTCCTCTCACATTTTCAAAAATATCGTTTTAAGGTCAAAAGGGCATTATGGTCAACATATAGGCATATAACAGAAACATGCACATGAATCGAATAACTAATGAACCAAGTTGTACAACCTCAGAGGATTACACTAACCTATAACCTGGTCCTAATAGAGATCTAAGGCATATCTAAACTTAAGCTAAATCGGGTCAGAACTGAAAGTCAAAGCAAATGTCAACTTTTGTGACTTTCGGTTGCGAACCGAGCCTAAACTCAGAATTGTCAGGTTGAACATGCTTAGACATGTTCAATTAATATTTACCAAGTTATTAAAGTGACAAAACTGATTTTATTGCCTTTACAACATTAGTTATGAATTTTTGTTTAAAAACCAACTTGCTTGACTTTTATTTTAATTACTTTGACCCGACAATTAACTAAGCAAATGTGGTAATTAGGAGGTGCCCTTTTGAGGGTTTAATACCAACCTAATTACGATCGCGTAGCCATGTTCGTTGCGAACAATAGCTTGACCGTTTAAAAGTCAAAGCGTTTATCGAAAACGCTTGACTTTTCGGCTATAAACGCTAAATAAAACAAACTAGTCACGAAAGGACACTTACAAAGGTCCAATGGACTGAAGGAGGTTCTCAAGAAGCTCAAGATCCTCTCAAAATTAAGAGAACAAGCAGATTGAAGGAAATGGTGTGAAGGAATAAGTGTAAACCCACCTCTATTTATAGTTTTCGGGATTGCACGAGATCGTGACAAGTATCGGGAGGGATAACCAGATTAAAACAAGTGTCAAGTGGTCTTAAATTTCAGTGGGCAAGCCCCTAGATTAAATTATGTGAGAGTGGAAACCATTTTCAGCAAAAACCAGCAACAGGAAACAGCTTTCTGCAGCTGCACAGACCTACGCGGCCCGCGTAGATGATATGTGTGGGCTACGCGGCCCGCCTACAAGCCCAGCCCAGCCAAAACTTTCAAAACATGCAGTTTCAGTCCCTGTACTTAGTTAAATGTCATTTCTGACTTATTTAAGGCCTAATATCCTCATTTCAAGGCTCTACCATGTTGCTTAAACATAGGGGGCATGAAACATGCTTAAAAATGTGACGGATATCGGTTCGTTTGGCCGTACGATCGCATTGTTCGACTAATTACGACGAAACACGAACGAAAGCGAAAAACGATCCAATTTACGCGGCGAATGGAATTTTATCAAGCCAAACACTAAAATAAAATATTTTAGTGGTTACAAAAATTTTTGGATGTCCGGATATATTCAGAACGTAAGATATGCGCGAAAATGCAAACTTATGCACTTTTTGACGCTTTTAGTCCCTATTGATCAAATAAGTTTATTTTTGCGCACCAAACACCTTTAAGCCTATATCTAAGCTATGCAAAGGATATTTAGGGCATTTTTAACTTATGATCTTATTCCAGAAGGTTTGATACCCTATGAATAGGTATACTTTTGCAGTTTGACGCAAATAGTCCTTTAATCGCACAAAGTAGCGCGAAATGACGTTTAATGATATCCAAGCCTTCCATGGCCCATAATAGGTATTCCCAAGCATGTGTTTAAATATTACTACACTCTTGTTCGCTTAAATGGTCACCAAAAGGCGTAGATTCATAAGTTGATGCTTTTGGTCCCTCTAATGCGCAAACTTGCACATATCATTGTTTAATAGCATTGAAGCCTTATCTAATCCTTATTAGGCATTCTTGAGAGTATTATTAAACATCACGATGCTTCGGGTTCGCTAAAAGGTCATTCAGAGGTATAATTAAACATATTGACACTTTTAACCCCTTAGACTTACAAAGTTGCGCGTAACGTCACTTAAAGGCATAAAAACTTTGGACGGCCAATAATTGGCATCCCCGGGAGTATAATCAAATATCATGAAGCTCCCGGTTTGTTAAAAGGTCACTCAGAGGTAAGAATTAACATATTGACGCTTTTAACCCTTCATCGCGCAAACTTTCAATTAATTACTCAAACGGCTACACTTGATCAACAAGTGGCCCATTAGTGAATATAATCACCATAAAAGGTTACTCAGAGACTTAATTTAGGTATTCTAACACTTCCAGTCCTTTCAAAATCAAAGTTTTTGATTTTTCAAAAAATTAGTCCCGAAATTTCAATGTTTTGACTTTATTAAGGTTTATTACACGTGTCAATACATTATTGGACGTGATTTTACGAGGTGTTACACCTAGCATCAAGTTAGTATTTCCAACGATACTTACTGTCTTGTATAATCTATCAGAATTTCCACAGTTACATTCAACTTTGTTCAGACATAATGTTTATTGCATCTCCTTATTTATATATTAATTCTTTCTCGATTTATTTTTCAAAACATTAGTACGTTCAACCTGTTTAAACAGGTCAATACATGACCATTACCTAACATGTCTCTTCCGTTGGTTGACCCACTCATGACGGTTCAATACATAACCATTCTTTCTCATATCTCTAACTTACTTGTCCACTTTTGTAGTTTGACTCTTTAAAGTCAACCCGGTACTTCTTACTTATCATAGACGTATTAGAGTATTCGTTCATAATTTTCCTTTCCATTCTTCCGTACTTTCAAAGACTTCATTTCCTCATTTTATTATTAATTTGCAAGATTTTTACCCGTTTCCGCCCCTACTTAAATCATTTGTCTAAGTCGTAGACGTCATTCATCCTGACTCCCAAGAACCAATTAATGATATGTCTAGCACATAACTTATTTTAGAGCTTATTTCTTTCGCCTAAATTTTCTTGCTATTGCATTAGCTTTTATCAGTTTTATCTACTTGACAAGTCAACTACCTTATGCTATCTTGCTATTAATTGCTTAAATATCTATCAATTTACTTTGGTTGACCTTTCAAAATTCAAATCGTAAATACATTCTGACCTACACTTACTGATGTGTGCAAAATACAACATATAAATTACATCAATTGTGGCATAAAACTAACCCTTTTTTAGTACTAATGTTGGAAAAAGTGTGCTTTTGTCTTCCTTTTGTATTTTCAGGATTAAATGAGCTCAAATTAACAAAAGAAGCAAAAAGACAGCTAAATCTAACATAAATACAAGAAAAGGAACAAACGTGACATGCCCGACCCCATGAAAGTATCTTCCCAAGCAAAACAAGAAAACAGAAGGCTGAACACGCCCCGTGCTCAGTGAACACGGGGGCGTGCCCAAGTCACAGCAGAAAAGACAAAGCTGTAGAAGCTTCTATTGCCCACCACGGGGCCGTGCTCAGTGGACACGGGGCCGTGGTCAACTATAAGATTCGCAGAATCCAGGAAAATCTTGATAGTACAGATATGCTTCTGCACACGGGGGCGTGGTCAACTAATGCAGACAAAGTGCAATTAATGAAGACAGAGAAGAGGATGGACACGGGGCCATGCCCGAGCTTCTGTTCAGCCTATAAATAGGAGTGCTTGGCTCAAGTTCAAACCATCCCTTGGCACACCACCTCTCTCACACTTCACCCACCACCCACCACCACCATAACACCATCATCCACCCCCATCATCCATTGTCCATCATAGAGTATGTAAGTCGTCTCGGGATCCAAGATTGATCATAAGAGTTCTTGACAATCAAGGCCATGTTTGCCTAAGTCTCTTACATCACTTGGTGAAAACAAAGTGTCTAGTATAATACTTTTTATTTTTATTCTTTTCGCACTTTTTACTTTGTTTTGTATTAATGACTTTAATAACTAGTTTCTTATGTTGAAGGTGATTTTTCCTTATCGTTTGTCCGTGGTGTCTTGGCATTATTTTACTGTCTATATAAAATAAAAGATTTTCACCATTCATATCTCCACGGTCTATATGGAGGTATGTTGGCTACCTGGTCGGGGGTTAAGGGAACGGTTTGGTAAAAGTCTTGCCTTGTTCAGTGTATAGATCCTGCAAGGACCTGGTGTGACACCTGGGTCACTGCGACCATCAAACAAATACCAAACCAATGAAATATTGTATTTCATACTTGGGATCTGTAGAAATATGTGTATCGTTTGCACATATCAATTTTTGTTCAATTTCAAACTCTACATCGCTTTCTGGAGAGTTATACGCCAACTGGTGCATAAACGTAATCAGTTTAATGCGACAAACACTCCGGAACATCAACATATACTTAACATACCTTAAATAACCTTTACATAACATAGGAATAAGTTTTGAAGGCTTTGGTATGGCCAAATCAAGTTTAATCGCCTACAGGGACTAAATTCGACAAACTGCGAAAGTATGATGATTCGTACTAGAATAGACATTCCGGAAACATGACCATTAGTTAAAAATACCATAAATATCCTTTACATAGCTTAGAAATAGCCTTTAAGGGGTTCGGTGTGCTAAAATAAACTTTTGGGTCATTCAGGGACTAAAAGCATCAAAAAGTGCATAAGTTTGCATTTTCAATACATCCGGACATCCAAAAATTTATGTAAGCATTAAAATATTTTATTTTAGTGTTTGGCATGATAAAATTCCATTCATCGCTTAATTTGGATCGTTTTTTTTTTGCGTTCGTTATGACTTTCGTCGTAATTAAGCGAATAACGCAACCATACGACCAAACGAACCGACATCCGAGATACTTTTGAGCATGTTTTGAGTTCCCTATACTTTAACTTTATTTTAGAGCCTTGAAATGGGGTTAACGGGGCTTAAAAGTGCAACAAAATCAAGTTTTACGAGTGCAGGGACCATTTTTGAAATTTCTGACCAGATTCAATGAAGCTAGTCCATTTTGAAGTGTTGATGGTTTTAACCCATGGATTTGCAAAACCATGGGCTGGTATTCAATGAACCTAGTACATTATTAGGGGCTCCCATAGTTTTAGAAAACCATGGGCACACATGTAAGGTCCAGATCAAAGCTCAGTTTTCGATGAACGATCTTAACGGTTCTTGAATTCCTATAAATACCCCTCACCCCTCATTTGCAAAACTCACACCTTTGAATCTGAATTTGTTCTCTAAGTTGATGTGTTTAACACTTCATACCTGAGAATATTCGGATCAAAACTTCCATTCTTGGACCCGTTGTAAGTCCTATTTCATTCTTTTAACATTTCGTTCTTTTAGCGTTTTCTACGTTGACCAGTTTATGGTCAACACGAAGTTCGGTTGAACTTCGCAACGCGAGCGTAATCACGATGGTTATAGTCCCTTGTGACTATACCTACTGATTACCACGTTATCTAGGCTCAGTGACGAGTCGTAGTTTCAGCCAAAATGCGTATTCTTGCGTATTTTGTAACCAAACTACTTTTAGGTATCAAAACCGTTTGTTTTGATACCAAACTTGTTTTCTAACTTAGTTAAGCATGTTTTAACATGCTTAGCTCGTCACTTTTAGTTTTATGCTTGTCTAGGGTCGTAAAGGTAAGCGATCTAATCAATCGCTTATACTTTCGAACCCGATCCATTTGGTCGATCCTTAAGATCCGACCAAACACATTAGGTGACCATAGTATATAGGGAATAACCTTCCGAGGTTATACCTTATGGTCGCTTCGTTTAAGTAGTTGTATGATAAGTAGTTTGTATGCCTTAGATAAATTACCAAAATGCCCTTTTTACGCCAAAATTCATTTTAAGCCTATGTAACATAATTCTTGATATCTAAACTGATTTAGCAACAATATTAGACATGTTAAGGCATATTTTACTTATCATAGGGCTAGTTAGGCTTTCTGAACGCGAACGACGCGTTAAAGTAGCATAAGCTACCTAAACGGGTCGTAATGGGTCGTAAGCACTTAGGTTAGGTTTCATTTTAGTAGGCTTTGTTAAACCATATTACATAAGTTCCCACACTTATTTGGTTTACGAACCCTCATGCTACCCGATCCCCCAAATAGGTCCGTTTATTAACATATATTAGGTGCCGTTTGATTTCCGTGATCTTTAGAATTGTTTGGTTGTTACACAAGGACTTCTAGGCAATCTCAAGTGAGTACATAGACCCCTCTTTTACTGTTTTCCAAACTGTTTTGGGGTGAAACACATGTGCCTACATGTTACTTTCATGCTTTCCATGTTTTCACATCATATACTTGCTATGTTCGTTAGTACATTTATAGTACATGATTTACATTACATTGTTTCGCTATGTATGTTTACGTAGCATACTTAGTACATTGTTTTACTTTACATTTCTGCTATGTATGTTGACTGAGCATGCTAGCACATTGATTTACATTACATTAGTTGCATATGTTTACTCAACATATGAACACATTATATTACATTTTGAACCGTTTGTAACTATTTGACTATGTGAACCGTTGTAACCATTTGACTATATGAACCGTTTGTAACTGTTGAACCGTATGAACTGTATTTGACCATACACAAACATTTCTACAATTGTTAAACATTTCATTTTGGTGGTTGTTTGGGTAAGTGATTTAAGTAATGAGGCGACGTGTAATACGATAAAAACATGGTGGATACGCCGCTGGTACTTCCTATATATAAGTGTTTTTATGGTATTACATATCGTAGCGTTATTTAAACCATTTCAGTTTAGACATATTACATCTACAATACAATCTTCACACAAACATCGTTTTACAAATAACTTAATACAAACTCATTCTACATGGTTATTCACTTAACCATACATTATTCTTTTATACATATATATATCATTTGGTTTATTTATCACTTTTCAAATGATTTATGAAAGGAAACACTCAACAAGATTCATGGCTACTTTTTATTAAACAGTTTCTTTAAACGTAAGTCATGAATCCTATTTTCACAAAACCTATGTATCTCACAGGCATTTTTATGCTGACGTACCTATTTTCACATGTGTTTTCAGGAGCTGTTGCATAAGATGTTCGAGACACACTTAGGCGGACCTGTGCCTTAGTGACTTAAAACAAAGCAAGGACTAGTTAATTTATGTTATGTACTCTTTGTTTCTTGTTTAAGACATTGTAACTCTCTTGATTGATAAATAAAACGTAACTTTAATTTCCATGGTTCTGAAACAATTAATTCTGTTACAACACTCCCCGACGTTTCCGCCACGTTTCGTTGTTTTACGTGGTCGGGGTGTGACACCTGGGTCAAATTTAGTAGGACCTCCTTCAATACTTAACGGTATTGGATGGCGGGGGTCCAAACTTTTTGACCCCCTCATATGTAACCTACTATTAATACTTTAACCCGGCTACTTAGGGCTGTATCCCTGCTGACTCAGACTACTTAGCCGAGGGTAACGTCACCTTCAAAAGAGGGGCCTACCATAATATGCATTAATAACTTAATTAAATATATTTCAATAATCCGACCCTTTAGGATTGTATCCTTGCTGACTCAAACTACTGGGTTGAGGGTAACGTCACCTTCAAAAGAGGGGCCTACTACAATAACTAAGATAATCTCTTAAAAAGTGGAAAAGTGCGGAAATAATCAAAGGTTACACTAAACACGGGTCGGAGTCAAGTGATTCATCTTGTCTATCTGTTTTTCTTTTTATTTTATTTTTCAGCATTTTAGTTAGTTTTTATTTTTTCTTAGTTTAAAACCTTTTTCTAAATTTTTGATTTGATTAGACGATGAGGATAAACCGGTACTAAAAGCTCTTGTGTCCTTGGACGACCTCGGTATCTTACCAACACTATACTACGCTCACGATGGGTGCACTTGCCCATATGTGTGTTTGGTGTTAGTAAATATCGTGTTTTATAAATTTAAAACTTGACTAACGTGTAAAAAGGGCTTAAAATATACTTAAATCTATAAACCACCACACACGTAGGAAAACAGGGCCATCCGACAAAATTTTCTTCGTTACAACAATTTTAGCACGGGCCGTGTCCGCCCAACACGGCCCCGTGCGGCACAGTCTGCAGAAAATACCCAGTTCAGGTAAACTGGACACGGGCCGTGTTCACCCAACACGCCCCCGTGTCCAGGCTTCTGTTTCTCTTTTTCAATTTTGTTACTGGCACCTGAACACGGGGCCGTGCCCGGACAACACGGGGTCGTGTCCAGATGCCCAGTAATACAATTTTTTGCCTTTTCACACCTTTTTACACATTCAATCAACCTAAAAACTTATTTTTTGGGACACATTGAGGACAATGTGTAATTTAAGTGTGGGGGGGATGCTAAAACCTTGAATCTTGCAAGTCCTAACTACAAGCCTTACACAAAACTCTATTGGAACCGCTAATCATCCCAATTTTTTTCAAAAAATTTCATATTTTTTTACTTGTCTAGGTTTAACTTGGGAATTTCAAATTCTAAAAAGGTTATATTTTTTTAAATTTACAACCGATAGCGTCGTGATAAAAAGAACCAACATAAGAAAATTATGAAACGACATGATAAGCTTAGTTAAAATTTGATTATATATACTTGATCACATAAAAACACATTCCCACAAAAGTGAGTTTTGAGCCTTTATTAAGCATACAAATATTTATCTTTAAACTAAATGCTCATTTTTCGTTTCTTGTGTGAATAGCCGCTTGGTTCTTATGACTCTAGAACTTGCCACGACGATACATTCCCGGTCCTTACAAACTTAAACCCGAGTAAGTAAATGATGGAGGCATTAGGACTAACCCTTTTTATTTCTACACCATTATTTTTTTTTTTACCACCTACCCAAAATCCACCTAGTTAGCCCCTTTAAGCCTAAACCTTTTCATTTCATAACCCAAACCAAACACCCTTTCACCCACCAAAACCCTTTTTTTTATTTTTAAACTTTTGTTTTAGTAACAAGCTCGGTGTTTTGTATGATTTTTCCTCGAAAAAAAAATAAAAAAAATAAAAAAATAAAAAAATTTTGTTGATGATGAAGAGAGAAATAAACAAACAAGTTTATCAAAAATAACTTTGTTTGAATAAAAGCTTCATCAAAATAAAAATTGCAAAAATAAAAAGTCTTACGAAAACCAACGCTTGTTACGCTTTTAGCCCTTTAACTAACCACTAACCCAACCACCTACCTTTAACCCAAGCCTAACCCTTCACCCCAAAAGTCTTCTTGATATTTACAAAGGTATATAGTTAAAAAGGAGGAGGATTGATTGCTTGCCAAACCTATGGTAGGAGTAAGTTCCATGCCGCTCTTGAGTGATCCACTAAAATACATTTTCGGCTGAGTGTTGAGTGATCCCCGTGAGGTATGTGAACTTGTATATAAATAGAATTTTAAAGAGGCATGTTATGCCCTAATAAGTAATTTATCTTATGAAAAGTTTTAAATAAATCATGACGAATAGGATTGTAAATAAATAAAAATAAAATTTAATAAAGAATCTTGGAAATCCCGACACTCTATGACAAGTCTAAAAACCTTCTCTTCTACCCATTCCATTTGGGAGTGTAAAGCCACATTATAAAGAGTTTTGCTTGAGGACAAGCAAAGATTCAAGTGTGGGGGTATTTGATGTGTGTAAAATGCAACATATAAATTACATTAATTGTGGCATAAAACTAACCCTTCTCTAGTACTAATGTTGGAAAAAGTGTGCTTTTGTCTTCCTTTTGTATTTTCAGGATTAAATGAGCTCATATTAACAAAAGAAGCAAAAAGACAGCTAAATCTAACATAAATACAAGAAAAGGAACAAACGTGACATACCCGACCCCACGACAGCATCTTCCCAAGCAAAACAAGAAAACAAAAGGCTGAACACGCCCTGTGCTCAGTGAACACGGGGGCGTGCCCAAGTCCCAGCAGAAAAGACAAAGCTGTAGAAGCTTCTATTGCCCACCACGGGGCCGTGCTCAGCGGACACGGGGCCGTGGTCAACTATAAGATTCGCAGAATCCAGGAAAATCTTGATAGTACAGATATGCTTCTGCACACGGGGGCGTGGTCAACTAATGCAGAGAAAGTGCAATTAATGAAGACAGAGAAGAGGAAGGACACGGGGCCGTGCCCGAGCTTCTGTTCAGCCTATAAATAGGAGTGCTTGGCTCAAGATCAAACCATCCCTTGGCACACCACCTCTCTCACACTTCACCCACCACCCACCACCACCATAACACCATCATCTGCCACCATCATCCATTGTCCATCATAGAGTGTGTGAGTCATCTCGGGATCCAAGATTGATCGTAAGAGTTCTTGACAATCAAGGCCATGTTTGCCTAAGTCTCTTACATCACTTGGTGAAGACAAAGTGTCTAGTGTAATACTTTTTATTTTTAATCTTTTCGCACTTTTTACTTTGTTTTGTATTAATGACTTTAATAACTAGTTTCTTATGTTGAAGGTGATTTTTCCTTATCCTTTTTCCGTGGTGTCTTGGCATTATTTTAATGTCTATATAAAATAAAAGATTTTCACCATTCATATCTCCACGGTCTATATGGAGGTATGTTGGCTACCTGGTCGGGGGTTAAGGGAACAGTTTGGTAAAAGTCTTACCTTGTTCAGTGTATAGATCCGGCAAGGACCTGGGTCAAATTTAGTAGGACCTCCTTCAATACTTAACGGTATTGGATGGCGGGGGTCCAAACTCTTTGACCCCCTCATATGTAAGCTACTATTAATACTTTAACCCGGCTACTTAGGACTGTATCCCTGCTGACTCAGACTACTTAGCCGAGGGTAACATCACCTTCAAAAGAGGGGCCTACCATAATATGCATTAATAACTTAATTAATTATCGTTCAATAATCCGAGCCTTTAGGATTGTATCCTTGCTGACTCAAACTACTGGGTTGAGGGTAACGTCACCTTCAAAAGAGGGGCCTACTACAATAACTAAGATAATCTCTTAAAAAGTGGAAAAGTGCGAAAATAATCAAAGGTTACACTAAACACGAGTCGGAGCCAAGTGATTCATCTTGTCTATCTGTTTTTCTTTTTATTTTATTTTTCAGCATTTTAGTTAGTTTTTATTTTTTCTTAGTTTAAAACATTTTTCTAAATTTTTGATTTGATTAGACGTTGAGGATAAACCGGTACTAAAAGCTCTTTTGTCCTTGGACGACCTCGGTATCTTACCAACACTATACTACGCTCACGATGGGTGCACTTGCCCATATGTGTGTTTGGTGTTAGTAAATATCGTGTTTTATAAATTTAAAACTTGACTAACGTGTAAAAAGGGCTTAAAATATACTTAAATCTATATACCACCACACACGGATCACTTACCCATTACCCAGTTCTGTCACATCCCTTCCTAGCCGAGCTATAAGCTCTCATAAGAAAAACATAACTTGGTTAATATTGGCCTTAAGAATTTTTACTTCTTCGGTCCGCATTTACTTACGAATTCGGGCTTTTCATTCCACCTTCCATTCCTTTCCATGTTTTGAATCCGTCTCGCGGATTCAAACATATCATTCATACTTTCTCATTCCTTCAATGCTTCGAATCCGTCTCGCGGGTTCAAACATATCATTCGTACATACCATTACTTCTATGTTTGAATCCGTCTGGCGGATTCAATCATATCATTCGTACATACCATTATTTCTATGTTTGAATCCGTCTCGCGGGTTCAAACATATCATTCGTACATACTATTCCTTCTATATTTGAATCCATCTAGCGGGTTCAAACATATCATTCGTACATACCATTACTTCTATGTTTGAATCCGTCTCGCGGATTCAAACACATCATTCATTCGTTCCATTTATATGAGTTGCTTAAATTTTCTTAAGAGTCTTATAATTCTCACCCACACGTCCACCTAATACTCAATCCTTTCGGATATACCTGCAACAATTATCACGGTCTCACGAACGGCATATATTTCTTGCGTACTGGCCAGGTACGCAATCTACATACTAGTTTCGTGCCTTCATGTAGTCATCGCCTTATGTCCGAAGAATTAAGTTTCGGCACGTTTATCATTCCAAAATCCTCATTACTATTCCATTACTATCCTTCATTTAAAATTTCCATTCACTTAATAGGCTTTACCATTACATGCACTCACATGTTAAATTTACGTACCTGGGCAATGGTCTTATTACATGCCTTGGTGCCGGTCCTAGACCGCATTCACGAATCATCCTCTCCCAAGAAATTATCCTTACCTTACACATAACATATTGTTAGTATTCAAATACATACTTAAGTACACACTTACATTCGCTTCCACCTTTATCTTGATCGAGTCTTGGATTGTACAGGTTCCTGGTCACAAGAGCGCGCAGGTTTGAGTTCAAGTATTTTCCTCCACATACTTGATTTCGCTCAAACCAGGGCTCTGATACCAACTTGTAAGACCCTAACACGTTTTTAACAAAAAGTCGCAGCGGAAAATTCATACCATAAAATTCCTTTCATTTTAAACGTCTTAACTTACTTGAAGTTCCTTTTAAGGTGACACTATTACACTAAATACACCCATCGAACTTATTAACAAATAGAAACATAAACTATATTTACTAAATTACTTATTCAAACACTCCCATACAATCTAACTTGTGACTCGGTCTTCGATCTTCACTCCTCGGTGATCCTCCGTGACTTATACAACCTGCACTCACACATACATTCATGACACTAGCACACATTATATAAACAAGTTTCATTCTCGTACACTTCCCATTTCGTTATCTTCCTAATTTTAAACATTCCATCTGTGTATGCATTTCCAGGTGAAGCTTCAATAATGTACCTGCATTACTTTTCATTCTCAAGGCACACTGTTAATAACGTTATTACTTAACGCATCTAAATCATGCTTACATACATTCTTACATGCATACATACACATCAACATACATACATACCTTCCTACATCTCTACATACATGCGTACACTCATACACACCTTTATACATACATATATACACATTTACATACGTACCTACATTCCCACATACACGTTCAAGATCTTGCATACCACTTACATACACATACATTAATTGTGTGGGACCTAAACTTAGATTTATAGCCCATAAACATTAAAGGCATGATAAAAATCATGATTGGGAGGTCCGCGTAGTCCACGGTTAACATACCGAAGCCTACGTTCCATAAATCGACTTAAATAACAAATTTCAGCTTTTTGGACATGGGGAGGGCGTCGGCGACAGCCCTAGGGGGCGTCGGCGACGGCCGTTGGATTTACGCGTAGCCAAAACTCCCCGTAGACAGTAAAATAAGGCGTCGGAGAAAACTGATTTTGTAGACCCCGTCGGCGACGCCCCTAAGACCGTCGGCGACGGCCTCTAGAAATTGCATTTTTCTGCAGGTTCGTTTCGTCGTCCGAACGCACTAAAATGCGCATAACTTTTGAACCGTTTACCCGTTTAACCTCCCGTTTCTTCCTACATGCTCGTAATTCGACATTCTATCATGTGAACTTGAAACCCCATATCCGGATTAAGGAAATTCTTAACTTATGCACTATCAGCTTATTATTCATTTACGATTTATTCGACCTGTTCATGTTTTTATCAAATAACTCATTCCTTTTAACCCAAGACTTACATTGTCACGACCCCCTTCCCGGTTTTACCCGTTTCAGGAGACGCGGGACAGAAAATCCCGTGGTATTTATTTAATTGAGTTAACAGCGGAAGATTTCATCAGGATCTTTAAAACTGAAATTTCCCGATTAGTTTATTTCACAAATTAGGATAAACCCCGGTAATTTACAATCACATGATTTCACTGAGAAATCTTTATTTTACAAAACATGTTTCTTTATTTTATATTGAGCCACTTCCTTAAGCTTGTAGTGCTTCACGGCACTTTTCCTGGATCACAACAAATCACCTGAAACATGTTTTAAAGAGGTTTTGTCAGCGGGAAATACTGGTGAATCATTCTATTTACTAAAATGACACTTTTGTTATAATTTACAGTATTAAGAGAGATTACAATGTTTCCTGATATCAACCAACTACCCACAGTATTTGTCACTCGACTCGTTTCTGTGACTATGGTCATATCACCCATTGGCTACCCCGTTGTCCAATGGTGAAGATTATCAAGTAATGTATACAAAACCCCACATACCGGCTGTAATTTGGTGATTACATAAACTTAATCCCTGTAATTATAACTTTGAAAATAAACATGCTTTTGTAAACAAATTTGATAAAAAGAGAATGACTCACATTGCAGATTTATTTGAGCAGAGCCTAGCCTACTGATTAGCCTTTTAACCTAAATTTAATAACATGCACACGAACTCGGTTAGTAACTAATACATCATTTACGATAACTCACGAGATTAACACCTTCACAACGAATGACAAAGTGCGATACTTAAACATCCATCGAATTAACGACGAATGACAAAGCATAAACCCTAATGTGGGCAGCACTCAAACATCCATCGGATAGTTTTAATCGATCGGACATTGAATCGTAGCAGCGATTGAGTTAATACCCGGTATCGGAGCAGCGCCTCACTAATAATATATGAAATTTCGAACTTTAGAGCAGTAGAAAGTTGTTTTTGTGTTTGGATTTCGACACCAGTGGACTGTGCATGCGACAATCTATTTATAGCTGAAATTAAGGCCTCACACGGCCCGCGTAAGCCTTCGGCTTACCTTTACGCGGCCCGCGTGGCCGCCTAGTCTACGACTAGCCTTGATTGGTCACGAGTAGGTTCGACAGATGGCTGATACGTGGCTCGGGAACACTAATCCGGTCAACCAATGTTTGACGCGGCCCGCGTAAACATTCCTTAAGGTTTACGCGGCCCGCCTGGAACCCAGAATTTTGTTTTTCTTGATTTTAATATGGTTTAGGGTTTCAGGGGTCCGGGTTTGAACTTGCGGTTATTTTTATGAAAATTTTGAGAGTCCTTACATTCTCCCCACCTTATTTAGAATCTCGTCCTCGAGATTCATTGGAATAAGTGAGGATACTTTCGCTTCATCTCTGATTCCAGCTCCCAAGTGTATTCAGGTCCTCTCTTTGAATCCCACTTGACCTTGACAAGTACTAACCGTTTATGTTTGAGAAATTTCACCTTTCTGTCTTCTATATGAAGAGGTTTCTCAACAAATTTTAATTTCTCATTTACCTCTATATCTTGGAGAGGTACTACTAAAGATTCGTCTGATAAGCATTTCTTGAGGTTAGATACATGAAATACGTCATGTACTCCAGCTAACTCTTCTGGTAGTTGTAAACGATAAGCAACTAGTCCTATACGTTGGATTACTGAAAATGGTCCTACGTATCTTGGACTTAGTTTCCCTTTCTTACCGAATCGAACTACTCTTTTCCAAGGAGAAACTTTTAATAGTACTTTGTCTCCCACTTGGAATTCTAACGGCTTCCATCTATCGTCTGCATAACTCTTTTGGCGATCTCGAGCAGTCTTTAATCGTTCCTTGATCTGTGTGATTTTGTCGGTCGTTTCTTGCACTATTTCAGGACCTGACAATTGACTTTCTCCTATTTATGTCCAACAAACTGGAGTTCTAAACTTTCTTCCATACAGTGCTTTAAATGGGGCAGTTTCAATGCTTGCATGATAACTATTGTTATAGGAGAATTCAATTAATGGTAAGTGATCATCCCAGTTTCCACCAAAATTTATTACACATGCTCTGAGCATGTCTTCCAGAGTTTGGATTGTCCTTTCACTTTGTCCGTCTGTCTGAGGATGATATGTCGTGCTTAAATTTAATCGAGTTCCCATTGCTTCTTGGAAACTTTTCCAGAAGTGGGAAGTGAAACGACTATCCCTATCTGATACAATGGAGAGTGGAACTCCATGTAAGGATACAACTTCATCTACATACAACTTTGCCAATCTTTCCATGCTAAAAGTTTCTTTCATAGGTAGAAAATGAGCTGATTTGGTTAATCGATCCACAATTACCCAAATCGTGTCATTACCCTTTCTGGTTTTGGGTAACTTAGTAACAAAATCCATTGTTATGAGTTCCCATTTCCATACAGGCATTTCTAATTGTTGTAGTAGACCTGAGGGTTTCTGATGTTCTGCCTTAACTTGTGAACAAGTAAGACACTTAGAAACATATCGAGCTATGCCCTTTTTCATTCCTATCCACCAAAAGTTATTTCTTAAGTCTTGGAACATTTTATTGTTTCCAGGGTGTATGGTATACCTAGATTTATGAGCTTCTTCTAAAATCTTATTTCTTAATTCTCCCTGCTTAGGTACCCAGATTCTTCTTTGGTGGAATCTCCAAATTCCATCAGTTCCTTGTTCTAATTCTTTTATTCGTCCTTTCATTCCTTCAGCATTATCTTCTATTGCTGTTTCTTGAACATTCTTTAGTTGCTCCATTAAATCTAACTGTAGATTTAATCTGAGAGCACGAACTCGTCGTTGTTTCTCATGGTACTTACGACTTAAGGCAACTGCAACTACATTTGCCTTTCCTGAATATCACAGTCGTAGTCACTTAGGATTTCCATCCATCTTCTTTACCTCATGTTTAATTCTTTTTGCCCAAATATATACCTTAAACTTTTATGATTCGTATAGACAGTAAATTTACTTCCGTACAAATAATGTCTCCAAATCTTAAGGGCAAAAATTATGGCTCCTAATTCTAAGTCATGAGTCGTATAGTTTTCTTCATGCTTTTTCAATTGCCTTGAAGCATATGCAATTACCTTCTTACGTTGCATTAACACACATCCTAATCCTAGTTTTGAAGCATCACAATATACTTCAAAATCTTTAGTTCCTTCTTGTAAAGCTAGGATTGGAGCATTGGTTAATTTCTGCTTCAAGATTCTAAAGGCTTCTTCTTGCTTAGGTCCCCATTCAAACTTAACTGCTTTACAGGTTAGCTTAGTTAATGGTACAACTATCTTGGAAAAATCCTTAATAAACCGTCTATAATATCCAGCTAAACCTATAAAACTTCTAATTTCCATTGCGGATTGTGGAACCTTCCATTTGGTAATTGCCTCTATTTTAGCAGAATCTACGTGAATACCTTCATGATTCACCATATGTCCTAGGAATTGCACTTCTTGCAGCCAAAATTCACACTTTGAGAATTTGGCATAAAGCTTTTCTTTTCTTAACAAAGTTAAGAGTGCATGCAAGTGCTAACAATGCTCTTCCTGATTCTTGGAATAAATAAGTATATCGTCTATAAAAACAATTACAAATTTATCCAAGTACGGTTTACAGATTCTATTCATCATGTCCATGAATGCGGCAGGTGCATTCGTTAATCCAAAGGGCATGACTGTAAACTCATAATGACCATACCTAGTTCTGAAAGCAGTTTTAGGTATGTCTTCTTCTTGTACATTCAATTGATGATATCCAGAGCGTAAGTCGATCTTAGAAAAATATCTAGCTCCCTGAAGTTGATCAAAAAGATCATCAATCCGAGGTAATGGGTATCGATTCTTAATGGTAACCTTATTCAATTCTCTATAATCAATACACATTCTCATTGAACCGTCATTTTTCTTTACAAACAATATTGGTGCTCCCCAAGGGGATGAACTAGGTTGTATGAAATCTTTACTTAGTAATTCATCTAATTGCTTTTTCAATTCTAACATTTCTGTAGGTGCTAACCGATAAGGTGCCTTGGCTATCGGTGTAGTTCCTGGAATTAGATGAATCCTAAATTCTACTTCCTATCTGGTGGTAATCCTGGTAATTCTTCTGGGAATACATCTGGGTATTATGAAACTACAGGAATCTCCTTAATTTCTTTATTCTTAGTACTTATGATTACTGAAATCATATATACTATTCCTTGCTTTCGTTCATAACTAGCAATTTTCATTACTGAAATGAACTTCATGGTTTTACGTGGCTTATCTCCTGTAATCATGATTAGTTCTCCGGTTGGTGCCTGAATTTCTATAGAGTTTTTATCACAAAGGATTTGGGCATGGTTGGCTACTAACCAATCCATTCCTAACACAACATCGAATTCAGCTAAATTCATTGGTAATAGGTTGGCATGAAATTTATGACCTAAAAGTTCTATGTTTTCTTTTTGCAAAACCTTATCTATTTTGACAGAATTTCCGCCTGCTGTTTCGACTGTAAAGATCTGCCTAAGTTGAGTTAAAGGTAAATTAAGAGCTTGGCAGAATGAAGTATTTATAAAACTTTGGTTTGCACCAGAGTCAAATAATACTTTTGCGTAAACGTTGTGAACTAAGAACGTACCAGCTATTACATCTGGAATGAGTTCTGCTTCTTGAGTGGTCAGCTGAAATGCTCTGACATTCTTTTTAGTAGCTCCGTCGACCGCCTTGGTTTTATTGTCTGCTGGTTTGGTCAATTTAGGACATTCTGTTTTAAAATGCCCAGCTTCTCCATAGTTAAAGCAGATTATGGTTTTCGTTCTGCAGTTTTCTTCACGATGTCCTACAACTTTGCAAAAGTTGCAGGTTACATTACATCTTCCATAATGTTTCTTTCTGCAATTTATGCAGAACTGAGGAGTTGAGGATTGCCCTGTTCCTCTTTTCTTGAAGTTTTACCCACACGAAATCCTTGGGTAATTTTCTGAGCCAGTTCCTTCTTCCGATTTTCATCTCTTGTACGTACCAATTCATCCGTTAAGGTGTTAGCAAATTCCACCACATCGTCAATAGTGCGAGGTCTCGCAGCTTTAACGATATTGCGGGTTTCGCAAATCAATCCCCAAATATAGCGAGAAATAAGTACCGGTTCTGGCGAAGCCAGTGTTGGTACCACTCTAGCATATTCAAAGAATGTTGAAGTATAGCCGCGACAATCTACACCCATCATTCGATGATTTAGGAATTTATTTGCCATTTGATCTTTTTCATATTCGGGACAGAATTTTCTTTCTACAAGACTCTTAAATTCTTCACAGTTCATGGCATATGCCCTATTTCTTCCTTTGGCTTGTAGTACTGTATTCCACCATTCTAGTGCCCCTTCTTTGAAAAGATTTGACGCGTACATAACCTTATCGTCCTTGTCACATTTACTTATTGGAATCACTGCCTCGGTTTTCTCTAACCAACGCAGTGCTGCAGTTGCTCCTTCATTGCCTGCAAATTCAGCGGGTTTACAAGCAAGAAATTCTTTGAAAGTGCAACCAGGCGCTGTAGCTTTCATTTTCTTAGGGAGCGGAGCCTGCCGTGGTTCATTATCGTGATTAGTATGATTATCGCCTTCATTTACACTATTACTGAAGTTATCTTCAGAAATACGTTTACTAGGAATGATTTGTTGAGGTTCCACTGGTTTCTGGCAGCAGCAAGTATTGCTGGAATAGCATTGGCTATCCCTTGAGCAACGATATTTTCTATATCTTGCCTAGTCATAAATTGATCCCCCGGATGTTGCTCAGATTGATTAACCTCATTTACTGGTTCATTATTAGCATTTTCCATCTGATAATTAATATATAAATTATTAGTATCAAATAAATAACAATCATACAAATAATCATATAAATTTCACAACACACATATGGCCAAAACTATTGATCTCTCGATTCTATTTTTATATATATTTTATAATATGCTTCAAAACACATCATTTATCTTACAAAGTTTTATTTGTAGTTATTTTATAGACTATATTCTACTTATTTATTTTACAACCACAGTTTCACATTCTCACATCACATTATCCTTCGTCAGTTGGTATTTCAGTAACGGCGTTCCCTTTCATCATACTTCCAGGAGATATGTTCTCCTACTTCCCTGATCCTATTTCCTGGATCCATCAACTCTTCGCCAAAGTGGCGGAGTTCAGCTAAATTCTCATTGCTCATTGGTGGGTTTGGTATAGGGTTCCGGGTCGAACTGAGGAAGAAAGGAATAAGGACTGTTGAGCAGGTTTTGGAACTGCCAATTATTAGTCCACCACTCGTCCATTCCTAGAGGTTGGGTGTGGATTATAGGTTCTGGAATTACTGGTTTTAAGTTTATTGGGAGTTGATTTTCAGCAGGATAAGGGTAAAAATTATTATTGACCGGCCTGACTATATCACAACTTGCCAATGCGCGATCTAATTCTTCCTGAAATGGTAACTCCTCAATTTGTCTAGAGCTTTCCCAATTTCTAGCTGGGTTTGCCTAGAACCTTCCCCAAACTCCATTTCCATTTGCCTAGAAATTTTTCCGAATTCCATTTCTATTTTCCTAAAACCTTCACTGACTTCAATCCCCTTTCCTTTATCTAAGGGATTTTCTATTTTAGGAAGTCTCTTGGCTGGCTTTCTCTTACGTACACGCCTTCCCCATACAAATCTCTTTCTTTTCTTAGGTTTTGGCTTTTCCAGAGGTGGAGCGTTGAATTCCATAGGTTCTTCTATATCAGGGACATACCTATTGAAATCTCTGGAAACCTATATTTTCACAGGATAGAGATTTAGATTTTGAAGGGCTTCCGACAAGTCGCTCATGCTGTTTTTCATATATGCAAAATATACAAAAATAGCTAAGTTAAAATTTCATAACAAAATGTCGTAAATAACCTTTAATTATTATTGCATAGCGTGTAACTAATTTAATACAAAATACAACTAACAATTAAAACATATTTAGAGTTTACGGTAAACTTATTTATTTACTTGGATAAGGTTTCTGACTTGTAGGTGATAAGGGTACTAAAATTGAAACAGGTATTTAAAGATTTGCATTTACTGCTACAGTGGCTAGCATATAAAGATCTGCCCATTTTTCATCTAACTTGTCTTCCCATGGTGGGTTACTGCCTAGTTCTTGGGTTTTCTGATTAACTCTCCCTCTTTTGGATTTCTTTAGTTTATCTTGACTTTTCCTAATAATCAAACTTCTCTTATTAGGAGAAAGTGGTTCCTCATATTGTGCCTTACGGACAAATATTCCTTCATCAGGAATTACAGATTGATTTGAGGATTTTGTTTGGGATGAACTTCCCTTCTCGTTTGATGACCTATCTAATTTAAGATAGATGTTCGAAAGCTTTTTCTAACCCATACTGTAATTAACAAATAATCAGTTAATAAACACATAATCACAAAATAATAATCAGGAAAATTAAGTATCTTAAATACTTAATAGGCTTAAATCAGTGGCTCTGATACCACCTTTTTCTGTCACGGCCCCCTACCCGGTTTTACCCGTTTCAAGAGCCGCGGGACAGAAAATCCCGTGGTATTTATTTAATTGAGTTAACAGCGGAAGATTTCATCAGGATCTTTAAAACTGAAATTTCCCGATTAGTTTATTTCACAACTTAGGATAAACCCCGGTAATTTACAATCACATGATTTCACTAAGAAATCTTTATTTTACCAAACATGTTTCTTTATTTTATATTGAGCCACTTCCTTAAGCTTGTAGTGCTTCACGACACTTTTCCTGGATCACAACAGATCACCTGAAACATGTTTTAAAGAGGTTTTGTCAGCGGGAAATACTGGTGAATCATTCTATTTACTAAAATGACACTTTTGATATAATTTACAGTATTAAGAGAGATTACAATGTTTCCTGATATCAACCAACTACCCACATTATTTGTCACTCGACTCGTTTCTGTGACTATGGTCATATCACCCATTGGCTACCCCGTTGTCCAATGGTGAAGATTATCAAGTAATGCATACAAAACCCCATATACCGGCTGTAATTTGGTGATTACATAAACTTAATCCCTGTAATTATAACTTTGAAAATAAACATGCTTTTGTAAACAAATTTGATAAAAAGAGAATGACTCACATTGCAGATTTATTTGAGCAGAGCCAACCCTACTGATTAGCCTTTTAACCTAAATTTAATAACATGCACACGAACTCGGTTAGTAACTAATACAGCATTTACGATAACTCGCGAGATTAACACCTTCACAACGAATGACAAAGTGCGATACTTAAACATCCATCGAATTAACGACGAATGACAAAGCATAAACCCTAATGTGGGCAGCACTCAAACATCCATCGGATAGTTTTAGTCGATCGGACATTGAATCGTAGCAGCGATTGAGTTAATACCTGGTATCGGAGCAGCACCTCACTAATAATATATGAAATTTCGAACTTTAGAGCAGTAGAAAGTTGTTTTTACGTTTGGATTTCGACACCAGTGGACTGTGCATGCGACAATCTATTTATAGCTGAAATTAAGGCCTCACGCGGCCCGCGTAAGCCTTCGGCTTACCTTTACGCGGCCCGCGTGGCCGCCTAGTCTACGACTAGCCTTGATTGGTCACGAGTAGGTTCGACAGATGGCTGATACGTGGCTCGGGAACACTTACCGGTCAACCAATGTTTGACGCGGCCCGCGTAAACTTTCCTTAAGGTTTACACGGCCCGCCTGGAACCCAGAATTTTGTTTTTCTTGATTTTATTATGGTTTAGGGTTTCAGGGGTCCGGGTTTGAACTTACGGTTATTTTTATGAAAATTTTGAGAGTCCTTACATACATGAACCTTATGACCATAATACTTTTACACTATCCGGAGTGTCGTACTTGGGGTTTACGCACCCGATACTCGGTATTCGTTAAATTCATTCATTATTACGTAATTGAACATTAAATAGTACAATTTCCATCTATGAAAATGTTTATTCATTTACTCATAATTTACTACCGATCCTCTTGCCCATTAACCCGCGTCACCGTTTCTCGGTTAGCATGCTTACGTACAATTTTATCCATTACCCGGTTATCATACCGAAGTCGTTACTTGTGCAACCTTTCCGGTATGCAATAAAACCTCATCTTGTCCCATTTGATTTACTTAGTGAAATTCATCAATTTCATACAACTCATTCCTATTTGACCTCAATTATCATACTTAATTAAGTCGCACATAACTTTACATAAACAACTAAGAAGTGATTACGGAAATCACTTACCTCATACATCCGTGTTCATATCCGTTTCCTCGCCACTTCTTGACCCGTTAGCCTTCCGTGCTTGATTCCGTCTCGACATGATTCCTATACTTCCATGTCATCGAAATCACATTCTTATTAGCATACATAATTGTACATGTTATCGATCATATCGATCGCATAATTCACATTTGACGTTCATTAGTCACTTCTAACGAGCATAATACATGTAACCAAATTCATATCATTTCCAACTCGTGTAATTCATCACGTCATCGCATTAAACACACACACGTCTAACACGCACCGTATAACTTACTTTAATTATGACAACACATCTAACCATTATTCTTAAACACAGTTGACTTTTAGAAGTCAACGGTTCATTTAATTTTACTTTCGACTTATCATTATATACCCGTAACATCATAATAGCCTATACGGACAACACTATATACATTTCATCATACAGTTGGCGTGTTTACTACCTCCTAAGCATAGTGTACAACCAATTCATGCATATTCTTCTAATCTCATACATAATTCATCAAATTATCCTTCTAATCAACATGGATCATTCATGCATAACATCAAACATACTAGTATCACATTTCTTTCAATTCCTCTTAACAAGAATCTACCATACATATCAAAATACATCAATATTTAGTAATAATTTAGACATAGATGATTTACCCATGTCATCATCTTCACCATAACAAACGGGTTTCACCATTAAACATCAAATTAACCTAAATCATGCATAATCCATGTTCTATATGATGATTCTAACACACACCCATTCTCAATTTCATACAAATTCGCAATTTACATCATAACCCACTTCGTGAAAGATCACCAATCTAAATTTTGAGACATACCTTATGATCCCCTTGACTGGGTGATTGTTTATTCGCGGTCATGCATCAATTCGTGCCTTGAATTGATCTTCAATTTTGGGTTTAAGCTTGAATAAGGGTTTCACCCTTGTTCTTTCTCCTGGCCGTACGCACACACACACACACACTCAATGTGTGTGTTGTGTTTTGTTTTTAGATTTTATTAATTAGTTCCTAACTATTCATTATTTAAGATTACAACTTCATGTTTTGCTACTTATTTACATGTTAATAACTAGATAAATTTGTTCCTAGTTATTTTGTTTACCGGTCCACTTTTACCACTAACGGTATATTACACGTTCCATTATTTTAACCGGGTTTAAATTACCAAACCCACTTTTTTGGGGTGTTACATATAACATAGAAGGCATACTAGCAAATATTAAAATTCGGATTTTGGGGCGTTACAGACACTTATAGACAATAAACGTGACAATACCAAACGTCACCGACATGACCCGTACGGTAAATATATGCCATAATATGGAACATATTGACAATATACGTCATAATACGACATTTAACGACAAACTATGCCAAGTAATGATATCGTACGACGCGTATATATATTCTAAAATATGCGAAAATAAGCTAAAATACTCTAAAGTACGCTAAAATATGTCAAAATACGCTTAAATACTCTAAACTACACTAAAATATGTGAAAATACGCTAAAATACTCTAAAATACGAAAAATACGTTAAAATACGCTAAAATACATGAAAATATGCTAAAATAAGTTGCAATACGCTAAAATACGTCAAATTACGATAAAATACGTTAAAATACGCCAAAATATGTTAAAATAACCTAAAAATACGTTAAAATAAGCTAAAATATGTCAGAATATGTTCAAATATGTCAAAATACTCTAAAATACGCAACAATATGATAAAATACATCAAAATACGTGAAAATACATCAAAATCTGCAACTAATAATATTTCCACACGCGTATATATATAACACGACACTATACAATACAAGTGGATTTCAAACAAAACTGTACGTAATCATAGAATACGATAATCGCACGCAATTGAACGTCACCGAAACGACGCATGTTGAAGGTATACGTCATAAATTGACAAAATATGCGAAAGTTCGTCAAAAAACGACACGTATACGCGTCAAACCGAGTTAAACATGATAAAAACAAAATTTCTTATTATGCCATATACGATCGTATAGGCCTATGTTGTATCGTATAGCAGATTAATACGCATCGTATATGCCTATACGATGCGTATTAACCTTGGTATTTCTCAAAAATACCTCTGAATTTATAAAAAAAAACAGGGTATTTCAGTAATTTCAGGGATATAATATGCATCGTACAGGCCTATACGATGCGTATCAGATGATTCGATACGATGCGTATGGCGCTATACGAATCGTATTGATTCAAAATTCATGTTTTTTTTCTTTTCTGTTTTATAAAGTATAAAAAATGTTTTATATCTTAGTTTTTTTTAAATGATTTACTTGTAAGTAGAAATTTAAAAAAGTGTAGTATATAATACGGTTATAACATAGATAGTATAGTATAATAAACATGTACCAAACCTATACGCATGATAAATTTTTAAAAAAATGTTTTTTGTTTAAAAAATAAAGGAATTCTTTTATTAAACTTTGTTAAAACTATGATTAAATTTTTACAAAAATATGTAAAAAAAGTGTAGTATATATTATAGGTTATAAGATAGATAGTATGGTACTATAGTATAATAAACATGTACACCAAACCAATACGACATGATAAATTTTTAAAAATGTTTTTTGTTTAAAAGATAAAAGAATTCTTTTATTAAACTTTGTTAAAACTATAATTAAATGTATACAAAAATTTGTGAAAAAAAAAACCAAAGCAATACGACCCGTATAGACCTATACGACCCATATTGGTCCAGCCGCCAGACAAGAACTGACACATGTAGATTTGACTTTTAACTTTTTAAACAATACGCATCATATAGGCCTATACAATATGTATTGAAAAAGTAAAGTGTGCGGATAGATAATTAGGTGTGCCAATAGAATTTCCCATGTCATTTTAGTCTGTGTGGTTTGGGTTATTTTGTCAGTTTAGTACAAAAGGTTTTATAATACATAGGGTTTATAAAGATATACCAAGATACATAAGGTTCTTAAAAATGTAACTTTTTTCATGGGAAAATGTCACAGAATACTAACCAAGTTTTTTCATGGGAACACTTTTAAAACTTGGTTACTATTCTACAAAGTTACCCCTTTAAATTAAATTTACTTAACCCATACAATACACAGATTCTTAAATATATAACTTTTTTATTTTTTAATATATAAAATTACATTGATTCAACTCATATAATAAACAAGATATATTGTTTTATTATTTAGTATATAAAATTACATTTATTCAACCCATGTAATAAACGAGGTTTTTAAAGATATATTTTTTTTATTTGGTATATAAAATTACATTTATTTAATCCGTGTATTACATGAGGTTCTAACCTAGTAAGAAATAAAAAAATGTTAGGATTTGTTTGATAAATTTTTCAAAACTTTAAAGTATTTGTTATACTAACGGTTTCGGCTTCAACTTGTTATTCTTTTTTTTTTTTGGTCAAACATACCTTTACGAGCAATAATTAAAACGGTTTCGGCTTCAACTTGTTATTCTTTTTGTTTTTTTTGTCAAACATACCTTTACGAGCAATAATTAAAAGCTAGATAACATCCATGCTTCAGTTATTTGAAAGCCCAAGATCAACTTGCATAAGGTTCTTAAAGTCAACAAAAATCTTTTCTTCCTTTTTTACAAAGTCTTCATTGCTGACACTTGGGTGGGGGTAAATCTTTAAAGGAAAGATCACCCAAGATTGTTGAATGGCTTTCAGGGCCATTCTTGGTTAAACCTACAAAGGAGGATCACCCACCATTGTTAAATGGGTTCTAGGTCATTCTTGGGCTATGGGTTGTGAAAGCCTCTCTATTTTCAGATTTGGGATTTTTTTTTTCAATGGGACCAACTTGATCACAAAATTTCCAAAATAGATATCTTTATTAGCCTTTTCAAACAAGTTAAACCAATCAGAACGCATCAAGTTGGCTCTGCCGGCTGAAACGTCTAGTTAGACGACGGGTATTGGTTTTTTTCGTGCCTTTTTTTGTTTGGTTGGCGGCCAATGGCTTTTTTTAAATAAATCAGATGATTAAATTACCTATCATTTAACAAATAGTCAACTGTTACTAATCAGATAATTTAAAATTATACAGTACTATTTAATAAGTATTCTGATAAATTAAGACCATGAGTAGTGGTTTGGCAAACCACATGGTCTTTTTTGACATGTGATGTTTATATCATTTTAAGCAAACCATTAGGTGGAAAAAAATATTTGATTGGTTAAACCAAAACCTAAACAATCACAACAACTCTCTCTATCAAGCTTGTGGCCATAACCACATGGGAAGCCCAAAATGTGACAACCACATTAAGGGGAGCGGTATTCCCTTGCATGTCTAATATGTATATAATGTTAAGTTGAATTGGCTTAATAGTCAAATTGGACTAGATCTTATTTGTTTAGTTTGGGCTTGAAATATCCAACTCTTTTTTTTTTTTTTTTTCCTAAATGGGCTTAATGATCTTAATTAATAGTTTTATATATGAATCTATTTTTTTTACAAATCTATTTTTTTTTCACATATCTATTTTACTTTTCTTTGATTTGCATGGTCTAATAGATGTAAATACAAGGATTACTTTTCTCTATTTATATGAATCTATTTCTTTTTCACATATCTACATGGGCGGACCTAATGCTTTATCCGCCGTAGCACGGGCTACGGCTCAAGTGCGTATTCGTAGTGAATACCCCTAACCAACCCAAACTTGTAGAATAAAGGAGTCCGATTGAAACAGGGGCCCAATTGCCAAAATAATTAATAATAATGATTGAAATTGTGGCCCAATTAGTTAGCTACTTGTTTTACTTTATGTGTTGTTTTTTTTTATATTGTGTCATTGCACGGTAAAAAAAAATTGGGATACCCCTGAGTTAATGGGCTAGTTCCGCCACTGCATATCTATTTAACTTTTTTTAAAGATTAGCTCAAATGACAGAGAAAAGTTCACTACAACCAACAAACACTAGACATTCCCTTGTATTTTACAAACCAACATATTGTTAGAAGGCTATAAGTAATCATTTGATAATTTGTATGACTTTCACATATTTTATCTTTTATTTTTATATTTATATATTTTTGTAGGAAAGTATATATTAATATTATAAGGATAGAACTGAGCGTCAAATATGTATATGACATTGATAATAGGCAATTTTAAAAGCAACGTACAGAAATGTCATAAAAATATATATGGTTTTTGTAATCGTATTCCCATGCTCACACTTTCTATAAATAGCATACATGCATGTTGCATTCAAAATTCATCTCCCACCTAAATTTGCAGCTATAACAAATATGACTTCTAAGCTTGGCATATTATTTTGTGTCCATGTAATTGTATTTATGACGCAATTTCTAGCTGTTATTGTCATTGGTGAACCACAAGTCCCATGTTACTTCATATTTGGTGACTCTCTAGTTGATAGTGGCAATAATAATAACCTTGTGACAACAGAAAAAGCCAACTACCCGCCATTTGGGATTGATTTTCCACAAGGTGTGACTGGCAGATTCGCCAATGGTCTTACCTCTGCGGATATCATCGGTCTCTCTCTGATAATTAACATTTTTTTACTAAGTGTTGTCATGTTATACAGTTATAGATTATATGTTATGAACTACAACTCATTTCTATTATCCTTGTTGCGACAACAATTAATTATTTATTTCATGGTAAATATTAAAAATCATATGATTGGCCAGACATATGTTTTTATGTTGATGTTATGTTTTTAGTGTCTATGTTTTCTTTATTAATAGATGATACAAAAACATGCATTTTTAAAAGCATATGTGTATCATACATATGTGTATGGAGATATTTTTTCTTTAAAAAAGGATGGTAACAATACTACATTAAGTAACAACATCAGTTGCTTGATTTCCAGGTCAGCTTTTAGGTTTTCCTGAGTTCATTTCCCCTTATGCTACCGCTACCGATGAAGAGATAAGTAGTGGCGTAAATTACGGTAGTGGTGGCGCTGGTATAAGACCGGAATCAGGAAGAAATCTGGTAAACATAAGCAGTCCTAAAAACATCTAATGCGCGTATAAGTATTATGTTTATGCCATTTGTTCGTGTTTATCTTTATTGCAGGGTGGTCGAATCAACTTTGATAGGCAACTACTTAATCATGCAACAATAATCTCAAGGCTTTCGCTCTTGCAACGCAACAGGACATTTACAAGTGAATACACAAAAAGGTGCATATACTTGGTAAATATAGGAAGCAACGATTATGTCAACAACTACTTGATGCCCAACAACTACCCCACAGGCCGCATATACACCCCCGATCAGTATGCAACAATCCTCATTCATCAATACTCCAAAAAACTAACGGTAAATATTATGTTCTTGAGTTCTTCCTAATTTTCAAGGGTCATTTTGTTTTCTTTTTGTAATATCTAATTGAGTTATGTTATAATTAACTTTTTGTCAACTAAAAGCCCAGAATTTATTTCTATTCATATGACAGACTTTATACAGATTGGGAGCTAGGAAAATTGTTGTGTTTGGTTTGGGTCCGATAGGGTGCGCCCCCACTGTGATAGCAATGTTTGGCACTAATGGGAAATCATGTGTTGAGTCGATTAATAATATCACTAAGCTGTTTAACGACAAGCTAAGGCCTCTTGTTGATGATCTTAACAATGGTTTATCTGATGCAAGGTTCACTTTCGTCAACTTTTCAGGCATTGCTGCAACTTCAGAAGGTAAAGTACTAAACAAATTTCAATGTACAGTGATTTGTTTTAAATAAATTATGTTTCTCTTTTTGCTTATTTTCATGTTGGAAACTTTACTCCCTAATAATGCGCTAACTTTTTTTTTCGTTTGCTAGCGTTGCCAAACGTTCCTTGTTGTCAAATACAGTCCAATGGACTATGTGTTCCAAATTCAATCCCTTGCCCTGATAGGGCTTCAACTGCTTGGTATGACGGTTTTCATCCCTCAGAAATTGCGAACAGAGTCCTCGCTTCAAGATCATATACCGCACTCTCCCCTATGGACGCGTCTCCTTATGATATTAGTAGTTTGGCTCGACTTTAACATATGAGAGATTGAATTAACAGAATGTTGTTTTATGATTCTTCATATGGCAGATAATCAAGAAATAATAATGACAATATTAATAAAGATTATAGTATGTGTTTTTGTTTCCATTTAAGTCTTAAGACATCCATAAACAAAGTTATAATAGTAACATTCACGTAACCAACTTTTCTCAATTACTCGTAGGTGATGTTACCAAAATGAGCAACCAAAATTTGCCACCCACAAAAGGGTCGCAACATTAGTGACTAAAGTGAATCTGTGCAAAATTATGGACCGAAACATATATTGCTACTTATAAAAAGGTAAAGTAAAACTGATTCGATCTTGTAGAATTTGCAAATATTGCTACTTATAAAAATGGTCTCAAAGCTGGCTACCGAAAAGGATCCGCCTCGTAGAAAGGGTTATATATTATATTAATTAAAAAAAAATTCCAGTTGCAAATAGGGCGTAAATCATCATCATCATCATCATACTCAGTTAATCCCACCAATAGCAAAGCAAAGGTAGGGTCTGAGGAGGGTAAGATGTAGACAGCCTTACCTCTATCCCGTAGGAATAGAGAGGCTGCTTCCAGTGAGACCCAGGGGCGGACCTACATAAGCCCGTGGGTGGGCGGCCGCACCCCTTGAAAAAAAAAATTTAGTGTTATTTTTCGCGAAAAATCCCGACAGCACCCTTGGAAAATTTCGACCGCACCCCTTGGAAAATTCTGACCGCACCCCTTAGAAAAAAATGTTAGAATTTATATAAAAAAAAATTTGTAAACAAGTTAGCCCACAATAAAACTTGTATTCCTATAACCCAACATCAAGCCCAATTGAATAAGTTTATGGTAAAACCCAACCTAAATAACTAAATCAATTAACAAAACATAACCCAATTACCCAAATAAAGCCAATCGCCCTTTCATCTCTCCCGCCCTCCCATTGCTGCATCAACCAAGAAACAGAAGATCAATCATTCAACCTGCAGACATGCTTCGATCGATCAGCCATTCAACCTGCAGACTAGCCGACCAGAGGTACGAATCCTTGATTTTATTCTTCAAGAGTTTTGAATTTTGATAACGTTTTTGATAGGGTTGTTGTCTTGTTGATAAGGTTGCTGTTGTACAATTAAGGCAGTCGGCAATTTGCCATTTATTGGGTTCAACAACTTGTTTACTTTAAATATTAAAAAAGTTAGTGGATTGTAAGATTGTTGATTAAATATTAAGGAATTGAAATTACTAGTGGATTGTTAGAATTTATATAAAAGATTGTTGATTTCATTAAATACTAAGGAATTTGGGAACCGTTTTAACGAGGTAACATCGGAACTACTTCTTTGTATGAGTTGTTTGAGTCCGTGTGATAATTTTAGTGCGTTTGACATTCCAAATATACTAAAGTTAGCCGGAAAGTATCCATATGATTTCGATGAAGCCGAAAAACGAAGGCTTCCGGTTCAACTCGGAAACTACATTGATTTTGTGAAAAAAGATAAACAATTCGTCAACTTGGATGGTTTGTCAAGTCTTGTAAGGTTAATGGTTTCAACAAATATTCACGTAACTTTTACATTGGTATATCGTTTATTGAAGCTTGTTCTCGTATTACCCGTCGCAACCGCAACCGTTGAAAGATGTTTTTCGGCAATGAAGAATGTGAAGACCGACTTGCGTAATCGGATTGGCGATGAGAATTTAAGTGATAATTGTATATGTTATATAGAGAAAGACTTGCTTAAGAAAGTACCTCTAGATGATGTTTTGGATAGATTTCAAAAAATGAAAACCCGTAGGGCGACTTTTTAAATATGTTTGTAACAATGTTTGACGTGTTTTTGATGATTATATAAATTTAAGTTTGATGTTCTTTTTTTACATGACCCGACCCGACCCGACCCGAACCGGTTTGCTATCTATTATTGTAGGATTTTGTTAACAGCTTGTTCCAAACCCTGTCATTTTTGAACCAACTTAACAACTATCTTGCTTCACAAGGAAAAGGAAAGTCAAAAGACTACGATTCTGACAACTTATTCGATAATGAATCCGACGATGAACCCAACGCTAACGATGACGATGAGTGACTTTGTTTTTAATGTATGATTTAGATTTAATTAAACGTTGTAGGATATAATGTACGACTTAAACGTAGTTTTTAAGTATATTACCTTTAGTATATGTTGATTATGTTCATAGCGTATGCTTGCGTTGGTTGAAAATAGGCAGGTTTTGTTTTTCGGCCGTAAAACCGGCTGGGCAGCTGTATATACAGCTGCTGTATTAAAAAAAAAATAGACTTTTAGCGGCGACATCTGTCGCCGCTATTGCCTATACACCTTTACCGACGAATGATCAATACCGGCGACACTTTTACCGGCGACATATGGCGTCGCTAAAAGAGGACGATCAATACCGGCGACAGTAGTCAATACCGACGACAACTGGTCAATAGCGTCCCAGCAATACCGGCGACGCAATACCGGCGATATGTCGCCGCTAAAACTCAATACCGGCGACAAAAGTGACCAATACCGGCGACAACTATCGCCGGTAAAAGTGCCCTGTTCTTGTAGTGTTAGTTTGGGGTTGAATTAACCATTTTTTATATGGGCTTACGCATCTAAATTAATTGTATTATATGAGTTAATTACTAGTTTATAACTAGTGAGATGGGCCACGCGTTGCAGCGTCACGGTTCCAAACATCGAAATGTGCAAAAACAGTACTTAGCGATGTTGTAAGACACGTAAAGAGAAGCGCATGAAGTTACGTCATAGTAAAATGAGTGTTACGAAACATGAATTGGATCGGCTTAGAATAAGACAACAAAATGTGTACGACGAGTAAAAAAAGCTCATGAAGTTGTAACGGCTGAATTCTAAAAACTATACACAAAAACACGTTATAAAAATGATCGTTACGAAATACAAAACGTATATATAAAAAAAGTAAAATATATATAACCTCACTCAAGTTCAAATAAAATCTTTGTATGTATTTTAGTGGCCAAAATAAAAACTCACAAAGATAGATGTAGCTATAACATGTATTTTAGTTTATAAACAAGATTTTTGTCATACGCGCGTTGCGGCAGCGACACCTTAGTTGTTTATAGCTTGCGACACGTTATGTGATGTTTTAACCATATGAAAACATGTGTTTCGACGTATCTGATCTAAAGCATTGCAGTTACAAAAGAAAAGGAATCAAACGCGAGTTGGTTCGTTTAGTGAGTGTTCCACCTAACCACTACACCAGTCTTACTGATGTGGGGTAAAATACACATATTTGTCCCGTGTAAATTGTATAATTTTTGTGTAGTTTTTATTTGTTTTATTTAGTTTTTAGTATTATATTATTTGATATTGTGTTTTGGCAGGTCCTGGTACAAATGGAGCGAAAACGAGTAATAAATAAATAACCAGCCAGTTGAGTAGAGTGAGACGCCAGTGATCGAAGTAAAATTGCCGCTATTTTCCTTGATTGGGTCGAGCCCGCTATCTATATATTCTTAACAAGAAAAGTAAAAGGCTGCCATATTATTATTATTGTAAGCATGGTTGTAAAAATCCCGACTAGTCTTCGATTAGTCGCCGATTAATCACTAATCGGTGGTTCACTGATTAATGGCCGATTAATAGCTAGGCAGTCAATGGCGGTCCTATTCTGGCCAAATTTTGGCAAGATGCCAGCCAAATTTTGGCAAGATGCCAGCCAAATTTTGACCAAACCATATAAATTCCTTCCAATTACTTAAAAAATGGGTTAATGAGGGGTTAAAACATGTCTACTTTAAAAAACTACATATAAAAATGTGTTTGTGCATATGTAACTAAAAATTACATATAAAAATCTCAATCCGATTAATTCCGATTAATCCATATTAATCCCGATTAATCCCTAGGCGGTACCCCACCGCCCGACTAGCGCCTAGCGATTCTTACAACACTGATTGTAAGGCAATATATTCTGGACCAAAGAATTAAAAGAGGAAGTCAGTGCAAATAATCAACAACAATTAAATGACAATTTCACAATCCACTTAATTACAAAATATGCCACTGTTCCATATTTCTTTTATTTTCTAGGCCAAGTCCATCATACTGTAGAATTTGAGTATGGCTGTATTAATTAGATGGAGGCCCATTATTGGCTTAGTGTTGGGCGGCTAGAAGATGACAAGCCCGTGTGTTGAAACAAGAATTGAATATATCCATAAGACCTTGCGTAGTGGGGCGCGAAATGCCCCCATAGCGCCGGCCACACCAACACGGAGGGCGCTATGCCCAAAAAAAAATTAAAGGCGCTATATTTATCGCGGCGCTATTCGATGGATATTTATGAGTTTTGACCGTTGTCAAACGGTCATGTTTAAAAAAAAAAAAATCAATTTTTTTTTATTTTCACACTATAAATACATTCCAACTCTACCATTTTTTTTACAAATCAATACATTCCAACTCTCATTCTCTCTATATTTTTTAAAAGTGTTGAAGCTACTCTCACCTTATTCAAAAAAATGGGTTCCCCGTCGGAAGACTCGTTCACCGATATTTACCGAAGATTTTTTTCGCCCGAAGAAGACGCGGAGGAGGAAGAAGCGGTTACGAGTGTGTGTAGTTTTATGATACAAGCACTTGAGCACGTTCGGCCTACTCCCCCTCCACGACCCATCTTGCGGCGCACCTATATCTTGCGAGATCGTGAAGCCGCGAACGAGCGTTTGATGAGAGACTATTTTGATGCGACACCGGTTCACGGACCCAATGTTTTTAGACGGCGTTTTCGTATGAGCCAAAGGTTATTTTTGCGCATTTCTAATGATTTGGAAAATACGTATGATTTCTTTAAGCAAAGAATGGACGCGCGAGGATATTTAGGCTTCACCTCAATTCAAAAGGTCACATCCGCGTTACGCATATTAGCATACGGAAACACGTACGACATCAACGACGAGTACTTGAAGATGGCGGAGAAAACAACCCGAGATTGCGTGGAACATTTTTGCTATGGTATTTTTTATTGACTTTTATTTATTTATTTACTTACTTTTATATATTGATTTTTTAGTAGCTTAGTAGTAAAACTTTTATATATTAAATTATATTTTAGGTATATGCCAGTTATATGGAAAACGTTATTTGAGAAATCCCACTTGGAACGACCTTCAACAAATATATGAGGTGCATCTAGAAAAGCATGGAATACCCGGTATGATTGGTAGCTTGGATTGTCGTCAATGGCGTTGGTATAATTGTCCAACCGCATGGCGAGGTCAACATACACGGGGTGATCAAAAAGGGCCAACTTTGGTATTACAAGCTGTTGCGTCATACGACCTTTGGGTTTGGTCGGCCTTCTTTGGTGTGGCCGGGTGTTTTAATGATATTAATACGTTAGAGGCTTCACCATTAATAGAGGGCTACATTTCTGGAACTATACCAAAGGCCGGTTTTCATGCAAACAGGAACGACTACGAGCATGGCTACTACTTGGGCGATGGTATCTACCCGGAGTATTCGATTATTGTTAAAACGTTTTCTGAAACGTTCGATGAAAAAAGAAAGTATTTTAAAAAATTACAAGAGTCTTCGAGAAAGGATATCGAGAGGTGTTTTGGGGTTCTACAGCAACGATGGCATTTTCTCAGAAATCCTTGTCGCATGTGGCATAAGGATAGAATACGAATGACCATGTATGCTTGCATCATTTTGCATAATATGATCATTGAGGATGATGGAAAAGCGATATGCCAAAACTACATTCCGGAAGATTTCGTCGAAGGAACCCAAGCAACAATGGAAGAGAGACTCGCAAATGCTCAACTATTGCGATCTAGGGACATACATAACACGTTGAAGGCAGATTTGGTTGAGCATGCTTGGGCGATTCGGCCAATTGGATACAACAATGAAGACGAAGAAGATTCCGAGGAAGAAGAGGTTGAGGAATTCGAAGACGGGAACTTTGAAGACGTAGGTTTGGATGCTGGAGAAAACGAAGAGGAAAAAGGAGACAACGAAGACGAAGAAGATTAATCTTTGAAGTGTTGTTTTTTTTATTTTTTTGGTCCAACTTTTTTTTTTTGGAACCGTTTTTTTTTTTTTTAGGTTACTGTATTTTTTTTTATGTGTAATGTTTTTTTTTTTAATTGTAGTGTAATGTTTTTTAATTTAATGAAATGAATTTTAATTTTATAAAGTTAGAAAATAATTATAAAAAATTAGAAATTAATAATTGAGTAATGATTAGACGGGGGCTTTATGACTACGGACTTAAAATGCATAAGGCCCCATAACGCCCCACGCTGACGTGGCGCGCCACGTGTCGCATAACGCCCACAAAGGGGCGTTATGACTACACATGGCCTAATATAGAAGTATAAGGCGGCGAGGGTATGATTGATTGGCTGGAGACGCACGAAATCAAGATCAGACGAGGACATCAGGAGGAGTTCGATCAGTAAAATAAAGATACGGTTCAAGATTCAAAGCCGCGATTCAAGATTCGGGTTTGGTTTGCAATTTATTATTTTTTTTTGGTTTTGTTAGACTTTGTGTTTTACAAACTATTAAACATAATTTGCTTATCGTATGAAACTTGTTTCTTGTTCTTGGTTATGGTTCTTGGCTAAATATCTTTAACTACCTAGGTGACGACAATGGTTTAAAATAAAGTTTGGATTTTTATTTGATTTTTGGCGTGGTTGTGGATTTTTCTTGTATTGTAAAAGCTATGGAATTTTAACTTGGTGTATATGCATGCTTGATATTTGTTTTATCACTGTTTATTGCTTCGTATAATCCTTGGTGACGGTCTTTATCACATAATAGGGTTGTGTTAGGGTTCTTGATTTAGGTGACGGTCTTTATCACGTAATAGATCATTAATCCTTTAGGGTGAAAATCTAGTAAGTAACATTAGAAGTAATATTCGGTAATTTAATAAAATCAAGTGTTCTGCTAATCTTGTCGCTGTGAGGCTCGAGGTTATTAATAGGTCTCGGTTTGGTTTATAAGTCCTTAAACATTCCATTGTCTATTAAACCAAGATTAAACCCGTAGTTGCTTTAGACGTTCGCGCTGTGAGGTAGAGCGTCTTATATAGGGACTTTCAAGAAACTAGAGGACTGTGAGGAAATCTAGAAAACCGGTGAGCGTAACAGCCTAGGTAGTGCCATAAGAATCGCCTTGAGAGTGTTTGAGGGGCTTAGTGGTGTCTTAATAGGTTTAGTATCCAAAGATCCCGGTTCCACACCACAAAATCATCGAATAGAGATCCACTCTGAGTTTAGCTTGCGTCTAGCCTAGGTAGTCTTCATTCATCACTGGTCAAAGTCTTCGTTAGAGTTCGTGTTAGTCATTTAACTAATCTAGTTTTTCATTACTTGCATTCTTAGGATTTTTAGAACCCCCCCCTCCCAATCAATAAACAAATAGTTTAAGTTGTGTCAGTCTTAGTCTTTATAGAGTCTTAAGCGTAATCCTTAGATTCTCGTGGGTTCGATACTCGGACTTACTTTAGCTTTACTACACTGATCGGTACACTTGCCGGTTGTGTGGTTTTAGTTTTAGATCGAGTCTAAGTTTATAAATTTAAAGCTTAGAGTGTCTAAATTAGGATTAATTTTAGTTGTTTTTGTTAAACCACTTTTAGCACATCACTTACCTTTGCAATAAGACTTAGCGGCATCATATAGAATATGGGAAGAATATGGGGCTTTTATTGTGCAATATTCTCTCCTTATTTGTCTCTCCAAGACTATTGCTCCATCATGATTTCCATTCCTATTTTATCTCCTTTTATCGTGCCTCTCTTTTGTTATATATATAGACCACATTCTTTCTTTGTAATTATCAAATATCATTATCCAAATATCATCAATAAACAAAACCCATAACAATTTTGTTATGGTATCAGAGCGGTCTCTGTGAAGATCCTCCGATCAAAATCAAACCCTATCAATGGGTGGTGATAATGGTAAATCAGCGGGCAAGACCAACGTTTAAAGAAAAAACTAGGGTTTCATAAAAATGGCTGTTGACGGCGGTAGAAGATCAGGCATCATGAAGTGGTTCAACGACACCAAAGGGTTCAGTTTCATAACCCTAGAAGGCGGCTGTGAAGAGCTGTTTGTTCACCGGTCAGCGATCAAAACCGGTGGCTTTAGGAGTTTATGTTATGGTGAGAATGTGGAGTATGTGGTGGAGACTGGATCTGATGGTCGTACAAAAGTTGCTGATGTTACTGGTCCTAATGAAGGCCCTGTGCAGGGGAGTACACGCAGCAGACCCAAAGCAAATTTGGGTGGTTACATGGATAAAAAAGGAAAATGGATAGTCAACTCGGGCGCTACCGAGCATATTATTTATGATGATTCCTTGCTTAAAAATAGAAGGAGAAGACGCAATGAGACCCCCGTCACTATACCAAATGGGGAGGTTGTATCCGTTGAGGGAAGAGGAGATTGTGCTCTTCCAAGACGCGATAATTAGAGAAGTTCTTCATGTCCTAAAATTTAAATGCAATTTGCTTTCTATTAGTAGATTGTCTAAAGAACTTCAATGAGCTATTACGTTTTTTCCTAATTTTTGTACCATGCAGGACTTGCACTTGAGGAGATTGATTGGAGCGGGTGATTGCGAAGATGGTCTCTACAAGATGGGGATGTTTGAAACCAAGCAGCATGCTATAATGACTACTCAAAGTATGTGGCACAAGAGATTAGGTCATCCATCAAACTCTAAATTATGTCATTTGGATTTTTAAAAAAAAACATTTCTTTGGATAATAAGGTTTTCTGTGATTCATGTGTTAAAGCAAAATTTACAAGATTGACGTTTCCAACTAGTGTTACCAAGACAAATGCTTGTTTTGAATTAATACATTGTGATATATGGGTCAAATATCGCACACCATCTCTTACACGTGCGAACTATTTTTTAACAATGGTTGACGATTTTAGCCATTCCGTGTGGGTTTTCCTTCTCAAACACAAAGATCAGGGCAGTATTTGCCTTGTAGACTTTCACAAAATGGTTAAAGTTCAATATGAGAAAGATATCAAAAGAATAAGGCGTGACAATGGTGGGGAATTTGTTTCAAACAAAATGCTTGATTTTTATGGGAAGCAAGGGATTCTGTGTAACAACCCGCATCTTGGAAAGTCAAAGTACAAGTCAAAGTCAAAGGAAGAGAAGATTGCTAATTGCGATCTGTCACTCCTTGCTTAACTGTTGATTGTACTTTTTGACTTGTAATCGATACTCTATTTTATTTTCGCTTTAGTTGTATTATGTGGAGTACTTGTTAATAATCATTATTTAATCGCAGTTTAATCGCTAATCAGCTTATCACTAATCGCATTCGCTACTCGAACTATAGGTTATGCGTATTGTTTTACATGTGTGTGCTATCATGTGTTACTTGTTCATGTTATGTTTATGTTAAGGTGACTAATCGCAAAACGCAAATGCAACTCTATCGCAACGCAATCTAAATCGCAAACGCTAAACGCAAGTTTTTTATGTTGATTGTATGTTAGATACATTAGTTAGGTTATTTGTGTAACTAATGGGTAATACTATCGCATCTCTCACTCGAAACGCAACGCAACACTCAACACGTAAAACGAAACGCCGAAATCTAACTTGCCGGACCACTCGATCGAATGACCATTCGATCGAATAGTCATTCGAACAGATGCCCATCCGATCAGATGCCCATCCGATCGAGGTGCCATCCGATCCGACACATGTGCTCCCTTTTCCTCTTTTGGAAACCTATAAATACCAACAGTGATGTGACAGCTCTCTCGTTCGAACAGCGCGGTCAAGCCCTCTTTTCTCTCGATTTCTCGCGATTCTTGTAAGTTTTCCACTCAAATCTTGTACTTCTATGATCTATACGCACTTCTTCATCATTTTCACCTTTGAATATTCACTTTTAACCGTGAAATCAGCGGATTTGAGGTTTTTAGGATGATGTCATCATGGGGTTCCTATGAACTTCAAGATTCGGCTTCATTCCACCAAGAACAACTCAGATCTGCATGATTTCCACATGTTTTAACACTATTTTCGCATAGATCTAAACATTTTCATGAGTAGAAGGATTGAAAGATGGTTTCACAACTTTCTTTAAACTCTTTTACACTCAATGCCTTCAAAACCGATAGAATCGGAGCTCGTTCTGGCCTTCTACTCATTTACTAGGGAAGTGTCGGTCTGAGATCTGATTCCAATCAAAGAGACAACCGACTCCGGGCTAAACATGAACAAACCGTCACGAACAGTTAACTGATCGGACTGGGGTGACTCCCATCCGATCAGATAGTCTGGACTTGGTAGGGTTTCCGTTGTTTAACACGTTGTCATACTGTCTCGATCTGGCCGCAAAACTTTTCAAACTTAACAAAATATTCAAGTTTCAAAATGATTAGATTGTTGGACGGATTACCGTCTGATCGGATTGACTTATGGTTCCAACACTTGAACTTTTATAATTTTCAAAGATCATCAGTTCTGACGGATTGCCATCCGATCGAAAGAACATCTGATCGAATGACAATCATGCTGTGAACTTGTTCTCTGAGAAATGTCTAACCGACGGATCGCCATCCGATCGAACGACCGTTCGACCGGGCGACCTGAAAGGTAGAGATACTTCTCTGTATTCAAAATGCTACAACGAAAACTTCAAAGTCATATCATACACAAACACATCCATCCCAAACGAATGTCAATCCGACCGAATGGCCATCCGAACGAATAACCATCCGAACGGATTGTCATTCGATCGAATGACCATCCGTTCGGATTGTCATCCGATCGGATGACCATTCGTCACTTGGTTCACTTTTCGTTGTTTAACGCATCGTTCAGTCGCTTATGCTATCGTTAACTGTTCAGGCTAATCCCTCAGCGCTCCTTTCAATCCAAGAGAGTGTTTATTTACTAAACACGATCTGTGAGTATACTCGATCCCTTTTTTCTTTAAGCACTTTTGGGTGTTACATACGTTACTTATATCAAATCACATCGATCACACAACGTAAACACTTATATACGCTAACCGTTACTGCATGTTATACGTGTTACTCGATGAATGCTTGTATGTTATGTTTACACAGTGATTGTTTCCTGACACCTTAGCAACGATAGTACTATAGTTTGGACTCAGCACCTGTCGTGGACAGTGGTTGTTAAGGGCTTTTCTCGCATGTCACAGTGGTGATATATGTTGCGCACTCTACAATTCGCAGTCACGTCTGTGCATATTTCATTGTCGATAACTTACTTGCTTCATATTATACATGTTACATGCTGGTTATGCGTAAACGCTTTCAAATTCTATTATTACTATCAAACTTGTATGCTCACCATTACACTATGTGTATTGACCTCTATTTTAACGTATGTGACAGGTGTTTGAGATGCTAGGATGCTTGCTTTTGTGGAAATCGAGGAGGATGAGTCTAGAAACAAACAAATAATTTAAATCTGAGTTGTCGGAACATTTATTTGTCTATGAGATATCTATGTTTGTAATAGCTGTTTTACTTTGATGAGTTATGGTATGAGACATGATGTTAATTATCTTGTAATTTAGTTGTTATGGATTTCTCCTGGACAATCTGTTTCACTCAGTGTCGCGCCCTGATGTTTCCGCCATCGGTTGGGGTGTGACATTCTGCTAGAAACTTCTTGTCCACACACACCCCAACAAAATGGTGTAGTGGAACGAAAACACCAACACCAGTTAGAAACAGCACGCGCCTTAAAATTCGAGGTGAATCTACCCACAAAATTATGGGGAGAATGTGTTTTAACATTAGCACATGTTATAAACCGTTTACCATCTAAAGTGATTGAGAATAAAATGCCCTATGAAATTTTACACAACTCAAAACCTGACTATGATCATATGAAGGTTTTTAGCTGTCTAGCTTACTATAGGAGTGTTAAGACCAATGGAGATAAGTTTGAAGTGAGGGGGAGACCTAGTGTTTTCCTTGGGTATCCTCCCGGAACCAAAGGATACAAAATCTATGATCTTAAACACGACAAGATAGTGACCTCTAGAGATGTCAAATTTCTAGAAAGTATTTTTCCTTTTGCTCGAAACATTAGTGAGAAAGAAAATAATTTTTGTTTTACCTCAAAGGTGGGATGAAGAAAAGGATATAGACAATGGTGGGCCAAATCAAACTCGGCCCAAAGATGCCCTCCCCACTTCTGTTTTTTCCAAAAATGAGCCACAAGAAACACATGATTGTCCAGATCTATCTGGGCCAAATGAAGACACCAATGGGCCTGTCACATCCGGCCCACACCAAGCCAACCAACCTCAGCCAGAAAACACCCATGAGCCACCAGAAAACCATGACGGTCCGGATCCATCTGGACCAAATGAAGACACAACTGGGCCTGCCACATCCAGTCCAAACCAAACCAACCAAAACTAGTCCGAAAACACACATGAACCCGTTTATGATGACCAACATGAAATAGGGTTTGAAACTACCAATGAAACACATGGGCCCACAATTGAAAATGCAAGACCAATAAGAAGCAAATCACGACCTTCGTGACTTGATGGTTTTGAAGTCAACCTACCCCCATCATTAGACCATACGCAATCATCGCTCCAACAAGACTCCTGCACGGTACATCCCTTAGCACATTTTATTTCTTATGATAATTTTACTAACACTCATAAAGCTTTTCTAACGGCCACTACCACAAATAATGAGCCTAAAATTTTTAAACAAGCCAAGAAAGATGTTAGGTGGATCGAAGCCATGAAACAAGAGATCCAAGCTCTTGAAGTAAGACTTAGTCTTTGGAAGAGCTACCAAAGGAAAGCGAGTGATTGATTCGAAATGGGTCTACAAGATCAAGTACAAACCAAATAGAGATGTTGAATGATACAAGGCATGTCTTATGGCTAAAGGCTTCACACAAATGGAAGGGGTTGATTTCCATGAAACTTTTGCCCCTGTTGCAAAATTAGTGACGGAGCGCACCCTTTTGACCGTGGCCGTGAAGCGTGATTGGCACATTCACCAACTTGATATGAACAACGCATTTTTGCATAGCGACTTGCATGAAGATGTTTACATGAAGATATCCTAAGGTTTTGGAAAACAAGATGACAATAGGGTATGCAAACTCAAGAAATCCTTGTACGGTCTCAATCAAGCTTCAAGAAATTGATATCAAAAGTTCACTCATTCTTTATTAGAAGTTTGTTTCAAGCAAACTCCCTCCGACCATTCTCTTTTCATTTCCAAAGAACAAAAAAATTTTGTTGCTGCGCTCATTTATGTCGATGATGTTGTTCTTGTGGGAAATGACTCGAGAAGAATATAAGCAACCAAGGACTTTCTTGATAAGCGATTTAGCATCAAAGACCTTGGACACTTAAAATATTTTCTGGGCATTGAGGTCGCTAAAACCAATGAAGGTATGGTTTTAAGTCAACAAAAATACACATTGGACATCCTTGAAGATGTTGGTATGACGGGTTATAGAGCAAGTTCTTTCTCCATGGAACAAAACTTGAAACTTGATATGTGCGACAAGGAACCTCGTGTCGATGCTAATCAATACCGTAGATTGATTGGAAGACTTCTTTATTTGCAAGCTACGATACCTGATATAGCTTATGCGGTGAACATTTTGAGTCAATTCGTCAATGATCCTAGACAAACTCACATGGAGGCTGCTACTCATGTCTTGCGTTATTTGAAGGGAACTCCGGGATGAATCTCTTGGCCTATTGTGATTCCGATTGGTTAGGATGTCCAATGACTAGACGGTCCAGAACTGGTTATTTACTTCTTCTTGGAGGAGCTTCGATTTCTTGGAGGACCAAAAAGCAATCGGTTGTCTCCAAATCCTCAGCAGAAGCCGAATATTGAGCCATTTCTAATGTTGTTAGTGAAATCTTGTGGATGAGGTGGCTTTTACACGAGCTTGACATGGCTCCTGTCGGACCGACCCAATTCTTTTGCGACAATCAAGTTGCTCGTCACATAGCAAATAACCCGGTTTTTCATGAGCGCACCAAACACGTAGAAATGGACTGCTACTTTGTAAATGAAAGAGTTGATTCAATGGAGATATGTCCCATGCTTATTGCCACCATAGATCAAATTGATGACGTTCTTACAAAAGCCTTAGGGGCCAACTCACTTCGTTTCCGGTTGTGCAAGTTGGGTGTTCGGAACCTTCATGCTCCAACTTGAGTGGGAGTATAGAATATAGGAAGAATATGGGCCTTTTATTGTGCAACATTCTCTCCTTATTTGTCTCTCCAAGACTATTGCTCCATCATGATTTCCATTCCCGTTTTATCTCCTTTTATTGTGCCTTTCATTGTGCCTCTCTTTTGTTATATATAGAGGCCACATTCTTGCTTTGTAATTATCATATATCATCTTCCGAATATCATCAATAAAACAAAACTCATAACAATTTTGTTGTATAACAACTCGAATTTATACCGTCGAATAAACACGTATTATATTTGATCCGATTGTTTCCAAACAGAATTTACGTCAAAACATAGAACCGAAAGCATACGCAAAAATAAGCATGAAAAGGTATTGTGTTTGATTCGATTGAACACAGTTTACGTCAAAATGTAGGCCAACCGAAAGCGTACGAAAAAATAAGCATGAAAACGTATTATATTTAACAAGACTTGTTTATGGAAAAAAAGATGTCGAAACATGAATTTATATTTGAGACTCGTTTAGTGGCTATTTTATCAAGTTCGAAAGTTTAGGGGTTGTTTTGTCTTTTTGTTAAGGGTTGTTTTTGTTAAGTTTAGAACTTTAGGGCGGTGTTTTAATCCCACCGACCTTTTGTTTTAGTATATATATAGGGTAGGGTTCATGCAAGAACCACCTTTATTGCGAGAACCGCGAGAACCAATGTGAACACAACCCACTACACCACCAAAACCCTAAAAAAATTAACCCCCCCCCCCCCCACAAAAAAAGTAACCTAAACCCCCCTCTTGTCACACCCCAACCGATGGCGGAAACATCGGGATGAGACGAAATAGATTGCAAGAGACATCATAACACTATGTGACAATATAATTAAAATTCGAATTTCATAAATGGACTAAATGTCATACAAGATTCCAAAGAAATACAACATTGTTCAACAAAACATAACATCAAAAGGTAATTTAAATTTAGGTGTGTATCTAGGTCCACTTAATCTTTGTTCTTCATCGCATCATCATCAAACTATCAACCTGCAACATGTTTTAAAATATATCAACAAAAAAAGTTGGCGAGCATACAATATAGACTAAAAAGTTGCTCATATCCACATGAATCATAATATGCGAGTTACTAGTATGCCTAGATTGTGTAACAATATGTTGAAACCCAAGTATCCAACGCGTTTAATTTTGCCTATCCCATAGTATCGCGGGAGGTTAACATGTTTAACTTAACAATACCCCAAGTATCGTCGGCGGTGCGTTAAACCTATAACGCTATAATTGTCAAGGTATGCTAGCAAAGTTAATGAGCATATATCAACACAAATAGTTTAAATGGCTTACGAGATTAACAAGCATCACACATAGTTTCATGTTTCAACAATGGATAGAGTTCGTTTAATATAGTTTCAAAGTGAAGTGTAGTTTGTATAGTATACATGTTGCACCCAAAGTGATAAAAAAGGAAAAAGAGATCGAGTATACTCACGGTTTTTGCAAGCTTTCCTACTTGAATCCCGCAAGTGGTGTTGGTTGTTTAGTTTGGAGCACCTTGTCCTTTTACACAAAGGAACATAGAAGTATGAGTTTGGGGAGTAACGGAAGATTATAGATTTCCGAATTTAAACATCATAAACTTAGACATATGAAAATAACCATCCTTAACATATGATGTTTGGATGGTAAACTTACTACTTGACAATGTCCATCTTGTTCATTATCAAAGCTTCGGTTTGTTAAGTATATTACATATATTGTATACATATTATTATGTCCAATACTTCAAGCATGAGGTAGAAGATTAAATCTTCATTTAGGTACCTCTAAGTTTCATGGAAGTCATGTAGGAGGTAGGAAAAGTAGTCTTCCATTTAGGTACCTCTAAGTGTTCACCACAACACTTGATGTAAAAACATACAAGGATGGTCATGAACTATGAATAATACAAGAATATAAACAACTACTCTATAAGAAATCATCAAGTAATGTGGGGATTTTATGTTGGACAACCCAAGTTAGTAAACTTTGGAGCCTTTTTTCCGGAGTTCCAGGGACTTATTTACTGTGAAAAACCCATGGAATCGAAGCTAAGGTCAATCCAAGCACATAGGAAAAAAAATGGACTAAATCGGACAAGTATTGAGTGAGTTATGCTCATTTTAGTGAAGAGATAGCAATCTGCTCGAATCTGAACACTCAGTTGCGTTTTTGATGGTTTGAGAGAGATTTAGATGAGTTTGTAAAGTGTTTAGGACTTGTATTAGTGTGGTATTTATAGGAGAAGGTTTAGGTTAGGTAGTGGTTTTTTAATTAATGTTAAAAATGGTTTAAAACTCAAAAAAGTCCCAAATTCGCGCTAAAAATCAAGCTGAAATGGGTCTGATCACGTTTCAGCGCGTTTGGGCGAGTGTTTAAGGAATTAATGGTGTCAGGTTTAAACAATAAGGAGTCCCAGCTCAGTTGGTGTGCGCGTGTGTTTGTGAGATTGCAGACACGTGTTCGAGTCCCGTGGTTTGCAGTTTTTTTTCTTTTTGATAGTTTTTGTGTTTTAAAATAGAGTAAACTGCCATTTTGGTCCCTATGGTTTGGCCAGTTTTGCCACTTTAGTCCAAATCTCAAACTTATTACATCCAGGGCCCTGTGGTTTGCATTTTGTTGCCATTTTAGTCCAAAACTCAAAATATCTCTTTTTTGACTGTTTTAAGGTCCTTTTTTGTCCTGTAGTGCAGGGGTAGTTTGGTCATTTTAATTTATTCTTTTAATTAATTAAAACAATAATAATTAAAACAAAGTGTTCTGAAAATCTGCTCATATCTATCTCCAATCTGCTATATCTACCTCCAATCTGCTCACAATCAGCTTATATCTATCTCCAACAACTATCTCAGCTTATATCTATCTCCAATCTCTGCTCGCAAATCTGCTCCAACAACTATCTCAGCTTATATCTATCTCCACAAGCACAGATTCTACTTCAAACAATCAGATCTACAACCAAGGTTTACACAACCTCAGATCTGAACGGTATCACCAGTTCAATGCCGGAAAAACGCACCAGTCTAGCGCCGGTGTAGGTATTGTTGGCTGTAAATTACATGAATGTACAATGGCAGATCTACATGAAAGAGGAGAGATAGAAGAGAGAGAGTCAGTTAGGGTTTTGAGCTTTGAGTTTCATATCTGAATCGAAATCAGGGGCCGGAGTGCCGGCTCTGGTCGTCGGCTGAAAGGGGAGAAGGAAGTGACGGTGGGGGTCATGGCGGTGGAGGTGGAGGTTGTTGATCTGGGGTTGATTCCTTGTGTTAGTTCTTGATCTGGGTTTTTACTTTGAGTTCTTAATTTGGGTTTTTTTTTTTGTTCAAAGCACTACAATTAATTTGTTCAAATCTCATTTAATTTAATGTTGTTTTGATTGGATTTGTTTAGGTGATGATGATTCAAGTAAACAAACTGAAAATCTGAAAATTACCTTTGGATGCACGAAAATTAATTCGTTTAATATTAAAGTCTCGCTGAATTAATCAAATGCTGTTTTGATCTGTTCTTGATTTTCTGGGTTTTGATGATGATGTTCTTGAAGATACAGATGTTCTTGATGATGGGTTTTCTGGATTTTCTGGGTTTTGATTTTCTGGGTTTTGATTTTCTGGATTTTCTGGGTTGATGATGATGATGTTCTTGATGATGATGTTCTTGATTTTCTGGATTTTCTGGGTTTTGATGATGATGATGTTCTTGACTTGATGATGATGTTCTTGATTTTCTGGATTTTCTGGGTTTTGATGATGATGATGTTCTAATAATCTGCTGCTGTTTTGATCTGTTCTTGATTCTACATGTTCTTGATATTCTGCTGCTGATGATGATTATTTGGGAGAAGAGAGATGACCAAAATTTTAATTAATAAAATGTTAAATGAAAAACAAAATGACCAAAATGCCCCTGCACTACAGGACAAAATAGGAGGTTGCAACAGTAAAAAAAATGGGGTTTTGAAGTTTTGGACTAAAATGGCAACAAAATGCAAACCACAGGGCCCTGGATGTAATAAGTTTGAGATTTGGACTAAAGTGGCAAAACTGGCCAAACCACAGGGACCAAAATGGCAGTTTACTCTTTAAAATATTACTTTCAGCAATTACATAATCAGCCCCTGAGGTTTAGTTTAGCGAAAGTGCACAAATTACCCTTGACTTTAATTAACCAAGTTATATTAAAAGAAAGCTAACATTTTAGTTTTAAACTAACTAAGTTAGTTTACTAACTTTAATATCTAACGAGATTAACTAGTTTATTAATAAAAATAAACTTTTAAATAACAAAATTAATTAATTTAATTAGTTTAAATTTGAATAATGACCATTTTTTTAACGAATAAAAATATTTAAACGTTTATTTGTTTCACAAAGCTTTCGAGTTTCGAGATTTAGGATTCGAATCTCATCATTTTAATAGTTTCAACTAGTTTAACGAGTATCAAGTGCCGCTAAATATAGAATCAAGAATCCATGAATAATATTTCGTTCGAACGATAAATCGATTATAGTTGCACATAATATGATTACACAAAATAGTTTTGTTTTCATTATGATCAATAGTCTCGAATTACAAGCGGAACGAAAGTAGATTACAAAGAGAGTACAAGCGTCTAAATATGGAAAGTACAACATGAATTGCTAAAAGAAGAAAGTGCAGAAATGCGGAGCGTTACACCTTCCCCCAAGTTAAATGCTTAAAACTAAACCGCCAAAAACCTAAAAAAAACTAACCCCCCACTGCCCAAAAATAAACCCCTCAACCCCCACCCAAGCTAAATGCTAAAAACTAAACCCCCAAAAAAACCTTAAAGATCTTTCAAAATCTAAAAAACACACAAAAAGTTTTTTTACTAATGAAATGTAGCGATTTTTTGATAAAAATATTTAAAAAATTATGTGTTTTTTAGATTTTTTTAGGTATTTTTAGTTGTGTTCACATTGTTTCTCGCAATAAAGGGTGGTTCCTAACGGATCTTTATCTCCTATATATAGGAGAAGGATCCGTTAGGAATCATCATTTATTGCGAGAACTGTGAGAACTAATGCGAACACAACAAAAAAATACCTAAAAAAAAATCTAAAAAACACACAATTTTTTTTTAAATATTTTTATGTATAATCGCTACTTTTAGTAGTAAAAAAATTTTTTTGGCTACTAAAAGTAGCGATTTTTATATAAAAATATTAAAAAAGAAAATTTTTGTGTGTTTTTTATATTTTTTAGGGGTTTAGTTTTTAGAATTTAGCTTGGTTGGGGGCGGGGGTTAGGTTTTTTTTTTTTTGGGGGGGGGGGGGATGGGGGGTTAGGTTTTTTTAGGTGCAGTGGGTTTATTTGTTGTGTTCAAACGAACTCCGATTGGACTCATTCCAGCGGCGATGGAACCGGCTCGTCGAACCCTAACTAGGATCTCTTAACCCTAAACCCTAAATATATTAGGGTTTGGCTTTTAGGGTTTAGCTTTAGGGTTTAGTATTAGGGTTTAGCTTTAGGGTCTAGCTTTAGGGTTTAGGGTTTAGCTTTAGGGTTTAGTTTTAGGGTTTAGCTTTAGGTTTAGCCTTTAGGGTTTAGCTTTCAGGGTTTATAGTTTAGATTTTACGGTTTAGCTTAGGTTTTAGCCTTATTATTTACCTTTAGGGTTTAGAGTTTTGGAGTTAGGATTTAGGGTTAAGAGAGATTTTAGTTAGGGTTCGACGAGCCGGTTCCAACGCCGCTGGAATGAGTCCAATCAGAGTTCGTTTGAGTCGGTTCCCCGCTGTTCCGCACTTTTTTAGTGTTCCCCAATGAACCTTCCCCTATATATATATATATATATATATAGAGAGAGAGAGAGAGAGGCCGGTTATCATACAAATACACTAATCGTACATTATGTACGCTTCATCCACAACCGTCAGATCATCTCATTTAAACAGCGTGTTTTACTATTAAATTTACCAAATTAAAATTAATAAAAAGAAACCGCCAAGGTTAAAATCGTCAAATGCGAGATCAAAACCCCGGATAATCAGCACACAATAACTCACAAACATACCGTAAAACCAAAAATCAACATTGAATTCTCCTTCTCCCAAGTTCCTTGTTACTCTCCGTTGCGATTCAACTAAGATTCATGACATTTGAGAAACGAAGCAAAGCAAACAACGACAGACCACAAGCGAAGAAGATGAATCCAGGTATCGATTGACATTTGCGATTTTATAATGGAATGTACAGGGACTTTAATGTCAAATGCGATTTTGTTTGTTTATTAAGGTTTTAGACTCAAACATATAATTTTATAAGATTAGGTATTGTTCACAACTACGATTTTGTTATGACTGGTATGGTTATTTATTATGTTTTCCATGATTATGCAGTTTTCTTAATGATAAGTTGATATATGTGCGAAATCATATAGGGTTTTGTGAGGGTTTTGTATGACATATGCGATTTCATATGTTAAAATATTGTTTGTTGAACGTTTTTTGTTTTAGGTTAGATTGAACATGCGAATTGATAAAAAGGCACATGCGATTTCATATGATTAGTTAGTTTTAGGGGATTATGATTAAAATTATACATGCGATTTTATATTTTTTAGTTGCTTAAGGCATGCGATTTATAAAATTGGCTAGTTATGGTAATGCTTAACTAAGACATGCGAATTGATATCTCATACATGCGATTTTATCACATAATGACTTAGGGTACATGATTAACTACTAAATGCGAATTTATAATGGTTTTTGACTGATAGCATGCGATTTTGTAGAAATAGATTCTGATGATGACTTTGAAGGCCCAATATCAACACTGATAAAAGTTAACAAAAATATAAAAAGAAGGATTGTTGAAGAAAGTTCTGAAGAGTATGATTTTGTTAAGCCACTCCCAAAAAAGAAAAAAAGATGAGAGGAAATCGAAGATACAAACAAAAAAACATTCAAAAAAGGTGGAAACACCTAAAACAGAACATAGGGAATTCTTCAAATATAGCAAGAAGCAATACTGTTGAGATGCCAACCTAACTCATATATGGAAACGGTGAAATTTTTTTCAATAAGACAGCTTGATGAGGTGAAGAATATGGGATTTGGAGCTATTCTAGATTTGAATATCAACCATACTTCGACACGATTGGCATATTGGCTAGCCAGAAACTTTGACGAGAAGTTCGATAAGCTAAACGTGGGAAAACACCAAATAAAAATAACATCGGACACAGTTTATGAGGTATTTGGAATACCAAAGGGGCCAAAGAAGGTTGAAATAATAGCCGATAAGAGAAAAGTTAAAAAGCAAGAAAATTTTGAAAAGAGTAAAGAACCGGGAAATGCTGTCAGGGATACATTCATCAGCCAGTGGGGGGAAAACACAAGAATTACCCATGGCTTAATTGCAAATACAATGGAAAATCAAAGAGATGGGGGGAGCTTGTTTAGATTAAATTTCCTTGTGTACTGGATGACATTCTTTGCGGAAATTACAAAGGCAACAACTGCAATTGATATATGTTTACTTGGAGTAGAAGCTGTTGAGGAAATATAGAATCTAGATTGGTGCTCATATCTACTCGACACCTTGCGTCGTACACGAGCGGGCTGGAAGAACTATAAAATACAGTTCGTGGGACCTGTTGCCTTTCTTACGGTATACATTACTACATTTCATAACATATTTCAAATACTAGTTTGTTTTGATATATAATTAAATGATCTTGTGATTTATACAGCTTCTATACACGCATGAGTACAACAAGAGGCTTAAACTGTTTGAGAAAGCCGTGGAGATACCGGTTATTCGTTATATCACATATTCGGAGATTGATAAATTCGAAGATCATATTTCGGATAACAGACCTGTGTAGACATCAAGTGAGAGTGAAGAAGAAGAAGAAGAAGAAAATGAAGAAAATGAGGGTCGTTCAACGGAGGAGTATACATTACGACCACCAGTTGACACCACAATAAGCTACAAAAGAAGGATTGCACGTGCAGTACAAAACGTAGAAACCGGGGAAGAGCCAAAAGATAACGAGAACATTGATGATTTCATGGATTTCAGTTTTGAAATCCATGAAATGTCTCAGTTGAACCATTTGGGACTAAATTATGAGGGACTGATCTATCAGTCTCGGATACATACTATCTGAGACTAATTTATTAGTTACTAATTGTATTAGAGACTGATTTTTTTGTGACTGATGTCCGTGACTAATAATCAGTCCTTAATACTTGGACAACTTATCTGAGACTGAATTTTAGTCACAAATATGTTTGTCTAAAAATAAATTTTGGAGGGAAACTTATTGGTTACTGAAATTCAGTCCTAAATAACTTAACCTATTAATAAAAATGGCGCCATTTTATTGGTCACTAATATTCAGTCACTAATATATTGACACCGAGGGACTAAACTATGAGGGACTAATCTATCAGTCTCGGATACGTAGTATCTGGGACTAATTTATTAGTTACTAATTGTATTAGAGGTTGATTTTTTTGTGACTGATGTCCGTGACTGAATTTTAGTCACAAATATGTTTGTCTAAAAATAAATTTTGGGGGGAAACTTATTGGTTACTGAAATCCAGTCCTAAATAACTGACCCATTAATAAAAATGGCGCCATTTTATTGGTCACTAATATTCAGTCACTAATATATTGACACCGAGGGACTAAACTATGAGGGACTAATCTATCAGTCTCGGATACGTAGTATCTGGGACTAATTTATTAGTTACTAATTGTATTAGAGGTTGATTTTTTTGTGACTGATGTCCGTGACTGATTTAACTAAATAAGACTAACCCAGTTAAAAATTATAAAAGGATTTCTATTAAAAAGACTAACTTAGTTAGTCTTTTCAGTTAACTACTTCAGGGGCTGATTTGGTTATTTTTAAAAGTATTTTAACCTTATATTCTAACCGAGTTAATGGATTTGTAAAGGTTCCTTATTAAACAACTAACTTAGTTAATATACCCAGTTAACTATTACAGGGACTATTTAGGTAAATGTGGAACCACAGGGGCCAAAGTGTAAATTTTTGTTAAAATGAATAAAAAGGTTCGAATCGGTCACCAACAAGACTCGAACCCACGCCCCTCGAACACACACACACACATGCATAACCGGCTGGACTACCACCATCGTTGTTCATATCTCAGATTTATGTTATATATATATACACTTTATAAATATAAAATATATATATTTAAACCTGCATATCCGCGCTGTGGACCGGACTTCGACAAACCCCGATGTTAATGGGTTATCTGATCAATGTCGTTGCACGCCTATTCTCTGCACCTCAAAAGCAACTTCCCACGCGCATTTAATTGATTCGAACGTGCCTGACTTCGATGAAACCGAAGTAGTTTTTATAAAATTAAAAGTGGAATCTACCACTAATTTCTGTTGGTGTAATGTCCAAATTGAGGCGTTTTATAAAAAAAAAAATTAAACCAAGCGTAGAAAAAAGTTGTAGCAACATCCGTAGCAAATCTGAGGAAAAAAATATAAAAAAATAACGTAGCAAAATCGGTAGCAAAAAGAAATGTTTGAAAATTAAATAAAGAAGTTAAATAAACCTGGTAGCAAAATTTGGAGAAAGTTGGATGTAAATAAAAATTAAACCCCAAAATAGGGTTTTCTTATATGCAACCAGTTACTACACCACCGTTCACGACCATCGCCGCCCACTCCACCGGAATCACGACCATCAAATTGAGTTTCGGGCTGAGACGAGGTTCGTACACACTACAAAAGAACTACACAAACATGGATATTCTTGTTGACCAATCATATTCTTTCTTTATGACGATGTCTCAAACTGGAAGCAATGATTAGTAAGCAGCCATCTTGCATAACACATCTAAACTGCATTTGCATAAAATTAAAATAACTAACATGACGTTAAAATATAAAAATAAATAAAAAAACCTAATTTAACTATTCATCGTCGGAGTCCGCTAAAAGGTGGGGTATTACGTATTTCGTAACAACGTACGAGTACAAATAACAGTTCAAGTTAAAATACCAACTAACTTATATATCAATTATGTAATCGGTTTCAATTAATGGTCAATAACACAAATTTGTTACTCCTCAAGTCTATTTTCTTTACATATGGAATATTTATACTTAATCAAATTTGTTACCCAAACCCTTTCTTAGCAAAAATCATAAATCTCTCTAAAAAAAAGGATTTGTTTTTTGTTAATCTGATTGGTCTATTCAAACTCACACGGATCGCCATGCTATCACCATCATCCGTTGATCAAAACCAATCCAACGGCCACAAAACCCTACAACACTTAAAGCACACAACATCCCCTATCTCCTCACCTCTTTCTCGCTCATCTCCCCCCTCTCTCTCCAGCAGGTGGCCGACACCACTGGCGGTGGCGGCGGCGCCAGCTTCTCGGCGGCAACGACGAACACAGAAGGTCGACGAAGGTTTGAGCGGCGGTGGCAGCGGTAGATCGGAACGACGGCGCTCAAACCGGACGCCGACTGTCGCCTTTCGTCCGCGAAAAGCCTCAAGTTATCGACAACCGGAGCAACTCCGGCGGTTTTTCTTTCCGGCGCTGATGATGATGATGCTGTTGTAACTGTTGATGACGATGATGATTGAAGATGGTGACGGCGGCGGCGTGGCGACGGACGGAGTCTCGGTCCGATGTGTTTGACGGTAACCCCCCCCCCCTTCTCTGTTTTCTTCTTTTTGTTGAAGTCGATGATGATGATTGTGGTGATTTTTGTTGAAGTCGATGATGATGATGATTGTGGTGATTTTTGATGACCAGAATTTAACTTGGTCAAATCTTATATGAGTTCTTTTAGGCATTATGTGTCATTGTGTCATATGAAAGGATTTTGAGGCGTTATATGAGATTTTAGTTTTCAGTTATCAATAGTAGAAGTAGAAGCAATCTCTAGTTTCCAGGCTACCGAGTTAGAATACAGTAATCATATATTGGGTGTTTTTACTACTTGCCATTTAGATTTGTGTATAATTGAAATAATAATTGCCTTCTTTATTCAAATCCACAGTCATTGATGTGGGAAACCCAAAAGTAAATGTCACATCTACACCCGTTCAAGGCACATTTGAATACTGTGGACGTGTTATTGTAAATGGCGTTTCGAGAAGGCAACTTGGGAGTTATGCAAAAGCATATCAAATTACGGTGCTTCCGAAGCGGATACTTGATAGCTGGCATAACATGATTCAAATTTGTTTTCACCAGTAAGTAATGTAATGACACTTTTAGATTGAGCATGGCGGGCAGGTTGGGTAACTAGTCAAAACAGGCTCACATTGAAACATGTCGTTTTAGTACCGTTCAAAATGAGCCAGGTCAGACAGGGTTGATCAATATACATCTTTTTTATGAATATTTAATGTGTTAATTTATGATTTCAAAAAACCAATATATCACCCTAATAATATAAATTATTGAATAATATGATTTTAGAGGTTGTATGTTAAATATACAGTTCGGTCAAAGTCAAACAAGAAAGTCACAATGATGGTCAAAGTTCAGTTATACCTAGATGGTTATGGGGAATTAGCCCATAATCACAAACAGAACACAAAAACAGGTCTGATAATATAAGTATTCATAATCATAACAAAAGACAAGAAATCAAACCCGAAAACAATGTTTAATTCGAAGATTCTCCAAACCTAATACTCCAAATTACTTCATTAGACCTATTTAAAATGTGGACATAATCGTTTAAAATATATGTGTAAATAAAGACACGTCACTTAATTACTTCATTAGACCTATTTAACCCGTGTTTTAGATTATAAACATAACACAAACTAACCGTTTATAAGTGAAAGAAAAGAATTGCCACCTCTAGTAGGTCTCTTATATGTTCTTTGTCTTATATCAAGCTATAATTGAGTTTTCTAGATTTTCAAAACTAAATAAGAAGATATTTATTCACAAAGGAAGTTGTATGCAGAAATCATTCACAAGGGTTATGCCAATGTGAAGAAGATGATTGGAGATTTGTTCGAAAGGGTTCATGGAGTTCCGTTATGTCACTGTATGAGAAAAAGTTTGTTGATGTGAAGTTTGTTGTTCAGCTAGAAGGCTTTGTAACTGTTACTCTTGATGAAGGTACATTTTTACAATTCTTGCAAAAATGAGCGTATTTTGACCCAAAAAAAATGTCAAGTTGATATCTTTTGTTCCATTACTACTTATATGTCCACAATTGGTGGTCTCTAAAAATTAGTCAGTTTTACAAGAAAGTCAAAGGAAGTCAACTGGTCAACTTTCGGGTTTGGTTTGGATCAACTCGGTTTGATTCAAGTGCGGATTTCGATCAACATTCAGGTCTTGGTCCGGCTCAGAAAGTCAAAGGAAGTCAACTGGTCAACTTTCGGTCAACAAAAGTCAACCTGGTTAACACTCGGGTCAACAGCAGGTTCTCAGGTCAACGCGTGACCCGGTAAAGTTTTAACGACGCAAAAATTTAGTTTAGTTTGATATAGATTTCAGATTTTTAGATAGTTACGCGACCGAGCTCGACCCAACTAACTAACGGTTTTACATTAGCGATTTGGTTTCATATTTGACGTTTTCATATACTTGGCGTAAACTTTATATATAATGTTTGTGAAATATTGTTGAATTTTGACAATAAATCGACACATTTGTTGTCGGGATCGTCCAAAAACAGAGGAAACTCTGTCCATTTTTCGTAAAAACCTGAATTCCAATACGTATTGAGCTTAAAAACGACACCAATTGAGATCCAAGCTTTCTTATAAAAAAAATGAATATAGAAGTATCCTTCTTTTGGCGACGTTTTGTCGACTATTTTTGAGCTAATCATCTTGGATTTGCAGGGCAGATTGGGATTCCTAGAGCCAAAGATGGGGCAAGATTCCATCTAAAGTACAATAGGGCATCTTCAAGAGGTGGAAGGAGGGCACGCGTCATTTGATGGCAGTGGTGGGTTGTTCAAATATGCAACAGAGATCTAGGGAAAGAGAGAGAGAGAGCGATGAAAGAGATGAGAGAGAGTGACGGTTGATGGCCTAATTAGGTTCTTTAATTTTGTTCCAGGTTGGGAGAGGCAAAGCGGTATACACGGATGAGGATATTGATGGGATACATGAAGGGTGTTTGAGTTATGGGGCTGCGTTTGTTTTTAAGTGACTATTTTAGATGTCAAATTATGTACGCCAAACAATATTTTTTGTTAACTTAAGATATTTGTATTATTTTTGACGTATGACTATGAAATGAATTGTTTTGTTATGTGTATTTTGTTATGATATGGATTTATATATTGTTTTGGTTCTATGGATTTATATATTGTTTTGGATTTATATATTGTTTTGGGGACTGAAATATCATAGTATTTGAGACTAATTTGCAGTCACCAAAGACATGTATCGGGGACTGAAATGACGTGGTAACGGGGGACAAATTGAGGACTGAATTTTTATGTATCAGAGACTAACCGTTAGTCACTGTTGGTGTCATACAATCGGGACCGATTTTCAGTTACTAAAAACATTATCTAGTACTAGGTATCTGGGACAGGCTGGGGACTGGAAAATCAGTCCTTGATAAACATTAGGGACTGATGTTTATGTATCAAATACTGATTTTTTAGTCTCTAATACTCATTTTTTTTATGTATCAAGGATTGATTTTCAGTCACCGACGAAATGTATTCGAGACTGAAATGATGTTGTACCACAACGTATATTGAGGACTGATTTTATATGTATAGGAGACTGAATATCAGTCTCTATTGATTTTATACAATAGGGACTGATTCTTAGTTGTTAAAACCAGTATCTAGTACTAGGTATCTGGGACTGGCTGGGGACTGACAAATCAGTCCTTGGTAACCATTAGGGACTGATTCTTATGCATCAGATACTGATTTTTCAGTCCCCAAAAGTCATTTTTTTTGTAGTGACAGCCCACGAACGAGAACGAGAGGCTTCTAAAATCAACAAAAAGGTAAGCGCAAAAAAATAGTAATTTCACTTAATCCATTTATATTTAACAATTCAATTAATAGTATCTTAGCTCGAAAAATATTACAGAACCTGTTGAAAAAAATGAAAACGAATGTCAAAAAATACCTTAAAATGGTTCAAGATGTTCAAGGGATGAACAACTTAGTTTTAGAAGCAAAAACTAAGTGTTTTTGGGATCCGGAGATTATGGAGGCCTGTAAGCAGTGGGATGAGACACTTTAGAATAATCCCATTTGTGTGCCGCCTGATTCGGTTCAAGAGCATGAAAATTCACCCTCTCATATTCATCAAGAGCCTGAAAATCCAGCTTCTGAAGTTCATCATGAAGTTACTACAAACGAAGAAGGTAGACAGGATGAAGAAGCTCAAAAAGTAATATCCAATGTTTTGGTGCAAATGGCAACAGAAGGTAAAACCTGTGATTTCAAAATTAACACATGCAAAATTATGTAAAAAATGACTATTTCTTATACACATGCGAAACCTAAAAAAACACATGCGATTTCTTCCAAAAGAATTCAAATTGATTTCGCATGCAATGTCATGTATACCTTGCGATTTTGATTCTGATGTATTAAAATTCAATAATTTGTATCTATAGGGGTACTGCAGCCAGATGAGGAAGGATTGATAAGTAAAGATGATGGAGGAGTGACAGACACCCTTATTGCAAACATTCAAACTGTCGAAACGGGGGTATACGCTTACAAACCACCTACCAAAGGTAAAAAACACTTTATATTAGAAAAAAATAAAAAGCACAACATATTATATTTCTTAACTTGCTCTTGCCTGCAGAAAGCGGTGAAAACGAAACTGTTATCGAGGAAACTGTGAACTTGGCAGAATCTACACAAAAATTCAACAAAAAGTTCAAGAAACTACACAAAAAGACCCTCAACAACCCGATTGGGGAATTGAAGCTGAGAAGGAACCGAAAGTTGAATGCCCTCAGGTGACGGCTGAGGAATTGCAGTCTGTTGAGTTGCTTTTGAGCCTGGGACCCAGCCTGGAAGAAAATAAAGAAAAAAAAACCAACTAGAGGGAGAAAAAACTCAAAGCCAAAGCAAGTTCCACAACAAGTTCTACCAAAAGGGTTAAATGAACTGCTTTATAAGACAATAGAAGCAGCCAAAGTTCGAGCTGAGAAAAGATGTGCAGAGCTCGGAGACAAATTTTGTTCCCCTTACTGCAACAGGGTGGTAAACATGCATGAAGCACTCTTGAATCAAGAATTGAGTGTGATTCGATATACATTTGCTACATTTGCAGGCATAGAGTAAGTAAAATAGTTATATCAACTAACAAACATCTAAAATATATACACACAACAATATTAATTATTTATTTTTTTGGCTGGCAGAGATGAATTTTTCCGATCAAAAACTGAGGTTGCCACATTCAAAGCTATATTTGAAAGCTTCTATAGGGGTCAGTACGTAGCATCGAACGTAATAGATGCATTTGTGGATGTGCTAAACCTTGAAGTGAAAAAGAGGGATAGGAAATCATCACCATACAGACTCTTCTTATTTAGCACAATGATGGTATGTTTTGATAAACATTTTGGAACTTGAAATTATAATAGTAAATGCATATTCAATGATTTCGCATGCTAATTATAGCTAAAGCGCATGTAGAATAAGAGAAAGTTTTCCTGTGAAAACAAAAAACAACATTTCTCATACTGTTGTAATTTCGCATGTGGTATACATACTATTCGCATGTGAAAAAAATCCATTGTTTGGATAACTTTAAATACAATGCTTAACTTTGATTCTAATTACATAACATAGAGCCGGATATCTTTTACGACGAGAAGAAATACACAGACAACAAACGACTAAACATATTTGCCTCAAACTTTGAAGACATCATACTAAAATATGAGGTAAAAAAACTTGATTCGGTTGACTTGGTGTTTATTCCGGTACTTCAAGGTAACCACTTCTATGTCTTGTGCTTCCACTTGAAAACCGACAAAATTGAGCTGATTGACAATTCAGCAGCTGAACAAGAGTTTAAGGAAAGATACAAGGGGCTTCCAGACACACTGGTAATACAAAAACTTATACATATACGTGTTATATCTTATGTAAAAGCTACTAACACAATGTTGCTATCTTACAGAGAAGGGTATTGGTTTTATACCTACGAAAGGCTTTAAAACCAACACCGGCTATAGAAGAACTTGCATCCTCAGTTATAGAAAGAAAAGTGATGGATTGGAGGACGAAGAATAACGGCGTAGACTGTGGAGTGTTTACGATGCGTCACATGGAAACATACAAAGGAGACAAAATACCATGGGTGACTGGATTTGTGAAAGAAGATGAAGTAAACAACAGACAGAAATCACAACTTCATCTCCTAAGGCACATATATCTCAGTAAAATAGTTCTATCCGATCACAATATTCATCGTCAACAGATAATTAAAAAGGCAAATGATTTCGATAAAAGGCCTGAGAAAGAAAGGTATATGAGAGATTTGGATAAGATAATCCCAGATAGGATTAGTAGATATTTTGGAAAGCCAAAGTAAACTTGTTTGATGTTGGATTTATGTTAAATATTTAGACTTGTTATATAACATTAGTGTTTTTAGTTTCTCATATATTATGTTTAAAATCATAAGTTTGACATTGAATAATTAAAATTTGCAATAAATAGGTGAATATAAACATGCAAAATAAAAAATCCATTCCATAACACAACATGCGAATTTATTGAAACATGCAAAACTTGGATATTTTATTAAAACAAAGCACTAAAATAAACAAAAGTTCATTCAAAAGATGAAAGAAACTCCATTTTCATCTTCATCGAGCATCTTAAGACAGTTATTGCATCGGCCAACTCTTTTAAATGTTTCTCATCCCTCTCACCCAAATCCACCATAAACATAACAACAATTTCTTTAAGATTACTCACTTTCATCTGAGATAGCAAGTTCAAAATTTCTTGTATTCTCTTCATGTTTTCTGTTACACGAGAAATGTTGGCCTCCAACATCTCTTGACATGATCGATCCTCTTGAATTTGTTCCTGAATCCTTTTCCTCAAAGCCTGCTTGATACTTGGTTCAGAAGAAAATGATGTTGGTAGATCTGCCATTTTTAATAGGATGTTTGAAATAGTGATAAAAATATAAAATATATAATAAAAGAAAATTATTGATATGAATTATTGAAATCATATATTGAACTGAATTATTTGATTTCAATTATTGAACTGAGTTATGAAACACACTGTGCGAAAATAAATATAATTATTTTTAAAGCGTGCGAAATAAAAAGCTATATTTGATAAATACTTTCTAGTTTGCGAAATCTCGAACTTAAATATGCGAAATTAAATATTAAACTTCATTGCGTGCGAAATGTCCACCTTAAACATGCGAAATTATACAATTGATCCATTCTTAACTACCTGGATTATGTTAAAAACACCACATACGATATACCAAACAACACATGCGATGTAGTAAACCCAACAAATAAAACCAGAAACAACTTATCTTCAAACCTCATTACACTCTAATAAAATGAAAAAAGCTTCAAATCAAATAAAACCCTGAACTCAACCTAATAAACCTATTATGAAAAAACAAAAACAAAACATCCTAAATGACAAATCCAGCATTTTCAGAAAAATCGCGAATCTGGGTTCGGTCAGGAATCAATCAAAAAACCTACAAATCGAATTGATACGAACAATAATTAAATGGACGGTTACGAAACGAACTCCATATCTGCTTCCTAGTTGATGGAATTCCCTGATTAGCCCTCAGATATTCGAATAGAATGTCTGATATACCCTTATTTAATTAAATTGAATATGGACACGTGTATGCCTGTGGGTAGCGCGTACATAATGTACGATAAGGAGATTTGTACCATACTCTTTACCTATATATATATATATATATATATATATATATAGTGGAATGATGTATAGAAAACTTATTTGTGCTAAGAAAACCTAAGAAACCCAATCTATAACCATTGATCAAGATCATCCAATGGCTCTGATGCGTGTGAGTGTCGTATAGTTTTTAATGTATATTTTAAGCCCTTTTTAACACTTTAGTCAAGTTTTAAATTTATAAAACATGATATTTACTAACACTAAACACACATATGGGCAAGTGCACCCATCGTGAGCGTAGTATAGCGTTGGTAAGATACCGAGGTCGTCCAAGGACACAACAACTTTAAGTACCGGTTTATCCTCAACGTCTAATCAAATAAAAAATTTAGAAAAAAGGTTTTTAAACAAGAAAATAAAACTAACTAAAAATGTTGAAAATAAAAATAAAAATAAAAACAAAAACAGATAGACAAGATGAATCACTTGGATCCGACTCGCCTTTAGTGTAACCTTTGATTATTTCCGCACTTTTGCAATTGTTAAGAGATTATCTTAGGTATAGTAGTAGGCCCCTCTTTTGAAGGTGACGTTACCCTCAACCCAGTAGTTTGAGTCAACAAGGATACAATCCTAAAGGGTTGGATTATTGAAAGATAATTAATTAAGTTATTAATGCATATTGTGGTAGGCCCCTCTTTCGAAGGTGACGTTACCCTCGGCTAAGTAGTTTGAGTCAGCAGGGATACAATCCTAAGTAGCCGGGTTAAAGTTTTAATAGTAGTTTACGTATGAGGGGATCAAGGAATTCGGACCCCTGACATCCAATACCAGTGGGTATTGAAGGAGGTCCTACTAAACTTGACCCAGGTCCTTGCAGGATCTATACACTGAACAAGGCAAGACGCTTACCAAACCATTCCCTTAACCCCCGACTAGGTAGCCAACATATCTCCATATAGACCGTGGAGATATGAATGGTGAAAATATTTTATTTTATATAGACAGCAAAATAATGCCAAGACACCACGGACAAATGATAAGGAAGATTCACCTTCAACATAAGAAACTAGTTATTAAAGCTATTAATACATAACCAAATAAAAAGTGCGAAAAGATTAAAAATAAAAAGTATTACACTAAATGCTTGTCTTCACCAAGTGATGTAAGAGACTTAGGCAAACATGGCCTTTGATTGTCAATAACTCTTACGATCAATCTTGGATCCCGAGACTACTCACACACTCTATGATGGATGATGGATGATGGTGGTGGATGTGGGTTGTGATGGTGGTGGTGGATGGGTGAAGTGTGAGAGAGGTGGTTTGCCAAGGGATGGTTTGCAAGTGAGCCAAGCACCCCTATTTATAGCCTGCACAGAAGCCCGGACACGGCCCCGTGCCCGTTGGGCACGGCCCTGTGTCCACCCATCTTCATTAAATGCAGTTTGTCTGCATTAGTTGACCACGCCCCCGTGTCGGCTGGGTACGACCCCGTGTGCAGAAGCGTATCTGTACTATCAAGATTTGCCTAGATTCTGCGAATCTTAGCGTTGACCACGGCCCCGTGTTCACTGGCCACGCCACTGTGTTGGGAAATAGAAGCTTCTACAACTTTGTCTTTTCTGCAGACACTTGGGCACGCCCCCGTGTTCATTGAGCACGGGGCGTGTTCAGCCTTTTGATGTCTGGTTTTTGCTTGAGAAGATGTTGTCGAGGGGTCGTGCATGCCACGTTTATTCCTTTTCTTGTATTATTGTTAGATTTGGCTGTATTTTTGCTTCTTTGGTTCATTTAAGCTCATTTAACCATGAAAATACAAAAGGAAGACAAAAGCACACTTTTTCCAACATTAGTACTAAAAATGGTTAGTTTTATGCCTCATTTGATGTAATTTATATGTTGCATTTTGCACACATCAAATACCCCCACACTTGAATCTTTGCTTATCCTCAAGCAAAACTCTTTATTTTGTGGCTTACACACCCAAATGGAATGGGTAGAAGAGAAGGTTTTGGGCTTGTTATAGAGTGTCAGGATTCCAAGATTCTTTATTAGCTTTTATTTTTACTTTATTTACAATCCTATTCGTTATGATTTATTTAAAACATTACATAAGAGAAATTATTTATTTGGGCATAACATGCCTCTTTAAAATTCCATTTATATACAAGTTCACATAAGTCACCTGGGATCACTCAACACTCGGCCGAAGATGTATTTTTGTGAAACACTCGAGAGCGACATGGAACTTACTTCTACCATATGCTTGCCAAGCAATCAATCCTCCTCCTTTTTAACTATAAACCTTTGTAAATATCAAGAAGACTTTGGGGAAGGGTTAGGCTTGGGTTAAAGGTAGGTGGTTGGGTTAGTGGTTACTAGCAAAGGGCGAAAGGCGTAAAAAGCGTCAGTTTTCGTAAAACATTTTGTTTTTGTGACTTTTTATTTTAATGAAGCATTATTCAAACAAGTCTTCTTTTGATGAGCTTTGTTTGTTTATTTCTAACTTCATTTTTCTTTTCTTCTCTATAATTTTTTTTTATTAGGAAGTCACAAGAAAACCGAGCTTTGTTACTAAAATAAAGGGTTTAAAATGAAAAAGGGTTTTGGTGGGTAAAAGGGTGTTTGTTTTGGGTTTAGAAATGAAAAGGTTTAGGCTAAAAGGGGTTAACTAGGGGGATTTTGGGTAGGTGGTAAAAAAAAAAAAAGAAAAATAATGTTGTTGAAGTAAAAAGGTTAGTCCTAACGCCTCTATCATTTACTTACTTGGGTTTAAGTTGGTAAGGACCGGGAATGTATTATCGTGGCAAGTTCTAGAGTCGTAAGAAACCAAGCGGCTATTTACACAAGAAACGAAAAATGAGCATTTAGTTTAAAGATGTGTATTTGTATGCTCAATAAAGGCGCAAAACTCACTTTTGTGGGAATGGGTTTTATGTGATCAAGTATATATAAACAAATTTTAACTAGATTTGTCATGCCGTTTCATAATTTTCTTATGTTTGTTCTTTTTATCACTACGCTATCGGTCGTAAATTTGTAAAAGTATAACCTTTTTAGAACTTGTTATTCCCAAATTAAACCAAGACAAATTAAAAAAATGAAAAACTTTTGAAAAAATTTGGGGTGTTTAGCGGTTCCAATAGAGTTTTGTGTAAGGCTTGTAATTAGGACTTGCAAAATTCAAGGTTTTAGCACCCCCCCCCCCCACACTTAAATTACACATTGTCCTCAATGTGTCTCAAAAATAAGTTTTTAGGTTGATTTAATGTGTACAAGGTGTGTTAAAAACAAAATTTTATGTTACTGGGCAGCTGGTCACGGCCCCGTGTCGGATAGACACGACCCCGTGTATAGAGTGCCAGTAACGAGAACTTACCGAAGGTGGACACGGGGGCATGCTGGATGAACACGACCCCGTGTCTGGCGAAAGTATGCATAAATAAAACAAACAGCAGGTCTGGGCGATGGGAACGGGGGAGTGTCGGCTGAGCACGTCCCCGTGTGGACAAACTGCAAAAGTGTAAAACAGGTTTTTGGCTTCGGTTCTGCAGGCCCGGCTTTAGTAGCACTAATGTTTAGTGCTCTAATCCTGGTATGTTTAATTAATAAATACCACACCAAACAATAACAAATATCCTAATTTACCAACGTTAATCATCCATACCATAAGTTAAAAAGAAATGCAGAAATAAAAAAAAAGTGTTAGAGAAAGTAAATTGTTCAACAAGCGGCACGCAGGCCGGAAATTGTTCATAAGATAAGAGGGGTTAACCTGTGAAACCTTTAACCATGAACCGCTACCTCCACTCCTCCCGTTCAATCCATATCCTCGTCTTCATCATCATCACCTCCTCCGTGGCCCGCCATATACTCCCGGATGTTCCCAATGTCATCCTGCATGTCGGAGATTTTCTCTCTATTGCTCAGACCCAGGCGTATGTGTTGCTGGCCATATTGTAGGTGTTCCTGGTACACATAAGGTTTTCCTGCAATAAATCATGTAAGCTTTGAAAGTTAGGAAAACCGCCTCCTTGAGAGGAGGATTGACCCGGATCACCCTGGTGCTGATAGTGGTACTAGGGAGGAGGACGGATATGTGGAGCGTGTAAGACGAGTGCTTCCTGCGGGTTCCATGCATGGCCTTGAACTCTTTGAAAACTGACCGTCCTATCTTCCGCGTCGTAAATTAAGTTCATGGATCGGCAAATGACCATGTCCACACTCCCCGACCATGGTCCTTTGCGGAAGGACCTCGGCATGTTCACGAAGTTTTTGAAGAGGCGGTATATCCACCCTCCAAAGAAGATAGGAGTCGGGGGAGTAGCAAGTTGGTTCCAATGCATGTTTCGGAGCAGGAGGTATGGAACATCAAGATTGACCTGGTTGCGGATGCAATGAAGGAATAGTAGATCCCGCAAACCTACAACACCGCTCTTGTCGTGCCGTTGGCTAAGAGAGTAAGTGAGGACCCTGTGGATGTAGTGGTAAAGAGGGTCTCTCAACTGAGTGCTCTTAGTGCGGCTCGGGTTATAGTTGCCTTCTCCTATTTGAGCCCAAGCAGCTTGGCGGTCACTTTCCCTGATCTCGCGTAGACCGCCGGTGTTTTCCTCATCCCCAGCATCTTCTTCCGAGTACAACCCAACCAGAGCCCCAAATTGAGCAATTGAGATTCGGTATGTGGTTCCTCCACAGCGAAACTCGACCCCTTCATTGTCAAACGACTCAGCTCTTGTGTTAAATATGAGTGTGCTGTAGAATTCCATGATGTACTCATGCACATAGTGAAGCCGAGTGCAAAGGGCAGCTCGTAGTGGACCGGTGACGATGTTGTTGAATCGGTCTAATTGGTTCACAGCCTCAAGAGTGTTTGGGCACACTTGTCTGGGGTTCTCCTCGGGACTAGTCCTTTACACATCATAACGAGCTTGAGCCGCCAACTCATTAGCATTGAACCGAGTGAATTTCTTGGCTATCTGAAAGAAAACAACAAACAATTAGTGCGAAACAGTGAGAAATTTCGAAGAAAACTGAAAACAGTCGGCTGAACATGCCCCCGTGTTCAGCAGACACGCCCCGAGTTCATCTGGATTTGGCTGGACACGCCCCCGAGTCCAGGCGTCTGTTTCCCAAAAATCCCATTTTCCGACCCGGTCCCGAAAACTTGAAAATTTTTGGTCCAGTAGGGGCGGTTTTCCCCGAAAATGAAACCCCAAGTGCCGTTTTTCCCAAAACAAACCGTTTACCCCTTCAGTTTTATCTTTTTCGGTTCAAAAACAAGGGTTTGGGGTTTTTGTGAGAAATCGGGCAAATCTACAAACAATACAAGTTGTTTTACTTTCTATAACATGAATCTAAACTAATGCTAACAGATTTATGCAAAAATTTGAGGTTCGATCCGGTTCAAGTTGAAGAACCCTAGATTTTTCCCCAAATTTGTGGTGTTTTAACTACATGCAAATGCTTAATCTAACTACTAATGATGATAGAATCATACCTTGATGTTGTTAGAAGTAGGGGAGACGTCGGAATCTTGCAGAAAAATCGCCGGAACCAGAGAGTTTTTGGGGAAACGGGGCGTGTGGAATGAAGAAACTGAATGAAAATGGGAGTTTTATCCCGACAGTTGCGCGGACACGGCCCTGTGCTCGCTGAGCACATCCCCGTTGGCGGGCCAGTTTGAAAATTATTATTATTGTTATTATTTTTTTAGTGCTCGTGTGAGTGCCCTGTTTTCCAAAACTTGGTTTGAAAGATCTTACCGATTCAGATGTTTACCCGATTGTTCGTAACTTACCAGGTATGATGTTGATGCTTGAACCTTTGTGTCATTCTTCGACCGTTTGAAGCGAGATTTCTTACTCCTGATCCTCAATGAATCCTTGATAGAGCTTCAGCCGTTGGCCATTGACTTTGAATGGAATTCCATTCCGAGATTTAATTTCGACTGCACCGTGTGGAAAAATATGGGTGATGGAAAAAGGTCCTGACCACCTAGACTTTAATTTACCAGGAAAAAGTCGAAGTCGTGAATTAAACAATAGAACCTGATCTCCTACTCGAAATTCATCAGGTTTAATCTGTTTATCAAGCAAATTTATCATTCTTTCCTTATAAATTTCGGAGTTAGAGTATGCATAACTCCTTAATTCGTCTAATTCATTTAATTGGCAAAATCGATTTTTTCCAGCAACTTCTAAGTCTAAGTTTTCATTTTTAATTGCCCAGTATGCCTTGTGAGCTATTTCTACTAGCAAGTGACAACTTTTTCCGTAGACTAGCTTATATGGGGTTGTACCTATTGTTGTTTTATAATCAGTTCGAAAAGCCCATAAAGCATCATCTAACTTATCAGCCCATTCTTTTTTATTTAACCCTACGGTTTTTTTGAGTATTCTTTTTAAACCTCTATTAGTCACTTCGGCTTGTCCGTTTGTTTGAGGGTGATATGCCGTTGAAACCCGGTGATAGACCCCATACCTTGTTAAGATTTTTTCAAGTTGATGGTTACAAAAATGGGTACCTCTATCACTTATTAAAGCCTTTGGTGTTCCAAAACGAGTGAATAATCTTTTCAGAAATCTTACCATGACTCTTCCATCGTTGGTTGGAAGTGCCTCGGCCTCGGCTCATTTGGACAAGTAATCTACCGCCACAAGTATATATTTGTTTCCTTTTGATGGTGGGAAAGGTCCCATAAAGTCGAGTCCCCACACATCAAAAATTTCACAAACAAGAATGCCATTTTGGGGCATTTCGTTTTTGGAAGAAATATTACCTGTTCTTTGGCAAGCGTCACATGTCTTGACAAGACTTTGGGCTCTTTGTAAATGGTTGGCCAGTAAAATCATGAATCAAATACCTTTCGTGCGGTACTCGCGGCAACATGATGTCCTCCATATGGACCTTCATGACAATGGCGGAGAATTCTCCTTGCTTCACTACCATGTACGCATCGTCGGATGAGTTGGTCGGCACACATTTTGAAAAGATAAAGGTCTTCCCAAAAGTAATGCTTTACATCAGCAAAGAATTTTTTTCTTTGTTGATGTGGCAAACCTTTTGCGACTATACCGCTAGCTAGATAGTTAGCATAGTCGGCGTACCCTGGTTCTTCTCGATATTCCACCATTTCTAGGGACTCTGTTGGAAATTTTTCATTGATTTGCTCGTCCCTGGTTGCCTCCAAAGCTGGGTCTTCTAGGCGCGAAAGATGATCTGCTGCGGTGTTTTCTACTCCTCTTTTGTCTTTTATTTCAATGTCAAACTCTTGGAGGTAGAATCCACCGAATCAAACGTGGTTTAGCATCCTGTTTCTTGAAGAGATATCGAATGGCTGCATGATCTGTATAGACTATTGTTTTAGAAAGAACAAGATAAGAACGAAATTTATCAAAAGCAAATACCACGGCTAGTAATTCCTTTTCTGTTGTTGTGTAATTTTCTTGTGCATCGTTAAGTGTTTTACTAGCATAATAAATTGGGTGAAAATGCTTATCTTTTCTCTGTCCCAAGACTGCTCCAACTGCAAAGTCACTTGCATCACACATGATTTTGAAAGGTAATTTCCAATCAGACGCTATCATGATAGGTGCATTGACTAGCATTTCCTTTAGGGTTAGAAATGCTTGATTGCAATCCTTGTCAAAGATGAAAGGGGCATCTTTGTCAAAGATGAAAGGGGCATCTTTTTCAAGTAATTTTGTTAGAGGCCTTGAGATTTTAGAAAAGTCCTTGATAAATCGTCTATAAAATCCGGCATGCCCTAGGAAACTTGTGATAGCTCTAACAGAGGATGGGGGTGGTAATCGAGAAATAGTGTCTATTTTGGCTCGATCTACCTTCATTCCCTCGCTCGAGATCTTGTGACCGAGTACTATTCCCTCCGTTACCATGAAATGTTATTTTTCCCAGGGCGAGGTTAGTTTCCTCACATCGGGATAGCATTCGCTGAAGATTATCGAGGCATTGGTCTTATGAATCTCCAAAGATAGAAAAGTCGTCCATGAAGAGTTCCATTATCTTTTCTATCATGTCATGGAAGATGGCCACCATGCAACGTTGAAAGGTTGCAGGGGCATTACATAGACCAAAGGGCATGCGTCGATAAGCAAAAGTTCCGTAGGGACATGTAAATGTTGTCTTTTCTTGGTCTTCGGGTGCTATCGGAATTTGAAAGTAACCTAAAAAACCATCTAAGAAACAATAAAATTTGTGACCGGATAATCTTATTAACATTTGATCAATAAAAGGTAAAGGAAAATGATATTTCCTTGTTGCCTCATTTAATCGACGATAATCTATACATACCCTTGATGGAGATGGTGAAACCCGAGCTTTAAAGTGGTTAGTTTGTGTGTTTCGTTCGGTTTTAAGTGATTATACGCGTCAAATAAGATAACTACGAGAAATTGTGGTTTGTGCAGGTTAATTGCTTAATTCGAGGAAGTTAACACGGTTAGAGTTGAAGTGGAATGTTCGATTTTGGCGGATGTAGCAAACGGAAGTGTTCAGATGCATTTCGGGTCGAATTGATGGTTTGGATACGTAAAGAATGCGAAAGCATTGAAGTTCAAGGGGCTTATAGTCAATTGTTGAAAGTTAAACAGACTATGGAAGCACTTTGTGGATTTCTTTTGGATGTGAGTGGGGTGCACATACACAAGCTAACCTTAATGACTTTAGAGGCAGCCATATAACACAATTTTGGTGGGCTTCATATTGGTTTGAAAGTGGCAGCAACATATCTCGAAAATTGAGCAGCCATGAAGACATCCATACACTCGATTTTTGGAGCCATATATTACACAATTTTTAGATGCCAAATGGGCCCAACATCATCAATATACATCATACGAATTTGGTGGCAGACTTCATGGATTGACTTTTTGGGCTTTCATAATAACAACATCATCATCATCGAATATGGGCAGCCCACTATCATGATTTGGCAGCAAAGTCTTATCTTTGGGCTCTAATGACTCACGAATCATTCACGATTTCTTTTGGCAGCCATATATTATTTTTTTTATTCAAAAATCATATTGACTTCTCCACTAATCAACATTACGAACAACTATGGGGGGCGGGGGTATACCTTCGGGGAAGCGCTGGAAACTCTAAAATCATCATCAACCTCACGGACGACTAGAGAGGGAATGATTTCTATGAAGTTTCTCTCAAGATTGAAGACTTTAACGAGTGCCATGATCGGTTAACCCTCCAGTGAACACTCCGGGTGATTATTCTTGTATTTCACTTTTAATTTAGTTCTGTTTGTTTGAGAATTAGATTGTAATTAGGTGTTGACCGAATTGCATTTACATATATATATACAATTTGTGTGACAGACAAATCCTGGTGATAACCAGAGACGTATTTATGTTGAATCTAATTGTGCCTTTGCTGATTGAATAATTATTTATGCTTGCGGTTAATATCTCTCTGATCAATTGGTATTATGCTAGGATCTTGTATAAGTAATTGGTTTATGTGACAGATTTACCATTTAATCAGTGGCATCCAAATAAACAATAATTAGATTATTAGGTGTTTACAGAATCTGAATCCCGGAGTGGTCACGTTCCTATTATTGTTTTCTCATTTTCACAATACTTATTCATAAAAATTACAAAAATAGATAAACTAGCAAATTTCATAAAGTAAGTTTAGATTAGTTAAATGGTATTACACTGACCACATGCTCCTTTGGATTCGATACCTGACTTACCCTGTCTATAGGTAATTTTAGGTTTTTGCATAGACCCGACGACAGTCTATCAAAATGGCGCCGTTGCCGGGGAGGCGTGCGCAAAGTGTTTAGTGTTAAGTTTTAGTTAAAAAAAAAAAACTTTAAAAGAAATTTTGTTTTTATTTTTTTTATCCTATTTGTTAGTGATTTACATGGGTAGTTGAGCTGTGTTTGTGCAGAATGACAGATCTTACTATATTTTGCGGCTCTTCTACATGCATTTTGTGCGGGGAACCACTTCACCCGTGTATCGGTTGCCACGAGGCCCGATTTAGATGGGAAAGAGCGAAATTGGAAGAACCACCGATGCCTTGCTATGATAATCCTTCCCCTCCACTATATTTCTATGATTCTGATACAACGGTGGAGGATGGTTATTACTCGGATGGATGGGATCGGGACGAGGATGTTTATTTTAAGCCAAGGACGGATGGACGATGTTTCTGTTGCGGTCGTAATCATACTTCTGTTTATGAAGATGTGTGCGCGGTGTATTTGGAGAATCCAGAGTACTGGAATAAAAAAAATGATGGATGCGTACATCTCAACACCGTATCAGGGATACCGACAGTATCATCCCGAGGAATATCCTGAGCCCGAGGGTGTCTATGCTTATCAGACCAAGGAGGAGAAAAAGCTTGCTATGTTGGAAGCTAGTTTGTCCAAACTCGAGCAGTATTTATCAGCACCCAACCTTTCCGATGAAGATCGAATCAGCTGCCTAGTTTCCAAGTGTCAGAAGTTAAAAATGAAGATAGAAATAGAAGAGCGTCTCTCACCATTACCTGTTGATATTAGAGATTATTCTCACATGGAGGAGGAGGTTGTGGAGGATAATACCACACCAATGAATCCTTTATCTGACGAAGAGTCACTGGTGGATCAGATGGTGTGTGAGGATGATGAGGCAGAGCAGTCTGATTAGATGAATGTGTGTACCGAACCTCTTCCCATATCAATCATTCCAATTAACAAGTGTGGGGAAGAGGGTTCGAGGAAGAAGATAAAAAGGGTGAAGCTACAAGACATCGGTGTATATCTCGTGAAGTGGATCAACGAAACCCGCAGGTGCAATCTGAACATGCCAATTATATTTACAAACTTATGGAGATGGTATGTAAATTTCCGGGCATTCATTGGAAATGCAGTGGGTAAGTGTGCATTGAGACCACCATAATGCATATCAGGTACGGTCTGGCTGAAGACCTTTAAACTTAGCGCTCTCGGGAGGCAGCCCGAGGATGTAGAGTATTGTATTTTGGTTTGGTTTCGTTTTGGTGTGTTTGTGTTTTGACAGGTTTCTACGTTCCATCTTCACGGATGCAATGAATCAAGTGTGGGGATGTTTGGCAACATTCCCGGTGAGATCTCAAAGAATCCATGAGGAGCGTATGTTCCGGTTAGATCGCAGCAGCTGCACCGCTACAAACACTCACTTGTTTTCTGATCAGGTGCATGTGTTTATCTATCTTGTGTTTTATTTGTTTTCGTGTATTTGGTGGTGTGAATTTTTGTGTTGGGAGTGGTTTCTTTGTGTTGAGTCATCTAGTTATTAGCCGTTCATGGTTTGCGGGTGGTATTTCTCGAGTTTAGATTATAAATTGCACCATACATTGGGGACAATGTATCCCAAGTGTGGGTATGTGGTAACTCGAGAAAGGGTTGGTAGGTTTGATCATATCAAATGCTTAGAATGGTTGAAATTCCCTAAAAATTGAAAAATTTTGAAAATTTTTGTCTCAAGTATGCTTGAACTACATGAAAACCAACATTTTCAATTGCTAAAGGATTCCTACTGATATTAAACTAACTTAGATCCCTAGTCATGGTTGTCCCTTTAAGTTTCATGAGAGTATTTCTGACAGGTTTTAGAGAATAGTTGAGAAGAGATGCCTAACTAGGGGTAACATGCTTTAGGAATTACACATGCCACGTGTCGGTAACCTATATTCCTTTTGTTCGGTGAGATATTTGAGCCTACTAGATTGTTAGTTGAATTGATATAAATGTTCATTTGTTGAGTGTAGGCCATATGTTGCTTTGTGTTAGAACTTGTGTGGTTTGATACGTGCCGAGACTATGCTTAGCGTATACACATAGATGATAAAGGCAGTAGGATCCCTTCCATTGTGTTATTTGTTGATTGTTGATTTCACCCACCTTAGTTAACCATGTTGAGCCTTTCACCTTTGGTTTGTTACACCTTGTTTGATCCGTTTGATCACCAACCATGAATGACAATTATGTGTTAGATATTTGTTGAAAAAAAATGAAAAAAAAAAGAAAAAAAACGAAATGAAAAAAAAAAAAAGAAAAAAAAGAGAAAAAAAAATAAAGAAAAAGAAAAGCAAAACTTTTTGTTATGTTAGTGTTAAATAAGTGGGTCGAAAAATAGCCCATGTGTTAGTAGTTGTTATGAATAAAGTTGGTATGGTTTGGTATCTTCATTTGTGTTCGCCAATAAATATGAAAAGCCAAAAATATTTCACTACCTTTACCCTTAACCCAAAACCCGAAAAGTCCTTTTGATATGTGTTACGTTATTTGATACGGTGGAGGTGTGATTGCTATACAAGCTTATGATTGCAAGGTATCATATTTGGTTTTGAGCGAAATATATACTAGCACACTACACGCTAGTCTTGATTAAGCCGAGAGGAGTGATTATTGTGAGGGACGCGTGGCATGTGTGTAGTATCATAAGCATGTTAGTTTTAGTTAGGCAAGTCTTAAGCTATTTTAAACGCGTATCATTTATTTGTCAGATTGTCAATCTCGATTGTGTCAGTCTATGGGACGGGTATGACTTGGGACCTTAAATTATTAATTCGGTAAGGGATTTAATGGTGATTTGTTAATAAGGTAAGTAATGTTTGTAATGGTTGCTTGAGGACAATCAATGTCAAGTGTGGGGATGTGATGGAGGTTGCAAAACAAGAGTGTTGAGTGTGTTAAATTACGTATCTTATTGTGTTCTAAGCGATTACGCGTCTCGAATATGTTAACTACGAGCTTTTGTGGTTTTACAGGTTAATCGCGTAATTCGATGAAGTTAAAGTGGTTAGAGATGATGCGGAACCCCCGCGGATGATAAATATAACGAAAGGCGTTAGTTGGAAGTTATTTCGGGTTAAGAAATGGCTTAGGTGGTGTTTGTTTTTTGGCCAGAAGCACTTCTGGCCACTTATGTCTGCGCCGCGCAGACGCGCGCAGACATTGGAGGTCTGCAGCTCGTTTGTTTTCCGGAAGAGCTTCTCACCAAAAACGTCTGCGCGACGTCTTCCCCACGCAGACTTGGGTTCATGTCTGCACACCTCTGCAGACCTCTTCTCACCTCCATCTCCAGCCGACACCACCTCCTCTGCCGACACCACCTCCACCTCCGACACCACCTCCACCTCCGACACCACCTCCTCCGCCGCCCACCTCCACTCCGCCACCATCTCCTCCGAGACACCACCTCCTCCGACACCATCTCCTCCGCCGCCCACCTCCACCCCCACTTTGAACAGACCGGAACCAACGACCTCCACCTCCGCCGCAATCATCATCATCATCATCGATCCCAAACAAAACCCCCACCAAAAACACACATACCTGAATCGATCTCTGCATCATCATCGAACAAAAACCCCAAATCGATCTCTGCTACACACCCCTCTCTGAAACCCTAATCGATCCCAAAACCCCCAAATCGAAACCCTAATCGGTGCGGCTCCCAAAACCCCCAAACCGAATCATCATCATCATCATCATCATCGATCGCGACGGGGTGGAAGGAGGAGGTGGGTGGTTGTTCGGTGGAGGAGGTGGAAGTGACGGGGTGGGTGGTTGTGGAGGTGGCAGCGAGGTGGTGACGGTGGTGGCGGTGGTGTCGTGGTGGCGGTGGTGAAAGCAGAGAGAGTGAAGAGTGTGTGTGTATTGTGTGTGTTTTTTTGTGTGAAGAGGTTTATGTAAAAACAAAAAAAACAAACCCTCTTCTCCTTGCAGACTGCAGACATTTGGTCCACCTCTTCACCTGCAGATGTCTGCAGATGTGGTCCGCAGACTGCAGACCTTTTCTCGCAGAAAAAACAAACACCACCTTAGAGTCGAAAGAAATGAGAAGGAATGAAGTGAAAGTTATGTGTGGGCTGTCAAGATGGCTATGTGACTTACAGTTGTACCAGGTGAAATAAAAAAAAAGAAACAGAATATCCAAAACGTAACTTACTGTATGTATACGTAAGCTACGCTTGAAACACCAAAAGATGCACGTGCAGCCATTTGAGCATAAAAGGGGATTCAACATCATCATTAAAGGGGCGATACATAAAGGAATTTTTGTGTGGCGGCAATAATAAGGAAAATCTCATCACATCATCTTCAAATATATATCATAAAATCACGTGAAGCATAGAGAAGTGAAGGAAGCAAATATTATTGGACCATTTTTTATTAAATCATCATCACAACATAATCAATCATATTGGCAGAACTTGGGGAAGTGAGTAACACAAAGTCAACATCCCAATTTCATCATCCATCATCAATTTTGATGGCTGGATATATATACACGCATACACTTCGGCCGATATAGTCACGTGGATTTTTGGCAGCCACACAATTCACATCACAATTATCCATCATTTTGGTGGGCTGTACTTGTTGTTGGAGTATAGGCCGAATTTTTGGGCTTGATTGAAGAGACACACGTGAATGGGGGAGCCGACTTTTGAGAGAGGATTTTATATAACACATCAACACAGATGATCGATCACATTTTTTAGACGGCGGACAAGAGGGTTTTCAACCGTGGTTCAAGCCTACGAAGATCAATATTTCTACATGAGCGGCTAGTCTTTTATGGTTTCCTCCGGATGGAGGGTTTTGTAAGTTGGATAATTTTATGTGTTTGTGACAATCGTATAACTCGGTGATCTAAGCATTCGATGCTTTTCACCTTTGATTTGATTAATCAATTGTAACCGGTTGCATTTTATTTAACTTTAATCTTTGATCATTCAGTTCCCGAGAGTTCTAGTAATTGGGATATATTTGCTATGGGATTAGGGTTGGTAATTGTAACTGATAATTATTTGATAACCTCCCGTCATGTATTGGCCGGAGTACTTAGTCGTTGATTATCACAATTGGCTAATTGGGTTAAACACTTATGTCTATGTAAGTGTTTCGATTAAACACATAATTGAATCTAGCTGCAAAACCGGAAATCTGGAGGAACCATTGTTTCTCCATTGATTTAAAAGTCACTTTCTAGTTCGTAATTTTAGATAACCAATCAAATCACAATTGAGTTTTATTTTTTCAATAGTAGTTAATCAAAGCTGAACATTACACACTTTCCACAATCCTCCTCTGGTTTGATATCCGACTTATCCTATCTACATAGTTTAGTTGGTTTTTGCATGTCCTTAACGACATACATCAAAATGGTGCCGCTGCCGGGGACTTAAACTGTTGCATTGGCTTAGGGGTTTAGAGGTGTTGTTACTATGGTGAGTAGTTCCATATTGGTTTGCTTGAGGACAATCAAAGGTAAGTGTGGGGATGTGATGGAGAGGGTGAAACCCGAGCTTTAAAGTGGTTAGTTTGTGTGTTTCGTTCGATTTTAAGTGATTATACGCGTCGAATAAGATAACTACGAGAAATTGTGGTTTGTGCAGGTTAATTGCTTAATTCGAGGAAGTTAACACAGTTAGAGTTGAAGTGGAATGTTCGATTTTGGCGGATGTAGCAAACGGAAGTGTTCAGATGCATTTCGGGTCGAATTGATGGTTTGGATACGTAAAGAATGCGAAAGCATTGAAGTTCAAGGGGCTTATAGTCAATTGTTGAAAGTTAAACAGACTATGGAAGCACTTTGTGGATTTCTTTTGGATGTGAGTGGGGTGCACATACACAAGCTAACCTTAATGACTTTAGAGGCAGCCATATAACACAATTTTGGTGGGCTTCATATTGGTTTGAAAGTGGCAGCAACATATCTCGAAAATTGAGCAGCCATGAAGACATCCATACACTCGATTTTTGGAGCCATATATTACACAATTTTTAGATGCCAAATGGGCCCAACATCATCAATATACATCATACGAATTTGGTGGCAGACTTCATGGATTGACTTTTTGGGCTTTCATAATAACAACATCATCATCATCGAATATGGGCAGCCCACTATCATGATTTGGCAGCAAAGTCTTATCTTTGGGCTCTAATGACTCACGAATCATTCACGATTTCTTTTGGCAGCCATATATTATTTTTTTTATTCAAAAATCATATTGACTTCTCCACTAATCAACATTACGAACAACTATGGGGGGCGGGGGTATACCTTCGGGGAAGCGCTGGAAACTCTAAAATCATCATCAACCTCACGGACGACTAGAGAGGGAATGATTTCTATGAAGTTTCTCTCAAGATTGAAGACTTTAACGAGTGCCATGATCGGTTAACCCTCCAGTGAACACTCCGGGTGATTATTCTTGTATTTCACTTTTAATTTAGTTCTGTTTGTTTGAGAATTAGATTGTAATTAGGTGTTGACCGAATTGCATTTACATATATATATACAATTTGTGTGACAGACAAATCCTGGTGATAACCAGAGACGTATATATATACAATTTGTATAAGTAATTGGTTTATGTGACAGATTTACCATTTAATCAGTGGCATCCAAATAAACAATAATTAGATTATTAGGTGTTTACAGAATCTGAATCCCGGAGTGGTCACGTTCCTATTATTGTTTTCTCATTTTCACAATACTTATTCATAAAAATTACAAAAATAGATAAACTAGCAAATTTCATAAAGTAAGTTTAGATTAGTTAAATGGTATTACACTTTGTAGCCATTTAATCGCCGCCGCTGCTGTCTCCTCCACCATCGTTCATCGGAGATAAAACATTGGAGTTAAAACATTGGAGTGTCGATGTCGGAGGTGGTGGGTGCTAGATGGCAGGTGGTGGGTGTTCGATGACGGTGGTGTAGTGCCGATGTCGGAGGTGGTGGGTGCTCGAGATGATGGTTTGAGGTGGTTCAGTTAAGGTGGGTTTTTAGTTTCGTTGAATCTGGGTTTGAATCTTGTGGGTTTGAATCTTTGTGGGTTTGATTCTTTTGATGCGGGGTTGATTCTGTTGAATCTGGGTTTGTCTTTCTTGATGGTTTGTTTTATCTTCTTCAGTCTCTGGGTTGATTCTGTTGAATCTGTTGATTTTTTTTTTGAAACTGTTTGAATATGTTTTGAATGATGTTCTTGTTACTTTTGAATGTTTAAATCGGTTGAATATGGTGCCTTATTGAATCGGCTGTGATGATGCAAAAAAAAAAAAATCTGACGATGGCGCGGCAAGGATGGCGGAGGGTAGGGTTTTGAACCTGCAACCCCACTTTGCAGCCTCTGATTATCAGAAAATCTGAGCCAAAACTTCGTTTTTTTTTCAAGAATCCTCTCGTTCTTTTGATTTTTTGAGGCGTCGATGATGATAACAAAGTATCTGAGACACATCCCGAGTGTGCGATTTTCTGGGTGCGTTCGTTTTTGCGTAAAAACGTTTTTGTAAAAAAAATAAGTTAAACCGTAAACTTTTTAACGTAAAACGTAAAAACGAAAAAAAGTAAAACGTAAAAAGTTTTCTGTGAAACGTTAAAAGTTTTAGCTAAATCGTAAAACGTAAATTTTTTTTTAGTAAAACGTAAAAAACGTTAACGTAAAAAACCTGGCGCGTAAAACGTAAAAAAACGTTAACGTAAAAAACTAGGGCGTAAAACGCAAAAAAACGGCGCGTAAAACGTAAATAACGTTAACGTAAAAAACCGGCGCGTAAAACATAAAAAAAAACGTTAACGTAAAAAACCGGGGCGTAAAACGTAAAAAACCGACGCGTAAAACGTAAATAACGTTAACGTAAAAAACCGGGGCGTAAAACGTAAAAACGGCGCGTTGAAAAAACGACGCGTGAAAAAGCCGGACGTAAAAACGCCGCGTCAAAAAACGAGGCGTGAAAAGGCCGGGCGTAAAAACGTAAAACGTTAAACGTAAAAATCTGTAAATAAATCTGAATTTGATAATGCTTAATAAAAGAAACTATGTTTAAAAAATAAAAATCTAATATAATAATACAAAAAGTAATAAAAAAACAATAAAGATAAAAAGACAAAATAGAGTAATTTACTTAAATACCCTTTTGGATTAAAATATTAAAGAAATAATAAGACAAAAAATACTTAATATTATTTTTAAATACTTTTAATCTCATCCATCCATCTTCTTGATCTAATGAGCAGAAAGTGGTTCTCGCGGTTCTTACAACTGGAGGTGGTTCTCAGTCTAGCGGTCCCCTATTATTATTATTATTATTAATATTATTATTATTATTATTTTATTTGTCAAGTTATCAAATCCATCTTGATCTATATGCATATCCCAGGTTCTCATTTTGCCTTTTTTTACCCTTAATTAACGGCGACACCTTTAGCGACGAGAAATTATGTAATATTTTGCTTCATTCTCGAGTTTAAAAAAAGTTTATTAACAAATTGATCGTGTTTTGTTGGTTGTAAAGTTGATGAAGCTGTCTCCGGAGAATTTTCAAGCGAAACTCCGGCCAAAGCATTAGCGGTGACACATTAACGACAATTACCACTTTCGTAATATAATCTGTCGATTTCCCGACGTCAACATAAATGTAATAATGGTAATTGAAGAAACACCAAAAGCATTACTAAATGTAATCTTGTTATTTATTTTAACTTTTTCACTTTCGTATTTATAATAAAGTGTCTTGATTATTTATTTATTAATATTGATATTAATACTAATAATAGTATAACAAAATATAAAAAAGTAACAAAAGTATTATAAAATAAAATAGCATAAAAAACATAATCATTACTTTTGACTTTATAATAAAACATAATTATTACTGTGTACTTTATAATAAAATAATATTATAAAGTAGTTAATCATTACAAAATTATTACTAAATTTGACTTTGGGTATATTAATCCTTGTCATAGGTATATTTATCACACCCCTTTTATAATCGACTTTACTAATCCATCAATAATTGGCCTATCTTTGTATTCATCACACTCTCATCGAGGCTCCTCAATATCATAAATATTTCTCATCAAGACATATTTTTTTGTTTGCAGTCGACACAAATTCTTGTATATTTTTTTTGAATAGCCAACGGAACTTTCATTCATATGAAACGAAATACAAAACCAACTCAGCCAGCAGCTGAAACAAACAAAAACAACAAAAAAAAACATAACAAACAAGAAAGAAAAAACAGAAACTTTTCACTTTTACATGTTTATATTAAAGTCCCACCATTCTTGCTTTGTTATTGTGCTATGTTTTGATCGAAACTTCACCCCTTGAAAGGTTGTGTCTTTTATGTCTTCAACAATCATTTGAATCGACCTTTGTCTACCTGAGAATACTCTATCATTTCTGTTCTTCCACATGATCCACATGGACTGAATGGCTATCACATGAAGAATCTTTCTAACTATTCGGCTCCTGTGGCTCTATCATGCATATACAAATTCTTGTATATGCATGATACTCGAGGCCACATTTTATTGCTACCGCTTGCATCGTCTGCTATGCTTGTGATAGTTTAGATCATTATTTGTATAGTTATACTGCTCCAAAAAACAAGTGTTGTTGCCTATTCTAATGTGGACGGGAAGATGCCTTAGCTTGATATCCGTGTTTCGACCGCTGTTTTCTGTGATCCTGCCATATATATATGCTTGATTTCTTGGCCTTTAAACAACAAATCGTTTTCCACTTGAGCATCAAAGCCAAATATTATGGAGTTGCCAATGCCATTGTTCAAATGTGTTAGCCTGTACTCTCGTGCTCTTAACTGCTAATGATTTGTAAGCATGTTAATACTTATTGGCAAAGGTAAAACCTTTAAATACTTTTGGAGTGGAAGGTCTTTGGTTCGAGTCCCACATACGATAGGAACAAAAGAAATTTGCCGTTAAAACAAATACTTATTGGGCTTATGAACTTGTACATTAGCCCACTATGTTTAGTTAATTTATCGCTCCGATAGCCAACGTGTATTTATATATATATATATATATATTATTATTTAATGAATGAGCAATTTATGAAAATACCAATTTTAATGTGTAAATGAATAAAGCACATAACTAATTTGAAATTATTATTATGGTTATGTTTTATGGAAATGTAAATGAACAAAGCGCATAACTAATTTGAAATGATTATTTTGGTTATGTTTTATGGAATATTATGTAGCACTATATTATTTCCAAACTATAAATTAGCAAATTTTTGTTGCTTTGATTGTTGTAAGATGTGTATCGGGTGTTTTTAAAAAAAAAAATTGGCATTTTTAAGTTTTAACCCAAAGTTTTTCAACTTTTCAATTTAACCCCAACACTTTCTTATTTTTCAACTTTGGTCTCTTATACTTTTTTTTCGCAAGTTTTTTGTTTTACGTTTCGTTCTAAATTTTGCGAGTTAACACGTAGCAACGTGCGTGTAGGGTGCAACGTTTTTCCGTCTGATTTTCCCTGTTTGACAGTCCAGTCGCAGCGCGTCTATTTTTCTCACGTTTGAAAAGTTAATCGCAACGCGCGAATCCTAGATCGACTTAGTTATTTTTTTACGTTTTACGTTTCTATATAATTTCTTCGCATTAACACGCCGCGACTGGGGTGCGTGGTTCAACGATTTTACATATGTTTTTTTGTTCAGTGTTATTTTTTACTTATTTATTTATTTTATTTTTACAAGATCTTCTGATGTTGGTGTTCGTTGGCAGTGGTTTGGCATTAGTGCTACTTGGCACAATTTTACTAACGTATTTAACCTATTAAGTTTTTTTTACTAATAATTTGTATCGAGTTTACCGTTATACCTCCTTTACTTAAGAAAAACTAATTTTTTTCACGTGCATAGTTTGATGTACGTGCCTATATAAATTCGATTTTCTCTACGTGTTGACATAAACTTTTTCTGGAAACGAGTTAGGTCAAATATAATATGTTTTCGTTTAAAAAAACATTTTTACGTGCATATTTTTGTGTACGTTTCGGTATAAATTTGAGTTGGTGTATGTTTCGACGTAAACTTTTCTGGGAAACGAGTGAGGTGATGTTTTGTAAATTTTGTTTCAAATCGAGTGGAGTCAAATTAGGGTTTCCTTTTTTCCATATTTTCAGAAGCTCTAATTCATCTCTTTTGATTATACGTGTCAACTTTTCCGTTATACCCGTTACATTTTCTATGTATAACTTGGGTCACATATAATACGTTATGATTGTTGGGTGTAAATTTGATTTACTTTGTGTTTGATCCAATTGCAATGCTTATATAGGTAACATTGAGTTCAATCAAATACGTTGAAACACGTGTTTTCATATGGTTAACGCATCACATAACGTTTGGACTAATCTATTCGATGTTTACGATGTATCGCGCCGCAACGGCGCGGGTCTTATTGCTAGTTATACATAATTATCTTATCCCGTGTTAGAAATGTGTCAAATAACGGATTCACGAACATCGCTCTTGACATTAGGTTAGAGACAAGTGATTTGTGGGCAAAATCGTTAACAATCAATAAAAATTGGCCAATTGGATTTTAACACCTCAAACTTTGAAGAATTGGCCGATAACACCCGCAACTAACACTTTGATCTGTGACACCCCAAACTTTTAATTTTGTTTGTCATTTCACCACTCAGTTAAAAAATGAGTAACTGAGTTAGTTTTTTTATCCTACGTGTCAATTTTATCCCACGTGGCATGATGACGTGGATATGGAGCCTCTTCTTTTTCCACATAGAACAATATAACATAACCCAACATTGACTTTCATTTCATTATTCCTGTGTAAAGAAGATCAACAGCAATGGGGTGTGTACAGAATAACCATTTCATTTCCACCAATAAATCATCCCCCTATCTCTCTCTCTCTACCACCGCCCCACCTGATCAACCACCACAAACCGCCACCCAGCGCCCTGCCACAATTAAAACAAGCGACACCACCATTTCCGTCGACATCTGTAGTCACCACAAACCGCCACCCACCACCCCACAACACCGCCATCACCTCCGTGTAGAAACATGAAACGAAGGTCGTGGCCAGTCTCATCCTCACCTTCGTTTATAAACCATAAACGATTCCTCCGAAGTGACAAGAATGGTGCTCTCTGCGAACAAGGTAGGAGGCTAATGCGGTGGTGGCGCTGCGGCGGTTGCTGGAGTGGCTACGGCGACGATTTCTTGGCCCGCCCATGGCAATTGATTTTCGACCTGTAACATAAATCGAAGTTGTGGGCGTTTGATAAGGGTTATTTGATTTGGGGATGAAGTTGTGGGTGTTTGTTATTATGTGGTGTTTGGGAAGATGATGATGAAGAACCGATGAAGATGATGATGCTTTATTTTTGGTTATATGATTTGGGGATGATTTAATTTATTGGCTTCTGTACATATACACACATACACACACATACACATATTGTTATGGTTTTTGGTTGTCGCTGGCATGGTTGTGTATCGCCGTTTAATGCGAAGATTTGTCATTTTGGTACGGCGGAGTTATGCGGTGAGACGGTTGTTGAAGCGAAAGTTGTGAAACAGAGTGAGATTGAGGAGATTGATTCGCCGGAATGTTCTCCGGCGAAGAAATTGACGAGATCTGGAAGTAGAACGATGCAGTTTGAAGGTGTGAATGTCGCCGGAGTTTCGTGGTCTTGCAACGCAGAAATCTGATGTGTATGCGTTTGGTGTGGTGATTTTGGAATTGTTATCCGGTGAGGAGCCGGTCAAGTATAGGAGATGAGTTATACACATGTAGTGCCACGTAATCAAGAATTTGCCATGTCATCTTGTCCACGTAATCAAGTCTGTGCCACGTAGGATGGAAGACTAACTCAGTTACTCATTTTTTAACTGAGTGGTGAAATGACAAACAAAATTAAAAGTTTGGGGTGTCACAGATCAAAGTGTTAGTTGCGGGTGTTATCGGCCAATTCTTCAAAGTTAAAGGTGTTAAAATCCAATTGGCCATAAAAATTATATGTGAAGTAGTATGATTTTTATTGATAGAATCAATCATCACAACTTGAATTTAGACCTACATCCATAATTCTATACATACTCATTAGGTCCATCATCCTGACTATATAGGAAAGCTCATCCTAGGGTTGATGACTCGCAAATGGACACAAATTTTCAAATGATGAATCTTGAAAAGTAACTGTAATGTAATACATAGTTGCTTTACTACTACTGCTACTACTCCTGCTGCTGCTATTGTTATTGTTGTTGTTATTGTTTTTATTATTATTATTATTATTATTGTTATTATTATTTATGTTACATTTTTTTAATTCATGGTTTCAACCCTAATATTGAAAATAATATACATTTTTAACCAATTAATTTAAAAAAAAAAAAAAATTCTTCAATAACTTGCAACCATATTTATTTAATTGAATACGCAGATGTGTTTAATTTTTTATCCATATTTCGCTAAAAATGTTGTTCACAATGCAATTGTATTTAATATATATTGCTTTCTTTTGGTATCGTAGGATATACTAGTGTTGGTACCCTGACAAACCAACCGACTCCTACCGAACATCTATTCCGTTATAGATATAATCGGAACCGGTAATTATTTTTATGGTTTTCGATCGATATAAAACACATATGGACATCTTTTTGGGCATATCGCAACTTTATTATCTTGAAACTTTTTTTTAATAAGTGCCGCTAAACCATAAGTAATATACAGATACCAACTGAATTTCCAATACGTAGCACGTATCTCCCACAAGTTTTAAGTTAATATCTTATTGCCACATCTTGAAGAAGATAAAAAAAGGATAACAGAATATGGGCAGCCTAGCCGTCATGGGAGAGTTCGAGTGTTGTGGGATAGGGTCGTTAAAAAAAAGTGTTGTGGGATAGTATAGGTGGGTACACCAATCATTTACGCGCGTGGTGACTTCAGAACTCTCTTATTTCTACGGGGCCTTTCTTAATTTATAAGTCCGGAGGGTATGGGGGCGCTACCTCCACCATGTCACCATCTATGGCGCCGGTAAGGCGCCACCACCAATACCCAGACATTTAAGGAGGGGGCGTCATTGTTGTGGCTTCAACATGGTAGTGGGCGTTTTCGTTTGATTGATGTAAGAGCATCCACAATAAGTAGCACAAAAAACATCTAAAATCGTGACTAGTCACTCGTCACATCAGAAAAACACTCATTCTTTAAAAACATTCAAAACCCACCCAATAAGAAATCTTAAAAACACCTAAAAACAATGTCATGTCATCAAAAGCTTTTACATTTACATTTTTTTTAATTATTACCCAAGCCCCCCACCTGGCCCCACCACCTACCACCTGCACACAACCCCACCTTCTCACATTTTTTCTAGTTCTTGCACCAAAACATGAATAAAAAATGGATCCTACAAACATCAACCACAATAAGAAAAAATGAACAACAAGTCCACGTTGGCATGAAAAAATGAGAAAAAAATGGCTATTGGGATGCTCTAAAGGATTGGTTAAAGGAGGGGGCGCTATAGCTTGAAGGGGCTTTATCTCATACCCTGCAAGTTAAGGGGAGAGACCTTAAAGCAGGGGCGTAGGTTACTAGGTGCCCGAGGGTGCACCCGTCCCCTCCAATGTTTTGGTTATAAGACCGTGGGCTATAGTGGGGTGGGGGTTGGGCTGGGGTTGGGGCATTTGGTGACACGTGGAATGGGAGCCCCCCACCTCCTGGTTACGTGTCCGCGGGGTATGGCGGGGCGTGGGTTGGGCTTGGGTTGGGTGCACCGCGTGGCAGAGTAATTAAAAAAAAATACAAAAAATTTATAAAAAATAACACAACAATTATAAAAAAACCTACAACTTCATTAAAATTTAAAACATTACATAATCCTAAAAATTACAAAATAACAAACCTAAAGCGTTAAAAAAATTCAAAAAGGTCGATCTTGTCGAACGCCTTTTTTTCCTTGCCTCGAAACTCTATGTTAGCCACTGCCACCCGGTCCTCGTGGCTTAACTCGCCACCGGGAACGGCTTCGTAGTAAGCCTTGAAACGCTCGAGCTTGGGCCGTAGCTCGCGCCATTTATGTTGGCACGCGTTGAGGTTGTGGCGGTCGTTACCGACGTTATGTCGGTAGGCTTGGAATGCTTCCACCCAATATTTTGTTTGGCCCGTTGGCCGACCCTTCATAGCGTCAACGACGCTTGTGACGAGAGCAATTTCCTCTTCATGAGTCCAAGATGTCATAGCGGTTCGAGAGAAGTGGGTAGCCGGTGGAGTTGGGGTGGACCAGTGGGGTAGCTGTTCGATAGAAGTGGGTAGCCGGTGGGGTTGTTGGGTTCGTGGGATGGGGGGACCAGTGGGTTGGGGTTACAAATATATAGGCCTTTGGGAGACCCGCGTGGCGGGTCGAGAAGATGGGGGGACCGTTTAGGGGGACCGTTTGAATTTTAAAATTCAAAATTTTAAAAACCGCTTGACGTGGCGGGTGAGCCAATGAGATTCAGCCATGTTAGCTTGGCCAGACCGCCCCACGCCCGGCTTGAAAGCCAAGCCCCAAGGGCCACGCCCAAACCCAAGCTCACCCAGGGTGGTGGCTTGGGCGTTTTCCCCCAACCCACGCCCAAACCCCCGCCCCATACCCCACGGTCTAAGTGTATAATTTTCGATTATTTGTCCGAAAATTTTAAAATTATATGGGATCGCCCCTCCAGTTATTTTAGCTATGGTTCCTCATAATAAGCATACGGAGGTGGTGGCTCATATCTTGGTTCCTCAAAGTATGACTATGAAGGCTCATACCTTGGTTCTTCAAAATATGAGTATGAGGGAGGAGATTCATACCTTGGGTCTTCATAGGATGTGTATGAAGTTGATGGCTCGTACTTGGGCTCCTCATAGTAGGTATTTGAAGTGGATGGTTGAAATATTCACAATATTGTACCGAATGAGCGTTACCGCAATTGGTGCAATAGTCTTCCCTATAATCATCCCGCTCATAGGTGTAGTTGTAAACTCATGAGTATTGATCCATAAGAATCACTCAGCAGACCACAACAGAGTCTCGAGACCAGAAAACAAAAATAAAAACGGAAACAGAGGCTGGACACAGCCCCGTGTTTAGTGAGCACGGCCAGTGTAGAGAATCTGTATCTGGGCGTTTTAATTAAAGTTACTGGTTTTGTGGAGCACAGGGCGTGTTCAGTGAGCACGCCCCCGTGTTCAGGCTACTGTAAATGCAAAAACTAACTAAAATGCAGAAAAAATGCGCGTGTTTTAAAAAATAGTTTTGAAAAACTGATTAGGCCGTCGATTTTAAGCTTTCTTAAAATCCTTGTTCCCCGGCAGCGGCGCCAAAAACTTGATGCGTGTGAGTGTCATATAGTTTTTAATGTATATATTTTAAGCCCTTTTTAACACTTTAGTCAAGTTTTAAATTTATAAAACACGATATTTACTAACACTAAACACACATATGGGCAAGTGCACCCATCGTGAGCGTAGTATAACGTTGGTAAGATACCGAGGTCGTCCAAGGACACAACAGCTTTTAGTACCGGTTTATCCTCAACGTCTAATCAAATCAAAAATTTAGAAAAAGGTTTTTAAACAAGAAAATAAAACAAACTAAAAATGCGGAAAATAAAAATAAAAATAAAAACAGATAGACAAGATGAATCACTTGGATCCGACTCGCCTTTAGTGTAACCTTTGATTATTTCCGCACTTTTGCACTTGTTAAGAGATTATCTTAGTTATAGTAGTAGGCCCCTCTTTTGAAGGTGACGTTACCCTCAATCTAGTAGTTTGAGTCAGCAAGGATACAATCCTAAAGGGTTGGATTATTGAAAGATAATTAATTAAGTTATTAATGCATATTGTGGTAGGCCCCTCTTTTGAAGGTGACGTTACCCTCGGCTAAGTAGTTTGAGTCAGCAGGGATACAATCCTAAGTAGCCGGGTTAAAGTTTTAATAGTAGTTTACATATGAGGGGATCAAGGAATTCGGACCCCCGCCATCCATTACAAGTGGGTATTGAAGGACGTCCTACTAAACTTGACCCAGGTCCTTGTAGGATCTATACACTGAACAAGGCAAGACGCTTACCAAACCATTTCTTTAACCCCCGACCAGGTAGCCAACATTTCTCCCTATAGACCGCGGAGATATGAATGGTGAAAATCTTTTATTTTATGTAGACAGTAAAATAATGCCAAGACACCACGGACAAATGATAAGGAAGATTCACCTTCAACATAAGAAACTAGTTATTAAAGCCATTAATACATAACCAAATAAAAAGTGCCAAAAGATTAAAAATAAAAAGTATTACACTAAATGCTTGTCTTCACCAAGTGATGTAAGAGACTTAGGCAAACATGGCCTTTGATTGTCAAGAACTCTTACGATCAATCTTGGATCCCGAGACTACTCACACACTCTATGATGGATGATGGATGATGGTGGTGGATGTGGGTTGTGATGGTGGTGGTGGGTGGGTGAAGTGTGAGAGAGGTGGTTTGCCAAGAGATGGTTTGCAAGTGAGCCAGGCACCCCTATTTATAGCCTGCACAGAAGCCCGGACATGGCCCCGTGCCCATTGGGCACGGCCCTGTGTCCACCTATCTTCTCTTTCTTCGCTAAATGCAGTTTGTCTGCATTATTTGACCACGCCCCCGTGTCGGCTGGGTATGACCCCATGTGCAGAAGCGTATCTGTACTATCAAGATTTGCCTAGATTATGCGAATCTTAGCGTTGACCACGGCCTCGTGTCCACTGGCCACGCCCCCGTATTGGGAAATATAAGCCTCTACAGCTTTGTCTTTTCTGCGGACACTTGGGCACGCCGCTGTGTTCGTTGAGCACGGGGCGTGTTCAGCCTTCTGATGTCTTTTTTTTGCTTGGGAAGATGTTGTCGAGGGGTCGAGCATGCCACGTTTATTCCTTTTCTTGTATTATTGTTAGATTTGGCTGTATTTTTGCTTCTTTTGTTCATTTAAGCTAATTTAACCCTGAAAATACAAAAGGAAGACAAAAGCACATTTTTTTCCAACATTAGTACTAAAAAAGGGTTAGTTTTATGCCTAATTTGATGTAATTTATATGTTGCATTTTGCACACATCAGGCTCATAAATTTTGAAGCTTTTTTGAATTAAATTTAATAGAATGATGAGGTCAATAAGAGTACTTGAAGGGTATTTAGGTAAAATCAACCATAATTGTAGTACATTATATATATTATAATATTATGTGATTTGACATGCATGACAGACTATCAATCAAAACCCAACCCCAAATTTCATACCTCCCATTCTCTTTCTACCTCAACTCTGTTTCTCTCTCATCATTCAAAACCCCCCAAAACCCACAGGAGAAGAAGAAGAAAGCACTGCAGATCCAACCCCAACATTTCAAACAGTCCATTCTTCTTTTCTACCCAAAATCTCATTATCTTTCAACCATCATAACTCCCAAACCCACCGGAGAAGAAAGTGGCACCGGAGAAGAAGCTGTCACCGGAGAAGAAAGTGGCATCGGAGAGGAAGCTGTCACCGGAGAAGAAACTCTCACCGGAGAAGAAGTTGTCACCGGAGAAGAAGTTGTCACCGGAGAAGAAGCTGTCACCGGGGAAGAAACTCTCACCGGAGAAGAAACTGTCACTTGAGAAGAAACTCTCACCGGAGAAGAAGAAGAAACTGACCGGATTTGTCATAATCCAAGTTACCGAAGAAGAAGCTTCCACCGGAGAAGAAATTCTCACCGTAGAGGAAGTTGTCACCGGAGAAGAGTGGAGAGTTCGAGAGTACGTCGGAAGGGGTTCCGGCAAACCAACAAATAATAGGTAAGGCCACTACTAAAAAGAATGAATATTTGTTATGTTTTGATTCTTTTTTTTCGAAAAAAGCTACAGATTTTGAGGATTGGGACTTGGACACACCAATCGCTGAAATACAAAAAAGGAGATTTGATTTGTTCTTTTTATATTGACTAGTGTTTTCGTAGGTAGTAAGTTGGGTTGATTAAAACATTTCCTAATTTTTTAATAGGAGTGGTGCATATTGATGTGAGCAGCGCAACTCCGCCGGCTATGGGGCGAAATGGTATGTATGTTATATTTTGTATATATGATAAGCTAGGTGACTGCACCTGGGAAAAAAAAGGGGTGGGCGGTTAGCATAAAATCATGTTACATGTCGGTGTAACACATGTAACAAGTGTCAGAACTCAAAATTGAATGCATATTCTTATTCCAACCCTTAACATTATCCAGATACATGTCAGAATGCCTGCTATTATTTGAAAAAGATAAACAATTTTAAGATGTGTAACACATGTTACAATTACCTATTGTTTTGAAGTAACAATGAAAAAAGATATCTTTACTGTTACTTCGAAACAAAAAGCAATTGTAACATGTGTTACACATGTTAAACTTGTCTTTTGTTTTGAATTAACAATAGGCATTATAACAGGTATCTGCATAATGTTCTGAAGTGTAACACATGTAATACGTCTTACGTTGGTTAGGAAAGATTGTAATATAAGAGCTACATGTCTAACACATGTTACAACTGCCTATTGTTTTGAAGTAACAATGAAGGAATCTTTTTTCACAACATTATGCAGATACATGTTAGAATGCCTATTGCTATTTCAAAACAATAGACAATTCTAACATGTGTAACACATCTTAGAATTCCCTATTGTTAACAATGAATTTATCTTTTTTTCCCAAACCCCCTAGCATAAGGCCCACATGTGTAACACATGTAAATGTGTCAGAAATGTAAAAAATGCAGATCTGTAACACATGTTACAATTGCTTATTGTTTTGAAGTAACAATAAAGATATCTTTCTTCACAACCATTTATCTTAATAGTTAGATGTGTAAGATATGTAATACGCCTTACTTTTGTTAGAAAAGATTGTAACATAAGAGCTACATGTGTAACACATGTTACAACTACCTATTGTTTTGAAAATAAGAATAAATGAATCTTTTTAAAATGCCTATTGTTACTACAAAACAATGGACAATTCTAACATGTGTAACACATCTTAGAATTGCTATCGCTTTGAAGTAACAATGAATTTATCTTTTTTTCCAAAACCCCTTAGCATAAGGGCTACATGTGTAACACATGTACAACTGTCAGAAAATTAAAAAAGGCAGATCTGTAACACATGTAACACATGTTACAAACTGTTTTGAGGTAACAGAAAAGGTTGTAACATAAGAGCTACATGTGTAACACATTTACAACATGTTTCATATATTAGGTATAATATATCTACTAACTTGTTTGTCTGGTAAGTAGCATCGAACGCAAACACATCCCCAAAAGCATTGTAGTTTAGCTTGGAGATCTCATCAGCCCAAAACAAAGCATTCAATTTCCCAACAGATACAACAAAGTCATAGTAGAAGTTTGGAAGACATTCCCTTCGATCACGAAGGCGATCCAGAAAACAAAAACAAAAGCTATACGACGACAAACAAATACGAAAGGTTGTGCTAACATATGTTACATGTTTTTAGTGCTTGCAGCGAGAGAGTTGGTAACACCGGATAGTAGTTGTTTGAAGTGTATGGTAACTGTTTACATATGTAACCTTTTTCTGGGTGGTTTTACTTAGTTTTTTATGTGTGAAATGATGCAGATAAAAACTCAAAATTTGGGGAGACTTCAAGTTCAGGGCATAATTGGGTAGAAGGTAGCTAGTGTTAGTTATGTTACTACAATTTTTTTTAATTAGTAGATTAAAAATGTTGGACTGTAACTTGTGTTATTACGACTTGACCATAGCAGTTGCATCCAAACGAGAATGGATCTTGGCAGGAAGAAAGAGAACCACAATATCGGATACCACAAAAGGTGACCATAAAACGAAAGAAGGTAGATGGAGAAACCGATGAAGAATGGAAACAAGAAGTCGATGAAGGGCATGTGGTGGGTACCTTTGACGTTGTACAGAAGTTACCCTCTGGTTTAACACATGTTACAAACATGTGTTACATATGTTCAACCCCTTTGTTACCAAAAATCAGGGCTGCACATATGTAAGACATGTTTGTAACTAATGTTACACTAGAGGGTAACACATGTATGATTAGTTTTGGATCATTTGTATATATTTTAAGCCTGTATAAACCTACAACATTGATAACCCCAAAAAGGTTACACATGTTACGGCAGAATGGGAAATGCGTAGCAACGTTCAATACTGTTGTTTCACTCTATAATGTGTAACGTGTGTGACATGGCGTTTGTCAGCAAAACATATAACTTGTAAGGTGATACGGTTGTATCTTTAAAATATGTTTACCTATAAGTACTTACATGTTACAGGTTGTATCTTTAAAACATGTTTAAACTGGAAACATTTACAAAATATAAAGCAGAGTTACACAAGATGTAACATGTGTAAACTAGAAACACTTGTGTAACATTTCGGTGTAACACATGTTACATGTTGTATCTTTAAAACATGTTTACCTATAAGTACTTACAAAATATAAAGCAGAGTAGGAACACAACTTTTAAGGATGTTACACACGTTGTAGAGAAGATGTTACGTGTGCACACACAATTAACATGTGTTACATGGCTACAAGTGTCATGTGTGATCTTTTTTTGTTACCCAAGGGTGCTAAACGTATTACAATGTTCATAATGCACGTAAACTTATACAAACATCCGTCCCTATGTCCATAGATAATCTAGAACATACTCCACGTTACCATCTTTACGAGTCTTCTAATGACACTAAATTGTGGACACCGAATGTCAACGAGCAATATCATCATATTATTGTTAAATCATACGTCACATTGGAAGAACTTATTGCCATGTATCAAACTTATGACCAATAAGCTGGGTTCAATGTAAAAAATATACGTTAATGCAGGTTTTTTATCTACTAATAACATTGTTAATAACAACTCTAGGTACATATGTAACATGAAGTGTATCGTTTGTCCCTTTAATTCGTTACACTAGTCACATATAGTTATGGTTACATATATTACTTGTTTGTTCATTGATATGACATTTTGGATGATGTAAGGTTGTTACATATGTAATTTTACTAAGTTTAAATTGACACAAAAGGGGCTAACATATGTAACACATGTTTATAACATATGTTACACTATGGGGTAACATATGTAACACGTGTATAACCATCTTACACATGTTACATATAGGTGTTACATGTGTTACAACGTCATGGTTACACATGTTACATATAGTTGTTGCATCCAAAAAAATTGTCTTCACAACAACATCCGTATTCATCCAAAAATGGGCATACTAAAATTGAAAATAAAAATGAATTTTATCTCAATAGTTGTAATGATTCTAAAAATGGTCTTCACAACAAAATCCATCTTCACAACACATAGCAGCCAATCAAAAAACACACCATCGTCACCACGAAAACCTGATGATGCGTTGTAATCCATCGACGGGCTTCGCTTCTTGATAACCATCTTCATCTTGAACACAAAACATATTTTCACCTATGAACAAAACAAGTACATTAATATTAATCTTCTATAGTTAAAACTTATTAATCTCCTATGTAACATGTGTAACGTGACTATACATGTGTTACGTATGTGCAACCCCCTTTGTGTCTAAAAAAAGGGTTGGGGTAACTATAAGTAACTTGTGTAACGTTGTTACTACATATGTAGCTAATTATCCCACAAAAAAACACGACTTTTTATTTGTAAAATAAACGAGATATTCCGAATAAATTATGAAGTTTATACATTTTGTATCATTTTTATATATTACCCTTTTAATGATGTTATGGGTAACATTTAATGTTATATTACCGTTTTCTGACATTATGGTTTACGTGCTTCATGAAATGGTTTACAACAACATTTTTATGGTTTACTTTTAATGATGTTATGTGGTACACGTAATGTTATATTACGTTCAACAATACTCCTCTTTACGAGATGTAATACTTCTTCTGATTTTATGAGAATCTATTTATGTTAACATATGTAAGATCTTCAGGGTTTTGGTTCCTGGAAGTTGTATTATAATACATAAGGTAACAAAGTGGCAAAAGTGTTTTATGTGAACTTAAATATATAAAAATGATCCCAAACTATCATAAGTTAACAAAAATCTAGCTATGCTTTGCTTCTTGATAGCCATCTTCATTTTGAACACACAAACATTCATTCACCTATGAACAAAACAAGTACATCAGTATTAATCTCCTATATGTTATAATTTGATTAAAATAAGACAGGTTTAACACATGTTACTCTAATATGTTTACCTAATAAGACAGGTTTAACACATGTTACCCTAATAAAGACAGGTTTACCTAATATGTTTTTGATAAAAAGAATGCAGGTTTAATACATGTTACCTAATTTGATAAAAATAAGACAGGTTTAACACATGTTACCAATCTGTTTTTCTGAGGTGAAATTGCACAGTCTCCTACACAGTTTATGGCCATTATTCTCAACATGTTTTGATCTAGCTTTTATTTTTCAAACAAAAAAGCAAACAAACCAACAGTTCATCAAACAACCTTTTGTCCCCAAGAATATTAAGTCAACATCCTTAGCATATAACAAAACTCGAATTCAGCATTATCTCAGCCAAGTGAACATCTCAATCCTAACTTTTATAAAACCAACTCCTAATAAACCAATTAAGCACATAACAGTTGTCATGGGATCCTACTTGAAATCTTATAAAAAATTACAACATCAGATATGAACAAGAAAACACATATTTCTACTCTCATTCAAAACAATTAACAATAAGGCAGGTTTAACACATGTTACCTAATTTGATAAAAATAAGACAGGTTTAACACATGTTACCTAATCTGTTTTTCTGAGTTGAAATTGCACAATATCCTACATAGTTTATGACCATTATTCTCAACATGTTTTCAAACAAAAAAGCAAACACACCAACAGTTCATCAAACAACCTTTCGTCCCCAAGAATATTAAGTTAACATCCATAGCATATAACAAAACTCGAATTCAGCATTATCTCAGCCAAGTGAACATCTCAATCCTAACTTTTATAAAACCAACTCTCTAATAAACCAATTAAGCACATAACAGTTGTCATGGCATCCTACTTGAAATCTTATAAAAAAATCACTACAACAGATATGAACAAGAAGACACATATTTCTACTCTCATTCAAAACAACTAACAATTTTGTATCAGATTAAAAGTCACAAAAACACGAGATATTCGAAGCTAAACACCTACCGATCGACGAGCTATGAGACAGATGGTTGTCTGTTCCGTCAATCATCGAAAAAAAAACCGTAATAGCTATATTTCCGGCGACATTTATCGCAAAAAACGGAGGAAACTTACTTCGTTCTGCACTTGCTTCTTGATTTCTTCCATTTCCGGCGACATTTACCGGATGATAACAACTGGAATGTGGCTCTCATATCTAGGGTGTTCCTCCAAACGAAAATCACAGTCGTTTCTTCTTGTTTCTCCAATGATCGTCGTACAATTTTGTGCTCAAATGATCGTCGGCAATGTTTGAATCTGCAGTGCTTTCTTCTTTTTCTCCGGTGGGTTTTGGGGTTTTGAATGTTGAGAGAGAAACTGTTGAGGTAGAAAGAAAATAGGGGGTTTGAAATTTGGGGTTGTGTTTGACTAGAAAGGTGATGGGTTGATGGCTGGGAAAAGTACCTTTGATGGGATGGGGAAAGGGTGAAATGATGGCTTGAACAAAATGACCAAATTGCCCTTTGAACATGTGTTTTAAAGAGATTATGTGGATTAATCTTGTCCACACAATCCAAGTTTCCTAAGTTTTCTAGATTAAATGGGTTTTCCCTAAATACTTGCATTATATATATATATATATATATATATATATATAGGGTGGGGCTCGGCTACAAAGTCATGATAATCCTTCAAAGTGTACAAAGTTATAAAGCGCCACAATTTCAGCCATAAAACACAATTAAAACCCACAAATAACATAGTGAAGTTCACTAAAATACAATATCCAAACCTTAACAATTCTTAAAAACTTCAAACACACCATCGTACAACTATGAATATAAAACACAACATGATAATCAAAATAAAACACACTAATGTTAGTCATTCGATAATCAAAGCCTTTTCATCCAAAACACAGCACAAAACCCACAAATATGGTGTTTTAGTAAACTTCAGTATGTTATTTGTGGGTTTTGAGTGTGTTTTATAGTTGACATTATGGTGTTTTATGACTTTTTACACTTTGTAGAAAAATGGACTTTGTAGCCAACTCTCACCCTATAATCTTCAATATGTTATTTGTGGGTTTTGAGTGTGTTTAATTAGTAGATTAAAAATGCTGGACTGTAACTTGTGTTATTACGACTTGACCATAGCAGTTGCATCCAAACGAGAAGGGATCTTGGGAGGAAGAAAGAGAACCACAATATCGGATACCACAAAAGGTAACCATAAAACGAAAGAAGGTAGATGGAGAAACCGATGAAGAATGGGAACAAGAAGTCGATGAAGGGCATGTGGTGGGTACCCTTGACGTTGTACAGAAGTTACCCTCTGGTGTAACACATGTTACAAACATGTGTTACATATGTTCAACCCCTTTTATTACCAAAAATCAGGGCTGCACATATGTAAGACATGTTTGTAACTAATGTTACACTAGAGGGTAACACATGTATGATCAGTTTTGGATCATTTGTATATATTTTAAGCCTGTATAAACCTACAACATTGATACCCCCAAAAAGGTTACACATGTTACGACAGGATGGGAAATGTGTAGCAACGTTCAATACTGTTGTTTCACTCTATAATGTGTAACGTGTGTGACATGGCGTTTGTTAGCAAAACATATAACTTGTAAGGTGATACGGTTGTATCTTTAAAATATGTTTACCTATAAGTACTTACATGTTACAGGTTGTATCTTTAAAACATGTTTAAACTGGAAACTGGAAACATTTACAAAATATAAATCAGAGTTACACAAGATGTAACATGTGTAAACTAGAAACACTTGTGTAACATTTCGGTGTAACACATGTTACATGTTGTATCTTTAAAACATGTTTACCTATAAGTACTTACAAAATATAAAGCAGAGTAGGAACACAACTTTTAAGGATGTTACACACGTTGTAGAGAACATGTTACGTGTGCACACACAATTAACATGTGTTACATGGCTACAAGTGTCATGTGTGATCTTTTTTTGTTACCCAAGGGTGCTAAATGTATTACAACGTTCATAATGCACGTAAACTTATACTAACATCCGTCCCTATGTCCATAGATGATCTAGAACATACTCCACGTTACCATCTTTACGAGTCTTCTAATGACACTAAATTGTGGACACCGAATGTCAACGAGCAATATCATCATATTATTGTTAAATCATACGTCACATTGGAAGAACTTATTGCCATGTATCAGACTTATAACCAATAAGCTGGGTTCAATGTAAAAAATATACGTTAATGCAGGTTTTTTATCTACTAATAACATTGTTAATAACAACTCTAGGTACATATGTTACATGAAGTGTATCGTTTGTCCCTTTAATTCGTTACACTAGTCACATATAGTTATAGTTACGTATATTACTTGTTTGTTCATTGATATGACATTTTGGATGATGTAATGTTGTTACATATGTAATTTTACTAAGTTTAAATTGACACCAAAGGGGCTAACATATGTAACACATGTTTATTACATATGTTACACTATGGGGTAACATATGTAACACGTGTATAACCATCTTACACATGTTACATATAGGTGTTACATGTGTTACAACGTCATGGTTACACATGTTACATATAGTTGTTGCATCCAAAAAAATTGTCTTCACAACAACATCCGTATTCATCCAAAAATGGGCATACTAAAATTGAAAATAAAAATGAATTTTATATCAATAGTTGTAATGATTCTAAAAATGGTCTTCACAACAAAATCCATCTTCACAACACATAGCAGCCAATCAAAAAACACACCATTGTCACCACGAAAACCTGATGATGCGTTGTAATCCTTTGACGGGCTTCGCTTCTTGATAACCATCTTCATCTTGAATACAAAACATATTTTCACCTATGAACAAAACAAGTACATCAATATTAATCTTCTATAGTTAAAACTTATTAATCTCCTATGTAACATGTGTAACGTGGCTATACATGTGTTACGTATGTGCAACCCCCCTTTGTGTCTAAAAAAGGGTTGGGGTAACTATAAGTAACTTGTGTAACGTTGTTACTACATATGTAGCTAATTATCCCACAAAAAAACACGACTTTTTTTTTGTAAAATAAACGAGATATTCTGAATAAATTATGAAGTTTATACATTTTGTATCATTTTTATATATTACCCTTTTAATGATGTTATGGGTAACATTTAATGTTATATTACCCTTTTCTGACATTATGGTTTACGTGCTTCATGGAATGGTTTACAACAACATTTTTATGGTTTACTTTTAATGATGTTATGTGGTACATGTAATGTTATATTACGTTCAACAATACTCCTCTTTACAAGATGTAATACTTCTTCTGATTTTATGAGAATCTATTTATGTTAACATATGTAAGATCTTCAGGGTTTTGGTTCCTGGAAGTTGTATTGTAATACATAAGGTAACAAAGTGGCAAAAGTGTTTTATGTGAACTTAAATATATAAAAATGATCCCAAACTATCATAAGTTAACAAAAATCTAGCTATGCTTTGCTTCTTGATAGCCATCTTCATTTTGAACACAAAAACATTCATTCACCTATGAACAAAACAAGTACATCAGTATTAATCTCCTATATGTTATAATTTGATTAAAATAAGACAGGTTTAACACATGTTACCCTAATAAAGACAGGTTTACCTAATATGTTTTTGATAAAAATAATGCAGGTTTAAAAACATGTTACCTAATTTGATAAAAATAAGACAGGTTAAACATATGTTACCTAATCTGTTTTTCTGAGTTGAAATTGCACAGTCTCCTACACAGTTTATGGCCATTATTCTCAACATGTTTTGATCTAGCTTTTATTTTTCAAACAAAAAAGCAAACACACCAACAGTTCATCAAACAACCTTTTGTCCCCAAGAATATTAAGTCAACATCCTTAGCATATAACAAAACTCGAATTCAGCATTATCTCAGCCAAGTGAACATCTCAATCCTAACTTTTATAAAACCAACTCTCTAATAAACCAATTAAGCACATAACAGTTGTCATGGCATCCTACTTGAAATCTTATAAAAAAATCACAACAACATATATGAACAAGAAGACACATATATCTACTCTCATTCAAAACAACTAACAATTTTGTATCAGATTAAAAGTCGCAAAAACACGAGATATTCGAAGCTAAACACCTACCGATCGACGAGCTATGAGACAAATGGTTGTCTGTTCCGTCAATCATCGGAAAAAAAACTATAATAGCTACATTTCCGGCGACATTTATCGCAAAAACGGAGGAAACTTACTTGGTTCTGCACTTGCTTCTTGATTTCTTCCATTTTCGGCGACATTTACCGGATGATAACAACTGGAATGTCGCTCTCATATCTAGGGTGTTCCTCCAAACAAAAATCACCGTCGTTTCTTCTTGTTTCTCCAATGATCGTCGTACAATTTTGTGCTCAAATGATCGTCGGGAATGTTTGGATCTGCAGTGCTTTCTTCTTCTTCTCCATTGGGTTTTGGGGTTTTGAATGTTGAGAGATAAACTGTTGAGGTAGAAAGAAAATAGGGGGTTTGAAATTTGGGGTTGGGTTTGACTAGAAAGGTGATGGGTTGATGGCTGGGAAAAGTACCTTTGATGGGATGGGGAAAGGGTGAAATGATGGCTTGAACAAAATGACCAAATTGCCCTTTGAACATGTGTTTTAAAGAGATTATGTGGATTAATCTTGTCCACACAATCCAGGTTTCCTAAGTTTTCTAGATTAAATGGGTTTTCCCTAAATACTTGCATTATATATATATATATATATATATATATATATATATATATATATATATATATATATATATAGGGTAGGGCTCGGCTACAAAGTCATGATAATCCTTCAAAGTGTACAAAGTCATAAAGCGCCACAATTTCAGCCATAAAACACATTTAAAACCCACAAATAACATAGTGAAGTTCACTAAAACACAATATCCAAACCTTAACAATTCTTAAAAACTTCAAACACACCATCGTACAACTATGAATATAAAACACAACATGATAATCAAAATAAAACACACTAATGTTAGTCATTCGATAATCAAAGCCTTTTCATCCAAAACACAGCACAAAACCCACAAATATGGTGTTTTAGTAATCTTCAATATGTTATTTGTGGGTTTTGAGTGTGTTTTATAGTTGACATTATGGTGTTTTATGGTGTTTTATGACATTATGGTGTTATATATATATATATATATATAGGCTAAGGCTCCATAGGAAACTCTTATGTTTTTAAAAAACCCTAGAAAACCCAACCGTCCGACATTTTTTTTTTTTTGAAAAAAAGTAACACATGTAATATACATGTTTTTAAGAGTTTTGGGCCAAAAAAAAAAAAAAACAAAAAAGCGCCGAAGGATTATTTTTTAAAAAAATAAACAAATTTCAGCAACTTCGGTGACTAACATGTGTTAGGCAATAAATGCTGAAACTTGTTTATTTTTTTAAAAGAACCCTTCGGCGCTTTTTTGTTTTTTTTGGCCCAAAACTCTTAAAAACATGTATATTACATGTGTTATTTTTTTCAAAAAAAAAATGTCGAGAGGTTGGGTTTTCTAGGGTTTTTTAAAAACATAAGGGTTTCCTACCTAGCCCTACCCTATATATATATATATATATAGGGGGCCGCTAGAATAAGAATCAACTCCAGTTGTAAGAACCGTGAGAACCACTCTCAACCAATCAGAATATGACAACCCAAAGGGTATTATGGTCATTTACCCCAAATGTCATTTCTCACCCCTCTCTCCTCCTTTTTTTTGTCAGTACCTCTCTCCACCCCTCTCTCCTCATTTCACACCCCTCTCTCCTCATTTCACACCCCTTCCGGTTCTCCTTTTGCCGGCGACCACCACTGTTAATCAGTGGATGGTGATGATGATTGATGGTGGGGGTGAAACCGCCGCCCACCACTGTTTCTCTCCCCCCTCCCCTCGTTCATCCCTGTTTCTCTCTCTCCGGCCTCCCTTCCTCTCTGTCCTCGTTCATCGGAGATAAAACATTGGTCGCCGCCGCTGCTGTCTCCTCCACCATCGTTCATCGGAGATAAAACATTGGAGTTAAAACATTGGAGTGTCGATGTCGGAGGTGGTGGGTGCTAGATGGCAGGTGGTGGGTGTTCGATGACGGTGGTGTAGTGCCGATGTCGGAGGTGGTGGGTGCTCGAGATGATGGTTTGAGGTGGGTCAGTTAAGGTGGGTTTTTAGTTTCGTTGAATCTGGGTTTGAATCTTGTGGGTTTGAATCTTTGTGGGTTTGATTCTTTTGATGCGGGGTTGATTCTGTTGAATCTGGGTTTGAATCTTGTGGGTTTGTCTTTCTTGATGGTTTGTTTTATCTTCTTCAGTCTCTGGGTTGATTCTGTTGAATCTGTTGATTTTTTTTTTGAAACTGTTTGAATATGTTTTGAATGATGTTCTTGTTACTTTTGAATGTTTAAATCGGTTGAATATGGTGCCTTATTGAATCGGCTGTGATGATGCAAAAAAAAAAAAAATCTGACGATGGCGCGGCAAGGATGGCGGAGGGTAGGGTTTTGAACCTGCAACCCCACTTTGCAGCCTCTGATTATCAGAAAATCTGAGCCAAAACTTCGTTTTTTTTTCAAGAATCCTCTCGTTCTTTTGATTTTTTGAGGCGTCGATGATGATAACAAAGTATCTGAGACACATCCCGAGTGTGCGATTTTCTGGGTGCGTTCGTTTTTGCGTAAAAACGTTTTTGTAAAAAAAATAAGTTAAACCGTAAACTTTTTAACGTAAAACGTAAAAACGAAAAAAAGTAAAACGTAAAAAGTTTTCTGTGAAACGTTAAAAGTTTTAGCTAAATCGTAAAACGTAAATTTTTTTTTAGTAAAACGTAAAAAACGTTAACGTAAAAAACCTGGCGCGTAAAACGTAAAAAAACGTTAACGTAAAAAACTAGGGCGTAAAACGCAAAAAAACGGCGCGTAAAACGTAAATAACGTTAACGTAAAAAACCGGCGCGTAAAACATAAAAAAAAACGTTAACGTAAAAAACCGGGGCGTAAAACGTAAAAAACCGACGCGTAAAACGTAAATAACGTTAACGTAAAAAACCGGGGCGTAAAACGTAAAAACGGCGCGTTGAAAAAACGACGCGTGAAAAAGCCGGACGTAAAAACGCCGCGTCAAAAAACGAGGCGTGAAAAGGCCGGGCGTAAAAACGTAAAACGTTAAACGTAAAAATCTGTAAATAAATCTGAATTTGATAATGCTTAATAAAAGAAACTATGTTTAAAAAATAAAAATCTAATATAATAATACAAAAAGTAATAAAAAAACAATAAAGATAAAAAGACAAAATAGAGTAATTTACTTAAATACCCTTTTGGATTAAAATATTAAAGAAATAATAAGACAAAAAATACTTAATATTATTTTTAAATACTTTTAATCTCATCCATCCATCTTCTTGATCTAATGAGCAGAAAGTGGTTCTCGCGGTTCTTACAACTGGAGGTGGTTCTCAGTCTAGCGGTCCCCTATTATTATTATTATTATTAATATTATTATTATTATTATTTTATTTGTCAAGTTATCAAATCCATCTTGATCTATATGCATATCCCAGGTTCTCATTTTGCCTTTTTTTACCCTTAATTAGCGGCGACACCTTTAGCGACGAGAAATTATGTAATATTTTGCTTCATTCTCGAGTTTAAAAAAAGTTTATTAACAAATTGATCGTGTTTTGTTGGTTGTAAAGTTGATGAAGCTGTCTCCGGAGAATTTTCAAGCGAAACTCCGGCCAAAGCATTAGCGGTGACACATTAACGACAATTACCACTTTCGTAATATAATCTGTCGATTTCCCGACGTCAACATAAATGTAATAATGGTAATTGAAGAAACACCAAAAGCATTACTAAATGTAATCTTGTTATTTATTTTAACTTTTTCACTTTCGTATTTATAATAAAGTGTCTTGATTATTTATTTATTAATATTGATATTAATACTAATAATAGTATAACAAAATATAAAAAAGTAACAAAAGTATTATAAAATAAAATAGCATAAAAAACATAATCATTACTTTTGACTTTATAATAAAACATAATTATTACTGTGTACTTTATAATAAAATAATATTATAAAGTAGTTAATCATTACAAAATTATTACTAAATTTGACTTTGGGTATATTAATCCTTGTCATAGGTATATTTATCACACCCCTTTTATAATCGACTTTACTAATCCATCAATAATTGGCCTATCTTTGTATTCATCACACTCTCATCGAGGCTCCTCAATATCATAAATATTTCTCATCAAGACATATTTTTTTGTTTGCAGTCGACACAAATTCTTGTATATTTTTTTTGAATAGCCAACGGAACTTTCATTCATATGAAACGAAATACAAAACCAACTCAGCCAGCAGCTGAAACAAACAAAAACAACAAAAAAAAACATAACAAACAAGAAAGAAAAAACAGAAACTTTTCACTTTTACATGTTTATATTAAAGTCCCACCATTCTTGCTTTGTTATTGTGCTATGTTTTGATCGAAACTTCACCCCTTGAAAGGTTGTGTCTTTTATGTCTTCAACAATCATTTGAATCGACCTTTGTCTACCTGAGAATACTCTATCATTTCTGTTCTTCCACATGATCCACATGGACTGAATGGCTATCACATGAAGAATCTTTCTAACTATTCGGCTCCTGTGGCTCTATCATGCATATACAAATTCTTGTATATGCATGATACTCGAGGCCACATTTTATTGCTACCGCTTGCATCGTCTGCTATGCTTGTGATAGTTTAGATCATTATTTGTATAGTTATACTGCTCCAAAAAACAAGTGTTGTTGCCTATTCTAATGTGGACGGGAAGATGCCTTAGCTTGATATCCGTATTTCGACCGCTGTTTTCTGTGATCCTGCCATATATATATGCTTGATTTCTTGGCCTTTAAACAACAAATCGTTTTCCACTTGAGCATCAAAGCCAAATATTATGGAGTTGCCAATGCCATTGTTCAAATGTGTTAGCCTGTACTCTCGTGCTCTTAACTTCTGATGATTTGTAAGCATGTTAATACTTATTGGCAAAGGTAAAACCTTTAAATACTTTTGGAGTGGAAGGTCTTTGGTTCGAGTCCCACATACGATAGGAACAAAAGAAATTTGCCGTTAAAACAAATACTTATTGGGCTTATGAACTTGTACATTAGCCCACTATGTTTAGTTAATTTATCGCTCCGATAGCCAACGTGTATTTATATATATATATATATTATTTAATGAATGAGCAATTTATGAAAATACCAATTTTAATGTGTAAATGAATAAAGCACATAACTAATTTGAAATTATTATTATGGTTATGTTTTATGGAAATGTAAATGAACAAAGCGCATAACTAATTTGAAATGATTATTTTGGTTATGTTTTATGGAATATTATGTAGCACTACATTATTTCCAAACTATAAATTAGCAAATTTTTGTTGCTTTGATTGTTGTAAGATGTGTATCGGGTGTTTTTAAAAAAAAATTGGCATTTTTAAGTTTTAACTCAAAGTTTTTCAACTTTTCAATTTAACCCCAACACTTTCTTATTTTTCAACTTTGGTCTCTTATACTTTTTTTTCGCAAGTTTTTTGTTTTACGTTTCGTTCTAAATTTTGCGAGTTAACACGTAGCAACGTGCGTGTAGGGTGCAACGTTTTTCCGTCTGATTTTCCCTGTTTAACAGTCCAGTCGCAGCGCGTCTATTTTTCTCACGTTTGAAAAGTTAATCGCAACGCGCGAATCCTAGATCGACTTAGTTATTTTTTTACGTTTTACGTTTCTATATAATTTCTTCGCATTAACACGCCGCGACTGGGGTGCGTGGTTCAACGATTTTACATATGTTTTTTTGTTCAGTGTTATTTTTTACTTATTTATTTATTTTATTTTTACAAGATCTTCTGATGTTGGTGTTCGTTGGCAGTGGTTTGGCATTAGTGCTACTTGGCACAATTTTACTAACGTATTTAACCTATTAAGTTTTTTTTACTAATAATTTGTTTCGAGTTTACCGTTATACCTCCTTTACTTAAGAAAAACTAATTTTTTTCACGTGCATAGTTTGATGTACGTGCCTATATAAATTCGATTTTCTCTACGTGTTGACATAAACTTTTTCTGGAAACGAGTTAGGACAAATATAATATGTTTTCGTTTAAAAAAACATTTTTACGTGCATATTTTTGTGTACGTTTCGGTATAAATTTGAGTTGGTGTATGTTTCGACGTAAACTTTTCTGGGAAACGAGTGAGGTGATGTTTTGTAAATTTTGTTTCAAATCGAGTGGAGTCAAATTAGGGTTTCCTTTTTTCCATATTTTCAGAAGCTCTAATTCATCTCTTTTGATTATACGTGTCAACTTTTCCGTTATACCCGTTACATTTTCTATGTATAACTTGGGTCACATATAATACGTTATGATTGTTGGGTGTAAATTTGATTTACTTTGTGTTTGATCCAATTGCAATGCTTATATAGGTAACATTGAGTTCAATCAAATACGTTGAAACACGTGTTTTCATATGGTTAACGCATCACATAACGTTTGGACTAATCTATTCGATGTTTACGATGTATCGCGCCGCAACGGCGCGGGTCTTATTGCTAGTTATACATAATTATCTTATCCCGTGTTAGAAATGTGTCAAATAACGGATTCACGAACATCGCTCTTGACATTAGGTTAGAGACAAGTGATTTGTGGGCAAAATCGTTAACAATCAATAAAAATTGGCCAATTGGATTTTAACACCTCAAACTTTGAAGAATTGGCCGATAACACCCGCAACTAACACTTTGATCTGTGACACCCCAAACTTTTAATTTTGTTTGTCATTTCACCACTCAGTTAAAAAATGAGTAACTGAGTTAGTTTTTTTATCCTACGTGTCAATTTTATCCCACGTGGCATGATGACGTGGATATGGAGCCTCTTCTTTTTCCACATAGAACAATATAACATAACCCAACATTGACTTTCATTTCATTATTCCTGTGTAAAGAAGATCAACAGCAATGGGGTGTGTACAGAATAACCATTTCATTTCCACCAATAAATCATCCCCCTATCTCTCTCTCTCTCTACCACCGCCCCACCTGATCAACCACCACAAACCGCCACCCAGCGCCCTGCCACAATTAAAACAAGCGACACCACCATTTCCGTCGACATCTGTAGTCACCACAAACCGCCACCCACCACCCCACAACACCGCCATCACCTCCGTGTAGAAACATGAAACGAAGGTCGTGGCCAGTCTCATCCTCACCTTCGTTTATAAACCATAAACGATTCCTCCGAAGTGACAAGAATGGTGCTCTCTGCGAACAAGGTAGGAGGCTAATGCGGTGGTGGCGCTGCGGCGGTTGCTGGAGTGGCTACGGCGACGATTTCTTGGCCCGCCCATGGCAATTGATTTTCGACCTGTAACATAAATCGAAGTTGTGGGCGTTTGATAAGGGTTATTTGATTTGGGGATGAAGTTGTGGGTGTTTGTTATTATGTGGTGTTTGGGAAGATGATGATGAAGAACCGATGAAGATGATGATGCTTTATTTTTGGTTATATGATTTGGGGATGATTTAATTTATTGGCTTCTGTACATATACACACATACACACACATACACATATTGTTATGGTTTTTGGTTGTCGCTGGCATGGTTGTGTATCGCCGTTTAATGCGAAGATTTGTCATTTTGGTACGGCGGAGTTATGCGGTGAGACGGTTGTTGAAGCGAAAGTTGTGAAACAGAGTGAGATTGAGGAGATTGATTCGCCGGAATGTTCTCCGGCGAAGAAATTGACGAGATCTGGAAGTAGAACGATGCAGTTTGAAGGTGTGAATGTCGCCGGAGTTTCGTGGTCTTGCAACGCAGAAATCTGACGTGTATGCGTTTGGTGTGGTGATTTTGGAATTGTTATCCGGTGAGGAGCCGGTCAAGTATAGGAGATGAGTTATACACATGTAGTGCCACGTAATCAAGAATTTGCCATGTCATCTTGTCCACGTAATCAAGTCTGTGCCACGTAGGATGGAAGACTAACTCAGTTACTCATTTTTTAACTGAGTGGTGAAATGACAAACAAAATTAAAAGTTTGGGGTGTCACAGATCAAAGTGTTAGTTGCGGGTGTTATCGGCCAATTCTTCAAAGTTAAAGGTGTTAAAATCCAATTGGCCATAAAAATTATATGTGAAGTAGTATGATTTTTATTGATAGAATCAATCATCACAACTTGAATTTAGACCTACATCCATAATTCTATACATACTCATTAGGTCCATCATCCTGACTATATAGGAAAGCTCATCCTAGGGTTGATGACTCGCAAATGGACACAAATTTTCAAATGATGAATCTTGAAAAGTAACTGTAATGTAATACATAGTTGCTTTACTACTACTGCTACTACTCCTGCTGCTGCTATTGTTATTGTTGTTGTTATTGTTTTTATTATTATTATTATTATTATTGTTATTATTATTTATGTTACATTTTTTTAATTCATGGTTTCAACCCTAATATTGAAAATAATATACATTTTTAACCAATTAATTTAAAAAAAAAAAAATTCTTCAATAACTTGCAACCATATTTATTTAATTGAATACGCAGATGTGTTTAATTTTTTATCCATATTTCGCTAAAAATGTTGTTCACAATGCAATTGTATTTAATATATATTGCTTTCTTTTGGTATCGTAGGATATACTAGTGTTGGTACCCTGACAAACCAACCGACTCCTACCGAACATCTATTCCGTTATAGATATAATCGGAACCGGTAATTATTTTTATGGTTTTCGATCGATATAAAACACATATGGACATCTTTTTGGGCATATCGCAACTTTATTATCTTGAAACTTTTTTTTAATAAGTGCCGCTAAACCATAAGTAATATACAGATACCAACTGAATTTCCAATACGTAGCACGTATCTCCCACAAGTTTTAAGTTAATATCTTATTGCCACATCTTGAAGAAGATAAAAAAAGGATAATAGAATATGGGCAGCCTAGCCGTCATGGGAGAGTTCGAGTGTTGTGGGATAGGGTCGTTAAAAAAAAGTGTTGTGGGATAGTATAGGTGGGTACACCAATCATTTACGCGCGTGGTGACTTCAGAACTCTCTTATTTCTACGGGGCCTTTCTTAATTTATAAGTCCGGAGGGTATGGGGGCGCTACCTCCACCATGTCACCATCTATGGCGCCGGTAAGGCGCCACCACCAATACCCAGACATTTAAGGAGGGGGCGTCATTGTTGTGGCTTCAACATGGTAGTGGGCGTTTTCGTTTGATTGATGTAAGAGCATCCACAATAAGTAGCACAAAAAACATCTAAAATCGTGACTAGTCACTCGTCACATCAGAAAAACACTCATTCTTTAAAAACATTCAAAACCCACCCAATAAGAAATCTTAAAAACACCTAAAAACAATGTCATGTCATCAAAAGCTTTTACATTTACATTTTTTTTAATTATTACCCAAGCCCCCCACCTGGCCCCACCACCTACCACCTGCACACAACCCCACCTTCTCACATTTTTTCTAGTTCTTGCACCAAAACATGAATAAAAAATGGATCCTACAAACATCAACCACAATAAGAAAAAATGAACAACAAGTCCACGTTGGCATGAAAAAATGAGAAAAAAATGGCTATTGGGATGCTCTAAAGGATTGGTTAAAGGAGGGGGCGCTATAGCTTGAAGGGGCTTTATCTCATACCCTGCAAGTTAAGGGGAGAGACCTTAAAGCAGGGGCGTAGGTTACTAGGTGCCCGAGGGTGCACCCGTCCCCTCCAATGTTTTGGTTATAAGACCGTGGGCTATAGTGGGGTGGGGGTTGGGCTGGGGTTGGGGCATTTGGTGACACGTGGAATGGGAGCCCCCCACCTCCTGGTTACGTGTCCGCGGGGTATGGCGGGGCGTGGGTTGGGCTTGGGTTGGGTGCACCGCGTGGCAGAGTAATTAAAAAAAAATACAAAAAATTTATAAAAAATAACACAACAATTATAAAAAAACCTACAACTTCATTAAAATTTAAAACATTACATAATCCTAAAAATTACAAAATAACAAACCTAAAGCGTTAAAAAAATTCAAAAAGGTCGATCTTGTCGAACGCCTTTTTTTCCTTGCCTCGAAACTCTATGTTAGCCACTGCCACCCGGTCCTCGTGGCTTAACTCGCCACCGGGAACGGCTTCGTAGTAAGCCTTGAAACGCTCGAGCTTGGGCCGTAGCTCGCGCCATTTATGTTGGCACGCGTTGAGGTTGTGGCGGTCGTTACCGACGTTATGTCGGTAGGCTTGGAATGCTTCCACCCAATATTTTGTTTGGCCCGTTGGCCGACCCTTCATAGCGTCAACGGCGCTTGTGACGAGAGCAATTTCCTCTTCATGAGTCCAAGATGTCATAGCGGTTCGAGAGAAGTGGGTAGCCGGTGGGGTTGTTGGGTTCGTGGGATGGGGGGACCAGTGGGTTGGGGTTACAAATATATAGGCCTTTGGGAGACCCGCGTGGCGGTTCGAGAAGATGGGGGGACCGTTTAGGGGGACCGTTTGAATTTTAAAATTCAAAATTTTAAAAACCGCTTGACGTGGCGGGTGAGCCAATGAGATTCAGCCATGTTAGCTTGGCCAGACCGCCCCACGCCCGGCTTGAAAGCCAAGCCCCAAGGGCCACGCCCAAACCCAAGCTCACCCAGGGTGGTGGCTTGGGCGTTTTCCCCCAACCCACGCCCAAACCCCCGCCCCATACCCCACGGTCTAAGTGTATAATTTTCGATTATTTGTCCGAAAATTTTAAAATTATATGGGATCGCCCCTCCAGTTATTTTAGCTAAATATTTATACAATATATAAATCAAAGTAAAGTTTGTTATCACTTTAAATCTTAAAGGTCGCCGGACCGAGTTGTAATTCGTCGTCCAGATTTCATTTATCTCGTACCATTATATATATTGGTCTATTGTTTGTTAAACAATATTTAGTTTTTTTATATGCAGAAATTAGTTTATAAGACGGTGTTTAAGCGTTAGACGGGGTTTTTTGAATTTTATTGAATATTTATAAGACGGTGTTCAGAGACAACACCGTCTAAAGGTTGGAGAAATTAGTATAAGACGGTGTTTAAGCATTAGACGGTGTTCTTCTGAATTTTAATGAATGTTTTATTAAAAAGAGCTCAACGTTCATATTAGTATTGGTTTTACTTTAACACCGTCTAAAACAAATCCTTAACACCGTCTAATGCTACATTTTGTAGTAGTGCATGACTTTACGCCCCTTGAAACTTTTGGTTGAGCTCTGCCACTGCCTTAAAGCCCCTGTGTGACGTGACGTTGACGTGACGTTGATAAAGCCCCTCCCACACCCTCCAGCCTAAGAGAAAAACACTACTTAAGAATTCTCTTATTTCTCCAGCATCTTTTTTTAATTTCTAATAGAAAAACGCAACTTAATAAATGTAAGATTTAAATTTAGTAAGTATAAGATTTAAAAAAATCCAAGAGTTGTAATACATTTGTTGAGGAACGCATTTTCACGTCAACTTTGCGTGAATAAGACTACTCGTTGTGGCTCATTTGACAATCCAGATTTATCCTCTAATATTGCGACACATGGCGCTAAGTAAACGTTTACTCATCACTTTGCCTACTCGCGCCTCCCCTCACTTAAGCCTGTTGTGGTTATCTCTGCTCGCCCAAGCTACCACACCCCGAAAACAGTTGTTCGCCTAAACGACCATGCTCACCTTTTAGCGCTCGCCCCCCACTCGCAGCACCCTGTTGTGGTGCTCGTGAGCCACATAGACCACGACGTGGCTCATGCCACCCTGCTCGCAGTCCACAACATGCAGTGTAAGATTTGTTAGGTTTCTGATTGATGTATCTTGTTTTACAACATAAAGTTTAAAGTACACTACATATTTCTAACACAGGTATGGGATCAAATGCAAACTCTTATGTTTATAAGAACCAATATATAAATAACAAGAGTTCTTCAATTGAAAATTAGTTTAGGGTTAATTTAGACCTTTTAACCCTATTTCTTTATAACTAACTGAAATTAATTATCAAAAGAGTAAATTACAAGTTTTGTCCTTTATGTATGTCCAAAATTACAGGCGCTGTCCTTTGTCTTTAAAATTGATGAGTTTTGTCCTTAATGTTTGCAAATCTTGCACGTTATGTCCTTTATGGCAAACCCAGTTAATTTTTTTTGTTAAATCTGGTTACCCAAGGGCAAGTTGGTCTTTTTGCCTATATAATCAAAATTATTTTAATAAAAAAAGGAAAATAAATTTAGAAAACAAATATTATATTATAACCTGCTTTCTCCCTCTACCCCTTTCTCACCCCCCCTCTCTCTCGCTCTCTCTCTCTAGATATCAGCCAAGAACTATAGCCACCACCTCCCTCACAACGACCACCACCGCCACTGCCCTCACAGCCGTCCACCCTCACCGCCAACACTCCTGCACCACCGTAATCAGAGCACACCACCACAATCTTCTTTTTCTTCGACACTCTTGCACCATCATCAGAACACCGCAACCTCCATAATATCGCCGCCATAAAAAAACCCTAGCTTCGTAGATCGGAAAGATGGTGGTGGTTAGGGTTGGGGGTTTTTCGCAGATCTGGACGGTAATGGTGGTTAAGTTAGGCGGTGGTGGTGGAGTGGGTTGCAGGTGGATAATCGGGTGTGGTGGAGGTTGAATCGGGTGTGATGAAATCTGAACGGTAGTGGTGATTAAAACACTTAATTTACCAGTTTCAAAACATTTCAAAACATTCAAACAGTTCATACTTTGTGTATTTGTTCTTCAAGTTTTTAGATCTGAATCTGAGATGAAGAGTTCTTGATGTTGTTTTGTTGTTCGTTTCTTGTTCGTAAAGAAAAGATAATAGAACGAAAAAGTAGAATATCATTTGCAGGTTGCGTTTGATTCAAAAATCTGAATAGAGTAATTGTGTTTGTTGTTGTTCATCGAAAAGAAGATGATGTTTGATTGATTTAAGTGTTAGGAGAAGCAGAGTTTTCATTGACTTGAGGTTGAATATTTGATTGATTCATTAAGGGTGATTTCGTAAGAAGAAGGGGGCTTGATTCAGTGGAGTCTGGTGGGATGGAGGTGGTGGCGGCGGTGGAGGTCATGGGGTGGTGGTGGCTGTAGAGGTCTGGTGTGCAGTGGGGAGTTTTAGAGAGAGGTAAGTTAAGAGAGAGAGATGAGTTTACAAAATAGTCCTTGAATATTAATTATTTACAAACTAGTCCCTAGAAAGATAAAATGACAAGAATACCCTCATGTGCAAGGCACATGGTCAGATTTAACAAAAAAAATTAACTGGGTTTGCCATAAAAGACATAACGTGCAAGATTTGCAAACATTAAGGACAAAACTCATCAATTTTAAAGACAAAGGACAGCGCCTGCAATTTTGGACATACATAAAGGACAAAACTTGTAATTTACTCTTATCAAAATATCCCTAAATCCACCCAGATTAATTCAAACCAAAATTTGAATTTTGTAACATATCCAGATCAAACTAACCTGCAAGAACCACCAACAAAAAAACACAAGCACACCCACATAAACGACATTAGCACAATCAAAAAAGAAACTTCCAATATTAGCACTCTCGTTTCAATAAAAAAAGAAACTTCCATTACCAACGACCTTAGCACAATCAAAAAACGACATTAGCATAACATAAGACCATCCACATTATCAGCATTCTCATTTCAATCAAAAAAGGAACTTTCATTATCCACGACATTAGCACAATAAAAAAACGACATTAGCACAATCAAATAACGACATTAGCCCAATCAAATAACATCATTAGCACTCTCTTAACACCACCGTTTGGGCATCCGACGGTAACACCAACATAAGCAACATTAGCACAATAATGAAACGACCTTCCAACGAATTTTTTTCTAAATAGGCTCTCAATAACAACATAAAAGAAAAAAATAACAGCATATACTATAACATAATAACTATCACAATTTCATTTTTTTAATTTTATAAACAACACACATTGTTCTATACTAGCACAATTTCATTTTTTAAATTTTATAAAGAACACATACTACTACATACTAACACAATTTCATGTTATTTTAATTTTATAAACACATATTGTTACATACTAGCACAATTTCATAACTATTACATAACTATCACAGTTCATTTTTTTTATTTTATAAACAACACATACCGGTACATACTAGCACAATTTCAAGTTTTTGTTTTAATTTTGTAAATAACACATACTATTACATAACTAGTAGAAAACAAATTTATTTATAAATAGGGTCCCAATAACAACACAAAAGAAAAAAAAATAACATGTAAGAATTACATAATAAAATAAGAACTTACGTTAGTCTTAAAATCAACACAATACATTTTCTTATTAGCACATTGGAACGACATAACTAGAACAATTATAAAATAACTTTTTGTAACTTTTTTAAAAGTCATTTTTATAAATAAGAAAAAGTATAGCAATATGGTACTCATATTAAAGATAAAAAAAATTCTTGATTTTATGGTATAATTTTTTTTTCCAAAATTAATAAAATATATAAAAGTTATTTTAGTTTAAAAAACTTGATGGATTAGTGTTTTATGGGAAATGACTAAATGACTAAAATACCCATAACTTGATAGTAATTATTAATTATATGGTTTTATTTTTAATCAATATCAACCCTTGATTTAGACTATCAATGGCTCATATATGTTCTTACGGTTCTTACAGTTAGCACTGTTTGTACAGGATCTCAACTCTTGTTACACAACCGTTTATGTTTCTATTTATTGATTTATTTGTCTTTTGTTACATTTACTTTTATTATTAAATTTATTATTATTCTGTAGAACACATCTGTAGACATATGTAGTAGAAAAGGTAGACCCAAAATTGTGCAAGAAGAAGACTGTTTTTTAACTTCTGCAAGCTACTAGAGAAGTATGCTTGGCTGGTCACTGTTGATGTTGGCTGGTCGCTGTTGATGTCGGGTGGCAATGAGGAGGGAGAGGCGTCGAAGAGGGTGGTGGCGAAGATGGTGGCGGCTGGGAGTTCGGGCGGCGATGATGAGGTTGACTGGATGAGGGAGAGGTGGTGAAGAGGTGGATGGTGGGAGGGAGGATAGGGGTGGAGAACATGGTGGGAAGGTGGCTCCGATGGGAGGGTGGCGGCTGGGAGGAGGAGAGGTGCTAGAGTTTGTTAAACATTGTGTTTTGATATTAGGGCAAGGAAAGAGATTAGAAGAGACAATCCCACATTTGCACCAAAAAGAGGACGCGCAAAGATTTTTTAATGAATTGTTTTCGAAAAACAAACAGTTTGCAAACCCAAATATCTACACGTGGTTTGCGAACGCAGACATAAGAGGACAAAAGGAGAGGAAAAACAAACACCTTCTTAGATAACCGTGCTTCATTTGTTTGTACTATAACAATTTATTATACAACCATCCAAAATTACCACTACAAAATTACTTGTAACTATCACTATGAACACACACATGGAAGTTACCACTACCATACATGAAGGATTCAAAACCTTAGTACTTTGTTACCGAGGGGAGAAGGTATGGGAGCAGCAATAGTTAGGGGCGGTAAGTTGCAGGAGATTCGGGAACATTACTCGTCAGTATCAAACATTGGCCTGGCTATGGCCGTTGTACAACGACTATATAGGCATACAGTCGTTAAAATTTGAAATTATCCGGAGCCATTGCTTTAACATGTATAAAGGTATCTTCGTTGAATTTGACAGTTGAAATATTTTTTTTTTGTATAAATCAAACGGAACTTTATTAGACACTTGAAACAATTGACAAACAAATTTTATGATTTATAATTTAAAACTACCATCTTAAATGATACCAGCAAGGGTGAACGGGGCGGATGCGGGGTAAAGGGCGGTGAACCCCTTCACCGCGCGGGGAACACCGTCGTCGCTCTCCTTCACCGTGCGGGGTGGGTTGAACTCGGTGACTCTTCACCGCTTGCACGATTTGACCGTTGGAGGATCGATACGACCGTTGGAGGGTAACGGCTTCATAGCCGTTTCATTTGAAAAAAAAAAAAACAAATAAATACATTATAAATAGAGTAAATTAAAAGTTTTGTGCTTTATATTTGTCCCAAATTTCAGGCGTTTTCATTTAACTTTAAAGTTGATGACTTTTGTACTTAATGTTTGAAAATGTTGCACGTTATGTCCTTTAGGGCAAACTCAGTTATAATTTTCAGTTAAATTATGTCATGTGCACTGCACATGAGGGTAGCATTGTCTTTTCACATCCTAATTTATAAATGATTTTTAGAAAACAAATAAAACATAGCCTATCCTGCAATTTCTCTCTCTAAACACACCCACACTGTCACACCCCAACCGATGGCGGAAACATCGGGGCGTGGCACTGAGCGAAACAGATTGTCCAGAAGTTTCCATAACAACTATAATTACCAATTAATTAAAGCAACATGTCCCATACCATGTCATAAAAGATAACATAATTATTACAGACAAAATCTAGTCAAATTGTTCTGCTCCGACAACTCAGATTTCAAATACAGACAATTGTTTATTTGTTTCTAGACCTTTCCTAGCCTCGATTTCACAGCAAGCCAAGCATCTAAACATTTTAAGCACCTGCCACATACGGTAAAGTAAAAGTCAATACACATAGTGTAAAGGTGAGCATACAAGTTTGATAATAGCATATAGAGTTCGAAATCGTTTACGCATAACCAGCACGTACACAGTGTGAAATGAAGCACGTAAGTTATCGACATGAACCTATCAATACCAATGACTGCGGGTTGACTGCCCAAGGCAGTTCGTAATACACTCTCACCACTGTGAGCCATGTAACAAATTGTCCTTAACAACCCCTGAGTGAACAGGTGCTGAGTCCAAACAAATAGTACTATCGTTGCTAAGGCAGGTAGACAGCATTCCATGTGTAAACATAACAAAGAAGCATTCATTGAGTCACGTATAACATGCGGTAACGGTTAGCGTTAAAGTATTGCGTAGTGTGTTCGATGTGATTTAGCATAAGTAACGTATGTAACACCCAAAAGTGCATAAAGCAAAAAGGGATCGAGTATACTCACAGCGATTGAAGTAATGGATTGAAGGGAGCGCTTAGAGCGGATAATAGCCTGAACAGTTATCGATAACATAAGCGAGAGTTGGTGCGTAAAAAGATGTGAAGTGTTAGTGGGTCGAACAACAATCCGTCGGGTGGCAATCCGATCGTGTGGCCGGTCGTTCGTTCGGGTGACAATCCGTTCGGACGGTCATCCGATCGGGTGACCATTTGAGTGGATTGTTACCTCATTTGGGATGAATGTGTTTGTGTATGATGGCTTGCCTTTTGAAGTTTTCGTTGTAGCATTTTAAAATTAGAGAAGTATCCCTACCTTTCGGGTCGGTTGGTCGAACAGACATTCGTTCGGACAGTAATCCGTTTGGTTGAGACTTCTCTTGTTTTGAGAACAAGTTCACACAAGGACGGTCACTCGGTCGGATGGCTATCCGATTGGGTGGCAATCCGCTCGGATTGAACATGTTGCAAAGTTGATTAAGTGTTGAAGTCAGAACATCACATGGTCGAGTGACAATCCGGTCGGATGGCAATCCGATCGGATGACAATTCGTTCAATGTTCAAACCTCAACTGTTGAAATGAAAGTGTGGGACCCAAGGTGCAATCCGACCGGACGGCTGTCCGGTCGGGTGGTGTAACGACCCTCATTAAAAGTCCTATTTATTTTATCATTTTATCTAAAAGGAAACTCTAATTGAGACACCCAAGTAATTCTACGCAAACCCTAAAATTTTCAGAACAATCAGAATCAGGATCAGGGCCCCTAAAACTCAGGGGGGGATGTTTCCTACTCAACGATTATCTAAATAAAACGCTGTCAATATTAAAAATTCGAATTCTGTCAAGTCACCAGGCCTAGTCCCACACGTGGCAAACCTATGGCCATTAGGTGTCCCTTACGGACCGTAAGGGTTAATTGTTACGGTCCGTAAGCTAGCCCAAATTCGTGTATAAATAGCAGGCCTAGGCACTTGAATTCTGACATTTGAGCGACGATCAAATTCCAAACGTACGCTGAGATATCGTCCGATTACTATCAAAATCACTAATTAGTATAGCGAAACGCTGCTACGATGCCGGGTATTAACTCAATCGCTGCTACGATTCAATGTCCGATCGATTAAACTATCCAATGAATGTTTAAGTGCTGCTCAAACTTGGGTTATACTTTGTTATTCATCGTGATTTCGACTTGAATGTTTGAGTGCTGTTCGAACTCGGACTATGCTCTGTCATTCGTTGTGAATCCACTGAATTGTTAAGTATTGCACTTTGTCATTCGTTGTGAAGGTTTTATCTCGTGAGTTATCGTAAATGCTGTATTAGTTACTACCTAGTTCGTATGCACTAGGTTACCAGGCTAAGAAATAGGCTAAGCTCTGCTCAAATTAAATCTATCAAGGCTTATCTGTAGACTTTGATTATATGAATCTGCATGATTATAAAGTGAGTCATTCTCTTTTTATCAAATTACTTTTGAAATTATGTTTATTTTCAAAGGTTATAATTACAGGGATTAAGTCTATGTAATCTGAAATTACTGCCAGTATGTGGGGGGATGTGCACATAGCTACTAATTATTTATCACTTGTGGGTGAACGGACCCAGCAAGTGATATGTCCACAGTCACAAGTCCGGTCAAGTGACAACTGGATCAGTTAATTTAAAAGATAGAGACATTGTAATCGCTCTTAATACTGTAAATTATAATAAACAGGTCGTTTTATGTAAATAGAATGATTCACTCAGTATTTCCCGCTGACAAAACCTTTTTAAAACACTTTTCAGGTAATTACAGTAGATTGGAGTAAGAGATGGATACGGCACGGAAAGACATCAAGAAGTGGCTTATTTTATTAATTAAATTAAATTAAGAAATATTGTTTTATGTAATAAAATTTATCTTTATTAAAGCTACCATTATAAAACATGGGTTTATCCCATCTATTTAAATAAATAAAATCCGGTGTTTTCTAAACTCTGGTATTTTTCCTAACTCACGGTCCTGATGAAATTTCCGCTGCAACATTTTCAAAATAATCACCGGTACCACTGGACTGTTCGCGGCACCCGATTCCGTCCAGGGTGGGTCGGGGGTCGTGACAGAAGGTGGTATCTGAGCCACTGTTTTAAGCCTTTAGGTGTTGTGATAATAATACCTAAATTTATATAAAAGAGTTAGGAGATTGCTGTTAATTGGTAGCACACAAGATAGCATTTAGACTTGAACTTAAGAAAAGATGCCTTAGTATTAGCTTCACGATAAGCTAAGTACTTGTGTAAATAAATATGATGGATTTTGGTGTGCCATAAGTAATATAGTTGACAAAGTAATGTCACGGGACACAATTAAGTCCAGAGGTACTAGTTGAGAGAATGATCAACAATGTTATGATTAGAATCACTAGTTAAAAGAATGATTAACAGTGATATGACCACAATTACTAGTTGAGAGAATGATCAACAGTAATATGACCTGAGTCACTAGTTGAAAGAATAATCAATAGTAAATTGACACTGTCACAGGAATCGTCTAGTGATCAATATAATAATAAAATATGTTATGAAAATACAAATTTCCTTAATTCTGAATAAAAGCCCTAATAAAAGAGGCACTTTTTGAAAAGATACTATTTATGGGAAATAGAAAATTTTCTCCGGCAAGCAAGACTGGGTATGATGTAGCAGACTCTCCAGTTTGTCCGGATATACTGAAGTTACCTCTCCGGCGAGAACCGGGTAAGAAGGTATATAATATGTCAGCAAGTGACAAGATTTCCCTAAATAGTATCATGACATGATATCTGACTGGTATTTGGAAATATGAATCTGTTAAATACATTAACCTGATAAATGGAATGTTTATTTCCGTATGTGAAATATATGATTATATAGATATGTATATCTATAAGGAATTCCAAAAGTCAATTTGGAATAAAACACAAGCATCTGTGTCTAGATTTCTTTATTAGGAATCTCTTTTCCGATATCAACCATTATTTCATTTGATTATCTACCTCGTAACTTGAGCAACAATAATAATAATAGAAACCCATTAAGTTGGTATACCATCAAAAGTATAAGAATTTCTAAAGCATTATCATAAACTATTAACGCAAGTAAGAAAAATGTAAAGATGTGCTAGTATACAATAAAACACATGAAACTTAAAACGGCCACAGTCGTTGAAGTATATCACACACAAATTCCAAGGCAAGATCTTTGAAAAATATAATTGAGCACGATGACACCAATGCTAATTCCGTCAGTAGAAGAACTATTAAAAGAAGCACTTTGCCACACGATCCTACAAGCGACATGAATATCGCTGAGGTACGCTAGAACAAGATTTCACAAAAACATCTGTGCACAGTCTAATCAAAGTCATAATTATTTATCACTGAAAAAGGAGTCACCTACCTTTGCAAATTCCCTATTTCACTTTATTCGACATTTCCTGGTAAATTCACTTAACAACGGTTATCACAGAAATTCCAGATAAAGCTCTTAAATTTCTTTCATTGAAATTCTGACTTCTGTATATAATAAGTTGACTTTCACATTTCTACTTTTCCTACTAGTCATCATACCATGAGGATTTCTTTCATAGTAGCAAATATTGATCTATTTCATTTTTTATGAAATTCACACATTACACATGCACTGTTTGTTGCGCATGTGATTCATTTGATTTATCAAGACCACAGAAGATTTCATTCCAATTTATTATTTTATCCAAATATCATTTCGCTTTTTGCACCATAAAACAATAACTCTTTGATATCGAGTCAATAAATTTCTTGAAAAAGTTAATTTTCTTTGGCATCCATGGTTTTTGTTATGACCATGTCCGAACTTTCTTATTTAAACTCATCTCGTTTAAAACGAGTTCAATTGTTTAAACTTACTCGTATTACATATTCAATTCAAGGTTCCATATGATGAATTAAAACCATCATATTCAGAATAATCCTAACAAGCATTTCAATTCTCTTGAATTATAACATGCTTGTGTGATCCTCGACTTCACTAAATCATTTCTTTGATCACAATCACTTTGTGGTGACATTTTCACAAAATCCAAAGATTGCGCTAATCTCGGATTTAATTATTTATATTAAATTCACTTTATTGATTTATTCTATACAAGCAATCTTAAAACAATCATGTGCTCAGATAATGATACCCAAATTCATATTTCAGTATATATCTTAAAAGTTATTACAATAACAATCGAGCCTTTCGTAATATTTATTGCTCTATCATCGTTGATCGAAAAACAGTATATATAAATTTAATTGATTATATATGGAATTACCTAATTTACAAATATAGTATTTCTATATTTTAAACCATTGCAGTGAAGAAATTATATTTGAGGTATACTTTTATTTAAAGTTATTGTTTAGTTATTTATTATTGATAATTTTATTATTAATAATAATATATTAATAAGTAGTAGTGTTAAGATTATTTTTAATACTAGGGTTATTATCAAGGACAGGTATTGGATAGCCTAGCCTTAGTTAGGCATGGATTGGCCACCTATGCTTAAACAAGGCAGCACTAATCAATATCCACCATGATAATAACTAGTTAATATATATAAATTAAGTCATCATACTTATTTAGTAAATTTTAATTATATATGAAAATATATATACCTTGGAAAAGACATATTTTCATAAAACAAAGGACGAATAAAATTATGTAAATAAATTATCTATCACATGTTTTGTGATAACTATGTATTGTAACACTGTGGTAAGAAAGTAACCATATAAGAATAATATGGTAGTCATCAACTACGTTGGGTTAGGAGAACATTATAATATATAAGAATAATTTCCGTATTTACAACATTTGTAAAATACATTCACAACGTTATATGTTTTCAAAATGGAAATAAGTAATCACATAGAATCGACCCATTAAATGTTATATATTTACCAAATATTTTACAAATACTTTTGTACAATAAATATTTTTACACCTTTATTTACAATTTTCATTTAACATTACAAATAATAGTGATTTCTTTTACAAAATAATATTTTGTAACGTAATAACTTCATTACGGTATTTTGTAATATATATTACATAGTTATTTTACATAGTATAGTAAAATACTAAAATAATATTTATTTAAAAAGCAGTAACCATTTACATATAAGTAAAAATGTGTAACAAATAATATATATTACATTGTATTTATATTTGATATATAAGATATGATTCAGATAAGAACACCAATAATATATATTATTTTCTTTACAAAAACGTAGTATAATAATTGGTAATGTCAAAACAACTTGTGTTTTTTTTATATATCAATCTCTAGGATATAATATGCAAATTATGGTCACTAATAGTGTACTATCACATTATTTCACGATTCAAAACAACTTGGAACTCTAAACAATAATACACTAAATCTATAGTCTTTTGGTGTATCTTTGTAATTCACTCATCTCAACATATTGATTTTCTCATATCATAATTTAATATCTGACAAATCATTTCATTTGGAACCTGTCAATTCTAACTCTTCCTCAGTTACCAATCTAAGTAAGCTTTCTTTTGACAAATAATTTTTATTAATTCTAAAAATCCTTCACATTCATATCTATTGATTATATATCTTTTGGCTTGAACCTAGTCACTTTGGAAATCATATCATTTCATCTCATTCGTTTGTCATCGATTTCTTGAACTAATTCAGTTAAACTATTGAATCCTATCTATTGTCGATATTTTAATTCTGTGTCATCTACCCTAATATTATTTTTATTAACTAAAAAGATGACATAAATCTAAAAGAAATATCATAACCCAAATACACTTGGAAGCTAGAACCTGAGATGAAGAAAAAGTATTCCTACTTATTTCAGTAAATCTCGAGGACGAGATTTTTATTAAGGTGGGGAGAATGTAACGACCCTCATTAAAAGTCCTATTTATTTTATTATTTTATCTAAAAGGAAACCCTAATTGAGACACCCAAGTAATTCTACGCAAACCCTAAAATTTTCAGAACAATCAGAATCAGGATCAGGGCCCCTAAAACTCAGGGGGGATGTTTCCTACTCAACGATTATCTAAATAAAATGCTGTCAATATTTAAAATTCGAATTCTGTCAAGTCACCAGGCCTAGTCCCACACGTGGCAAACCTATGGCCATTAGGTGTCCCTTACGGACCGTAAGGGTTAATTGTTACGGTCCGTAAGCTAGCCCAAATTCGTGTATAAATAGCAGGCCTTGGCACTTGAATTCTGACATTTGAGCGACGATCAAATTCCAAACGTACGCTGAGATATCGTCCGATTACTGTCAAAATCACTAATTAGTATAGCGAAACGCTGCTACGATGCCGGGTATTAACTCAATCGCTGCTACGATTCAATGTCCGATCGATTAAACTATCCAATGAATGTTTAAGTGCTGCTCAAACTTGGGTTATACTTTGTTATTCATCGTGATTTCGACTTGAATGTTTGAGTGTTGTTCGAACTCGGACTATGCTCTGTCATTCGTTGTGAATCCACTGAATTGTTAAGTATTGCACTTTGTCATTCGTTGTGAAGGTTTTATCTCGTGAGTTATCGTAAATGCTGTATTAGTTACTACCTAGTTCGTATGCACTAGGTTACCAGGCTAAGAAATAGGCTAAGCTCTGCTCAAATTAAATCTATCAAGGCTTATCTGTAGACTTTGATTATATGAATTTGCATGATTATAAAGTGAGTCATTCTCTTTTTATCAAATTACTTTTGAAATTATGTTTATTTTCAAAGGTTATAATTACAGGGATTAAGTCTATGTAATCTGAAATTACTGCCAGTATGTGGGGGGATGTGCACATAACTACTAATTATTTATCACTTGTGGGTGAATGGACCCAGCAAGTGATATGTCCACAGTCACAAGTCCGGTCAAGTGACAACTAGATCAGTTAATTTAAAAGATAGAGACATTGTAATCGCTCTTAATACTGTAAATTATAACAAACAGGTCGTTTTATGTAAATAGAATGATTCACTCAGTATTTCCCGCTGACAAAACCTTTTTAAAACACTTTTCAGGTAATTACAGTAGATTGGAGTAAGAGATGGATACGGCACGGAAAGGCATCAAGAAGTGGCTTATTTTATTAATTAAATTAAATTAAGAAATATTGTTTTATGTAATAAAATTTATCTTTATTAAAGCTACCATTATAAAACATGGGTTTATCCCATCTATTTAAATAAATAAAATCCGGTGTTTTCTAAACTCTGATATTTTTCCTAACTCACGGTCCTGATGAAATTTCCGCTGCAACATTTTAAAAATAATCACCGGTACCACTGGACTGTTCGCGGCACCCGATTCCGTCCAGGGTGGGTCGGGGGTCGTGACAGGTGGTAATCCGATCGGACGGCAATCCGTCCTAGACAACTTGTTTGTCTTCTTCCTTGGTTGTTTTGGTAGTTTGAAGTTTTTAAGTGCTGAGTGAGGTACCTTGATAACATGCTTTGAACAACGGGGCCCCTGACTCGGCTCAAGTGACTCGACCGAACAGGAATCACCCTAGTCTGACCGGTTCACTGTTCGAGTCGGTAGTTCATGTTCAAACCTAAAGTGAATACCTCTTGGATAGATCTGGAACTGATACGACACCAAGAATGGGTAGAAGACCAGAACAAGGTCCGAATCTATCGGGTTTGAGTGCATTGAGTGTAAAAGAGTTGAAAGAAAGTTAGAAACCATCTTTCAATCCTTTTCACCATTAAATATGTTCAGATCTATGAAAGATCTTTGTTTATTCATGTGGAAATCATTCAGATCTAAGTTGTTCTTGGTGGATTGAGCCCAAAACATGAAGTTCTTATGAACACCATGATGACATCATCCTAGAACACCTCAAGTCCAGTGATTTCACGGTTAAAAGTTAAGTTTTGAAAGATAGAAATGTGTACGAGTGCGTGTAGATTAAGAAAGTACAAGATTTAGGTTGAAAACTTACAAGAATCGGAAGGAATCGAGAGAAATGACGGCTGGAGCGAGTTGGTCGAACAAGGAGCTGTCACCATCCAAAAATGGTAACAATGGGGGTATTTATAGGGTTTCCCAAAATGGAAAGGGTGGAAATGGTTGGTCGGTCGACTGGCAGCCCATCCAGGGTGGCCGTTCGGTCAAGTGGTAATTCGACCGGGTGGCACCTGGTGGGTGGCAGCTCGGTCGAGTGGCACCACGGTTGGATGGCAATCCGACCGGGTGGCAACTCGATCGGCTGGCCACTCTGTCCGAGTGCATGGCGCGACGAGTTTTGCAGTTTTGATTCTAGCGTAGAGCGTTGCGATGCGGTTTGAGCGGGTGATGCGATAGATTTACTTATCAAATTACTTTTAATCCCAACTACCATATCAACATACAAGCATCCTATTTAACATTCGTTTAGCGTTTGCGATTCGATTGCGATTGCGTTTCGATTGATCACCACCACAACAACATAAATAAACATGCACAGGTAACACATAAGGCACACACACACGTAATAACGGTAACCAGTCACGTAGGTCGAGTTGTGAGTGCGGTAGCGATAAGCGATAAAGCGATCAATCATGCGGCTAATATGCGATTATTAACAGATACTTCACATAATACAACTAATACGATAATAAAATTAGACTAATTACAAGTCAATAAGTCAAAACAGGAATTGAGCAAGGAGCGACAAATCGCAATTAGCAATCTTGTCTTCCTTTGACTTCAATCTTGACTTTGACTTTGACTTTCGAAACATGCGGTGTTACAGCCTCCCCTAGTTGAGGGAATTTCGTCCTGAAATTAGGCCGAAGCCGTAACAAACAACTATGGATACTTCGCCTTCATGTCACTTTCGAGTTCCCAAGTGAACTCTACGCCTCATTTGCCTTCCCATCGAACTTTCACAATGGGAATGCGCGAGCGTCTGAGCTGCTTGGTTTGGCGGTCCATGATTTCGACAGGCTTCTCCACGAAGTGTAGTGTTTCGTTTACTTGGAGGTCTTCTAGAGGTACAACTAAATCATGCTCAGCTAGGCACTTTTGGAGGTTCGACACATGGAAAGTCGGGTGGACATTACTAAGTTCCTCCGGTAGTTCGAGTCTGTAGGCGAGTTTTTCGATCATTTCCAGAATCTTAAAAGGTCCTACATATCGAGGCGCTAGTTTCCCTTTCTTGCCTAATCTGACCACACCCTTCCAAGGTGATACCTTTAGGAGTACGTAGTCGCCAACGTCAAATTCAAGGGGCTTGCGTCGTCTATTAGCATAACTTTTCTGACGACTCCGAGCTTTCAACAGATTGTCTCGAATTTGGAGAACTTTGTCAGTCGTTTCTTGCAATAGCTCAGGACCGGTTAATTGCGAGTGCCCGATCTCGTGCCATACAATAGGGGATCGACATTTCCTTCCTTATAAAGCCTCAAATGGTGCCATTTGAATGCTGGAATGATAGCTGTTGTTATACGAAAATTCGACTAAAGGTAAGTATGCGTCCCAATTACCACCGAAATCTATGACACACGAATGGAGCATGTCTTCAAGGGTACGAATCGTTCTTTTAGTCTGCCCGTCGGTTTGGGGATGAAATGCGGTACTTAGATTGAGCGTAGTACCGAGAGTCATTTGAAACGTTTCCCATAGACGCGAGGTAAACCGAGCATCACGGTCAGAGATGATGTCGCGAGGCGTCCCATGTCGACAAATGATCTCATCGGTGTAGATTCAGGCTAATCTTTCTACCTTGTAGTCTTCCCGTATTGGCAGAAAGTGAGCAGATTTGGTTAATAGATCTACTACAACCCAGATACTGTCGTGACTTGATGGCGTGCGTGAAAGTTTCGTTATGAAGTCCATAGCTATACTCTCCCACTTCCACATAGGGATCGGGGGTTGTTCGAGTAAGCCATAGGGTCTTTGGTGCTCGGCCTTGACCTTTGAGCAAGTCAGGCACTTTCCAACGTAGAGAGCGATATCCCTTTTCATGCCCGGCCACCAGTACTTGTAGCGAAGGTCCTTGTACATTTTATCGGCACCGGGATAAATAGAATACCGGGATTTGTGGGCTTCGTTCATCAAAATTTGTCGCAAATTGGTCTGCTTAGGGATCCAAATTCGGTCCAGAAAGTGAATATCCCATTCGACTTATTCACAAGCTGGGCTCCACCGTGGTAGATTCTTTCCTTCTTCAGAGTGCGTTCATTGAAACATGCATGCTGAGCTTCGCGGATGAGGGTTTCGAGATCGTATTGGGCTTGGGTATTACGAATGATGAGCAGATAATTCCGTCTGCTGAGAGCGTCAGCAACGACATTTGCTTTGCCAGGATAATAACGAATCTCACAGTCATAATCGTTGAGAAGTTCTACCCAGCGGCGTTGACGCATATTAAGTTCCTTCTGGTCAAAGATATGTTGTAGGCTCCTATGATCGGTGAAGATCGTACACTTGGTACCATACAGGTAGTGTCGCCAAATCTTTAACGCAAAAACAACTGCGCCTAGCTCGAGATCATGGGTTGTATAGTTCTTCTCGTGGATTTTGAGCTGACGAGATGCGTAAGCAATAACCTTGTCCCATTGCATGAGGACACAACCAAGACCCAGGTTCGAGGCATCACAATAGACAATGAAGTTGTCGTTTCCGTCGGGTAAAGTGAGAATAGGAGCATTGCAAAGCATGTGCTTGAGGGTTTGGAAAGCAGACTCTTGTTCAGTTCCCCAAACAAAAGGCTTGTCTTTATGAGTGAGAGCGGTAAGCGGCACAGCGATTTTTGAGAATCCTTCGATAAATCGACGATAATAGCCCGCTAGTCCGAGAAAAGAACGGACTTCAGACGGGTTCTTTGGTGTAACCCAACTCTTAACAGCTTCAATCTTCGCGGGATCGACATGAATACCTTGATTATTGGCAATGTGACCGAGGAATTGAACCTCCTCCAGCCAGAATTCGCACTTGGAGAACTTGGCAAAGAGTCTATTTCCTTGGAGTAGCTCGGGAACCAAACGCAGATGTTGCGCATGTTCGGCTTTCGATTTGGAATAGATCAAGACATCATCGATGAACACGAAGGCGAAGCGGTCGAGATAAGGTTTACACACGCGATTCATCAGATCCATGAAAACCGGGGGTGCGTTGGTTAAACCAAAAGGCATAACAACGAACTCGTAGTGGCCGTATCGAGTGCGAAAAGCGGTTTTGGTTATATCCTCCTCTTGAATGCGTAGCTGGTGATAGCCTGAGCGTAGATCGATCTTCGAGAAACACGTAGCACCTTGTAGCTGATCAAACAAATCATCAATGCGAGGCAGGGGATAGCGATTCTTGATAGTCAACTTATTCAATTCCCGAATCGATGCACATCCTGAACGACCCATCCTTATTTTTGACGAAAAGGACTGGCGCGCCCCAAGGAGAGGTGCTCGGGCGAATGAAGCATTTATCAAGTGATTCCTGAAGTTGATTCGAGAGTTCACGCATTTCGGACGGAGCGAGTCGGTAAGGAGCTTTGGCAGCAGGGTTCGCTCCAGGAATGAGGTCGATACGAAAGTCGATATCACGACTGGGCGGGAGTCCGGGAAGATCCTCAGGAAACACGCTAGGAAATTTTCGAACCACAGGAACATCGTTTACACCTGGTCTTCCTTTCTTTTCCTTCTCCGCTACTACAATATTAGCCAAGAAAGCCCTGTATTCCTTGCGGAGATACATGCTAGCTTGGACACAAGACATGAGCTTGAGACCTCTTGAAGCAGTTTCACGATAAACACATAATAGATCACCATTCGCGAGCGAGAATCGAAACATCTTATCGAAGCACACGACTTCAGCATGGTTTTCGCAAAGAAAGTCCATGCCTACTATGACGTCAAAACTTCCGAGTTGCATCGGAATAAGGTCGATTGGGAAGATGTGATTGTTGAGCTCAAGAGTACAATCACGAAGAACGGAACTGACGGCGACAGTTCTTCCGGTGGCGACTTCAACATCGAACGTCGAGGGGAGATGGGAGCGCTTATTCAAATGACACAAAGCAGTTATCGGCTCCAGTATCAAACAAACACGAAGCATAAATACCATTCATAAGGAACGTACCATTGACCACGTTGTTGTCAGCCTGGGCTTGGCGTGCATTGATGTTAAAAGTTCTGGCGCGGGCGGCTTGTTGTTAGTACTAATGTTGGAAAAAGTGTGCTTTTGTCTTCCTTTTGTATTTTCAGGGTTAAAAGAGCTTAAATGAACAAAAGAAGCAAAAATTCAGCCAAATCCAGCAATAATACAAGAAAAGGAATAAACGTGGCATGCCCGACCCCTCGAAAGCATCTCCCCAAGCAAAAACAAGAGAACAGAAGGCTGAACACGCCCCGTGTCAGTGAGCACGGGGCGTGCCCAAGTGTCTGCAGAAAAGACAAAGCAGTAGAAGCTTCTATCACCCACCATGGGGCGTGCCCAGTGGACACGGGGTTGGGGTCAACGCAAAGATTCACAGAATCTAGGAAAATCTTGAGAGTTTCAGATACGCTTCTGCACACGGGGTCGTGCCCAGCGGACACGGGGGCGTGGTCAACTAATGCAGACAAACTACATTTAATGAAGAAAGAGAAGATGGGTGGACACGGGGCAATGCCCAATGGACACTCATCCATCATAGAGTGTGTGAGTAGTCTCGGGATCCAAGATTGATCGTAAGAGTTCTTGACAATCAAAGGCCATGTTTGCCTAAGTCTCTTACATCACTTGGTGAAGATAAGTGTTTAGTGTAATACTTTTGATTTTTAATCTTTTCGCAGTTTTTATTTGGTTATGTATTAATGACTTTAATAACTAGTTTCTTATGTTGAAGGTGAGTCTTCCTTATCATTTGTCAGTGGCGTCTTGGCATTATTTTACTGTCTATATAAAATAAAAGATTTCCACCATTCATATCTCCACGGTCTATATGGAGATATGTTGGCTACCTGGTCGGGGGTTAAGGGAACGGTTTGATAAGAGTCTTGCCTTGTTCAGTGTATAGATCCTGCAAGGACCTGAGTCAACTTTAGTAGGATCTCCTTCAATACCCACCGGTATTGGATGGCGGGGGTCCGAACTCCTTGATCCCCTCATATGTAAACTACTATTAATACTTTAACCCGGCTATTTAGGATTGTATCCCTGCTGACTCAAACTACTTAGCCGAGGGTAACGTCACCTTCAAAAGAGGGGCCTACCACAATATGCATTAATAACTTAATTAATTATCTTTCAATAATCCAACCCTTTAGGATTGTATCCTTGCTGACTCAAACTACTGGGTTCAGGGTAACGTCACCTTCAAAAGAGGGGCCTACTACTATAACTAAGATAATCTCTTAAAAAGTTCAAAAGTGCGGAAATAATCAAAGGTTACACTAAATACGAGTCGGATCCAAGTGATTCATCTTGTCTTTCTGTTTTTACTTTTATTTTTCATCATTTTTAGTTAGTTTTATTTTTCTTGTTTAAAAACATTTTTCTAAACTTTTGATTTTATTAGACGTTGAGGATAAACCGGTACTAAAAGCTCTTATGTCCTCGGACGACCTCGGTATCTTACCAACACTATACTACGCTCACGATGGGTGCACTTGCCCATATGTGTGTTTAGTGTTAGTAAATATCGTGTTTTATAAATTTAAAACTTGGCTTAAAGTGTTAAAAAAGGGCTTAAAATATACATTAAAAACTTTACACACTTACGCACATCAAGTGGGGGGTGCTAATTTAAGTGGGGGGGGGGGGGTGCTAAAACCTTGAATTTTGCAAGTCCTAATTACAAGCCTTACACAAAACTCTATTGGAACCGCTAAACACCCCAAATTTTTTCAATTTTTTTTTAATTTTTTTACTTGTCTTGGTTTAATTTGGGAATTACAAGTTCTAAAAAGGTGATATTTTTACAAATTTACAACCGATAGCATCTTGATAAAAAGAAAACAACATAAGAAAATTATGAAACGGCATGACAAAACTAGTTAAAATTTGATTATATATACTTGATCACATAAAAAACCCAATCCCACAAAAAGTGAGTTTTGAGCCTTTATTGAGCATACAAATACACATCTTTAAACTAAATGCTCATTTTTCGTTTCTTGTGTGAATAGTCGCTTGGTTCTTACGACTCTAGAACTTGCCACGACAATACATTCCCGGTCGTTACCAACTTAAACCCAAGTAAGTAAATGATGGAGGCATTAGGACTGACCCTTTTTATTTCAACACCATTATTATTTTTTTACCACATACCCAAAAATCCCCCTAGTTAACCCCTTTAAGCCTAAACCTTTTCATTTCTTAACCCAAATCAAACACCATTTTTTACCCACCAAAACCCCTTTTTCATTTTTAAACCCTTTATTTTAGTAACAAAGCTCGGTTTTCTTGTGACTTTATTATAATGAAAAAAAAAGGAAAAAAATGATGAAGTTAGCAATAAATAAACAAAGCTCATCAAAAGAAGGTTTGTTTGAATAAATGCTTCATTGAAATAAAAAGTTATTAAAATAAAAAGTCACGAAAACCGACGCTTTTTACGCCTTTCGCCCTTTTCTACTAACCACTAACCCAACCACCTACCTTTAACCCAAGCCTAACCCTTCCCCAAAAGTCATCTTGATATTTACAAAGGATTTTAGTTAAAAAGGAGGAGGATTGATTACTTGGCAAGCTTATGGTAGGAGTAAGTTCCATGCCGCTCTCGAGTGTTTCACAAAAATACATCTTCAGCCGAGTGTTGAGTGATCCCCCATGAGGTATGTGAACTTGTATATAAATGGAATTTTAAAGAGGCATGTTATGTCCTGATAAATAATTTCTGTTATGAAATGTTTTAAATAAATCATGATGAATAGGATTGTAAATAAAATAAAAATAAAACCTAATAAAGAATCTTGGAATCCCGACACTCTATGACAAGCCCAAAACCTTCTCTTCTACCCATTCCATTTGGGTGTGTAAGCCACAAAATAAAGAGTTTTGCTCGAGGACAAGCAAAGATTCAAGTGTGAGGGTATTTGATGTGTGCAAAATGAAACATATAAATTACATCAAATGAGGCATAAAACTAACCCTTTTTTAGTACTAATGTTGGAAAAAGTTTGCTTTTGTCTTCCTTTTGTATTTTCAGGGATAAAAGAGCTTAAATGAACAAAAGAAGCAAAAATGCAGCCAAATCCAGCAATAATACAAGAAAAGGAATAAACGTGGCATGCCCGACCCCTCGACAGCATCTCCCCAAGCAAAAACAAGAGAATAGAAGGCTGAACATGCCCCGTGCTCACTGAGCACGGGGGCATGCCCAAGTGTCTGCACAAAAGACAAAGCTATAGAAGCTTCTATCACCCACCATGGGGGCGTGCCCAGCGGACATGGGGCCATGGTCAACGCAAAGATTCGCAGAATCTAGGTAAATCTTGATAGTACAGATACGCTTCTGCACACGGGGTCGTGTCCAGCGGACACGGGGGCGTGGTCAACTAATGCAGACAAACTGCATTTAATAAAGAAAGAGAAGATGGGTGGACACGGGGCCGTGCCCAATGGACATCCACTACCATCATCCATCATAGAGTGTGTGAGTAGTCTCGGGATCCAAGATTGATCGTAAGAGTTCTTGACAATCAAAGGCCATGTTTGCCTAAGTCTCTTACATCACTTGGTGAAGACAATTGTTTAATGTAATACTTTTTATTTTTAATCTTTTCGCACTTTTTTATTTGGTTATGTATTAATGACTTTCATAACTTGTTTCTTATGTTGAAGGTGAGTCTTCCTTATCATTTGTCCGTGGTGTCTTGGCATTATTTTACTGCCTATTTAAAATAAAAGATTTTCACCATTCATATCTCCACGGTCTATATGGAGATATGTTGGCTACCTGGTCGGGGGTTAAGGGAATGATTTGGTAAGAGTCTTGCCTTGTTTAGTGTATAGATCCTGCAAGGACCTGGGTCAACTTTAGTAGGATCTCCTTCAATACCCACCGGTATTGGATGGCGGGGGTCCAAACTCCTTGATCCCCTCATATGTAAACTACTATTAATACTTTGACCCGACTATTTAGGATTGTATCCCTGCTGACTCAAACTACTTAGCCGAGGGTAACGTCACCTTCAAAAGAGGGGCCTACCACAATATGCATTAATAACTTAATTAATTATCTTTCAATAATCCAACCCTTTAGGATTGTATCCTCGCTGACCCAAACTACTGGGTTGAGGGTAACATCACCTTCAAAAGAGGGGCCTACTATTATAACTAAGATAATCTTTTAAAAAGTGCAAAAGTGCGGAAATAATCAAAGGTTACACTAAATACGAGTCGGATCCAAGTGATTCATCTTGTCTATCTGTTTTTACTCTTATTTTTATTTTTCGTCATTTTTAGTTAGTTTTATTTTTCTTGTTTAAAAACATTTTTCTAAACTTTTGATTTGATTAGACGTTGAGGATAAACCAGTACTAAAAGCTCTTGTGTCCTTGGACGACTTCGGTATCTTACCAACACTATGCTACGCTCATGATGGGTGCACTTGCCCATATGTGTGTTTAGTGTTAGTAAATATCGTGTTTTATAAATTTAAAACTTGGCTAAAAGTGTTAAAAAGGGCTTAAAATATACATTAAAAACTATACACACTTACGCACATCAGGCACATGTTCGCGAAGTGGTTGGGATCACCACACGCGAAGCAGAGTCTGGAGTTGATCGCGGGTGCCTGAGCTGCTTGTTGGCCTTGAGGAGTTGGAAACAGAGCTTGATGAGCAGTGGCTTGGGATGGTGCTTGTCGAGGACCAGTACGGCAGTTAGCGGTAAAGTAACCGTACATAATGCAGTGCACGCAAAATCTACAGGCGATACCCACCGGATGGTGATAAGTACAAGTCTGGCAAGCAGGGTGGGGACCAGTGAATGCACGCTTTGCAGGTGGTGCATAGATAACTGGAGCTGATCGATGCTGAGATTGCTGCTGAGCCGGTACGTCTTGAAGTAGAGCAGCAGTGGTAGTGACAGCACAGTTCTTGTTGCTGTAGCTGCTGTTGTTGTTCTTCTTCTTGCGGCGAGAGGATTTCGATGACTGAGTGGTGGCGATTTTGGTAGCTGGTGCGGCGGTAGCTTGGTACAAGTTCTTGGTAGCTTTATCCCAGAAACCCGGTTTGACTCGCTTGTCGTTGATTTCAGCGGCAAGCAGGTAAGTCTCTTCGATTGTTGCTGGTTTTGCGGCATGCACAAAATCTGCAACACAGTCTGGCAGAGCTCGAATGTACTTCTTGATTGTCATGTCGGCAGTCTTCACCTGGTCAGGACAGATAATACTGAGCTACTTGAAGTGAGCAGTTAAAGCAGCGTTGTCACCTTCTTTCTGCTTCAGATGCCAGAATTCGTCCTCCAACTTTTGGCGATCATGGGGAGGGCAGAACTCTTCGAGCATGACGTTCTTCAACTCATCCCATGACAGACCGTAAGCTGCGTCGTTTCCGCTTTTGTTCCTCTCGGCCGTCCACCAGTCTAATGCGCGGGACTGGAAGACGTCGGTAGCATTAAGAGTGCGGAGATCGTCAGGACATCCACTCTGACGTAGAGTGACTTCGATCGAGTCGAACCATTGAAACAAGGCCGTAGGGCCATCTTTGCCAGTGAACTCTTTCGGTCCGCACGCTTTAAACTGTTTGAAGCTAAAGGCAGCTTTGGGAGTAGCTTTAGGAGCTTCGGTTCTAGACTCTTAAGACGATTTGCACACATTCTCGTATATTTCACTCACAATCTGAGGAACAACCTTTGCCACTTGCTTAGCGACGATAGCAACAAGGCGTTTGTCTCTCTGTTCTTGACGAGTAATTCGTGGGTGACGGGGTCTAGATGAGGGTCCAGGTGATGACATTGTCTGCAACAGACACCGTCATGGGTCTCAAACACATCATAATCGAATCTCACCTCACACGTCTAATACTACTAAAACTCAGGAATACGATCAAGTAAACACGCAGTGTCATGACCCCCGGCCCGGTTTTACCCGTTTAAGGAGCCGTGGGACAGAAACCCGTGGTAATTATTTTGTTGGCTGCGGAATTTTAACAGGATCTTTTAAAACTTGAAAATACCCAATTTATTTTATTTCACAAATTGGGAATAACACCCATAATTTACAATAAAGGTGATTTCTCACGGAAATCCCCTGTTTCACAAAAACATGTTTCTTTATTTTATTGAGCCACTTCTTCAAGCTTGTAGTGCTACGCGACACTTTTTCCTTACGCACAACAGATCACCTGAAACATCTTTTAAAAAGGTTTTATCAGCAGGGAAATATTGGCTAACCCGTTGTCCAATGGTGACGGGAATAAAGTAATGTATACAAAACCCCACATACCGGTAGTAATTGAAGATTACAAAGACTTAATCCTGTAATTATAACTTTCAAAACAAGTAGAGTTTGGAAAACAAGTTGATAAAAAGAGAATGACTCACACTGCAAGTTTAGACGGGCAGAGTTTAGCCTGCTGATTTCAGCCTGGTTAACCTAATTCAAATAATAATGCACACGAAAACTAGGCCAGTAACTTAATACAACTTTTACGACAACTCACGTGATCCAAAACCTTCACGACAAATGACAAAGGCATTGCCCAGGTACGGGCATCACTTAAACATCCATCGGATTGGTTTTTATCGATCGGACATTAAATCGTATCAGTGATCGAGTTATTACCCTGTTATCGTGACAGAATTTCGTGTTTGTGTGTGTTTTTGCACTAAACAGACGATATCTCAACGTATGAAACGAATTTTTACGTCGAACCAACGCCAAAATTCGAGTGCCAAAGTCCTCTATTTATACTGACAAACCCGCCCTGTCGCGTGGCGTGACAGGCCGTCGCGTGGTGCGACGGCGCCTTTTCTAGCATAGGGTAGCCACGTCTCCAACTAGCCTTGGTGAGTCGACGGTTTGATAAATTCGTTTTCTACAACGAGTTATGAGGATAATCGTCAAGTAGGGGATACCCCCCTCCCCCCTGAGTTTTAGGGGCCCTGATCATAGTTCCAACTGTTCTGAAAATTTTAGGGGTCATGCAATATCACTTGGGGGTCTCAATTAGGGTTTCCTAATGAACAAAATAAAATAAGAAGTAATAATTTTAATGAGAGTTGTTACATCCTCCCCACCTTAATAAAAATCTCATCCTCGAGATTTATTGGAACAAGTAGGGATATTTTCGCTTCATCTCTGATTCCAGTTCCCAAGTGTATTCCGGTCATCTCTTAGAATCCCACTTGACTTTGACCAGTACTAGTCTTTTGTGCTTGAGAAACTTGACCTTTCTATCTTCTATCTGCAGTGGCTTCTCAACAAATTTTAACTTTTCATTTACCTCTATATCTTAAAGAGGTACTACCAGGGATTCGTCAGATAGACATTTCTTGAGGTTGGATACATGAAATACATCATGTACTCCAGCTAGCTATTCTGTTAGTTGCAATCGATAGGCAACTGGTCCTATTCGCTGGATTATTGGGAATGGTCCTACGTACCTTGGGCTTAACTTTCCCTTCTTTCTGAACCGAACTACTCCTTTCCAAGGAGAAACTTTCAAGAGTACCTTATCTCTGACTTGAAATTCCAGTGGCTTGCGTATATTGTCTGCATAACTTTTCTGACGATCCCGAGCCGTTTTTAGTATTTCCTTGATTTGAGTGATCTTGTCGGTGGTTTCTTGTACAATTTCAGGACCTGATAATTGGCTTTCTCCTATTTCTGCCCAACAAACTGGAGTTCTGCACTTTCGTCCATACAGTGCTTCGAACGGGGCAGCTTCGATACTTGAATGGTAACTATTGTTATAGGAGAATTCAATTAAAGGAAGGTGATTATCTCAGTTTCCACCAAAATCTATTACACATGCCCTGAGCATGTCTTCTAGGGTTTGAATAGTCCTTTCACTTTGTCCGTCTGTTTGGGGATGGTATGCAGTACTTAAATTTAATCGCGTCCCCATGGCTTCTTGGAAACTTGTCCAAAAATGTGAATTGAAACGACTATCTCTATCCGATACAATGGAGAGTGGGACTCCATGTAAGGACACTACCTCATTTACGTATAACATAGCTAACCTTTCCACGCTAAAGGTTTCCTTCATGGGTAGGAAATGAGCTGATTTGGTTAAACGATCCACAATTAACCAAATTGCGTTGTTACCTTTTCTGGTTTTGGTTAATTTAGTAACAAAATCCATGGTTATGAGTTCCCATTTCAAAACAGGCATTTCTAATTGTTGGAGTAATCCTGAAGGTTTCTGGTGTTCTGGCTTAACTTGTTAACAAGTTAGGCACTTAGATACATATTTAGCTATATCCTTTTTCATTCCTATCCACCAGAAATTATTTCTTAAATCTTGGTACATCTTATTATTACCAGGATGCATGGTATACCTAGATTTATGGGCTTCTTCTAAAATCTTATTTCTTAAATTTCCTTGCTTAGGTACCCAAATCCTTTTCTTGTGGAATTTCCAAATTCCATCAGCTCCTTGCTCTAATTCCTTTATTTTTTCTTTCATTCCTTCAGCATCATCCTTGATTGCTGTGGCTTGAACATTTTTCAGTTGTTCATTTAAGTCTAATTGTAAACTTAATCTAAGAGCACGAACTCGCTTTTGCTTTTCGTGATACTTACGACTTAGAGCATCTGCGACTACATTTGCTTTTCCTTCGTGATATTGGATATCACAGTTGTAGTCACTTAGAATTTCCATCCATCTTCTTTGCCTCATATTATATTCTTTTTGCCCAAATATGTATTTTAAGCTTTTATGATCTGTATAAATAGTAAACTTACTTCCATACAGATAGTGTCTCCAAAATCTTAAGGGCAAAAATTATCGACCCTAATTCTAAGTCGTGTGTCGTATAGTTTTCCTCGTGCTTTTTCAATTTCCTTGAAGCGTACGCAATTACCTTCTTGCGTTGCATTAGCACACATCCTAATCCTAGCTTAGAAGCATCACAGTATACTTCAAAGTCTTCTGTCCCTTCGGGTAAGGCAAGAATTGGGGTGTTTGTTAACTTTTGCTTTAAAACCTTAAAAGCCTCTTCTTGCTTAGGTCCCCATTCAAACTTAACTGTTTTGCAGGTTAGCTTAGTTAATGGCACAGTTATCTTAGAGAAATCTTTAATAAAGCGCCTATAGTATCCAGCTAAGCCTAGAAAACTTCTAACTTCTGTAGCTGATTGCGGGACTTTCCATTTGGTTATTGCTTCTATCTTAGCAGGATCTACGTGAATACCTTCGTGATTCACCATGTGTCCTAAAAATTGCACCTCCTGTTGCCAAAACTCACACTTCGAAGCTTTGGCGTAAAGCTTTTCCTTTCTTAACAAAGTTAAGAGTGTATACAGGTGCTGAAAATGCTCCTCCTGACTTTTGGAATAAATAAGTGTATAGTCAATGAAGACGATTACAAATTTATCCAAATACGGTTTACAGATTCTATTCATCATGTCCTTGAATGCTGCCGGAGCATTTGTTAGTCAAAAGGGCATGACTGTAAAGTCGTAATGACCATACCTAGTTCTGAAAACAGTTTTAGGTATGTCTTCTTCTTGTACCTTCAACTGATGATATCCGGAGCGTAAATCTATCTTAGAAAAATATCTAGCTCCTTGCAGTTGATCAAAAAGATCATCAATCCTAGGCAATGGATATCGATTCTTAATTGTAACCTTATTCAATTCCCTATTATCGATACACATTCGCATCGAACCATCTTTCTTCTTTATGAACAACACTGGTGCTCCCCAAGGGGATGAACTAGGTTGTATGAATCCTTTACTGAGCAATTCATCTAATTGCTTTTTCAGTTCTCACATTTCAGTGGGTGCTAATCGGTAGGGTGCCTTTGCTACGGGTGTAGTTCCTGGAATCAAATGAATTCTAAATTCTACCTCCCTATCTGGTGGTAATCCTGGTAATTCTTCTGGGAATACATCTGAGTATTCTGATACTACAGGAATTTCCTTAAGTTCCTTACCCTTAGTGCTAATGATTACCGAAATCATATACACTATACCTTGCTTTCGTTCATAACTAGCTACTTTCATTACTGAAATGAACTTCATTGGTTTACGCGGCTTATCCCCTATAATCATAATTACTACTCCCATAGGTGCACGTATTTCTATGGAATTCTTATCACAAAGGATTCGAGCATGGTTGGCTACTAACCAATCCATTCCTAACACGACATCGAATCCAGCTAAATTCATAGGTAAGAGGTTTGCAGAAAATTTATGACCTGAAAGTTCTATATTTTCTTTTTGCAAAACCTTATCTATGTTAACAGAATTTCCGTCTGCCATTTCTACTGTAAAAACTTGCCTAAGGTTTGTTAAGGGTAGGTTAAGAGCTTGGCAGAATGAAGTATTTATAAAACTTTGGTTTGCACCAGAGTCAAATAATACTTTCGCATAAACGTTGTGAACTAAGAACGTACCAGCTATTACGTCAGGAATCAATTCGGCTTCCTGCGTAGTCAATTGGAAGGCTCTTGCGTTCTTCTTGTTAGTCCCTTCAGCAGGTTTGGCCTTGTTATCTGCTGGTTTGACCAATTTAGGGCATTTTGGTCTAAAATGCCCAACTTCTCCATAGTTGTAGCAGATCTTTGTTTTCTTTCTGCAATCTTCCTCACGATGTCCTATAGCTTTGCAGAAGTTGCAGGGTTCATTACATTTTCCAAAATGTTTCTTTTTACAATTCCTGCAGAACGGCGGAGTGGAAGATTGCCCTGTTCCCTTTCTCTTGAAGTTGCTACTATTACCCCCACGGAATCCTTGGGTAATGTTTTGAGCCAATTCCTTCTTCCTGTTTTCTACTCGCGTACGCACCAGTACGTCAGTCAAAGTGTTGGCTAATTCCACCGCATCATCGATCGTGCGGGGTCTCGCAGCTTTGACAATATCATGGATTTCGCTAATTAAATCACAAATGTAGCGAGAAATAAGTACCGCTTCTGGCGAAGACAGAGTAGGCACAATTCGAGCATATTCGAAAAACTTCGAAGTATACCCTCGTCAATCAAAATCTACCATTCGGTGGCTCAGGAACTTGTTCGTCGTTTGTTCCTTTTCATGTTCGGGGCAGAATTTCCTTTCCACCAGACGCTTAAATTCTTCCCAACTCATTACGTAGGCCATGTCACTTCCCTTAGCTTGTAATACCATATTCCACCATTCTAATACTTCTTCCTTGAAAAGATGAGATGCATACATAATTTTATCCTCCTTGGCACATTTACTTATTTTAATTACTGCCTCGGTTTTCTCCAACCAACGCAGTGTAGCAGTTGCCCCTTCATTGCCTGCGAACTCGACAGGTTTACAAGCAAGAAATTCCTTGTAAGTGCAACCAGGCGTTGCAGCTTTCATTCTCTTAAGTATCGGGGCTTGAATCAAGTTGTCGTTATCGCCGCCTCCGTTAACACTATTACTGAAATCATTGTCGCACGTGTGTTTACTAGGGTGAGCTTGTGAAGGCTCAACAGGACTTTTAACCTTAGCGACGATTGCCGGAATAGCATTGGCTATTCCTTGAGCGACGATGTTTACTATGTCTTGCCTATTAAGAAAATGATCTTCATTGTTTTGCTCAGATTGATTAACTTCGTTAATTGGGTCATTATCAGCGTGTTCCATCTGGTAATTAATATATATATAAGTTATTAGCATAAAATAAATAACGACTAAATGCAAAATAATCGCACAAAAATCACATCACATGTTATAGCCAAAATTGTCGATTTTTCGACTTCCATATTACTATGCGTCCGTACACACCAGTTATCTTACAAAATTTTATTTTTAGTTATTTTACATGATTATATTTTTATTATTATATTATTATTAAACACATATCCGCACAACCACATAGTCACACCATCCCCGTCAGCTGGCATCTCAGAAACGACGTTCCCTCTTGTCGTACTTCCATGATATCCTATCCCCCACATCTCGGATTCTATTTCCTGCGTCCACCAGCTCCTCGCCATAGTGGCGGAGTTCAGCCAAGTTCTCATTGCTCATAGGTGGGTGTAGTGGAGGCTCAGGGTCAAACTGAGGGAAAAAAGGTATTAGGGTTATTCAAGAGATTCTAAAATTGTCAGTCAATTTTCCACCATTCTTTCAGTTCTTCTGGTAGAGGTCGGGGGTGGATAATAGAATCTGGGATAGCAGGTTCCAGATTAACTGGAAGTTTTGCTTCAACTGGGTAATTGAAGAGGTTTTCATCGGCAGGTCCGATGAGGTTACTAAGTCCCAATTTACGATCCAGCTCCTCCCATGATGGCATTTCCTTGTCTTGCCTGGAACTTTGTCCGATCTCTATTCCTTTGCCTTTATCCTTCGGATCCTCAGTCTTTACAACTTTCCGTGTCGCTGGTTTCTTCCTACGCACACGCCTCCAGCCTACGAGTCTTCTTCTCTTTTTCGGTTTTGGTTTCTCCTGAGGTTGGGCTTGGAATTCCATTGGTTCCTCAGTGTCGGCCCAATAACCGGAAAAGCCCTCGGAAACTTCCATGTTAGCAGAATGGATAGTGATATTCTGAAGAGCTTCAGACAACTCATTCATGCTGTTAGCATATATGAACAAAAACACAAAATTCTAAGTTAAAATTTTTGTAAATTGGATTTTCACATAATTACAGAATGGCAATCAGAAAAATTAAGTATTTCTAAATACTTAATTGGCTTAAATCAGTGGCTCTGATACCACCTTTTTCTGTCACGATCCCCGGCCCGGTTTTACCCATTCAAGGAGCCGTGGGACAGAAACCCGTGGTAATTATTATGTTGGCTGCGAAATTTTAACAGGATCTTTTAAAACTTGAAAATACCCAATTTATTTTATTTCACAAATTGGGAATAACACCCATAATTTACAATAAAGGTGATTTCTCACGGAAATCCCCTGTTTAACAAAAACACGTTTCTTTATTTTATTGAGCCACTTCTTCAAGCTTGTAGTGCTACGTGACACTTTTTCCTTGCGCACAACAGATCACCTGAAACATGTTTTAAAAAGGTTTTATCAGCAGGGAAATACAGGCGAGTCATTCAAGTTACACAAAACGACACATTGTTATAATATACAGTATTAAGGGTGATTACATTGTTTCTATCAACCAATTACCCCAAATCGGTATTTGTCACTCGACTGTATCTGTAACTATGGTCAGATCACCCATTGGCTAACCCGTTGTCCAATGGTGACGGGAATAAAGTAATGTATACAAAACTCCACATACCGGCAATAATTGAAGATTACAAAGACTTAATCCCTGTAATTATAAATTTGAAAACAAGTAGAGTTTGGAAAACAATTTGATAAAAAGAGAATGACTCACATTGCAAGTTTAGACTACTGATTTCAGCCTGATTAACCTAATTCAAATAATAATGCACACGAAAACTAGGTCAGTAACTTAATACAACTTTTACGACAACTCAAGAGATCCAAAACCTTCACGACGAATGACAAAGGCACTGCCCAAGTACGGGCAATACTTAAACATCCATCGGATTGGTTTTTATCGATCGGACATTAAATCGTATCAGTGATCAAGTTATTACCCTGTTATCGTTGAAGAATTTCGTGTTTGTGTGTTTTTTTGCACTAAACAGACGATATCTCAACGTACGAAATGACTTTTTACGTCTAACCAACGCCAAAATTCAAGTGCCAAAGTCCTCTATTTATACTGAAAACCCGCCCTGTCGCGTGGCGCGACGGCGCCCTTTCTAGCATAGGGTAGCCACGTCTCCAACTAGCCTTGATGAGTCGACGATTTGATAAAATTCGTTTTCTACAACGAGTTATGAGGATAATCGTCAAGTAGGGGATACCCCCCCCCCCCTGAGTTTTAGGGGCCCTGATCCTAGTTCCAACTGTTCTGAAAATTTTAGGGGTCATGCAATATCACTTGGGGGTCTCAATTAGGGTTTCCTAATGAACAAAATAAAATAAGAAGTAATAATTTTAATGAGAGTTGTTACATCCTCCCCACCTTAATAAAAATCTCATCCTCGAGATTTATTGGAACAAGTAGGGATATTTTTGCTTCATCTCTGATTCCAGTTCCCAAGTGTATTCCGGTCCTCTCTTAGAATCCCACTTGACTTTGACCAGTACTAGTCTTTTGTGCTTGAGAAACTTGACCTTTCTATCTTCTATCTGCAGTGGCTTCTCAACAAATTTTAACTTTTCATTTACATCTATATCTTAAAGAGGCACTACCAGGGATTCGTCAGATAGACATTTCTTGAGGTTGGATACATGAAATACATCATGTACTCCAGCTAGCTCTTCTGCTAGTTGCAATCGATAGGCAACTGGTCCTATTCGCTGGATTATTGGGAATGGTCCTACATACCTTGGGCTTAACTTTCCCTTCTTTCTGAACCGAACTACTCCTTTCCAAGGAGAAACTTTCAAGAGTACCTTATCTCCGACTTGAAATTCCAGTGGCTTGTGTCGATTGTCTGCATAACTTTTCTGACGATCCCGAGCCGTTTTTAGTCTTTCCTTGATTTGAGTGATCTTTTCGGTGGTTTCTTGCACAATTTCAGGACCTGATAATTGGCTTTCTCCTATTTCTGCCCAACAAACTGGAGTTCTGCACTTTCGTCCATACAGTGCTTCGAACGGGGCAGCTTCGATACTTGAATGGTAACTATTGTTATAGGAGAATTCAATTAAAGGTAGGTGATTATCCCAGTTTCCACCAAAATCTATTACACATGCCCTGAGCATGTCTTCTAGGGTTTGAATCGTCCTTTCACTTTGTCCGTCTGTTTGGGGATGGTATGCAGTACTTAAATTTAATCGCGTCCCCATGGCTTCTTGGAAACTTGTCCAAAAATGTGAATTGAAACGACTATCCCTATCCGATACAATGGAGAGTGGGACTCCATGTAAGAACACTACCTCGTCTACGTATAACTTGGCTAACCTTTCCATGCTAAAGGTTTCCTTCATGGGTAGGAAATGAGCTGATTTGGTTAAACGATCCACAACTACCCAAATTGCGTTGTTACCTTTTCTGGTTTTGGGTAATTTAGTAACAAAATCCATGGTTATGAGTTCCCATTTCCAAACAGGCATTTCTAATTGTTAGAGCAATCCTGAAGGTTTCTGGTGTTCTGCCTTAACTTGTGAACAAGTTAGGCACTTAGATACATATTTAGCTATATCCTTTTTCATTCCTATCCACCAAAAATTATTTCTTAAATCTTGGTACATCTTATTATTACCAGGATGCATGGTATACCTAGATTTATGGGCTTCTTCTAAATTCTTATTTCTTAAATTTCCTTGCTTAGGTACCCAAATCCTTTTCTTGTGGAATTTCCAAATTCCATCAGCTCCTTTCTCTAATTCCTTTATTATTCCTTTCATTCCTTCAGCATCATCCTTGATTGATGTGGCTTAAACATTTTTCAGTTGTTCATATAAGTCTATTTGTAAACTTAATCTAAGAGCACGAACTCGCTTTTGCTTTTCGTGATACTTACGACTTAGAGCATCTGCGACTACATTTGCTTTTCCTTCGTGATATTGGATATCACAGTTGTAGTCACTTAGAATTTCCATCCATCTTCTTTGCCTCATATTCAATTCTTTTTGCCCAAATATGTATTTTAAGCTTTTATGATCTGTATAAATAGTAAACTTACTTCCATACAGATAGTGTCTCCAAATCTTAAGGGCAAAAATTATCGACCCTAATTCTAAGTCATGTGTCGTATAGTTTTCCTCGTGCTTTTTCAATTGCCTTGAAGCGTACGCAATTACCTTCTTGCGTTGCATTAGCACACATCGTAATCCTAGCTTAGAAGCATCAAAGTATACTTCAAAGTCTTCTGTCCCTTCGGGTAAGGAAAGAATTAGGGTGTTTGTTAACTTTTGCTTTAAAACCTTAAAAGCCTCTTCTTTCTTAGGTCCCCATTCAAACTTAACTGTTTTGCAGGTTAGCTTAGTTAATGGCACAACTATCTTAGAGAAATCTTTAATAAAGCGCCTATAGTATCCAGTTAAGCCTAGAAAACTTCTAACTTCTGTACCTGATTGCGGGACTTTCCATTTGGTGATTGCTTCTATCTTAGCAGGATCTACGTGAATACCTTCGTGATTCACCATGTGTCCTAAAAATTGCACCTCCTGTTGCCAAAACTCACACTTCGAAGCTTTGGCGTAAAGATTTTCCTTAAAGTTAAGAGTGTATACAGGTGCTGACAATGCTCCTCCTGACTTTTGGAATAAATAAGTAAATCGTCAATGAAGACGATTACAAATTTATCCAAATACGGTTTACAGATTCTATTCATCATGTTCATGAATGTTGCCGGAGCATTTGTTAGTCCAAAGGGCATGACTGTAAACTCATAATGACCATACCTAGTTCTGAAAGCAGTTTTAGGTATGTCTTCTTCTTGTACCTTCAACTGATGATATCCGGAGCGTAAATCTATCTTAGAAAAATATCTAGCTCCTTGCAGTTGATCAAAAATATCATCAATCCTAGGCAATGGATATCGATTCTTAATTGTAACCTTATTCAATTCCATATAATCGATACACATTCGCATCGAACCATCTTTCTTCTTTACGAACAACACTGGTGCTCCCCAAGGGGATGAACTAGGTTGTATGAATCCTTTTCTGAGCAATTCATCTAATTGCTTTTTTAGTTCTAACATTTCAGTGGGTGCTAATCGGTAGGGTGCCTTTGCTACGGGTGCAGTTCCTGGAATCAAATGAATTCTAAATTCTACCTCCCTATCTGGTGGTAATCCTGGAAATTCTTCTGGGAATACATCTGAGTATTCTGATACTACAGGAATTTCCTTAAGTTCCTTACCCTTAGTGCTAATGATTACCGAAATCATATACACTACACCTTGCTTTCGTTAATAACTAGCTACTTTCATTACTGAAATGAACTTCATTGGTTTACGCGGCTTATCCCCTGTAATCATAATTACTTCTCCCGTAGGTGCACGTATTTCTATGGAATTCTTATCACAAAGGATTCGAGCATGGTTGGCTTCTAACCAATCCATTCCTAACACGACATCGAATCCAGCTAAATTCATAGGTAAGAGGTTTGAAGAAAATTTATGACCTGAAAGTTCTATATTTTCTTTTTGCAAAACCTTATCTATGTTAACAGAATTTCCGTCTGCCGTTTCTACTGTAAAAACTTGCCTAAGGTTTGTTAAGGGTAGGTTAAGAGCTTGGCAAAATGAAGTATTTATAAAACTTTGGTTTGCACTAGAGTCGAATAATACTTTCGCATAAACGTTGTGAATTAAGAACGTACCAGCTATTACGTCAGGAATCAGTTCGGCTTCCTGCGTAGTCAATTGGAAGGCTCTTGCGTTCTTCTTGTTAATCCCTTCAGCAGGTTTGGCCTTGTTATCTGCTGGTTTGACCAATTTAGGGCATTTTGGTCTAAAATGCCCAGCTTCTCCACAATTGTAGCAGATCTTTGTTTTCTTTCTGCAATCTTCCTCACGATGTCCTATAGCTTTGCAGAAGTTGCAGGGTTCATTACATTTTCCAAAATGTTTCTTTTTACAATTCCTGCAGAACGGCGGAGTGGAAGATTGCCCAGTTCCTTTTCTCTTGAAGTTTCTACTATTACCCCCATGGAATCCTTGGGTAATCTTTTGAGCCAATTCCTTCATCCTGTTTTCTTCTCGCGTACGCACCAGTACGTCAGTCAAAGTGTTGGCTAATTCCACCGCATCATCGATTGTGCGGGGTCTCGCAGCTTTGACAATATCATGGATTTCGCTAATTAAATCCCAAATGTAGCGAGAAATAAGTACCGGTTCTGGCGAAGCCAGAGTAGGCACAATTCGAGCATATTCGAAAAACTTCGAAGTATACCCTCGACAATCAACATCTACCATTCGGTGGCTCAGGAACTTGTTCGCCATTTGTTCCTTTTCATGTTCGGGGCAGAATTTCCTTTCCACCAGACACTTAAATTCTTCCAAACTCATGGCTTAGGCCATGTCACTTCCCTTAGCTTGTAATGCCGTATTCCACCATTCTAATGCTTCTTCCTTGAAAAGATGAGAAGCATACATAACTTTATCCTCCTAGGCACATTTACTTATTTTAATTACTGCCTCGGTTTTCTCCAACCAACGCAGTGTAGCTGTTTCCCCTTCATTGCCTGCGAACTCGACAGGTTTACAAGCAATAAATTCCTTGTAAGTGCAACCAGGCGTTGCAGCTTTCATTCTTTTAAGTATCGGGGCATGAATCAAGTTCTCGTTATCGCCGCCTCCGTTAACACTATTACTGAAATCATCGTCGCGCGTGGGTTTACTAGGGTGAGCATGTGAAGGCTCAACAGGACTTTTAACCGTAGCGACGATTGCCAGAACAGCATTGGCTATTCCTTGAGCGACGATGTTTTCTATGTCTTGCCTATTAAGAAAATGATCTTCATTGTTTTGCTCAGATTGATTAACCTCGTTAACTGGGTCATTATCAGCGTGTTCCATATGGAAATTAATATATATAAGTTATTAGCATAAAATAAATAACGACTAAATGCAAAATAATCGCACAAAAATCACATCACATGTTATAGCCAAAATTGTCGATTTTTCGACTTCCATATTACTATGCGTCCGTACACACCAGTTATCCTACAAAATTTTATTTTTAGTTATTTTACATGATTATATTTTTATTATTATATTATTATTAAACACATATCCGCACAACCACATAGTCACACCATCCCCGTCAGCTGGCATCTCAGAAACGACGTTCCCTCTCGTCGTACTTCCATGATATCCTCTCCCCCACATCTCGGATTCTATTTCCTGCGTCCACCAGCTCCTCGCCATAGTGGCGGAGTTCAGCCAAGTTCTCATTGCTCATAGGTGGGTGTAGTGGAGGCTCAGGGTCAAACTGAGGGAAAAAAGGTATTAGGGTTATTCAAGAGATTCTAAAATTGTCAGTCAATTTTCCACCATTCTTTCAGTTCTTCTGGTAGAGGTCGGGGGTGGATAATAGAATCTGGGATAGCAGGTTCCAGATTAACTGGAAGTTTTGCTTCAACTGGGTAATTGAAGAGGTTTTCATCGGCAGGTCCGATGAGGTTACTAAGTCCCAATTTACGATCCAGCTCCTCCCATGATGGCATTTCCTTGTCTTGCCTGGAACTTTGTCCGATCTCTATTCCTTTGCCTTTATCCTTCGGATCCTCAGTCTTTACAACTTTCCGTGTCGCTGGTTTCTTCCTACGCACACGCCTCCAGCCTACGAGTCTTCTTCTCTTTTTTGGTTTTGGTTTCTCCTGAGGTTGGGCTTGGAATTCCATTGGTTCCTCAGTGCCGGCCCAATAACTGGAAAAGCCCTCAAAAACTTCCATGTCAGTAGAATGGATAGTGATATTCTGAAGAGCTTCAGACAACTCATTCATGCTGTTAGCATATATGAAGAAACACACAAAATTCTAAGTTAAAATTTTGTTAATTGGATTTTCACATAATTACAGAATGGCAATCAGAAAAATTAAGTATTTCTAAATACTTAATTGGCTTAAATCAGTGCCTCTGATACCACCTTTTTCTGTCACGATCCCCGGCCCGGTTTTACCCGTTTCAGGAGCCGCGGGACAGAAACCCGTGGTAATTATTATGTTGGTGATACACTCTAATTTACACATATTTTAGTCCCCCGTTTTACCCCTATTTTATGCGTTTTTGGCCGTAAAACCGTCGTTCGGATACTTATTTATCTACATTTGTGTTTACAGGCCTAAAACTGCATTTTAGACAAGATGATACCAAAAACGAGGACTTTCCGGACAAAACGACAAATCTGCGGACTTTCTGTTAAGGATTCTGATCTGGGCCTGTGGAACGACCGTTCCACCTGATGCACGACCGTGCATCTCCGACAACACTGATCATCTCGGCAATGAACGGTAGGAGCGGCTGGGCGTTCCAGGGAAAACAAGCGACTAGGAGAAGAACGGTCGTTCCATGTGAGGAACGATCGTGCATCTCCGGTGAACCCACAGAGTCTCGGAACTGAACGGTAGGTGCGACTTGGCGTGCAATATGAAGCCCGGAACTGAACGGTCGTTCCATCCCGAAGAACGACCGTGCTATTTCAGATCTGGTCAACGATCCGATGACGTATGCAGTATGGCGACCCATCATCAATAATTCAATAAAGTGAACGGTCGTTCCATATGGGGAACGACCGTGCAACAACAGAAAAGTATAAAAACACAGCAGAAACTTTCTGCTCGAGATTCTGGATTTTTGGAGAGCTCTCAGGCGATTTTCAGGCTCCGGAGGCATTAGCTTTCACCCGGATTCAAGCCACATTATCCCGATTAGCTCGATTACTACCTGGATCCTTAGTCTAGTACTTGTTTATGGTTTGATTTTCTAATCTTTCCAAGTTTTTGTTAATCTTTCAAGTACTTAGATTATGATTTATGTTTTATTGTAGCCTTTGGGCAAAAACACAACAATCCCTTGCTAGATTATAACTATTAGTTTGTTAAACTTTGTTTGTAATGACATTTGAAGTATTTTCTATGTTAATCTTTGATGATTAGTTTGCAACCTTGTTATTGATATTGAATTCTTGATTATAAGTAATTATGTTGGATGATTGGTGCTTGGTTAGTTAATATAGTTGAAAAATGAAGCTTAATTAATCTTGTATTAGTAAACTTTGAATTTGGTTAACTAGTTTAACTTGGTTTAAATGTATGCATCATGATACTAGAAATGGTTAGTGATTTAATAAAATGTAATTATTGTTAATCAAGAGAGCTTGCCGTCACGTAAGGACCTAAACGGGTTAGATGGTGTCGTTATGAATTCTTGCCATGATTTGTTAGCTTAGTTAGTAGTTTAGGCCAAAATTGCTATCTTGGTGAATTATTGGGTAAGATTTGTAAAATGAACTCGGTTGTGATTTAATCTAGTTTATGCTTATCTCGGTGGTTGCATTGTGTTTATCGGTGTCGCTTTCCTTGTTTAAGTGAGGTTAGAATAATCCTAACGGCTGCCTAACTTATTTTTAAGAGATTTTCATAGACATTTATCAATTGCACGTTAAAGAACAATTTTAGGTGGTTAAAATGTGTTTATCGTTTTAGCTTTCCGAATGATTGTCATGTTAGGATTCCCGAAAGGGATACTAATTGTCTTAAATTGGAAAATTGACCGAATGCTTCTAGTGCCAAAACTGACTTAGTTGACATGCTGTGGTTGTGTATTTAGCAAGGCTTTTTATCTACTATCTATTATGTTTTTATTATGTATTTGGTTATGTTTACTTTAGTTTAGTTTAAATCAACCAAACCTATGTTTTTACCGGTAGTTTAGTGACAAAGGTCTAGTATTATTTCTCCGCCCATTTCCTTGGATCGATACTTGGTTCTTACCGATACTTTATTACATATATGACGGGGTACACTTGCCTCTTTCGTGTGTGTTTTGATGTAAAAGTAATAATCACTTTTATAAATTTAAAACCCAATCGTGTGTAATTCATTGCAAAATATTATGTATATATACGCACACGTCAAGTTTTTGGCGCCGTTGCCGGGAAAATGGCGAGTTTTAGGAACGACCCGAGTCATTGTGTTATCGGTGTATATACTTGTTAATATTTGTGTATAATTTCTTGATTCTTTATTTGTTTATTTATTTGTGATTATTTCTTGTTTTATTCGATTTATTCATTTTTGAGTTATTTTTGTTCCATTTATTTATTTGATCCGGATTTATTTATTTACTTATTCTTTGGGTTTTCGGCACCCTAAAGCCTTTTTTTATTTTAGTCGATTCATTTATTTATTGTGTTGAATTTTTATAAAATTTCGGACCATTTTTCGGATTTTTATAAAATTTTCAGCCCATTTATAATAACTTTCTGCTTCTATTCAGCTAAAAAAAAAAAAAAAAAAACCCTTTATTATAATAATATTATATGCATGTGTGTCAATTTCTCGTTTGCAGGTTGTTGTCCTCAACCCCCCCCCCCCCCCCCGGCTCCCGACGCTGTTGAGCCTTTAGACGAACCCGAGCGTGATCTGAGGAGACGTCTTCGCGAGAGATCACGCGCGGTTGCGCTGCAACTCGCAGCAGCTGCGGACGAGCCGGTGGTACCCGCTGAAGCCGAGAGCTCAGGGGACGTAGGAAACATAATCATGGCGGACGACGGACGACCACACACAAAAAAAAAAAAAAAAAAAAAATTGTTGCGCCTATTTCCAGGAAAACTTCATTCACGTTGGACATGACCATACACAGTAAAAGAGGTATTTTCTTATGGAACTGTTGCAATAGAGAACGCGGACGGCGTTATTTTCAAAGTGAATGGGCACCGCTTGAAGCTTTACGTTACCGGGCCGATCGAGTCGGCGGTGGAGGTTATCGAACTCCACGCCCTGCACACATCATAAGTGTGGGGACATGAGTCTTGCTATCGACTCGCCGACAAAAATTTAGCATGGAGTCTTGCTATCGACTCGCCGACAAAAATTTAGCATGAGTCTTGCTATCGACTCGCCGACAAAAATTTAGCATGGAGTCTTGCTATCGACTCGTCGACAAAAATTTAGCATGAGTCTACGCTACTGACTCGCGGATTAAAAATGTAGCAAGAGCGTCTTTGGCGCTAAAAGGGTAAAATTGTCCTTTTTTGTGTTTTTCTAGTTTTAGAGTAATTTAGGTGTGTTTGGTAGATTTCGTTAGTTTGTACAGTTTTTAAACGTGCCGAGCGTAGGGTCTAGGTTGAAATAATGTTATAACAGCGTGCGAATGGTAAAAATGGCGAAAAATGTTCGATTCGGACGCTGAAACTGCATTCTGCAGTTAACAGACATGTTTGCAGATCTCGCACGGCCATGCCATGGGTCGCACGCCCGTGCGATTTCGGGCTGGCCTGCACCTCGAGTCGCACCCCCGTGCATTACCGAGGTCAACGTGCTAGAATGAGTCAACATCGGATCCGCACGCCCGTGCGAAAATCCGCACTACCGTGCGCATGGTCAAAAAAAAAAAAAAAAAAAAAAGTTCTATCTTTTAGTAGTGTATTTTTCGGGTGTTCATTTTGTCTGTTCAACACCCTCAGATATTATTCTGTTTTCAAACAATTTACATTATGTCTTGTTTTTGTTTGGACGTTAGTCTTATATTTATGCACATTATGGTTTATTTTTGTTTTTTCTGTTTCTGTTCTGTTTTGGTGCACATATGACATACTTGCAGGTTTTGGGTATCACATCTTGGACCGGAGCACGTGGCAGATACAGCTTCGGAAGTCTCGTTGCATCAACATCATCTTGAGGGGAGTACTATTATCCTTTTCTCTATATTTTGGGTCTCGCATTGGGGACAATGCGAAGTTCAAGTGTGGGAAGGGGGTTAACTTTGTTAACTTTGTTTGTCCTCATAAAAAAAAATAAATAAATAAAAAAAAATCAGAAAAATCATTCAAAAATACCTGTATTTTGTATATATTTTAGTAAATAAACCGGTCGGTTGTGTTTTAGAAAGCTTCGGACTTGATAAAAACTCGACAAGCAAAATATTTTTGAAAAAGGAAACCGGAAAGCGTGACAAACAAAGAAAGACTTACATGATAGTTTTCACACTTTTACCCATTCCTTCCGTAAAGTGAGCATATTTGAGCCTTGATATTGTTATATATTTGTTCATTTCGGATATAGGAGTGAGCCGGATGTTATGTGTAATTTAGAACTTGTCACTAGTATGCTTGTTAAGACCATGAACTTGCGGATTTGTGTAAAAGTGATAGAGGCACTTAGATTACCCCTTTGTTGTAAACTTTGTTCTTTGTGTTGTGCTTCCCGTAAACCTTATATTACCCTTTAGGATTAACCATGTCGAGCCTTCCCGTTCACCTTTGTTTACCCACATTATCGCCCACTTAACCAAATTTAGCCTTTTTATGTTTTTAAACCTTTTTAGTGTTGAAACTCGGCTAAAATAATAGTTTAACTAGCTTGTTATTGTTTATATTTCATTGTATAGTTTGTCAAAAAAAAAAAAAAAAAAAAAAAAACAGAAAATAAAACACCCTAAAATAGGGTGAAGTTGATAGAAATCGAGCAATTTTGAATGCTTAATTGTTAAAAATCTTGTTGATTAGCTCGATTGCGCTCTAGTCGCCTTTTTAAGGCGTTTATATGTAAAGTTGTATTGTTTATTGCTAGTTAAACGCTACTACCGAGTTTTAACCGTTTTCGCCATTTTAAATGTCCACTTCCATACCCTTCGCCCAAGCCTAACGTTACAGCCCGTAAAGACCTCTTGATTTACACTTATTTGCATGTTAGTTGGTGGAGACGAGATCTTATGACAAGCTTATGATATTGCACATTTCATTGACTAGGCGTTGAGTGTTTACGCATACACATTTTATGTATGATTCATAAATAAAACCGAGTGTGTGTGAACATTGTGAGTTGGGTGAAGATTAACATGTGAGTCAATTAAATGTTTAGTCACGGCTTTTTGGTTGTCGCTTTTTAAACCTGCATATGCTTGTTGGTTTTGAATCTTTTGATGTTATCTTTCGACAAACCGGCTAACCGTTTATATTTTAGTTTTCAATAAAATAGTGTGTAAATTTTCGTTCTTGTTTGTTTATGTCTTTTATTGCTTTTTAGTTTAGCTTGCTTGAGGACAAGCAAGGTTTAAGTGTGGGGAGATTTGATACACTCTAATTTACACATATTTTAGTCCCCCGTTTTACCCCTATTTTATGCGTTTTTGGCCGTAAAACCGTCGTTCGGATACTTATTAATCTACATTTGTGTTTACAGGCCTAAAACTGCATTTCAGACAAGATGATACCAAAAACGAGGACTTTCCAGACAAAACGACAAATCTGCGGACTTTCTGTTAAGGATTCTGATCTGGGCCTGTGGAACGACCGTTCCACCTGATGCACGACCGTGCATCTCCGACAACACTGATCATCTCGGCAATGAACGGTAGGAGCGGCTGGGCGTTCCAGGGAAAACAAGCGACTAGGAGAAGAACGGTCGTTCCATGTGAGGAACGATCGTGCATCTCCGGTGAACCCACAGAGTCTCGGAACTGAACGGTAGGTGCGACTTGGCGTGCAATATGAAGCCCGGAACTGAACGGTCGTTCCATCCCGAAGAACGACCGTGCTATTTCAGATCTGGTCAACGATCCGATGACGTATGCAGTATGGCGACCCATCATCAATAATTCAATAAAGTGAACGGTCGTTCCATATGGGGAACGACCGTGCAACAGCAGAAAAGTATAAAAACACAGCAGAAACTTTCTGCTCGAGATTCTGGATTTTTGGAGAGCTCTCAGGCGATTTTCAGGCTCCGGAGGCATTAGCTTTCACCCGGATTCAAGCCACATTATCCCGATTAGCTCGATTACTACCCAGATCCTTAGTCTAGTACTTGTTTATGGTTTGATTTTCTAATCTTTCCAAGTTTTTGTTAATCTTTCAAGTACTTAGATTATGATTTATGTTTTATTGTAGCCTTTGGGCAAAAACACAACAATCCCTTGCTAGATTATAACTATTAGTTTGTTAAACTTTGTTTGTAATGACATTTGAAGTATTTTCTATGTTAATCTTTGATGATTAGTTTGCAACCTTGTTATTGATATTGAATTCTTGATTATAAGTAATTATGTTGGATGATTGGTGCTTGGTTAGTTAATATAGTTGAAAAATGAAGCTTAATTAATCTTGTATTAGTAAACTTTGAATTTGGTTAACTAGTTTAACTTGGTTTAAATGTATGCATCATGATACTAGAAATGGTTAGTGATTTAATAAAATGTAATTATTGTTAATCAAGAGAGCTTGCCGTCACGTAAGGACCTAAACGGGTTAGATGGTGTCGTTATGAATTCTTGCCATGATTTGTTAGCTTAGTTAGTAGTTTAGGCCAAAATTGCTATCTTGGTGAATTATTGGGTAAGATTTGTAAAATGAACTCGGTTGTGATTTAATCTAGTTTATGCTTATCTCGGTGGTTGCATTGTGTTTATCGGTGTCGCTTTCCTTGTTTAAGTGAGGTTAGAATAATCCTAACGGCTGCCTAACTTATTTTTAAGAGATTTTCATAGACATTTATCAATTGCACGTTAAAGAACAATTTTAGGTGGTTAAAATGTGTTTATCGTTTTAGCTTTCCGAATGATTGTCATGTTAGGATTCCCGAAAGGGATACTAATTGTCTTAAATTGGAAAATTGACCGAATGCTTCTAGTGCCAAAACTGACTTAGTTGACATGCTGTGGTTGTGTATTTAGCAAGGCTTTTTATCTACTATCTATTATGTTTTTATTATGTATTTGGTTATGTTTACTTTAGTTTAGTTTAAATCAACCAAACCTATGTTTTTACCGGTAGTTTAGTGACAAAGGTCTAGTATTATTTCTCCGCCCATTTCCTTGGATCGATACTTGGTTCTTACCGATACTTTATTACATATATGACGGGGTACACTTGCCTCTTTCGTGTGTGTTTTGATGTAAAAGTAATAATCACTTTTATAAATTTAAAACCCAATCGTGTGTAATTCATTGCAAAATATTATGTATATATACGCACACGTCAGTTGGCTGCGGAATTTTAACAGGATCTTTTAAAACTTGAAAATACCCAATTTATTTTATTTCACAAATTGGGAATAACACCCATAATTTACAATAAAGGTGATTTCTCACGGAAATCCCCTGTTTCACAAAAACATGTTTCTTTATTTTATTGAGCCACTTCTTCAAGCTTGTAGTGCCACGCGGTACTTTTTCCTTGCTCACAACAGATAACCTGAAACATGTTTTAAAAAGGTTTTATCAGCAGGGAAATACTGGCGAGTCATTCAAGTTACACAAAACGACACATTGTTATAATATACAGTATTAAGGGTGATTACATTGTTTCTATCAACCAATTACCCCAAATCGGTATTTGTCACTCGACTGTATCTGTGACTATGGTCAGATCACCCATTGGCTAACCCGTTGTCCAACGGTGTCGGGAATAAAGTAATGTATACAAAACCCCACATACCGGCAGTAATTGAAGATTACAAAGACTTAATCCTGTAATTATAACTTTCAAAACAAGTAGAGTTTGGAAAACAATTTGATAAAAAGAGAATGACTCACATTGCAAGTTTAGACGGGCTGAGTTTAGCCTACTGATTTCAGCCTGGTTAACCTAATTCTAATAATAATGCATACGAAAACTAGGTCAGTAACTTAATACAACTTTTACGACAACTCACGAGATCCAAAACCTTCACGACGAATGACAAAGGCATTGCCCAGGTACGGGCATCACTTAAACATCCATCGGATTGGTTTTTATCGATCATACATTAAATCGTATCAGTGATCGAGTTATTACCCTGTTATCGCGGCAGAATTTCGTGTTTGTGTGTGTTTTTTCCCTAAACAGACGATATCTCAACGTACAAAACGAATTTTTACGTCGAACCAACGCCAAAATTCAAGTGCCAAAGTCCTCTATTTATACTAAAAAACCCGCCCTATCGCGTGGCGCGATGGCGCCCTTTCTAGCTTAGGGTAGCCACGTCTCCAACTAGCCTTGGTGAGTCGACAGTTTGATAAAATTCGATTTCCACAACGAGTTATGAGGATAATCGTCAAGTAGGGGATAACCACCCTAAGTTTTAGGGGCCCTGATGCTAGTTCCAACTGTTCTGAAAATTTTAGGGGTCATGCAATATCAGTTGGGGGTCTCAATTAGGGTATCCTAATGAACAAAATAAAATAAAGAGTAATAATTTTAATGAGAGTTGTTACACGCAGGCACATAATCACAGATTCACATAAGCACAGAAGCACATAAACACGTAAGGCATGGAATCACAGAAACACAGGAGCACATAATCACAAGAGGCATATAGCACACACAGAAGCATCTAACTACCTCAGAATACAGAAACCTATCATTCAAGTCCGCGAGTGTTCGAGAATAGCGATCGCGTATAACATAGCGAGTAGTATAGTATAAGCGAATATTATAGCATTCAATATAGCGTACGGTAGTTCCTCATGTAGTAGCGATTTGTCAGCGGGATGCAGTGTGTTGTGCGTGTCGTGCGAAGCAAAAGCGATAAATCGAAACCAGTAGTACCTCAATACGCTAACAAATAAGCATATAGGTCACTTAAAAACACATAAAATCCACACAAAATGTCATATATCAGAGTCGGCAATCGCGAGCTCAAAATCGAAACACATAAAAATTGAGAATGGATTGTCTGCGGCTGTTTAGACATCGACTACCCAAAGTGGTTCAACTATTCACAAGGACCGTCTGAGCACACTTTGACCTTCGGGACTGTGCTTTCGCCTCGAATCTGGGCGAATGGCACGTATCCTTTCAGTTTCAGCATGACCTCAAGTCGTTGGAGTCCGTCGAGACTTTGGTGAGAGTTTGTAAAATAAAATATAGATCGGAATAAGTCGTCGAGGTTCGGGTTTCACCCCTGTCTTAACGACCTCGTTCCTGTTTTTGATAAAATAAAGGAAGGATTATACATTAAAGTATGGATTTCACTCCGAATTCAACGTAAATTCTCCTGATTGTAGGTAAAAATGTGGGTCGAACAAGTAATTTAGTCGAGAGTTTGCGGTTTTCACACCTAATCTCGACCCAATTGTTCGTTCATTTTCGAAATCTAGAGTGCAGTGATAGTGTAGCATGGGCGAGGATTAGCGAGAAATGGCAAGTATGCTCGTACATAATCCCTACAGGATATGCACAAGTCGGTCTATTGGTGCCTAACTATAGACTAGGTCGTTTCTAAGACATCGACCCGGACTAGGTCGAGTCTTGCCTAATTCTCTATAGTTATGGCTCTGATACGAATCTGTCACACCCTAACCGATGGCGGAAACATCAGGGCGTGGCACTGAGCGAAACAGATTGTCCAGAAGTTTCCATAACAACTATAATTACCAATTAATTAAAGCAACATGTCCCATACCATGTCATAAAAGATAACATAATTATTACAGACAAAATCTAGTCAAATTGTTCTGTTCCGAAAACTCAGATTTCAAATACAGACAATTGTTTATTTGTTTCTTGACCTTTCCTAGACTAGATTTCACAGCAAGCCAAGCATCTAAACATCTTAAGCACATGCCACATACGTTAAAGTAAAAGTCAATACACATAGTGTAAAGGTGAGCATACAAGTTTGATAATAACATATAGAGTTCGAAATCGTTCACGCATAACCAGTACGTACACAGTGTGAAATGAAACACGTAAGTTATCGACATGAACCTATCAATACCAATGACTACGGGTTGACTGCCCAAGGCAGTTCGTAATACACTCTCACCACTGTGAGCCATGTAACAAATTGTCCTTAACAACCCCTGAGTGAACAGGTGCTGAGTCCAAACAAATAGTACTATCGTTGCTAAGGCAGGTAGACAACATCCCATGTGTAAACATAACAAACAAGCATTCATTAAGTCACGTATAACATGCAGTAACGGTTAGCGTTAAAGTATTGCATAGTGTGTTCGATGTGATTTAGTATAAGTAACGTATGTAACACCCAAAAGTGCATAAAGCAAAAAGGGATCGAGTATACTCACAGCGATTGAAGTAATGGATTGAAGGGAGCACTTAGAGCGGATAATAGCCTGAACAGTTATCGATAACATAAGCGAGAGTTGGTGCGTAAAGAAATCTGAAGTGTCAGTGGGTCGAACAACAATCCGGTCAGGTGGCAATCCGATCGGGTGGCCGGTCGTTCGGGTGACAATACGTTCGGACGGTCATCCGATCGGGTGACCATTCGAGTGGATTGTTACCTCGTTTGGGATGAATGTGTTTATGTATGATGGCTTGCCTTTTGAAGTTTTCATTGTAGCATTTTAAAATTAGAGAAGTATCCCTACCTTTCGGGTCGGTCGGTCGAACAGCAGTTCGTTCGGAAAGCAATCCGTTTGGTTGAGACTTCTCTTGTTTTGAGAACAAGTTCACAACAGGACGGTCACTCGGTCGGATGGCTATCCTATCGGGTGGCAATCCGCTCGGATTGAACATATTGCAAAGTTGATTAAGTGTTGAAGTCAGAACATCACATGGTCGAGTGACAATCCGGTCGGATGGCAATCCGATCGGATGACAATTCGTTCAATGTTCAAACCTCAACTGTTGAAATGAAAGTGTGGGATCCAAGGTGCAATCCGACCGGACAGCTGTCCGGCCGGTGGCAATCCGATCGGACGACAATCCGTCCAAGACAACCTGGTCGTCTTCTTCCTTGGTTGTTCTGGTAGTTTGAAGTTTTTATGTGTTGAGTGAGGTACCTTGATAACATGCTTTGAAGAACGGGACCCCTGACTGGGCTCAAGTGACTCGACCAAACAGGAATCACCCTAGTCTGACCGGTTCACTGTTCGAGTCGGTAGTTCATGTTCAAACCTGAAGTCAATATCTCTTGGATAGATCTGGAACTGATACGACACCAAGAACAGGTAGAAGACCAGAACAAGGTCCGAAATCTATCGGGTTTGAGTGCACTGAGTGTAAAAGAGTTGAAAGAAAGTTAGAAACCATCTTTCAATCCTTTTCACCAAGAAATATGTTCAGATCTGTGAAAGATCTTTGTTTATTCATGTGGAAATCATTCAGATCTAAGTTGTTCTTGGTGGATTGAGGCCAAAACACGAAGTTCTTATGAACACCATGATGACATCATCCTAGAACACCTCAAGTCCAGTGATTTCATGGTTAAAAGTTAAGTTTTGAAAGGTAGAAATGTGTAGGAGTGCGTGTAGATTAAGAAAGTACAAGATTTAGGTTGAAAACTTACAAGAATCGGAAGAAATCGAGAGCTAGAGCGAGTTGGTCGAACAAGGAGCTGTCACCATCCAAAAATGGTAACAATGGGGGTATTTATAGGGTTTCCCAAAATGGAAAGGGTGGAAATGGTTGGTCGGTTGAGTGGCAGCCCGTCCAGGGTGGTCGTTCGGTCGAGTGGCACCTCAGTCGGATGGCAATTCGACCGGGTGGCATCTCGATCAGCTGGCCACTCTGTCCGAGTGCATGGCGCGATGAGTTTTGAAGTTTCGATTCTAGCGTAGAGCGTTGCGATGTGGTTTGAGCGGGCGATGCGATAGATTTAGTTATCAAATCACTTTTAATCCCAACTACTATATCAACATACAAGCATCCTATTTAACATTCGTTTAGCGCTTGCGATTCGATTGCGGTTGCATTTTCGATTGCGTTTCGATTGATCACCACAACAACATCAGAAATAAACATGCATAGGTAACACATAAGGCAGACACACACGTAATAACGGTAACCAGTCACGTAGGTCGAGTTGCGAGTGCGATAACGATAAGCGATAAAGCGATCAATCATGCTATTAATATGTGATTATTAATAGATACTTCACATAATACAACTAATATGATAATAAAATTAGACTAATTACAAGTCAAGAAGTCAAAACAGGAATTGAGCAAGGAGCGACATATCGCAATTAGCAATCTTGTCTCCCTTTGACATCAATCTTGACTTTGACTTTGACTTTCGAAACACGGGGTGTTACACACACACACTCTCTCTTTCCAACCACCACTTGCCCACCACCTCCCACCCTTCCCTACCGCCGACCACCACCACCACCACCCCGCATAACCCGTCTCCACCACTGCAACAGTGCAACCCCACCATAACCACCATCGCCAACCACCGTTGCAACTAGACCAAAACCACCTACACAACCCACCCACCACCAATCCTGCAACAACATACATATCTAAACTTTTCTTTTATTTCAATCCAAACAAACATTTGGTATGTCTTGTTTTACACCCGATTTGCTCAGCCCTGCACCCACCCGCCACCAACAACCCACTATCTCCACCATCGCCTGACCCACGATCACCACTCACTCCACCGTCTCCAACATCACCATCAATATTCCGTGTATCTGGACAATCCCCCCCCCCCCCACAAATATTCCGTGTATCCTTACCAAAACAAAAGCAGGTAAAAAATCAAAACAAAAAACAATACAAACAAGAGAGAGAGAAGCAATGGTGTAAACTAAATCCATACAAACTTGCAGAAATTGTACATACAAACTTGAACCCGTTTTCCCCACCGTATACCAACCCAACCCGACCCAAACATACTGGGAAACTTCAAAGTTTCAGTATGATCCTCTTAGTTACGCTTTCAATTTCGATCTAGGACCATTGTAGAATGGAGATTCGGAGTCGGAGAATGAGTATGTGTGATTTTTAGAATGAGTCGGAGAATGAGTATATGATTTGGGGCGAGTTTTGTGTGATTTTTAGGGTTAGGGTTTAGAAGGAGGATGTGGTGGTGAGAGTGAGAAAGAAAAGTATTCAGTAATTTAGAGAGAGAAAGATTAGAGAGAGAAATAGATGAGTGTGTGTGTATATATATAGTAATCTAGTTTTTTAAGTGTTTTTTAACTGATAGGGAGAAAAGACAATTATACACTCATGTGCCTAGCACATGATCTCATTTAACATAAAAAACTAAGCGGGTTAGGGCCAAAGGACATAACGTGCAGGAATTTGAAACGTAAGGACAAAACTCATCAAATTTTGTTGGTGTATATTTCGTATGTTCGACACTGTGGGCTAGATAGAGCGTGTAGTGAAATTGTATCGATTAGTGTGAAAACGGACAAGGTTTTGTATTGTAAAAGTACATTTGTATGAATGGAGTCCATCCGTACGAATGGACATCATATTAGTACGAGTACATTCGCACGAATCTGCAGATTCGTACCAATGGAATAGATCCGTCCCTATGGTTCATTCGAAGATAAAGTCCATCCATAATTAGTGGGTTCGTACGGATGGACAATGACTATAAATATGGGATGAGGTCTCTCATTTGGATAGGTTTTGGTTCCCTGAGGGGAGATGTTGTCCAATTGGTTTCACGGGTATATAACTTCAAATCGTTGAATAAAAACCAATTTAAATTAACTTGTTTAGTGTCGATTCTACTTCTACTCATTTCTTATCACCGAAGTGGTTATCTCGGGGCCAAAACTCCGTCAAAACTGCCGAATCCTGGACTCTCAATTGGTATCAGAGTCACGGTACCGATTCAATCGATCTCACAATTGATTGAATCACCTACGCTCATAAGTTTTGGATTTTTTGGAGGTCAATTCACGGATGTAATTTGAAATTGAAGACATCATTATGGTCGTGATTGATTTTCGCACAATCTTGTGAAGTTTCATCATGAAATTCGCAGAAATAAAGATTCTGGATCGAAAAATGTGATTGGAATTGTTCTTGAGAAGATCAGCTTCTCTGGAACGGATGCACATGTTTGTACGAACCGGCAGTCCAGGTTCGTACGATTAACTTTCCTGATTCGTAAGGATCAACCAGGGTTCAAAAATGTCAATTTGTTCAAGAATTAGTCCATTCGTACATATGGACCTACTCCATTCGTACGGATGAGCAAATGCTTAAAAAAAGACATTTTTTGATCGCAATGATGAGGTGAGTTTACAGAAAATATTTGGTGATTGAAATTTTTTGACTTTTTAACGACCAAGCTGGGTTGTTCGGAGACACTGTCCGGGGTTTCAGAGAACAGATATGATGATGCGATCACAGATTGTGGAAATTAGTGGGGTAGTCATGATACTGGTACAGAATGATTATCATCTGGGTTATCTGACTATTAATGGGCTGTAACGAAAAATCCGCAATGATGAAAAAATGATATTTCGGGGCAAAAATTTCATATTTTTGGTATAGTCGAGTTTTTCAAGTGATAAAAGAGGACTGAATTGCTCAATTTGAGGGGGAATTCAGTGATAAGACGTCAGAATTCGCAAAAATGAGGGGAAATAAAAATTTTATATTGAAATTCCATCATTTTTTGAAATTCGTGACACTGCTACAACATTCGGGTGGTTCCGACTTCAGGATTGTCTTGGGATGCATAAGATCTTGATTCGTTATTTTGTGATCATAGGAAGTTCAGACTTTATAGATCAGGGTCAGATTGACGTTTGTTGGTTAAGTTGCTGCCGGAACTAACGGAGAAGACTATACATTTGTTATCGTGACTGAAATGGAAGAATGTGAATCTGATCGTGGATGAATGTTTCTGAGATCTGAATGTGTTACCAGATGATTCATTATCCGATGAAGATTTACTGATTGTGGAGAATACCGTTTATACGGATCAATCATTCAGAAAGGTTCTTAAAGGTGATCACGGAAAACGGGATTTCAGATTTTTGTGGGTAGTCATAGATTTTACGTTAACCAGTGTGGTTTTCGAAGTTTCTATCAATTGCCGGTTGGGTTTTTGACGTTATAAGATCAAGCAGACGGAATGCACGATCGATGGGGCTGAAATGGTAAATCAAAAACCGAACACGGATGTGGTTAAAGCTGAAACAGAAAAGCTGCATTGATTAGTTTCAGAATGATGATTATTTGTGAAGATTGCAGTATAGCAATTCAGAGGAGGGGTCGTGAACTGTGCAAACAAAGACCTGAAGATTCATTTCAGGGGGAATTTATGCATAACGAAGATAATGCAAACCCGGATCATCAATCAAGGGGGAATCTATTGAAGATTTCAAGATGCCTGATTGAAGTTGCAGAATATTCAAACACGGCTCTAAGTTTTCAAAGACACGATTCGACAATGATGGCCAACGCCAAGGGGGAATCTGTTGGTGCATATTCTTTATGTCCGCCACAGTACGAATAGGATAGATAGAGCGTGTGGTGAATATTGCATCGATTAGTGTGAAAATGGACAAGGTTTTGTATTGTAAAAGTACATTCGTACGAATGGAGTCCATCCGTACGAATGGAGTCCATCCGTACGAATGGACATCATATTATTTCGAGTACATTCGCACGAATCTGCAGATTCGTACGAATGGACTAGATCCGTCCCTATGGTTCATTCGTAGATAAAGTCCATCCGTAATTAGTAGGTTCGTACAGATGGACAATGCCTATAAATATGGGATGAGGTCTCTCATTTGGATAAGTTTTGGTTCCCTGAGGGGAGATGTTGTTCAATTGGTTTCACGGGTATGTAACTTCAAATCATTGAATAGAAACCAATTTAAATTAACTTGTTTGGTGTCGATTCTAATTCAACTCATTTCTTATCACCGAATTGGTTATCTCGGGGCCACAACTCTGTCAAACCTGCCGGATCCTGGACTCTCAAATTTAAAGGCAAAGGATCTCGCATGCAATCTGGTACAAACATAAAGGACAAAACGTGTAATTTATTCTTATAAATATTACCATTTTACATTCCATTTTTCACCTAATTCACATACTCTCAAAGCATACTATGAATAGACAAAACAAGGGTGATGGCAAGAAAAACGTTTCGGGTTCCGGTTCGAAGGCGAGGGGGCGCGGCTCGCAAAGTAGACGATGCGGATCGAGTGGTTCAAGTGTGACATTTCAATCACAACACGGTTATTCCCCACACTCTCAACCTCCATACTTTTACACCCAAAATACACAACCGGGTTTTTACAACACCCAACCCCAACCCAATTATCCACCAAAATTTTTTTCATTACCACAAGGTCCCACGATGGTTGCATTGGGTGTGTACGAGTATCCTACAGATGTCCAAAACGCTTTTGACCTGTTTGCTTATCGGAGTCCACCGACTCAGTCTCCAAGAGATAATGTTGAATACATGCTACCAATATACGATGATGACGAAAATAAAGAATTTGTAGCCGAGAATCAAGACTTAGATAAAGACGAAAAATGAAGAAGCCGAAGAAGAGGAACAACTTGAATTCGAAGAAGAAGCTGAAGATGAACCGAAACAAAAGGGGGTAAGGCGGATCCGCAAAGATGAACAAAGAAACAAGATGCGTTAGCGATGCCCTATGTGCATTGTAGTGTAAACAAGAAAAAAAAAGCAATCAACAAAAACTGGGAGGTTTTGGAGAAAAGTTCTCGCACATTACAATGCAACCTTTGGAGGAAGTTCCCGTACCTTTCATCTAGTCCGTCCAAAATGGAAAGCTATGCAATGGAAGTTGAACTTATTCAACGGTTTTGGCATCAAATGGTATAATTTTTACGTTTACATACTATTTATTTTTTACGAGTAAAATGCACGGATAATCCCTGTGGTTTTGTAAAATAACATCTATAGTCCCCAACTTTTGGAAATTACACCGGTACTCCCTGTGGTTTGACAGTTTGTTACTCGGATAGTCCTTGGAGTGGATGGAGATTAATTTTCTCAGTTAAGAGAATGTGAAATGACAAAACTACCCTTACTATTAAATATAATAACTTAAACATTAAAAGAAATATATATCTTTTTATCATTTATTTAAACAAGTGGGGCCCACCATCCTTATTTTTATATGATTAAAAGTTTAAAACAAAAAGAATCAGGGTATATTCTACCCACTTTGTTGTAAAGTGGTAAGAACCCTAATCCCCTTTTCAATTTCAATTATCCAAATCAATGAATTGGAGAAATTGAAGATCTGAATCCATGGCGTATCATCCTTGTATGCTTCTCAAAGTCATAATCCAAGGTGACAGCGGGTTAATTTCTTTAATTCCTTCAATTTTCACATCTATAATAAATAATTTACATATTCGAGTTCAATTAAACTGTTTTCTGGTGTTTGTTGATTAATTACAGGGTTGGAAAGACATCTCTCATGAGTCAGTATCCTTAATGCATGTACTTGATATTTCAGATCCTTTGATTTCATGCATTTGCCCTAATTTCAATTTGCTAATATTTTTGTCAAAGGTGTGCACAAGTCATCTAAGAGTGAAAAGGGAAGATCACCTCTAGCAAACCTGAGTGTGAATGATTTAGTCCACGAGAATCCCAATATCAATGTTTAGGAAAAAGGGTTCGGCACTTGATTCTCATCATTCGCCATCTCCTATGCTTATCGTTGCTCCAATGGAAGCTGAAGATACTCCTACAAACCGTATCGGTGTGCTTGGCAGCCCAACTTCGTTTGATGATACTGTGAAAGCTATCAATCAAGGTAAGAAACAAGATGTCCCCTGTTATACACCTTCTAAATCCCCTTGTACTACCAATTTGATGCCATCGGACATCCCAACCCATGCCAAGCAACTTAATTTTGATGCGGAAGTGAACATGGAGGTGGAAGGGGGCTGGGTTGTTTATAAGGGAGGTTGGGGGTTTTGTTTCTTGATTTCTTGTGACCGGAATCATGCCGAAATTACGCCAGAGTTACAACTTCATCGCTCTGTTGAGTGTTGATTAGTGAGGGTTATACTGGGGGTGGGTTGGGTTGATGAAGATAACGATGGTGGGCCCCACTTGATTAAATAATATATATATATATATATATATATATATATATATAATTCTTTTAATGTTTAAGTTATTATATTTAATAGTAAGGGTAGTTTTGTCATTTCACATCCACTTAACTGAGAAAACTAACATCCATCTACTACTGGGACTATCCGACTAACAAATTGTCTAACCACATGGAGCACCGGTGTAGTTTCCAAAAGTTGCGGACTATAGATGTTATTTTACAAAACCACAGGGACTATCCATGCATTTTACTCTTTTTTTACCTTTATATAGCGGGAGTGACGATGCTGATGTTATAAAACAAGCGCTAAAAGATTACAAAAAAAACATCTGGGTGGCTTTCCTCATATTGAGACGTGAGAGGTGGTTAGAAAATATGAGAAATGGGCCTCGGTACCATTGTTGGGTGAGGAGAGTGGTAGTTCGGGGCAAAAAAGAAAGTAATCGGATTTGGGTAACTACCAAGCGGGTACACCTGACCGATTACCGAATTCACTAGTGATACACCCGACATAAACGTAGACCCCTCTCCAAGAAGGCAAAACACGAAAGAGAAAAAAGATAAAGAACCCGCAACGTCGACCGAAAGGTCAATTGGTATGTCCGACAAGCTCCAAGAATACAAATTTATGAAACAAGAGTTAGTGGACATTAAAAAGAAACAAGAGGAAAAATTTATGGCGTTGACGGATGAACATCGAGAGACGTTGAGATTGATTAGGTTTAATAAGGATCTGGAGACGTTTAACATGTCACACGACAAAGTTCCACCGAAGATGTTGGAAATCACATTAACCCGAAAACGTGAGATTGCAAAAAATATAATTGGCCATGTAGTTTCTAAATTTTTTATGATTTTATTTTTTTTAGTAGCTTTAATTTTATGTATTGTCTTTTTTTTTAAATTTAGTTTAATGTAATTTTAGTTAGTTTAATTTAATTTACTTTTATTTCGTTAAAAATATGTTTCATTTATTAATTAATAGTTTATAAAAAATAGGAAAAAAAATTAGTTTACCCCATCTCACCAATGATGATCACTCCTTATGTTTTTTGGGCAAGAGGGAAAGGAGAGAATTGACATGGCAATAGATGACTGGGTGGGTAGAAAGTTTACTCATCTCGTGTGGGGAGCACCCATTTCACCCTAACTATTTGGTAACATCGGAGTTCTTTTTCTAGATTTTTTTTTGAACGGCGATTGACTCCAACAGTCGAGAGGATCACACCCACATTGCATGGGTCCCTAGTCCCCCTCGGGCGAGGCATCCGAGGTTGACCATAGGCGCTCCACGAGAAAATTTCCAGCCGACAGCTACTTGACTGCCGTTGCAGCCTCCGCACTCGAGAGCCGGAGTAACCGCACTGTAACAGAAAACTCGTGTGCGGCTCAAGACTCAAACCCGGGCTATTACGCACTCAAGGCTCTTATCCATCATTGCCATGAATCCTCAACCAAAGTTGGGGTCATTTACCCCCAAATGCAGCAGGTGGGGATCGAACCCGGGTCTCCAAGGAAACCCAAAGTCTTTTTCTAGATGACTAGCTATAGATGCTACATATTTGTTGTTGCATGTTCGGTTTCCATTTTCAACTTTAGAAGATGTGAAGATTGCATTAATGTTCTTTTATACCTTCATTTAGTTACCCCTTCTTTCGTGTGTATTACGCTTAAGATATATGATTAAAATGAAAAGTTAATGCAACACACCCTCAATCTTTTGGCGTGTAATTGGTTATTTCTTATGATTTTTCTTTTACTTTTTAAAAAGAAGTCGTAAAATATTTAAAATACAGAGATAAAAATAAAATACAACTGCTTCATATAAAGCCTGGTGTACCCATTATATAAACTTATCCGTGGTGTTATGGGCCTCTCGCCAGCATTGACCATTCCCAAGTTCGTTTGTGTAGGCCTGACAATTTTACACGAATACACGACACGAACCTATACGAAGTTAACAGGTATCTTGTATGGCCTTAACAGGTATTGTGTACCAAACAGGTAGACACGAGATTACCAGTTAATTTTCGTGTATAAACATGTTAAATACCTGTTTATCTGTTAATACCCGTTAGTACACGATAAGAAATTAAATTAAATAAAACTCATCAGCCATGTGCGTGTGGGTTCCTTAATTCCTTTCTATTTTCATTCATCATTCAATTAAAAAAAATAAAACCCTAAACTCCCTCTGTAACTCTCAGATAGCATGTCGTGTTTGTGTTTTTGTTCGTGTTAACAGGTATTTTCGTGTATAACAGTCGAGCAGTCGTGTTAACAGGTAATTTTCATGTATATCGTGTCGTGTTCGTGTATGAGATTTCGTGTATCGTGTCTTATCCTGTCGTGTCTTATCATGTACGGGATATACACGATATGCTAGCCATACGTTTGTGCAAAGCCTTTGACTTTGATGATAGTCGTGGGAAAATATATATGCTATATAGCACAGAACTGAAGGTAATATGCACATGGCAATATGACATAGATGATAGGTAACCAGTGGAATTCCCTTGTGCAACACCTACTCAGTCGGCCGTTAGTTATGTTATGGGTACAGACTAAGGGGCTGTTTGGTAGCCTCTGAATGGTCATTAAGAGGCTACATCTTAATGGAACTATTAAGAATTTTACCAATGAGAAGGTAGAAGAATGTGACATGTGATGATTTACTATTCAGAGGTTACCTCTTAACCATTCAGACTTGAGGTTACCTCTTATTCGTTCAGAGGTTTTAAACCATTAATAGGTAGCATCTGAATGTTTATTAAGAGGCTACCAAACAACCCCTAACACTCAATATAAAAATCAAAAGATAAAACTAAAAAAAAAATAAAGTCAATGTATGCCAAAAAAAAATCGACGTGTTTTTACACTAATCAAAAACATAAAAACAAATACCGGTTCCGGTCCTGACAATACAAATATTATTACCGATGTTGTTCGGTTAATACCAATTCGGTTCTCATGATACCGGTATGAAAAATAAATAAATAAATTATTTAATTTGAATGCAACACGTTTCAATAAAAAATGATTAAAAAATTAAACTTAAGTGTGTATTAATGTTGTTTGAAAAGTTAACGAACGGAAAGATATATTAAATTAAATAATAAATGAGTTTTTGAAGAAAAAAAAAGTTGAACGTGACTACGCATTTAGATATTTTAGAAAACTTAAGGGATGTAAGGTACAACCGAAAAATCAAATGAAATATTAACAAAAGAAAATAGAAAAATAGAAAAATAAAAAAAATAAAAAAAATAAAAAAAATAAAAAAGCTTTCTATGTGCCAATTCATGGTTGTTAGTTTTAATTTAAATACAATAACAATCTAATTCTAATAAAATATTCTCAATAACACATGATATTTTCTCTATCAATTCGTTAATATTAATGATATTATTAATTAATATCTAATTCTAATTTATGATTAAAAAATATATAAATTATCTTTAATTTTAAAACCTATTATTTTATTATTTCTTTGTAGGTCCGGCTAGGGGAGGATCTAGTCGCCTAATCCTTGTGTACAAACCAACCCGGTTGTGCGGAATCCAACCGAGATAGCAAACCGAGATAGGACACGCAAATAATCAACACACAAGACTCAACGATTAACACCACTTGTATTAAACGTATGAAAGGTCCGGTTACAGCTCAATGTTTACAAATCAGTCCTGTAACTCTCTCTAACAGTGTGTGTGTTCTCTGCTAGTGTCTATTTTTCTCTCTTCTTGTCTGTCCTCTCTCGAAGTGAACACAACACACGGGTATTTATACCCAAACCAGCAGGTCTGGTCGAAGGATCAGATAAGATGATCGAAGGATCATCTATCGACCAGAATCAGCTCGAATGATCAACATGTACCACGAAAGATGTGATCTTTCGTGGTCCATCCATCGAAGGTCCATCTTTCGAGCTCATCATCATCGAAGGATATAAGTGATCCTTCGATGACCATCCTTCGACTCAAACACATTACAAACATAATGTTGACTGTTTGGCCAAGTCAAACCAGGAGGATGGTTGATTTGGTCAAACTTACAAGACTAACAAAGACATCGTTTGGAATCAGACGAAATATAGACAAAGTACAGACACAAGTGCACCAACAAACTCCCCTTGGCTGTAGCTTTGTCGCTGTAGCTTTGTCTCGATCTCGATCTTCAATCTTGTAGGTCCTTCGTGTCTTCAAGTCTTTGACTTCTTTTCAAGTCTACAATGTCGGAGGATCTTCAAAGTCTTCACGTCTTGAAAGCAGAAAGTGTACCAACAAACTCCCCGTTTCATGAAGGAAGTGTGTTGACAAACTCCCCCTTAACATAAGCTCCCCCTTGAGTCATGCTCGTGAATGACTTGATCTTTATGAAGTGAGATCCTTGTGGTGTTGATGATGGTCAGCGGCAACTCGATCATCTTCATCATTTGAGTGCCTTCACGTCGTGTCTTCATTCCGAAGCTCGTCATCGACCATGTTCTCCTAGCCTTTAGAATCTGCACATGCAAGAAATCTAAACGCGTAATGAGAACAACCGCTTGGAATATCATAAGCAAACGACACACATGTGACCATTGTTTAAACAAACACCGTCCGACAGTTTGAAAATTTAAAGTATTTTATCAATTTCAAATTTTAACTTTCAAAACTTTGCAAATATCGACCGTTTATGAAGATTTAGTCGTTTCGGTTTTCGTTCAGGTTTCAGGTAACGAAGACTCGAGCTCAAACATCGTACGATCGAAAATAAAATAGAAATAAAATCTTTTTGGCTTTTAGAAAGTTTATATTAAAACACACCTAAAATCTTTTTGGTATTTTGAATATCTCAAATGTAAAGACTGAAAGCAGTAAATAAATATTTACAGACATTCTTTTTGCGAGTTTCGAGGGTAAGAGAATCATATCAGTGTACGGTCATGTCAAAACGCTCTTGTTGTTCAGTTAATTAACATTAAGATAAGCATCCTATAACAATTATCGGTATTGTTGTCCACTTAAGCTCAACTTATCAGATGTAATCATGGCGAGGGGATACGTTAAGGTATGACTTATACTTACCGACCGGTGTTCATCCACATCACGACACATTCCCGTATCAAGGGATGCACGAGGGTTCATCTTACCGGTGAGTATACTGATTATCATCTGTTTGACCGTATATGATGTGAGATTCTCACTTATTTTGAATTTGAAAACAAGCCCTATGTGATATAATCACTTATTGATGAGGAACTTGATTTTCGATGCATGAGGGCACAGGAGCAAGTCCGTGAACAGGTCAGTACTTTCGTACAGCAGAGAGACGAACTTGACACCCGGAAAGAATTTGTGATATATTATCACTTATTTGTTTGGACATGTGATTGTTGATCACTTATTGAGGTCGAATGCAATATGTACACGTATGTATGGTATCATGGAAGATCTAGACTTGCGTCCCCGTTATTTTTCGGTAAAAGATACAACCATGATACCCAGATGATAAGCAGCATAAAGACCGAATATCTCAGAACCTCGGCAATCTCTCAAACGAAATTTCGGTACTAAGACCATATGCCAATGAATGGTTCCCACCTGGTCTTCAGTCGATTTAAGTTTATATCACCCTGCACACTTTAAAATGATTGTGAGCCTACCGATACATCTTATATAGAGCTGCTTATCGTTTTTCATTTAAGGTTTAAAGAGGTTTAGACAGACCACCGATGTACTATCATTTTCTCTTTTGCTCGCCAGGAAACTCATTTTTGTTTTTCTATTGTTTTTGTGTTTTTGAAATTTTTCAATGTTTTTGGATTTTCAAATTTTGGATTTACTCTCCCTAAAATCATCAAACTAAGATAAATTTAAAACACAAAGGTATTTACAAAAATGATTTTCCGATGTTGGTTTTACTCTTGCTTGACCTTAATGCCGTTTACCAATAATAAATAGTCAAATCTTGATTTGTCAAATGCTTTGGTAAAAAGGTCGGCACGTTGGTCATCGGTGTGGACGTAAGCAACATCGATTAGCCTTTTCTCAAAGCAATCACGTATGAAGTGATACTTAATTTTGATGTGCTTAGTCTTTGAATGCTGCACAGGATTTTTAGTGATCTGTAAGGCAGCAGAATTATCAACGTAAATAGGAGTAGTTAGGAATTCAAAACCGTAGTCACGCATTTGTTGTTGGATCCATAGGACTTGGGAGCAACAACTTGAGGCAGCAATGTATTCAGCTTCGCATGTTGATGTAGCGACGCACGTCTGCTTCTTGCACTGCCATGTGACTAGGCGATTTCCCAAAAACTGACATCCAGCCGTTGTGGATTTGCCGTCTATTTTGCATCCGCCAAAATCAGAATCACTGAATGCGATCAAGTCGAAGTTATTATCCCTAGGGTACCATAGACCGGTGTCAGGGTAACCCTTCAAATAACGAAAAATCCTTTTTACAGCTGCAAGATGTGAGGCCTTCGGGTTGACTTGATATCTGGCAAGTAGGCACGTTGGGTACATTATATCTGGTCTTGATGCTGTGAGGTACATAAGAGATCCGATCATTGCGCGGTAGTATGAGGGGCTAACATCTTGACCCTTCAAGTCTGGAGTAATTCCGTGATTTTGCGGCAATGGGGTACCAATGGGCGTTGCATCAGACATCTGGAACCGGCTCAAGATGTCACCAACATATTTAGTCTGATGGATGAATATCCCAGACTCTGTTTGTTGTACTTGTAGGCCCAAAAAGAAAGTCATTTCCCCCATAGCACTCATCTCGAATTTATCCTGCATTACACGCTCGAAATCCCTACACAAAACATCATTAGTAGAACCAAAAATAATATCATCAACGTATACCTGTACCAGTAGAAGATCTCCATCTTGTTCTTTGATGAAAAGAGTACAATCGATAAGACCTCTGCGAAATCCATTCTCCAGCAGATAATTAGATAAGGTTGCATACCAAGCTCGTGGTGCTTGATGTAGACCATAGAGAGCTTTGTTGAGCAACCAAACCCGATCGGAATGGATAGGATCTTCAAAACCTGGAGGTTGTTCGACGTACACCTCTTCTTCCACCACACCATGTAAGAATGCACTTTTCACGTCCATCTGGTATACCTTGAAACCTTTGAATGAGGCATAAGCCAGAAAAATCCGAATTGCTTCTAGACGTGCAACAGGTGCATACACTTCGTTGTAGTCGATCCCTTCTATCTGACGAAAACCTTGAACGACTAGCCTTGCTTTGTTTCGAATAACGACTCCACGGTCATCCCTTTTGCATTTAAACACCCAACGGGTACCAATCTTCTTGTATCCAGCAGGTTTCTCTACGAGTTTCCAGACACCAAGCTTCTGGAATTGTTGCAGTTCTTCCTGCATTGCTTCAACCCATGAGCTATCTTTCAAAGCATCTTTCCAAGTTCTTGGCTCTTCCTGTGAGACATAACACGCGAAAGACCAATCATTTTGTTGACCGGATTCTCGGATAGTTGCATACAAGCCTGCATTGTTGTTGTTCCGCAACATGTTTCTTGTTTGAACGCCACTTTGTACATTCCCGATGATGTTTTGTTGAGGATGGGTATTGTGTATTCTAGTTTCTGGATTATCTTGAACTGGAATATTTGTACCCAGATTGTTGAGATTGAGATCAACAATCAATTCAAGACCCGGAATTGACGAAGAGGATGATGCAGTAGCTTCAGCTGTTCGAGGGACATCCACTGGACGTGTACCTTCTGAAGTACCATGTACTGCTGCTGTTGGTCCTTGATCTGCATCAAGAAATTCGTCATCCTCTGAAGATTCGTTCAATTCGGAAGCATCTTGAAAATCCTCATTGTCGAGAGCATTATTGTTCACTGAAGATGGTTCTTGATTGACAATAATGGGACGAACCAACGGTGAATCTGTTGCATTATCACTCTCGAAAAACATCCTTGCCGCAACATTTTCTTCAACTGCTTCAACATTGATCGAATTGAAAAAGTCATCGTACTCAAACATCCAAGGCTGACCAGGATTTCTAACTGGTAAAGTGTGCCTTTGTACTCTGACTTCAGACCATTCCTCGACCCTTTTAGTCTCTAGATTCCAGACTCTTAAGTTCGGGGTGGAATACCCAAGAAAGTATCCCTCAATTGCTCTTGCCCCAAACTTTCCATTAGGATCGATTATTGTGCATGGAGCTCCAAACGGTTCAAGATAGGACAAGTCTGGTTTCCGTTTGTTAATAAGCTCAAAGCAGGTCTTGTTGTGTCTTTTGACTGTAAGGACTCGGTTCAACGTGTAGCATGCAGAGGACACAGCTTCAGTCCAAAAAGGAATCGGCAATTGTGACTCTACTAACATTGTCCTAGCAGTCTCGATCAATGTGCGGTTCTTACGTTCAGCGACGCCATTCTGTTGAGGAGTATAAGCTGCACTAAATTCGTGAAGAATACCTTTTTAAGTGCAAAACTCCGCCATGGCATGATTTTTGAATTCAGTACCATTGTCGCTACGTATCCGCCTAACCTTCAAATTATAGAGATTCTCAATCTGAATGATCAAGTTTTTGATAATACCGAAGGTTTCACTCTTATGTGCCATGAACGCCACCCAAGAAAATCTTGAATAATCATCAGTTATCACGAGGCAATATTGATCATTCCTAATGCTTTTGTGCTTGACAGGACCGAACAAATCCATGTGCAAACGTTCAAGAGGAACAGCCACCGTGTTGACTTTCTTTGTAGGATGTCGCTTCTTCGTTTGTTTTCCTTTCTGGCACGAGACACAGACGTCTTGAAGATGGAAATTTTTAAGAGGAACACCATTCACCAATTCATTTGATACCAAATGATTCATTTTGCGTAAGTGAATGTGACCCATTCGTCTGTGCCAAGAGATTGTGTCTTTTTCTGTGGCTTTGGAAACGAAACAAGTTGCTTGTGCAGACGTTGTGATAGCTTGGCTCATATCAAGGACATACAAATCATTTATCCTTGGAGCCGACAAGAGAATCCATTCTTTTGGAATTTTGAAGCCGGGTTTCAGCACATAACATCCATTAACATCAAAGTGTACTGAGAACTGCTTGTCACAAATTTGAGAAACACTAAGAAGATTGTGATCAAGTTGTTGCACAAAGTTGATCTTGTCAAAGCTAACAACCCCGTTGGAAATCAATCCTTCACCAGTAATGTATCCGCCCTTATCTCCAGCAAAAGCAACATAACCTCCTCTAATAGATTTGACGTCGTAGAGAAGCTTCATGTCGCCTGTCATATGCCTGGATGCCCTACTATCAACAATCCAAAGACTACTGATAGTTCCTCCTGGAACACCCTGCACATGAACTCAATCGATTAGTTGGAGATGGGGACCCAAGCCATTGTGGTCTTGGGTCTTCCATTTCATCAACAACAATTACTTCTATTCTTTGATGATTGGAAAATTGTGATGGTCCCCCTGATTCAATAACAGATTTTGGTTTCCAGGTCTGTTGAGTTTTACCAGTTTGATTGTTTGAAAATTTAACTTCGAGAATGTTTGAAGTTTTTGAACTTTCTGGTTTAACTGGAACAGATTGTTTTTGAACCACATCACTTTTAATCGCCTTTTCAATTTTCTTGACCTGTTGGCGTTTCTGTTTCTTTTCCCTTTCTCTTATGAGTCGGGGATCTTGTTTTACAGAAACAGATCGCTTGCGGTCAATGTGGTCACGGGGAACATCAACTATGCCTTTTTGTTTATGAAGATACGGGCAATTTCGAACAATATGCCCGATTGTTCCACATTCAAAACATGATCTTCGTTCAACAAACCCCGAAGTATCATGTGGTCGTCTTGCCGATGATGAACTTTGTGATCTCGAGGTACTAGGTTTTGAACTATTTGGTTCATTCCTGTTCATCACTGTTACTTTCTGGACAAAATCTAAGTTAGATTGATTTGCAAACTTTTCAATTTTGTCCGTTCCCTTCGACTTCACAAAGTTCACATTCTTCTTTTTCTTCTGATTCGGCTTCCTTTGATTTTGAGTCGGTGCCTTACCTTTGGGTTTGTTATGATTTTGCTGTTTTTCCACTGTTGGTAATTTCTTGTTCCCAAATTGTTTTCTAACTTCAGCCTTTGGGATAGGAGGACACTGTGTGACTGTAACATGTGGTCCTGTCTTTCCCAAAAACTTACTTGTAGAATTTTCAAAAACTTTACTGATTAAAGATTGATTAACATTTTTAATAGGAAAATCTTTGTCTGAATAGATTTTATCATCACCAACAAGAGTGTACAGCAAATCCACACTCTCCGACTCTTTCTCAGACGAGGACTCAGTTGCAACAGTCTTAGCGGGTTTTGCAGGAGGATCACACAGAATGTGATTCTCAAGAGGTATGTCCTCATCTTTTATCACCGCATCAGACTTTGCTGAATCAGTATCATCGGATTCATCATCAGAAGAATCAGTATCCTCAATCACAACTGGAGGATCCTGATTTGGTTCAGCAGCTACAAAGGTATCTGCTGACACATCTGAATCTGACGATACTTCTTTCTTGTATCCGAGTCCTGTAGCAAATTCCTCAACGTCCAAAGGAACAGAGGGTTCAAAATGAGTTCTATACTCCTCATCAGGCAGTGCATCAAAGTTGTTTCTCACGGGTGGTGGACATTTCTTATAACCTATGCATGTGACATCCTTTTTCTCTTTCTGAACATCAATGATGTGATCCAACACATAGCTAGAACTCAAATAACTGTCTAACTTGAGTCGGATCGCCTCACTTTCTGTTTTAACACAAGCCATTTCTTTTTGCATTACCTCAAGACGAGTTATATACAAATTAATGTCAGTTTGTTTTCTGGAAACCATTTTAGTCAACTCTGTTTTATCTTTCTTTAACGTTTCAATCATTGACTTAAATCCTTTTTCATGGTTTTCATAAAACATGTTGGCTTCAGTGCACTTAGAAAGATCAACTGTCAATTTCTGATTGTGAATAAATGTCACATCATATTTCTCTTGCAAAGCCTCGTGTTTGCTTTGCAATTCACACCACCTATCATTCACAGAAACATGTTTGTCTTGCAATTCAAACAAACTAGCTTGTAAAGCATCGTGTTTGCCTTGCAACTCAGACATGTTTGCTTCCAAATCAGCACATCTAACATGCAATCTATCACAATTATCACAGCTAACAGAAGTGGGTTCATCAACACATACCTGACTTGATGAACTGTCGACATTAGCCATAAAGGCTGAATGGAGAGAAGACGAAGAATAAGCAGCTTGATCCACCAAAATAGATCTTCTTTGAATTTCTGCTGCAGCTTCCTCCAATAGCTCATCAATATTAGCATCGACTGACGCAGCTGATGTGTCATCTTCCTGATCATTCCCTGAACCGGATGACTCTTCATCTGAACTTCCACTATAACCGGAGGAGTCTTCATCTTCAGAAGATTCACTACCATTGGTGGAAGATTCTCCACCACTGGCGTGTTTAAGATCATTAACCACTTCAGCAAAACAGGCTGTTCCATCTGGTGCATCGTTTCCCAACTGGATTGACCAATCACAGCCTTCGTCTACCTGAACCACAAGTGCCTGGTTGGCATTTGATGGTCCTGGTTGATTCTGGTTGTTGACAGGCACCAGTGTGCGATCATTGTTCCTCGCTTGGTTCTGATTAGCCCTGTTTCCTTGACCTCTGAAGGGATTCTGGTTCCCATGTTGAGATGGCCTTGTACATTCCCTTTTAAAATGACCACGTTCACCACAATTGAAGCACTTGACGGCCTGCTTATCAAACCCATACTTGGTGTCTTTCTTGCTTTCCAAGCTGGTTCGGTCTGTTCTTTCCATGAAATCCTTTGCTCGCCTAACAGCACTGGCAAAGGCCCACTTGATGTCCATCATCTCCATCTCCTCTTTATCAATCTGCTGATAGTCTTCTTGTGTCAGATTAATATTACCAATCTGACCCTCCACTAATCCACAGTATGCGCTCACCACAGTGTTAAGCAGCTCCATATGTTCTTTTGCTACTTCAACACTGACTTTAGAAAAGCTTGAGGTGTCGAGCCGTACTGTATTTGGCTTTGATTGTTGACCAGCAGATGATGTATTTCCATAACAGGCTTGCTGTTGCTGTTGAGGAGGAAGTTGATTTCCGAATATATCAGTTGTTCTGATTTGCTGTTGCTGTTGTGGTGCTGGTTGAGGAGCTGGATTAAGCAGATTTCCAAACATATCTGTTGTTGGAGGAGGAGTGCCATACAAGCTCGTGCTAGACACAAATGCTGTTTGAATTGGAGCGTGTGAGGAAGGTTTTGTAGAAGTGCTGGAAGTTCCATAATAAATTTCAGGATTTTGTGGCACTGCAACTCTTTTTGCCTTGAGAGTTTCTTCCTGATTCTTGTTTTCCAGGAGTTGAGCAAAATCACTGAAGCTTGTTGTATCCAAAGTGCCATTGTACCTCATGATTTCTAAGAAATTATTCCATTGAGGTGGCAGTGCATCTGCAAACTTCTTCACTATCTCTGCTGAGGTCGTTACCACCCCAGTATTTGCCAATTCAGTTAGCAAATGAGTAAATCGACTTGTCAAATCTCCTAGAGATTCATTCTGCATACAAATAAAACCATCAAACTCTTTCTTCAGCAGTTCTTTTCTCAATTGACGTGTCGCTTCATTTCCTACGCCCCTTGTCTTCAATGCGTCCCACAACCTCTTTGTCGTCTTGTAACTGACAAATTGATGATATATATCTTTACTTAAGGCCTGAGTGAGAATGGCGTATGCCTTCTTTTCCAGATCATAGACCTTCTTCTGATCTTCCGTAAGATCTGCAAACGTGGCAGCAGATGATGCGGCAACCTCTATTGTTTGATCGAAATCTGTAATGAACCGCAACCACAATTCTATATTTTGACCAAGAACGTATGTATGAAATCTACCAAACCATCCTGGATATTCACTTAAGTGCATCAACTTTGGAGGCCTATTCAAACTTCCTGTTTCACTTTCGCTTAGCAAAATGCTTTGAACACTTGGAGCTTGATTTGATACAAATGCCCATTGACCGGTAGATGTAGCATTAGCTTGCGAACCCGAATCCGGAGCTGGAGTACCAAAATACATCTCTGCATTTACCGGAACACCCCACATCGAATTCATTTTTGATCAGCCGAAGGATACCTGTTCGAAAGACTTGAAAAACACAAACTGTTAAACACAAATAGACTAAGGATCGAAAGATCAACACTTGTTCGAAGGATCAACAGGGTTCGAAAGATCTCTGTTGAATTTTGAACAATGTTTTTCGAAAGATTCTCCAACGAAGGATCCTTATCCTTCGAAAATGTACTGTAGACCGAAAGATGAACACAGTTGAGTATCGAACAATGACTTCGAAAGACTCCCCAGTCGAAGGATCCTTGTCTTTCGAAAATGAGCAGTAGACCGAAAGATGTATGTTTCGAAAATATTCCTTGGACCGAAAGATAAGTCTCACACTTCGAAGGATGCTCGAAGGATGACTATCTGTCGAACCTCCTTTGGTCGAAAGATGATCTTTCGACTTCGAAGGATATCCTTCGATCTTACTGACACGGTTGACAAATGTGACAGGTTGGTGAAAAGTTGACGGGTTGGTAAGAACTTTCGGCAGAAAGTATGTTCAGACCATATCTTTCAGGTCTGAACATGCAGGTTTTTCACCAACCGGGTAATGTTCAATATTTTAATCAAAATACAACTTCCAACACACAAACACTTGGTAATTCAAAATTTTTAAAGATCAAAAAGGTGAAAACTACCAAGAACACTTAAGGTATCGGTTGAAGATAAGAAGAACAAACCCAGAAATATGAATATTTCTGCAAACCGACAACAAACCGAAACCCGATTTTAACAAGTTTTTCCAGAAAATATAAACTTCAATCTCGAAAAACAGTAAGAAACACCTCGGTTTTAACAAGGATAAGAGCCAAGGCTCTGATACCACTTGTAGGTCCGGCTAGGGGAGGATCTAGTCGCCTAATCCTTGTGTACAAACCAACCCGGTTGTGCGGAATCCAACCGAGATAGCAAACCGAGATAGGACACGCAAATAATCAACACACAAGACTCAACGATTAACACCACTTGTATTAAACGTATGAAAGGTCCGGTTACAGCTCAATGTTTACAAATCAGTCCTGTAAACTCTCTCTAACAGTGTGTGTGTTCTCTGCTAGTGTCTATTTTTCTCTCTTCTTGTCTGTCCTCTCTCGAAGTGAACACAACACACGGGTATTTATACCCAAACCAGCAGGTCTGGTCGAAGGATCAGATAAGATGATCGAAGGATCATCTATCGACCAGAATCAGCTCGAATGATCAACATGTACCACGAAAGATGTGATCTTTCGTGGTCCATCCATCGAAGGTCCATCTTTCGAGCTCATCATCATCGAAGGATATAAGTGATCCTTCGATGACCATCCTTCGACTCAAACACATTACAAACATAATGTTGACTGTTTGGCCAAGTCAAACCAGGAGGATGGTTGATTTGGTCAAACTTACAAGACTAACAAAGACATCGTTTGGAATCAGACGAAATATAGACAAAGTACAGACACAAGTGCACCAACATTCTTAAAATGGATAAGCATATAGTTTAGTTTACGTTATCTGTTTTGCATAAATCAAGTTTGAGAAAAAATGCTATTATCTAAGAATCATAGTGTTACGCTATTAAAATGTTATTTTTTTATAGTGTCACGTTATTAAAAATGTTATTTTTTTTAAGTATATGCATCAATATTTCATATCAACATCACAAAAAAAATATGTAAAATAATAAGACTCGGGTTTGAATTTATATATTAGAAATAATGTAGTGAAGTGATTATGCCAACTAAATATTATCGAATACAACTAGTCTTATCATTCAACCCGTGTAAGACACAGGACTATAAACTAGTAATAACAATAAGAGTAAACTGTCATTTTGGTCCCTGTGGTTCGGGCATTTTTGCCCTTTTAGTCCAAATCTCAAACTTTTTAAATCTGGGTCCTTGTGGTTTCACTTCTGTTGCCATTTTAGTCCAAAATCCAAAAACCCCCTATTTTGACTGTTGAAACCTGATTGCTTTGTCTTTTTGTGAAGGGACATTTTGGTCATTTTGATTTACTCTTCTAATAAATTAAAACAAAATTAGTTATATATATTATATATATATATAACTCTCTCTCTCTCTCTAACTAAAACACAGATCATTGTCTCTCTCTCTCTCAGTTCTCTCTCTCTCTCTACATAGATTAACCGCCATCCACACTCCTTTCTTCCCCTCTAGTTCTGGCCGCCGGATTTCCTCTTCGTGCCATTCTACACACACATCTATATTCAGAGGTGATGAGGATGATGCCGATGATGAAGACGGTGAAACACAGAGGATCTGCAACCGGTGAAAGGTAGGCGGTGGCGGTGGCGGTGTGGCGGTCATCTACAGACCATCATCTAAAACACCCCTCTTTCTTTCCCTAAAACCCAAAACCCAAGCTTTTACCCTCTGTTTCTCTTTCTAAACTCGTTCTAGGGTTTGTGAAAGGTAGGCGGTGATGAGGATGATGCCGGTGATGAGGATGATGCCGATGATGAAGACGGAGAACGAGCCACGTTTTGATGAAACGGGGGTCTGCAGATGTTGATTGTTGACCAGGTTAGGGTTTGGGTTTGTTTGAAGAAGATGACGGTCTGCAGATGTTGTTTGTTGTCTAGGTCCAATACTCGTTCAACGTTTGCGATTGCGGAATTGATTAGGTTCAATAAGGAAGTGTTCGTAGGTCAGGTTTTGATGAAACGGGGGTCTGCAGATTGATATTGGGTTCAGGTTAGGGTTTTGATGAAACGGGGGTCTGCAGATTGAAATAGGGTTTGTTTGATGAAACGGGGGTCTGCAGATGAAACGTTGGGGAAGACGAAACGGGGGTATGCAGATGTTGATTGTTGTCCAGGTTAGGGTTTGGGTTTGTTTGAAGAAGATGATGGTTTGTCTGCAGATGTTGATTGTTGTCCTGTTGCTTTAATATGTTATAATAAAATTAAAAGGACCAAATTGCCCATGCACAAAAAGACAAAACAATCAGGTTTCAACAGTGAAAATAGGGGGGTTTTGGATTTTGGACTAAAATGGCAACAAAAGTGAAACCACAGGGACCCAGATTTAAAAAAAGTTTGAGATTTGGACTAAAATGGCAAAAATACCCAAACTACAGGGACCAAAATGGCAGTTTACTCTAATAATAATTTCAAAGCAATGCACTGAAATATTTATAAACAAGTTAATTCGAAATCAAGTTTAGGAGTCATGTCAAGAATATAGATTGATGGAAAGTACCACGTGTTACACTTACGATACAAAAAAAAATTATTTAATTTTCTACGAAACTAATTTTAATGATACAATAATAATAAAAAATTAACATCGAAAAACAAACTATTTGAAAATAAAAGTTTGAAGGATGCTGCTTAAAGGGTTGTACCAAACCAAAGTATCAAAATGCTTGAATTCTGCTATTTGTACCAAACCAATGTATCAAAATGCTTGTATTTTGCTTCGATCTCCCCTACGCCTAGGGCGTTGTCTGGGCCCACCAAGAGCCATAGTTAGTTGTTGTTTCCATTTGGTAGTTTTTTTCTCGTTGTTGATACCGACAAGACCTAGCCAGATGATGTCTATTGGTTAGTAGTGAGAGGACTCTTAGTACTTGCATAAATTTTTCTCTTTCTTGCTCTCCCTTAGCAGCGGAAGGAGTCTATCTATCTGCCTAGCTTTGGTAGATTTTCCCCAACGCAATCTACAGAAATTCCACGAATCCCTTGGTGGATAAGCCTGACGACTCAACAGTAGTGCAGAATTTTCTTTCTCGTCTGCTCGATCTGATCACTTAGCTCGACGTTAGGAGAGTCAAGGGGGAACGCCATACCTACATAGAAGAACCACTGTTCACTGACTTTCTAAGGTCTAACCTTTCGCCTGGCATGACAGATGTTGCTATTTCAGCCCTATGGGCATGGGATACCGCCCCAAAGGGCGTGGTGAGCCGGCGTAAGTTTGTCCATAGAGAAATGGGCGTTAGTTTCGAATTTTTTTTCCAATCAATTAAAATACACCAAATTAACTCATTTTATTTCCGCGATCATAATATCTCATTACACATCTTTAATGAAATGAGTACATATTTTTTTTTTAAAGATAACCTTTATTAAGAAACCCGAACTGGCCAAAAAAGCACAGACCCGGAGACACACACTACAACATATACAGCGGATAATTACACCATTCCCTCCAAACTAAGTCGCAAATATTTGACCGATTTTTTAGCCAAAAAATCCTAAAGACTTAACCTCCCCGAAGATATCCTCCCTATTAGCGTTTCCACCCGAGAAAATCTTAGCGTTCCTGGCTTTCCAAATGCACCAACAAACCACAGTGACCAGCCCGTTGATAATAACTTTAGCCTTTCTATTCATCGCAACACCTTTATGAAAATCCAGAAGATCGCTGATGGAGAAAGCGAAAAAAGGAGGAAGCCTAGCCCATGCACACAACCGATTCCAAATATACATCGAAAGATTGCACCCGGTGAATAAGTGGTCCACAAATTCTGAAGCTTCGCCGCAAAAAACACACTCTTCAGATTCCAAGCAAATGTTCCTCCTAATCAGAGCTTGCCTAGTCGGGATACGATCTAAGTTCGCTCTCCAAATAAAAATATTTCATTTCGAGTGGACCCATTTACACTTCTTGAAAGGACGAAACGATTCCGAATTCAAAGCTTCTAAAGAAAGGATTTAAAAGAAGCGGTAGAGAACGAGCCCGAGGAATCAAGAACCCACAACCAACCATCTTTAACAGAAGACATGACTACCTCATTGAGCAACGTTGTCAACTCGAGACACTCAGACTGTTCTACCTCGGAAGCCGGCTGTCTCGACCACTGCTAGAAACGACTAACCACAGCACCTCCCTCCGATATACGATCGATGACCCGACAATTTTTAATTCTTTCTAAAGCAAAGAGATGCGGAAATTTGAAACGGAACGGAACCTCTCCCAGCCAAACGTCTATCTAGAAACAGATGTTTCTACCATCCCCCAAAACCCCATAAAAAGATTATTGATTTTTTCCCATTTACCAAAGTCTTATCTTCCGTTTTTGAAATGTTCCTCCAGGTACCTGAAATAGCGGCGTCGGAAGGTAAAGCCGACCAGGATCTGCTACTACCATGGCAAGCCGCAGACACCTTTCTCCATAAATTATCTTCTTCAGATTTGAATCTCCAAATCCATTTTGTAAGTAAAGCTTCATTCACGAGTTTTAGGTTGCTAATACCAAGGCCACCTAATTTTTTCGGACGTGTAACAACATCCCAGGCCACCTAGTACATTTTCCTCGACTCCTTCGAACCTCCTAAAAATGTGGCACTAAGGGTAATATGCATCACATTTCATTCAAATTCACACACCCATATGTCATAGCCCTAACCCCGGTTTGACCCGGTTTAGGAGCCGCGGGATAGAAAATCCCGTGGTATCTATTTAATTAAGTTTACAGCGGAAGATTTTAGCAGGATCTTTTAAAAGCTGAAAATTTTCCTGATTATTTTATTTCATAAATTGGGATAAAACCCACGATAATTTACAATAAGATGATTTCACTGGGAAATCTTTATTTTACAAAACATGTTTCTTTATTTATTTTTTAGCCACTTCCTTAAGCTTGTAGTGCTTCGCGGCACTTTTCCTGGATCACAACAGATCACCTAAAACATGTTTGAAAAAGGTTTTGTCAGCAGGGAAATACTGATGAATCATTCTTTTTACTAAAACGACACGTTGTTATAATTTACAGTATTAAGAGCGATTACAATGTTTCTATATATCAACCAACAACCCACAGTATTTGTCACTCGACCATCCATTGGTAACCTCATTGTCCAATGGTGTCTGTGACTATGGTCATATCACCCCTTGGCTACCCCGTTGTCCAATGGTGACGGTTATCAAGTAATGTATACAAAACCCCACATACCGGCTGTAATTTGGTGATTACAAAGACTTAATCCCTGTAATTATAACTTTGAAAATATTTAAGAATTTATAAAGCACTTTGATAAAAATAGAATGACTCACATTGCAGATTTAATACGGGCAGAGTCTAGTCTACTGATTAGCCTTGTAACCTAATTAAAATATCAATGCACACAAACTAGGTCAGTAACTAATACATCATTTACGATAACTCACGAGATTGAAACCTTCACAACGAATGACAAAGTGTGATACTTAAACATCCATCGAATTCACGACGAATGACAAAGCATAACCCTAATTTGGGCAGCACTTAAACATCCATTGGATTGATTTCTATCGATCGGACATTAAATCGGATCAGCGATCGAGTTATTACCCTGTATTGCGGCAGCGATTCGTGATTCGTGTGTGTTTTTGTAGTAAAAAGACTATAACTCAGTGTATATAACGAATTTTTACGTCATTCCAACTCCAGAATGCAAGTCCCAAACCCCACTATTTATACTTGAAATTTGACCCCCTCGCGTGACGCGAGGGGTACCACCTTGGGCGTCGCGTGGCGCGAGGGGTCACTACTCTATTATTGAGTAGCCCCATGTGTTTGTAGCCTTGCTGAGTTAGTGGATTGTTAAAATTCGTTTTTGACAGCAATTTAAGTGGATAATCGTAACTAGGGAATACCCCCCTGAGTTTTAGGGGCCCTGATCCTGATTCTGATTGTTCTGAAAATTTTAGTGTTTATACAGAATCACTTGAGGGTTTCAATTAGGGTTTCCTATTTGGGCAAAATGTAATAATAATTAGGACTTTTAATGAGAGTTGTTACATCCTCCCCACCTTAATAAAAATCTCATCCTCGAGATTTATTGGAACAAGTGAGGATACTTTCGCTTCATTTCCGATTCTAACTCCCAAGTATATTCAGATCCTCTCTTCGAATCCCAGTTGACTTTGACCAGCACTAGCCGCTTGTGCTTGAGAAACTTAATCTTTCTATCTTCTATTTGTAATGGTTTTTCAACAAACTTTAGTTTTTCATTTACCTCTATATCTTGAAGAGGTACTACCAGGGACTCGTCAGATAGACATTTCATAAGATTGGATACATGAAATACATCATGTACTCCTGCTAACTCTTCTGGTAATTGTAAACGATAAGCAACTGGTCCTATACGTTGGATCACTGAAAATGGTCCTACGTTTCGTGGACTTAGCTTTCCTTTCTTACCGAATCGAACTACTCCTTTCCAAGGAGAAACTTTTAAGAGTACTTTGTCTCCCACTTGGAATTCCAATGGCTTCCGTCTATGGTCGGCATAACTCTTCTGGCGATCGCGAGCCGTCTTTAGTCTTTCTTTGATTTGAGTGATCTTGTCGGTAGTTTCTTGTACTATTTCAGGACCTGATAATTGACTTTCTCTTATTTCTGCCCAACAAACTGGAGTTCTACATTTACGTCCATATAATGCTTTGAATGGGGCAACTTCTATACTTGAATGATAGCTATTGTTATAGGAGAATTCAATTAAAGGTAAGTGGTCGTCCCAATTTCCACCAAAATCGATTACACATGCTCGGAGCATGTCTTCTAGGGTTTGGATTGTCCTTTCACTTTGCCCGTCTGTTTATGGATGATACGCAGTACTCAAATTTAATCGAGTTCCCATTGCTTCCTGGAAACTAGTCTAGAAATGGGAAGTGAAACGACTAACTCTATCCGATACAATGGAGAGTGGAACTCCATGTAAGGTTACAACTTCGTCTACATACAACTTGGCTAACCTTTCCATACTAAAGGTTTCCTTCACAGGTAGAAAATGAGCTGACTTGGTTAATCGATCCACAATTACCCAAATCGTATCATTACCCTTTCTGGTTTTGGGTAACTTAGTAACAAAATCCATTGTTATGAGTTCCCATTTCCATACAGGTATTTCTAATTGTTGTAGTAGACCTGAAGGTTTCTGGTGTTCTGCCTTACCTTGCGAACAAGTGAGACACTTAGAAACATATCTAGCCATGTCCTTTTTCATTCCTATCCACCAGAAATTATTTCTTAAATCTTGGTACATTTTATTGTTTCCTGGATGCATAGTATACCTAGATTTATGAGCTTCTTCTAAAATCTTATCTCTTAAATCTCCTTCCTTAGGTAATGGAATCTCCAAATTCCATCACTTCCTTGCTCTAATTCTTTTATTCTTCCTTTCATTCCTTCAGCATCGTCCTTGATCGCTGTTTCTTGAATGCTTTTTAGTTGTTCCATTAAATCTAACTGTAGATTTAATCTAAGAGCACGAACCCGTCGTTGTTTTTCATGATACTTACGACTTAAGGCATCTGCAACTACTTTGGCCTTTCCTTTGTGATACTGAATATCACAGTCGTAATCGCTTAGGATTTCCATCCATCTCCTTTGTCTCATGTTTAACTCTTTTTGCCCAAATATGTACCTTAAACTTTTATAATCTGTATAGACAGTAAACTTACTTCTGTACAGATAATGTCTCCAAATCTTAAGGGAAAAAATTATAGCTCCTAACTCTAAATCATGAGTCGTATAATTTTCCTCGTGCTTTTTCAATTGTGTTGATGCATACACAATTACCTTCTTGCGTTGCATTAGTACACATCCTAATCCTAGCTTAGAAGCATCACAATAAACTTCAAAATCTTCTGTTCCTTTTGGCAAGGCTAGAATTGGAGCATTGGTTAACTTTTGCTTTAAAATCCTAAAGGCTTCTTCTTGCCTAGGTCCCCATTCAAACTTAACCGCTTTACAGGTTAGCTTAGTTAATGGTACTGCTATTTTGGAAAAATCCTTAATAAACCATCTATAGTAACCAGCTAATCCTATAAAACTTCTAATTTCCATTGCTGTTTGTGGAACCTTCCATTTGATAATTGCTTCTATCTTAGCAGGATCTACGTGAATACCCTCGTGATTTACCATATGTCCTAAGAATTGCACTTCTTGTAGCCAAAATTCGCACTTTGAAAATTTGGCATAAAGCTTCTCCCTTCTTAACTAAGTTAAGAGTGCATGCAAGTGCTGACAATGCTCGTCTTGACTTTTGGAATAAATAAGTTTATCGTCGATGAAGACAATTACAAATTTATCCAAATACGGTTTACAGATCCTATTCATCATGTCCATGAATGCTGCAGGTGCATTCGTTAATCCGAAAGGCATGACTGTAAACTCGTAATGACCATACCTAGTTCTGAAAGCAGTTTTAGGTATGTCTTCTTCTTGTACCTTCAATTGATGATATCCGGAGCGTAAATCTATCTTAGAAAAATATCAAGCTCCTTGAAGTTGATCAAACAGATCATCAATCCTAGGTAATGGGTATCGATTCTTAATTGTAACCTTGTTTAATTCCCTATAATCAATACACATTCGCATCGAACCGTCCTTCTTCTTTACGAACAACACTGGTGCTCCCCAAGGGGATGAACTAGGTTGTATGAATCCTTTACTTAGTAATTCATCTAATTGCTTTTTCAATTCTAACATTTCAGTGGGTGCTAACCGATAAGGTGCTTTGGCTATCGGTGTAGTTCCAGGAATTAGATGAATCCTAAATTCTACTTCCCTGTCAGGTGGTAATCCCGGGAGTTCTTCTGGGAATACATCTGGGTATTCTGAGACTACAGGAATCTCCTTAAGTTCTTTATTCTTAGTACTAATGATTACTGAAATCATATACACTATTCCTTGCTTTCGCTCATAACTAGCAACTTTCATTACTGAAATGAACTTCATGGGTTTACATGGCTTATCTCCTGTAATCATAATTACTTCTCCGGTGGGTGCCTAAATCTCTATAGAGTTCTTATCACAAAGGATTCTAGCATGGTTGGCTACTAACCAATCCATTCCTAACACAACATCGAATTCAGCTAATTTCATAGGTAGTAGGTTTGCAGAGAATTTATGACCTGAAAGTTCTATATTTCTTTCCAGCAAAACCTTATTTATTTTAACAGAATTCCCATCTGCCGTTTTGACTGTACAAATCTGCCGAAGGTTAGTTAGGGGTAAATTAAGAGCTTGGCAGAATGAAGTATTGATAAAACTTTGGTTTGCACCAAAGTCAAATAATACTTTTGCATATACGTTGTGAACTAAGAACGTACCAGCTATCACATCTGGAATGAGTTCTGCTTCTTGAGTGGTCAGCTGGAATGCTCTGGCATTCTTTTTAGTAGCTCCGTCGGCCGTCTTGGCTTTGTTGTCTGCTGGCTTGGCCAATTTAGGACATTCTGTTTTGAAATGTCCTGCTTCGCCACAGTTAAAGCAGATTCTTGTTTTCTTTCTGCAGTCTTCTTCACGATGTCCTACCATTTTGCAAAAGTTGCAGGTTATATTACATCTTCCATAATGTTTCTTTCTGCAATTCCTGCATAATAACGGAGTTGAGGATTGCCCTGTTCCTCTTTTCTTGAAGTTGCTACTATTACCCATACGAACTCCTTGGGTAATTTTCTGAGCCAATTCCTTTTTCCTATTTTCATCTCTTGTGCATACCAGCTCGTCAGTTAGGGTGTTAGCTAATTCTACCGCATCGTCAATAGTGCGAGGTCTCGCAGCTTTAACGATATTACGGATTTCACTAATCAATCCCCAAATATAGCGAGAAATGAGTACCGGTTCTAGCGAAGCCAGTGTTGGTACCACTCTAGCATATTCAAAGAACGTCGAAGTATATCCTCGACAGTCTACACCCATCATCCGATGGTTCAGAAGCTTATTCGCCATTTGTTCCTTTTCATACTCGGGACAGAATTTTCTTTCTATTAACTGCTTAAATTCCTCCCAACTCATGGCATAGGCTATATTTCTTCCTTTGGCTTGAAGTACTGTATTCCACCATTCTAGCGCCCCTTCTTTGAAAAGATTTGACGCGTACATGACCTTGTCGTCTTCAGCACATTTACTTATTATGATCACTGCCTCGATTTTCTCTAACCAACGAAGTGCCGCAGTCGCCCCTTCATTGCCTGCAAATTCAGTGGGTTTACAAGCAAGAAATTCTTTGTAAGTGCAACCAGGTGTTGCAGCTTTCCTTTTCTTAGGGAGCGGGGTCTGCCGTGGATCATTATTGTTATTAGTATGATTACCGCCTCCGTTTATGCTATTACCGAAGTTATCTTCAGAAGTACGTTTGCTAGGAATGATTTGTTGAGGTTCAACTGGATTTCTAGCAGCAGCAAGAATTGCTGGAATAGCATTGGCTATCCCTTGAGTAACGATATTTTCTATATCTTGCTTAGTCATAAATTGCTCTTCCTGGTGATGCTCAGATTGGTTAACCTCGTTACCTGTTTCATTATTAGCGTTTTCCATCTGGTAATTAATATATATAATTTATTAGTACAGAATAAGTAACAATTATATACAAAACAATCATTCACATTTCATAACAAATATATATCCAAAATTATCGATTTCTCGATTCCCTTTTTATATATGTATTATGCCTCCGTACACACTGTTTATTTTACACAAGTTTATTGTTTATTTTACATGTTTTATTTTAATCATTATAATATTATACAATCATAACTTCATAACCACATTATCCCTAATCCGCTGGCATTTCAAAAGCGATGTTCCCTCTCATCGTATTTCCAGGAGATTTGTCCTCCTATCTCCCGGATCCTATTCCCAGCATCCATCAGCTCCTCGCCAAAATGGCGGAGTTCAGCTAAATTTTCATTACTCATAGGTGGATTTGGTATAGGTTCTGGGTCGAACTGAGGGAAAAACGTATAAGGGTTATTAAGTAGATTTTGAAATTGCCAATCGTTAGTCCACCACTCGTCCATTCCTAAAGGTTGAGTATGGATTAAAGGTTCTGGAATGGTTGGTTCCAAATTTATTGGAAGTTGAGTTTCGGCAGAATAAGGGTAAAGGTTAGTATTGATAGGTCTAATGATATCGCAGCTCGCCAATATCTGATCCAACTCTTCTTATAATGGCAACTCCTCGACTTGCCTCGAACTTTCCCCAATTTCCATTTCTACTTGACTATTCCCTGATCACAATTCCTTTTCCTTTATCTATGGGATTCTCTATTTTGGGAACTCTCCTAGTTGCTGGTTTCCTCCTGCGTACACGCCTCCATCCTACCAATATTCTCCTTTTCTTAGGTTTGGCTTTCTCCAAAGGTGGAGCTTGAAATTCCATAGGTTGTTCCACATCAGCAAAGTAACCAGTAAAATCTTTGGAAACTTCTATGTTTACGGGGTAGAGGTTGAGATTCTCTAGGGCTCCAGATAACTCATTCATGCTGTTTAGCATATATGCAAAATACTAAGTTAAAATTTTATAACAAAATTTCACAGATAATCATTCAAATATTACTGCATACCGTGTGACTTACAAAGGATAAATGACAATTAAACATACTAAGGTTTATTGTAACTTTATTTATTTACCGGGTAAAATTTCTGGCTTGTATGTGATAAAGGTGCTAATACTGGGTCAAGGTATTTAAAGATTTGCATTTACTGCTACAGTTGCTAACATATAGAGATCTGCCCATTTTTCATCTAACTTGTCTTCCCATGGTGGGTTACTACCGAGTTTCTGAATTTCCTGATTAACATTCATTTCTTTAGATTGAGATTTCTTTATTTTCTCCTGACTTTTCCTAATAATCAAACTTCTTTTATTAGGAGAAAGTGGTTCCTCATAATGAGCTTTACGAACAAATATTCCCTCCTCAGTATCTACTGAGTATCTTGAGGATTTTGATTGGGATGAACTTCCCTTCTCTTTTTGCGAACTATCTAATTTAAAGCTTTTGCTTACCCATACTGTAACGAACAAGTAGTCAGTTAACAAAACGCATAATCATAAAATAACAATCAGGAAAATTAAGTATTTCTAAATACTTAATTAGCTTAACTCAGTGGCTCTGATACCACCTTTTTCTGTCACGGCCCTAACCCCGGTTTGACCCGGTTTAGGAGCCGCAAGACAGAAAATCTCGTGGTATTTATTTAATTAAGTTTACAGCGGAAGATTTTAGCAGGATCTTTTAAAAGCTGAAAATTTTCCTGATTATTTTATTTCATAAATTGGGATAAAACCCACGATAATTTACAATAAGATGATTTCACTGGGAAATCTTTATTTTACAAAACATGTTTCTTTATTTATTTTTTTAGCAACTTCCTTAAGCTTGTAGTGCTTCGCGGCACTTTTCATGGATCATAACAGATCACCTGAAACATGTTTGAAAAATGTTTTGTCAGCAGGGAAATACTGGTGAATCATTCTTTTTACTAAAACGACACGTTGTTATAATTTACAGTATTAAGAGCGATTACAATGTTTCCATATATCAACCAACTGCCCACAGTATTTGTCACTCGACCATCCATTGGTAACCTCATTGTCCAATGGTGTCTGTGACTATGGTCATATCACCCCTTGGCTACCCCGTTGTCCAATGGTGACGGTTATCAAGTAATGTATACAAAACCCCACATACCGGCTGTAATTTGGTGATTACAAAGACTTAATCCCTGTAATTATAACTTTGAAAATATTTAAGAATTTATAAAGCACTTTGATAAAAATAGAATGACTCACATTGCTGATTTAATACGGGCAGAGTCTAGTCTACTGATTAGCCTTGTAACCTAATTAAAATATCAATGCTGTAGGTCCCTCGGAGGTTGAGGTTTAACCTATTCCTTGTTATGTCTAACACACTAGCAAGTGCGGAATCTAAGCTAGCATGCAAACCGAGATAGAACAAGCACAATGAAAAACACACAAGATTCAACGATTAACACCACTTGTATTAATGCGTATGAAAGGTCTGTTACAAGCTCAATGTTTACAAATCTGTTCTGTAAACTCTCTCAAGTGTGTGTGTGTGTTTTCTGCTCTGAGTGTTCTCACAATGTCTCTCTAAAGTGCTAGTTTCAAGTGAACACACAACATGGGTATATATACCCGAACACAGATCGTCTGGTCGAAGGATAGATAGACTGATCGAAGGATCATCTATCGACTAGAAACTCATCGAAGGATCAACATGTACCACGAAGGATGGTATCCTTCGTGGTCTATCCTTCGAAGGTTATCTTTCGAGCTCATCGAAGGATCTAAACTATCCTTCGATGACACATCCTTCGGCCCATACATCTTTCGTCCATTGTCTAACTGTTTGGCCAAGTCAAACCGGAGGATGGTTGACTTGGTCAAACTTACATCAATCTTACATCAAAGACATCGTTTTGTATCAAGACTAAATACAGACAAAGTACAGACACAAGTGCACCAACAAACTCCCCCTTGGCTGTAGCTTTGTCTGGCTGTAGCTTTGTCTCGATCTTTATGACTTCAATTCTTTGACGTCTTTTCAAGTCTTCAATGTCGGAGGATCTTTAAAGTCTTCACGTCTTGAAAGCAGAAAGTGTATCAACAAACTCCCCGTTTCATGTAGGAAGTGTGTTGACAAACTCCCCCTTAACATAAGCTCCCCCTTGAGTTATGCTCGTGAAATACTTGTTCTTTATGAAGTGAGATCCTTGTGGTGTTGATGATGGTCAGCGGCAACTCGATCACCTTCATCATTTGAGTGCCTTCACGTCGTGTCTTCATTCCGAAGCTTGTCATCGACCATGTTCTCCTTGCCTTTAGAATCTGCACATGCAAGAAATCTAAACGCGTAATGAGAACAACTGCTAGGAATATCATAAGTAAGCGACACACCTGTGACCATTTGTTCAAACAAACACCGTCCGACAGTTTGAAAGTTTAATACATTTTGTCAATTTCAATTTGAAACTTTCAACACTTTGCAAATTTCGACCGTTTATGAAGATTCAGTCGTTTCGGTTTTCAATCAGGTTTCAGGTAACAGAGACTCGAGATCCAACATCGTACGATCGAAAAAAAGATAGAAATAAAATCTTTTTGGCTTTTATAAAGTTTATATTAAAACACACTTAAAATCTTTTTGGTAATTTTTTTTTTTTTGAATATTTCAAATGTAAAGACTGAAAGCAGTAAATAAATATATACTAAGATGCAAAAACTGAAAGCATTAAATAAATATTTACAGACATTCTTTTTGCGAGTTTCGAGGGTAAGAGAATCATATCAGTGTACGGTCATGTCAAAACACTCTCTTTGTTCAATTAGTTAACATTAAGATAAGCATCCTATAACAATTATCGGTATTGTTGTCCACATAAGCTCAACTTATCAGATGTAATCATGGCGAGGGGATACGTTAAGGTATGATTTATACTTACCGACCGGTGTTCATCCACATCACGACACATTCCCGTATCAAGGTATGCACGAGGGTTCATCTTACCGGTGAGTATACCGATTATCATCTGTTTGACCGTATATGATGTGAGATTCTCACTTATTTTGATTTGAAAACAAGCCCTATGTGATAGAATCACTTATTGATGAGGAACTTGGTTTTCATATGCATGAGGGCACAGGAGCAAGTCCGTGAACAGGTCAGTACTTTCGTACAGCAGAGAGACGAACTTGACACCCGGAAAGAATTTGTGATATTTTATCACTTATTTGTTTGGACATGTGATTGTTGATCACTTATTGAGGTCGTATGCAGTATGTACACGTATGTATGGTATCATGGAAGATCTAGACTTGCGTCCCCATTATTTTTCGGTAAAAGATACAACCATGATACCCAGATGATAAGCAGCATAAAGACCGAATATCTCAGAACCTCGGCAATCTCTCAAACGAAATTTCGGTACTAAGACCATATGCCAATGAATGGTTCCCACCCATTCTTAAGTCGATTTAAGTTTATATCACCCTGCACACTTTAAAATGATTGTGAGCCTACCGATACATCTTATATAGAGCTGCTTATCGTTTTTCAGTTTAGGTTTAAAGAGGTTTAGACAGACCACCGATGTACTATCATTTTCTCTTTTGCTCGCCAGGAAACTCATTTTTGTTTTTCTATTGTTTTTGTGTTTTTGAAATTTTTCGATGTTTTTGGATTTTCAAATTTGGATTTACTCCCCCTAAAATCAATAAACTAAGACAAATTTAAAACACAAAGGTATTTACAAAAATGATTTTCCGATGTTGGTTTTACTCTTGCTTGACCTTAATGCCGTTTACCAATAATAAATAGTCAAATCTTGATTTGTCAAATGCTTTGGTAAAAAGGTCGGCACGTTGGTCATCGGTGTGGACGTAAGCAACATCGATTAGCCTTTTCTCAAAGCAATCACGTATGAAGTGATACTTAATTTCGATGTGCTTAGTCTTTGAGTGCTGCACAGGATTTTTAGTGATCTGTAAAGCAGCAGAATTATCAACGTAAATAGAAGTAGTTAGGAATTCAAAACCGTAGTCTCGCATTTGTTGTTGGATCCATAGGACTTGGGAGCAACAACTTGAGGCAGCAATGTATTCAGCTTCGCATGTTGATGTAGCGACGCACGTCTGCTTCTTGCACTGCCATGTGACTAGGCAATTTCCTAAAAACTGACATCCAGCCGTTGTGGATTTGCCGTCGATTTTGCATCCGCCAAAATCAGAATCACTGAATGCGATCAAGTCAAAGTTATTATCCCTAGGGTACCACAGACCGGTGTCAGGGTAACCCTTCAAATAACGAAAAATCCTTTTTACAGCTGCAAGATGTGAGGCCTTCGGGTTGACTTGATATCTGGCTAGCAGGCACGTTGGGTACATTATATCTGGTCTTGATGCTGTGAGGTACATAAGGGATCCGATCATCGCGCGGTAGTATGAGGGGCTAGTAGCTTCACCCTTCAAGTCTGGAGTAATTCCGTGATTTTGCGGCAATGGGGTACCGATGGGCGTTGCATCAGACATCTGGAACCGGCTCAAGATGTCACCAACATATTTAGTCTGATGAATGAATATCCCAGACTCAGTTTGTTGTACTTGTAGGCCCAAAAAGAAAGTCATTTCCCCCATAGCACTCATCTCGAATTTATCCTGCATTACACGCTCGAAATCCCTACACAAAACATCATTAGTAGAACCAAAAATAATATCATCAACGTATACCTGTACCAGTAGAAGATCTCCATCTTGTTCTTTGATGAAAAGAGTACAATCGATAAGACCTCTGCGAAATCCATTCTCCAGCAAATAATTGGATAAGGTTGCGTACCAAGCTCGCGGTGCTTGATGTAGACCATAGAGAGCTTTGTTGAGCAACCAAACCCGATCGGGATGGATAGGATCTTCAAAACCTGGAGGCTGTTCGACGTACACCTCTTCTTCCACCACACCATGTAAGAATGCACTTTTCACGTCCATCTGGTATACCTTGAAGCCTTTGAATGAGGCATAAGCCAGAAAAATCCGAATTGCTTCTAGACGTGCAACAGGTGCATACACTTCGTTGTAGTCGATCCCTTCAATCTGACGAAAACCTTGAACGACTAGCCTTGCTTTGTTTCTAATAACGACTCCACGGTCATCCTTTTTGCATTTAAACACCCAACGGGTACCAATCTTCTTGTAACCAGCAGGTTTCTCTACGAGTTTCCAGACACCAAGCTTCTGGAATTGTTGCAGTTCTTCCTGCATTGCTTCAACCCATGAGCTATCTTTCAAAGCATCTTTCCAAGTTCTTGGCTCTTCCTGTGAGACATAACACGCGAAAGACCAATCATTTTGTTGACCAGATTCTCGGATAGTTGCATACAAGCCTGCATTGTTGTTATTTCGCAACATGTTTCTTGTTTGAACGCCACTCTGTACATTTCCAATGATGTTTTGTTGAGGATGGGTATTGTGAATCCTTGTTTCTGGATTATCTTGAACTGGAATATTTGTACCCAGATTGTTGAGATTGAGATCAACAATCAATTCAAGGCCCGGAATTGACGAAGAGGATGATCCAGTAGCTTCAGCTGTTCTAGGGACATCCACTGGAGGTGTACCTTCTTAATTACCATGTACTGCTGTTGTTGGAGCTTCTTGATCTGCATATAGAAATTCATCATCCTCTGAAGATTCGTTCAATTCGGTAGCATCATGAAAATCCTCATTGTCGAGAGCATTATTGTTCACCGAAGATTGTTCTTGATTGACAATAATTGGACGAACCAGCGGTGAATCTGTTGCATTGTCACTCTCGAAAAACATCCTTGCCGCAGCATTTTCTTCAACTGCTTCTACATTGATCGAATTGAAAAAGTCATCGTATTCAAACATCCAAGGCTGACCAGGACATTTGACTGGTAAAGTGTGCCTTTGTACTCTGACTTCAGACCATTCTTCGACCCTTTTAGTCTCTAGATTCCAGACTCTTAAGTTCGGGGTGGAATACCCAAGAAAGTATCCATCAATTGCTCTTGCCCCAAACTTTCCATTAGGATCGATTATTGTGCACGGAGCTCCAAACGGTTCAAGATATGACAAATCTGGCTTCCGTTTGTTAATAAGCTCAAAGCAGGTCTTATTGTGCCTTTTGACTGTAAGGACTCGGTTCAACGTATAACATGCAGAGGACACAGCTTCAGTCCAGAATGGAATGGGCAACTGCGATTCTACCAACATTGTCCTAGCAGTCTCGATCAATGTGCGGTTTTTACGTTCAGCCACGCCATTTTGTTGAGGAGTATAAGCTGCACTAAATTCGTGAAGAATACCTTTTGAAGTGCAAAACTCCGCCATGGCATGATTTTTAAATTCAGTACCATTGTCGCTACGTATCCGCCTAACCTTCAAATTATAGAGATTCTCAATCTGAATGATCAAGTTTTTGATAATACCGAAGGTTTCACTCTTATGTGCCATGAACGCCACCCAAGAAAATCTTGAATAATCATCAGTTATCACGAGGCAATATTGATCATTCCTAATGCTTTTGTGCATGACAGGACCGAACAAATCCATGTGCAAACGTTCAAGAGGAACAGCCACCGTGTTGACTTTCTTTGTAGGGTGTCGCTTCTTCGTTTGTTTTCCTTTCTGGCACGAGACACAGACGTCTTGAAGATGGAAGTTTTTAAGAGGAACACCATTCACCAATTCATTTGACACCAAATGATTCATTTTGCGTAAGTGAATGTGACCCATTCGTCTGTGCCAAGAGATTGTGTCTTTTTCTGTGGCTTTGGAAACGAAACAAGTTGCTTGTGCAGACGTTGTGATAGCTTGGCTCATATCAAGGACATACAAATCATTTATCCTTGGAGCCGACAAGAGAATCCATTCTTTTGGAATTTTGAATCCGGGTTTCAGCACATAACATCCATTTGCATCAAAGTGTACTGAGAACTGCTTATCACAAATTTGAGAAACACTAAGAAGATTGTGATCAAGTTGTTGTACGAAGTTGATCTTATCAAAGCTAACAACCCCGTTGGAAATCATTCCTTCACCCGTAATATATCCGCCTTTATCTCCAGCAAAAGCAACATAACCTCCTCTAATAGATTTGACGTCGTAGAGAAGCTTCATGTCGCCTGTCATGTGCCTGGATGCCCCACTATCAACAATCCAATGACTACTGACAGTTCCTCCTGGAACACCCTGCACATGAACTCACATAATTAGTTGGAGATGGGGACCCAAGCCATTGTGGTCTTGGGTCTTCCATTTTCATCAACAACAATAACTTCTATTCTTTGATGATTCGAAAATTGTGATGGTCCCCCTGATTCTTTAACCGTTTTTGGTTTCCAGGTCTGTTTTGTTATACCAGTGTTATTCTTTAAAATTTTAACTTCATGGTTGTCAGAAGTTTTTGAATTTTCTGGTTTGACAGAAACAGATGGTTTGTTAACCGCATCAGTTTTAATTGCTTTTTCAATTTTCTTGACCTGTTGGCGTTTCTGTTTCTTTTCCCTTTCTTTTACAAGGCGGGGATCTTGTTTTGATGAAACAGATCGCTTGCGGTCAATGCGGTCACGGGGAACATCAACTATGCCTTTTTGTTTATGAAGATACGGGCAATTTCGAACGATATGCCCAATTGTACCACATTCAAAACATGATCTTCGTTCAACAAACCCCGAAGTATCATGTGATCGTCTTACCGATGATGAACTTTGTGATCCCGAGGTACTAGGTTTTGAACTACTTGGTTAGATTGATTTTCAAACTTTGCAATTTTGTCCGTTCCCTTAGATTTCACAAAGTTCACATTCTTTTTCTTCTTCTGATTCGGCTTCCTTTGACCTTGAGCCGGTAATTTTCCTTTTGGCTTGGTATGGTTTTGCTGTTTCTGCACTGTTGGTAATTTCTGATTGCCGAATTGTTTTCTAACTTCAGCCTTTGGGATAGGAGGGCACTGTGTTACCACAACGTGTGATCCTGTCTTTCCCAAAAACTTACTTGTTGAATTTTCAAAGACTTTACTGATTAATGATTGATTAACATTCTTAATAGGAAAATCTTTGTCTGAATAAATTTTATTATCACCAACAAGAGTGTACAGCAAGTCCACACTCTCCGACTCTTGTGCAGACGTGGACTCGATTGCAACAGTCTTAGCGGGTTTTGCAGGAGGATCACACAGAATATGATTCTCAAGAGGTATGTCCTCTTCGTTTATCACCGCATCAGACTTTGCTGAATCAGTATCATCAGACTCATCATCAGAAGAATCAGCATCCTCAATCACAACTAGAGGATCCTGATTCTGTTCAGCAGTTACAAATGTATCTGCAGACACATCCGAATCTGATGATACTTCTTTCTTGTATCCGAGCCCTGCTGCAAATTCCTCAACGTCCAAAGGAACAGATGGTTCAAAATGAGTTCTATACTCCTCATCTGGCAGTGCATCAAAGTTGTTTCTCACGGGTGGTGGACATTTCTTATAACCTATGCATGTGACATCCTTTTTCTCTTTCTGTACATCAATGATGTGATCCAACACATAGCTAGAACTCAAATAACTGTCTAACTTGAGTCGGATCGCCTCACTTTCTGTTTTAACACACGCCATTTCCTTTTGCATTACCTCAAGACGAGTTATATAAAGGTTAATGTCAGTTTGTTTTCTGGAAACCATTTTTGTCAACTCTGTTTTATCTTTCTTTAACGTTTCAATCATTGACTTAAATTCCTTTTCATGGTTTTCATAAAACATGTTGGCTTCTGTGCACTTGGAAAGATCAACGGTCAACTTTTGGTTGTGAATGAATGTCACATCATATTTCTCTTGCAAAGCCTCGTGTTTGCTTTGCAATTCACACCACTTATCATTCAAGGAAACATGTTTGTCTTGCAAGTCAAACAAACTAGCTTGTAAAGCATCATGTTTGCCTTGCAACTCAGACATGTTTGCATCCAAAACAGCACATTTAACATGCAATCTATCACAATTATCACAGATATCAGAAGTGGGTTTATCGACACATACCTGACTTGATGAACTGTCGACATTAGCCATAAAGGCTGAATGGAGAGAAGACGAAGAATAAGCAGCTTGATCCACCAAGATAGATCTTCTTTGAATTCCTGCTGTAGCTTCTTCCAATAGTTCATCAATATCTGCATTAACTGACGCAGTCGATGTCTCATCCACCTGATCATTGCCTGAAGTGGAGGATTCTTCATCTGAACTTCCACTGTAACCGGAGCTGTCTTCATCTTCAGAAGATTCACTACCATTGGTGGAAGATTCTCCACCACTGGCGTGTTTAAGATCCTTGACAACTTCAGCAAAACAAGCTGTTCCATCTGGAGCATCGTTTCCCAACTGAATAGACCAATCACAACCTTCATCTACTTGAACCACAAGTGCCTGGTTGGCATTTGATGGTCCTGCTTGAGTCTGGTTGTTGACAGGCACCAATGTGCGAACATTGTTCCTATTCTGGTTCTGCTGGTTGCCTTGATTTCTGAAGGGATTCTGGTTTCCATGCTGAGATGGCCTTGTACATTCCCTTTTAAAATGACCACGTTCACCACAATTGAAACACTTAACAGCCTGCTTATTAAACCCATACTTGGTGTATTTCTTGCTCTCCAAGCTGGTTCTGCCAGTTCTTTCCATGAAATCCTTTGCTCGCCTAACAGCACTGGCAAAGGCCCACTTGATGTCCATCATCTCCATCTCCTCTTTATCAATCTGCTGATAGTCTTCTTGTGTCAGATTAATATTACCAATCTGACCTTCCACTAATCCACAGTATGCGCTCACCAAAGTGTTTAGCAGCTCCATATGTTCTTTTGCTACTTCAACACTGACTTTAGAAAAGCTTGAGGTGTCGAGCCGTACTGTATTTGGCTTTGATTGTTGACCAGCAGATGATGTAATTCCATAACAAGCTTGCTGTTGCTGTTGAGGAGGAAATGGATTTCCGAATATATCAGTTGCTCTGATAGGTTGTTGGCTTTGCTGTTGTAGCACTGGTTGAGGAACTGGATTAATCGGATTTCCATATATGTCTGTTGTTGGAGGAGGAGTGCCATACAAGCTAGTGCTAGACACAAATGCTGTTTGAATTGGAGCGTGTGAAGAAGGTTTTGTAGAAGTGCTAGAAGCTCCATAATACATTTCAGGATTTTGTGGCACTGGAACTCTTTTAGCCTTGAGAGTTTCTTCCTGATTCTTGTTTTCCAGGAGTTGAGCAAAGTCACCGAAGTTTGTTGTATCCAAAGTGCCATTGTACTTCAGGATTTCTAAGAAATTATTCCATTGAGGTGGCAGTGCATCTGCAAACTTCTTCACTATCTCTGCTGAAGTTGTTACAACCCCAATATTTACCAATTCAGTCAGCAAATGAGTATATCGACTTGTCAAATCTCCTAAAGATTCATTCTGCATACAAGTAAAACCATCAAACTCTTTCTTTAGCAGGTCTTTTCTTAATTGACGTGTCGCTTCATTTCCTACGCCCCTTGTTTTCAATGCGTCCCACAACCTCTTCGTTGTCTTGTGACTGACAAATTGATGATAAATATCTTTGCTTAACGCCTGAGTAAGAATGGCATATGCCTTCTTTTCCAAATCATAGACCTTCTTCTGATCTTCTGTAAGATCGGCAAACGTAGCAGCAGATGAAGCGGCAACCTCTATTGTTTGATCAAAATCTGTGATGAAACGCAACCACAATTCTGTATTTTGACCAAGGACGTATGTATGAAATCTACCAAACCATCCCGGATATTCACTTAAATGCATCAACTTTGGAGGCCTATTCAAACTTCCCGTTTCACTTTCGCTTAGCAAAATGCTTTGAACACTTGGAGCTTGATTTGATACGAATGCCCATTGACCGGTAGTTGTAGCAATAGCTTGCGAACCCGAATCCGGAGCCGGAGTACCAAAATACATCTCTGTATTTACCGGAACACCCCACATCGAATTCATTTTTGATCAAGAAAAAAATTGTTACACCAGCCGAAGGATCTGAGATCGAAAGACCAGGAAAAACACAAAATTGTTAACCAAAAACAGACTAAGGATCGAAAGATCAAAGCTTGTTCGAAGGATCAACAGTGTTCGAAAGATCACTGTTGAGTTTCGAACAATTGTTTTCGAAAGACTCTTCAATCGAAAGACTCTCCAATCGAAGGATCCTTGTCTTTCGAAAAAGAACTGTAGATCGAAAGATGTATGCTTCGAAATGATTCCTTGGTTCGAAGGATGATGATCTATCGAACCTCCACTGATCGAAAGATGTATGTTTCGAAATGATTCCTTGGTTCGACGGATGATGATCTATCGAACCTCCACAGATCGAAAGATGATCTTTCGAGTTCGAAGGATATCTTTCGAACAGCTCTGACACAGTTGACAAAGAGTGACAGGTTGGTGAAAAAGGTGATGGGTTGGTAAATCTTTCGGCAGAAAGTATGGTCAGGCCATGATTTTTAGCAAAACCAAGATTTTGAACAGTAAAATATTGTAAACTTATCCAGAAAGACCGGTTACCGGAGAAGCCGGAATTTTGGCCGGAAAATACCAAACAACTCAAAGACAAGTTTTTAAGTTACCCAACCCGTCATGCAACACACCCGGTTAGTTTAGAACACGTTTTAACGTAAAGATAAACGAGATAATCAGTAAAAACGGATCCAAAACCAAGAGAGTTTTTGTCCAAAACACTCCAAAACTTGTATAAAATCCGGTTTTTAACAAGGAAAAGAGCCACGGCTCTGATACCACTTGTAGGTCCCTCGGAGGTTGAGGTTTAACCTATTCCTTGTTATGTCTAACACACTAGCAAGTGCGGAATCCAAGCTAGCATGCAAACCGAGATAGAACAAGCACAATGAAAAACACACAAGATTCAACGATTAACACCACTTGTATTAATGCGTATGAAAGGTCTGTTACAAGCTCTATGTTTACAAATCTGTTCTGTAAACTCTCTCAAGTGTGTGTGTGTGTTTTCTGCTCTGAGTGTTCTCACAATGTCTCTCTAAAGTGCTAGTTTCAAGTGAACACACAACATGGGTATATATACCCGAACACAGATCGTCTGGTCGAAGGATAGATAGACTGATCGAAGGATCATCTATCGACTAGAAACTCATCGAAGGATCAACATGTACCACGAAGGATGGTATCCTTCGTGGTCTATCCTTCGAAGGTTATCTTTCAAGCTCATCGAAGGATCTAAACTATCCTTCGATGACACATCCTTCGGCCCATACATCTTTCGTCCATTGTCTAACTGTTTGGCCAAGTCAAATCGGAGGATGGTTGACTTGGTCAAACTTACATCAATCTTACATCAAAGACATCGTTTTGTATCAAGACTAAATACAGACAAAGTACAGACACAAGTGCACCAACAAATGCACACAAACTAGGTCAGTAACTAATACAACATTTACGATAACTCACGAGATTGAAACCTTCACAACGAATGACAAAGTGCGATACTTAAACATCCATCGAATTCACGACGAATGACAAAGCGTAACCCTAATTTGGGTAGTACTTAAACATCCATTGGATTGATTTCTATCGATCGGACATTAAATCGTGTCAGCGATCGAGTTATTACCCTGTATTGCGGCAGCGATTCGTGATTCGTGTGTGTTATTGTAGTAAAACGACTATAACTCAGTGTATATAACGAATTTTTACGTCGTTCCAACTCCAGAATGCAAGTCCCAAACCCCACAATTTATACTTGAAATTTGACCCCCTCGCGTGACGCGAGGGGTACCACCTTGGGCGTCGGGTGGCGCGAGGGGTCAATACTCTATTATAGAGTAGCCCCGTGTGTTTGTAGCCTTGCTGAGTCAGTGGATTGTTAAAATTCGTTTTTACAGCAATTTAAGTGGATAATCGTAACTAGGGAATACCCCCCTGAGTTTTAGGGGCCCTGATCCTAATTCTAATTGTTTTGAAAATTTTAGGGTTTATAAAGAATCACTTGGGGGTTTCAATTAGGGTTTCCTATTTGGACAAAATGTAATATTAATTAGGACTTTTAATGAGAGTTGTTACACCATAATAAATAGCCTAAAAGTTTCATTTAAATTCACACACCCATAACAAATAACCTAAAACTTTGTTTTTATTAATAAGAAAAAAGAAGAGAAACCCATAAAACGTGTCTGGTACACGTTGCGCGGTCTAAAACAAACACCAAAGGAACATTTTAATTATTTAATCACAATCATTGTTTATCATTGTTGATTTGTTGGTTTTTAAAGTAAACTAGGTTTTATTGGCGTTGTGCGTTTCGGTGAAACAAAGCAAATGATAATGTTAAACAAACGATATTTGAAAATTAAGTATGTTGTTTTGAAGCCAAACATTAGAATCGGTTTAGTTTATCATCGTCTGTAGTAAAACGATACCAAATAAATACTTTAGTTTGAATACAACTTCACTTTTAACTTATATTAGAATCTCGAGTGGGGTGGGAATAAACACAACTGCGTACTTAAGTATTGTTTTTAATTAACGAACGAAAGTTATTAAAAAATATTAAGTTAATTGACAAAGGTAATATCATTTAAAAAAAAGGAATTACGAAAAACAAAAAGTAAATGACAAAAAGAGGAAAAATGGAAACATGTTAAAGGTAAATACAATAATATGGTATTATAATATTAAAATAATAAAATATTACAAAATTATATATTATTTTAAAAATAAAATCACTATTCATCATCCTACAACAATATATATATAATATAATATATAATAGTTAAAGTTAATTAATAGAATATATATTTGGATTTTTTTTGTTTATCATTGTTGCTTTTTAAAGTATAGTTAATTAAATAATTAATTAGTTAATAGGCTATATGTATGGTTTTTTTTTAATCATATTCCCATGCTTCTCACTTTCTATAAATAGCTTGCATGTTGCATTCAAAATCCATATCCCCCACCCCTATTTTGCCGTCTAACAAATATGGCTTCTAAGCACGGCCTATTGTTTCGTGTTCTCTTAATTGCAGCTTTGATGCAATTTCAAACGTTTGTTGTCATTGGTATTGGTGAACCACAAGTCCCATGTTACTTTCTGTTTGGTGACTCTTTGGTCGATAGTGGCAATAACAATAGATTCGTGAAAGCAGAAAAAGCCAATTACCCGCCTTATGGGATCGATTTTCCACAAGGCGTCACTGGTAGATTCACCAATGGTCGTACCACTCCCGACATCATTGGTATCTCTACCTGTCTCTTCCTTAGATAATAAATAATTTGAACTACGTCTTGCAATTATATACTTATATAATTTCACTAATGTCTCTCTACAACAATTACCATTACCATTTATTTCAGTAAATAATAAAACCACAAGAAAACGCTTGGAAATATTTAGTTGAATAGAAGAAGAAAACTTTTTATAATTTTACATTGGAAATTATTACTTCAAATCAGTAAGTTTAATATTCATCTGAGATTTTTAAATTAGTCAGTTTGATATTAAAAGATATAAAATCTGTAAAATTAAGCCACATTATTATATTACAAACATGACTTTTTCAGGGCATATCATACATTTAAACATTTTTATACGTAACAAAAGATAGTGATATTAATGAGACTAACAAAATCGTTTGTTTGATTTCAGGTCAACTTCTAGGTTTTCGTGATTTCACTCCACCGTATGCTAGTACCATAACTAACGAAGAGATCATCAGGGGTGTAAACTACGCTAGTGCTGGTGCTGGTATTAGAAATGAAACAGGAATGAATGTGGTAGGTAAACTATGGTCTATAGTGTCTATATTGTTTTTTTTAGAAATGGGTGGTTTAGATATTTTAGATGTGTTGGTAGATGGGACGCGGCTCGTGGGGGGTTGTCCACACCACCCCGCTCTCCGTCCCGTCGGTTTCGTCGGCTCCTTGCCGCATTGTTTGTTGGATCTTGTTGCATGACAGTTTGTGAATGGTCAATTTAAAGGCGGAGGCTTATCACCCACACCCCAGGCCCATCACTTGGGTTCGGTGATGCCCCTAGTGACGCAGCTACTTACGTGGAGGCCTATCACCAAATGATGGACCACCTCCACACCTAAGACCATGTGTAATGGTTAATGCCCCCTTAAAGGACATTTTTCGCCACCTCCACATTATAACGCCCCTGCAAAAAATGTGTAACGGCTAATGCCCATTTCATTCAATGCTTACCATTTTTTTCCTCCTCTTTGAGCATTATTCTAGAAATGCCCCTCCATTTTCATGTGCCTATAACGCCCAAGGGGATGGTGCTAGGGGCTTTATCAAACTCTTTCATACCCCTATAATATCCATTACACGTGATCTAAAGTCCCAAAGTCTGAGATCTCAATTAATAGACTACTTAATTTCACTCAAGATTGTAGGTTCCTTGAGGATCTAAGAATAAGGTGATTTCAAGTTATCAAATGTACGAACATATATGCGGAATCCCTCATTTACACACAACCAAGCAAGAGCACAATCAGTCAAGATGTCACTCAAAAGTTTCTAAATTGATTTTGACAGTGTAACAATATACAAGTTATGCAAAATAAGCTCGATACTCTCTCAAAATGTACTCTTGCATTAAGAATCGCATCCTTCTGTATTTATAGGCAATACAACAGGAGGACACACGAAGGCGCTTAATGTTCACCCGAAACAGAAGCAAGGCACACGGACGTCCTCCTTCGTGTCATGTAGACACGAAGGCTCACACACGAAATCAAGTGTCCTTCATGTTCCTTTATGTGCTTCGTGTTCCTTTCAGTTAATGCTCCTTTGTGTCATATGAGTGACACGAAGGTTGCCTTCGCGTCTTTACAATAGACACAGTATAATCAAACTGTTCAAACTGATGCCAAGTCAAACAGAAGGATGTTTGACTTGGTCAACTTACAACTAAACAAACATACATAGACAAAATAAAGACCGTTTATACATGTTCGGTAAAACTACAAGCAAAGACACAAATACGTCAACAAAGATCCGTTCACCCACCTACAAACATTCTTAATATCTCTAAACCACCCATTTAAAAAAAACCCTATCTTATAAGTATAATGCTTATACTATTTGGTCTTGTTTATTTTTATCTCAGGGCGAACGAATCATATTCGATCAGCAACTACTTAATCATGAAGCAATAGTTTCACGAATTTCGGCCTTGCAAAACAACAAAACATTTACAAATGAATACATACAAAAGTGCATTTACTTGGTAAACATAGGAAGCGATGATTACGTCAACAACTACTTGATGCCCAACAATTACCCAACAAGCAACATATACACCCCCGATCAGTATGCAGCAGTCCTCATTCAGCGATACTCGCAACAACTAACGGTACATTTGGTGTTGAAAAATTTTTGGTATACTTGTAATCTTGAACTTTTTTATTCAATTAAAGTGGCGGAAATTTTGTTTTCGTTATATGACAGACTTTGTACAACTTGGGAGCTAGGAAAGTTGTTTTGTTCGGTTTGGGTCCGATAGGGTGCACCCCCGCTGCAATAGCAAAATATGGCACAAACGGGAAACCATGTGTTGAGTCGCTTAATAATTTGGTTAAGCTATTTAATGACAGACTCAAGCCTCTTGTTGATGATCTTAACAATGGTTTATCTGATGCAAACTTCATTTTCATCAATTTTTCGGGGATTGCTGCACCTCTAAATGGTAAAGTGTAACAAATTCATATGTTTAGTGTTTTCATTTTTCTTGTTTTTTTTCATGTAACAAACGTAATTTCATATGATAAACATTAGAGATTATCCATGGAACTAGTTTACTAAAATATTTTTTTTTCTTCTCTTTTGCAGCCGTGCCAAATATCGCTTGTTGTCGAATAGCTGGGCCGGAAGGACTATGCATTCCAAATTCAAACCCTTGTCTTGTTAGGGCTTTAACAGCTTGGTATGACGGTTTTCATCCTTCAGAAAGTTCAAACATAATCCTCGCAAAAAGATCATACAATGCGCTCTTGCCTACAGATGCGTATCCTTATGATATTAGTCACTTGGCTCGACTTTAACAGCGATCACAGTTATATGACTTCATATGGAACATACGAATGAAATAATAATGGGAATATTAATAAAATTTTAGTATGTTTTATTTTCATATGGAACATACCTATGAAAGAATAATGAGAATATTAATAAAATTTTCGTATGTTTTATTTTTTGTTTACATGTAAGACATCGGTAAAAGAAGTTACCCAAACCATATTCAGGTAACATGCTTTTCAATTTCTAGAATCTTATGTTACAAAATGAGCAAAAACATTTGACCGACGAAACGGTCGCCACATTAGCAACAGGACTAGCGACCAACACAAATAGTCGCAAATTTGGCTACCGATTTGTCTCAGCGTTTGGAAACAAACTGGTCACAAAACAATCATTGAAATTCAAGAACATGGTTCGTAAACCGGACTCCCGAACATGGTTCGTTTGCAAAGTTGGTCGTAAATTATATAAAACATGAAACTGGATTAAAGACCATATGTAAAAATGGTCGCAAAAATAGCTACCAAAAATGATTGCGTTGGAATTTTTATATACAAATAAAAAAGTTAAATTTGGTTGCAAAATTTCTGGTGATACATGGAAATGTTAAAAACAAAAATATTAATTCCCGTCAAAATGATGGTTTGGAAAATATAAAATAATGCGATTTGTAACACCCCAAAAAACGGGTTTGGTAATCAAACCACGTTAATAGTGACAACAGGTAAAATACCGTTAGTGGTAAAAAAATTAACCCGGTAAATATTAGGATTTAAATAAATAAACTTGATGTTAATTAAAAAGAGGATAAATGCTTCGAGAAAAAAAAAGAGTATATAGAAGGCCCGAATTAACAGGACATAAAATAAAACAAGTTATCACTTCCCGAACTCATGAGTTAACTAGGAATAATTAACTAAGTTAATAATATGTGATTAAGTGATGAATAACGAATTATAGCTTCTTTCGAAATAAAACTAAACATGAGGGGCCAAAAGGGTTAACTTGAAAATTAACTAAATAAATAACAAAAAAAAAGAAACAGACACATGTGTGTGCGTAGGATCGACCAGGAGAGAGAGCTCCATGGGTGCCTAACCCTAAAATCAACAAAATCTTCAAATTGGAGGATCAATCGAAGGCCAAATCAGGATTTGAATATATATAAACGATCACCTAGTCAAGGTGTTCGTAAGGTATGTCGAAATTTTAACATTCATAAAGTTGTGAAAATTAGTTAACTTTGCATGGTACGATCTATGTATGAATCGTAGAGGCTATGACCGAATTAATGAAGTATGATTGCTTAGGAACAAACCCTAAGAAGAAATTTGAAGTGAAATTGATATGATTTGAATAAATTGATGATTTACCACACTTAGACAAGTGGGTTTTAACTATGTTATGAAGATGATGATATACACATGTTTAAGATCATCATATTTGATAATAGAAACAAGGCACTCGAACGAATCACGCGATTTGGGTGCTTGTTCATACATGGTTGAAATGGGTTTTTAAACGCTATGATGAAATTTGGTAGCTATGTTCATGAAACTAGGTGTATGAGATCATGTTATCTACTAATTGATAGATAAAACTTGATTTTAGACAAAATTGTAGAAAACAACCTTTATGTTTGCCTCAAACTGCACTTTATAACTTTCACTATGAAATCGGCCAAAACCAACCTTTATGTTCATGTTTTATTACACCCTATAACCTTTAGCACTAACCATGTCAAAAAAATTCAGTTAAATAGACTCACATGTCTTGCACGTGAGGGCATTTAAGTCTTTTATTTTTAAATTAAAATAATACCTTTTTTTGTTAATAAAAACCCACCTGCACCCCACCCTCACACTACCTTCTCTCTCCTTTTATCTCTCTCCCTCTTTCTTTCTCTTTCTCTGCAACCACCGCCACCACCACCATGGCTTCCGGCCACCGCCACGGTGCCACACACCGCCGGCAACCACCCCTACCTAACTACCATCGGCCAGATCCATCACCGCTCCTCCCACCATCGTTATTGCATCTCAACCGGAGATGAGAAAACAAATAGTCGAACTTGTCTGCCTCACTAATCGGGTATACGGCAGATCTGTTCGGTTTGCCGATTCAGCTTTCTGGGTTTCATTTTCCATTGAAGAACTGAAGCTCCAAATATGGGAACCGGCACTTTACCACATAAATGATCATTTGGCACTCCGATCGACAACACGTGAATTAAACAAATGTTCCAATATCGTTGTTTTATTTGCCCTGGTGTGTTGTAACACATAAGATTATGATATATAAATCCAGTACGTACAACATAAGCACATGAAGTTTAAAGAACTTAGATTTTTTTCTCCTTATCTATGCACTTGAGAAACAGAAGCAAACCTGTGGAACTTTAGAAATGTGCTCCATAAGTAGAGAATCTGATCTCTGATTGAAAGGAAAAGACGATACAGTTCATCATTTTGGAGAGAATGCATATATTTACTCTAGAAATCAGCGATATTGTTTGGGATCTGTCCATCATACAACATCAGGTTTCATGTGACATATTGGGTTATGGTAACAAGGATGACGAGGCTTTTGTGGTGCTTTGGTGGTGGTGTGTGGCGGAAGAGGGTAGCAATGATGGTGTGGGTTGTGGGTGGTGAATGGTAGGTGATACGATGGAGACTTGTGGTTGCAGCGGTGGTGATAAATATGCTTGTGGCAGTGATGGTGGTTTGAATCTAGTGGATGGAGAAAAGGTTGACTTTGGTTTAAAAATATATATATTAAATAAAAGACTCGTGTAAAGACAATAATACCCTCACATGCAAAGCATGTGAGGTAACTTAACTGAGGTTTTGGACGACATTAGTTGTAAAGATTATAAAATGTAACAAAATATGAACATAAAGGTTGGTTTTTGCCGATTTCATAGTGAAAGGTATAAAGTGCAGTTTGAGGCAAACATAAAGGTTGTTTTATGCAATTTTGTCTTGATTTTATTAAGTGTTCGGACGAATGCTAGTGATAGGAGGAAACGGGTTTCACTCGTATATGAGAAACCCTTAGTTCTTGCGAAAATACATGAATAAATTAGTCTTGATAATCGCTTGAACTAGTTGAAGTATAGGAAACGTAATGAACATGGGTATAAAATATTTGAAAACGGTAGCATCATTATAATGTCTACCGGATAGTTGATAAGATCGTCTAAATAAGTTATTGAACGCAAATATGCAATTCATACGATTAAGGGTAATTGACTTTAAAAGTCAAATTTATCAATGATGAAGTCGAATAGTAGTTTCGACATAGAATTCGTAAGATGGAATAGTCGTATGTGATAATGACTAAACTAACCGTCTTACGAATTATGATGATAGTTAACACTCGACAAGCTAGGTGGAAACTTGGGAAAGAAGCGGGTCAAATGGAGCGAATACGCGGAAAAAGAGCATAGCCGGATGCAAGGTAAGTGAAACTTACACCTTTTTGTAGAATACGCATCTATTCTATAAGTTGTAAATACAATAGAAATAATATTCAAAATATGGTTACCGACGCGAAATGATACGGGTCGGAACTAAAAACAAGTGTTAAAAACCATAGTACTGGTAAAACGGGGTGGAAGAGTAAATTTGTCACGAAAAGACTAAGATAAAATGAGTTTTCGAACGGCTACTTATTAAGTAAGCTTAAACTAATAAAAAGAGTAAAACGGATCAAATGGTAATATTGATACCATTTGACAATTAGCGACTAATAAGTGTATGTCGAGTCTCATGCTCGCAGGATGAACGGCTCGTGAATTAGCGATGCTATGAAATAACAAATAAGTGAAGACAAGGTATTAAAACGGGTCAATATGTTGATCCGAGTCAGGTACGCATGATTATGTTGTAGTTAAAAGTGCTATATTGGTCAAATATTTGGTAAGATTCTTTCGTCGTAAAATAGGAGACTAGAATTGACCAAAAAGCCCTTAATGGGTAAATCGGGCAAACGACCCTTAGAGGCCGTTTAGAAACTTGTATTATAATTATGTAACCCTTAGATACATGTAAGAGTTGTAGGCATATACTTTGTAGGTTAAATGCCTAAGAACGGGTCAATCATGTAAAATGACTAAACGAAGGGTAAAAATTTGGGAATATGGGGTCCTTATGTAAATCCTCCACAAAAATAGTTGTGGTGGAATGTAAGTAGCTATTTAAATATGGGAACGCGAGTTGTGAAAAGAGAAGAGCGGATTTGATGCTTTAATGCACAAAAAAATCCCCTAAACGGGTCAAAATGAATTACGCGCGTAACTTGGGTGTTTTCCGCGTAATTCACAAAAGTTATGAATCCAAGATAGAGATTTTGAGTTAAATACTTTGGTATATGATTTATGATTAACTAGAAACAAGTTTAAAGGTCTTAAATACAAACGGGTCAAAATGTGGATTTTGAATAATAAGCCGAATGCTTAAAAATTTAGAATTTTAATAGTTTGAATGTCAGATTTTAACTCTATGCGATGAAGAATTAAATTACGGACGCGTAGGAAAAAGAATCGGGTAAAACAGATTTGTAAATAAAAAGTTATGCACATTTTTGTGCATAATAAGTTAGTGAAAATGAGTTGGGCATATGCCGCAACAATTCAGCCAAGCTTCTGTCGAATCACGGGGTCGCGTCGCGTGACACCGAACTAGAAACACCGTCGCGTCACGCGACACTGGTCGCGGCCCGCGACAAATTCTTGTATCTTCTTCGCGGCTCGCAAGGGCACAAACGCTGAAACAAGTTTGATATTTGCTTGTTATGATTATGGTACCCGTTTTAACTTGTTTTAAAAATGTCAAAATTAACTTTTAAGTTGGTTTTGAATGTAGGTGAACTTAATTTGCATTCGGATGATGGTCAAGCCAAGTGTCAAGAACCGAACACTCACCTTTTGAAGCTTCCGCAATGACGTTGTTTATTTATGTTTAAAACGACTTATGTAGACAAATGATACTATCTTTTGAAATGTTTAAGTATGTAAGAATAATAATTCTTAAAAGTTTTTATAATGGACGCATTTTCATGTAAAATGCTTAGTTTATTATTATAATCGCGATTAAATAAAGACGGATGTTACACGATTACACAACCGGTCACAACGTTTATTTCAAAATAGTAAATTCTGGTTACAAAATATAGCCGATCACAATGTTTATTAGTGAAAAGTAAATTGCCTCTGTCAAAAGAATAAACAAAAGGGTGTTAAACAAAATTGTGATATTTATGTACTTCTTATACCTCATGAGAAAAGAATTGAGATAAATTAATGTTTTAAATTGGATATATGACAAATCATAGTATGCTCAATGTTTTTCTTTTTTTTTTTTCTTTCCCTTTTGAATTCAATAAATTGATGACAATAACTATTATTTCAGAAAACAATATAATAAAAATACACGAGCGTGGATAACATATCACAACTCAAAGTGTGGAATCCATGGAATTATGTGTTAAATTGGCACAAATAAGGTAAATAAATGTTTTGGATAATTTTTGCAGAGGTTCGACTCAAAATGGCTCCTATCAAAATTTCTTTGTGTGAAGTTATGACAATATCACACATCACAACATTTATTTATAGACACGATACCCTCCAGTGCATCACAATGGTGCATCACACACTAAGCATCACATGATGCGTTGCGCATGAGCTTATGTGTGCGCATGACTCATGTGTCACACATCACCTCATATGCTCCTATTACAATGACTTAAAACACAAAACTCAAACATGCAAACCCTCTGCCATCCATTACTGGAACACCCATATTTCAAATGGTTAAATACCAAGACTTAAACAACAAAAAATTACGACCCAAATTAAACTTTTACGCCTCATTAAAGCAAACTTGGTTATACATACAAAATCAAGCATTTTAAACAACTACAAACCCACCAACGTTTACAAAAGTTATAAACATATGTTATTGGGTAATGTTTATCAACATGATGACTAAACGACAACAAAAGTATTTTGGCCCGTTTACAACATTGAAGTCCGGAAGTGCATTGCAGGCAATATGGAGTGTGTTCGTTTTAAGCGTAGCGTGCCGTTTAAAGGATGGCTTTACCTATATCACAACAACAAGAATGAAAGTTAATTACATGTAATTTCATCATTTTAGCTTCCAACAAACATGATTTACATTCATTATCCATCTTCCATTTATATGACCCGTTCACAACGGGTCACATACATACCATTTCTTAAGCATAACATTCTAGTTCGTCGGCCCGTTCATAACGGGTTAATTACATGACCAATCTTTAACTTCACATTCTAACTTGTTGGACCCATTCGCAACGGATCAATTTAATAACCATTCTTTAACATCACATTCTAGTTTGTTTGACCTGTTCATAACGGATCAATCATTTGCCCATTTCTTTAACATCCTCATTCTAGTTCATTTGACCCATTCATAACGGGTCAACTTGTGACCATTCTTTTACATATTCATACTAATTTGCTCGACTCATTTGTAATGGGTCTATTACATGTTCATTCTTTATCGGACTACAATTACTATAATATATATTAAGCAATGCTACAAATAAACTTTAATCGTACAAGTAGCGTACCTCGATCTTGTGAGTTTTGAGGTTTCTTATTGCTTGAGCCTTCTTCCTTCACACCTACAACTACCATGTTCACTTCCTTTTTGAAGGGGTATGGTCCCAAAAAAGCCGCGCAAACCTCCAGCAGGGTCGCGCGCGGGACCATACTCCTTATTTCAACAAATTTCTTATTGGCAACCTCGCGCGGGCCACAGCACCTTCTATTTTAACCTACGCGAGGCCGGTCAATACGAAGCTCCAATTACAACACTTAGCATTCTGAAAGAGCACTCAGTCATCCAAACCCTGCGCGAGATAATTACGTGCCCAGCAAGAATCGCGCAGGGAAGCAGCGCAAGGCTGCTTCAGATAGTACACAAGGTACAAGTAAAGAGCCAATCAGCGTCCTTCTGGCCCTGCTCAATCGTGCTCCATGATCGTCTGACATGCAGGAGACAAAGAGTACTTAAGGACGCCTACATGGCACCAATCACAGGGCAGGGACAACTGCCCCACGATCTTCACTTACCTGCTGATGGCAGAGGGGCGGCCAGGCCGACAACAGTGACACGTGGCTCCAATCACATTGCGCCAACTCCAAAAAGCTCCTAAAGGCCACTAATGGTCGACACCAGTAAGACAAGGAGCGTATCCTCTATGTTGCCGCCTTCAGGCCCAAGGCCCATCAGCCCATATCCTCTTACACCTCTCCAGCTATAAATAGAGACCTCACTTCACAGGTTAAACATTCCATTCCCTATTCTCTCACTCTTAATACTCAATTACCTCCCCCAAAGCAATCGCTTATTCTCACGCCGGAGCCCGGTTAAGAGGGAAACCCCCATATTCCCCTCTTAACGAGTAACGGTGTTCTGTTTTGCAGGACTTAGACGATCATTACGAAGCTCAGAAAGCCATTAGAAGATTAACCACTATGGTAGGAATATAAACCAAACTGATTAGTCCCATAATTAGTTACGTGTTTCTTCATTGGCACCCACCGATTTTTCTACAAATCACTTTCATCTTCTTTTTCTGAGTTTTCGTTGGTTTTTCTTCCTTCGATCATGGCTGGTCAAGGAATCATACCTGAGTTTGTTGGTTTTGGATCAAACTCTAATGCAGCGTTGGGGGTGGACAATCAAAACGTCCAACCACAGCACATTGAAGAAATTGGCGAAATCGAAGTAACCAACACTGGGGGACCGCGCGGGAGCGTCACCCGCATCACCCACACGGTAACCCCAGGAAACAATGGCGCTGGACCTTCAAACCCAGCTCCACCTCAGAACGTTTCGGCGCTATTAGGGCTACCAGAGGGCGAAACTCCAGCCTCGTGGTACGCCAAGAATATTGCCACCATTAACGCGGCATATCAATCTCTGATCGCACAATAAGCAGTCTTAACGGCATAACCGTCCTTGGTAACCCCTCAGGGACAGAGTCAGGGGGCGCGCCAGATACCCCCACAACAAAACATCCAAGGCGGAGCTAATAGACCTCCCCCTACCAGAAGACTAAGCGTGCATGACACACGCGATACACGGGGAGAAACAGAAAGCTATTATGACTATCCGTCTCACGTCCAAAGAGGCCCAGTTCATAGCCGGCTCACGCCGCGCAACATGAACAATGAATGGGAAGATACTGACCCGAATGATCCAACTTGGCAAGACGATGAGGGTTCGTCAGTCTTCAATCGCTTGCAGAGGAACCATGAATACTACAAACCACGTCAACATGTTGGGTACACCGAAGAGGCAGAGCAAGACTTTCGCCTCGCCTATCGACCAGCTGAAGCTGTAGAACATTCAAAGTTCATTCCAAAGATCGCGCTAGCGCCACTTAAAAGAGAGAAGTTACCTCCGACAGTTGGAAAGTTTAACGGATTGACTGATCCCGATGATCACGTCAGAGTTTTCACCAGCGTGGGTTGCATGGGAGGATGGAATATGCCAATGTGGTGCCACCTGTTTATTCAAGCACTTACAGGGGCTGCTCGCGCCTGGTTCGACAGCCTTCCTCCAGGAAAGATCAAATCATGGGTGGATTTTAGGACACAGTTTTTGAGTCACTTCAGTCAACAAAGACATTACCAGCGCGACACAGCCGAGGTCGAGGACATCTGGCGCAGGGATAACGAGGGTTTGGAAGATTTCATCACTCGCTTCAACAAAGAGTGCTTGGAAATCGGTGGCGTAAGTGAACAACTCATGCGTTGCCACTTCAAGAAAGCCATTCGCTGTGATAGTCTCATCAGAACTATCTCTGGGAAAGATGGGATGCCCAAAGAATGGGATAAGCTCATGGAAGCCGCAAAAATAGTCGCGCAAACTGAAGAGTCACTCGCCGCAAACAAGAATTATTATGCTGAAGATCGATTTTCTAAGGGGGGCCATTCGCGCGACAACAATAGACGAAACAAAGGCAAAAACCCTGGGTGGAAAGCCAACCACTCCAGCGGTTATGGCGAATGATCTCGTTATGAAGAGCGGTCTCGCTACAAAGAAGACGCGTGAGATACTATTGATTGCATCGGTTATCGGAAAGCAGTCAGGGATGACAACTGAGAAAAGCACTGGACTCCGCTCCTAAAAACACCGAAAGAGGTGTTGATTACGGAGAATCATGATTTCAAGACTCCAAGGCCTATGACAAACAAGAAAGGGCAAGACCCCAACCTGTACTGCGACTTCCACAAAGATACAGGGCACCTGAGGGATGACTGTTACAGTTTACGTCAAGAGATTGAAAGAGCGCTAAAAAGCGGAAAGCTAAGCCACCTGGTGAAAAACGTGCGCAAAGAAACTCGACAGATCCAACGCCATGATGAGGGGAATCACAAGAAAGTCAGACGCCTAGAAACCCATATGGTCAATGGACCAAGATACAACGCAAAAGAGAAAGGCAAACGCCCTTATGAACCCTCATGGCAAGAGCAACAGGTCATTTTCCCGGTAGTGCGCGGCGGCTCTCGTGCCACGCGACCCGTCGTCATTATCGGCATTATCGGCCTTTATGAAACGGAGTATGTCTTCATTGACCCAGGGAGTACGGCTGATATCATCTATGGGCAGTGTTTTAATCAGTTTGATGAAGATGATAAAGCGAGACTTGAGCCAGTTGATTATCCACTGTCTGGATTTTGCAACGAAATGGTTTTCCCGCTAGGCCAAATCAGCTTCCCCGCCACGCTCTCTGACGGGAAGCATTCAAGAACAAAAAATGTGAACTTCATGGTGATGCTTGTCAAATCGAGGCATGATGTATTGATTGGGAGAGAAACCCAAGGCGAACTGAACATGGTAACTTCCACGCCCCACTCAGCAATAGGGTTTCCAACCATGACAGGGGTGGCGATTATCTATGCCAAGAAAGAAGTAATGTCCACAGAAGAGATGCGCCCAATAAAAGTGGCGAAGGTTTCAACAACCGAGCCAGAGAAATGGGTGTTAAACAGCAAGTACCCAGAGCAAACGGTGACGATAGGCCATGCAATCTCAGCAAACATCAGAACGCATCTCAAGCAACTCCTGTTCAAGAATATGGATATCTTCGCCTGGACTCCGGCCGACATGACCGGTGTCCCGCGCGACATTACCGAGCATTGTTTAAACACCTACCCCTCTGTTGAGCCGAAAGTCCAAAGAAGGCGCAGCTTAGGGGCAGACAAAACCAAAGCAATGAATGAGCAAGTATGCGAACTACTCAAAGCTGGAATCTTGCGAGAAGTACGTTATCAAAGTTGGGTCGCGAACCCAGTGATGGTGGAGAAGTCTAGTGGAGGATGGCGAATGTGTGTTGATTATACCGATCTAAACAAGGCATGCCCTAAAGATTGCTACTCTTTGCCTGAGATCGACAAAAAGATAGACTCTCTCGCGCGGTATAGATGTAAATGCTTCTTAGACTGCTATAAAGGGTACCATCAGGTTCAAATGAAGCTAGAAGACGAAGACAAGACAGCTTTTCTAACCGATCTAGGGATCTTCTGCTACACAAAGATGCCTTTCGGCCTGAAAAATGCTGGCGCGACGTATCAACGCCTGATGGATAAGACCTTCGCTGTAGATATCGGGAAGCATATCGAGGTTTACATCGAAGATTTAGTGATAAAAAGTCCTGAAGAGGACCAAATGTTGAAAGACATCGAAAAAACATTCAACTCATTGCGCAGCGTGAACATGAAATTGAATCCAGCCAAGTGTTCTTTTGGTATGGAAGAAGGGAAGTTCTTAGGTTTCATAGTCACAAACGGCGGCTTTAAGGTGAATCTAGAAAAGATCCAGGCAATAGAATGAATGCCATCACCACGAACAATCAAAGAGATGCAAAGTTTGGCCGGCCGCCTAGCCGCGCTTAACCGTTTTCTGTCAAACCACGCCGCGAAGTCATACCCTTTTATCAGCACTCTGCGCAACTGTGTGAAGAAACAAGAGTTCAGGTGGACCCCTGAAGCAGAGAAGGCTTTTCAGCAAATGAAGGAGTGTTTGATCGAACTCCCTACCCTGACTGCACCATTCGAAAAGGAGCCGCTCATCTTGTACTTGTCATCATCGGACAAGGCAGTGGGATCGGTATTGCTTGTAGAAAGAAATGGAGTTCAAACTGCAATTTATTACGTCAGTAGAGTGCTTACTGATCCAGAAACAAGATACTCCACAATGGAGAAATTGGTGCCTGCGCTGCTACACCCATCTCGGCGGCGGCGCAGATACTTTACAGGGCATGTGATCACCGAACTTACCAATTTCTACATTGGCACGATATTGCAAAAGCCAGAAACATCTGGGTGACTAGCAAAGTGGGCGATCGAGCTGGGGGGGCCACAACATTTTGTACAGGCCACGCCCAGCCATCAAGGGCCAGGTCCTTGCCGACTTTATCACAGAAGTCCCAGCAGAGAAAATCAAGGATTGCGAGATTGTTGAAACTCCCTTGAAAGATACATCTGATGAGTTGTGGTTGCTATACACCGATGGGGCCTCAAACGAAGATGGCGCAGGAGCAGGATTGCGCCTTGTGAGCCCTGAAAAACATGAATTTACGTACGCCATCAAGTTGGATTTTAAGAACACCAACAACGAGGCGGAGTACGAGGCATTCCTGGCAGGCTTACGCCTCGCCATAAAAATGGGAGCTAAGAATCTTCAAGCGCATGTTGATTCACTTTTGATCGCCAGTCAAATCAACGGAATCTATGATGCAAAGGGCGAAGTTAAGGCCTTATATTTGGATCAGGCGAAAGAACTGCTTCAGAAATTGAAGTCATACAAGGTAGTACACATCAATCGTTCCGAAAACAAACCAGCTGACGCTTTGAGCAAGCTAGCTTCAACCTCCTTTCAGCATTTCGCAAAAGATGTAAGGATTAAAGTACTCAAAAATCCTTCAGTATTGCTGCACCAGGTAAATGTGATCGAAATAGGGCAGCCATCTTGGATGACCCCTATAATTCAGTATTTGCAAGAAGGAATACTCCCTGAGAGCAAGGCAAAGGCAAGAAAGATTCAAAAAAAAGCTCTGCATTATGAGATGAATGGTAGTATCTTATACCGCAAGTCCTTCTTGGGGCCACTACTGCATTACGTGGACCCCCAAGATGCGAATTACTTGATCAGGAAGATCCACGAATGGATTTGCGGCATCCATGCTGGACCACGCATGGTTGTCGCGAAGATTGTGAACGCTGGATATTATTGGCCAGGGATGCACGTCGACGCCCTGAAGGAGCTGCGCAAATGCGACTCTTGTCAGCGAATTTCTCCAAAAACCCTGCGCCCAAAGAACGATCTCATCCCTGTATCCACTGCTTGGCCTTTCCAACAGTGGGGAATCAATATGGTGGGACCCTTCCCAGACGCCCCTGGCGCCGTCAAGTTCATAATCGTGGCCGTTGATTATTTTACTATGACTTGATCTTTATCGTGTATAGTTTGTATATTTGATGTATTGTAAAATACATCCTTATATCGTGTATAGTTTGAATATTTTATCGTTATTTATAGTTTCGTTTGATTTAGAATTGCGTGCTATTGATCATATTTCGGTTTTGGGTCAGGTCCAGGTGCAAATGGAGCAAAAACGAATAATATGGAAATGACCAGCCAGTTGGGCAGAGTGGGACACCACTGACAGAGGTGAAATTGCAGCTATTTTTCGTGAGTGGGGCGAGCCCACTTATCTCTATATATTAAAAGAGAGGCGGTTAGGAGGCAATAATTTTGAGGCTGATTAAAAGGTTATACAAGAACAAGAAAAAAAATATATATCAGTGGTGGTGTGTTATGAATGAAAGTTACATACGTGTGGTTAGAAAAAATGTGAAATACCCAAAAAAGCCCTTAATGAATTCAAAGTATTACCACAAATGCCATCGATGAGCTTTGCAAGTTTTATTGTTTGGTTTTGTTGACTGTTGGATAAACGGATGGACCAGGCCTAATTACTATCTCTGCAACACATGGCCAGCCCACCTTTTGACGTTAATGATATGCCAAAAAGTCCAGTTCGAGAAACAATTGAGTTGTAGTCAAGTTGTGATGCCATTCAGAATATGATACAGATAATTACAAAAAAGATATATCTTTCGGAGGGCTATTATATATTTGAAAGGAAAGCAACATCAGAGAAAAAAGGAGGTTATACGGCAGGAGAGGAGCCGCACGAATTCAGAAGGAGACGCACGAAGTGTGACAAGAATTTTGGAGTTTAATTTGCAAGGGTTCAAGCCGTGATCAAGATTAAGTCCGGGTTTGATATTTATTAGTATTCAATTTTGTTAAAACATTATGTTTTCAGGCTAAACCCTAGATACTACCTAGACAAGATGATGGTTTGATTAAAGTTTGGATCTTTTAACGGTTATTATTGTTTAATTATGGATTGATTTCTGAAAGTAAAGGATTCTAGAGTTTCTGATTTGATGTGTGTGCGTATTTACTTTTGATTGTTGATTATTTACTGTTTCACATAGATTTTGGTGAATGTATTTCACATAATAAATTTGTGTTGATTATTTGCATCCTCACGGGTTCGGGTGATCTTTGGGTAAATTGGCCAATAGCCCTAGAAACAGTAATTAAAATACAGTTAGAATTAAGTATTCTGCTTAACTTATCGCTGAGAGGCTCGAGTTAGTTATTAGGTCTCAGTGCAATATATATCTAAGATAGGTTTTGAGAGAAGTCGATCTTATTTCCCTAATTGCATTTGTGTCTAGTAAATCAAGTTAGAACCTAGAATTGCCTTAGATTATCGCGCTGAGAGGTAGATAGTCGTATTAGGGCACTTTTAGAATCGTTAGAGGACTGAGAGGAAGTCTAACAGTCGGTATTCACAACAGCCTTGTAGGGTTTCCTAGGTTTCTTCCTGAGAAGGGTCGGGAAGTCTTAGCATTGAAATACCTTAAGGTTTAGTATCTCATGATCCCGGCTCCATACACCAATAGTACCGTTAGAAGTCCATTCTTATTTAAACTGGATTCAAGTCTAGGTAGTCGTTTAACTCATCTGAATTAATCTTTAGCTCTCTTTCGTATTAGTCCAGTTCTTAGTTAATTAATTAGTTTAATATAGATTTCCTTAGTTTTTCCGTAACCCCCCAAACAACTAAACAGTTAAGTACAGTTAGGTTAGAGTCAGTCTAGTCAGAGTCTAGTTAACGTTGTTAGTAGAGTCTCGTGGGTTCGATACTCGGACTTACTTAGGCTATACTGCATTGACCGGTACACTTGCCGGTTGTGTGGTCTAGATTAGAGAGTCTTAGTTTTATAAATTTAAAATTTAGGTGTCTAATTTTGGGTTAATTTAGTTAGTTTTAATTGACCACTTTTAGCACATCAAGTTTTTTGGCGCCGTTGCCGGGGACTCTTGGCGATTGCGTTTATTAGCTTCGATTGGACTTAATTGACATAATCTGTGCTACTTGTATAGTTTTGTAATTTTTTTAGTTAGTTTTTTTTATTCTCTCTACCTTGTTCTGCTCTCTCTACTCTCTTAATGGCAGGTGATTCTATTGATCTGGATATCTCTGATGATGAGTCTTATCCCACCGTACCAATATGGGATTTGTCAGATGAAGAGGATGAGGAAAGTGAAGATGATCTGTTTTGGGAGAGAGAATTTGCGGATGAGTTAGAGGGTTTGCCTGAAGATGAAGAAGTAGGTACATTTGATCCGGAGGGGGACCTTGCATATTTAGAAGCTTTACTTGCAAGAAACCCAATGACGAACATCAAAAAAGAAGAAGTGGTGGTGGAAGAGGAAGAACACCACAGCTGGCCCGTGGTACTGATAACGAATGCGAGCCAAAGTTCAAAACCACGAGAGAAGGCAATGAGAAGAACATCTGGGATCGTGTTTCAGCGGCTCCTGCCAGGTAATTTCAAATTTTGGTGTTCTAACCCATTAAAAATTTTAAAATCATTTTATAATTCCACCGTTAAATTTTTAAATGTTTATGAGAAACGGGTGGAATTAAATGGGTTAGACCGGGTTCAAGTTAAGGAAAAGCCTCCTGATTAAGTTCAAGTGTGGGGAGGTTTTGTAGAGTTTGTATAAAGTCGTAGTTTTTGTATATTGAGTCTTAGTAGTTTTTGAGTCGTTTTTTTAGAGTCGGTACTGCTTTGGGTTTTGTTTTGTTGTGATTGTGCAGGTTTGGATTGTACCACTCGTACTCAATTGATATAACCCAAGTAGACTAGGCAACGATCGCGAAGGAAATGCTATACGATCGTTCGTTGGATTCAAGACTCGTACGGCTGGCACTGACTTTTGTCCTAACCAGCTAAGTCTTTTCCAATTCTCTCTATATCTTTATTTTTATTTCTTATTTTGTTTTTAGTTTCCGTCTCTGCATTGGGGACAATGCAAATCTCAAGTGTGTGGATATTTGATGTATTGTAAAATACATCCTTATATCGTGTATAGTTTGTATATTTTATCGTTATTTATACTTTCGTTTCATTTAGAATTGCGTGCTATTGATCAAAACTGAACCGAAACTTACTTGAATACCCGAACTTGAACCAAATCGGACCCGGAACCGGTGAATCTTCGCCGAATAAAGACAATGTCCGCCGGTTAAACGAACCGACCGCCGGTCCGAGACTTCGACCCGTAGTTCCTTCTCTTCTCAGCCTCTCTCTCTTCTCGCCGCCTCTCTCTCTCTCTCTTCTTCTTCTTCCTCTCTCTCTCTTCTGTTCGGTCGCCGCCGCACCACCACCTCACGGTGGTGGTGGTGGTGGTGTTCCGTTCTGTCATCGGAAAGAAGGGGGGGTTGCTCGCTGAAAAGACTCGCCGGAATCTCCACCACCGGCGGCGGCGCCGCCGTGCACTGGCCGGAGACCGGTCCTACCTGTTCGCCGGAGAGGGAGAGCAAAAGTGGGAGGTGTGTGAGTGTTTGTTTGGTCTGCCATGTTTGTGTATATGTTATCGAGATGGAGAGACCACATACTTATGTCTGTGGTTGCTTTGAGTTTGTTTGTGAAGTGAGGAGAGGTGGATGGCCTTTATTTATAGAACACAGTGTTCTTTATGTCTATTGTGCAAACAAATGACATTCAGGTCATTTGCTTTATTTTTAGGGTTAAAATCTTTTGTATAGATTTTGAATATTTTGCAAAGATTTTGTAGGGATTTTGCCTATTGTGTGTAGGTTTAAGCTTGTGGGTTTTGGGCTTGGGCCCAGGGCCCACAAGCCCATCTCGTGTGTAAGTGGCCCGCAAATTTCTACGAGACCCGTTGACAAAAATCGAACCCCGTTTAACGTCAAAATTTAAAATACAAAAATACGGTCGGTAGTCGTTGTTTGCGCGCCCGTTCGTCGGTCACGGTAATAATCGCGAAAAATTGTATCGTTGCCGTTTTTAATCCGTTTTCTAATCCATTTTCGACTGTAGTTGCTAAATTTTCATTACGGAGCTAAATATAGCGTAAAATGTAAATTCTAAAGGTAACAGGCGTCTCCGTCGCTTCCGTTTTGTTGCCGATGCGTTTCTTGTCGGTGTTAGTATTTTGCACGGTATCAGTTCGTTGTCATTTGTTGTTCCGCAGATTCCACGCGAATCTTCATACGCGTACTGTAGAGTCGGATAAGCGTTCCTAGGCACTCCAAAGGCCTAATTAAGTTAATTAGCGTCGTAAACACTATTTATTATCGTGTTAATCACTCGTTAATCACGTAATTAAGAGCCGTAAATCACGGGTTGTCATAATAACCATGTTCAGCGCGAGCTAATTCCGCCTCTGCTTGATCAGTCACTGAGCAGTGACTAGTGTCGAACTCCTGTCCAAGCATCGCTGTAACATGTTGTGTACATTCAAGATAGCCTCCACGATGACCAACCGCACAGGAAGCATCTATAACGGCCGCAACAGCCTTATCCAGTTCTCCGGCATTTAGGATGGAGTTGGCCATCTACAACAAACGTAACTCATAACTAACCAGGTTTTGGAGGATAAAGCCAAAGTAAAAACATCATACCAGAACTAAGCCTCTGCCACGCAGCCACTCAGCCTCAGAGACCAAAGTATCAACGATGCCCTGAGCTTCAGAGTAGTTGTTTTGCCCCACATTCAGTGCAGACGTGCTAATGTCCCGCGCTTCCTCCGCTCTCTGTTTGGCCTCCTCGACAGAGGCAGCCTTAACCTTCTCAGCTTCAAGGTCGATTTCCAAGGACTCGCTTCTATCAACCTGCTCTTGCAAGCGACATTTCAAATCAGCAATCTTGACGTCCTTGGCAATCAAATCCTTGTCCCTACTTGACAGCTGCACCTTCACCTCAGCCAGCTCAACCTGCTCAACCTGCAAGGGTCAAAAGACTTAGTTAACCTGCTAAATAAAAGTGTAAATTGAAAGAGAAGTGTCTCGAACCTCAGCCTGCTCCTTAGCAGCTCGCGCAGCCTGCGCATCTTCAACCTTCCCTTTCAACTCCGTAACTTGACTCTCAAGCTCAGTAATTTTAGCCCGAGCCGCATACATGCGCTCGTTGTCTTTGGCGCAAATTTTCTTCCACTCAGCTTTCTCCTTCGCAAGCAAGTCCTCGGCAGCTCGGAGCTTACCCCTCAGGCCCTCGCGCCCCCACTCCTCCGATTTCCGGTCAGCTTCGAATTTTGCCTTCTCCTCATCAAAAGCAGCTTTTGACTTTTCAAAGTCACTAGCACGCCTTAATATCCGCTCGCGGTATTTTTCCCAATCGTCCTTCTCCCTAACCATAGTTCGCCACTCGCGAACAATTTCTCGGTTAGCAGCACGGGTGTTGGCCTCACCAACAACATACGCGTGATACAACCCGCTGTGGGTTCACGCCCTTTGACGATCAACCTCACCAGGAGGAATGGAATTCAAAAGCCAGTCGCGGACTCGAGAAAAGTATGTTTTTGCTTTAAACCCCATGGCGGTTGGTGCGGAGCGTCACCACGGCTCTCTTCCGTATACGGCTTATAATAAATATCCCCCCCAAAGTATCCCGGGGGCCAATTGGAGAGCGCGGCGGCGCGCCGTGTTTTCCCACACCCGCACCTCCGGCAGTAGAAATTCCAACAGACTTGTCGGCAGTGGTTTTTTCCTTCTCCTTCTCCTTAGTTTTCTCTCTTTCCTTCTCTCTTTCAGCAGCCCTTTTTTCCTTCTCCTGCTCAGCTCGCCTTTTCTTCTCCTCATCAGCTTTTTCTTCTCCTCCTCAGCCTTCTTCCGTTGGTCTTCATCAGCTTTCTTCCTGTCTTCCTCAGACTTACTCTTCTCTGTCGCAACAGTTTTCTCCTTCTCGACCTCAACATGTTTTTCCTTATCAGACTCCACCACCATTTTAAAAGGTTTAACGGTAACCTTAGGCCTCTTATGCGCCGACTCTATGGGATCTGTAAACACCACACCCTTCTCAGGGGTCTTCTTTTTGGCCTCTGTAGAAACTGAGTGTTAAAAAGAATGGAAGTAACAAAGAACAAAGAAACTAAAGAAAACTAACCAGGAGAAAATTTGTAAAGAGAGCGCAAGTTGCTCCGTTTCCCAATCAAGGGAACCTCACCAGCTTTGGGCGCAGTTGACCCACCTGATGTGGTCTCGCTCCTACTCCTTTTCCTGACAATCAAACTTGCAGCAGGCTCCTCCTCGTCTTCTTCTTCCTCCTCTTCTTCGACGTGCGCAACAGAGGGCAGAGTCGCGCCATCATCTGGGTTGCGAGAACCCGCGCTACCTGAACTTTTTGAGCCACCTGCTCCAGTTTTCTTCTCGCCTATACGCGACAAGCCTTCAAGTGAGTCACTAATTATCACATAATCTTTCAAGTTACTCTGACGAAGCCGAAGAGTACCTTTATCAGCAGCACCAGAAGCTGCACGGCTACTCCCGCCTTTTTTGCTTATCACCTCAGGCTCAAGGTTGATCACCTTCTTCTTCCTAGAAGGTTTCTTCTTCTTCTTCTTCTTCTTCTTCTTCTTCTTCTCTTCGGGGTCGATACCCAGGTCGCGCAACACACCTGCAAAGATGTTAGACCACGAACTTAGCTCTCCATTTGATGATCCCACAGACTCCTCGCTGGAAAGATAGACAATCTCTTTCCCAGCAGAAGTCACAGAGCGCAAATGACGAGGATTAGGTATATGCGCACCTTCAGTTGCAGTAGGCGGAGCGGCGAAGGCATCAGCAACTGGGTACATGAAATTACCCTTAATCTGGTCATACCAGTATTCTTCTCCAGCCTGGAGCGGGCGCACGCCCATGGAACCACCAAAGGTGGGGACGGCAGCTTGATACAGATGCGCCTCTACACATCAAATTATATAAATAAACGCAAGTACGAAACATGAAATCAACAAAACTAAGAGAATTACTAACCTCTATCGTCGATCATCAGAATGGGAACTTCCTTGCTATCAGGCAGCCATTGATCGCTCATCCGCGCCGCCACCAAGACGTTCTCACCAAACACTCGGTTTGGGGTGGCAGTAAGCGTCCGATACCAAGCCTCAGTCTTGGGGATGGCAAGATCTTCCTTCACAATCGACTCAGACCAGGCGCGAAATGTCATAGCGATCGGGATCACCTCCTCGCGAATATAAAAGAATTTTGGTTTCCAGTCATGGAAACTCTTGGGAGGGTTAAGAAGTATCTTCTTTGCAGCTCCTCGGCTGGCAAAAGAGTAGAACCCCATGTTTCGGATCAACTGATAAAAGACCCTAAATCTTTCCACAGTTGGCTCTATGTCATGGGATCGACAGAGAAATTCGAAGTGTCGAACCCTAACCATCCCAGGAGGACTCAACTGGGAGATGTGAAATCCATAGAACTGCAAAATATGTGCCATGAAATTCGTCGCCGGCAACCGGAAGTTGCCCCGATGGAAGAAATCCTCATACAACGTGATATACCCTGGTGGTGCGTCGACGGCTGTCTGGTTCTGACCAGGGTACCTGGCATCCCATTCTGGTGGAAACCGGAAACCACGTACTATCTGCTCAAAGAGGCCTAAGTCCCACCTGAGAACGGGAACAGTGCCTTCTTCTCCGGGATTATCCTCTTGATGTTCTTCAGCCATAGATAACAAAGAAGAAAGTTTGAATATTTCTTCAAGAAAATTGAAGATCTGCTACTATGTTCTTCAAAAGTTTGAAGATTCAAAGGAATTCGAGAGCAAATAGGAAAAAGAATACAACAGAAGACGAAAAGTGATTTCTTCTCTCCATCTCATCGGATATATATACCCATCGCATTTAATGCGATGGGTAAACGTGCCGGGATCGCCGCGCACGTGACCAATCAGAAGACGACACGTAAGGCGAGAATCCAGGAGTGACGGTTACCACGCGCGCGTGGAGCTCACTCTCCTGACGGAATGACCAACCGTCAGAGACAACTTAATGACAGCCGTGTAAGTGGTCAACTCAAACGTCACCATCAATGACGTTTCTCACCAACTTGTCAGAATTCAAATTTCGAGGGTTTTCCCGCCCAAAATTACTACAAAAATTCATGTAGAAGCTACTAGGGTCGCGCAGTATTAAGAATGACTCAATAACCCTGCGTGCCTACACCCAAAGGCAGTGAACCAACTGGAGCCAAACCCGGTAGCCGCGCCGTATACCCAAGTCAAGGAAGCATTTTCTACAACCTTATTTTTCTAAGTCCAGAGCTCCAACCACTCGCCATGCGCATGGTGCAACACTGGACTGGGGGGACTTGAAGGGGTATGGTCCCAAAAAAGCCGCGCAAACCTCCAACAGGGTCGCGCGCAGGACCAAACTCCTTATTTCAACAAATTTCTTATTGGCAACCTCGCGCGGGCCATAGCACCTTCTATTTTAACCTGCGCGAGGCCGGTCAATAGGAAGCTCCAATTACAACACTTAGCATTCTGAAAGAGCACTCAGTCATCCAAACCTTGCGCGAGATATTTACGTGCCCAGCAAGAATCGCGCAGGGAAGCAGCGCAAGGCTGCTTCAGATAGTACACAAGGTACAAGTAAAGAGCCAATCAGCGTCCTTCTGGCCCTGCTCAATCGTGCTCCATGTTCGTCTAACATGCAGGAGACAAAAAGTACTTAAGGACGCCTACATGGCACCAATCACAGGGCATAGACAACTGCCCCACGATCTCCACTTACCAGCTGATGGCAGAGGGGCGGCTAGGCCGACAACAGTGACACGTAGCTCTAATCACATTGCGCCAACTCTAGAAAGCTCCTAAAGGCCGCTAACGGTCGACACCAGTAAGACAAGGAGCATATCCTCTATGTTGTCGCCTTCAGGCCCAAGGCCCATCAGCCCATATCCTCTTACACCTCTCCGGCTATAAATAGAGACCTCACTTCACAGGTTAAACATTCCATTCCCTCTTCTCTCACTCTTAATACTCAATTACCTCCCCCAAAGCAGTCGCTTATTCTCACGCCGGAGCCCGGTTAAGAGGGAAACCCCCATATTCCCCTCTTAACGAGTAACGGTGTTCTGTTTTGCAGGACTTAGACGATCATTACGAAGCTCAGAAAGCCATTAGAAGATTTACCATTATGGTAGGAACATAAACCAAACTGATTAGTCCCATAATTAGTTACGTGTTTCTTCACCTTTAGTTCTCATGAATTCATTTTATCACATATAACACATACTTACATTCCAAACATGAAATTTACTAACAATTGTCATTTATTCGCACAATTATCATCTAAAGCATTTCATCGAGCACTTGGTGTGCGACAATCATTGTTGTTTAGAATTTATTGTTTTTCATATACTTACATACCACATCTTCCTATACGTACACAATTTCCCAATTACTCAAATGGTCACAACAATAATAATTATCAAAATTATTCATCCTACTTCTTAGTTGACTAGTTAACATCATAGTCATCACTAGAATCTCCAGTTTATGATCAATGCTCAAAAACCCACTTCATGACTTATGAAGGGTTTTTATCAAAACACATAAGCATACTAATTTCATTCAAATTAACATTCACAATTGCTTCTAATCTTGATTTCTTCAGCAATTAACACTAGATTACTAACATACCAAAGAAATTTGCCAGTTTCATATATCTTCATCATATCAAAATCAACCAAATCAAAAATTATTACTTACCACTTGTTAAGCAAGCTTAGATGGTCACAAATAAGGGTTCATGCACAAGATTAGCCTTGATCTTCCTTCTAATTTCACTGATTTTAGTTTGTGAGGATTTTTCCTCTTTTTCTTCTGCCTGGGGTCCACACACACACACTGATGTGTGTGTTAGTGCTTTAATTTCTGTTTTAGTAGTTCCATTTTCTCACTTGTCCAAGATTAGTGACTCTATTTTGAGTGTTTATTTCAAAATGGTTATTGTTCAATCATAGGATAAAATTTTACATATATTTTAACTAGGTTTATATATCTAGTTTTTTTTAAACAAATATACTTATTTAAAATTTTTTGGGGTGTTACAATTACATTGACTCAAAAATAAAAGTCGCGAACATTAGACATTATGAATTAACAGACTCTCCATTGGATGATGTCGCAATCTTGTCTCCTGTTTAGCCTTCGATTCCAAAAATCCTTTTTCGGTACTCTTTCCAATATTCTTCAAAACTATTCTTTGGAGTTTGATCTGTCTTTTTCGGCCACCTATAATCATACATTTTATTTGGTGCCGACTTTCTTTTTTCTCCAACATTCTGCTTCAACTTTGCCTATTTCCTTTCTTCATTCTTCTCCCACTTCCTCCACTTTGTCTCCCACATTCGACTAGAATGAATATCATAAGCAAAGCAAATTCTGACTACGTGCTGAAATTGAAGTGATTACTCCATAACTTTTACATTGAAGTAAATCTGGTTGAAGAACAATATCTCTATATCTTTCTCGGACATATTTACAATCCACTTCGGATCATAAATGTGAATAGTTCTCCAATTGTTATCTTCCAGCAATACCAACACTGCCTCACCAGTCTTTTCATCATTATACCACCACTTGAAAACTCATAAAAATCCTGCTCTATTTCGTGAAATGGTATGACTTTCAGCGATTGTGGAGGCTTGCTCCAACGGTTTACTAGTTTCATCATCAATCTCATTAGTAGAAACAATTCCCTTCGGCTCTTGTGTTTTCCAATTATTCCACCCAATCCTTCTTTTAAAGTTTATCAACCTCAAAACAGGTTGACTGTAATCATTCTTTTCATAATTGATCTGCTTCAATCGACCTAACTCTTTAACATCTATCACACCCCAAATTTCCACGTGTTACCGGTGGGCCCGGTAGGGGAGTAACGTGACGTGGTTGGCAACATCATAGTCAAACAACACAATATATATATGCACAGCGGAAGCAAAAGATAATTATTACAATCCGAAATAGTGTAACATCAAAGTATTACAACGGAAGTAAGGATCCACAGGCGGATCATAAAACAACAAAAGAAATTATCAGACTAATGGCTTATGTGGAGGAGTTGCAAATTCCTCATCTAACAAGTTTATATAGGTTTAGACATGCCTTAAAGTTCCATTAAGACCTAGTTACATGTGTGTATAAGCCTCTGCGTTTATACCACTCGAATCCCTAATCGTCCGGTGTTTCCGTTAAACGCCTAAATATTGACCGTAATGCCCTTATGACCATAAAACGAGATTTTTGGATATGTGAAAGTGCCATAATCTTAGTTACTGATTTTTAGACTTGTACCTAAAATTTCACATCAGTTGGAGGTCTAGATAAGGAGTTATGCTTAATGACGCAATTTGAGTGCTTTTAAGTAATTAAACGGCATCATTAGCGTAAAGCCTATCTAAACCCAATTTTTGACACCAAACCTTTTACCCACTGATGTGATATAATATTTTGGGATTTTTAAATATTTTTAATTATTTTTAAACTGATCATAAGCTAGGTTTATCGCCTCGATTCGGTTAATACCAAACATACCCTTTTCGGCCATAAAATGAGTTTTACAAATCCTTTTAACGCCAATCCAATTGCTACTGATTTTAAATAATAAACGGATTATTTTGAGCCTGTTTATTTGATAAGAAAACTCAGAATCGTATTTTAACCCGTACATCGCTTAAAACGACTTTATACGCGTATTTAACGCATAGTTTGGGTTTAAAACTATTTTAGTATATAAGACTTATTACCAAAGGTTATAACCTGTTAAAATAAGCTATTTTACTGATCAACTCAGACCCGGATCACAGGTGTCTAATTAAACCCTTTTATAATCTTTAAAATGACCAAAATACCCCTACGGGGCTTATTAAGAGATTAAACTCGTTTTGGGCATTATGGAAGGTATCCTACCAATATCACAACATATTTAAGGCATGTTAACTTAGAAAACCTGTTTAGGACTCTTATGGTTACCCGTTACGCTTCATACGCGTTCGGTTCGGTTTATGTAACTAGTTTACATAAATTAGCCGAAACGGGTCAAACCTTATCGGTTTTATCTCAAAATTCAGAATGTGTATAATATACCCATATTATACAAGTCTCCGAACTTGTCGGGTCTAAATCACATTCTATTCCGGTCTTCGCCTTATCCTGTGTTTGAACCGTATATTTCCTTAAGACTAACCGGTCTAAGCTTAGGCTTAATTAAAGACGCGTTAGTATTCTAATTGGTTGTTTATACCATCATTCCAAACTAGAGCCTTCCAGTAAATTGTACCTACGCTTACTTAAGTGAATACGGCTGAGTTATTATAATTCTTGCTATTTAAGACAGGAGCTAGCTCAGGTAAATACTCTTAACTTATTTTCCCTATTACGGGCTTGGGATACGGTAATATAAATACCGCATGTTCAGGTATGGGATTCAAAGACCAATGAGTCAGGAAATCCAAATAACCTGTTTTAATTCGTATTGCTTGACTGAAACATTGGGGATTAATGCGACCGTGTCCTGGATATCCTTGACTCATTAAATTGCAATGGCCACGACTTAAGCACGGGGTGTAGGCATACACCTGACAGATGCTATATGCTAATTAATTAATTATACCCAATAAGGGATTCCCAATAGGGGAATAGTGGTGTGTCGGTTAATCTTGAACCGGCATAGAACCGGGCCCCGTATGTAGAGCAAGTTATGTTAAACTTATAACATGAGATATAGTTTGTCCCAAGTATAAAAGATTAATATTGACTTGAGCATTTTAATCAAAGTGTCAATATATTTTCGTGCCTTGTGCACCTAAACCAATTTTCTTAAACCCTTTTCAAATGAGTCAGTTGAGTGTATTTACCAGTGAAAACTGACGTATTTTCCAAAGTCTAAGTGACAGGTACAAGTACATAATAGGCTGGAAGCTGCTCAGGACTTGTTAGATGAGGAATTTGCAACTCCTCCACATAAGCCATTAGTCTGATAATTTCTTTTGTTGTTTTATGATCCGCCTGTGGATCCTTACTTCCGTTGTAATACTTTGATGTTACACTATTTCGGATTGTAATAATTATCTTTTGCTTCCGCTGTGCATATATATATATATTGTGTTGTTTGACTATGATGTTGCCAACCACGTCACGTTACTCCCCTACCGGGCCCACCGGTAACACGTGGAAATTTGGGGTGTGTCAGGTTGGTATCAGAGCCAACATTGAGAGAATTAAACACTAGATTTTTGTGTTTAATCTCAATGACACATTTGCACATTCCTTGACCTTCTGAGTCTAGACTTAACATAGAAATATTCTCAATCCTTATCTGGAATTTCTGCTTCCAAAATTTCTATACTTTGGATACGTCGCCAAGCGAAGAAGCCGTAATAATAATTCTCCACAACAGGAGCCTTAAATTGCTGACCTTCATACAGCGGCTAGGACGAAACATGCAACCAAGGAGAAGGCATTCAGAAATAAAATGAAGAAGAAACTCCTTTTGCTAAAAATCGTTTCCTTAATAGTCCTTATAAGGACATAATTACCTTTCAGTTCCTTCGAGGACAACACTATTCCTTTCAAGTCCCGACTAGGGCACATCTGTATTTTTAATTTTATAGTGGAATAATTAACTTTAAATTTTCATTCAGACATTCCTTTTATAAGATTTACCATTATTATAAAATGGCAAAATCTAGAAAGGACAAGACCTAGCCACGTGTCATTTTAAGACCGGGCCAAGATGGTAGTTCCATAATTAGATTCAGATCCATATTTAACACCTCCATTTAGGATTGTTCTGCGTTAAATATTAAGAAGAATCTTAAGAGTGAAACCTAGCCTTCGGGTCATTTTAAGGCCGGGCCATGATGGTAAGACCTGTTTAAAAGATTCGAATCCCTGTTAACATCTGTAAATATGTTAACACTCCTGACAGACGTGATTCATTAAAATCACACACGTCATTCTTATTAATGGATTCTTCAAAAGATTCCTAACCCAATGTAATGATCTCTGAATTATGGGTTTAGATCATCACTTGAGATGATCACATTTTGACCATACGTGGTAATATAGCGCCTACAGGCCCTGTTCATTTCCATATGAACCAAAAGACAGTGGTAGTGATGACTCCCTGTCAGGTAAAGGTAATGAACTAGGTTCAAACCTTCATGCTTTGATTCTCTGAAATCATGGCTTATAATTTATAAATGTCCTTGTGACTAGGCCTGTTGTGCCAGCAATACCTTCATGCTTTGATTCTCTGAAATCATGGCTTATAAATTAAACTTGTCTACGCGACTAGGCCATTTGTGCTATTACTAACTTATAAATTAGGATTCATGATAAAAATCCTGAATAAAATAAATATCATTCCTTTCCTGCCAATATAGATATTAAAAGAGAATCTTAAAAGGTTTGACCTAGCTTGAATGTCATTGAAGACCTAGCTAAGATGGTAAAACCTGTTTAAAAAGAGATTCAGATCCTTGTTAACATCTGAAAATGTGTTAACACTCCCGACAACCGTGATGCGATAAAAATCACACTTGTCATCCTTATATTAGGAATTTTTCCAAATCCTTATTTAGTGTAAATGATCAATAGGAATTATGGCTGGTAAAAGTCGAAAATGATGTACGCATCAAAACATCCAATTGGGATGTATATATACGAGTAAAGATGAATACATGAAAAAGATAGTTTTATTTCATAACTTCTTGTCAAGACAATGAACTATGAAATTTTCCGACCCAAAGGAATCATCGATTATGTTTTAAAATTTCCCTAGTGACAAGGCCTCTGGGCCATCATAAGTTCTTTGGAACAAGCCCTTGTGCTATATATAAAAGATGTCAGTATGACAATGGCAGTCGTGACTTATGTCCCCTGTCTAATAAAAATGAAGGATTATATTCCGCTTAAACGCCAAAGATGGTTTATCTAAAAACCTAGGCCAAGCATAATCAAATAAATTTAATACTATCTATTGGTCTATATGGTTGAGCTACACCATGGCTAATTAATCATCAAAATTCGACGATTCCCGATAATTAAGCAAATTATTACTACTTGGATTAGTAGCCTTCAAAGCTTCACCACGGCTGACTCCTCTGAAGCTCACCATTATCCGGTTAATCAGAATTATGTCCATTGACTAGTCTTTGTGGCAAAATAAATTACCTTCCAAAGAAATGACGGCTGTAGTCTTTGACTCTCTATCCAAAGGTGAAGAACTATGTTCGAACCTTAAGATCTCTAATCCGATAAAATTGCGGCTTATATATTAATGCCTTAAGTGCCATATTCTTATAAGTCCTTTGTGACAAGGCCTTCGTGACTATGATTATTAATGTTCTTCGTGACAAGCCTTCCAAATATCTAAAGATTGTCGTTGTGACAAAGACAATTGTGACATTGAAATTTCCTGTCAAAAGGTAATGGACTTGGTCCACACCTTAAACACAATTGATGGTCCTTTTGACCTAGGCTAAATATAATTGTCATACTTTCTAGTAGCAAACTATAAGGGAGTTATAAACCTAACAACCATTATGATTTAATAATACCATGGTTTATAAATCATCCAGTACGATGATTACATACTAGTTTGTATCTAAGCATATGTTATTTTAGTGTTTAGTACCAAAGCTCCAGATTGGAGGTTTCCAACGAAGCACACAACAGTACTGCGGCTAAAAACAAGGATGCAAATATAAATATAAATGTTAGTGGCACTACTCTTCAGGCCTTGATTAGCGCAGCAAGTAGTGAAGTTGTGGATAAGATCCTTGAGAATAAAAAGGAACCGAGTGTCACTCACTCAAAGGTCCATACGGAAACACATACATCAGCTCGTAAGGAGAGCTCCGTTCACTCTTCAGATGAAAAGAGCGAACCTCAGGAGTTAGTACTCTATGATAAGCCTCGTTCAACTGAAGGCGGGTGCACCTACAAATATTTCGTCTCATGTAAACCCAGAGATTTCAATGGCGAAAAAGGAGCAATTGATGCTATGGAATGGCTTGAGGAAATGGAAACGGTAGTGGACATCAGTGATTGTGCTGATAAGGACGTAGTAAAATTTGTTTCACAATCTTTCAAGGGAGAGGCTCTTGTATGGTGGAGGGCCATGATGCAGTCCACGGGGAAAATTCCCCTATACCATATGGGATGGTCCAAGTTTGTGGACCTTATCAAAGAGAACTACTGTCCACAACACGAAGTGGAAAAGGTGGAGACAGATTTTCTGACTCTCACAATGAAAAACCTAAATTGTCAGCAATATGTTACCGACTTCAACTCCCTATCTAGACTGGTACCCTATTTAATTACCCCGGAACCAAAACGCATTGCGCGTTTCATCGGTGGTTTGGCGCCAGAAATAAAAGGGAATGTTAAGGCTTCAAGGCCAATCAACTACAGATCAGCTGTAGATCTATCCTTGTCTCTCACTCTAGATATAGTGAGACAAAAGTCGATCAAGAAGGAAACTAATGAGAAAAGAAAAAGGGAGGAGGATAACTCTCAGAATCCTAAGAAGAGCAAATATGAGTTCAACAATAACCAACAGGATTCCAACAAAAAGCCTACATGCAAAACCTGCAAAAGAAGACATTGGGGACAGTGTCGATTAAACCAAAAGATAAAGCAATGTGGCATCTGTAAAAGAGCTGGCCACCAGTCCCACGAATGTAGGGACATAAAAGATGCAAACTGTTTCAGTTGTGGCGAAAAGGGGCATATCAGTACTAATTGCCCTAAGGCTGCCAAGAGAGGAGCAACTAAGTCTGGGAAGAATAAGAAAGGAAACGCCTGGACTACCAATTGAATGCCAGAGACATTGCACATCGATAATAGCATTAGGTACGTCCCTTACCATTTAGCATTGATAGTGTCTGCTAAGTATTTTATATTAATGCAAGGGATAATAAACCTTTAGCAAACCATAAGCTTAGCAAACTCTTGATTTCATTCATAAGAACTTCAGATATTAAAGGTAAGGTATAACTTACCAATGGAATCCATAATGACCATCTCTCCCATCCTCGAAGATAATCCTTTCATAAGAATCTGGAGTACTCTTCCCCAAAAAGAGTACGACAATATATATTATTATTTTATTTTATTTTCTCATTGTTTTCTATCGCCTGCGAATGCCAAACTATGTTTGATAAAAGTGCCATATGAGGATTGGCGTATCTTAGTGTGTCCCATAGATTGCTTCCATGCCTGATCAGTATGGAGGTTTAATACATGGAACCCCTGAGACATCCCAATGGTCATATCATACTAAAGTCGACTAGTAGTATTCAAAGAAGATATCCAATATAAAATGTCCCTATAAGTATCTCTACTTAGGGCACCCTTACATTTGTAAAGTGAATGTGTCATTTATCTGACACCGACATCGATAGATGAACCAAAGCCTGAGAACACGGACAACTATGACATCTCTATGTGTGTCATGATTATTTTTTTTCATAGGAATTACCATGTTTACCTCCTGAGAGGCAAGAGGATGTTAGGACAAACATCCCGCTTAAGGCTACAGTTACTGTAAAAGCCGTATATCTGTTAGTACCAACGGAATAGGAATAACTAAGAGCCAAATCGATAAGTTTTTAGAGAAGGTTTCTTAAAGCTAAAATTCAAAGTTCTAAGAACACCGATTTTTAGTAAATAAGAAAGACGGTTCATTTTGCTTGTGCATTGATTACCGCAACCCTAATTAGGCAACAATTAAGAATCGCCATCGGCTGCCCAGGATCGTCGATCTGTTCGACTAACGGCAATGATTAACTATTCCCTAAACATTAGTTAAGCAGTGGTTGGAATAACCATCTCACCTTAAAAATAAAGCTTTTCTATAATAATGGATATGTAAGTATTAAGGCTACTCCTTTGGAGACCTTGTATAGATGGAATGTTAAATGTCTAGTGTGAGATAGAGAATTGGTAAGTCCAATTATCAAGATCTGAAAGTTGCCTGGGGAACAACAAATAAGATTATACAAATCCATAATCGATTGTAGGTTGCCAGTATATGGCAAGAAATCGAGGAGTTATGAAAATAGCAAACTTCCTAAGTTCTTGTTAAGGAATATGGTTTAACAAAAGATATCACCCAGGAAGGGTGTACCAAATTTGTGAAATTATCAGGCTAGTTAAGCTCTGAATATATGGAAATCATTCGAAGGAAATCGAATGTATCAATATCAAGTAGCTTGTAAGCTAAAACCTACTTAAGGAGTTTGACGGAGCTCGCAATACATTGCACACTAGTGATTGGAGGATGTGTTCCGCCAATAAGTCAAGAAGCACTATCACATAATGATATGCAGAATTATGATGTGATGAGCATCCTGTATCGATTGAGGATCGACAGGTCAAGAAGCTCCAAAAGGATACATACGCCTAATATAAGGACCACTTTGGGAGCTTGGAAAGACTCCAGATATGCTATAAAAGTTAAGTCCCATATGCGACAAAGAGTACTTCCAGCATTTTAACAAATCTCGAGGTCGAGATTTCTTTTAAGGGGGTGAGGATGTAACACCCCGAAAATTTACGTCCTATAATGTCTTGACACGTGTCATAACCTTTCAACGTGTGAAAGAATGTTCTTGAAGGACTAAAGTTGACAAACAATGAAACTATGTAAATACAAGGGTTCAAAGTGTCAACAATGAATAAATATACTTTACAATAACCCTACATGATGGTTATAACCTTAAACGAGTGGATCATGGATCATACGAAGCGAATTGTGAAAGAAAGTGAGAGATTACAAACTACAGGGGTTAAATGTGTCAACATGTTTAAGATATACCTCTGAGTGACCTTTTGACAAACCCGAAGCTTTGTAACGATTAGTTATGCTCACAAGAATGCACCATAAAAATTTCACCAAGATTCGTTACCGTATGAGAAAGTTATGATAAAATCCGTGTGTAAGGGTTAGAAACGTCAACATTGAAATTTAGGGCTTTTCGGGTGATCACAAAGTTACCCGAGGACTTAACAAAGATGGTATAAGCCTTAAAGCCCCACATGTCAAATATAAAGTCTCAAAATGCAAGAAAACCAAGTGAAAACGACCTTTCGGGGGACCAGGGACTGAAATTGCAATTATTGAAACTTGCTTAGCTGGTCATCACCACCCTCGCGTAGCGCGAGCCTTAAGGGCTTGGCAGTCGCGCTATGCGACTGCCTTGTCTGGACAGAAAACATGCACAGATGTCCTGCATGTTTGTTAACCGACTTTGATCGATTTTTGGCACACCTTGGGCTGCCCTAAGATGGTTTTTAGCATGTAGGGCACTTGTGGATGTTATTGTTTCATCCTAGACTTAGTTGTCGACGATCCATGCATGTTTGAAGTTATATATAAAGACCCACATTATGCAACAATGATCATTCATCACTCCTGAGCATTTCCAGAGCATACAAGCAGGTCACAAGCATTCCACATCATCCATTAGTTGTGTGTAAGTATGTTTAACCCTTCCTAATTCATTTATACTTAGTTAAAAGCCTAGAAATCAAACCGTCGTAACTACGGTTTGACTTTGTGATAAATCACAATCGGTCCAGAGATTTGTTGAATCGAAAGTTGTTATAAGTTGGTATTTATATGGTTAATAAACCCCAAAAAGGGCACTCACTAATTCGAATCTTAACTAGGTCGTTTGTCGAGTCAAAGGTTGTCCGAAAAAGTCAACAGAAACATTAAACGCGTAATTAGCAATATAAAAGGCGTGTAATCTGTTTCATCAGTCATATAACTTGAAAATAAGTATAAAAACTTGTCTACGCTTGTTTGATTCGACAACTTTATGTTTTGAACCGATTCGGAACCGAGAGACGTAAAAGTTTGACTTTTGCTTTGACCTCAGTTCTGACCCGATTTATATAGGTTTAGACATGCCTTAAAGTTCCATTAAGACCTAGTTACATGTGTGTATAAGCCTCTGCGTTTATACCACTCGAATCCCTAATCGTCCGGTGTTTCCGTTAAACGCCTAAATATTGACCGTAATGCCCTTATGACCATAAAACGAGATTTTTGGATATGTGAAAGTGCCATAATCTTAGTTACTGATTTTTAGACTTGTACCTAAAATTTCACATCAGTTGGAGGTCTAGATAAGGAGTTATGCTTAATAACGCAATTTGAGTGCTTTTAAGTAATTAAACGACATCATTAGCGTAAAGCCTATCTAAACCCAATTTTTGACACCAAACCTTTTACCCACTGATGTGATATAATATTTTGGGATTTTTAAAGATTTTTAATTATTTTTAAACTGATCATAAGCTAGGTTTATTGCCTCGATTCGGTTAATACCAAACATACCCTTTTCGGCCATAAAATGAGTTTTACAAATCCTTTTAACGCCAATCCAATTGCTACTGATTTTAAATAATAAACGGAGTATTTTGAGCCTGTTTATTTGATAAGAAAACTCAGAATCGTATTTTAACCCGTACATCGCTTAAAACGACTTTATACGCGTATTTAACGCATAGTTTGGGTTTAAAACTATTTTAGTATATAAGACTTATTACCAAAGGTTATAACCTGTTAAAATAAGCTATTTTACTGATCAACTCAGACCCGGATCACAGGTGTCTAATTAAACCGTTTTATAATCTTTAAAATGACCAAAATACCCCTACGGGGCTTATTAAGAGATTAAACTCGTTTTGGGCATTATGGAAGGTATCCTACCAATATCACAACATATTTAAGGCATGTTAACTTAGGAAACCTGTTTAGGACTCTTATGGTTACCCGTTACGCTTCATACGCGTTCGGTTCGGTTTATGTAACTAGTTTACATAAATTAGCCGAAACGGGTCAAACCTTATCGGTTTTATCTCAAAATTCAGAATGTGTATAATATACCCATATTATACAAGTCTCCGAACTTGTCGGGTCTAAATCACATTCTATTCCGGTCTTCGCCTTATCCTGTGTTTGAACCGTATATTTCCTTAAGACTAACCGGTCTAAGCTTAGGCTTAATTAAAGACACGTTAGTATTCTAATTGGTTGTTTATACCATCATTCCAGACTAGAGCCTTCCGGTAAATTGTACCTACGCTTACTTAAGTGAATACGGCTGAGTTATTATAATTCTTGCTATTTAGGACAAGAGCTAGCTCAGGTAAATACTCTTAACTTATTTTCCCTATTACGGGCTTGGGATACGGTAATATAAATACCGCATGTTCAGGTATGGGATTCAAAGACCAATGAGTCAGGAAATCCAAATAACCTGTTTTAATTCGTATTGCTTGACTGAAACATTGGGGATTAATGCGACCGTGTCCTGGATATCCTTGAATCATTAAATTGCAATGGCCACGACTTAAGCACGGGGTGTAGGCATACACCTGACAGATGCTATATGCTAATTAATTAATTATACCCAATAAGGGATTCCCAATAGGGGAATAGTGGTGTGTCGGTTAATCTTGAACCTGCATAGAACCGGGCCCCGTATGTAGAGCAAGTTATGTAAAACTGATAACATGAGATATAGTTTGTCCCAAGTATAAAAGATTAATATTGACTTGAGCATTTTAATCAAAGTGTCAATATATTTTCGTGCCTTTTGCACCTAAACCAATTTTCTTAAACCCTTTTCAAATGAGTCAGTTGAGTGTATTTACCAGTGAAAACTGACGTATTTTCCAAAGTCTAAGTGACAGGTACAAGTACATAATAGGCTGGAAGCTGCTCAGGACTTGTTAGATGAGGAATTTGCAACTCCTCCACATAAGCCATTAGTCTGATAATTTCTTTTGTTGTTTTATGATCCGCCTGTGGATCCTTACTTCCGTTGTAATACTTTGATGTTACACTATTTCGGATTGTAATAATTATCTTTTGCTCCCGCTGTGCATATATATATTGTGTTGTTTGATTATGATGTTGCCAACCACGTCACGTTACTCCCCTACCGGGCCCACCGGTAACACGTGGAAATTTGGGGTGTGACAACATCCCACCAAAGCAATGTTTTAATATCATTGATCACACGAAATTATTGAACCCCGTATTCTCTTCTAATAGCTATACGTCTCAGCTTCAATCCATATCCAGCAAATAGTGTCACCTTTAGAGATTTCTTTGTCGTGAGTGAAGAATTTCAAAGGCCTCGAAAACTTACGTTATTGCTTTACGTCTTTGAACCATTTAGAATGTAATCTTCTAACTTCTTCTTCAGGTTGTGTCGGAATGGGACCTTGCTTTTCTTTCACTTTTGTTTCCCAAAATAACTTCAACCTCTTTTTCAAACATTTAAGTGAAAGTAAGAAACTTTTCACTTTGATTGTTTACATATGTAACATCTTCATCATCTAAACCCATATTTAAAGAAATTGTTTATATTACGGAGGCTATTATCTTTTTAACTATAATTATACTTTTATCGGTGGTTCTTATAGTTTTCTGGACATTCCTAATGCTGCTAGTTTTTTCTACATAAAGTGCCACCATTTGAATTTTTTTTGTTATTTTAATAATATAACGAAGATAGTCATAAAATTCCAAGTATAGCATTACGATGTGGTTATTCTTATCTACTTTTCAATAAAAGTTTTATTTAAAAACAAGTGGGTAAAAGAAAATTTGTTTATTTTTTTATTCTTTTGAACTAAGGAACAAAAGCGATATTGTACGAACATCGAACATCTTACGATGATTTGTAAAATTCCAAATATGTTGTTTCGACGTGATTAATTTTATCTACGTCTCTATATAAATTTTACTCAAAAACAAGTTTCAAATTCTATTATAAAAGTGACGCGGTTTACTATTTTCGTTATTTATTTTCTTCTTATAACTTTTAGGTTACTCAAAAACAAGTTGCGGATAGTATTGTACAAATGATGCGCTTTAACATTTTCGTTATTTTAATAATTTACAGTTGCATTTTGCTTATTTTCATCAAAGTTACTCTAAAATTTTATTAAAATCCAAATGTGCTGAATATAATTGGTTTTTTTACTTTGTATTCTCACAAGACTTCGCTTTTACCTCTTTCAATTGCTATATCGAGTGTATGTATGGTACCGTACCGTAATGTATCGAACCGATACCCACCGAAAACCCACCGCGAAGAGCGGGAAACACATTAGTTACCATATGATAAAAGGGAAAAATTATGATTAATATAATTATTATTTAATTACAAAGCCAAGATAAATGAGAGATTTTTACTGTTAAAAAACCAGAGAGATTTAAGCTTTAAGTTTGTGTGGTGGAACTTTATTATTATGGAAAAATGTGTTTGTCCTACATTGGTGGAGATAAATCTTTTGTTGATTTTTAAGTTGATATCTCTATAGGAATGTATATTTATGTGAAAAGTCACACCCAATTGTCTCCAAGAGGGTGCGAAGCACCCGACGTGCATGCGCCCATGCCTAGGACGAGGGTGATGGGCGTAATGTGGCGTTTTAATTGTAGATTGACTGGGTTTGTGAACTGCAAAAGACTATTCATGTTTTCAGAAGTTTCGTATTCATAAAGTCTTGCAATAATAGCGAAATTTCTATTGAATTCCATGACTTCAAACCCTCGAGATGAAGTACTCTGGTCATATAAACATAACCTGTGTTTTTTGTTTATATACACAGAAATTCGTATAGTTCAGAACACATAACCTCCATCAAATTTCCAGCTTTTTCGTCTCTCTCAACTCTTCTTTTAGCTAATCTTTCGGGCGCAAGGCAAGACCCTGCAATGTAACCTTCTTAGACTGTTGTACCCAGGGAAACATAAGGGTTCACATGGGTGGCCCAAAATCTGTTTTAAGATAAGCGTGTTGAACACATGCCTCAGCTACCTCATTTTTTATTTCATGTTCTTGTGTACTTGCATTGTAATATGTTTGTAGTTTTCATTTTGTTTGTAACTTTTCAATAACAAGTGTAATTTGTTTACTAATTTTACTTCTGATTTGTAATCTATATTAGAAAAAAGTAAAATGTTATTTTATTTTAATTTGTGAACACCATTCCTACAATTGGTTCGGTTACACGGTTGTGTTTTTACTTAACTTTTGGTTGGTCGGTATTAGCGCATATTATGGCATAGATTACTCCTTTGATTGTTATTCTATTTTAGGTATTGATTGTATAGATAATTATGGTCCATTAGAATCATAGTCCAATTGTAATTCCTCACACCCTATATATAGGGGTTGTAATTCTGTTATTATTCATTCACAATAATCAATACCATAAACACTTTTATGGTATCAGAGCATCGGCTCAAATAAAACCTATAAACCCTAATCGCCGGCTTCCTTTTCTGCCTTTGGTTTCGATCATGGCAAAAGAAGATGATGCAGCCGAACCTTCTTCCCCAACAGCCAAACCCATCCCCTTGCACCCGGCCTATTCCGTCTCCAATATCCAGTCCAAGGTCCGCACTTTGGATGGAAAACAGGTCACATATACAGCCTGGACCCGGCTGTTTCGAATGCACGCCATTGCATACAAGGTTCTGAACCATATTGATGGTTCGCCGGCTCCTGCAGAAACTGACCCGGAATACCCGCAATGGCTGGAAATTGATGCGTTAGTTTTACAATGGATCTGCAGCACAATCGCCGATAATATTCTGCCGCGTGTCCTCGGCAAAGTGGACAACGCTAGGGCCGCTTGGGTTAAACTGGAAAAGACGTATCTCAGCAACAAGAAAGCCCGCGCCGCCGCACTCGAAACACAATTTTGCAACTTGACCCTCGCAAAGTGCTCTTCTGTCGACGACTATTGCCAACGCCTTCAAGAACTCGCTAATCAGCTAGAAGATGTTGACCAACCTGTTACGGAATCCCGACTCGTCCTTCAGCTCGTACGCGGCCTCCCAGCCGAGTATGATACAACAGCCTCCTTGATCAACCAACAAAATGCCGATTGGGACACCGCGTGCACCATGTTACAAGAAGAGGTCATTCGTCTTGAAGCCCGGCAATCCTCGAACTCCTCTGTCCTCGTAGCCCAGCAACAACCATCCAACCCGCCCGCTAACCCAAACCAACCCAGCAATTCCCCAACTTATTCATACCCTTCTCGAGGACGAGGACGAGGACGCGGACAAAACAACTATCGCGGACGCGGGGGACGCGGACGCGGCAGGTCCGGAAACTATTGGCCGTCACAGATGCAAGCCTACCCACAGTGGGCCTGGTGGAATGTGCCGCCCTGCCCATATCCGTCCCAGCCCGGTTGGCAGCCAACCCCACAGCAGCCTGCAAAATCGGCCCAACAGTACTCTCAGGCTTCGGCCCAGCAGCAGCCTCAGCAGAACCCGGCTTCGGCCCACTCCCAGTATACCGGATACACCGCCACTCAGCCTTCAGCGCCTTCAGCCCAGTTCGGTTATGATGCCCTCTGCCCTTCGGATCTTAGTGCGGCTCTCTCAGCTATGCATATGCAACAACAGGACCACACGGATTACATGGATACAGGTGCTGAGGCTCATGTCACTCAAAACTCAGGTAAAATCCATATCCCTGCATCATCTCCTGTAATTTAATGCTTTACAGGAAAATGATACTTGGGATTTGGTACCTCGTCCTTAGACAGCCCAGTAATTAGGTGCATGTGGCTTTTTCGGCATAAATATAAGGCCGACGGTTCTTTGGAACGCTATAAGGCGAGGTTAGTGGTCAATGGGAAATCGCAAACAGTGGGTGTTGATTGTGATGACACTTTTAGCCCGGTTGTCAAACCGGCAACCATTCGGACAGTTTTATCTTTGGCCGTCTCGCGTTCTTGGCCAATTCACCAGTTGGATGTCAAGAATGCGTTTTTACATGGTGATTTGCAGGAAACGGTTTTTATGCACCAACCTCCAGGTTTTGTGAACCAGCGATTTCCCCATCATGTATGTCGTCTCAAGAAATCATTGTATGGGCTCAAGCAGGCCCCTCGGGCGTGGTATATGCGGTTTGCTAATTATATTATTTCTCAGGGTTTTCGTAGTAGTGCTTGTGACACGTCTCTATTTATTTATCAGCGGGGGAATAACACGGCATATTTGTTGCTTTATGTTGACGACATCATACTCACAGCGTCCTCGGATGCCTTTTTACAGGAGATTATTAGCGCCCTCTCACGAGAGTTCGCTATGACTGATTTGGGCCGGTTGCATCATTTTCTGGGTATCAAAGTTACCCAATCTGCTAATGGTATTTTTTTGTCTCAGTCTCAGTATACCAAGGATATCATTAACCGTGCCTCCATGACCTCCTGCAAGCCATGTACTACTCCGGTTGATCTCTCAGCTAAACTAAGTGCTACAGACGGGGCCCTTTTCCATGATCCTACGTTATACCGTAGCCTCGCTGGGGCTTTACAGTATCTCACGTTCACACGCCCAGATATTTCCTATGCTGTTCAACAGGTTTGTTTATTTATGCATGAACCTCGTGATCCCCACTTTGCATTTATGAAGCGTATCATCCGCTATCTTCAAGGGACTATTGACTATGGGATACGGATTGTCAAATCTCCGGTTCATTCCTTGATAGCCTACTCCGATGCTGACTGGGGAGGCTGTCCAGACTCCCGCCGATCAACTAGTGGCTACTGCGTGTTTCTTGGTAATAATTTACTCTCGTGGTCCTCCAAACGTCAGCCTACTGTCTCCCGTTCCAGTGCAGAGGCCGAATATCGGGCAGTGGCAAATGCAGTGGCAGAGGCGACTTGGATTCGTAATTTACTACTGGAACTTCATGTCCCACTTCGCACTGCTTCTGTGGTTTATTGTGACAACGTATCAGCAGTTTATTTATCTAATAATCCTGTTCAGCATCAAAGGACGAAGCACATCGAGATTGACATCCATTTTGTTCGGGAGAAGGTTCGCTTGGGTCACATTCGCGTCCTTCACGTTCCCTCTTCATCACAGTTTGCTGACATCTTTACCAAGGGGATCTCCAGAGAATTGTTTCAAGCCTTCAGATCCAGTTTGACCGTCTGCTCTGCACCCGCTCAAACTGCGGGGGAATATTAGCGCATATTATGGCATAGATTACTCCTTTGATTGTTATTCTATTTTAGGTATTGATTGTATAGATAATTATGGTCCATTAGAATCATAGTCCAATTGTAATTCCTCACACCCTATATATAGGGGTTGTAATTCTGTTATTATTCATTCACAATAATCAATACCATAAACACTTTTAGTCGGTTGTTTTGGTTTAAAAATAATAAACCATTACTAACGGTTCGACTCGTGGTTAGACTTAAAAACTGTGAAAACTGGACCGTGAACTTCCCTATATGATAACATGGAGTTCTTTCTCTAGATGCTAATATCAATCAAGATAGCAATTGTTATATGATACTGGTATGGTACAGTATTCTAAGGTAAAATGTCAGTAAATTAGCGTATCAATATCGATTCTGAAAAATGCTAATTATGAGAATCGAATTGGTATCAAAATTTGATCAATATGATACTAGTATTCTTTGATACGGCTACTGAATTGCTCATCCCTTAATGCTATACATATGATGTTGCATCAAGCCAGCAGGGCCGGTTCCATGTTCAACAAATTTAGTAAGATATGTAAATTACATTAATGTTCTTTTATGCTTTCATTTAATTACCCGTTTCGTATATTTTACGCCTAAGATATATAAATGCAACACACCATCAATATATTTGCTTGTAATTTATTATCTTTTAGTTATGAACTTTTATTTATTACTTTTAGAAAAGCTTAATATATTTTTTTTTTTAAATCGCCGCGATGTATGATTGAGGAAACTGACAAAATGGTCCCTGAGGTTTGGTCACTTTTGACACTTTAGTGCAAAACTCAAATTTTTTGAATCTAGGTTCTTTTAGTTTCAATTTTGTTGTCATTTTCATGCAAAAGCAAAATCTTTTCAGATTCTTCAGTTAACATCCAATTTTTTTTGTCTTTTTCCTGTCTTTTAAAGAAGTGTGTAAAATGGTTAGATTTTTTTAATTTGTTATAATAAAACGTTAAAAGATCATTTTGCCCTTTATTAAAAGAGAGAAAAAAGACAAAAAAAAGTTGGACGTTAACTGAAAAAATTTGACTAGATTTTAATTTTGTATGAAAATGACAACAAAATTGAAACCACATGAACCCAAATTCAAAAGATTTGAGTTTTGAACTAAAGTGACAAAAGTAACAAACCTAGGGGACCATTTTGACAGTTTACTCTACTTTTTAAATTAAGATTTATCTTATTTCAATAATTAAGTATTTAATTACTGAATATCATATAATAATAATAATAATAATAATAATAATAATCTATACTATCTATTAAAGGAGCTTAGAGGATGGCCTCACTTTGCTAACGTGTCATGATATTAGGTATGCCACATAGGATTGGAGGACATCATAATTCCGATTTTAATATGACATCATAATTCAGATTTTAAAATTCATTTCATTTATTTAATACATAATTTCAATCCCTGGTGGTTTTGGAGCCATTTTCAAATTTCAAATCATTATTTCAATCCCTCTTTCTCTCAAATATAGCTCCATTTTCAAATTTCAAACCATAATTTCAATCTCTCTCTCTCTCTCTCTCTCTCAAATCCAGAGTGCCTCTATCTTTCAAAATTCATCTACGGTTTCAAGATCAGCATTTAGATCAACACTTCTGAGTTACAAAAAAGTTCGAATTTTATGAATTTCAGATCAACCGTGCAACACTTCTATAAAGAACACACCAAAACCGTGTTGGTTTGTGGCTTTGGTTCAAAATTCAAGCTCTCTTTTCAAGCGTGCATCTCTCTCTCTCTCAAATATCGGAAAAGAAGGGGTGTCAATCAAGAACGCTAATTCATTCTGACGGAGAACAAGAAGATGAATTCAGAGATCAATGGTCTAATGATTCAGAGATCAACAAGAAGATGAATTCTGACATGTATAGATTTGGTAACGAAGAGGATGATGGTGGTGTTTCGGGTTGCATAAGCGACGATGGTGGTGACCTTCAATTGCTGAATTTGTTTCATATATGTGTAGATCCACAAACCCTAAGGTATTTAACTGATTTAACTGTTTTGAGCTTTAATTTTTAACCTAATAGTTGATTTATCAAAATATGTTTGAATTTTTAAATAGATTTAACTGATTTAAGTGTGTTTGTAAGTTTGTTTGCACTTATTTTGATGTTTTGATGTATTTATTTTGAATAGATTTTGTTGGTGCACTTGTGTCTGTACTTTGTCTGTATACAAAACGATGTCTTTGTTAGCCTTGTAAGTTTGACCAAGTCAACCATCCTCCTGGTTTGACTTGGCCAAACAGTCAACACTTTGGTTGTAATGTGTTTGAGTCGAAGGATGGTCATCGAAGGATCACTTATATCCTTCGATGATGATGAGCTCGAAAGATGGACCTTCGATGGATGGACCACGAAAGATCACATCTTTCGTGGTACATGTTGATCGTTCGAGCTGTTTCTGGTCGATAGATGATCCTTCGATCATCTGTCTGATCCTTCGACCAGACCTGCTGTGTTTGGGTATAAATACCCGTGTGTAGTGTTCACTTCGGCAGATGAGAGACGAGACCAGACAGATAGACAGATAAGGAACACAGAGAACACACACACACTTAGAGAGTTTACAGGACTGATTTGTAAACATTGAGCTATAACCGGACCTTTCATACGTTTAATACAAGTGGTGTTAATCGTTGAGTCTTGTGTGTTGATTTGTTGCGTGTTCTATCTCGGTTTGCTATCTCGGTTGGATTCCGCACAACCGGGTTGGTTAGTATACAAGGATTAGGCGACTAGATCCTCCTAGCCGGGCCTACAGATTTAACTGATTTAAGAGTATAGATTCTAATTAGGTTAAGGATTTGAGCTTTATTTTTTACCTAACTGTTGATTTTTTTATTAGAGGTTTGAAATATTGAATAGATTCTTTGTATTTTGAGAAAGAGTGAATACAAACGGTTCGGACTGTTTTGGTGAATACAAACGCTTCGGACTGTGTTGATTTGTGAGGTTTTGGTGTGTGCTGCCAGGTTTAGAAGAAGAGGATGTTCCTCAAGTGTACTCAAAAGGGCCAAATCTTGGTATGTAATCCTTTAATATTTGTGGTAATTTCCTGTATTTTAGAAATTAGGGTTCTAATTTGGGGTTTTTCATTACATGTAGTGTTTTCATAGAGCTCTGCTGTCAACTGTCTTCTATCAGGTACAAGATCTCTGTTATAAAATTGCTGATGAAAATTATTGATAATTAAAATTGCGTAGAGTTTAGTTCATGAAATTAGGTATTTAGGTAATTTAAAGATCCTTTCTATTTGCTCAAACTAATTGATGTCTCTTGCGTAGGTAGACTGTATCTAATGTAAGACTAATTGATTATTGGAACTTGTATGATTCTGTGACAGGACATGATAATAAGGAAAAGAAATAAAAATGTTAAAGTTAAAGGGGGGGGGGGTTATGTATGCTGAGTTATTTTGTTTACCTGTCAATGTCTAAAACAAAGGCTGCCTAACTACATTTAAAGTGCTCCTCTTGAGTTATTTTGTTTAATTCTGTACAAAAAAATGGTTGCTTAAATCATTTACTATACAAAAAAATTGTGCATTTCAACTGCAGCGCGTTTTCACTGCATAAAAATGGTTGCTTTTAACAACAGTTGAAAGTTTAAATCATTTACTAAATAATGCATCAGTTTTTGTTTTTCTTTATATCAAATCAATTAAATTGATCAAATTTAGTTTATCAAATTTTATATAGTAACGGTTTTAATTCAGGATTCTATTAAGGGAGATTAGCGGATGACCTCGATTTGTCTACGTGTCACGTTCTTAGCTATTAAGAGAGATTAGAGGATGACCTCTGTTGAAGAAGCAACCAGTGAGAGTGTTTTGGTTGAAAACTTGGAGGGGTCGGTGACGTTGTCGAGGTTGTCAAGAAATGCAAAGTGATAGCATTTCCTGACAACCCTCGACAATGTCACCGACCCCTCCTAAAAATTCCATCAAAACACTCTCACTGGTTGCTTCTACACTAGAGGGTTTCTTTTTACTACCTGAACCTGTATCATCTCAATTGTGTTGAATGACCCTGTATGTGTTGTTATATTAAGATTCAATTATGATTTTTTTGATGGTGAAAATTGATCGGTTCAGTTTTGATCACCTTATATGCTTTTGTCATCTCAGGCTATGATGCCGAGATCTGGCGTGTTGTTGCAACATGCCCTAATCGTTGCCGGCTGCCGTTCGCGGCTGTTCTAGGTAGTGTTGGGTGTAATTGATGTTTGGTTGATGATAATTACATCGATGTCACCTAACGCATATTCAGTCAATGATGTTGATGAGATGCTTCTCACCTGAGACTAAAAATATGATGAAGCAAACGTATGCCCGAATATAAGCGAGGTCTGACATTTTCAAATCATTTGTATATCATTTAGTGTTGACTGTGTTGATGAACAAAAATGAATTCAAAGTGCACTTTTCTTGTGCTTTCAACATGAGGCTATGATGATTTTGCAAACTTTGTGAAAATTGAATGAAGATAGCATTATGGTATGGCAAGGTTGTAGGATGGCAGTTGTTCATGCAACCTCTCTTGCAGCTATGGTGTTGTCATTTTTATGCACAATCTGAGCCTCACTGTTTGACAATATAAATGTTTTGCAACTTCACCATGAATAGAGAAGAAAGAGAGAGTTGGAAGGAGATATGATTAGTTCTGAGTGCATTAAATCGCCAAAACAACTCCCTATGCATTTCAAATTTTGCCTCCTAAAAAAACAGATTATTACCTAAAGTTGTATCATCTAAATTTTGAACTGTTTTGATTGAACCTGTATGTGTTATTACATTAAGATTCAATTTTGAACTGTTTTGAAAATTGATCGGTTCAGTTTTGTTCACCTTAGATGCTTTTGTCATTTGAGACTATGATGGCGAGATCTGGCGTGTTGTTGCAACATGCCCAAATCGTTGCCGGCTGCCGTTCGCGGCTGTTCTAGGTAGCGTTTGTGTAATCGATGTTTGGTTGATGATAATTAGATCGATGTTACCTAAGGTATATTCAGTCAATTATGTTGATGAGATGCTTCTTAGCTGAGTCTGAGATTTTCAAATCATTTGTATTATTGTAGCAAATCATTTAGTGTTGTCTGTGATGATGAATAAAAATGAATGCAAAGTGCATTTTTATTGTCCTTTCAACACGAGGCTATGATGATTTTGTAGATCTGAGTAAAAATTGAATGAAGATGGCATTATGGTATGGCAAGGTTGTAGGATGGCAGTTGTTCATGCAACCTCTTTTGCAGCCATGGTGTTGTCATCTTTATGCACAATCTGAGCCTGGCATTTTGAAAGAATAATATTGTATATAATGATTTTGTATATTAAAGGGTCCTTTCAAGATGAATCTATGATGATTTTGTAGATTAAAATGTCAAGAAGAAAGAGAGATATGGATATTTGATTACTTCTCACAGGTACATTTAATGCGCAAAACAACTTGAACGTATCTATTTAGACCGATGAAGATGATTTTGTCATCTGAGGTTACGATTGTGAGATCTGGCGTACTGTTGCAACAAATAAAGCATTGTTGCCGGCTGCTGTTCGTTGCTGTGCTAGGTAGTGTTCGCTGTAATCCATGTTTGGCCGATGATTATGCCATTGCTGTCACATAAGACAACGTTTTGGAATAGCACGCGATATTCAGTCAATGATGTTGATGAGATGGTTCTCACCTGAGACTAAAACTATGGTGTTTTCCAAGAATTCTATGTTTGACGGTGCTCCCAGAGTGGTGATATATCTATCTATCTATCTATCTATTGCAATCTATTAAAGGAGCTTAGATGATGATCTCACTTTGCTTACGTGTCATTATATTAGGTATGCCACCTTGATGCGTTTCCGTTGAAGGAAATGTCGGCCTGAATATACACTAGGTCTGACATTTTGCAATCATTTGTAGGGTTTAGTAAATCATTTTGTGTTGACTGTGATGGTGAATAAAAATGAATGTAAAATGTATTTGACAAAAGTCCTTTCAAAATGAGGCTATGATGATTTTGTAGATCTGAGTAAAAATTGGATGGATATAGCATTATGGTATGACAAGGTTGTAGGATGGCAGTTGTTCATGCAACCTCTCTTACAGCTATGGTGTTATCATCTTTATTCACAATCTGAGCCTTGCATTCTGAAATTGCAAATGTTTTGGAACTTCACTATCACTTACCTTCGCTAACGTTGTGTTGTTGATTAAGGTTTTGAAAAGTGATCGTGTATAATTGTTGTTACATCTATACAAGAAAATGGAGTTTTGTTGGTCTGAGATGCCTATTTTGCTGTATGTGATGATGCCGGTAAGTTTTCCAATTTTTTGTTTGTAGGTCGGTCATATAAATTGACGTTTGTAACTGATTCCTGTGTTTTCTTTTACAGGTGTTCGTGTTGCCAGTTTACTGTGAATTTGGTTGAATCATCGTTGCCATTGATACAGAGTGACTGTGAAGATATTAAGGTAGAAGCAACTGTCTTCTACAGATCAGGTGGTAATAGCAATTTGCTCATTACGATGACGGTTAGTTTCATAAGCAATTTGTTGATTATGATGACACTTAGTTTCATTCAGTTTACTTTTCTCTTAAACGTGTTTTGATGATAACAACAATTTGCCGATTACGATGACGGTTAGTTTCATAAGCAACAAACTGGTGTACACATGTGGAGGCTGTGGTGCAACACTTCAAGGTTGGTAGCATATAACTAACTATTTGTGTTTTGTTTCTTTTTTGGAACATTTTGTTTGCTTTTATGTTTTAAGATTTTAATGTGTTAATACAGCGAATAAGCGGAATAACAATACAATTGACACCACATTAAACAGACTGCACAACAATTCTTCAGGAAAAACCGGTTAGTGCAAGAGGTATAATAAAATTGCTGATGAAAATTGTTGATAATTAAAATTGCGTAGAGTTTAGTTCATGAGGTATAATATTGCTAACCTTAAGCCTGTTACATATTTAGGGGTATAGATTGGGAGGTAATGAGAACACCCAAAGTGAGCCAAAGGGGCTGAAAAAAGTTTACAGGATGTGAACGAGCTGAGCAACTCGAGCTTGGTTAATAAAAGACTGAAACAAGGCAAACTTAAACGAGCTTCAGCCCGAGCCTAACAAGGAGCTTATTTAGTAAACGAGCTTGAGCCTGTGGTTCACTTATCGAGCTCAAGCCGGCTCGCGGGGTTAAATGAGCCCACTGTTTATATAAATTATAATTAATATATTAAATATATTTTTTTAAATAATAATATCTAGTATTTAAAAAATTATTATGTAAAATAATTTAATTATATTATAATATATAAAATGAGCCCACTGTTTATATAAATTATAATTAATATATTAAATATATTTTTTTTAAATAATAATATCTACTATTTAGAAAATAATTATGAAAAATAATTTAAATATATTATAATATATAAAATAATAATTATTAAATCTATATATCTAGATGTGACTGAGAAATTTTTATAATTGCTTTTTATAATCATCATCACACTTCTCATCATCACACACTTCTCAAAAAATCTTGATGTTAATCTCTCTCTCAACTCCCAACACCGATCATCGTCATCATCATCTTCATCTTCATCCATCGTCATCATCTTCATCAATCTTCATCTTCAAAACAAAGGTTTGTATCTTTATCTTATCTATATATGTTTTTAATATTTGTGATGTTTTTGTGAAAAACAGAGGGTTGATTTGGGTATTTTGGTGATAAGTTTTTGATAATCAGTTCTTTGATAATCTGAATGCCGCATGATGATGATGATGATAATCAGTTATTTGTGAAAAAACAGAGGGTTGATTTGGGTATTTTGCTTTCAGTTTTTGATAATCTGAATGCCGCATGATGATGATAATCAGCTACGTATAGTGAAACACTTATTTGTGAAAAAACACAGGGTTGATTTGGGTATTTTGGTTTCAGTTTTTGATAATCAGTTTTTGATAATCTGGATGCCGCATAATGATGATAATCAATTATTTGTGAATGTTTTTGTGAAAAAACAGAGGGTTGAATGGATATTTTGGTTTCAGTTTTTGATAATCAGTTATTTGTGAATGTTTTTTGTGAAAAACAGAGGGTTGACTTGGGTATTTTGGTTTCAGTTTTTGATAATCAGTTTTTGATAATCTGAATGCCGCATCATGATGATAATCAGTTATTTGTGAATGTTTTTTTGTCAAAAAATAGAGGGTTGATTTGGATATTTTGGTTTCAGTTTTTGATAATTAGTTTTTGATAATGTCTTCGGTAACCAGTTTTTGATAATCTGAATGCTGCATGATGATGATAATCAGTTATTTGTGAATGTTTTTGTGAAAAACAGAGGGTTGATTTGGTTTTTTTGTTTCAGTTTTTCATAATCAGCTTTTGATAATCTGAATGCCGCATGATGATGATAATCAGTTATTTGTGAATCATTTTTTCATAATCAGTTCTTTGATAATCTGAATATCGCATAATGATGATAATCAGATATTTGTGAATGGGTTGATTTGAGTATTTTCATTTCAGTTTTCCAAGTTTGTTTGTGATGTTTTTGTTCTGTTTTGTTTTGTTTGTTTGTTTTGTTTTTGTTTTGCTTTGTTCTGTTTGTTTGTTTTGTTTTTGTTCTATGCTATCGTAGTAGTATCAAAACAAGGTTTCTTTGTGATGTTTTTTGTGAAAATATTGTACAGAATGGCTGCTGATATAAACATACGCAAAATACCAACTATGAAGGCGAGAACACTTGACAACCTCCTAGAAGATGGTGCGGTGCACATAAGGAAGTAATTGATCAGAACGATCAATTGCATATGAATGAATATAACCCCAGTGGCAGATATGTAATTAGCGAGCTCTGGAATTTCAAGGAAAATCGAAGAGCTACACTGGGGTTATATTCATTCATATGAACGAATATAACCCAAGTGGCAGATATGTAATTAGCTACACTAGAGTTATATTCATTCATATCTGCTACATTCCGAAGTGCACCCGTCAGTAAAGATCCACAATTGCTTGTGGTGGTATGACGTTTTGTCTCTGTATTGTATGTTACGGTCTTTTGTTATCGAGTCTGTAAGTTCCGTCAAGTCTACAAAGTTGGTATGACCTTTTGTCTCTGTATTGTATGTATTAAAGGTTGGTATGACGTTTTGTCTCTGTATTGTATTGTATGTTCACCAAACCACAGGGATGCAAATTTCATTTTTCTCTTAATGTTAATAGTATCAAAGATATGGGCTTTATTGAATTGTTCAATGACATTTGGTTATTTAAATTAAGTCATCTTTTTATTAATAGACAACATAAAATTAGGTCATGCTTTAATTTTAGACAACATATTATCAATTAGTTAGGTTATTTCTATATCAAACCTTATCTAATAATTTATGACGAATCATATGTTTAACATTGTTTTATAAAGATATGTAACCAAACAAAAAAAATTTAAATAATATATTATAATATGTTTTTTAGTATTTGATTCCGATCGTGATTAGAACAAACCCGTGTATTCACACGGGTGTACACCTAGTAATAATAATAATAATAATAATAATAATAATATATAATCAGTGTTTAATGTAAGTCAGGTTAGATTGCGATCTCCAAAGAAAGCTTAGTGACAAACTGTCACATCACACGAACAGTATTATAAACAAATTAAAATAGTTATACATTTCCAATTTAGAACTTAGTTACTTATGCACACAAGTAGACTTTTTTATGTAAATAATAGGTGTTATATAATTTTTTCAAACCAATTTATGGAGACGAATCTGCGGACCATTTGGGTGCCTGTTGTTTAACTCGTTAAAGCCATTTGAAGACATATTTGCATGTGTTTGAAATTTCCTTGTATGATAAATGTTGCTTCTGTCCCAAGATCTTCTAGAGAGCATTGACAAGCTTAAAGAATCATCAAAAGGGAAAAAGGTGTTTGTATGTTATTTTCTCCTCGTCTATTTGGAGAATATGGAAGACTCAGACGGCTATCTTTGATAATGTTCCCTTCTCGTTAAAGAAAATGGTTGAGGTTATTAAAGAAGATTTTTTTTGGCTTAAAAATAGGTCTCCATTTGTTAGCCAAGATTGAAAGAGATGGTGTGATTTAAATGTGCAGATGTCATGTTGTAATGTGTTTTGCTTTTTGGGACTCTTAGTTTCTAACAGCTCCGTTTCTCTACTTTATGTTAGAGCAAACACAAGCAAATAATCACAATACTTCAAATGCTTTCGGATGATTTTATTCAATGCAAGGCAAGGCCTTAAATAGGAAAAATACATAACAGAAATAAATCAAAAATAACAAACTAGAACTGGAAACAAGGAACTTGCATGAGATCAGGAGCAACAGTTGACCCATGCAGATTATAATTATCATCCGAATGTAACAACCTCCACTAGAAACTTCTAGATTGAATTATCTCCAATACCCCCCCCCCCCCCCCCCCCCCCCCCCCCATTTAATTCAATCTTTCTAACTCCCAGAGCCTCCCTTAAATAGCAAAACTGTTCAGTCACAAGGGGCTTTGTTAACAAATCAGCAACCTGTTCTTCAGTTCTACAAGCCTTCAACACAATTTGATTGGAATCAATCAGACTCTTGATGTAGTGAAACTTGATGTCTATATGCTTGCTCCGGCTATGCATTGCTGGATTTTTTGATAAAAAATATAGCTGAAACATTATCACAGAAAATTTCAGTTGCCTTCTCTTGTTTGTAACCAAGCTCACTTAACAATTGCCTCATCCAAACGGCTTGACAAGCTGCACCATTGGCTGAGATGTACTCAGCTTCAGTCGATGAAAGAGCAACCACTGATTGTTTCTTCGAACTCCAAGCCACTGCACTACTTCCCACAAAATACACATATGCTGAAATACTTTTGCGATCCTCAGTCGAGCGTGCCCAGTCACTGTCAGAGAAACCTATCAGCTTAACTTCAGCTCCTTTGTCATACCACAAACCATAATCAATCGTTGCTGCAACATATCTTAGTATCCTTCTTGCGGCTCCAAAGTGTATTGAAGTAGGAGCCTGCATGTACCTAGCAATGAACCCTACAGCAAAGGCCAGTTCAGGCCTTGAATGTGTTAAGTACAGCAGACCTCCAACCAAACTTCTAAACCTTCCTTCATCAACTCTTCCAGAACAATCACCTTGCAACTTTTCCCCTTTGTTCATTGGTGTTACCACACCTTTGCAGCCCCACATACCAAATCTTTTAAGAAGATCAGTTGCATACTTTTTTTGAGAGACAGAAACACCACTTTCAGTTTGATTAATTTCTAATCCAAGAAAATATCTTAGTTTTCCTAGATCAGTCATATCAAACTCCTTGATCATCTTTGCTTTGAACTCTTCTGCTAACAATTGCGATGAGCTAGTATAAATTATATCATCAACGTAGATGCATATAATAATTATACCATCCTCATCAGTCTTCTTGACATACACAGTAGGTTCACTAGTGATTCTCAAATAAGAGTTAAGATGTAAATACGAATTAATCCGATCATACCAAGCCTTAGGTGACTGTTTAAGGCCATAGAGGGCCTTATGAAGCCGGTACACCTTCTCTTCCTGTCCTTTCACTTCAAAACCAGGTGGCTGAGTGACATACACTTCCTCTTGAAGAGATCCATTTAAAAACGCAGACTTCACATCAAGCTGGTGGATACTCCAACCTTGTTGAGCAGCTAGAGACAAGATGACCCGTATTGTTTCAAATCTTGCCACTGGGGCAAAAGTTTCTTCATAATTGATCCCATATTCCTGGGCAAACCCCTTTGCAACTATTCTAGCTTTATACTTCTGAACCGTACCATCTGCATTCAGCTTGACCTTAAAGATCCACTTCAAACCAATAACTTGTTTGTCTTCTGGTAGATCAACCAAGGTCCATGTCTTGTGTTTCTCTAGAGCCTGCAACTCAACCTTCATAGCTTCTTTCCAAGACTTTGACAACATAGCTTCTTCATGCGATGTGGGTTCCATAGATGAAAGAGCTAACCCACATTCATATAATTGTTGAACTTGTTCTGGCTCAAATGGAACTGTATCATCATATATTTGGCTTAATGGTCTGACCCTTGTATCTGCACTGCTACTACTGCTGCTTCCAGTGACTTTACTGCTGCTACTTCCATTCTGATTTGTACTTTGGTCAGCATTACCTGTCACATTCTGAGTGTTGATTCCATTGCCTGTTTCTTCATTATTCAGCTCACCAGAAACTTCGCTTTCATTTGGTTCCCACATGTTAACAAACTCTGATGGTATCCCATACTTATCATCTTGTTTGTCATTCCATTTAGTATGTTCATCAAAAACAACATTCCTGCTTGTGATAACACACCTTTTAACTGGATCATATAAACGATAGGCTTTGGAACTCTGAGAATAACCAACAAAGATACACTTTCGTGCCTTATCATCTAACTTCTTTCTTTGTTGTTTTGGAACCAAGCAGTAAGCCACACAACCAAATACCTTTAAGTGGTGAACTGAGGGAATACGATTATACCATACTTGGAATGGTGTGGCTTCATCAAGGGCCTTGGTAGGAGACATATTCCGGAGATACACCGCAGTGGCCTCTGCTTCACCCCATAATATGTTACTCAGATTTTTCTCATGCAACATGCTCAAAGCCATTTCAACAACAGTTCGGTTCTTTCTTTCTGAAACGCCATTATGTTCAGGAGTGTAAGGAGGTGTTAATTCCCTCCTTATACCTTCCTTCTCACAAAAAACCATGAATTCTTTTGAACAAAACTCTCATCCTCTATCTGTTCTAAATACCTTGATTTTCTTACTCATTTCTGTTTCAACTTTGGCTTTAAATATTTTAAATTTTTCAAACACCTCAAACTTGTTTTGTAGAAAATAAACCCAGGTCATTCTACTTGCATCATCAGTGAAAAGAAGAAAATACATGTTGCCTCCCAAAGATTTTGTAGGCATAGGTCCACAGACATCCGCATGAATAAGATCCAACACTTCCATTGTCCTGAATGATTCAGCAGGAAACGAGGCCCTGCTTAACTTGCCATGAACACAACTTTCACAAACATTCCAGTGCTTCAATTTAGGTAGTCCATAAACTAGTTGATTTAAACACAAACTTTGTAAGCTCCTTTCATTCAGATGCCCAAACCTCAAATGCCAAAAGTATGAATCGTCAACAATGGTAGCAAATGCCACATGATTTGAGTTTGACACATCAAGTGGAAATGTGTTGTTATTTGCCACATGAATCGTACACACTGTTTCACCAGTGCTCTTCTTTAATACGGTGCATGCTCCATCATCAAACACCAATCTGTGTCCTCCCTTCATCAACTGTCCAACACTTAAAAGGTTATACCCCAAGTCTAGAGCATACTCGACATCGGTCAGAGTCTTGTATTTTCCACCTGCAACTTCAAGGCTCACAAACCCTTTTCCTTCTACATTGATTCTCTTCCCATTACCCATTCGAACAGCAACAGTGTTTGTTCTATCAATATTCTTAAATAAAGATTTTTTCCCAGTCATGTGGTTTGAACAACCACTATCAAGAAACCAAATATTAGGAGGACTAGCATCACCTTTAGTTATCATCAAGGCTTGGTTTTCTTCATTCTCCTGCATGACCATGAACAATTGACCTTCTTCTTCATCATGTTCATCACCAACAGCTGGTGATGCTTGGGGTTCATTCCAACAGTCCCTGCTGAGATGACCATATTTGTTGCAATTGTAACATTGGACATTAGCTTTACCTCTACCATTACCTCTGCCTCTTCCTCCACGTCCACGTCCTCTTGAGTATCCTCTTCCTCTTCCTCATGTGAATAGACTTGTCTCTTCTTCCTTAGCTTGAAGAGCTTGTTCTTCTGCAACATTCTCACAACTTCTATTCACTCTAGCTTCATGGGACTGCAGCGATCCCATCAATTGATCAAAGGTCATTACACTAAGATCCTTTGATTCTTCAATAGCAGCAACAATGTGATCCCATTTAATAGGTAAGCTTCTCAATACTTTCTCCACCACCTTCTGATCTGTCACTGTTTCACCATACGCTCTTTGTTGATTGACAATCTTCATGACCTTTGACAGGAAGTCACCCACATGCTCTCCATCTTTCATATGAATTGTTTCAAATTCCCTTCGCAGACCTTGCAATTTCACCATTTGAACCTTTGTATCGCCCTCATACTCATTTTGCAACACGGTCCAGGCCTGCTTAGATGTGGTAGCCCCAGCTATTCTAGAGAATAGCTCATCATGTACACCAGACTGGATCAGAGAGTGCACGTGCATCTTTTCTCTTATGATCTCTCAATCTGGTACGGTCAGCATCAGCATCATTGTAACCATTTTCCACAAAATCCCAGAGATCTTGTGACATAATGATAGTCTTCATTCTAATCTTCCAGAATTCGTATCCTTCTCCCTTAAAGATTGGAAGAGGAGGATTAGGTGCACCAGTATTTTGATTATTAGCCATGAGAACAACAAAGATCGACAGAAGAGGGAGTGAGAGATTAAGAATTGAGAATGATTATAACCTGGATTCGCTCTGATACCACTGTTAGAGCAAACACAAGCAAATAATCACAATACTTCAAATGCTTTCGGATGATTTTATTCAATGCAAGACAAGGCCTTAAATAGGAAAAATACATAACAGAAATAAATCAAAAATAACAAACTAGAACTGGAAACAAGGAACTTGCATGAGATCAGGAGCAACAGTTGACCCATGCAGATTATTATTATCATCCGAATGTAACAACCTCCACTAGAAACTTCTAGATTGAATTATCTCCAATACTTTATTCATAAAATAGGCGTGAAAAAAATTTGCACGTTTGGGTTTAATTTTTTTTCTTTCTATGAATACATAGTGGTCGTTTACTAAATTGGGAATCTAAGGTACTAACATAAAAAGGTTGAAATCATCACTTGAAATAGCAAATTCAATAATTATGGGCCATTGCCAAGGGCCTTCAGGTCCAATTGCATGGGGTGGTGGTTAAGGTTTGGGATCTCTAGAGGTCTCAAGTTCTAAACCTGACTCAATGTGATTTTCCCATAATGGTGGGTTTTCTCCTTGATGGTGTTCCTTGGTAAGTCAGGCTGGAGCGTTAAAATGAATATGAACGGTTAACGTCTTGTCTTAGAAAGTCTCACTCGGATATTGAAGTTAGTTCTAAACACGTACTGTTGAAAACAAAATAACAGCGGACCATTTGGTCGCCTCTTGTTTAGCTATTAAAGCCATTTAGTGGCATATTCTCATGTTGTTGAAACTTCCTTGGTATGATGAATGTTGCTTCTCTTCAAGATCTTCTGGAGAGCATTAACAAGCTTAAAGAATCATCAAAATGGAAAAAAAGGTGTTGTACGTTATTTTCTTTTCCACCTTTTGAAGAAGATGAAAGACTTGGAACATGCCTATCTTTGATAATGTTACCTTTTCGTTAAAGAAGTCGTTTCTTAAATAGCGAATTTAAAGTACTTACTGGCATAAAAAGGTTGAAATCGTCACTTGAAATAGCGAATTAAATAACTATAGCCAAGGGTCTTCTGGTCCAATGGCATAAGAGTGATGGTTAAGGTTCGGGATCTCTAAAGGTCTCAAGTTCGAAACCTGCTCAAGGGGGTTTTCCCACAGTGGTGGGTTTCCTTCTTGACGATGTTCCTTTGGTGGTTCATGCATAGAGTGTCAAAATCAATATGAACGGTTAACATCCCGTCTTAGAAAGTCTTACTCGGATATTGGAGTTAGTTTCAATTGCTATTTAAAAAAATAACTATGGACCATTTGGCAGCCTCTTGTTTAACTATTAAAGCCATTTGGTGGCATATTTGCATGTGGTTGAAGCTCCTTGTATGATGAATGTTGCTTCTGTCCAAGATCTTCTAGAGAGCATGCATTGACAAGCTTAAAGAATCATTAAACAGGAAAAAGGTGTTGTACGTTATTTCAACTCGACTTTTTTTTGGAGAATATGGAAGACTCGAAAAACGGCTCTTTTATAATGTTCCCTTCTCGTTAAAAAAAGTGGTGGAGGCTATCAAAGAAGATTTTTTTTGGTGGCTATAAAATAGATCTACATTTGTTAGCGTAGATTAGGAGAGATGGTACGATTTTAATGTGCTAGATCTCATATTGTAATGTGTTTTGTTGTTGGGACTCCTATTTGGTTGGCCCCGTTTCTCGATTTATATATAAAATAGCCGTCGGCAGAAAAAAAATGTGCATATGGATTTAATTAATTTCTTATAATGTATATAGAGTGGTCGTTTATAAATTGTGAATTTAAAGTACTGACATAAAAAGATTGAAATCATCACTTGAAATTATAAAAGAGTTGTGCATTAAACATGTGTACTAAAAGCATAAAAATTTTATACAAAATTGAATAGTGATAATGAAAGAGAAGAGAAAGCTGTAAATTAATAAGAACCAGAAGTAAACCTAAAGGTTTATATGTTTGTAAAAGTCCTGTCTAGGCTCCGAGTACTCCTCGAGTACTCACTACAAGGTAGGCTACCGAGGCACGAGTACTGTTCTCCCAGGTCAATTACTCTCCGAGTAATCTCCGCCTAAGCCGAGTACTTCCCGAGTACTCCCGGATCCGACTAGGGAGCGCCTAGCAACTTTTGCAACCATGGTTCAAGGGAAGAAAACATAAATGTTTCTTTGCAATAGAGCCTTGTACACATAGCTTTAAAACTTGTATATATAAATAAAAACATAAAAAAACAAAATAGTGGATGGCAAACGACATCCATCCATTGCCTTACAAATTTCATCGACCAATCAAAACACTTACAAATTGAATAGTAAAACCTTCTCACATACCATATTTGATGAATAATAGAGAGGAAATAATCTAAACTATAATAAAGCGAAACTTCTTGATCCTAGCTGTCAATCATACAAGCCCTCATCTTTATCTTTATCCTACGTGTCAACCCAGGGATGCATATATCCTAAGCAAGAAGGGTCAAAGCTTCTTCCTAGCTTATTGAATCTATATGAAGTAAAATTAGCGGTCAATTGGCTTCCAAAAGACTCAAATTTTGAATTCCATCTATTTCTTCAAACAAGCAAATGGTGGAGATCACTTTTAGGGTTTCTCGCTTCATCTCCTCTTTCCCATTGCCATTTCCTCTTTCCCATTGCCGTTGCTTATCCTTATCTTTTTACTTCTCTGAAAATTGAGCGGATCTAATGAACGAATCTACTTTGCCTGAAAATCAGTGACCCTTGGTGGCAACAGTGATGCAGAAGCTATCGTAGCAGACAGAATCAAGACCAGATGGCAACGGTTTTGGGTTTCTAGGGTTCTGTCCGTGCCGACGCCATAGAAGAGTCCACTCCGAGGTGAGTTATGTTGATTCGTTGAGATTAGGGTTTATTTTTGTTCGGATTACGTTTTATTGTTACAAAGAAGTTTTTTTGGATTTGCAGTCATTCTTATCTACGGTTTGTTCATCTTCGATCGATTCTCTTTCGGATTCTAATAATCAAATGTCGTCATCTACAAGGTACGAATCCCTTCTTTATGTATTGTTAAGATTTATTGTTGATATTAGATATATTTTTTTTGGTTTATGTGGATTCTTGACTGAACCAAATGTGAAGAAGAAGATTGTAAATGAGCTTTGTGGTCATATCAAAAATCAAACAATGAAATTATTGTTAAATGTCTGATTTAGTTACATGGTTTCTGCTAGAACTTTTTTAGGGGTGTTCAACAATGGGATGCCAAAAGTGTGAAATCAAATTATTGATGGTGAAGAACCAATTTGATTTGAAGAATTTGGACTTGGACAGATCTCAAGGAGCTGTTCAAAAGGATATGGTAAGATAAGAGTCTTTTAAGTTTTTCAATAGAATTCTCTTTGTTTAACATACTTAGCCAGATTTTGTTATCAATGCTCTTAGGCGAGGTCATAAAGACCGACGGCTGCACAGCCTGCACTAGACTTTTCAAAGGGTAATTTGGTCAAAGTGATACGTATTGCACCTAGCAAAGCAATCGATGTATTCAATTTTTTTTTTGTAGATAAGTAGTAGACATTTATGAAAACTGAATGTAATTACGTTTTTTTAGAAGAGGTGATGTTGTTATGGCTACCCTTTAGACTAAATACGTTATCAAGACCATGCAATGATCACAAGATCAAGAGTTAAAATGTAGTTCAAGATTTGGGGCTCATTCACGGTAAGCTTATGTTTCATTCCCATGTGTGTTAAGCACTATGATTTTTTATATTAATTGAGTGGGAGTACATTGCGTCTTACGTCGTTCTGTTTTTTCAGATTAGAGATTAATCGAGTAAAAGACAAACAACATATAAATATTGGCTTGGATGATTCGTGGCACTACACAGGCAAATTTGGTGGAGTCAGGTATGTGACTATTTTTTTTTTGAACTATATAAACATTATTGGATTCAAGTTTATGCTTCAAGGCAATCATGTATGGGAAAATATATAACACCTTTTTTTTTTTTTTTTTGCTCTCACAGAACCTCCTCATATTAAGAGTTGGCAATCATGCTAAAAAATCTTTGTCCAAAACATATGTGTTTTAGTCTATTTTTTAATTCCAAATAGCCCGATACCTGGTAAAAGAAACCAAATTTAGCAGGTAAAGGGAATGGGTCAAACCGCTAAAATTCTATCTTTAATGGGTACAACCTCCTAAATTATTTTATTCATAGATTTAGATTATCGTTATGATAATATTGTTTATGTAATCATAATTAAAGCATAAACATGTCATTGTGGCGACTTTAGTTTACAGTTTTGGTTCCTTTTACAGGTGTGAGATGCAAGAAATTTGTTTGACTAGGGCAATATTCACTCTTCTGGGTGTGGATATTGATGAATACCAGGTTAGAAAATTTATCTAGACTACCTAATAATCGCTTGATTTTAGATGCTTGGGTTTAGATCCTCCTCTTTTTCTTGAAATAAACTTATACTCAATACTTTTTTATTTTTATATAGATGTTGTGTGTTAAGGAAAAGCAAACAATGAGTTTGCATCTGGCGTTTGCAAGATTGTTGAAATAACAAAGTGGGATTATTGTATTTTAATAATGCATTTTGAGGGATTGAAGATCAATATACATCAAGTAAGTATGATTCTTATAAATGTGTTCACACTTGGTATCCCAAAGACTATATGTTATTAGTGCATTTATAATCAGATTACTAAAGGTAACATCAACTTATCTTCAGCTTCATTGTGGGTAACAACTCCAAATGAGTTAGAGGTTTAAATGGGCCATTTTAGTTTGGACTGGGTTGACCTAATTGACATTCCTCCTCTCCTTATTCCATCATTAATTAATATTTTAGTTATAATTAATGTTTTAATTATAACTACAAGAATGATATATTAGGAGCTCCTTTGCATGGAGAAAGATGTTGGGAGATTTTCAACATGTTTACTCATTTAACCCGTTCGCATTGTTGGTTACATTTTTTGTTTGACCCGTTTGAGAAAAAAAGGAAACCGTTACGACCCATTTATAAGAAAACGGGTCAAAGCTATCACCTGTAATGTCATATATATCTATGTTTGATAGCAAAGGGATGAGCTTCAATGTATGGAGATTCGTGAGAATGTGCGAGAAGAAATTGAAGAAGTTTTTTTAGATCTTGCGACGGTGAAAAGTGAGTGGCAGTAATATGTTTTGTTAATAGTTTTGATGAATTCTTTATAATATATCTTGGACTAAGGCTAAAGTAATTTTGTTTTATCCATTGTTCCTATTCCACCTACTCATATTATTCATTGTTAATAAGTGATATGGTTATATATATATATTTATGACATACAAAGATAACAGAGTGATATGCTTATCCTCAAATCTAAACACATGATTTTATACCCGCAACAATTTCTTTCGGAGAATTGCATCATGATCATGATAAACGTATAATGTTCTTTGTCAATATCTCAAAACATATCATTTTGTCAAACCGTGAAGTTCGCGGGTATTAGCACATAGGTAGAGAGATGGATTTCACTATAATTGCATATTTATCATTTAGGGTTTCGGAATGGTGCTAACATTTTAATTTGTGTATTTGTAGGAGAAGCAGGGTTTAATGAAAAATTGCCATTTAAGGGGACAGATTTCATCAGTGAAAACGTTTGTTTTGAAAATTCGGCTCCTGAGGTGTTCTTTTCTTTTTTTAGTTACCATAATCTCTACAAAACTTATTGTTGAGCTACCAATGTATATAACTCTCTTCATATACTTGACTTCTTTTTGCCTAGGGTCAGGATGGAGTATTTCCATGCTAGCTGGTGCGGGGGGACTGTGTGCTAACAAGGTAATATAATTGTCTTTTATCCTTATATGATGCACTTTGTTTCTTACATGGAGTACCATAATAAAACTATTATACTTGCTTTCTTTCTCACATAGTGGCTATTCGATTTTACAACTAAACTAACTGGCTTATATATTGATAAGATAAAATATAAGTATCATTGGCTTCCATAGGACACTATAAAGCTCATTCTTCATAATTCTCAAATTGAAAACAACAGCTAACTTGAAGTTTAGAACCTATTCTAATATCTATCCCCTTATTCTTATAAATATTAACAAGCTATCAAATTTAAGTATAAATTATTTTACTGTTTACTCATAGGTATCAATTTTTTATACAATTATCATGCCATCCACATCTACATGCTACAGGTACTACGTCAATGCCACTATATTTTGAGTTGGAAGTCTGTGAACGGAAAATGAGGAGCTGAATGAGAATGGAGAAGAAATTATTGAAGATGGAGTAAATCAATAAATTTACGTCTATGTTTAATTTATTAAAGCAATAGATTTATATTGAAAAGTTTTCTATTACAAAGTTCATCTCAATGTCAGTAGATATTATATGTTTGTGTTAAGCCACCTGCGAAACTCGCGGGATCTTAGACTATGGAGAAGAAATTATTGAAGATGGAGTAAATCAATAAATTTACGTCTATGTTTAATTTATTAAAGCAATAGATTTATATTGAAAAGTTTTCTATTACAAAGTTCATCTCAATGTCAGTAGATATTATATGTTTGTGTTAAGCCACCTGCGAAACTCGCGAGATCTTAGACTAGCAGTCTGGTTTTGTGTTTGGTAGGTAGAGAGCGATGCTGAAGAAGACAATGAAGGGATTTTGTGTTTTGTCTTTTTTTTTAATGTTTAATCCGTTAAAAGTCATTGCTTTTTTTTACTAAAAAACTTGAATTGTTAATTTATAAGAAATCAATAAGAGAAATTACTTTTGCAAATATAAATATTTTAAAAAACAACCCATAACATGTAAAGCTCACGGGTATATAACCTATAAATAATATGCTATATTTTTTTTGTATAAAAAGATATAATCCTACAGGTTAGGTTACGGTGTACATTGAAATGTTCTGAGTTTTGGGATACATTTAAATGTGTTGTGTAGTTTGTACCGAGACGCATTTTCAGGCTAATTATTTAGATTTTAGAGTTAATTAATGCATAAAATACTTATGTCATTATACCATTGATGTATCCGACAACATTGTTAAATAAGATATTTTTCTGTGAAGTAAATGCCCTAATTTATTCAATTTATGTTTTTTTGTCTCGGTAAGATCTGTCAAACATGTGTGTTACTATGTGAATTTATTATTTTATAGATATAGATTTTTTTAACACAAACCACAACCCGTGAAACTCACGGATCTATAACCTAGATTTTTTTTAACATAACCCATAACCCTTGAATAGGGATGGCAAAAATACCCTAGCCCGACGGGTATACCCGAAACCCGACACAAATGGTACGGGTATACCCGATACCCGGCGGGTATTGAGCCGGGTATGGAATTAGTTTAAAAAAATATTCGCGGGTTTGGGTCGGGTATGGGATTAGGTGATCTCCGACCCGATTACCCGAAACCACATATCCATTTACCCGAACTATATACCCGATTTTTTTTTTATTTATATTTTTATTTTCCATTAACCCTTGTCTATTGGTGATTTATTATAGTATGTTCATAAAGCAAAAAAAATAATTTTTCTTTTAGTATAGCATTCGATAATAGTATTTATATTTTATATATTGTGAAGTATATACATGTAAGTGTATAAATGTTATAAAGTTATTATTAATTTATAATATAACTTATATGTATGTAATGTACATTTTTAATTTATAATAGTTGTTGTATCATAAATTATATAATAATTATAATAGTAAAAAAATGTATTTAGAAATCCAATGTATATCTTTTTACAAACTAATGGGTATACCCGATACCCGATGGGTAATTACCCAACAAATACCCGACGGGTATTGGGTCGGGTATGGGACACGATTTTATAACCGGGTATGGGTATGGGATTACCAATATCCGACCCGAACCCGACCCATTGCCATCCCTACCCGTGAAGGTCATGGGTATATAAACTGTTGGGTGTGCTTTGAGGTTGAAACATTAAGCGTGGGAGGGTATAAAGAGGAGACATTAAGCGTCACGTAGCAGTCACGTTAGCAAGGCGGCGCGGTAAGAAAAACACGTGGTAGAAAGGACGTTAAAGTGGTGTTTTTCTTAAAAAAAATCAAAAACCAATAAAATGTTAGTATGAAGAGGTTACCCAATTATAAGAAATCATATATATAATTTTTTTTTGTAAATATAATTTTTTATAAAACAACCCATAACCCGTGAAGCTCACGGGTATATAACCTAGTAATAATAATAATAATAAATGCAAAAAGGGTTTTGGGTGAAAATGGCGCAAGAGAATAAAATATATATGTAATCTAACCAAAATGGAGTCGGGGTCTCACTAGAAGCAGGGATCTCTATTCCTTCAGGTAAGGTAAGGTTGTCTACATCTTACCCTACTCAGACTTTATCTTAGCTTTGCTATTGGTGGGATTTACTAAGTATGATGATGATGAATCTAACCAAACTGCCCTTGAGTTAACTGACTTTTTTGGATGGAGTTAGTGGTTTGGATCAAAGTGATAAAAACCCCAAACGTCTGAGATTTAGGGAAGAAAAAAAAAACTATTTAAGGATAGCAATTATATCTTTTATGATTTGGTAAGTTAAGAGGGACTATGAAGTATGAACAATCCACATATATAAGGCTTGCAACACGTCAGGGATACTGGAAAGTAATATAGGCATTAAAGCGTAAATTAAAAATAAATTTGGATTACTTAATCATAGATGGTGTAAGTGTGTGTGTGCATGTATTGTAGCTAAAGTATATACAAAATGACAAGTTTTAATTTGAATTGTTATTGTTGTTGATTTCAAGTTAAGGTATCGGAGCATAACAATACTGTGCCTTTAAATACACCAAAATTAGTTTTTCTTTTAGAAGGAATTGATTGTGACAATAAACTACCACGTTTTTTGTTTTCAATAGCTATAGCCTATATTGTCCACCTCTAGCTCGATCCTTTCTCGTTCTTTTAAGTGGCTTTCAATTTGCTACATCGTCTATCATTGAACTGGAAAGAACGTATGGCTTGTGACTTTGGTCGATTGCTTTCCGTCTGTATCTTTATATTGTTATCGCACTTCAAAACATCTATAGTCTCTTCCAAACCGCGAGTCCCATGTTACTTCATATTCGGAGACTCGTGGGTGGATAATGGCAACAACAATAAACTGAAGACGAAGTGTAAGGTAAACTACCCACCTTATGGGATTGATTTTCCGGAAGGCGATACAGGCAGGTTTAGCAATGGCCGAACTTCAGCAGATATCATCGGTCTCCTTCTTTCTCTCTCTTGTTTAGTTTTGACAGTTTGCAATGTTTAAAATTTGTATATAAAGCAGTACTCATCCCTGTTATCTGGAGCCTACGTAAGTGGACAGCTAGAAGCACAAAACACTTGCACATTACGTTCACATACACGATATAATATTACCATAAATTAACAACTAATAATAATAATAACTAGTGGTATCTCTCCGCGCTTCGCGACGGGAATTTAGTCGGTTTCGGCTCGTCATGTAACAGTATTGGAATTTGTTCGTTGTGATATTAAAAGATCATGCACATTACAAAATGAAAAAGGTTTATTTACAATGATTTGATTACACAAAAACTTATGGCATGTATAAAAAGTAATAAATTCTTTTTAAAATGGAATTTCGTATTAAACATACATATTTGAAAAAATTTCAAAATAAAGTAAAATAAAATTTAGAAAAAAATTAAATAAACATTTCAAGGGCAAAGCTTGAGACACATAGGTCATTTCTTTTTTTAATTTCAACTTAATTAAAGTTTCAGTTTTAATGTCAAAACTACCATTTAGCTGAGCATACTGTTAAAGCACTAGATCGATGACGAACATCAAACATTGCACTTGATTCAAGACATGAAGAACAATCATAAACACCAAAGATAGAAATATGTAGAAGATGAATCTCTTTATTAACGAATCAGTCATCACAGATTACATACCAAAAGAGTATACATCATCTACAAGCTGGTTTAGATCACAAAGATCTAAACCTAGCTTTCGCTCACTAAAACATAGTCTGTCTCTCTCTAGGATGTGCACACCAGGAGGAACAAGAAATTAGGAGAGGTGCACAAAGCTTCTCTTGGGTTGCCCTAATCCTATACAACACATATATATAGACTAGGGACTAAAACCCGGACAAAATAATCTACACAAAAACCAAACCCCTGACATGTCACACCCTGGCTTTGCGGAAGCGTGGTAATTTTTGGTGTGACTTCTTAATACCATAGCTTAACCATAACAAGCTATATGAATTTAAAAACCATGCAAGTCATCCATTAAGTTTTGAAAATCAAAATACAGTACCATTGTTCTAACCAACAACCGTAACCTTGTTCAACAACCTTACAGATTAAAACATAACATAAACGTGGTTTAAGGACTGTGTCTTGTCCAGGAAAGAGACACATCCCCTAAACCCGGATGACTCCATGACAAGTGCAGCGGAAAACGTTCCATACCGTGCCAGATCTCGTTAATTTCCTGAAATACATGTGAGTTGAAAAATCAACAATAATGTTGAGCGAGTTCATGTGTAAGTGAGTAAGTAAAACACTTGTAAGTATAAAAGTTTCCTGGTATGTAGCAGTGTAAGAGGACTTGTGATCACTAATGGTTTGCAAAGCCATTAGCATGTTGTGATATGCAAGTAAGAAGACTCAAACCTAGCGGATTTATGCGTTGGGCACAAAGTCACCCCGAGGTCCGTTCTGTTTGGGCCTGGGGCTGGGCTCGCTACACCCAGATAGATCTACCGCTCCTGTCCCTCGGTCCTACCCTGAGGATTAATGGCCTCAAGTTTCCGCCTACCCATTCACATGATCTAAAACCTCCTTACGTTAATCATACCGTGTATAAAGTACTTGTAAACAATGTAACATGTATTTCACCCCCGCGGTTAAGTAAACTGAAAACAGTTAGAGAAAAGGGGGACATGAACTCACAGTGAATGCGCGTCTCTACCAAGTGTCTCCAATACAGTAAGCTGTGCAACGACCTACAAGTGCTAATTCTATTAGACGGACGGCCGTGCCTTAGCTTTACAGTTTATGTCTTTGGGAAATAGTTAGACAACTATTTCGTGTTTATGTTCCGTATACACTTGGTAGTTATTCTTCTTCCCAAGGATGGGGGATATAATACATGTGCGTAAGTTACGTTTTATCAATCTTGTGGTAATGTAATTACCGGTGTAACTTATATGTTTGTGGAAGCGTTCGTAAAGTTTTGGAATCATTAACGCTTGTAAATATTATTTTTACTCTAAAATAATATTTATGTATTTCACAAAATAATCATAAACAGTGTTGTGACAAATATATTTATCACGTTAATCCTTGTGAAAATCCCACCTCCGAATATTTAGTAAAATATAGTGCTGGCGAAATTTATGTTTTGAAATTATGTCCAAAGATAGTTCTAACACTTGTTGTGTAAAAAGTCTAAGTGTTAGGTTTTTAGAAAATTTCGCCAGAGTTTCCTCTGTAACTGGAGGTGGCCACGCTTTCAAGCGTATCATTTTCTTTTAACAAATCAATTCAACAATCTTCTTTATTCGATCAAACAATTTCCGACACATCAAACTCGTCGACAAGTATGTAAATTTGCATAATCGCATGAACTTGCAGTTTTTCCGCATCTTTAATGTAAATCACCTTTATATATGTAGATCTTTATATAAAGTAGCTTTAATCTTGTAAAAACCTCGTGTTTAGAGAAATCCGTCTTTACAACTTCTAGTAACAAGTGACAAATTTACTTCTTTGTCGGATCTCTTTGTTTCACAAGTGTTTACACACTTGTGGTTTATAAAACCATATTTATTAGTGTAAGATTCATCTTTAGAAAAATATGATTTCTTTAAAGTGTGGTCTTTCAAAAATACCACTTGCGGATACGTAGATCCGCTAGTTTTAAACACCATTCTACCGGTTAAACCACTTTTACACAACTAAAATTCTTTTATACAAGTTCATGCTCTATATGTGGTAGTGTTTCACCTTTAACCCTTGTATCTTTCAAAAACGAGCTTATGTGATGATACGTGATTTTACAAAGTCGGGTTAAACGAAGATTTGAGCTACCACATCATAGATCGGGTCTAGATAAATACAAATTTCAAGTCCTACGACTTTTACACAAGACATGTTCTATTAACCTCCATTTTTGTGATTTTAGTAGACTTTAAAGTTCCAAAACGCATGTTAACGATATTTCACCGATAAAATTCCTTTTAACCACTTTAAACAAGCTTAAATATGAGTTTTACGTGATATACCTCTAGCTCGGGGCTAGGGATGAATCCTGACGAAAACGGGGTGGATAAAAGCTAACGGTAGAGGTCCTTCGTGTTCCGCTTGCTCCGAGGCTCCTAATATGTGATCCTTGAAGTGTGTATGTTGTTGGAATGCAAGAACCAAGATCGAAAATATGGTGGTGGTGTGAGTGGGGTTCGGCCGAGAGCCAAAGGAAGCAAGAGAGAGAGAGTTGGTTTTTGTGTTGTGAGTTATGATGAAGATAAGTGTGATTAGAGGTGTTATTTATAGGAAGATTAAGTGTTGTTAACCCTTGGATAATATGTCTTCATGATACTAGACCACTAAGATTGAGCAAGATCATAAGTACAAGTGTGGTGCCCCCTAGGTAACCGATTCGGTTAGGGGGGGGGGGGGGGGTCCTTGGTCCGATTTGAACAAGATTAGTTAGGGTTTAGTTAGGTTAACTAAGTTAGTTTAGGTGTTTAACTTAGTTAGTAATATAAAGCGTGTTATGACGGGTGTTAGGGTAATCAGGGACCCTAACTGGCTCAGAAAAATATAAAAAGTGAAAATAATAATATTTTCATGTTCCGGGTAAAGTCCGGGTGTCCGGTTGGATAGGAATCCGTTAAAGGGTTACAAAAGCTTTAAAGTGTCGTTATTACATTTTTAGTGGCACATTTTGTTTCCAACACTTTAGAAAGTGTCTAGTGTTATTTTCTCATGTTCTGGCACTTTACTAGTCAGCTAGAAGCTGGATTAATTATTAAAGTGCTGTGTTTGGTACTTAAAGTACGTTTTTGGCACATCCGAATCAGTGTATCTTATCCCTAGAGACGCGGTACCATAACCCTTATATTCCTACACTCACTACCAGTGTAGCCAAAATATATGAGGCTCTTAACAGGCCTTAGAGGCAGTGTCTGCCTGATGCTGGTCATATCAGCATGTTTGCCGCGTATCCGTTTAGTGCTACTGTGCTTTTTGTGCATCATGTTTGTCACTAAGGTGCCGTATGTAAATAATGTAGTGACAGCAAATAAAGTATGATGCAAGTAAGTGCATGTATCAGTATGCAGGTAGCAGTTCATCAGCTAGTTCAATCAAGCACAGTAATTAAGTAGTAATTAATCATTAATTAAGTTGTACGGATACCTGGTTTAGTGCGGGTTGTCACATTCTCCCCCCGTTAAATAAATTTCGTCCCGAAATTTAAGTTCTGCTTGTAGATGCAGAGTTCTTAGGAAATAAGTGGGGGTATTTTTCTTTCATCCGGTCCTCACGTTCCCATGTGAATTCAGGACCATGTCTGGCATTCCAACGAACCTTGACGAGTTTGACACTGCTCCGGCGGGTCTTGTTAATTTTCCAATCCGTGACCTCAACAGGTTCTTCAACAAAGTGGAGCGTGTCGTCAATATGTATCTCGTCGATAGGAATGGCAACGTCAATTTGAGTTGGACTTTTCTTTAAATTGGATACATGAAATGTATCGTGAACACCATTCAGTTCAGCAGGTAGGTCCAACTTGTATGCTACCGTCCCAATTCTCTCCAGAATTCTGAAGGGACCAATGTAGCGCGGATTTAACTTCCCACGCTTTCCAAAGCGTGCTACCCCTTTCCAGGGTGAAACCTTTAACAACACCATTTCTCCGACTTGGAAGTCCACATGCTTCCGGTTTGGATCCGCGTAGGCCTTTTGTCTGTGGCGAGCGGCTTCGATGTGTTTAAGAATTTGCGCGATCTTGTCTGTCGTCTCTTGGACGATCTCGGGACCAGCAAACTGCCTATCACCTGCGTCAGACCAACATAGTGGTGATCGGCACTTGCGTCCGTATAGGGCCTCAAATGGCGCGACACCAATACTGGTGTGGTAGCTGTTGTTGTATGAAAATTCGACCAAAGGTAAGTGTTTATCCCAGCTACCGCCTAAATCCATAACACATGCCCTCAGCATGTCTTCCAAAGTTTGTATCGTTCGCTCGCTCTGGCCGTCAGTTTGCGGATGGAATGCAGTGCTCAGATTCAATTGTGAGCCAAAAGATTCTTGGAAAGATTGCCATATTCTTGACACAAACCTTCCGTCTCTATCAGAGATGATCGAGAGAGGTACTCCATGACGTGCTACGATCTCTCTCAAGTAAATTTCCGCAAGTTTGCTAGTACTGTCTTTCTCCTTGATTGGCAGAAAGTGTGCGGACTTTGTTAGGCGGTCAACAATCACCCAAATCATATCATGGCCTCTTGGCGTTCTTGGCAGTTTTGTAACAAAATCCATTGAGATTTGTTCCCATTTCCACTTGGGAATCTCAGGTTGTTGCAGAAGTCCCGAAGGCTTCTGGTATTCCGCCTTGACCTTAGCGCACGTTAAACATTTGCTCACGTAAACAGCAACGTCGCCTTTCATCCTAGGCCACCAATAGTAATCCTTGAGATCTTGGTACATCTTATCCGATCCAGGGTGGATAGAGTACCGTGACTTGTGCGCTTCGTCGAAAATAACTTCCCTTAATCCACCAAACAGAGGAACCCAAATCCTTTTCTCAAAACATAGCGTCCCTTCCTCGTTTGGTACCAAAAGCTTCTCCATTCCACGGAGATATTCTTCCTCAAGGTTTCCCTCCTTGAGAGCTTCCTTTTGTGCAGCACAAATGTGCAAGGAAAGGTCGGTTCGTATGATCATTTCCATAGCCCTAACCCTTATGGGCTTGATTCTTTCTTTACGACTTAGGGCATCGGCGACTACATTCGCCTTCCCTGGGTGATACTTTATCTCGCAGTCGTAATCGTTCAGCAACTCAACCCATCGTCTTTGCCTCATATTTAACTCCTTCTGGTTAAATATATGCTGTAGGCTTTTGTGATCTGTGAAGATTGTACACTTCGTACCATACAGGTAGTGTCTCCAGATCTTTAAAGCAAAAACCACTGCACCAAGCTCTAAATCGTGTGTGGTATAATTCTTTTCGTGCACTTTCAGTTGGCGTGATGCGTAAGCAATGACCTTTTGGCGTTGCATCAACACACAACCCAATCCTTGACGCGATGCGTCGCAGTATACCACAAAGTCATCAGTACCTTCTGGTAGAGCTAAGATTGGCGCGTTACAAAGCTTATCCTTCAGTATCTGGAATGCTTCATCCTGTTTGATTCCCCAATCAAACGTCTTGTCCTTCTGCGTGAGGAGCGTCAAAGATTGAGCGATTTTCGAGAAATCCTCAATGAACCTTCGATAGTAGCCAGCCAAACCCAAGAATTGTCGAATCTCGGTTGGCGTTGTAGGCGTTTCCCAATTCTTGATTGCCTCGATCTTTGTGGGATCAACATGAATTCCATCTCCATTCACCACGTGTCCAAGAAACTGGACTTCGCGTAGCCAAAACTCGCACTTGGAGAATTTGGCGTACAGCTGTTCCTTCTTTAGTAGCTCTAGTATGGTTCTAAGATGTTGTTCGTGTTCAGCCTTCGTCTTTGAGTAAATCAGGATGTCGTCGATGAATACAATCACGAACTTGTCTAAGTATGGCTTGCAAACTCTATTCATTAGATCCATGAATACCGCAGGCGCGTTTGTCAGACCAAATGGCATAACGAGGAACTCGTAGTGTCCATAACGAGTTCGGAAGGCTGTTTTCGGGATACTTTCCTCCTGTATCCTTAGTTGATGGTATCCAGATCGAAGATCGATCTTAGAGTAACAGCTTGAACCTTGAAGTTGATCGAATAGATCGTCGATTCTTGGCAGAGGATACCTGTTCTTAATCGTCAGCTTGTTCAATTCTCTGTAGTCAATACACATGCGGAAACTTCCGTCTTTCTTCTTGACAAACAAGACCGGAGCTCCCCAAGGCGAGAAGCTTGGTCGGATAAAACCCTTGTCTAACAACTCTTGAAGTTGCGTCGACAATTCCTGCATCTCAGACGGCGCAAGTCTGTATGGTGCCTTAGCCACAGGCGCTGCGCCTGGAACTAAGTCGATGTGAAACTCCACTTGCCTCTGAGGTGGTAGCCCAGGTAAGTCTTCTGGGAAGACTTCTGGATACTCCCTTACGACAGGGATGTCTTCGATCCTTGGCTCGGCGGCCTTCTTGTCCACGATGTGTGCCAGAAAAGCAACACATCCTTTCTGTAACCACTTCCTTGCTTTCAAGCAGCTGATAAATCTTAGCGGCGTGTCAAGCTTCTCTCCGTGAACCACAATTGTCTCACCATCATCAGTCGGGATACGAACAACTTTCTCGTGACATACTATCTCAGCCTTGTTTCTGGATAACCAATCCATTCCTACTACCACGTCGAAACTTCCCAATTGGACTGGTAGTAGATCCAGAGTAAACTCGCGTTCTCCCAATTCTATCACGCAACCTCTGATTACCTCGTCGGCTCCAACTAATTTTCCATTAGCTAATTCAATCGAGTACGGAATGTCTAACTTATGAGCAGCTAACCCAAGCGTATTCTTAAATTCTAGTGATACGAAGCTATAGTCGGCACCAGTATCAAATAAAACAGATGCATAGCGCTGATTGATAGGGAACGTACCCGTAACAACATTTGGATCTTGACGTGCTTCTCTAGCTTCGAGCTGGAATACTCTACCACGGGCTTGATTCAGTGTTGGGCAATTCTTCTTAAAATGCCCGATTTCCCCGCAGTTATAACATCCGAGCCTCTGCCCGTTTCCATCACCGTTTCCAGCTGGGGTGTTGTTCTGGTTGGCATTGCCAGCCTGGTTTGCATTGTTGCCTCGGTTTCTGTTTCCTCCAGAGTTTCCTGGTAAGCGGTTTCCATTTCCACCACGGTTATCATTCCTATATCCATATCCTCCCTGGCCTCCACGGCCTGCACTAGCCCAACATGATTCCCTTGTGTGGCCCGGTTTTCCACACGAATCACATACCCTCAAACCACATCGGCCAGAATGGTGACGCTGGCAGGCGTTGCACTTGGGCTGAGTGCCCATATATCCCTTTCCTCTCCTTCCACTGCCAGCTGCACCCTGAGCTGGCGTGCTTGGTGCTCCTCTCTTGCCATCCCCGCTAACACTTTGTTTGAAGTTCGAAAACTTTCTTTTGTTAACCCCTGAGGACTCAACGTGAGTCTCTGTCTTCTTTGCCTTGACTTCATCAAACTTGTTTAAACGAATCGCCTCCTCGGTGAGAGCCACGCTCAAATCGATGGCTTCAGTGATAGTCGCTGGTTTGGAGGAGGTTACCATGCTTATTATTTGGGGAGCCAAACCCCAAATGAAGCGCTCGATTCGCTTGTATTCAGGCGTAACCATGTAAGGAACCACTTGAGATAGGTCATGAAACCTCTGAACGTACTCTGCTACTTTCGGACCATCCATCTTTAAGTGCCAAAATTCAGTCTCCAACTTTTGAATTTCTGCGCGTGAACAGTACTTTTTGCGCATCAGTTCTTTCAACTCGGCCCAAGTCAGGGCGTAGGCGGCAGCTTCGCCTAGTGTTTGGACTTGTAAGTTCCACCAAGATAGGGCTCCGTCTAGAAATAGCCCTGAAATATACGTGACTTGCTGATCCTCGGCACACTTGCTCATGCGTAACACAGAATCGGTTTTCTCAGCCCAGCGGGTAAAGGCAACTGCACCTCCTGTGCCATCGAAGTTAACTGGTTTGCAGTCTAAGAACTGCTTGTAGGTGCATCCTGCACGTATGTTAAAACATGTGTTTGGCATTAGCATCACCGCTAAAATCTCCAACTAGTTCATGGTAGGTTCGAATGGCGTGGTATTACCGTGAGGTGGATTGTTATTGCCTTGGTTAACATTTCCGCTTGCTCCTGGCTGAGATGCTGCGTACTGTGCTATGGCAGCAGCAATAATCTGCTGGAGTTCTGCCTCGTTTGTTGGCATGTTTGGTTCGCGTCTTGGCGGCATCTTCTAAAAGATGTTTCACATAGGTTAGGTCATAGCAAGTGAAGTGTACGTATGCATTCAACAATACCAACACATAACATCTCATGTTATCAACAAGTCAATCGCATAACCTCTTATGCTATAGGACATAAACAATTGATTGAACATCGCATGTGATGAGAATACTGCGATTGTAGTGCCACAATTCGAGACCACAATGTAAAGCTCACAAGTACACCACTATATCATACTACATCAATGACTTAGTAGGGGACGACCCTAGACAAGTCGTGCGATCGCTGGTCATGTTCAGGAGTCTCTGGTTCGTCCTTTCTCAAATTTCAGGACTCCACGTCAAGTTTCTGAATTTCTGTCCTAAAACAACATTTCTTCTCAATCGTTTCCTTGAGCTCGTCCCAGCTCAGTGTATAAGTAGCGTCTGTGCCAAGGGTCTGAACCTGGAGGTTCCATTAAGAGAGTGTGCCCTCTAGAAATATCCCTGAGATGTAGGTAACACTCTGTTGGCGATCAGTTACTCATCCTTAAAATGGAGTCGGTCTTTTCGGACCAACGAACAAATGCAACGGTGCCTCCTGTTCCGACAAAGTTTAAAGGCTTGCAGTTCAGGAACTGTTTATTGGTGCAGCCAGTTGGAGGGTTATCTCCAGTAATGCCATCGTTGTACTTAGAGTGGAGGGCTTCATGTCGTGCATTTATCTGTGAGATGCGTTCTTGCAGCTCGGCTTCTGTCCTTGGCAATGTACTGGTGTTTGTGTCACGCCTGGGTGACATCCCCTTTTTGTCGAAATAGTGTGAAGCGGGTTGGACAATGTTTCAATTGTCTATGGGGTATATATATAGCAACGTAAGCCATCATGTAATCACCCCATTTCACACGCAAATATACTTACTGTATACGTGGGGAAATAAATTCCTGAGCCTTCACATAGGCTTGTCACTTTGGCTTGTTGCTTGTAATAGAATGAACTCGAGGCTACATCGCCTAGGTCATTTGTGTTTAGGTTATTTCCTGCTGCATTGGTTATCATTAGCTTGGCCTGCAGAGTCCACCAGGATTCCTGTGCACTACAAATCGTTATTACGTGGGCCCCCGTAATAATAAATTGTCTTGCACAGTTACCCCAAATTTTCTCTCATCCAAGCAGATGATCAATCAAGGAGCAACAGCCGGTGCATTGGCATGAACAGGGTCATACTCCAATGCGGGGTCAGGAGCAACGCCTGGCTTAGGGGCCACGGCTAGCTTCGAATCAAAAACTCCATCTCAAAATCAGCTGGATCAACAATCACAGGGGTTACAGGATCTCCCAAGGGCTTGTCTAAGTGCATGAACTCAATGTCATGGTCTGGATCAACGCCAGGCGGAGAAACAGAATTGTCCTCATAATCACGATCAAACTCAAAACTGTGTGCGGGATCCGGTGCAGCTAGTGATGCCGTATCAGGGTCGGCGTCGTGTAAGTAGTGCTGCATTCCCTGTATGTGCGAAGGTGCGGGTGTCAGAAACTCAAATGAGTCTGGGATAGGGGAATGGTCATAAGTTTCCCCTATAGGAGCGTCCGCATGTAGTAGTCTAATACCAGCAGTAATAAGGCCCTGCCCTCGAATGGGTCCTCCTCCAGTAGATCGTTATCGTCTTCAGAGGCCTCGTTGGGAGGGCGTATCATCAACAGGATAAGCGGCAAGGGGCACAGGAGCAGGGATCACCGCCAGTGGTAAAATCCCAACAAGATGGCCATCAGTAGGCTCTGCTACGACTTCAGGCAGTGCACAAAGGCTGAAAGTCGTCATTGTCTGTGCCGGTAGTATCAGAAATGTACACCTCGTGCTTCGTTGAACTATGTCGTCTGATACTATGGTCATGGGGTTCGTAGTGCCCATCTTTCTAGTACTTGATGAAAGCATAACATTTGTAACACAAACACATATACGTATAATAATCAATCATATAATCAGTTAATCTCATAAGTCATCAAGTAAGGCATCACATAATCCTCCTAGTCTTACTAGCCAATACCATCCAGTCTACCAGACTGCTCTATCCTTTACTTAAACCAAACCTCGATCCTCCAGATCGATCCTTAGCCCTCCAGGCTGAACCTTTCCTTCCTAGCCTTGCTAGCCCACTATCTTGGTCACCTAGACCAAGCCTCGATCCTCCAGATCGATCCTATAACAAACCAACGTGCTCAACTACCTTAATCACCTCGATCCTCCAGATCGATCCTCAGCCCTCCAAGCTGAACTTATAATTAATAAAATGTGCTCAACATTTGTTTGTAAAAAGTGTGGATCTGGACTTAAGTGGTATGCAGAAAAATGTTTTCGTGAGAGCCCTAGTGATCATAGTCTAGACTCGAGAAAGAATCCTAGTTCGCTATGATCAGAGCTCTGATACCAAGCTGTCACACCCTGGCTTTGCGGAAGCGTGGTAATTTTTGGTGTGACTTCTTAATACCATAGCTTAACCATAACAAGCTATATGAATTTAAAAACCATGCAAGTCATCCATTAAGTTTTGAAAATCAAAATACAGTACCATTGTTCTAACCAACAACCGTAACCTTGTTCAACAACCTTACAGATTAAAACATAACATAAACGTGGTTTAAGGACTGTGTCTTGTCCAGGAAAGAGACACATCCCCTAAACCCGGATGACTCCATGACAAGTGCAGCGGAAAACGTTCCATACCGTGCCAGATCTCGTTAATTTCCTGAAATACATGTGAGTTGAAAAATCAACAATAATGTTGAGCGAGTTCATGTGTAAGTGAGTAAGTAAAACACTTGTAAGTATAAAAGTTTCCTGGTATGTAGCAGTGTAAGAGGACTTGTGATCACCAATGGTTTGCAAAGCCATTAGCATGTTGTGATATGCAAGTATGAAGACTCAAACCTAGCGGATTTATGCGTTGGGCACAAAGTCACCCCGAGGTCCGTTCTGTTTGGGCCTGGGGCTGGGCTCGCTACACCCAGATAGATCTACCGCTCCTGTCCCTCGGTCCTACCCTGAGGATTAATGGCCTCAAGTTTCCGCCTACCCATTCACATGATCTAAAACCTCCTTACGTTAATCATACCGTGTATAAAGTACTTGTAAACAATGTAACATGTATTTCACCCCCGCGGTTAAGTAAACTGAAAACAGTTAGAGAAAAGGGGGACATGAACTCACAGTGAATGCGCGTCTCTACCAAGTGTCTCCAATACAGTAAGCTGTGCAACGACCTACAAGTGCTAATTCTATTAGACGGACGGCCGTGCCTTAGCTTTACAGTTTATGTCTTTGGGAAATAGTTAGACAACTATTTCGTGTTTATGTTCCGTATACACTTGGTAGTTATTCTTCTTCCCAAGGATGGGGGATATAATACATGTGCGTAAGTTACGTTTTATCAATCTTGTGGTAATGTAATTACCGGTGTAACTTATATGTTTGTGGAAGCGTTCGTAAAGTTTTGGAATCATTAACGCTTGTAAATATTATTTTTACTCTAAAATAATATTTATGTATTTCACAAAATAATCATAAACAGTGTTGTGACAAATATATTTATCACGTTAATCCTTGTGAAAATCCCACCTCCGAATATTTAGTAAAATATAGTGCTGGCGAAATTTATGTTTTGAAATTATGTCCAAAGATAGTTCTAACACTTGTTGTGTAAAAAGTCTAAGTGTTAGGTTTTTAGAAAATTTCGCCAGAGTTTCCTCTGTAACTGGAGGTGGCCACGCTTTCAAGCGTATCATTTTCTTTTAACAAATCAATTCAACAATCTTCTTTATTCGATCAAACAATTTCCGACACATCAAACTCGTCGACAAGTATGTAAATTTGCATAATCGCATGAACTTGCAGTTTTTCCGCATCTTTAATGTAAATCACCTTTATATATGTAGATCTTTATATAAAGTAGCTTTAATCTTGTAAAAACCTCGTGTTTAGAGAAATCCGTCTTTACAACTTCTAGTAACAAGTGACAAATTTACTTCTTTGTCGGATCTCTTTGTTTCACAAGTGTTTACACACTTGTGGTTTATAAAACCATATTTATTAGTGTAAGATTCATCTTTAGAAAAATATGATTTCTTTAAAGTGTGGTCTTTCAAAAATACCACTTGCGGATACGTAGATCCGCTAGTTTTAAACACCATTCTACCGGTTAAACCACTTTTACACAACTAAAATTCTTTTATACAAGTTCATGCTCTATATGTGGTAGTGTTTCACCTTTAACCCTTGTATCTTTCAAAAACGAGCTTATGTGATGATACGTGATTTTACAAAGTCGGGTTAAACGAAGATTTGAGCTACCACATCATAGATCGGGTCTAGATAAATACAAATTTCAAGTCCTACGACTTTTACACAAGACATGTGCTATTAACCTCCATTTTTGTGATTTTAGTAGACTTTAAAGTTCCAAAACGCATGTTAACGATATTTCACCGATAAAATTCCTTTTAACCACTTTAAACAAGCTTAAATATGAGTTTTACGTGATATACCTCTAGCTCGGGGCTAGGGATGAATCCTGACGAAAACGGGGTGGATAAAAGCTAACGGTAGAGGTCCTTCGTGTTCCGCTTGCTCCGAGGCTCCTAATATGTGATCCTTGAAGTGTGTATGTTGTTGGAATGCAAGAACCAAGATCGAAAATATGGTGGTGGTGTGAGTGGGGTTCGGCCGAGAGCCAAAGGAAGCAAGAGAGAGAGAGTTGGTTTTTGTGTTGTGAGTTATGATGAAGATAAGTGTGATTAGAGGTGTTATTTATAGGAAGATTAAGTGTTGTTAACCCTTGGATAATATGTCTTCATGATACTAGACCACTAAGATTGAGCAAGATCATCAGTACAAGTGTGGTGCCCCCTAGGTAACCGATTCGGTTAGGGGGGGGGGGGGGTCCTTGGTCCGATTTGAACAAGATTAGTTAGGGTTTAGTTAGGTTAACTAAGTTAGTTTAGGTGTTTAACTTAGTTAGTAATATAAAGCGTGTTATGACGGGTGTTAGGGTAATCAGGGACCCTAACTGGCTCAGAAAAATATAAAAAGTGAAAATAATAATATTTTCATGTTCCGGGTAAAGTCCGGGTGTCCGGTTGGATAGGAATCCGTTAAAGGGTTACAAAAGCTTTAAAGTGTCGTTATTACATTTTTAGTGGCACATTTTGTTTCCAACACTTTAGAAAGTGTCTAGTGTTATTTTCTCATGTTCTGGCACTTTACTAGTCAGCTAGAAGCTGGATTAATTATTAAAGTGCTGTGTTTGGTACTTAAAGTACGTTTTTGGCACATCCGAATCAGTGTATCTTATCCCTAGAGACGCGGTACCATAACCCTTATATTCCTACACTCACTACCAGTGTAGCCAAAATATATGAGGCTCTTAACAGGCCTTAGAGGCAGTGTCTGCCTGATGCTGGTCATATCAGCATGTTTGCCGCGTATCCGTTTAGTGCTACTGTGCTTTTTGTGCATCATGTTTGTCACTAAGGTGCCGTATGTAAATAATGTAGTGACAGCAAATAAAGTATGATGCAAGTAAGTGCATGTATCAGTATGCAGGTAGCAGTTCATCAGCTAGTTCAATCAAGCACAGTAATTAAGTAGTAATTAATCATTAATTAAGTTGTACGGATACCTGGTTTAGTGCGGGTTGTCACATGACAAAAGTCTAGACATAAACTTGGACAAATTGTCCAAGGATAAACCTTGGACTAAGTTTCAAGACATGTACAATAAAGACCTTAACAATTGGTAAGCATGCACTTATCACCCAAAGTGCATTAACAAACTCCCCCATGACCAGTGCATGGTCTTCATGTGGTCTTGAATTCTTCATTATTGTTGACTTTAACTTGGACTTCTGCTTTGGTTGACCAGAACTGATAAGCGACAGTTACCCTGCAGGAACTGCACTTACAGTCTCCCCCTTAACTGTTGCAATCAGTTCTGTCTAACACTGATATCTTAGTCACCGGATACTACACTTACAGACTCCCCCTTGACTGATGATATCATGGCTGCTTTCAACTTTGGCTGAGACTTGATCTTTCTGGCAGAGCACAACGATCTTCAACCCTTCTAATAAAAGACTTGCTGATGATCACTTAAGGCCGCTTTGAGAAACCCGAAGAATCCAACATCAAACGCTGTAGATCCTCCCCCTCAAACTACTCCCGAATCAAGTTAACGCGAACTGACCTACAACCACATGTAGGAATATCGCTCGATACATTAATCTTCAAACTTAACCAGTAGAAGAACGAAACGTCGGATTTCCAATGCCTAACATCAAACACTTCAAATTCCGCAAAGACATGAAGTTTGGTTCGATAAGTTAATAACAAACCAAACTTCGAAAATGTACATCCACCATCTTGATCAAAGTCTACAACTGAGTGTCTAAAATCATTTCATCTCGAATCTTCAAGAGCCAATCTCGTATCTTCACAAATCCACCAATTACCCGATGACTTTCGTCTCTGATCTCCCCCTCAATGTAAGAACCCCATATTTCGAAAATCCGATCAGTCACCAACTTGGAAGAGGCACCAAGAAGACTAATCTTCTCTACTCTAACCGGCATACGATAAAGGCTTGACCTTCAACTAGTTGCCAAACGAACAATTTGCTTCACCATGTCAACACTTGATTAAACCTCAAACAAACTTGACAAAACTCAATCATACACTAGCTCTAACTTGCTTCATGTTATAAACACTTCGCTACCGGTAAGATTAACACTAAGTTAATCTCAAAGATAGTAAACATGAACTTGTTTCGATGTAGCACCAACGAGCTTTTGGTTTACAAAGAAAATAGGAATTTCAAAATTTTTACTCCCCCTTTTTCTTTGTAAACTATACAAAAGTCCAACCAAGTCTTATTCTCTTCACCTCCTCACTTGATCCGGACAACATAAGTACCATAAAACTTTTCGATAATCCGAAACCGACTTCAAGTTTCCAAACAACACATAATTCTGACTCTTAGTTAGTTATCTGGTACCCCAGGTAACCCGGAATAACTAGAAAAACTCAGAACATGCACAACTCGAAACTTTCGAACAACACAAACTTCTAAATTTAGCTAAAAATCCGGTACCCCAGGTAACCCGGAATTCTTAGCAAATTTGGAACCCGTAAAACCCAGAAGCTCTTGAAACCTTGGATCAGATCATCAGAACAGTATGTAAAATACAAAGGAATTCGAAACAAGCAAAGAAATAAAGGAAGCTCTGAAGAAACCCGGGGGCTGCTATCCGAAAGACTAATCTCGGAACAATCGAACTACTGAAAGTTGTTAAAAACTCGGAACTGTTTAACAGATTAAAATTCGGAGCTATACAACTTGGAACTGAAACATATCGGGCTGCTAATACTCGGACTTTAAATGCTCGGAACTAAAATTCGGGCTGCTAATACTCGGACATAACCAAAAACTCGGAACCTGCTAATCAAACATGTGACCAAAGCTCGGAACTGACCAAAACTCTGAGAATCTTGAAAAGAACACCGTGGACCACTATTACCACTTCTCATCCCCTCACTTTTGCCTAAACACAACCTTGGACAACTAAGAAAGAGTTTTAAACTTGGACCAAGAAAGAGTTTTAAACTTGGACAACTATAACAGGAAAGAGTTTTAAACTTGGACCAAGAAAGAGTTTTAAACTTGAACCAAAATACCTTATACTCGGACCAAGAAAGAGTTTTAAACTTGGACAACTATCAAACAGGAAAGAGTTTTAAACAGGAAAGAGTTTTAAACTTGGACCAAGAAAGAGTTTTAAACTTGGACAACTAAGAAAGAGTTTTAAACTTGAACCAAAATACCTTATACTCGGACCAAGAAAGAGTTTTAAACTTGGACAACTATCAAACATGAAACTCGGACCAAGATTTTATGGAGAAACTCTGACTTTTTATACTAGAAAAGGAAAAACATGGACAAGTGTAAAACTCGGACAAGCTTGAGTAACCAGCTTCCGGATTATCTCCCCAGTGTGACTTCACACTGGTTCACTAATACCCCGGAAACCCAAACACGAAAAACTAAACTCGGACAATCCTTTTTAGATCAAAACCCTAGATCTCCAAAAACCCAGCAGTTCTCTCCAACACAGCTCGAATTTCTTCATATCTAGACCAAAATCTTCACGTCTTCAAGATGTTTGGCGGAAACAACCATCAAATCAAGAGCAATGGTGATTCGGAAGGCGGTTAGACCATTCCGAATCGGTAACCATGCTCTGATACCACTGTTAAAGCACCCTAATCCAAGATCTCACTCAGCTAATGCAACCAACAGGTGTGTGGAATCTACCTGATGATCAACCACTGTAGATGAAACACTAGAATGTAAAGATTTATGAGAGAAATCAAGAATACACAGAGTATTCTTGATGAAGAAGATGAATGACATCACACACAGTAGCCGCCAGACAAAACACACACTCAATAATTAGGGTTAGCAAGGTGCACAGAATTTCACAAAGAATCGTCGTCTTGTCTATTCCACATAAAGGTATATATACAAGACAAACCCCGGACTCCAAGACATACTAGAAGCCCGGAAAAAACAATCTACAAAAAACCCTGACTTTTGCCTAAACACAAACCCCTGACAAAAGTCCTAGACATAAACTTGGACAAATTATCCAAGGATAAACCTTGGACTAAGTTTCAAGACATGTACAATAAAGACCCTAACAATTGGAAAGTATGCACTTATCACCCAAAGTGCACTAACAAACTCCCCCTTGATCAGTGCATGGTCTTCATGTGGACCAAAATCTTCACGTCTTCAAGATGTTTGGCGGAAACAAACATCAAATCAAGAGCAATGGTGATTCGGAAGGCGGTTAGACCATTCCGAATCGGTAACCATGCTCTGATACCACTGTTAAAGCACTGGATCGATGACGAACATCAAACATTGCACTTGATTCAAGACATGAAGAACAAATTATGAACAAGATAGAAATATGTAGAAGATGAACCCTTTATATTGAATCAGTCATCACAGATTACACAAACCAAAGGAGTATACATCGTCTACAAGCTGGTTTAGATCACAAAGATCTAAACCCTAGCTTTCTCTCACTAACACATAGTCTCTCTCTCTAGGATGTGCACACCAGGAGGAACAAGAAGTTAGGAGAGGTGCACAAAGCTTCTATGTGGATTTGCCCTAATCTACCCTATACAACACATATATATAGACTAGGGACTAAACCCGGACAAAACATATTGTCCGGGATAGATAACAAATAATTAGGATTAATCATAAACTCGGAACTGATAAAACTTCCGAATCCTTGACTTGGCTTTGACTTTGTTGACCTTTGACCAGAACTGATAAAGCACAGTTACCCGGCAGGAACTGCACTTACAGACTCCCCCTTAACTGTTGCTATCAGTTCTGTCTGACACTGATATCTTCAATCACCGGATACTGCACATACAGACTGCCCCTTGACTGATGATATCATGTCTGCTTTCAATTTTGGCTGAGACTTGATCTTTCCGGCAAAGCACAGTGATTTTCAACCCTTCTAATTAAAGACTTGCTGACGATCACTTGAATGGCCGCTTTGTGAAACCTGAGGCATCCACCATATTAATCAAAAGTCTTCAACCCTTCATGTATGATCTCATCTCGTCATGTATCCTCATGATCAATCTCCTATCTTCACAAATCCGTTGAATCCCCGATGGCTTTCATCTCCGACCTTCCCCTCAAATCATGAAGCCCCACATTATTTCGAGACCAGAACTAATCTTCTCTACTCTAAACAGCAACTTAATAAGGCTCAATCTTCAACTAGTCGTCAATCGAGAATTCAGCTTCATCACGTCAACACTTGATTAATAACATAACCACACGTGACAAAACTCCATCACACACGAGCTATTTCACGCACAAGCTTTATATTTACGAAGAAAATAGGAAATTTTTACTCCCCCTTTTTCTTTGTAAACAATACAAATATCCAAGCAAGTCTTATTCTCTTCACCTCCTCACTTGATCCGGACAACATAAGTACCATAAAACTTTTCGATAATCCGAAACCGACTTCAAGTTTCCAAACTAAACATAATTCTGACTCTTAGTTAGTTATCCGGTACCCCAGGTAACCCGGAATAACTAGGAAAACTCGGAACATGCACAACTCAAAACTTCCGAACAACACAAACTTCTAAATTTAGCTAAAAATCTGGTACCCCAGGTAACCCGGAATTCTAGAAAATTCGGAACTCGTAAAACTCGAAAGCTCTTGAAACCTCGAATCAAATCATCGGAACAGTACTTATAGTACAAAGAAATTCGGAACAAGCAAAGAAATCCAAAAAACCCATAAATTCAATTTTTTTTAACTCGGAACCACTTGATATCGGAACAAAACCAAATTCATGGACAAAACTCGGAAGAAACTCTGAAGTCTTTACTTAAAACCTTACCAAAACAATAACATTCAAAATAATAAAAACTCGGAACTGTTTACTCGGAAAGTGAATCTACACACTAAGGAAACTCTGAATAAACTCGGACCAATAAAGTTGGGACTGATAACTGTTTATGAAAAATCGGGATTGAATATGAAAACTCGGACTTCAATACCCAGTAAAATTCGGACTTCAACTAACCTAAACTTTGAAACAGTCAAATGAAAACCCGGACCTGTTGAACACACTAAAACTCGGAAACAGTTTTTGTAACATGTGACCAGTTAAAACTAGGACCAGTTGAAACTCGGACATGGTGAAACTCGGACCTGTGTTGAAACCCGGATATGTTATAATAAAACCAATGTTGAAAGCTCAAAACTCGGAAACAGTTTTTGAAAAAAAACTCGGAACTTGCGGAACTTTTGAACAAAACTCGGAACTGCTGAACTGTTTATAAAGCTCGGAACAAATCCGTTGACCAAACAGTTTCAAATAAATACCAGAAGTCGGAACAAAACCATTATCAATGAAACTCGGACCCCCAACATTCTTTAAAACTCGGATAGCTTCAGTAACCAGTCTCCGGACTATCTCCCCAGTGTGACTTCACACTGGTTCACCAATACCCCGGAAACACAAACACAAAGTTTTAAACTCGGACAATCCTTTTTCAGATCAAAACCCTAGAACTGCAACAAGAAAAACCATCACAGCCGACGAACAGCTTCATTTTCTTCAAGTTTAATTCAGAATCTTCACGTCTTCAAGATGTTTGGCGGAAACAAACATCAAATCAAGAGCAATGGTGATTCAGAAGGCGGTTAGACCATTCCGAATCGGTAACCATGCTCTGATACCACTGTTAAAGCACTGGATCGATGACGAACATCAGACATTGCACTTGATTCAAGACATGAAGAACAAAATATGAATAAGATAGAAATATGTAGAAGATGCATCTCTTTATTAACGAACCAGTCATCACAGATTACATACCAAAAGAGTATACATCATCTACAAGTTGGTTTAGATCACTAAGATCTAAACCAAGCTTTCTCTCACTAACACATAGTCTCTCTCTCTCTCTAGGATGTGCACACCAGGAAGAACAAGAAGTTAGGAGAGGTGCACAAAGCTTCTTGATGGATTGCCCTAATCCTATACAACACATATATATAGACTAGGGACTAAAACACAGACAAAATAATCTACACAAAAACCAAACCCCTGACAAAAGTCTAGACATAAACTTGGACAAATTGTCCAAGGATAAACCTTGGACTAAGTTTCAATACATGTACAATAAAGACGCTAACAATTGGAAAGCATGCACTTATCGCCCAAAGTGCATTAACGCATACAATGTTAGAACCGTAATTATAATGCTTTTATTGTCCAATAGTAATGCGAGAACTACCACTCAGCTGAGCATAGTAGCATACAATTGTTTTAAATGACACATCAAACAACCTTTCCGTAATGCTAAGCGAGATCACACACCAACACATTTGAATACATGTAACGAACTCAAGTTTACAAACCAAATTTCCTAGTTAGGCATCAACATAGGCCTACGCCACGCGGTGTAGTAGACAACAGTGGTAGAATTTGATCAAAAGTTGGCGGAAAGTCAAAGGCCACTCAAATTTTTTTCCTATCGCTATGTTTTGAGTTATATGTTCGAGTCGAGTATTCGATTCGGGCCGGTTCAAAAAATAATAACTCTAAATTAAACTACATAATCTTCCTTCATTCAAATGACCATTTCTTATTCTTAGACATAAAAAACTAAATATTGTTTAACAAACAAAAGGCCAAAATATTTATAATAATGCGAGATAAATGTTAAGTACCTGGAATAAGAATTACAACTCAGCCCGACGACCTTTAAGATTTTTGAATTTATCAATTATGTCTTTTTCTATGTAAATCACCCAGCTATTTGCGAGATAATAATCTCCCATTTCCGTTGAGTTTAAAACATCTTTCAATTAAACCAAAAGTGATCCCTCAAGTTTCATCTATATAAAGCTAGTTTCATTTATATAAAAACATTTTTCAGTTAAGCCAAAATAGCCTCGTTTTCACTTTTTTTAACTCAATACGAAAATACAAATAATTTTTTGGACAATAAACTTGGAAGGACCAAGGAATTTTTAGGCAAAATAATTGGCGAGGGCGGACCTCTATGTTTTTTAAAATTGCAGATGAAAAATCGGAAATTTTACACTACTAACGAAATGTTGGCGAGGGCGGGCGCACCCCCTTGCCCCTTCTAACTTGCACCCCTAGTAGATACTTAGGCTATGTATGCGTTAACATAGAGCTCGTTCTCCTCTTTATCCTAACTGTCAATTCAGCACCATATTAACATCCTTCAATCCTTTAGCGCCACATCAACATCCCTCAATCCTTCTCATCCATCCTCAAACCTATGTTAATTCCAAGGTTGGAGAACTCGCTAGTCGCTAGTCGGTCGGTGAGGTGAGGACTAGTGACTACACGGGATCATGGTTGCAAAAGTTGCTAGGCGCTCCCTAGTCAGTTGACCGGGGAGTTAAGAGTACTCGGCCTAGGCGGAGAGTACTCGGGGAGTAATCGAACATGTTAAATTATAAAGAAATTAGTTTTTGGAAATTAAATACATGTCAAATAACATAAATTTACTAATATCTATAACAAAATACGTGAAAAATAATATTTATTCTTTAATATGATAGGCATAGAAATTATTTTCTATTAATTTTAAAGTCAAACTCGGCCCAAGTTGACCTACTAGATACGATTTTGGCCTCGGTTGACCGTGTTTGACCGATTCCTAGTAATTAGGCGGTGTCAAAGAAAGTCGCATCGGCAGCGTACCTTGTAGCGACTACTCGGGGAGTACTCGGCATTGGAAACCTTGTTTTACAACCATGCTCGGGATTAATCGGATTGAGTTTTTTATATGTAATTTCCAGTTTTATGTGTACATATATACATTTTTATAGCTAAATATTTAAAGTAGCTATGTTTTAACTCTTACTCAACTCAATTTTCTAATTATACAAGATTAATTGTTGGAATTCACATGGTTTGGTTGAAAACTGGCCGGAATTTAGAGGTTTTGGCTTGAATATACAGGTTTTTTTGCCGGAATCTGGTCATAATCGCCGATTTTTGGCTGGCCGACTAGGTCCGACTAGGCCGACTAGGTCCGGCTAGGCCCGACTAGTGATTGATGGACTGACTAACGAAAAATTACTAAGTTACTGGCCGACTAGCGATTATTCACAGACTAGTCACCGCCTAGTCGCGATTTTTACAACACTGGTTAATTCCCCTTCTCCTTCTCTCACCGCCTAGTCTCTCACACTTTTTTGTGTCAGATGAGAGAGGAGAGAGAAAACAGAAAAGTGTAAAGTTGTTAGACCACCCGTAGTCGTGTTGGTTTGGGGCGTTTTTTTTCGAAAACGCCAAAGGGCCCCCCGGTTAAGGCCCCGTGGGCCTTTTTTTGGATATTTTGTCCCGGCGTTTTAAAAACAACGCTTGTGCCCCTACTCGATTCTCAAAATTTTACCGTTTCTCAACAGTAACAACATTTAAAATTTAATTTTTTCTAATTCAACATTTAACCTTATATAAATCCCACTTTTCATTCATTTTTTATAAAACTTTCACCTATACTCTCCATTTTTTTTAAAAACTTCTCCACTTTTCACCCACAATCATGGATCCCTTCCGACCTCCATTCGGTGTGCCTTCGAGACCCGGTAAACCCAAAGCATATCGGCCGAACACCACGCAACCCCAACCGAGCTTCAACCTACAAGAGATGGATCCTAGCGTATTCGCGTACGCTCAAATATTAGCATCGGCCGGTTCCCAACCATTCTTTCAAGTTCCTCAAACCTTTGAAAACAAGGGCGGTTCGCAACCGTCTCCGGAGATAGAAACGGTACCGGAGACACAAACCGAACCCGAACCCGAGCCTGTTTTCGAGGTATCCAAACGTGGGAAAATGTCTCACAAAAAAAAAGATACAACCGCTCCTCGTCGAAAAGGAGACGACGATGAAGATGTGGAGTTGGAACGACCGTCGGGTAAAAGAAGTGCCAAAACTAAGGGAAAAAAGGCGGAGTCCTCTTCTTCTAATCACGAAATATTGAAGCAAGATTTCGAAAAGTTGAATCGACGCCTTCAAGAAATTCAAGATCTCGGTCATATGCGTTTACAAACTATCGAGGAAAGAAACGCCGAAAACAAAATGTTTGTCGCGATACAAGAATCGAGACAAATGGAGAAAGATGTCTAATTTTTGTCTAAACCCATCGACCATCTCACAGGCGACGCGTTGATCCTAGCTCAAATGCGTCGTTAAAAAATCCGTCAAAAATACGTACTCTAGCTTAATAGTATTTTATTTATTTGTTTCGGTTTTTTTAGGATCTTATTTTTTTTCTTAATTCCAGCTTTTTTTTAAGAATATAATGTTTTTTATTTAATGAAATTTTATTAGTTTCAATTAAAAAAAATTAATAATTGTGTAATAATTGACGTGGCATTATTGGGCATCATCACCACTACACCCGTTTGTAAATAACGTCCCTTTGATGACTAGGATTACACGTGGCGGACAACGCCCATGGGTGGGTCATTATTTGTTGTCACCGCTACACATGGTCTTACACTTTTTGTGAGACTGTATAACATTCTTTGAAAAAGTAATTTTTTATACCTTTTAATATCAACCATTGATCACACAAGATCATATAAGATAATTGGTAGAGATGGAGTTTCTTGGTTTGTTTTACTCATGTAGGTTTTCAATTTATCATTTCTCTATATACGTAAATATAGTATTTATGTACGATTATGAATACATTTTCCTTACACACAAAAACACGCTATGTTAGATGGGGCAACTTCAGCCTCGTTACATTACATTTTCCTTGCACACAAAAACACGCTATGTGAAATGGGGCAACTTCAACCTCGTTACATTGCAAAGTGCGTTACACAATAAAATTCTTGATTTTATTCTATAACTTAAAAATATAATTGAGGAGTTAAATGTTCGGATAGTCTCTGTGGTTTGCTCTTTTTTCACCTTTAGTCCCTAACTTTCTAAAATTACAGCTATAGTCCCCAACTTTTCAATTTTTGTTCCCGGATAGTCCCTGTGCCTAACATCAGTTAGTTTTCTCAGTTAAGAGGGTGTGAAATGACAAAAATACCCTTTCTTTAAAAAGTGCAAACCACAGGTACTATCCGGGCATTTAATAAATAAAAAAATAATAAAAATCTAATTAATAAGTTAAATTTCAAGTGGGCCCCACAACCTACCCCACCATCACCCTACCCCCTATCATCTTTTTCTTTGGAACAACAAAAGCATACACTGATAAATTATCCGATTTAAAGATGTATTTTCTACACAATCCTATTAATATAACATACGCACAACACATACTTAGATCGCATTGCCGAGAAAACCATTTAATATCTGCACAGATAGGAACATTATCAGAATGCAAAATTCAACGCTATACAGAAACCCTAACTTCATGAAAACTAAAATGAGCACGATTAAATAACAGATAAATAAAAGGAAAACAAAGGAAAGATGTTCAGCACACCGGTTGTGAGAGCTTTTATCAAGTCATTACGACGGCCTTGAAAAACTCTGTAAACTTCTTCGACGGTTCTAGGATTGTATACGCCACCACGACCACGACCCCCACCGTCCATTGTCATTGTTCTCCGTTGTCAAATTGTGGCTGTGTATCTTAAAAACAATTAGTTTCTGATTTAATACAGTTAATGCTTTGAGATACAACATATACTAGCTAAATAATCTGTTATTTATGTATGGTTATGTTGTTCCAAAGAAGATGATAGGGGGTAGGGTGAGGGTGGGGTAGGTTGTGGGGCCCACTTGAAATTTGACTTATTAATAAGTTTTTATTTTTTATTTATTAAATATCCGGATAGTCCCTGTGGTTTGCCCTTTTTAAGGAAAGGGTATTTTTGTCATTTCACGTCCTCTTAACTAAGAAAACTAACTGATGTTAGGCATAGGGACTATCCGGGAACGAAAATTAAAAAGTTGGGGACTATAGCTGTAATTTTAAAAAGTTAGAGACTAAAGGTGAAAAAAGAGCAAACCACGGGAATTATCCGAGCATTTAAATCTATAATTGAGTATATAAAGTTATTTAAGTTTAATAAATTGGTGCACTAATATTATATGAAAAATCTCAACACAATTTGTTAATTCCCTCTTTTAACACTTTAACCATTACTAACTTCCAATTCATTAGGAACTTGCACCGCGGTAATATTATAAATTGAATTTATTCGAATGCAGAAGATCAAATACAAATACGTTTAACGTAGAAAACGTACAAATTGAAGGTTTTGCTGAAAAATGTGGTGGCATTTTCTTAATAATCAAAATTACCCTACAAATGATCTTGTGGGGTAATTTTGATATTATAGGGTAATTATGTAATATGATCTTATAGGGTAATTTTGATCTTTGTAAGGTAATTTTGTAGAGTATCATAATTACTCTACAAATGATCTTGTAAGGTAATTTTAATCTTGTAGAGTATCATAATTACTATACAAATGATCTTTTAAGGTAAATTTTGAATTGTATATTGTTTGATAAACTAGTAGAGTAATTTTGATACACTCGTAGAGTAATTTTGATAATTACCCTAAAAGCATATTTTACAAAATTACCTTACAAGATCAAAATTACCCTACAAGATTATTTGTATGGTAATTTTGATAATTATTCTACAAGTAAATAATTACAAAAATGTCACCATTTTTTTTTTACTTTTTCATGTCTTTCCTACATTTTGTGCAATAATGCTTTTTGTACGGGAGCTTTTCCCAGAGAGTGACAAGATTGTTTATCATGTTTCCTAGTAAAAAAACACATTGTATACTGATGTATACACTCTCTCTCCCTCTCCCTATCTAAAAGCTAATATCAAAATATATCTCAAAATATCTCCAAACTACCTATGTGATCTTCTCGTAACAATCTTCCATGATTGATTCTTTTATTTATTAGGTTGATTTTATATTTATTGTATATTATTCATTTCCTTTTGTATGTATTTTGTAAAGGTTATTTATAGTGAAATACATCATCTCTCTCGATCCTTTCATGGTATCAGCAAGGATACTTTGATCTTCTTGTTTCTTTCAATCGCCCCCTCCCCAATGACGCAAACAGTACCCGCATCCTCTTCCTCCTCTTCTGTTGAATCCAAACTCCCTATGGCAACCATCTTACACATGATTACCATCAAGCTCTCCACTTCTAATTATCTTTCTTAGCAGTATCAAATCTTACCTCTCCTTGCTAATCAAGGTCTTATCGGCCATGTTGATGGCTCTTCTTCTCCGCCTTCTAAATCTGACGTGATCGAGAACAAAGAACAACCGAATCTTGAATATTCGGCTTGGTCCCTTCTTGATCAACAAGCTATCCTCATCATTAATTCCTCTCTCACCGAACAAGCCATTGCTGAAATTCTCGGCCTCACAACCGCTAGGCAAATCTGGACTGCCCTTGAAGCGGCTTATAGCAACACGTCCCTTGAACGTATGCATCTTCTTCGTGATAGTCTGCGTCAACTAACCAAAGGTTCATCAACCGTTACTGATTTTGGTCGAAAATTTAAAGGAATATGCGACCAACTATCGGTCATCTGGTTAGTGACACCGATAAAACCCATTGGTTCTTGTGTGGTTTAGGACCCACTTTCGAGAGTTGGTCTACAGCCGTTAGAACCAATTGTGACCCGATGCCTTTCCGCGATCTCTTGACTAAAGCCAAGAGCCAAGAACAGTTTCTTGCGTCTCTTCAGCCTCCTTCTCCGGCCCCCGTCGCATTCACTATTCATCGGTCCTCGAGTTATAATCAAAATCGCTCCCGCAATAACTCTTCCTCTTCCCGTGGTCGGTCTACTCCATCCCCTGCCAAGGGAAATCGTCGCCCGCCGTATTGTCAACTATGCCGTACAAATGGACATTATGCAAACAAATGTCCAAAACTTGCCTCTTTTGCTACTTCAATCTCCTCTAATGAGGATCTTGCTCGTGCGTTTCACTCCTCATGTATTGTTCATGATGATGCTCCTAATTGGACCGCGGATAGCGGAGCCGATCTTCACATGACCGACGACACCGGTAAGCTTCATTCCTTTTCACCTTATAATGGTAAAACTTCTGTTGTCTTTGGAAATGGTTTATCTTTACCCATCTCTCATAAAGGTCATACAAAAATTAATAACACCATTCCTTTAAAAGATGTTCTTGTTGTTCCTAAAATAACAAGGAATCTTCTTTCGGTTAGCAAGTTGACCAAAGATTATCCTGTTGATGTACTTTTCTCAGATTCCTTTTTGTTATTCAGAACCGGAAAATAAGCAAACCGCTCGCTGAAGGACGATGTGAGAATGGACTTTATGTGATTCGGGATAAATCTTTTGCTTTTGTTGCTTCTGTTTCGTCAAATAAAGCCTCATTTAAATTGTGGCATATCGTTTAGGACATGTTGTGTTTGATACTATTTCTATTTTGCAAAAACTTGGTTGTTTGTCATTTACATCTATTTTACCTAAACCGAATATTTGGTCTCCTTGTCAACTTGCTAAAGCACATAAATTTCCATTTTCTCTAAATGAAAAACGTGCTTCTCATCCTCTTGATCTCGTTCATTGTGATCTATGGGGCCCCTCACCAATCATAAGTAGAGAAGGTTACAAATACTATGTTGTGTTTATTGATGATTGTTCTCGGTTTTCATGGGTGTATCCACTTAAAGCTAAAAATGAGTTCTACACAATTTTGCAAACTTTTTTGCGTCTTGTTCAAACTCAACTTTCGCGAAAAATGTAAGTTTTTCAAAGTGACGGTGGTACTGAATTTGTCAATCAATATGTGCGTAAAATTTTTGATGACAATGGCACCTTTCACCGTCTCTCTTGTCCATATATCGCACCTCAAAATGGACGAGCCGAGCGAAAGCATCGACATATCGTTCAAACTGGCCTCGCCATGCTTTTTCATGCACATGTTCCTATTGACCACTGGGTAGACGCCTTTAGTACCGCCACATACATTATTAATCGTTTACCCACAAAAGTCTTGGACAACAAATCGCCATTTGAGATTCTTTTTTCTACACAACCCTCTTATAATAATTTTCGGGTGTTTGGTTGTCGTGTTTACCCACACTTACGTGACTATGCTCCTCATAAACTTGCTCCCCGAAGTATTCCTTGTATTTTTCTCGGCTACGCGCCCCAATACAAGGGGTACAAATGCTTTGATCCCAACACGTCTCGTATTTATGTCACAAGACACGCTCGGTTTGATGAGACTTATTTTCCTTTTAATAATACGTCCTCGCAAACTGACATCACCAAAATTTTCTTATCCACTTTTCATGAATCTACTTCCTTCTCTCCACCCAATTCTCAACCTGTTATCACTTCACCCAACACTCAAACTAATGCTACTACACCCGAGTCCACTGTCTCTTCCATGACATCCCCACATTGTTCCCTTTGCAAAGATTCAATCCCATCTACTCAGCCAGTTAATGGGTCTGACACCGCCCACTCCACTCCACTGCCACTAGGCCTACTTCCTTTGCTCCGCCGTCCACTGCTGCTGGGCCTAACCTTTCTGCTCAGCTCGATACCGGGTCTACTTCTCCCCATTCTTCTCGGCCCACTACCACCGTCCAGGCCACTCCCATCGTTCAGCCTGTTTCGCCCCATTCTTCCCAGCCCGCTCTTACTGTCCAACCATCCACACCTCCACATGATTCCTCCTCGGCTCATCCTCCATCCTCTCCTGAGCCACAACATCAACCTACTTCATCTCACCCGATGATTACACGCTCGAAAGTCGGTATCTTCAAACCCAATCCTAAACACACCTCCTATCTCTCTAACGCTATGCACTCGTGTCTTCATGTTGCTCTCCTTAGCAATGTTGATCCAAAAGGCTTCCGGAGTGCGTCTAAACATCCTCATTGGATGCAAGCTATGCATGACGAACTAAACACACTCAACCGAAACAACACATGGACACTTATGCCTCGCCCATCTTCGACAAATGTGGTTGGTTCTAAATCTGTTTTCCGTACCAAATATCATTCGAATGGTACATTGGATCGGCATAAAGCTTGTCTCGTGGCCCAAGGTTTTACACAAATCCCCGGTCTTGATTTTCATCACACCTTTAGTCCCGTCGTTAAAGCATCCACGATTCGCATTGTCGTATCTCTAGCCGTCATAAATCATTGGTCACTTCACCAATTGGACGTGAACAATGCTTTTCTTAATGGGACTTTATCCGAAACCGTTTTCATGGAGCAACCTCCCGGTTTTGTTGACCAACGCTTCCTAAATCATGTGTGCAAACTCAACAAGGCTATCTATGGTCTTAAACAAGCTCCTCGTGCTTGGTTTCATCGCCTTAGCTCCTTTCTAGCGTCCTATGGTTTCACATGTAGTTGTGCGGACCCTTCCTTATTTGTCTTCCATCAAGATGATCTTATCATGTACTTACTCGTTTATGTTGACGATCTTATTCTCACGGGGAATAATGCCACGTTACTTCGTAACTTCACATCACATCTTCATAACGAGTTTGCTATAAAGGATCTAGGCTCCTTAAATTATTTTCTCGGTCTAGAAGTCCTTACCACATCGGATGGTCTTTTCTTAACCCAAACCAAATACGCCAATGACATTCTTATTCGTGCCGTTCTAAACGAAGCCAAACCCGCTCCTACTCCGTTCTCCACATCTGATTCCTTTCTCTCGGATGGTGAACCTTTTTCGGATCCTACCACCTATCGCTCTCTTGTTGGAGCCCTTCAATACTTGACCATAACTCACCCTGACCTATCTTATACAGTTAACCAAGCATGTCAACATTTACATGCTCCTATTGTTAAGCATTTTCAGTTGGTTAAACGCATCCTAAGATATGTCAAGGGTACTATTTCGAATGGTCTAGTGTTTACTCGTCCCTTGTCTACTTCCATCTTAGGGTACTCGGATGCCGATTGGGCACGGTGTATTGAAACAAGAAGATCAACCTATGGCTATTCTATATTTTTAGGGGGTAATTTGGTCTCGTGGAGCGCCAAGAAACAGCCGACTGTCTCTCGTTCCTAGCTGTGAGTCGGAATATAGGGCAATGGCCAATGCTGCATCTGAAATTGTTTGGATTACACACTTACTTAAAGAACTTCATGTTTTACCATCGGCTCACCCTACTTTGTTATGTGACAACAAAAGTGCTTTTTTTATGAGTCAGAACCCCGTTTCTCACAAACGGGCCAAACATATCGACTTGGATTATCACTTCATTAGAGAACTTGTTATGTCTGGGAAATTACACACTAAGTTCGTGCCTACCAAGCTTCAACTTGCAGATATTTTCAACAAAAGTTTACCGCGTCCGCAGTTTGAATATTTTCATGACTTGCTTCTGGTTCAATCTTCGCCGTTTCGCTTGAAGGGGGATAAAAGCTAATATCAAAATATATCTCAAAATGTCTCCTCAACTACCTACGTGATCATCACCTAACAATCCTCCATGATTGATTCTTTTATTTATTAGGTTGACTTTGTATTTATTGTATATTATTCATTTCCTTTTGTATGTATTTTGTAAAGGTTATTTATAGTGCAATACATCATCTCTCTCATTACAGAGAGAGTTCGATCCTTTCACTATCCCTATCCCTTGCGGTGCAATATGTGTAGAAAAGGTGGTCGATCTCTATGGTTTATGGTTGTAATATGTTCAATTCTTATGGTGAGCAAATGTGTAAATTTATAAGTAGATTAATTAGTGGGCGTGAGTTAGCCGTTCTAAAAATAAGATGAAAAAAGTAATTATAAAAACTTTTGCAATAATAATACTAATTGTGATAAACCACTTTTCAGGACAACTCCTAGGTTTTAACAAGTTCATTCCATCATATGCTACTGCACGTAATAAGGACTTCAAAAGAGGTGTAAACTATGGTAGTGGTTGTGCTGGCATTAGAAAAGAATCTGGAAGGCATTTGGTAAAAAACTTATTTGAATACCTTGATTAACATAAAAATACTGGTATCTTTTGTTGTATTTTATTGGGTGTGCCTATTGGCACACTAAAGTGCCTATTGGCACACCAAACCCTAGCAAAACTAGGGTTTATCTACGCAGCGTATTGGTCAATACGCAGCGTATAGGGTTAACCCTCTACGCTGCGTATTGACCAATACGCTGCGTAGATAAACCATGGATCTCAGTGCCTGATAACCAATCATTGCACAGAAAACAAGGGTCATATAGGCTGCGTAGGGACCTCTAAGGAGCGTATATAAAGCTCCATTTTTGTATTTTTTTTATTGTGTATTCCTTTGTTTATTTATAAAAAAAAGAAAATTATTTATGAAAAAACAATATTATTGGTAAATAATACAAATATAAATTATAAAAATAAAATCATCATCATCATCATACTCAGTATATCCCACCAATAGCAAAGCTAAGGTAGGGTCTGAGGATGGTGAGATGTAGACAGCCTTACCTCTACCCCGTAGGAATAAAATTATAAAAAAACAATTTTATTTTATTTTTTATAAAAATAAAAAATAATATAAATATTATGAATTATAAAAATTAAAAAAGAAAATTATTTATAAAAAAACAATATTATTGGTAAATAATACAAATATATTGTTTTGTTATCGTTTAAATTAAATTATCGTATTCCTTTGTTTATTTATAAAAAAAAGAAAATTATTTATTAAAAAACAATATTATTCGTAAATAATACAAATATATTATATTGTTATCGTTTAAATTAAATTATCTTATCGTATTGCATCGTATCGTATCGTATTGCATCATATCGTATCGTATAATGTATAGTATATAAGTCTCGTATAGAGGCCTATACGGGTGTTATTGTATAGTATAGTATAGTATAGTATCGTATCGTATAGTGTAGTATAAGTCTCGTATAGGTTTCCTATAGGTCTTGTATATGCATATAGGATTAGACGGGACCTAAACCACACCTATACGATACGATATCACACTTATAGGCTTATACGAGGTTAATACGTGACCTAATCCACACCTATACGATACGATATCACACTTATAGGCTTATACGAGGTCAATACGTGACCTATACGACGCTATACGATACGATATCACACTTATAGGCTTATACGAGGTCAATACTTAACCTATACTACATTATACGATACGATATCACACTTATAGGCTTATACGACGTCAATACGGGACATATACTATGCTATACGATACGATATCACACTTATAGGCTTATACGAGGTCAATATGTGACCTATACTACACCTATACGATACGATATCACACTTATAGGCCTATACGGGACATATACTACGCTATACGATACGATATCACACTTATAGGCTTATACGAGGTCAATACGGGACATATACTATGCTATACGATACGATATCACACTTATAGTCTTATACGAGGTCAATACGGGACATTTACTATGCTATACGATACGATATCACACTTATAGTCTTATACGAGGTCAATACGTGACCTATACTACACCTATACGATACGATATCACACTTATAGGCTTATACGAGATCAATACTGGACCTAAATCACACCTATAGGCCTATACGGGTGTTATATCGTATCGTATAGTATCGTATCGGGTGTTATTTTCCTTTTTTTTATAAATAAATAAAGGAATACACAAAAAAAATACAAAAATGGAGGTTTATATACGCTCCTTATAGATCACTACGCAGCATATAAGACAAAAATGACACAATTACCCTTGTATTTGGCTTCGTATAGCCTCAATACAAGGGTATAAATGACATTTTCAGACCTTTATATACGCTGAGTATTTGTCAATACGCAGCATATATACACTATAAGGGTTAAAAAGATAATTTTACCACAGGTTTGGGGTTAAAAATAATTTTACCACCCTTTATATACGCTGCGTATTGACCTCTAAGCAGCTTATATAAAGGTCTGAAAATGTCTTTTATACTCTTGTGTTAAGGCTATACGAAGCCAAATACAAGGGTAGTTGTGTCATTTTGGTCTCATAGGCTGCGTAGGGACCTCTAAGGAGCGTATATAAAGCTCCATTTTTGTATTTTTTTATTGTGTATTCCTTTGTTTATTTATAAAAAAAAAGAAAATTATTTATAAAAAAACAATATTATTGGTAAATAATACAAATATAAATTATAAAAATAATATAAATATTATGAATTATAAAAATTAAAAAAGAAAATTATTTATAAAAAAACAATATTATTGGTAAATAATACAAATATATTGTTTTGTTATCGTTTAAATTAAATTATCGTATTCCTTTGTTTATTTATAAAAAAAAAAATTATTTATTAAAAAACAATATTATTCGTAAATAATACAAATATATTATATTGTTATCGTTTAAATTAAATTATCTTATCGTATTGCATCGTATCGTATCGTATTGCATCATATCGTATCGTATAATGTATAGTATATAAGTCTCGTATAGAGGCCTATACGGGTGTTATTGTATAGTATAGTATCGTATCGTATAGTGTAGTATAAGTCTCGTATAGGTTTCCTATAGGTCTTGTATATGCATATAGGATTAGACGGGACCTAAACCACACCTATACGATACGATATCACACTTATAGGCTTATACGAGGTTAATACGTGACCTAAACCACACCTATACGATACGATATCACACTTATAGGCTTATACGAGGTCAATACGTGACCTATACGACGCTATACGATACGATATCACACTTATAGGCTTATACGAGGTCAATACTTAACCTATACTACGTTATACGATACGATATCACACTTATAGGCTTATACGACGTCAATACGGGACATATACTATGCTATACGATACGATATCACACTTATAGGCTTATACGAGGTCAATACGTGACCTATACTACACCTATACGATACGATATCACACTTATAGGCTTATACGAGATCAATACGAGACCTAAATCACACCTATAGGCCTATACGGGTGTTATATCGTATCGTATAGTATAGTATCGTATCGGATGTTATTTTCCTTTTTTTATAAATAAACAAAGGAATACACAAAAAAATACAAAAATGGAGGTTTATATACGCTCCTTATAGATCACTACGCAGCATATAAGACAAAAATGACACAACTACCCTTGTATTTGGCTTCGTATAGCCTCAATACAAGGGTATAAATGACATTTTCAGACCTTTATATACGCTGAGTATTGGTCAATACGCAGCGTATATAAACTTTGTGAAAAAATGATCCCTCAAACCTACCAAAATGACCCAAAAAAGTCTAATGGTTTATATACGCTGCGTAGAGAGCTATACGCAGCGTATATAAACCTTGTTTTCTGTGCAATGATTGGTTATTAGGCACTGAGATCCATGGTTTATATACGCTGAGTATATGTCAATACGCAGCATATAGGGTTAACCCTATACGCTGCGTATTGACCAATACGCTGCGTAGGTAAACCCTAAGTGTGCAGATAGGCAAACTGGGTGTGCAGATAGTTAGGGCCATTTTATTTTGCTGCAGGGTGATCGGATATTCATGAACAGGCAATTACGTCACCACAAATCAATAGTTTCTAAACTTACTCAATCGAAAAAGAATAGATCACTTCTAAAAAAATGTGTTTACATTGTGAATATTGGAAGCAACGATTACCTTAACAACTTCTTCCTGCATGATATTTACAATACAAGCAACAAGTATACCAAGGATCAATACGCAAAAGTCCTTATGCGACAATTCTCTAAACAACTAAGGGTACATATCTTGTTACTTGTGTTCTCTTTATATTTGTATTATTAGGGGTGTAAACAAGCCAAGCAACGCGTGAATTACTCGAAATCGACTCGCTAAAATCTCGAATCACGCTAAGTTTAAATGTAACTAGGCCTAAAATTCAGCTTGTTTGATAGCTTGAGCTTCACTTATCGAACATGAGTAGGCTCGCGAGCCTAAAGTAGACCACTATTCATATAACTCTTATGATAAATTTTAACATACTAAAAATATATTTATAATACTTTATTATTACTATATATAAAGTTTGGTGTTAAATTTATATTAAAAATAACTTTATAAATTTATATTTATATTATGTTAGATACAAAAATATAACTATATATATATGTACAAACTTATAAATGTTTATAAATTAATTAATAGATAATGAGCCGAGCTTTAGAAAAATACTCGAAACTAGCTGAGCTGTCATAAGTAAAACGAGCTGAATTCGAGCTTAAGCGGCTTGGTCCAGCTCGTTCACACTCCCTAATTGTAATATTACCTGAATTTCATTGATATGGATTCACTCATTCTGATTTGGTTTGTCAAAAGTTGCACATTCTGTCATTATTTCCTTTTATTTCATATAAAACTCTAAGTTTCTAAAAAGTAGATAAATGACAGACTTTATATCGTTTGGGAGGTAGAAAGATTGTTGTGTTTGGTCTGGCTGAAATGGGGTGCACCCCAGCTTTGATGTACAAGTTTGGCACCAATGGGAAACCATGTGTAGCGTCAATCAATGACGCGGTACGGTTATTCAATGATAGGCTTACGTCTCTTGTTGATGAGCTCAACAAAAAGAACTCAGATGCAAGATTCACGTGCATCAACCTTGCAAGCATTTTATCACCACTAGGAGGTAATGAACAAGAAATGATGTTTAGGCCTTGTGACATTGCTTGGCTGTAGAATATTTTAATTTCAAGTGGTTTAAGAGCACTCACAATGGAATCCTTATCCCTTAATTATAAGGAAACTGTGATATTTTGTTTACTTTCACTCCTACATTGAAGTCTCCATCCCCACACCCCAAATTATATGGAAAACTACATAAAACCCCCATATTTTGGGGCTTCACTATTCATTCCCTATCCTATACTTTAATATGGTTATGATTGGAAAAGTGTATTATTTAACTGATTACGAATATATATGATGAATCGGATGTGGGGGATTTTTAAAACAAGTGAACAGATTTTATGGATAAATGTGTATTTTAGTTAAATTATATGGATAAGTATGAGGATTCCATTGTGAATGCTCCAACAAAATGAAAATTGTTTTGGCAGGATTTTGTAAGTGTTTTGGTTTTTAGGGAGTTTGCTACTTAATTAATGTACGTAGCAAACTCTAAAATAATCTGAGCAAAGTTCTCTAAGAAGTTGACATGCACTCCCAGATATTCAAGTTAGCTCATTTGACTAGCTAACTCCAATTAAGTCGGATCATGTAACGGACGCCTTAGAAACCAAAATAAGTTCAAAAATCTCGTAGAAATGCTTATGGTTTTGCTAGACTGCCTAAAATTCTTTTGTTTAAAATAAAAATAAAAATCTTTGATTGTACTTAGCGACACAATCAAGGCATCAAGTGTAGGAATGATACAGTTATCAACATTTATGATTTCTTTCAAAAGAGTATGAAAGTTTAAATGTACTATTTAGCAGTAATGCATGATACTACCAAGGTTCATTTACTGTTATATGATTCGTTTGGAAACTTTCAGATGTACCCTTGCTAAGTGCTCCTTGTTGCCGTATAAGGAAAGATTGGCAATGCATTCCAAGCTCGGCTCCTTGCCCTCTTCGGAATTTGTCTATTTTCTTTGACGGTATCCACCAAACGGAAATTTGTAATATCCTGGTTGCAAGAAGATCATATAATGCTTCCTCTCGGACAGACGCTTATCCATATGATATAAGGCATTTGGCTGAACTTTAGCATTGAATATCACTACATGGTACACATTTCAGTGCAAAGATGTTGAAAAGACGAAATGTTGCGACGCATTACTGTGTATTTACGCTATACAATTGGGTGTTTTCTAGTTGATCAATATTCATCAATCTTTCTCCAACATTCTTTTAGAAAGCTGTTAAAATTAGTTATGAGGTTAAATATCTCATGATGAAAACAATGTAGACATCCTTGAGGGTATTATTATTTATTGTTCCTGCGTCTGACATCCAGATTTTGTTTTGAAGGTTGATGACTGCTTGTTACCTCCAAGGCTAGATGTTCATTTTTGGATATCTCATCGAATTATCAAAACATTTTTTTTACTGCCAATAAAAAAACTTGTAATAAAAACCAAGCAAATTAACTAGCAAGGTACTAGTTTACCAAAAAGGACAGTCCCCAAAAAACACTAGAAACAAACAAGGGCGGACCCAAGTTTTGGCTTGGGTGGGCGGGCGCCCCCCTTGAAAAAAAAAATTAGTGTATTTTCGAGGTAAAAATCCCGACTGCACCCCTTGAAAATTTGGTTGAACCCTTTGTTCGCACCCCAAGAAAATAACTCCTGGGTCCGCCACTGGAAACAAAGAAGCAGAATCACCACAACAGACATCTACCAACCCATACAAGTTAAATTAAACTCACTCCATTGACACCTTGTTAGTGGTACAGCTCTCCATTGAAACTACCCAAGGGACTTGAGTGGGGACATCTTGATGGTTAATGTTGTTTAGTAAACTTAATTCATTATTATTATGTACATAAACATAAGTATTAATAGTTATAACAATTAATACTAAGGTGTTGTTTGTTTTTTTCAGAGGTAAATCTTTTGCAGTCTGCGGACCACATCTTGCAGACATCTGTCGCAGAAGAGGCGGACCAAAGCTCTGCAGTCTGCAAGACGAGGAGTGTTTGTTTTTTAACTTCTGCAAGCTACTGAAATAGCACCAAAATTCATCAAAGTAACACCACAATTCTCAAAATTAACCCCAAAATTCTGAAAAAGTTACATAAAAAATCTAAAAGATAACACCACAATTCTGAAAAACTAACAACAAAAATCTGAAAACGAACATCAAAAAACTGAAAAACGAACATCAAAAACTGAAAAACGAACACCAAATTCTTCATTTTTGTTAGGATTAGGATACACTCACGAACACAGAACTCACACATACACACACTTTTCTGTTGAAGAACACAAAGATTTATAGTGGTTCGGTCGGTTCTGACCTACATCCACTGTGGTAACTAGGAGTATTTGTTATTAAGCTTGGTACAAGTATTTCAGTTACAAAACAATCTCTTATATAAGATTGGATGAAAGAGGAAAGTGAAGAAAACAAGATCCGTGAATAATGGATCACAGACCCATGTCCCCTCTTATCTTTTGATAAGAAAGGATTTTCTAATCTCCACTTGGTCAAGTGGCCTTCACACTCAACAATCTCCCACTTGAAGCCACGAGATAATCTTCACCAGTGCTTCAACTGTGCATCCGTATTTCTGAAAAAACTTTGATCTTCATACATTCCTAGTTACCCGGCCTTCTCTTCAATTAACCTGAAGGCCAGTTGAAGCTATGCAAAGCTTCAACTTCTCTAAGGTGACAACCTTAGTCAACATATCAGATGGATTTTCACTTCCTTTGATCTTCTTCAACTTCAGAGTGCCTTCACTAACTTGCTCTCTGATGAAGTGATATCTCAGCTGTATGTGCTTTGTCTTCGAATGGAAGACAGGATTCTTTGCAAGATGAATTTCACTTTGATCATCACAAAACAGTGCACAATCAACTTGTTCCTTGCCGAGCTCTTTGAGAAAATTCTTCAACCATATAAGCTCTTTGCTTGCTTCAGCAACTGCCATATACTCTGCTTCTGTGGTTGAAAGGGCAACACTTTTCTGCAGTCTGGACATCCAGCTTACTGCAGTGCCTCCCACTGTAAAGACATAATCGGTGGTGCTTTTGTAAGATTCTTTACAACCACCAAGGTCAGCATCTGCAAAACCCTTCAGAATAACCTCTTTCCCCTTAAACTGTAATGCCACTTTTGAAGTCCCCTTCAAATATCTTAGCAGCCATTTAACTGCTTCCCAATGTTCTCTCCCTGGATTGGACATAAACCGACTAACAACTCCCACTGCATGAGCTATATCTGGTCTCGTGCATACCATTGCATACATGAGGCTACCAACTGCAGATGCATACGGAACTTTAGCCATATCTGCTTTGTCTTCATCTGATCTGGGTGACTGAACTTTTGAAAGCTTAAAGTGACTTCCCAAAGGTGTGCTTCGAATCTTGGCATCTTTAAGGCTGAATCTTTCTAACACTTTCTCAATGTACTTCTCTTGAGAGAGTGTCAAAGAACCATCTTCTTTGTTTTTGAAAATACTCATCCTGAGTATTTGGTTTGCTGCTCCTAAGTCTTTCATCTCAAACTCTTCAGACATCTGCTTTTTCAGCTTCTTGATCTCTGTCATGTCTGAACCTGCAATCAACATATCATCCACATATAGTAATAGAATGATATAAGAACCCTTGAACCTCTTGATGTAACAACAATGGTCATTGTCACATCTCTTGTATCCGACTCTTCCCATGAAGTTATCAAACTTCAAATACCATTGTCTGGGCGCTTGTTTCAGACCATACAAACTCTTCTTCAACTTACACACCAAGTTTTCTTTGCCTTTAACTTGAAAACCTTCTGGTTGTGTCATGTAGATCTCTTCTTCTAGGTCACCATGTAGAAAAGCTGTCTTGACATCTAGTTGCTCTAGATGCAAGCCTTCTGCTGCTACAATACTGAGAACAAGTCTGATAGTAGTCATCTTCACCACTGGAGAAAATATTTCATTGAAATCAATTCCCTATTTCTGCTGAAATCCCTTGACCACTAATCTTGCTTTGTACCGTTTGGTACCATCATGTTCATCTTTGACCCTGAAAACCCACTTGTTCTGAAGAGCCTTCTTCCCAGCTGGAAGCTTTGTTAAGTACCAGGTCTTGTTCTTCTCAAGCAACTTCATCTCATCTTTCATTGCTAACTCCCACTGCAATGAATCTTTCAACCCCATGGCTTCAGAACACTGGGGTTCACCATTTTCTGTCAAAAGTATGTAATTGACGGATGGTGAATATCTGTCTGGTGGTCTAACGACTCTGGAGGATCTTCTTGGTTGAAACTGAGGAGTTTCTGGGGATTCTTGAATTTGAGGAGCGACCTCTTCTTCTTCTTCTGCAGAATTATTACTAGAATCATCCCATGGGTCCCACTGTCGATTGACTCATTCCCATTTTCTGGAATGTCGACTAAAGCTTCCTTTCTTGTTTCACCACTTTCAAATTCAACATAGTCTTTCTGAACTTCTGGTCCTTTGGTGTTTCTGTCTTTATACAATTCGTTTTCATTGAAGACGACATTCTTGCTTCTGATTACTTTTCTGCCTTCATTATCCCAAAGCCTGTAACCCATTTGTTCTGACCCATAACCAATGAATGTGCACTTCTTGGATTTTGAGTCTAACTTGTCCCTGTCACCAGCTTCTAACAAATCGTAAGCACTACAACCAAAGACACGTAAGTGTTCGAGACTTACCTCCTTTCCTTGCCACATTTCTTCAGGCAACTTGAAATCTAAGGGACCGGTTGGTGAACGGTTGATCAAGTAGGCTGCAGTGCTAACTGCATCGGCCCAGAATGTCTTGGGCATCCCGGCATTTAGCCTCATGCTTCTAGCCCTCTCATTTAGGGTTCTATTCATTCTCTCAGCTACACCATTCTGCTGAGGAGTTCCGGGAACTGTCTTGATCATCTTTATCCCTTCCTTGGCGCAATAGTCAGTGAACTACTTGCTTATGTATTCACCACCATTATCAGACTTTAAGCACTTTACCTTCAAGTTAGTTTCATTTTCAACAGCAGATTTCCATATCTTAAAAGCATCAAATACAGCAGATTTATGCTTATGAAAATATACCCATACTTTTCGTGTTGAATCATCGATGAAAGTAACATAGTATCTTGAGCCTCCTAGAGATAAAACTGAGGTTGGTCCATATACATCCGAGTGAACAAGCTCTAACTTCTGAGCTTTCGGTGTCTTCCCTGTCTTCACAAAAGTAACCCTCTTTTGTTTTCCAAAAACACAAGGTTCACAGAATTCAGTTTCCACTTTCTTCAAGTCTGGAAACTTACCTTTCTGAGCCAACATCTTCAATCCCTTCTCGCTCATGTGTCCGAGTCGGTTGTGCCATAAATTTGATGGACTCGGACCGGTGGTCATTGCATGAACACCTTCAGCAGAAACTTCTGCCATGTATAGAGTACCTTGCTTCTTTCCTTTGGCAATCACTAAATTGCCTTTGATCACTTTCCATTGTCCACCGCCAAAGTGAACATTAAACCCTTCATCATCCAGTTTACCAACTGAAATCAACTTTCTCCTCAAATTAGGAATAACCCTGACATTTTTCAATGTCCATATAGTTCCTAATGAGGTCTTCAAGTCTACATCTCCAATACCTGTGATATCAAGCATTTGATCATCTGCTAAACGAACTTTACCAAAGTTACCTGTTCGTAGATTCTTGACCATATCTGGGCATGAGATAGCATGGAAAGAAACACTTGAATCCATAATCCAAGATTCAACTGAATCTTCAACAGAACAGATGAGAACATCACCTAATTCTTCTGAGGATACACTGTTTACTTCTTTCTTTGAAGCGGATTTTGTACATTGGCTTCTATAGTGACCTTTTTCTTTGCAATTCCAACATTCAACGTCTTTTCTGTTCTTTGACTGTCCCCTTCTTCTGGACATGGACCTGCCTCGATTATATCCTCTTTCGTTTCTTCTTCCTCTACTTTCTGTATGCAATAAAGAACTAGAATTAGAAGTCTCACCATTGCTTCTCCGTCTGATATCTTCATTTACTATCAAGTCACGAATATTCTCGAAAGTGAGTTTGGTAGTGCCGGATGCACTACTAACAGCTATGACTGTGCCTGGCCAACTGTCGGGCAATGATGATAAAAGGAGTCATGCTTGAACTTCATCTTCAAACTTTATTTCAACTGAGGCTAAACGAGAAATAATCGAGTTAAACTCATTTATGTGAGCGGTAACCGACATGCCTTCCTTCATCTTGGTGTTAACCAATTGTCGGATGAGGAATACTTTGTTTGAAGCGGATGGCTTTTCATACATGTTGGAAAAAGCTTTCAATACACCATATGTGGTTGTTTCATTGACAATGTTGTAAGCAACACTCTTTGCCAAAGAAAGCCTAACCACACCCAAAGCTTGTCTATCCAACAACATCCATTCTTCATCATACATGTCATCTGGTTGTTCACCTGACATAGGCAAATGCAAACTTTTCTGATACAATAAATCTTCAATTTGCATTTTCCAAAATCCATAATCACTTCCATCGAACTTATCAATCTTGATTTTACTGTCTTCTGCCATTAAAAAAAATTACCAAATTACTACTAACCAAACGGGTTTGTACTGCTAAGTGGCAATTTATACGAGCGAAAGCGATAATCAGAAACAAATATCTTATCTGTTTCAAGCTTTAATGGCAAGGACAAGTATTGATGGATAATGATATCTTGTTCAAAGTTGAGGGACCTTTCTGATAAAATTGAGAAACTCAATTTTTCCACCAGAAATAAAACTTGAAGGGTCATTCTGGTAAATTGAGAAATCAATTTCTTTCACCAGACATAAAGGAGCGTACAAGCTCCTTCTTCCCCAATTCCACCACAACAAAAAAATTAGGGTTCTTATTCTCTTCTCTTCCTCCTGGACGCAATCAACACCCAGAAAAACCCTAAGTAATGGCGGCTACTGGGTCAGCAAACCCTAGTCGCGAGGGTGAAGAGAACGGAGGCGGCGGTTGACGAGTGACAGAGGCGGCAGCCGGCAGTCTGGTCGGCGGATGAACGAGCGGCGGCGGTGCTAGTGACGGCGAAGAGAGGCAACGGCGTTTCTGATCGGATTCTGATCGGATTTCACCCTATCAGGAATCTTCTTCCTCCTTCTTCTCTGTTTCTGTTCGTGTTCAATAACAAGAGCCTGAGCTCTGATACCAGTTGTTAGGATCAGGGTACACTCACGAACACAGAACTCACACACACACGCAAATTTCTGTTGAAGAACACAAAGATTTATAGTGGTTCGGTCAGTTCTGACCTACATCCACTGTGGTAACTAGGAGTATTTGTTATTAAGCTTGGTACAAGTATTTCAGTTACAAAACGATCTCTTATATAAGATTGGATGAAAGAGGAAAGTGAAGAAAACAAGATCCGTGAATAATGGATCACAGACCCATGTCCCCTCTTATCTTTTGATAAGAAAGGATTTTCTAATCTCCACTTGGTCAAGTGGCCTTCACACTCAACAATTTTTTCTTCAACTGTCTTCTTCTCCATTCTCTTTCTAACAATATTCTCTTCAAGTCTGACCTTTTAATCATCAATCTAGAAACCCATTTTCAGTTTAAAAAAACAGAGTCCACCTCTTGTCACCAAACCCTTGAATTTTAACTCATCAACTGCAAGATTTGTGAATCTGAGTCAAACCCATTTCAAGAAACCCTTAAATACATCAAACCCATCAACAAGTTTGAAAATTTTTGATGGGTTTGAGAGAAATTCAAGAAAGACTGGAGTGGAGGAGCGACGGAGGTGGGTATCGGCTGGAGTGGAGGAGCGACGGAGCTGGAGGGGCGGCGGAGGTGGAGGGGGTGGCAGAGGAGATGAGGTGCGGCTGGAGAAGAATTATGGGTGCTAGGCTTTTGAGCTTTAAAGATCAGAGGAGTGTTTTGAATGAGGGAGGAGTTTTGAAGAGGTTTGAAGAGGTAAGGCCACATCTGCACGAAGAAGAAGTCTAGAAGACTTTTTTTAATGAAATCTCTTCCAAAAAAACAACACACTGCAGACTTAAATGTCTGCGCGTGGTCTGCGTGGGACAAATATAAGAGGTTCTGAATTGCTTTTCACAAAAAAACAAACACCACCTAACTCTTAACACCGTTAAAGGTTTTGGCGGTTAAGGTTAGTTGGTGGTAGTTAACTAGTTAATCCGGGGTGGTGTGGTACTGTGGTGTGGCACACAGTTTGTTCTTGCTTTCAGTTTAAAAGACGACTTGCTGGAACATCACATGGCTCCTGGGATGGATAAGAAGAAGAAAATGGTGGTTCATGGTCTCATTATGGCGGCTTGTTGGTGCATTTGCCGGGCTAGGAATGACAATTTTTTTGATAATAAAAGATGCGATCCGGCAGAGATTATGGGTTAAGGAGAAGAAAAGGGTGGTTCATCGTCTCATTATGGTGGCTTGTTGGTGCATTTGGCGGGCCAGGAATGACAAATTGTTTGATAATAAAAGATACGATCCGGGAGAGGTTATGGGTTCTATTAAATCGTTGGGCTTTTTTGGTGTAAACATAGGGGTAAATTCGGATCTCTAAATTATTGGATTTGTAAATTTGGTTTCGCCTCTTCTAGGGTGAGGTTGCTGCTGCTGTTTTGGAAGGGCGTTTTCTTGGTGTGAATAAAAGTTAAACTTCAAAAAAAAAAAATTAATCCTAGGTGGTTTAAATTAGTGTGAGAAGTTGGAGGGCTTCCTAAAGAGGGTCTCCTGCATTTCTGTATTCGAGATATCTATATAAATTAGAGTTTTCACACTCTTAGAGATCTTTACTAAAGACAGTTCGGTCAAGTTCTTGTTCATTACTCATTTGGATTCTTATGGAGGGCTTTAGTCGTAAACGAAAGAAGACTGAGGGCTAAAGATGATCTTTTACATTCCTACGAAAGATATGTCTAGAGAAATGTACAAAAGATATGTCTAGAGAACTGGAACTTGTGTCTCATCTCAAGGGCAACTTCTTGTTCGTTAGGATTCTACGTGTTGTTATGTTTTGACTTGAGTCTTTGTTTCGGCATGCTAAATTATTCTAACTAGTATTAAGGGCCCACGCATTGCAGCGGGGGGCATAGACCATGCCAAGTAGCACTAATGCTACACAATACCATCGACCAACAACATCGGAAAAGCTTGTAAAAAAATAAATAAAAAGGAAAAAATAACACCAAAGGAAAAAATACGTAAAATCGTTGAACCCGTTGCGACATGTTAATGCGAATAAATTAGACTGAAATGTAAAAATAGAAAAGACTAACTAAGTCGATCTATGACCACGCGTGTTGCGACGAACCTGTCAAACATTGAAAAATAGACGCGTTGTGACGGTCCTATCAAACAGGAAAAAATAGCCGAAAAAACTTTGAAACTCACACGTACGTTACGGCGTGTTTACTCGTAAAATTAGAACGAAACGTAAACGAAAAATTTGTAAAAGATGAAAAATACGTGGATCAAAGTTGAAAATAAAAATGTATTGGGTTAAATTGTAAAAGATGAAAAGTTTTGGTTTTAAAGTAAAAACAAAAAGGTTAAAATGCAAAGAATAAAAAACCTTTGGGTTAAAATTGAAAAACCCAAAATATTTTTTGAAACACTCCCTATACTTGAAGTACATTCCAAGAAGCACAAACATCTTGCTAATTTATAATATGGTAATAGTTGAAACATTGTTAAGTATATGTCTATACGACTTCTTTCAGTTTGTGAGAAATCTTGGGTTATTCGTTGATTCTTGCATGGAATCATTTCAGGTTTGTAATAAAAAAGAAACTAAAGATTTTATGTTTCATCTTCGATTTTTAAAAATGTTAATAATTATATGGGAAAAGATCAAATAGAAAGTTTGTTTTGGCTAGGAAGTGTAGGAAGTAATAGGATTAAGACATGTGACAACATTTAAAATAAATAAAAATGGTATTTTAGTCAATCCAACCCTTTCTTCTTCCTTTTCAAAACCCAGTAACTTCAAAACCCACCATTTTCAAAACCCACCATCTTTAACCATTTCTTCACTTTCTATCTCAATAATCAGTACATTATAGTGCGATTTTCATCACCAATCAATGATTCAAACACCCGATCAACGTGTTCTTCAGCTTTTCTGAAGAAAACCCAGTTTAATTTCATAAAAAATCTCGTTTTTTTCCGGTGATTTTGGAGATAATCACTCGACTCGTTCGATTCGAGCGCTGATAAGTGTTTCAATCATTCAAACTTCGTCAATTGTTGAAGAAATCACTTCGATCCATGTAAGAAATTCTTTAATTTCATTTTTACGATCTGGGTTTTTGATTTAGTCATTGCGTTTTACGATCTTGGCGGGGGTCCGGGGGCAGCGCCCCTTGTAGCGAGGTCCCAGGGGCAGCAGCCCCTGGCGGGGTCCAAGGGGCAGAGCCCCTGGCTGGGGTTGAAAAGAGGCGCATGAGTTTGTTTAGGGGCATTCTAGTCAATCCAAGCCAATAGTTTCTCTCTCCTCAAATCCCCCCCCCCCATTTTTTAAACGTT